>CM077818.1:76532636-77843886 GCA_039764185.1 Tamarix austromongolica | reverse complement strand
TCTATTACATATTGACTCTTCAACATCTCGAACCCTAAAAGCTTTGTATCCATCATAGTAAGTAATATGGTCCTCCTTGATAATGCATCTACTATGACATTTTCTTTTCCATCCACATATCTTGTAGAGAACAAAATTTTTTGCAAGAAGCTTATCTACTTAGCATGTCTTGGACTCACCTTCTTTTCATCATGCAAATATTTCAAACTCTCGTGATTTGAATGAGGCACAAAAGGCTTGAGTCACTAGTAATGACTCCATGTCTCCAAAAAAATGCACAATAGCATAGAACTCTTTATTATAGGTTGAATAGTTGAGTCTTATGCCATTCAACTTCTCACTAAAGAAAGTAATTAGCTTCCTTTCTTATGAAATAACACCCCCAATGCCTACACCACTCTCATCATATGTTACTTCAAATAATTTATCGAAAGAAGGTAAGGATAATACTAGTGAATTTGAGAGCTTTGTCTTCAAGTCACTACCCTAGGAAGGGGTTTTAATAACGGTTATTTTATAGTTTTAATGATGGTTATTACGAAAACCATTGTTAAAATATGATTGAATTAGGGTTTCAGTTATTGATTATGCATTTATTAAACCCTAATACGTATTAGATGAGCATACATTTAAGATTAAATGCACAGTTTTAATAATGGTTCTTAATGAAAACCATTATTAAAACATATGTTTTAATTATGGTTCTTACTCAAAACCATTATTAAAACCTAAGTTTTAATAACGATTTTCATAAGAACCGTTATTAAAACTCTATCATCCAATTAGGGTTTCGGTGATTGATTATGCATTTATTAAACCCTAATACGTATTAAATGATCATAAATTTGAGATTAATTACTTGTCATAGCTCTTGCAATGGACTCTAGAAATAACTAAAACTTTTTATTTTGCTAATCGAAGCTTGCAGTTAAAATATGCTCTAATTGAGAAAATGCTAAAGGAAAAATAGGATTTTCCACCAAATGACCAAATAGCATATATCCTAATATGTGTACACAGGATGTACACCACATAGAAGCCCTTTTGAGCCTATACATTCCCCACATATGTTTCTTCATTATGCATATCAAATAACCCTTGGGCCATGTCCTTACCCTTACCTATATCTAGTGGAAGGGGATCATTTCATTATACTCTAAAAATAGAGTTCTTGTATATGTGATAATAGGTGGAATAAATATATGTATATATGTTTAGAAAATAATTGGTTGGTGGTGGAGAAAATATATATATATATTCATTGTTTAAAAAAATTGAAAAAAATTTGAAAAAAACTGATACAACATAAGGGAAAGGGGGAGATATGGAGAATACTTTGGGAAAGTTCTATTCATATTCTAAATTTTGATTATTCCATTGTTCAAGGTTGGTGTTGAGGTTGAGGTGTGTATGATTAATTAGTAATGATGTGGAGTTGATTCTTATATTTCATCGAATTATTAGAGTTTCACTAGTTCTTGGCCTTTTAGCGCCACAACCCTGAAATAATATATACCCTTTTATACTTATCCATGTTACAAACTATAATAAAGTCCTATTTGATTTTTGAGATGGTCAACCTTTGACTTGATGGATATTAATCACAAGAATTAAGTATATAGTTTGGTCCTTCTAGCAAGTATTTGATATCCTTCGAGAGGATCTTATCCAAAAAAAATATGATTCTTCTTTATTAATATATGTGATTTGCTTGTTATTTTTATCATCTTATATCTAAACATATTTTTTACATTTTTCAGCATGAATATGATAGAGAAATAAATAGATGGTATCCATAGTAAAGATGGATCTTAATATGACTAAGGCGTAGTAGATTTTCCTCCATACTAATACACTATCCATATCTGAAATGTTAATGTGTGAACCAAAAGTTGTAATTAACCCTATAAATTTCCCAATGCTAAATCTAAGTTGAATGCTAATCTTAGTGGTATGAATGTACATGATTCTGAGACAACATTAGTTAAGGGTATTAGGTGCGTTTTTACATTTCTATTTGAATTGTGCGTGAGTTTGTGGGTATATCATCTATGAACCCTCACGAGAGTAATACCTTACTTATCCTATAAGGGTCACCTAGGGATTTAAAGGGCTTGTTTCACATATGAAACGCAATCATAAGACCTATGAAAGTGGCTAGTTAGTTTTATTTTTATTCTTTTCTACGACTCACGTCATGTTTTGCTTGAGATTAAACAAAAAGTTAAGTGTGGGGATATTGATGAATAAATATTTTTACATATTTTGCACCCTTTTAATCTTATTTTTTAACTTTTATTTAAAAAATTTATCATGAAAATTATAATTTTATACATAAGTGATACTAATCCCATATGTTTAATTATTTTAGCTAAAATGATATAAAACGATGAGTTTAAATTATGAGATAAATTAATATTTTTATTTTACATGAATAATTTTCTTCAAAAAAAGTAGTTTTCAAAAGGGTTTGGCCCAAATGATCAAAGGCCCAAATGGCCAAACATCGGACAACCCGAGACAAACAAAGGCATAACAATGAGGCATAAAAGTTGAGTAAAGGGGCGCACAAGGGCCCAGGGGAAAAACGAGCAAAAAAAAACTTGAACATAAGTAGATGGAGATAAAGAAGGTAAGATGAAAATGAAAGAAAAGAAAAGAGAAAAGAGGGGAGGAAAAGAAGATGTGAAGCACAGAAAGAAGAAAAAAAGAATAGTGATGTAGGAGGGAGAGAGGAGAGAGGAGAGAGGAGAGAGAAGAATAACAAAGAAGAAGGAGATAGAAAAAAGGACAATAGGCGCACAAAAAGGGTGAAGAAAAAAAGGAGAGAAGAGAGACTGCATCGGGAGAAACGAAAAAGAAAAAGAGACCCAAAAAGTTTATTTTAGATGAAAATAATTGATTTTTTATGTGAATAAATTGCTAATTTTTATCCATATTTATTTTTGATTATTTATTTTTATATTTCTAAATATATGTTTAATATATATATAGTTGTGTAATTTATTTATTTATTATGCTTGGTTAAATAATTTTTACTAGGGAACATATTTAAACCCTAGACTATAGTTTGAGATATAATATTAATTTTCTTTGTTACGTAAGATTATATTTTGTCTCAAATTTATTGCTATAATTTATATATGTGATTATGTTCAGTATGATTTATTTAGTACATATCTTGTTCTATCTTCCTTATAGTTATAGTTGCCTATTAGGTGATTATATGAAAATGTTAGAATTTATTTATATAAATTGTAGCTAGGTTATATAAAAATTCATATAATAGTTATGTGATTTTAACAGGACTAGTGAAACATTTAGATAATGATTCACTTAATGGGTTTTTTAGAGGGGAATGCAACTAGACATGCTTTGGTGCATATTTCATTCTTGCTTCTTAATAGTAATAGTTATTTTCTAGGTTGCTATATGAACATGCTATAACTTATATATATAAATTGTAACTAGTTTAGATAATGATTCACTTAATAATTTGATGTAGGAGCATCTAAAGATGATCATCTAGGTATGGATTTGGTATACTTATGTTTGGAGCTAATTACATTATTTATCTTTAATGATAATTATTTGACCAACTTTAATGATATTGCCTTAAGTAATTCATGTAGGTATGTAACATATTTGTAGGAAGATGATCAAATCATATAAGAAGTTAAGATACTTAAGATCTTCACATATTACAAGTTATTGGAAGGGATGTTATGTTGTGCATGAAAGTCAAAGTCAAGAAGACCTAATCAACCATTCAAAGTCAAAATCATTGTCTTGATAAGGATTGTTGTAAGTTGTTTTCATGTCATCATATTTTACATTGTTTGACATAGTCTTGTTGAGCCATGTATTTTATAGGATATAAATACTTTGTAATACTAGTTATGTGCTATTTAGTTATTTGTGTGTCATGTGGAAAAACTAGTGTGCCAGTTAGCAATGTTATAAGCCCTATATAAAGCATGTGTGTTGGAAATTGTAGCATGATGTTCGATAATTTTATATATTAAAATATAACACATGCAAATGCTTCATTAATTCTCTCTTTTTTTTAATACCCATTATAAGATTATTTGAAATAATCTTATATTAGTGATATTCAAATTGGATTCTTTTATTTATTTATTTTTTAAATGTTTTGATTTCTTATTTAAATTTCTTAATTCATCTTGTGTAGACAAGCCAGACGATCCTACCATTCAATTTGTTTCACACTAATCTTCATCCTCTTTGATAATTGGTGTCAAATTTGGTATCAAAGCCTTAGTTTGTCATTGTTCCATTAACACAAGTGTAGTCGTTTTCTTTTCTCCCATTTAAAATCTTCTTCTTTCTCTTCTCCTTTTACATTTTTTGTTTTTCTTCCCACATATTTTTCCCATTCATGTTCATGCAAGAAGGGGGATTTTAGTATATGTTAAACTAAATTAGTTCATCTTCAACTTTAGGTCGAATATCATCTAGAGAGGTTAGTATATCTTCAAGGTGATATTCAAATCTTAAAATTATAGGAATAAAGATACACAATATAAGTCTACTACTACTTCAACCAAGTGTAGTAAATCTTCAATCAATCTTTTACATCTTCATCCTATCCTTCTTCATATTCAATGTGAAGTTGAATATCAGCTACCATATTTGTACATCTTCAGCATGTAAGGTAAGTGTTCGAACATCTTTGCATTTTCTTTAGATTTTAACAATGTGATTCTTAACTTCTCTTAGTTACATTTGAATCTTACAAGTTTTTTATTTTATTTTTAAAGTGCTTATAGGTTTTCAAGTGTAAGAATCATGCATTTTCTTTCTCATCTTTCATGACTTGTACGGTATATTTTGATAACTTTGCATCAAGTTCTATTTGATTTTATTCTTCTTATATTATTTCTTTATCCTTGATTACAATTATAAAAGAATCTATCTTCACTACTTCTTCATTAGGATTGTCTTGAAGTTGATCAATATTTCTTGGTAACACTTTACAAAAATTATATAATTTTTTTATCTCACCTTTTTGAGTGCAATATTATTTCAAGAACATTGGCATAACTTCAAAAAGGCTTCAAGAAAAAATATTTTTGGACTGTGTCAAGTGTATCTTGGAGTAGTATTTGAAAAGGGGTGATGAGGTTTCTATGAAGACAATATATGACACTCTTTGATGACTAGCAAAAAGTGTCCATGTAACAAATGCACAATTTTGTCAAAATCCTTCTATTAAAATCCAACTACAAAGATTGGAATCATGAGTAGCCAACCAAGATACTTTACAACATATGCACAATACCATAGAGGCTACAAATGATCATGTAGAGGGCATGGTTAGGAGGGAAACCCAAGCTAAAGTGGAAATCTAAATTCTAGGAAGGAATATGAAGAGAGAGGAAAATAGAATAGATCAAATGACTTAATCCACAATCGAAGAGGTAATTCAAACCATCAATAAAGGTATAATCAATTCGAAGACAAAGGTATAAAACTTGACCTTCCTAATTTTTATGGTGAATTGGATGTTGTTTTATTTTTTATATGGTTGCCTAAAATTGAAGCAATATTTGAATTTAGAGAGTAGCATAAGTGTAAATTATCAACTCTAAAATTCAAAAATTTTGCTAGGATTTGGTATGACAATCATAAAAGGACCCGTGAAGTCTTGGAAAAAGTTAAAGAAACACCTAAGAAAAAATCTGTACCTAAAGATCATGAGCAAGAGATATATAACATGTTGACTACTCTTAGGCAAGGGCTCCTTATTGTAGAATAATACAAAATTTTTTTTAAAGACTAGCACTCTTATGCGATATGCAAGAAAGAAAAGAAAAAAAGTGTGCTAGATACTTAGGAGGCTTTAAAAATTTGATTAGGGAAAAATTTGGAATGTTTGGTTATTATTCTCTTGAGGATTTGATTAAGTTAGCTTTTAAATTTGAAAAGGAAACTAAGTTTACCAAAGTTTATCAAAATACAAGTGCTTCAACTTTTATATCCAACAAAAATAATTCTAATTCATATTCATTAAATTTTGGGATGCATAACTCTTTAATAAAGGATAATAAAATTAACCATAACCGAGATGATAAGGATAAAACAGAAGTTAATAAAATGTCCAATAAGCAATGCTTGTAAAGGGTATGGTCATTTTTCTAGGGAATATCCTAATCCTAGAGTCATGATCTTACGTGAAATTGAAAACATGGAACCATGAGTTGATGATGATAACTTAGAAACTGAATAAAATGATGATGTCTTTAGTACATATGAGGAATTTGGAGATCCTTGTTTTATACTACAAAGGGCATTACAGATACAACCTAATGATCAACCTATACAAAGGGATAAAATTTTAAAAATTAAGTGTAGAATTGGTGCGAAAATTTGTAGGGCCATCATAGATAGTGGTTCTTGCACAAATTTTGGTAGTGAGAAAATGGTCAAACAAGTAGGACAAGTGACTACTATCATTTGTATACCATATTCCCTATAATGTCTTAATGAGGAAAAGGAAGCTAATGTGTCTAAACAAACACTCATTTCTTTTAGCATTCATGATTATCATGATGAGGTGCTATGTGATGTTTTACCTGTGGATGCTTATGGTATTTTACTATGTAGACCATGGCAATATGATCATAATGCAATTCATGATTGT
Organism: Tamarix austromongolica; assembly: GCA_039764185.1. Classification (NCBI taxonomy): domain Eukaryota; kingdom Viridiplantae; phylum Streptophyta; class Magnoliopsida; order Caryophyllales; family Tamaricaceae; genus Tamarix; species Tamarix austromongolica. The sequence goes on along the minus strand of CM077818.1, from coordinate 77,837,222 downwards.
GTAACGAATGAATAAATGTGGTACATAAAGAAGTTTAAACCATCCAAATCTGCTTTTGAATCATTAACCAATGTTAAAAAGAGTTTATTTTTACGTGAGAAGGAAATGATTAATTACATTGAGGAAGTGGGTGTTTGTTATGCCTTAGTAGCTAACTCATCTCCGTTTAGGGATGAAGATTCTAAAAATTCAAATCTTTCTATTTTGCTTGATGAATATAACAATGGGATGTAGGAGGATCCCCCTTATATGATAACACTAGTCTAATCATAAATTTTTTCTAAGTTAGGAGAATCAAAAACTCTCCTTACTTAGACTAATATATGAGCTAGATTATAAAGAGTCATGCAAGCCATGCAACAATAATTAAAAGCCATAAAATCACCACCTTTTCTTTGATTTATTATGGCTTGAAAAGCCATGCAAATCTTGACTGCAACCCCTCATGGAGCACCTATTCTCAAGACTTAAGCATGTAACCCTTCTTTTTTGTAGCAAATTTTAGGGGTTAAGTTTGGTAATTTCCAAGAAATTAATTAGCATTAATTAAGGGAATTTAATGTCCTATAGATCAGCCATAGTAATTATCAAATGAGAGTCTTAGGGAAGGGTTATTTTTCCATTTAGTTAATAATAACTAAGGGTAATGTACTATTTTTCCTTTTTTGGTAATTTATGTTTTCTAAGTCCTAATTATTAGCTTGTAAACCTAATGTAACAACTATTTCATAGGAAAAGGGTTGTGGGAGGGTTGAAAAATCATCTACCATGCTGATTGTTTGACTCCTACCATAATTAGCATGTATTAGAGTAGATTTTGGTTAAGTTGAACCCTGACCTAAAGGTTGGTTGTAATTTTCTTAACTTCTTACACTCTTATATGGATGTAAAGATGACTTAAAGTAAAGAAACCTTTGAGTATTCTATAGATCTAGTGCATGGTTTGTTTTCATCTCCAAAATCTTCCATTCTTTATTTTAAGAGTTACTACCTTAAGTGGTGATTGTAAGTATTTGATCTCAAGGGTTACTTAAAGATCAAATCCTTTTTTCCCATCTCATCTTCTCTTTTATTTTCTCTTTTATTGTACTTAAACCCAAGTTCCATCATCATCTCTTAGCAAGACCCAATTTATTTAGCATTTTATGCATTAGATTGGTATCAAAGCTTAAGGTTGATAAAGTTAGGTCTTTTTTTTTTCACCCTCAAGTTTCTGCACTTTTTTCCCTCATTTTTCTAGCCCATTTTTGACCCTATCCCATCCCCATATTTTAGCCACCTTACCACCACTTGAACCACCATACAAAACCCTCCATTTCTTTCACTAAAAACCAACAATAAACCACCTTAGCATCACGCACCACATTTTTTTCCTTGCCATCTTTTTGGTTACCTTTCATCTAACCCTACCACCATTCAAGCCACCATCCCCTACCTAACCCATTCAAACTTTTATTACCCTCCTATAGCCCCGTTTGAACCAAACACCACCAAAAGATCCCACCATTCAACCATCACCCCCATTTGCATGTTTATTTCATTTCTTCCTTTCCAAGCCATCATGGAGAATCAATAAGCTCCTAGTGGTTTGAATCTTAAAGAAGCACAAAAATTGAAAAAGATATAGGGCTATAGAGGTCCTTTTAAGAAGACATGAGGAGTATTCTTGGCATTTTGGAATCACTTGCACCAAATGATGCATTCCTCAATAACGAAGAGTTCCATCACCTCATGTTGAAAGGGAGGAATATAACATAGAGGAAGAAGCTAGTAATTTTAACTCTTCTTCTAGTGAGTCTCTTAGGTTAAAAGAGATGAGTTAGAATGGAGACTTCTCATTATATCAAAATAGAGATTTCATATTTTGATGGGTCACATAATCCAAAAGACTTTTTACATTGGAGTTGAGGTGTAATAGGATGTTTGAACCCAAATCTTATGATGATAAGAAGCATTTCAAGGTAGCTATCCTTAAGTTAAAAGGGCATGCTTCCTTGTGGTGGGAAAAATTGGTACATAAGAGGGATAGAAAAGGAATGTCTAAGGTAAGTAGATGGAAAAAAAAAATGAAAAAATTTATGAGGGAGAGGTTTTTACCAGCTTCTTACACCCAAGACCATTAAAATAAAATTTTTCTTTGACACATGGGTCCATGTGCATAGAAGATGATATTAGTGAGTTTGAAAAGCTAATTATGAGATTTGGTTTTGGGGAGGTGGAGGAGCATACAGTGTCATGATTCTTAGGAAGTTAAAGATGTGACATTTTTGGAAAGGTGGAGCTTTAGAAATATTAGACCCTAGATGAATTGTTTCATAAAGCCATTAAGGTGGAGAGGCATAAAAAGGAAAAATAGGGGTTTGAAGTGTGGCATGATGAAGCTGAACCAAAACCCTCAAAGGGGGACACTTAAGCTACCTCCTACAGCCAAAACATTTGATGTTAAAGGTAAGGGAAGGCTCGAAATAGGTGAGACAAGTAGGGGAAAAGGAGCGAGGTGCTTTAAGTGTCTAGGGATTGGGAATTATCAAAATGAATGTCAAAAAAAGGGGTGACCACTTAGCTTGACCAAGAGGAGGTACCATTAGAGGAGAAAGAAGAAGGAGAGCATTATGCCAGGGAGGAGGAGGTTGAGTTTAAGGAAACCGCACCAGATGTCAGAGAGGTTTTGATGGTGAGGAGGGTGTTCTATGCAAAAGAAGTCTTGGATGAGGAGTCCCAAAGGGAAAACATATTTCATACTAAGTGCATAATACTTGGTAAAATATGTTTCCTTATTGTTGATGGGGATAGTTATGCAAATATGACTTCTTGCACTCTTATAAACAAGATAAATTTTCCCACTACTATAAGCTTTAATGGCATAATGATGGCTTGATGGTTTAGGTCACTAAAGAAGTTGTTGTTCCATTTCCATAGGAAAGACTTATCAAGATAAACTTATTTATGATGTAGTTCCTATGGATGCATGCCATTTGTTGTTAGGTAAGCCTTGGCAATATTATAGGCATGTTAGCCTGTTGGGAGGAAGAATACTTATAGCTTGAAGTATTCCAACAAAAATATTGTACTCACACCCCTTAGAATTTGATCATCACTTGTTAGGGAGGATCTAAATTGTAAAAATTCTATGTTCATAGATGAGAAGGGTTTGTTGATTCTTGAAAATAATGAGAATGGTAGTCCACTTGACCTAGGGGTCAAAACCTTACTAGGTGAGTTTGGGGATGTATTCCTAAATGAACAACCTAGTGAGTTTCCTACCATAAGAGGCATAGAGAACTAAATTGAATTTCTCCCTGATGTTATTCTCCCTAGCAAACCTGCTAATAGGTGTAACCCTAAAGAGGCCATGGAGTTGCAATGACAAGTTGAAGAATTGTTGCAAAGGCATTATATTAGGGAATCACTTAGCCCATGTGTGGCACCGACCCTTTTGGTACCAAGGAAGGATTACTCAATGAGAATATGCTTAGGTAGTAGAGCTATCAACAACACTACTATCAAATATAGGTATCCCATACTTAGACTTGACGACATATTGGATTGTTTACATGGATCAAGTGTTTTCTCCAAAATTGACTTCAGAAGTGGTTACTATAAAATTAAGATGAAGGAAGGAGACGAATGAAAGACCCCTTTCAAGACAACGGGAGGCTTATATGAAAGGATTGTCATACTATTTGAGTTATCCAACGCACAAATCACCTTCATAAGGCTTATAGATGAAGTCCTAAGACCTTTCATTTCTATATTTGTAGTTGTGTACTTAAATGACATTATTATATACTCCTTTAGTAGAAATGATCATATAAGACACTTAAAGCTTGTATTTTTAGCTCTTAGAAGAAGGAATTTATATAGTAAACAAGAAAATGATGACTTCTTTGTTCCAAAAGTCAATTTTCTAGGTTTTTTTTTTTGTATTAGGAGATGGTATTTCATAGATGAGTCAAAGGTGAAGGTAATAAGAATATGTCCTACACCCACATCTATCACTAACATTAGATCCTTTCAAGGACTTGCCTCCTTCTAGGTGCTTCATCAAAGTATTTATTACACTTCTAACACCCATCACAGTGTCTCAAGAAGGGCAAATTCAAGTAGACCAAAGAAGCACAAGAAGCCTTTGAAGTCACCAAGGGTAAATTGAGTGAAGCCCCAGTACTATGATTACCTAACTTTGACCAAGTGATTGAAATCAAGTGTGATGAAAGATAAGTTGTAATTGGAGTGATTGTAGGAAAACATGGAGAGCTTATAGCCTTCTTTAGTGAAAAGCTCGATGGCTCGAGATCTTATTATTGCACTTATGACAAAGAATTTTATGTTATTGTTAGGGCTTTAGATCATTGGTCTCATTACCTTAGTACATCAAAATTTGTATTCCATAAGGATCATAAGTCCCTAAAATACATAAATGGGCAACATAAGCTCAACCCTAGGCATTCTAGGTTGGTAGAGTTTTTACAATCCTTCTCATTTATAGCAAAGCATAAGAGTGACAAAACTAATGTTTTAGCAGATGCCCTCTATAGGAGGTATTGTATATTATCATTATTTGAAGAAGGAGTCCCAAGATTTGGGTGCTTGAAGAAAATCTACAAGGATGATGAATAATTTGCAAGCTTCTTTGAAGACCATGGCAAAGGTCGAAGTCCCTACCTGATTCAAGATGGTTTCCTTTTCAAGGGTAACAAGTTGTGTATTCCCAATAGTTCTATCAAAGAGTTGCTAATTCGAGAGGTGCATAGAGGAGAACTAGAGGAAAATTTTGGCATTAAATAAACTTGTGATGTACTCTAGGATAATCTTTATTAGCCTATAATTGTAAGGGATTTACAATAAATTGTGGTAAGGTACTCTACTTGCTAATATTCCGAGAGTCACTTCCAGAACGGTCTTTATACTCCTTGCCTATCCTATATCATCCTTGGGAATCATGTGAGTATGGACTTTACAATGGAATTGACTAAAACATAAAGGAAAAATGATGCCATTATGGTAGTATAAGATTGATTTTCCAAGATGGCATATTTTGTCCTTTGTCACAAGATAGATGATGCCTCTTACACAACTAATCTATTCTTCAAGGAGATAGGTTAAGTAATATGATATTCCTAAATCAGTTGTTTCTAATCGGGATACCAAGTTTCTAAGCTACTTTTGGAAGACATTGTGGAGGTTGGTCGGTACTAAACTTCTTTTTAGCACCATCTATCACCCCCAAAAGATGGTCAAAGATAAGTCACTAATTGTATTATCATTATGCTTTTGAGGAGTTCGGTTCACAAATCTTTGAGGGATTGGGACATAAAAATTAGTCCCGTGGAGTTCTCTTACAATTGGTCTCCTACTTATGTCACCAGTTTTTCCCCTTTTGAAGTGGTGTATGGATTGAATCCCACCACCCCCATTGATCTCATCCCTCTCCCCATTGAAGCACAAAATAATTTTAAAGCAACTGATAGGGCCAATGAATTCAAGAAATTATATGAGCAAGTGAGGTCTAGAATTGAGAAGGTTAATGAGATGAATAAAAATAAAGTCAACAAGCATCGAAAAGAGAAATTATTTAAGTTAGGAGATTTAGTCTGGCTTCACCTTAGAAAGGAGAGATTTCCTTCTAGGATGAAGAACAAACTAATGCCATGGAATGATGGACCGATGTTCTTGAGATCTCCTTCATACATTCAATTTTGTGCCCTTCTCCTTTAGTTTTCTTCTACTTGTTCCCTTCGGTTTTCTAGCTGCACATGTGACCCTTGAGATTAGGAAGCTTTTATTCTCCCCACACATAGCTTTAACTCCTTAATTTTTTCCACCACGGCCTTGAGAACATCTCTTAAGTTTTCCTTTTGGTTCACCATCTCCTCCCTTAACCAACTGAGTGATGTTCTCTAAACATGCCTCTGAGTGATTAGATTTTGTGTCTTCTTAATGAATTCTTGGGAGAATCTTGAAGATGAGACATGTTCTTTAAAGAATCTTGAAGTAAGGATACGTTCTTGCAAAAATCTTAAGGAAATATTGGATCTCGATTATAATTGATCAAAACTAAGGCTTTGATAACAAAATTGATGTGGGTGAGAATATGGATTAGAATTATGGTGATGTTAGGACTCGAGTTGGTTTTGGATATTAGTATTATGTCTCAAATGATGATGAATTAAGGATGTAGATATTCGGTTGTGAAGAAATAAATATGAGGATGATTGAAAGATGGTGTTGATGATTTGGTGGTGGTGATGATGATGATTCAACAATGATGAGATGATGATGATGATGATTTGATAATGATGAGATGATTATAATGATGATGTGACAATGATGAGATGATGATGATGATTCGACAATTAGGGTTTGAGAGTATAAGGTTTTGTGAGTAAGGGTTTGGGTTCAAAAATTAGGGTTAGGGTTTAGCAAATTAGATTTCAATTTTTGATGAATTGAGATGGTGAAAATGGCAAGAATGGCATGGGTTACGGAGGTTAGAAAGATAGTACTTAATCTCTAATTCACACAGATGAAGAGATAAAGGGTTTCAAGATTAATCGTTCACACATATTCGATTAAAATTAAGGTAAATTCACATAGAATTCATAAGCAATAATTACAACTTTCATTCAACTTCAACTCAATCTAATTAATTGTATGTATTTACCGCTTATAGAGCCAAGGTCACTGATTACTAAGCTATTTCCATCCACTAGCTAAAAGGTATAATTCTTTGAAAGATATCTATTTAAATACATAAGAAGAGAGAATATTCTTCAAAAGGCAGATTTATGCTACTTTATTCTCTAGATAATCTCTAACATGAATAATTAGTTAATTAATTAAATGTACTAATATGCATATCCAAGTTGAATTCCATTCCTCCTATGCACATAGCCATGCCCTCCATGCAGATACACATGTATGCCTAGTAGGTTGTATGGTACTTTCATCTATAACTAGTGGCGTAACCATCCGTTTGTCTTTAATTTTGTGGGAGATCCTTTTCAAATAAAGAATAATTAGTTCCATAATGATGAATGCCAATTCTTGAGTGTTTGCTCCTACATAAGTAATTTTAAAACTACTTTTATTGCATTTTTAAAATGTGTATAAAATATTAGAATAATTTTTTTTTATATGAAGTAAGTAATTAATAGCTAACAACTACCACTCTTTTAAATGTAGGCATAGTAGTAAGTGCATAATCATTAGAGCTAAGAGGCTCCTTAATATTAAAGTAGCTCTTCATTTATATGGCGAGTTAATGATAGCCCATCATTTATAATGAATTAGTATTATATTATTAATTAGCTACTCATTTTGGGACCTAATTTTTTTCCCACATATCCTTATATAGAGTCATGCATGCACACATATGGTATATATGGATATAATCAATATTTTAGCAAAATAAAAATAATAATATTGAAATCAAGTTTTTTATTCTTTCTGCAATAAATTTCTGCAATTTTATTCCTTATTTTTTTGATCTGATTATAAATTTTGTAACTATATCACTTTATAGGTGCACATTTATCAACCCACATTTTCTCTCCTAGATACATACAAACACATTTAAATATTATGTCTACATATTACAATGAATCTAAAAATTATATATATATATATATATATATATATATATATATATATATATATATATATATATATCTTGGTATAACCATGTCATTTATTTAGTTAAAATTTTATTATTTTTTATTTTTTTTGAATAAGTTATTCAATTATGTTTCTTATTTTTCTAAACGTAAGTTAGAATATTTCTATTCATTGTACATTATTAAATTAAGATAAATAAAAGTGACTAATAATAATAAATATTTTATCGAATCAATAATTTTGAGATATATATATATATAACTTTAATTCTTTGTTTTTTGTAATTAAATTATTTTTTATTAAATAATTAATTATAAACTAGATATAAAATAAATATAGATGGTTGTGTACTAGTTTCACAATAAGGAACATAGAACAAGAGTGAACATATTTTGATAAACTAGATCCATTTATGAACATAGAACTACAAAAGATAGTAAAACTACTAGAAAGGAAGAGGGAATGAGAATAATTACGAAAACATAAGTATAACATTATCATTATTCTAGCTAATTATTAAGTCACACATAATCGTACTTGATCCTCATATATTAATGAGAATAGTTAGAATTATATATGTTGTATGTATGTATGAATTATTAAATTGAAAAAAATAAAAAGAAGAAAAGCTCACAGGAATTTAGTGGTTTTTATTATTATTAATGGTTTAATAAATTAATATCATAATTATACTGAGATATTTTATTTATAGATATAAGATTGTTGAGGTAAACTGAGACAAGAATATGATGAACAAATATTTAATAGGTTACTTTTTGCATGTGAGCAGTGAATAAATACATTCAATTTGTTAAATATTTGATGGATATTATTTGAGTTATTATGTATTAAAATTAATTAGAAGAAATAATTTATATCAACTTAGTACTTTGTTCATATTATTAATTTAATAATTTAATTATAGTTATATTGAGATATTTTAACTATAGGTATATAAATTTTGAGATAAATCAAGGCACGATTAATATTAATAAATATTTAGCAAGTTATTTTTATATGTGAACAGTGAATACAAACATTCAATTTGTTTATAATGTAAGGAGTAAAATTTTAGAAATCTTTTAACTCTCTTGTGGATATTGTTTGAGTTATTAAAATATTTGAAATATTAATAGTTTATATTGTTATTAGTTTATAGATTGTTAATCTAGCAGTAAATGCCTCAAGTTCAAATATCTTCTAATATCATATTCTTTCTAAATCTTTGGAACATAGTCCACTATTCATCCACTAGTTAGTTATTGAGGTTAAATACATCTCAACCTCTTTAGTCCATTGTCAATGGAGAAATTTATATGAATTACTGTTATTTATATATGGTGTTATATATAAATTTATGTAAAATATGGAAGTTCTACTTAGAATGTGAAAATTAAGAAATGTAGCTTTAGCATTGTATTAACTATTCTTCTATTGGTAGTGAAAAAATATATATGCTCATTGCCATAAATTATATATGTGTGTGCATACATAAAAATCAATGAAAAATATTGATAGTTAAATTACTATATAGAGTCTAAGAAATAAATTATAACTATCTATTAAGATTTTCCAAATTAATGATTGTACATAAATATTGTAATATGATAATTGATAATTTGTCATAATAGCTAATATATATTGGAAATTCTATAATAATATAAATAATTTATGCTTAAATTTTTTTAAAAAAGTTAAGCAAACAAAAAAATGATACCTTTAAAATTATAAAAGTCCATGTAATTTGACTATTGGGTTGAACCTGTCATGCCCCAACTTCTTAACTAATGTAAGTATTTTATGTGGTATCCGTCTTATTCTTTATATTTACAAAACCTAAAATGTGAAAAATATTTCCTACTCCATTATTGGGGCTCTATAGTGTTGTGTGACACCATATGAAAGCCCAAGCTCCATCCCTACATATAATAGTACTGGCAAATATTTAAGGCACCATTCTTGTTATTTATATAGGAAATTCATTACTTATATATATAAATCTCCTCTTATCCTTCATGTAATATTATTGTGATAAACTAAAAATATACCATATTAAATCCTCATAAAACCAATTTAAAAAATATATATATATTTTGGAATATTAAGAGAAACTTTGTATTACATATGTATGATGCATTACATACCATATTCAGTTAAGAATATCATCATTCAAAAAAATAAATGTTAGTCTTAAAAAATGAATGTTATTCTTTACAATGATGAATATGTAAAATTTTTATATTTTAAATGTATGAAATATTACATGTCATACTCATTGATGAATACTATCTTTCAAAATGGTGAATTCTAATCTTCAAAATGATGAATGTAGATTTTTACAGTGATGAATATAACATGCTTGTATTATTAATTGAAAATATGTTGCATGTCGTACTCATTGATGAATTTTATAACTCACATCAATGAATGTAATCCTTCCAAATAGTGAATACTAGTTTTTAGAGTGATGTATTACAAATGTGTGATGCATTGTATATCATACTTACCAATAGATATTACCATTTAAGTTGCTAAAAAATAGTTTTTATATGTCAAAAGTATATTAATATGGATATCTTTTTTTAGAGAAAAACTAAGAAACATTATGATGTATAACTTGGTTAAACTTTAAAGTTATTTGAATTGTTATCATAATAAGTTCTTTTGTTGAAATAGCAACATAGCATACACACAAGAGAAGAATCAATTATCTAACTTCCTATAACTATATTTAGTTACATGTACCACAAAGAATATAATTTGCCGAATACCCATGGAACTGCAAAGGCTAAACCCCCTTATTATATTATTTTACTTGCATAGGAGGGATAAAAGTTTGAAAATATAGAGGAAACTTTTTTAGATCAATAGGATGCTATCTTGTAACTAATTCACTTGCAAAGTTAAAAAGAAACTTGTCTCTTATAATTGGGTGAGGGGTTTCAAAAGTATGAATACAATAGGGGAGACCATAACTAACGTGTGCCATACCATCGGTCATCTAGTTTGTTTCTCTATAAGCATGAATTATCTTGCAAGAGTTGAATAACCACATGACAGACTTGTGAGCTTCCACTATGGGATGCAAAGGGGGTTCATAGTAGATTCTCCTCTAAATAAGTTGGACTACCATTGAGGATTTGCAGTTAATAAGAACATCATTGTAATAATGACTATTAGCTCCTTTCAGTCCTACATAAATGCCCTAGAGCTATGTTGTGCAGATGTTATTGAATCACATATTTATAGTAAAGCTATGCAACCGCAAACTTATATGATCACAAGCTACTCCCTCTACTGATATGTTACCTATGTTGGATAAAGCACTACCATTTGTATTTATTTTGGTGATGCCGTTCATTGGTGGTTCTCAACTAAGGGCATGGTTGTAATTTTCCTTACCCTATATGAGGCACGTTGCTAATGAACTTCCAAGCATTATACTGACTATGCACCAATTCACAAATCCATCAAACTGCTCTCCTTGTGCCCAAGTAATCTCTAACAAAAATTATTTTGTTACAACATTTCTATATATGCCAGCAAGTGCTCCAAAATGATAAGGACAGAGGCATGGACTTATTTTGACCATTAAAATTTTCCTTTATGTTTCTCTAGAACCATTATAGTAGATCATCCCCAATGGTATTGCTTTTGGCTTCCAGCAACAAAAGGGCATCCTAAGTGGTCCTACTCTTAGGACTATGATGAAGGGCATGTAAAATATCCTCTAGATGGTGGAAGTGAAAATCAAAATGCCCTATTCGCATTGGTTAAAAGCTTCTCATGAGCTCTAAACCAACTAAATACTTCATAAGTTAATGAACCTTAAGTTTCCACAAGTGCTTCCACATAGGAGATGAAGGTGTGTAATATCCATATGCTAAGAAGAAAGTTGTTCTTATAGAGAATTCCCCATCAAATGATCTTCCCCATGTAGGATTATCCCCCCCCCTTTCATAATCTAGATGAATAAAGTTGGCCATCAACTTAACTAGTCTTCTTGTCGGGAGGAGATGTTGGGACTCATGTCATTTCCATGTCCCATTAGCATTTAAGTTGTCACTGACTACTTTATCATGAACCTCAAATGGTAGTCTCTCTAGTAAATTTGCTATTAGATTTGTACCGATCTACTAGTCTAGTAAAAATTTTGTTTACATTCTAGATTTGATCACCTATTTCACTTTGGCACAAAATAAATGCAACACTTCCTTGATGCTTCTCTAAAAATGATAAGGTGAAATAAATGTGGTTGCATTAAAAATTTATCCACGAAATAAATGCTTCTCTCAGGGGATTTTAACCTAAAGGGTATTCTTGTTGCATAATACTTCCCTTGAAAGCTTCATAACCATGGATTTATTTTTCAGTTCCATGCACCTTAGCCCAAAACCACCTTGCTCATTCCTTTGATAAAGTAAACTCCATTCAGTACGATGAATTCTTCTTCATTGTCTACTAATTCCCTAGATGAAGTTATGATAGACGTAGTTAAAATCTTCATATATGCTCTTTTGTTATTAAATGCATAATATTTGATACTAGGGGATGGAACTACAAATAGATTAGATCAAGGTAGCATGTCCAGCAAGAGAGAAAACTTTTAGCCTCTAATTGAAAACTTTTTTAAAAATTTATCAACAACAAGCTCAAAAGGATTCTTTGATCTTCTACCTACATGCAAATTCACTGTTAAGTTATTTTCTCATTGCATTAACTACCTTTAATGTCAAAACACATGTGATCTCATGAATACTATATAGTGGCACATTTAGTGAGAAGATGATCATAGATTTAGCACTACTAAATTTTTAGTCCCCTGCCTCTTCAAAATCTTAAAGAAAATTCATAAAAATATTCATTTATGAACTACTGACCTATGCAAGGATGAGAAGTTCATTAGCAAAAAATAAATGTGAGATTTTTTCCCTCCACTAGTGATTATGATAGGTCTCTAATGCTTCTCCTCAACTACTTTACCAATGATATGGCCCAAACTCTCAATGCACAACACAAAAATATAGGGAGAAATAGGATTTCCTTAGTTAATACCATAATAAGAAAGAAAGGATTGAGAAACATCCCTAATCCAAATCACTTGAATAGTGGGCATGATTTACGAATTTCTACTCAACCATTGTCAAATATATCTCTTGATTTTGTATTAGTATTACCTAGGACAAATAGAGGTATGGGTTGTGCACTATATTTTAGGCTTGGTAATTTTGATCACGTGTTGTATGAGTTAGGTTTTAGAGCCCTTGTAATTTTGACTATTTTTGGAATTGGTATTGAAAAATACTTGTGGAGACTATTTCTCTTTTGCATGAGTTTATTCTCCCAAAAGTTCTACTATCCTTTAGATTGCCATTTTTGCTGAGCTCAAAAGCTTCCGATCTTCTTGGCCCAACCCAAGTTTAAGGCAAGTTAGGATTGTTCCTAGGGCCTCCAAAATTTTAGGGTCCTAAAATTCTATTGGTTTATATATATATATATATATGAAGAGAATAAGAACACTAATATTTCTTTGGTTAAGAAGTATTACTGTTCCTTAACATCATTTTGCCCAATCATGTGTAGTTTAGGTGTTTGGGTCCCAAAAGCTACACTTTTTAATCTTCTAAAAATCGGGCCTAAATAAAGTTGTTTCCAAACTTTTATTGTGTTCTTTGTGAACTCTTACCCGGAGTTCATGGGTATACTTTGAAGGAAAATATTAAATAGAAAACTTTTTTTTCAAGTATATATTATTATCCATTGTAAAAAAAAACCATTAACGTAATACTTTTCAAGAGCGGCAATCGAACATTAATTAATACATCATTTATGGCTTATTTTATATTTTTGGGAAGCAAATATGATTTTAGTCATTATACTTGTTCCCCTAACATAGGTTCATCCATGTATTATTTTTATTCCAAATTTGTTCATTAATCTTTAACATTGTCATATTTTAGTCTCTTAACTATACCATGTTACCAATATGATATGTATGTTTAATTACCTCACTTAACTGCCCTAATAAAATATTTTCTAAAATAATAATAACTATCTGTATAGCTCTTCAACAACAACATTCTTTCCTATACTTTTATATAACATGGTTGATTATCTTTGACACTTCTGATTTTTTTAACATTGTTACATTATACCAATTAATTTGTTCATTTCATACTATTAACTATATATATTCTTAATTAATGGGTATTATTTGATAATTGTAATTTTTAGTAGCATGATCTTGTAGTAATACTATTAAAAAAAATTAGCAAATCTAAGGAATTTAATTCAAGTATGAATTTCCATAAATAAGAAAAACGAAATTACACATATCGAGTACCTTCTCATCTAGAAGCTCCAATTCTCATCTCTTAGAACAAATTCCATAAATTAAATAAAGAGGGGGGACATAAAAAGAATTATTCCTCCCTTGCAAGTAACAAGCATCTATTCGAAGAATAAGACTCCATTATGATCCATGTGCAAGTATGAGGTGACAAAGTTCACCACCATCAAAAACCAAAGTCCTACAAATAATATATTCATGGTCATTCATTAAATCAAGTGTTTCAATGGCACTTAGGTAACATTTCTATCTATTATCTCCTTAGATAGTATTAACAAATGTGGTGGTATAACCGACATCAAAGACTTCTCTATAATGATATTTCAATGAAAGAGTTGTAGTAATAAGAGCTAATAGAGGACCAATAAGCTGAAAGTTATGTTTCTTTAATCTACAGATTACTATCTATTGAAAAGGCTTATTTGTATAACCAAGTTTGATAATTTAAATATTAAACTGACATGTCAAATTTGTTACTAGTTGAATAGGTAATATAGACACTAAAATAGGATAATGTTAAATTTTAACGACCAACTTGAGAAAAAGAATAATATAAGGCTAGACTCATGATAGGGAAAGAAAAAAAAAGAATAGGGACCATGTTAATATTTGAAACTATATTTTTGATTACTTTCATCGAACAAATTATAAGATTATAATAACTATAAAGATCACTTACCTCTAAAATTTTGCTGAAAAGAATGGTAAATTGTTGGGATTATAAGATATATTTTGTGATATTTTGTTGATATACTTATCCTATATTCTGGGTAGTTACCTACTTTATAGGAGAGATTTATGGGATATATTTTTTATTATATATTTCTTAAGATGGTGTTTGATCTTAGGAAGGAGGATTGGTACAATAAAGAGCATAATGAAAGAAGTCATGGGCAAGCTTCAAGCCCTTCACCAATTGTTTACATGGTATCAGAACCAAGTAATCTTCATAGCCATAACCATGGCTGGCGATCAACTGCTGCCATTAAACCCACCGTCCAACCCCCCTAATCGAACCAACCTCCCTTTTCTACCTTGGGACTCAAGATCGTCTTGGGGATTTCATCACTCCCACTCGTCTCAAAGGAGACAACTATGATGAATGGGTAGACGATATCCAACTCGCTTTGGAGGCACGTCGGAAATTCGGCTTCCTCGATGGCTCCATCACAACTCTGGTTCCTCCTTGCACTCAATCGGATTGGAATACAATCCAAGCCATGCTCATATCGTGGATCATGAATACCATCGATCCTGAAATCAAAAGTACCTTGTCCAAATACAGATATATGAAGAAACTGTGGGATACTCTTGAAACTCGATTTACGTTGGTTAATGGCCCTTGTATTCAGCAAATTAAAACTTCGATCGCCATGTGTGAACAAAAAAAAACCATGACTGTGGCTCAATATTTTGGATAGCTCTCTGCGTTATGGGAGGAACTCAACCATCATGAACCTTTGATTACCTGTGAATGTTGTTTCGCTTGTATAGCAGGCCAACAACATGAAAAACGTAGAGCAAACACACAACTTCATGCGTTTTTGATGGGTCTTTACTCCGAGTATGCGAGAAAAGTTTTCTTCGGTTTTGTTAAGAGATTACATCACTCACACCATTTTCACAAATAGTCCATCTCAACCTTGTAACACATTGTCTCCACAACATTCCTCAGGTACTCTGTATCCTATAGCACATTATATTAATTGTGACAGTTTTCTACAAATTACCAAAATTTTCTTGCAGCACTTATCTCGGGACGAGAACCACGGTCTTTTAAGGAGGCCATGAAAGATGAAAGATGGAGACATTCGATGAAAAATGAAATACAAGCACTTGAAAACAATGGTACTTAGACCATGGAAACTCTTCCCCGGGAAGCTTGCTTTTGGCAGTCAATGGGTGTATCAGATCAAGGACAAGTTTGATGGAAGTATCGAAATATTGAAATCCAGATTGGTTGTTTTTGGTAATCATCAAAAACAAGGCATTGACTATTTAGAAACCTTTGCTCCAGTAGCTAAGATGGTCATAGTACAAGCCTTCCTGGCTATAACGGCTTCGAAAATTTGGGAACTCCATCAAATGGACGTTCACAATGCTTTCTTACATGGTGACCTTGATGAGGAGGTGTACATGAAGCTCCCTCCAGGCTTTGAATCTTCAGATCCAAACAAGGTGTGTCATCTTCATAAGTCTCTCTATGGTCTAAAATAGGCACCACGATGCTGGTTTACAAAACTTGTGTCTGCCTTGAAACGGTATGGATTTTTACAGTCCTACTCCGACTATTCTCTATTCACTTACACCAAAGGCAAAATTCAGATCAATGTTCTTGTATATGTCGATGATCTAATTATCTCTGGGAATGATTCCACTGCTTTAAGGGCTTTCAAGGCTTATTTGAGTGATTGTTTTCACATGAAAGACCTGGGTTCACTAAATTTTTTTTTGGGATTGAGGTGGCCAGGAGTTCATCAGGCTTGTTTCTTTGTCAAAGAAAATATACTCTAGACATAATCTCGGAAGCAAGATTATTAGGAGCAAAACCAACAGACTTTCCCATTGAGCAAAACCACAAACTCGGCTTGGAAAATGGAAAGTTGCTCTCTAATCCTGAAGCTTATCGACGGCTCGTAGGTAGACTTATTTATCTAGCTGTGACACAACCCGATCTAGCCTATTCAGTTCATATTCTGTCACAATTTATGCAAGAGCCAAGAATTGAACATTGGGAAGCAGCTTTTAAAAGGTACGCCTAACCAAGGCATACTATTACGTGTTGATAGTGATCTAACTTTGCAGGGTTGGTGTGACTCTGATTGGGTTGCGTGTCCCATCACACGTAGATCATTGATAGGATGGTTGGTGTTTCTTGGTAACTCTCTTATATCCTGGAAAACTAAGAAACAAAGCACCGTTTCTCGCTCTTCTACAAAAGTAGAGTACCGTTCTATGGCTGCTATTACTTGTGAGCTAAAGTGGTTGAAAGGTCTTTTGTTGAGCTTGGGTGTGCAACACCCCAAGGAAATCAAACTCTTTTACAACAACCAATCAGCTCTTCACATTGCCAGAAACCTAGTCTTCCATGAGCGTACAAAGCACATAAAAGTGGATTGTCACTTTGTTCGAGATGCAGTCAAAGATGGTCTAATCGACCCTTCCTATGTCCATACCAATGACCAGTTGGTAGATGTTTTCACCAAGGCGCTTGGAAAATCGCAGTTTGAATTCTTGACTCGCAAGTTGGGAATTTTTACTCCAAGTGCGCCAACTTGAGGGGGGTGTTAGGATTATAAGATATATTTTGTGATATTTTGTTGATATGATTATCCTATATTTTGGGTAGTTACCTAGTTTATAGGAGACATTTATGGGTTATATTTTTTATTGTATATTTCTTAAGATGGTGTTTGATCTTAGGAAGGAGGATTGGTACGATAAAGAGCATAATGAAAGAAGTCATGGGCAAGCTTCAAGCCCTTCACTGATTGTTTACATAAATATTCACTATGATCCCTGACCGCTTTGAGGGAAATTTAATTTTCTCATCTAGGCGCTTGCCACAATCTTAATAAAATATATTTATCCAACCATATCGTAGGCCTTAGTTATGCTCTATGCAATCTTTATACCGAACTGAGTTCAATCATATGTGATTGTGCTATAAAGAATTTGTGTCATTTGAAATTAACGAGGACACGATAGTACGTAGCCGCATGGATGATACAGACATAGAATATGAACAAAATTCCTAGTTAAAAGGCTTGATTAACTGTGAAAAAAAAAATGGTTTTGGATTTTATTAATTCCAGGAATTCATAGTGACCCTTCCTAATATGTCATGCATTCACCTTGGAAAGCCTAAGCCAGTAATTTTACTACTATAAGAAAAAAGAGCGTACATAGTTTGTTTAATCATGACACATTTATGGTTATTGTTGGATAGGTACTCCTCTTATTCATTATTGAAGATGAAAGAATAATGGAAGATGGTTTGGCCCCAGCTAGGCACACTAGAACATGATGTTAACATAAAGAAAGATGTATGTCCAACTCCTACCTCAATTTAGCCAATTTCATTGTATACAAATATTTATGTACATCATCAGTAAAATAAATTTGATGAAAAATAAGATAGCAAGCACACCATCATCATTGTTGTAATTTAAATTATTAACATCACGTAATTTATGTTTTTACTCTTATTCATGTTTACTTTATCGATGTAATTAATATACAATTTGAAACAACTAGGGCGAAGGTTAGGTAAGATATTTATTCCTTTCTGAAAGTAGTTAGGGCTTAACCTCAAAACGTCACACATAAAATATATCTCCTACCCAATCCCTCTTATTCTATCCTTCTTCTTTCATCTTTAAAAGTGGTGCACGAAGAAGGATGAGTAGCTATAGAAAAATTGGCTAATGATAGCCACACAAATGTTTTGATTAAGCATATCGTACATATTTTCTTTTGAGGGGGTACGTCAGATATGCTAAATGTGGTTTTTTTCTATTTTACTAAGATGTCTTCTAATAAAAATTAATTTTCTTTATTGAGAAATGATAAATTAATATTGGGTAAAGAAGACTATTGTAAGTTTTTTCAGAAAATTATAGTACTCTAATGCTAAATAATGTCATTTTTATAAATATTAGATATTTATGTTTTAATTTAGACAACTATCCATGGTAAGTAGTGTAAAATTACCTATAATAGATGGTGAAATTTTCTATAAATAACTTTAAAAATTATGGTAGTTCTCAGTTATCACTATAAAGGGTTCGAATTATATATATATATATATATATATATATATATATATTATATTTAAATATTAATTTAGAATCTTAAGAATGCTAAGTAATACTGCTCTACAATCTATCATTTTTTTCCCACTTTGGTTTCTTCTTCTAATACACAGAGGAAGTGTAACAATCCTTTGTGTACTTTTATTTATTATTAGTTGGTATAATAACTAAGTAATATTTATAACACTTATCTTCCATAAAATTTATTGAATTTCTAGTTTTATACAACTTTAATGTTATTTTTTTAAGTTTATACAATATTTGATTAAATATTATTAAAATTAATTTATTGAGATATTATAATAGTTTATTATAGTTGAATAATATATTAGCATTAACAAGTTGGAATATATATATATATATATATAAGCTCACTATTAAAGTTATGAAATTTGAATAAAGTTTTGGTAAAATTTTTCATTAGAATATTTTCAATTTTTTCTTTTACAATTTTAAGGAGGTTTTTAGTATTATTTAAAAAAATGGTAATATGATTGTATTATGAAATATATGTACCACTTGGATTGCATTATTTGCATGCAATCTAGAACCACCTACTTCGCTTTATTCCTCTCATTTTCTCTCATTCATTCAAATCCCAACTAAGCTCTCCATTCCTTCCCAAAGTTTTTATACATTTTTCCTCGGCCATGCAAGACCTTTTTCCGTATCTAATTACCACCTCAAAACCACCAACCTTATACCACCACCCCTGCTCCACCCCATCTTCATATTGCTAAGACTTTCTAGCATCTCAACCTTCTGCCACTCCACCTTTTCAGCATGAGCTTCTTGTGGAAACACTCCTTCCGTGCAAAATTTCCATATAGCCAAGCATCCTTCCTTTTTTATATTCATTTTATGTCCATCATCCCACCTCAAATCAAGCCCCATTTATCTCCTTTTCTCTCCTAATTCTCTCATTTCTATCTTTCCCCATTGTCTCCCATATTCTTCCTCCTTGTTACCTTCATTATTCATGCTATAACTACCTTCTTCAGCTTTTCCTTATGTTTCATCATGTCCACCAGCTAGATCATCCCATTGATCCAGCAGTAGCTATGTTAAATACCTATATAGATCCACCTTACAACATATACACCTTCACATTTCACTAATTCATTTTTGGAAACCTTCATGTTGCTAAGGGCTTGCTCCAATAATAGCTCACACTTTAGCTCCCATGGTTAGGGTATAGGGTTGTATCTATGTGATTTCAGACATGTTATGTGCCATAGATTCTAGATATCTCTTTTATACTCCTCATCTCTTTTATCCTCTTATCTCATTTTATGTATGAGTCTATGAGTCTATGATTTATAATAGTTTATTTTTCCTTTTTTTAGAATTCTTTTTAATAACACAAAAGAAGCTAAAACTCTAATATTATAGTATTAGTTAGGTTACTTCCTAGTTTGATTGGTATAAATTCAATGGCTATTCCAAAGTAGGAAAAATAATATGTATCTCATAGTTCATATTCTTATAATTAAAACTTCAATCATACATGGTTTTTGGGATATATTTGCAAAGAGAATGTTAAATACTCGTTAGTTCCTATACATATTAGATTGAGAAGGAAATAAGATAGAAAAAGGAAAGGAGAGTAGATATAAAAATTAATTCTTTCTAGATTCCATCACATCTATGAATTCCTTTGATGAATTATTTATTTATTTTTTGAATATATAGAGGGGATGTAACTCGGTCCACTTAGCATGTGAAAGGCACAAGTATCCTGCTACCCTACATATCCATCTCAAATGATGTATTAATCAAGATAATAAAAACAAGTAGAGATCAATGAGTAAATTTTAGTCATAGAGTAGCTACCTTGATTTTTTGACAGGATTACCCATAGAGAAGCTGATCACCCTTCTTAGCAACATAACTAGGACTACTAGCATTCATCAAAGCTATATTTTCAAAATCAACTTTAACACCCAAATATAAACTAATTAGAGAAGTTTAACCTTTTTAAGGGAGTGGTTGAATATTTGATTATATACAAACCTAGGGGATTTTTTGTTTTTGTTATTCAAAGCTATAAAAAAGCATAAGCATGTAATTGGGTGCACAACCATAACTAAGATACGTGGTTTGAACACACCGAAGCGGATTTAGATACCTTATTAGCATGCATTCTAGTGTCCCCTATGCCTAAATGCTAAATGCTTATGTAGATTTCTTCTTGACCATCAGAGGTTGCTAGCCACATAGAGATTGATGACATTTAGTATTCTTGTTTATATGAGTTATATGTTGTAGAGAAAAACTAATCTTCATGAGCTTTATTTGTTGTTTTGGTGTTCTATTGGAATTTATATTTGGAATATGATTCATAGAAGGACTAGTTAGGGAACATACAAGCATAAATTAGCATGAATTATATTTGGAGCTACATATATGCCTTTTTTCTGAATGAATTAATCTACTTGTCTTGGCTTTAAATTTTCTTTGTAAACCTTATATACATTTAATTGCTTTAATAAAATTACTTGTCATAGCGCTTGTAATGGAATCTGGAGATTACTAATACTTTCTATTGTGCTAATCAAAGATTATAGTCAAAGTATATTCTGATTGAGAAAAAGATAAAGGCAAAATAGGACTTTCCACTAGATGACCAAATAGCTTATATCCTTATATGTGTACACAGGATGTACACCACATAGAAAAATTTTTGAGCCTATACATTCACCATATATATTTCTTCATTACCTATATTAAATAACATTTGGGCTTTTTCCTTACCCTCACCTATAACTAGTAGAAGGGGATCATTTCATTATACTCTAAAAATAGAGTGCTTTTGTTTGTGATAGTAGGTGGAATAAATATATGTATTTATGTTGAGAAAATAATTGGTTGGTGGTGGAGACAAAAATATATATATTTATTATTTTTTCATTAATTTTATTTTTTTTAAATTAAAAAAATTGATACGACATAAGGAAAAGGGGGAGATGTGGATAATACTTTGAGAAAGTTCTATTCATATAATTTTCTATTATTCCATTATTCTAGGTTAGTGTTGAGGTTGAGATGTGTATTATTAAACATTAATGATAAAGGTGATTCTTATATTTTATCAAATTATTAGAGTTCCAACCACAGGGCTAAAATAAGCTATGCCTTTTTGCACTTAACCATGTTACAACCTATAATAAAGTCATATTTGATTCTTGAGATGGGCAACCTTTGATCTGATGAAGATTAGTCACAATAATTAAGTATATGATTTGGTCCTTTTAGCAAGTATTTGATATCCTCTATGAGGTTTTTATCCAAAAAAATATGAGTCTTCTTTAGTGATATATGTGAGGTGCTTGTTCTTTTTATCATCTTATATCAGAGAAGATTTTTTACATTTGTAGGAATGAATATGAGAGAGAAATAAATAGAAGGTATCCATAGTAAGGGTGGATCTTAATGTGACTAAGACATGATAGGTTTTTCTCCATACTATTTCCCTATCCATATCTGAAATGTTAATGTGTGAACCATTCATTGAAATTAACCCTTTAACTTTTCTAATGCTAAATCTAAGTTTAATGCTAATCTTAGTGGTATGAAAGTAACATTAGTTAAGTGTATTAGGTATGTTTTTTCTTTTCTATTCGAATTGTGTGTAATTTTGTGGGTATATCATCTACAAACCCTCAAAAGACCTTACCCATCCTATAAGGGTGACCTAGGGGTTTAAAGGGTTTGTTACACATGCGAAGTACAATTGTTAGACCAACAAAAGTGGATAGTTAGTATTATTTTCATTATTTTCTATGACTCAAATCATGTTTTGCTTGAGATCAAGCAAAAAGATAAATGTGGGGGTATTGATGAATATATATTTTTACATATTTTGTATCCTTTTTAATCTTAGTTTTTGCTCTTTTATTTCAATAATATATTGGAAAAATTATAATTTTATACTTAAGTGATACTTATCCCTTATATTTAATTATTTGAGCTAAAATGATATAAAATGCTGAGTTTAAATTATGAGATAATTTATTAATTTTATTTTATAGGCATAATTTTCTTTTTTTTAGAAAAAATAGTTGTCAAAAGGTTCTAGCCTAGATGATCAAAGGAAAAAAAGGCTAAAGGTCGGAAAACCTGGGAGAAACAAAGGCCCAATAATGAGGCATAAAAGTAGAATAAAGGGGCGCATGAGGGCCTAGGGGAAAAACAAAAAAAAAAACTAGAAGAAAAGTAGACGGGGAAAGAAGGTTAGATGAAAAAGAAAGAGAACAAAAGAGAAAAGATGCGAGGAAAAAGAAGACGTAAGGCATAGAAAGAAGAAAATAAAGAGAGAAGAAGAAAGAAAAAGAATAGTGATGTAGGAGTGAGAGAGGAGAGAGAAAACTAACACAGAAGAAGGAGATAGAAAAAAAGGATAATAGTGACACAAGAGAAGAGACAATGCATCAGGGAAAAAGAAAGAGAAAAAGAGACCCAAAAATTTTATTTCAGATGAAAATAAGGAATTTTTTATCTGAATAAATTGTTAATTTTTTATCCATATTTATTTTCAAGTATTTACTTCTCTATTTCTAAATATATTTTTAATATATATATATATATATGTATATACATATATATATATTTGTATAATTTATTTATTTATTATGCCTGGTTAAATAAATTTTCGTAGGAAACATATTTAAATCCTAGACTATAGTTTGAGATATAATATTAATTTTCTTTATTCCATGATATTGTATTTTGTCTCTAATTTATTGCTATAATTTATATATGTGATTATGTTGAGTATGATTTATTATCTTCCTCGTACTGATAGTTGCTTGCTAGGCAGCTCTATGCACATGTTGGAATTTACATATATATGTATATTTTGTTTTTGCTTCTTTATAGTAATAGTTGTTTGCTAGGTGGCTATATGAACATGCTATAACTTATATATATAAATTATAGCCAGTTTAGATAATGATTTACTTAATAATTTGATGTAAGAACATCTAAAGATGATCATCAAGGTATTAATTTGGTATACTTATTTTTGAAGCCAATTATAGTGTTTGTCTTTGATGATAATTACTTGACAAAGTTTAACGATATTGTCTTAAGCCATTCTTGCAGGTAGGTAACATATTTGCAAGAAGATGATAAAATCATATTAGAAGTCAAGATACTTAAGACTTCCATATGTTACAAGCTATTGGAAAGGATGTTATGTTGTGCATTAAAGTTCAAGTTAAGAAGACCTAGTTAACCTGTCAAAGTCAACATCATTATCTTAATTAGGATTCTTCCAAATTATTTTCTTATAATCTTATCTTACTTTATTTGTAGTATTCTTGTTGAGCCATGTATTATATAGGATATAAATACATTTTAGTACTAGTTATGTACTAGCTAGTTATTTATGTGTCATGTTGCTAAACTAGTGTGCAAGTTAGCAATGTTGTAAACCCTATATAAGACATCTTTATCAAAACTTGTAGCATAATTTTGGATAATTTTTTATATTAAAATATTACATAAGTAAATATATGGTTAATTCTCTTTTTTTTTATTAAATACCCATTCTAAGATTCTTTGAAATAATCTTATATTATTGATATTTAAATTGATTTATTTTATAATTATTTTTGAATTATTTTATTTCTTTATTTATTTACTATTGAGTTATTGGTTGAATTCTTAATTCATCTTGTATAGACAAGACAAATGATCCTACGATTCTATTCGTTTCATACTAATCTTCATCCTCTTTGATGATTTGTGTCAAATTTGGTAGCAAAGCCTCAGTTTGGCATTGTTCCATTGACACAAGTGTAGTATTTTTCTTTTCTCCCATTAGAAATCCTCTTCTTTCTCTTCTCCTTTGATGTGTTTTGTTTTTCTTCTAGCAAATTTTTCCCACTCACATTCATGTATGAATGGGGTTTTGAGTATATGTTCGACTAGATTAATACATCTTCAACTTTAGTTTGAATATCACCTAGAGTCGTTAGTATATCTTCAAAGTATTATTCAAATCTTCAACTGCTAGGATTGAAGTCTAGTACAACTTCAACCAAGTGTTGTAGATCTTCAATCAATCTTTCACATCTTCAACCTATTCATCTTCATCTTCAACGTGATGTTGAAGATTAGCCATCTTATTTGCATGTCTTCAACACTGAAGGTAAGTGCTCAAACATATTTACATTTGCTTTAGATTCTAAAAACATGATTCTTAACTTCTCTTAGTGACATTCAAATCTTACTAGTTTTTTTTTTTAAGTGCTAATTGGTTTTCAAGTGTAAGAATCGTGCATTTTCTTTCTCTTCTTTCATGACTTGTACGGTGTATTTCGACATCTTTTTGTCGAGTTCTATTTGATTTTATTCTTCTTATATTCTTTCTTTATCATCTAAATTCCTTTCTTCGAGCAAGACACTTATTGTTCTTCATCAAGATTATCTAGAAGTTCATCAAGATTTCTTGGTAACACCTTAAAGCAATTATATTTTGTTTATCTCATCTTTTTGAGTGCAATATTATTTCAAGAACATGGGCATAACTTCAATAAGGCTTCAAGAGGAAAAAAGTTTGGAGTGTGTTGAGTGTATCTTGGAGTAGTATTGGAAAATGGGTGAGGAGGTTTCTATGAAGACAATGTATGACACTCTTCAACAACTAGCAGCAAGTGTCCATGTAACAAATGCACAATTGTGTCAAATTCCTTTGATTCAAATCGAACTATAAATATTGGAATCATGAGTAGCCAACCAAGAGACTTCACAACATATGCACTATACCATGGAGGCTACAAATGATCTAGTAGAGGGTATGGTTAGGATGGCAGTCCAAGCTAAAGGTGGAAATCTGAATTCTATGATAGAGTATGATGAGAGAATAGATCAAATGATTTAATCCACAAGTGAAGACGCAATGCAAACCATTAAAAAAGGTACAATCAATTCAAAGATAAAGGTATAAAACCTTACCTCCCTAATTTTTATAGTGAATTAGATGTTGATTTATTTTTTTGAATGGTAGCATGAAATTGAAGCAATATTTTAATGTAGAGAATATGATGATGAGCATAAATGTAAATTAGTAACTCTTAAATTCAAATAGTTTGTTATGGTTTCGTGTGACAATATTAAAAGGACTCGTGATAGGTAAGATAAAAGTGAACTCAAGTCTCTCGAAAAGTTAAAGAAATACCTAAGAAAAAAAAATTTATCTAAAGAGTATGAGAAAGATATGTATATTAAATTGAATACTCTTAGGAAAGGGCTTATTAGTATAGAAGAATACACTAAAAAATTTAAAAGACTAGCACTCTTATGTGATATGCAAGAAAGAAAAGAACAAAAGTGTGCTAGATACTTAGGTGGCTTTAACAACATCGTTAGGAAAAAATTCGAAATGCTTGCCTATGATTCTCTTAAGGATTTGATTAAGTTAGCTTCAAAATTTGAGAAGAAAACCAATTTTTTCCAAAGCTTATAAAAATACAAGTGCTTCAACTTATACACCCAAAAAAATAATTATAATTCATCTACATTAAAATTTGTGTTACACAACTCTTCAACAAAGGATAATAAAATTAACCTTAACCGAGATGATAAAGGTAAAGCTAAAGTTAGTGAAATTTCCACTTAGAAATGATTCAAATGTAAAGGATATGGTCATTTTTCTAGGGAATTTCATAATCCTAGAGTCATGACCTTGAGTGAAATTGAAAATATGGAACCATGTGTTGATGATGATGACTTAGAAATAGAATCAAATGATGATGTCTTAAGTACGTATTAGGAATATGGAAATCCTTGTTTCGTACTACAAAGGAAATTACAAATACAACCTAATGATCAATCTACACAAAGGGATAAAATTTTTAAAACTAAGCGTAGAATTGGTGATAAAATTTGTAGGGCCATAATAGATAGTGGTTCTTGTACAAATGTTGCTAATGAGAAAATGATCAAACAACTAGGACTACTTACTACTATCCATTATAAACTATATTCCCTACAATGTCTTAATAAGGAAAAAGGAGCTAACGTGACTAAATAATCACTCATTTCTTTTAGCATTTGTGATTGTTATGATGTGGCAGCGTGTGATGTTTTCCCTATGGATGTTTTTCATATTTTCCTACGTTGAGCATGACAATATAATTGTAATGTAACTCATGATTGTGTAACTAATGAAAATGTGGTACTTAAAGATAAAAAGAAATATAAGTTTAAACCATCCAAATGTGATTATGCATCGTTACCTGAGGTTAAAAAGAGTTTATTTCTACATGAGAGGGAAATGATTAATTGCATTGAGGAAGAGGGTGTTTGTTATGCCTTGGTAGCTAAAGCGCCTCAATTTTGGGATAAAAATTATAATAATTTAGATCTTTCCACTTTTCTTGATGAATATAACAATATGATGTAGGAGCATCCCCCTGATGTGATAACAATAATCTATTCATTAATATTTCTAAGTTAGAAGCATAAAAATCTCTCCTTACTTGGACTAAAATATGAGCTAGATTATAAGGAGTCATATAAGTTGTGTAAAAATAATTAAAATAAATCAAATCACTACCATTTCTTGCATTCATTAGGGCTTAAAAAGCCATGCAAATCTCGGGCAAACATCCAGCAAATTACCCCCCATAGAGCACTTATTTTTGAGACTCAAACATGTAGCCCTTCCTTTATTGCGGTAGATTTTTAGGGTTGAGTTTCGTAATTTCCAAGACCTTAATTCGCATTAAATAAGGGGATTTCATGGCCTATAGAGCAGCCATATCAGTTACCCAAAGGGAGTGTTGGGGAAGGGTTGTTTTTCTATTTAGTTAATAATAAGCAAAAGTAATGTATTATTTTTCATTTTTCGGTAATTTATGTTTTCTATATCCTAATTATTAGCTTTTAAACATAATGGAACAATTGTTTCATGGGAAAAGGTTGCTCGAAACATCATCTCCCATGCTGATTGTTTAAGTCCTACCATAGTTAGCATGCATCAGAGTAGAGTTTGGTTAAGTTGAATCCTTATGGTTACCAGGTTGGTTGTAATATTCTCAACTTCTTACACTATTATATGGATGTAAAGATGACATAAAGGTAAGAAACCTTTGAGTATTCTACATACCAAGTGTCGAGTGTAATCCATCTACAAACATAGTGCATGGTTTGTTGTTATCTCCAAAATCTTACATTCTTTATCTTAAGAGTTAATAACTTAAGTGATGATTGTAAGTATTTGATCTCAAGGTTTAATTAATGATCAAATCCTTTTTCCCATCTCATCTTCTCTTCTATTTTCTATTTTGTTGTAGTTAAACCCAAGTTCCCTCATCAGCTCTTAGCAAGACCCAATTTGTTTAACATTTTATGCATCAAATTTGTATCAAAGCATAAGTTTTTTTTTCACCCTCACGTTTCTACAATTTTTGGCCAACTTTTCTAGCCCATTTTCGATCCTATCCCATCCTCATCGTTTATCCACCCTACCACCACTTAATCCACCATAAAAAATCGACTACAAACCACCCTAGCATCAAGCATAACATTTTTTTTCCTTTCCATCTTTTCAGCCACCTTTCATATAACCCTACCACCATTGAAACCACCATCCCCCATCCACCCCATTCAAACCTTTCTTACCTTCCCACATCCCCATTCAAACCAAACACCATCAAAATATTCAACCATTCAACCATTGCCCCCATTTGCACAATTGTTTCACTTCTTCCTTTTCTATGCCACCACGGAGAATCATCAAACTCTTAAAGCTTTGAGTCTTGAATAAGCACACAAATTGATGAGACATGGGGCTATAGTAGCCCTTAAAGAATAAATAAGGAGAGTGATAGGCATTTTGGAATCACTTACACCAAATGATATATTCCTCACTCACGAACAGTTTCGTCACCTCATGTGGAAAGGGAGGAACCAAACTTAGAGGAAGAAGCTAGTCATTTTAACTCTTCTTCTAGTGAGTCTCCAAGGTTATAAGAGATCAGAATACATGTTAGAAGGGAGTCTTCTCAAGATATCAAAATAGAGATTCCAGATTTTGATGGTTCACATAATTCGGAAGACTTTTTAGATTGGGAGTTAAGGTGTAATAGGATGTTTGAGGTTAAATCTTATGATGATGAGAAGTATTTCAAGGTAGTAGTCCTTAAGCTAAAAGGGCATGCTTCCTTATGGTGGAAAAAATTGGTGCACAATAGGGAGAGAAAAGGAAATTCCATGATAAGTTGATGGACAAAAATGAAAAACTTGATGAGGGAGAGGTTTTTACTAGCTTCTTACAACCAAGACCTTTACAATAAAATGTATACTTTGAGAAAAAGGTCTATGAGTGTAGAATATTATAAAAGGGAGTTTGAAAAAATAATTATGAGACTTGGTTTGGAGGAGGTGGGGGAGCACACAATGTCATGATTCTTTGGAGGTTTAAGAAGTAACATTTCTAGAAATGTGGACCTTAAGAAATATTATACCCTATATGAATTGTTTGATCTAGCCATTAAGGTGGAGAGGCATGAAAAGGAAAATAGGGGTTCAAAGTTTGGAATGATGAAGCTAAAACAAAACCCTCATAGGGAGACACCTAAACCACCTCCTATACCAAAAACATTTGATGTTAAAGGTAAAGGAAGGCTTGAAATAGGTGAGACAAGTAGGAGAAGAGGAGTGAGGTGCTTTTAAGTGTCAAGGGATTGGGTATTATCAAAATGAATGTCAAAGTAAAAAGGTGGTAGTTTTGCTTAACCAAGAGGAGGTTCCATTGAAGGAGAAATAATAAGGAGATAATTCTACTAGGGAGGAGGAGGCCAAGTTTGAGGAAGCCCCAACAGATGTTGGAGAGGCTTTGATGGTGAGGAGGGTGCTCCATGCAAAAGAAGTCTTGGATGAGGAGTCCCAAAAGGAAAACAAGTTTCATACTAAGTGCACAATACTTGATAAAATATGTTCCCTTATTACTAATGGGGGTAGTTGTACAAATGTGGCTTCTTGCACTCTTATAAAGAAGCTTAATTTGTTCACTACTACACATGCTAAGCCATATAAGCTTCAATGGCTTAATGATGGATCAATAGTTGAGCTCACTGAATAAGTTATCGTTCCATTTTTCAGAGGAAAGACTTATCAAGATAAACTTATTTGTAATGTAGTTCCTATATATGTATTTCATTTGTTGTTAGGTAAGCCTTGGCAATAAGATAGGCATGTTAAGAATGATGGGAGGAAGAACACTTATAGCTTTAAGTATGCAAACAAAAAATATTGTACTTACACCCCTTATCATTTGATCGCCACTTGTTAGGGAGGATATAAATTGTAAAAGTCCATGTTCATAGATGGGAAGGGGTTAGGGCCCTAGGGAAAAGGAAAACCATATATGTTTTGTTGATTCTTGAAAAATAATGAGAATGTTAGTCCACTTTACTCAAGGGTCAAAACCTTGCTAGATGAGTTTGGGGATGTCTTCCTAAATGAACAACCTAGTGAGTTGCCTTCCATAAGAGGCATAGATCACTAAATTGACTTTCTCCCTAGGGCTATTCTACCTACCAAACCGACCTATAGGAGTAACCCTAAAGAGGTCATGGAGTTGAAATGATAAATAAAAGAATTGTTGCTAAATGGTTACATTAGGGAATCACTTAGCCCATTTGAGGTATCGACCCTTTTGGTACCAAATAAGGTTGGTTCAATGAGAATGTGTGTAGATAGTAGAGCTATCAACAACATTACTATGAAATATAGGTATCCTATACCTAGAATTGATGATAATTTGGATCATTTACACAAGGCAAGTGTTTTCTCCAAAATTGATTTAAGTATTAGTTACTATCAAATTAGGACGAAGGAAGGATATGAATGGAATACCACTTTCAAGACCAAGGGGGGCCTGTATGAGTAGATGGTTTTTCCATTTGGGTTGTCCAATGCACCAAGCAACTTCACGTGGCTCATAGATGAAGTCATGTGACCCTTCATTTATAAATTTGTAGTTATGTACTTTGATAACATTCTTATATACTCCTCTAGTAGTGATAATCATATAAGGCACTTAAAACTTGTATTTTTATCTCTTAAGAGAAGCAAGTTATATAATAAACTAGAAATGGGTGACTTCTTTGTGTCAAATTCACCTCTTTAGGATTTTTTCCATTAGGAGATGGTATTTCCATGGACGTGTCAAAGGTAGAAGCAATAAGAAAGTGTCATACACCCACATCCATCACTAACATTAGATCCTTTAATGATCTTACCTCCTTCTATAGGCACTTTATCTAAAGATTTAGTATGCATCTAGACCCCATCATAGAGTGTCTCAAAAGGGAAAATTTAAATGGACCAAAAATGTATGATAAGCATTTGAAATCATCAAGGGTAAATTGAGTGAAGCCCCATTACTATGATTACCTAAATGTAATAAAGTAATCAAAATTGAGTGCGATGCAAGTGGAGTGGGCATTGGAGTGATTCTACTAAAAGCAAAAAAGCCAATATCCTTCTTTAGTGAAAAGTGTAATGGCTTGAGATCCAATTATAGCACTTATGATAAAGAATTTTATGTTATTGTTAGGGCTTTATATAATTGGTGTTATTACCTTAGGCCATCATAATTTATATTGTATTTTGATCACGAATCCCTAAAATACATAAATGTGCAACATAAGCTCAACCCTAGGTATGCCAGGAGGGTAGAGTTTTTGCAATCCT
Organism: Tamarix austromongolica; assembly: GCA_039764185.1. Taxonomy (NCBI): domain Eukaryota; kingdom Viridiplantae; phylum Streptophyta; class Magnoliopsida; order Caryophyllales; family Tamaricaceae; genus Tamarix; species Tamarix austromongolica. Next base: position 77,805,734 of record CM077818.1, on the reverse strand, counting down.
TCTCATTTTTTGCAAAGCAAAAGAGTGGTGAAACTAATATTGTAGTAGATACCCTCTAAAGGAGGTATTGTATATTATCATTACATGAAGAAAGAGTCCTAACTTTTGGGCGCTTGAAGGAAATCTACAAGGGTGATGAAGAATTTGCAAGCTTCTTTGAAGATAAAGGTAAGGCTTGAAGTCCCTACCTGATTCAAGATAGTTTCCTTTTCAAGGTTAACAAGTTTTTTATTCCCAATAGTTCTATCATAGAGTTGCTAATTCGAGAGGTGCATGGAGGAGGACTAGCGAAGCATCTTTGGCATTAAAAAAACTTGTGATGTATTGTAGGAGAATTTTTATTAGCTTAGAATGGTAGGGGATGTATGATTAATTGTCGCAAGGTGCTCCACTTCCTAAAAGTCCAAGTGTCACTTCCACCAAGGACTCTATACTGGTTGCATATCCTATATCATCCTTGGGAATCATGTGAGTATGGACTTTATAGTGGCATTGCCTAAGATACAAAGGAAAAATGATGCCATTATGGTGGTAGAAGATTGGTTTTCTAATATGGCATATTTTATCCCTTGTCACAATATGGATGAATCCTCTTACATAGCCAATCTATACTTCAAGGAGATATTTAGGTTACATGGTATTCCTAAATCAATTATTTCTAATTGGGATACCAAATTTCTTAACTACTTATGGAAGATATTATTAGGTTGGTCAGTATTAAACTTCTTTTTAGCACCACCTATCACCCTTAAACAAATGGTCAAACAAAAGTCACTGACTTTACCATCAATCTACATTTGAGGAGTTAGGTTCACAATTCTTTGAGGGATTAGGACATAAAACTTTGTTAAGTAGAGTTCGCTCATAACTGGTCTCCTACTTATGCCGCTATTTGTTCCCCTTTTGAAGTGTTGTATGGAGTGAATCCCACCACCTCCATTTATCTCATTCCTCTCCCCATTGAAGTACAAGTCAGTTTTGAAGCAACTAACAAGGCTAATGAATTCAAGAAATTATATGAGTAAGTGAGGTCCAGAATTGAGATGGCTAATGAGATGAATAAAAAGAAAGCCATAAAGAATAAAAAAGAGAAAGTATTCAAGTTAAGAGACCTAGTTTAGATTCACCTTAAAAAGGAGGGATTTTCCTTTAGGAGGAAGAACAAACTAATGCCACAGAGTGATGGACCATTCAAAGTCCTTGAGGAAGTTGGAAACTATGTATACATGCTTAAGATTCCACTAGAACTAGGGGATATATCATCAACATTTAACTTAGGAGATTTTATTCCTTACTTACATGATGAGACTTATGAAGATAAGGGAGGTCCTTCTCAATAGGGTGAGGATGACGCAAGAGCATCCCCCTCATGTGATAATAATAATAATCTATTCATAAATATTTCTAAGTTAGGAGAATAAAAAACTCTCCTTACTTGGACTAAAATATGAGCTAGATTATAAGGAGTCATTCATTCTATACAACAATAATTAAAAGCCATCAAATCACTTACTTTTCTTAGATTCATTATGGCTTGAATATAGCTTGAAAAGTCATGAAAATCTTTGCCAAACAACTAGCCTGTAGCCCCCTTATGGCACTTATTTTCAAGATTCAAGCATACAGCCCTTCCTTTTTTACAATAGATTTTTTGAGTTAGGTTTGGTGATTTCCATGACCTTAATTAAAATTAATTAAGGGAATTTAATGGTATATAGAGCAGCCATAGCAATCAGCCAAAGGGAATCTCAGCGAAGGGTTATTTTTTCCATTTAGTTAATAATAACTAAGAGTAATGTACTATTTTTCCTTTTTTGTTAATTTATATTTTCTAAGTCCTAATTATTACCTTGTAAACCTAATGTAATAGCATTTCATGGGAAAAGGGTTATGGGAGGCTCGAAACATCATCTCCCATACCGATTGTTTTATTCCTACCATAGCTAGCATACATTAGAGTAAAGTTTGGTTAAGTTGAACCCTTATGGTTACCTAAGGGTTGGTTGCAACTTTCTCAACTTCTTACACTCTTATATGGATGTAAATATGACTCAAAGCACAGCAACATTTGAGTATTCTGTAGACCAATTGTTGAGTGCCATCCTTCAACAAACATATTTCATGGTTTGTTGTTATCTCCAAAATCTTACATTCTTTATCTTAAGAATGAATACCTTAAGTGGTGATTGTAAGTATTTGATCTTAAGGGTTACTTAATAATCAAATCCTTTTTCCCATCTCATCCTCTCTTCTATTTTCTCTTTTGTTTTTGTTGAACCAAATTTCCATCATTAAGGCTTAGCAATACCCAATTTATTTAGTATTTTATGCATCAAATTGGTACCAAAGCTCAAGGTTGATAACATTGGGTCTTTTTTTTTCACCCCCAAGTATTTTCACTTTTTTCCCTAATTTTTCTAACCTATTTTCAACCCTATCCCATCCCCATATTTCAGCCACCCACACCCCATTCAAACCAAGCACCACCAAAAGATCCCATTATTCGACCATCACCCCCATTTGCACACTTGTTTCACTTCTTCCTTACTAAGCTACCTTGGAAAACAAACAACCTAGAGGTTTGAGTCTTGAAGAACCACACAAATTGATAAGAGATGGGGCTATAGAGGACCTTGAAGAAGTCATGAGGAGAGTTCTAGGAATTTTGGAATCACTTGCACCAAATGCTACATTCGTCACTCACGAAGAGTTCAATAACCTCATGTGGAAAGGGAGGAACTAAACTTAGAGGAAGAAGCTAGTAATTTTAACCCTTCTTCTAGTGAGTCTCCTAGGTTATAAGAGATGAGAATACATGTTATAAGGTAGTCTTCTCATGATATAAAAATAGAGATTCTAGATTTTGATTGTTCACATAATCCGAAAGACTTTTTAGATTGGGAGTTAGGGTGTAATAAGATGTTTTAGGTTAAATCTTATGATGATGAGAAGTATTTCAAGTATGTAGTCCTTAAGCTAAAAGGGCATGCTTCCTTGTTGTGGGAAAACTTGGTACACAAGAGGCAGAGAAAAGGAAAGTTAATAGTAAGTAGATGGAAAAAAATAAAAAAAAATTGATGAAGGAGAGGTTTTTACTAGCTTCTTACACCCAAGACCTTTACAATGTGATGATTCTTAAGAGGTTTAAGAAGTAACATTTCTAGAAATGTGGACCTTAAGAAATATTATACCCTATATGAATTGTTTGATCTAGCCATTAGGGTGGAGAGGCATAAAAATGAAAATAGGGGTTCAAAGTTTGGAATGATTAAGCTAAACCAAAACCCTTATAGGGAGACACCTAAGCCACCTCCTACACCAAAAACATTTGATGTTAAAGGTAAGGGAAGGCTTGAAATAGGTGAGACAAGTAGGAGAAAAGGAGCGAGGTTCTTTAAGATTCAAGGGATTGGACATTGTAAAACAAATATCAAAACAAAAGGGTGATACCTTTGCTTAACCTATAGGTTGTTCCATTGGGGGAGAAAGAAGAAGGAGAGCATTCAACTAGGGAGGAGGAGGCCAAGTTTGAGGATGGTCCATTGGATTTTGGAGAAGCTTTGACGGTGAAGAGGGTGTTCCATGTAAAAGAAGTCTTGGATGAGGAGTTCCAAAGGGAAAACATACTTCATACTAAGGGCACAATACTTGGTAAAATATGTTCCCTTATTGTTGATGGGGGTAGTTGTGCAAATGTGGCTTCTTGCACTCTTGTAAAGAAGCTGAATTTGCCCACTTCTACACATGCTAAGCCATATAAGCTTCAATGGCTTAATGATAGCTCGTAGGTTGAGATCACTAAAAAGGTTGTTATTCCATTTTCCATTGGAAAGATATAAAAAGATAAAATTATTTGTGATGTAGTTCCTATGGATGCATGTCATTTGTTGTTAGGTAAGCCTTGGCAATATGATATGTATGTTAAGCATGATGAGAGGAAGAACACTTATAGCTTGAAATATGCCAACAAAAATATTATACTCACACCCCTTAGCATTTGATCATCACTTGTTAGGGAGGATCTAAATTATAAAAATTCTCTATTCATAGATGGGAAGGGTTTGTTGATTATGGAATATAATGAGAATGGTAGTTCACATGACCCAAGGGTCAAAACCTCGCTAGGTGAGTTTAGGGATGTCTTTTTGAATGAACAATCTAGTGAGTTGCTACCCACAAGAGGTATAGATCACCAAATTGACTTTATCCCCAGTGCTACTCTTCCTACCATACCGACCGATAGGTGTAACCCTAAAGAGGAGAAGGAGTTATAATGACAAGTTAAAGAATTGTTGCAAAGGGGTTACATTGGGAAATCACCTAGCCCATGTTTAATACCTACTATTTTGGTACCAAATAAAGATTGCTCAATGGGATGTTTGTAGATAGTAAAGCTATGAAAGAAATTACTATCAAATCAAGTGTGATGAAAGTGAACTGGACATTGGAGTGATTCTACGAAAAGAAGGAAAGTCAACAGCCTTCTATAGTGAAAATCTCAATGGCTCGAGATCTAATTATAACACCCATGATAAAGAATTTTATGTTATTGTTAGGGCTTTAGATCATTAGTCTCAATACCCTAGGCCATCACAATTTGTATTCCATACTGATCATAAGTCGTTAAAATACATAAATGGGCAACTTAAGCTCAACCCTAGGTATTTTAGGTGGGTAGAGATTTTACAATTATTGTCATTTGTAGCAAAGAAAAAGAGTGGCAAAACTATTGTTCTAGCAGATGCCCTCTCTAGGAGGTATTATATGTTTTCATTACTTGAAGAAAGAGTCCTAAGATTTGGGTGCTTGAAGGAAATCTACAATGATGATGAAGAATTTGCAAGCTTCTTTGATGATCAAGGCAAGGCTTGATGTCCCTACCTAATTCAAGATGGTTTCACTTTCAAGGGTAACAAGTTGTGTATTTCCATTACTTCTATTAGAGAGATGCTAATTTTAGAGGTGCATGGAGGAGGACTAGCTAAAAATTTTGGAAATAAAAAAATTGTGATGTACTCAAGGAGAATTTTTATTAGCCTAGAATGGTAGGGGATATATAATCAATTGTGGTAAGGTACTCTACTTGGCAAAAGTTCAAGAGTCACTTCCACCAAGGACTATATAATCCTTACCTATCCTACATCATCCTTTGGAATCCTGTGAGTATGGACTTCATAGTGGTATTACCTAAGATATAAAGGTAAAATGATGCCATTATGGTGGTGGAAGATTGGTCTTCCAAGATGGCACATTTTGTCCCTAGTCACAAAATGGATGATGCCTCTTACATAGCCAATCTATACTTCAAGGAGATAGTTAGGTTATATAGTATTCCTAAATCAGTTGTTTCTTATGAGGATACCACGTTTCTAGGCGAAACAAAACACAAAACGCGGCGCTGAGGGAGAGACATAGGCGTCGGCTGAGCAGGCTGGGCCGCACCGAAGGAACGAGGAAAGGGATGATTGGGCCATGGGAAGGCAGGCCCAATCGGGGGAAAAGGGGGAAAACAAAAGGAAAAAGGAAGAAAGAAAGAAAAGAAAGAAAAAGGAAAGAAAAAGGAAGAAAGAAAAGGAAAAAGAAAAAATAATGGGTTAGAGCCAATAAAATTAATTAGGATATTTGCGATATTTAAAAGTAATAATATTTAAATAAAATAATATTTAATTCCCTTTTTAGGCTAAATTAGAATTTTTGAAAGATTTTTCATAAATTCCATTTTAATTAGCCAAAACACCCTAAATTTCTCCAATTAAATAAAATAATCTATTTACTTAATTTCCAATCTAAAATCTTTAATTAGCTAGAATACTCAAATTTCCTCTAATTAAAATACTTATAAATTTCCTTTTAATTTACCCTAATTTATTTTATTTTATTTTAATAAAAGTAATTTATTTAATTAATTTTCATAATAAAATCTTATTTGATAATAGATAATAAAATTAGAATATTTGGGGCATTTCAAAGTCATTTTTGGAGATATGTAACATATATGCAAGAAGATGATCAAATCATATAAGAAGTCAAGATACTTAAGATTTCCACATATTATAAGTTATTGCAAAAGGATGATATGTTGTGCATGAAAGTCAAAGTCACTAAGACCTAGTCTACCTTTCAAAGTCAAAATCATTGGATTCTTATAAATTGTTTTTATGTAATCTTATCTTACTTTTTTTGTAATAGTTTTGTAAGCCATTTATTGTATAGGATATAAATACATTGTATTTCTAGTTTTGTGCTAGCTAGTTATTTGTGTGTTATGTAGCTAAAATATTGTGTGAGTTAACAATGTTATAAGCCATATATAAGGCATGTGTGTCAAAACTTGTAGCATGATGTTTGCTAATTTTTAATGTTGAAATATAACATGAGTAAAAACTTGGTTAATTCTCTATTTTTTATTGAAAAACCATTCTAAGACTATTTGAAATAATATTATATTAGCGATATTCAAATGGGTTCCTTTTATGTATATATTTTTTAATTCTTTTAGTTCTTTGTTGATTTCTTGTTGAGTTCTTAGTTCAATTTCTTAATTCATCTTTTATAGACAAGCCAAATAATCCTACCCTTCAATTCATTTCACACCAATCTTCATCCTCTTTGAAGATTTGTGTAATATTTGGTATCAAAGCCTTAGTTTGGCATTTTTTCATTGATACAATTGTAGTCTTTTTCCTTTCTCTCATTTGAAATCCTCTTTTTTCTTTTCACCCTTCCCATATTTTGTTTTTCTTCCAGTAGATTTTTCCCATTCAAGTTCATGCTGGAACATGGTTTTAAGTATATGTCTACTAAAATGATAAAGGTAAAACTAAAGTTAGTGAAATGTCTACTAATCAATGCTTCAAATGTAAAGGGTATAGTCATTTTCCTAGGGAATGTCCTAATCCTAGAATTATGAACTTGAGTAAAATTGAAAGCATGTAACCATGTGTTGATGATGATGACTTAGAAACTGAATCAAATGATGATGTCTTAAGTATGTATGAGGAATATGGAAATCCTTGTTTCTTAATATAAAGGGAATTATAAATACAACCTAGTGATCAACTACACAAAGAGATAATTTTTTTAAAACTAAATTTAGAATTGGTAATAAAATTTATAGGGCCAACATAGATAGTGGTCCTTGTATAAATGTTGCTAATGAGAAAATAGTTAAACAACTAGGACTAGTGACTGCTATCCACTGTAAACCGTATTCCCTACAATGTCTTAATAAGGAAAAAGTAGTTAACGTGACTAAACAAACACTTATTTCCTTTAGAATTTGTGATTATCATGATGAGGTGTTGTGTGATGTTCTTTCCTATGGATGCTTCTAGTATTTTACTAGGTAAACCATGGTAATATGATCATAATACAACTCATGTTTTTATAACTAATAAATATGTGGTACTTAAAGATAAAAAGAAAAATAATTTTAAACCATATAAATGTGATTATTTATCATTACCCAAGGTCAAAAAGAGTTTATTGTTACATGAGAGGGAAATGATTAATTTCATTGAGGAAGAAGGTGTTTGTTATGCCTTGGTAGCTAACTCGTCTTAGTTTGGGGATAAAAATTCTAATAATTCAGAACTTTCTTGTTTTCTTGATGAATATAACAATGTGATCTAGGAGCATCCCCCTCTTATGATAATAATAATATATTCATAAATTTTTCTAAGTTAGGAGAATCAAAAGCTCTCCTTATTGTGACTAAAATATGAGCAAGATTATAAGGAGTCATGGAAGTCGTAAAACAATAATTAAAAGCCATAAAATCACCACCTTTTCTTATATTAATTATAGCTTGAATTTCTCTTGAAAAGCCATGCAAATCACAGCTAAACAACCAGCTAGTAGCCCCCTATGAAGTATCTATTTTCAAGACTCAAGCATGCAGCCCTTTCTTTTTTACAGTAGATTTTTAGGGTTAAGTTTGGTAATTTCCAAGACTTTAATTAGCATTAATTAAGGGGAATTAATGGCCTATAGGGAAGTCTTAATTATTAGCTTGTAAACCTAATGTAACTGCTATTACAAGGGAAAAGGGTTGTGGGAGGTTTGAAACATCATCTCCTACGCTAATTTCTTGACACCTACCATAGTTAGCATGCATTAGAGTAGAGTTTGGTTAAGTTGGAAACTTATGGTTACCTAAGGGTTGGTTGTAATTTTCTCAAGTTCTTACTCTCTTATATGGATGTGAATATGACTCAAAGGGTAGTAACCTTTGAATATTCTATAGACCAAGTGATGGAAACCGGTTAGGGTTTCGCAAAGGATCGAAGATTTAATCGAGCGCAACGTTCGATTTCCGCCGGTACAGCCTAAGGAAAACTTTCCAAAGGAAGAACCACAACTTCAGAAGCACAATTGATTCAATGGCAGCTGAATTTAGAAGGTGAATGATCAAGATCGATCGAGAAGAGAACGAGACAGAAGCAGAAGGAAGCGAATGAGAGAATCGCCAAGAGAGAGAAAGAATCGAGAGAGATCGAGAAAAATATCGCTGAACTTTATTTCTGTCAAAAGTGCCGTATTACATCGTATGCAGCATATATATATATGTATACAGCAGCCGTATATGATACAAAATACATACGAACGTCTCAGCCTGTTATGGACGGGCAATACGACCCGTTTGGGCCAAAAATATATAAGGTGTCAAACAGCCCAAACCAAGCAACACCAACGTAGAGCGTCGTCCAACCAGCTATCATAAAGAAAAATGACCCAATAATACAATTAAGCTTAAGGCTTAATTTCCCATCAGCTATAACAACTATAGCTAATCATGGTCATTAAGGATTGATTAATCCACAATCCAGCTAGTCCAATTTTATGGACCGGGTGGCGGATTATACAACCGTCCTAATTCCCATTAGCCCATTCCGACCGGCGAATGCATCATATGGGATTACAAAAATATTTAATAAAAATTTACATAATCTGTACACTCCAAACATAGTCTGAACTGCCCAGCACTTATGTCCAAGTCCACAGAAATCCATATGCTGCGATATTATCCTATTAATTCAAAAAATAAGATAAACAATTATAAGTAATTAATTCACAACAAATTTCAAAATTACTTAAATATAAATTTTCAGGATTCACATCATTCCCCTCTTCTTGGAAAGGTTTCACCTCTGAAACCTGAACAAGTCCCAGAAATGGACTAAGGTCTGCCACATTGAAAGAATTACTCACATTTCCAAACTTAACAGGTAAATCAATTTTATAGGCATTGTCATTAATTTTCTCTAGTACAGTGAATGGTCCATCCCCTCTAGGATCCAATTTTGACTTTCTAAAATTTGGAAACCTTTCTTTCCTTAAATGAACCCAAACTAAATCTCCAGGTTTAAAAATCATTTTCCTCCTTCTTTTATTAGCATGTTCAGCCATCTGTTGTACCTTCTTATTAATTTGTTGGCTTACAGTCTCATGTAATTTTTTTTATACTTTCAGCTCTAGATTCAGCATCAAAATTTTGCAAGTCAGTATGAGGTAAAGGACTCAAATCTAATGGAGTTAATGGATTAAAACCATACACAATCTCAAATGGAGTTTTATTAGTTGTAGAATGTAAAGTCCTATTATAAGCAAATTCCACTTGAGGTAAAACATACTCCCATTGCTTAAGATTCCTTCCAAGGACAGCCCTCAACATATTTCCCAGAGTTCTATTAACCACCTCAGTTTGACCATCAGTTTGAGGGTGACAAGTTGTAGAAAATAATAATTTAGTCCCTAATTTACCCCACAAAACTTTCCAAAAATGGCTTAAAAACTTAACATCCCTATCTGAAACTATAGTCTTAGGAATCCCATGTAACTTAACTACATTAGAAAAAAATAATTCACCCACTGCTACAGCATCATTTGTTTTATTACAGGGTATAAAATGAGCCATTTTACTGAACCTATCTACCACAACCATTATGGAATCCTTAGCTCTATTAGTCCTAGGTAATCCTAACACAAAATCCAAAGACACATCAACCCAAGGATGATTAGATACAGGCAAGGGGGTATATAATCCAAAAGGTTTTGAAGTAGTTTTTGCCTATCTACATTTAATACAATTAACACAATGTTTCAAAACATCCTTTTTCATGTGTGGCCAATAAAAATGTTCAATTAAAACATCTAAAGTTTTCTGAGTTCCTAGATGTGCCATTAATCCACCACTATGTGCCTCTTGAATTAATAATCCTCTATAAGAGCATGCAGGGATACATAATCTATTTTCCCTAAACAAGTATCCTTCATTAATAAAATATTTTCCTTGAGAAGAAACTTCACACCTTTTATATATTTCTTTAAAATCAATATCCTCTAAGTATAATAGCTTAATACTGGAAAATCCTAATAAAGTAGTGTCAGCAGTATTCAATAAAGCATATCTCCTAGATAAAGCATCTGCAACTATGTTATCACTACCTTTCTTATATTTAATTATGTAAGGAAAACTTTCAATGAATTCTATCCATATACCTTGTCTCCTATTTAACTTTGACTGACTCTTTAAATACTTAATAGCCTCCTGATCTGTGTTAACTACAAACTCCCTATGCCACAGATAATGTTGCCATACTTCCAAAGCCCTTACTAAAGCATACAATTCCTTTTCATAGGTAGAATAATTCAAAGTACTACCATTTAATTTTTCACTAAAATAAGCCACTGGTTTTCCTTCTTGAGAAAGTACAGCCCCTATTCCTAACCCTGAGGCATCACAATCTAATTCAAACATTTTTTCAAAGTCAGGAAGACTCAAAACAGGTGCTTGGGTTAACTTATTCTTAAGTGTCTCAAAAGATTGTTGTTGTTCTAATCCCCAAATAAACCCATTATCCTTTTTTGTTATGGCAGTTAAAGGAGCAGCTATAGTACTAAAGTTTCTCACAAATCTTCTATAAAAAGAACACAATCTATGAAAACTTCTTACTTCAGTTACACTTTTTGGCACTGGCCACTCTTGAATAGCCTTAATCTTTTCTTCATCTACAGACACACCTTCTTTTCCTACCACAAATCCTAAGAAAACCACACTTTCCAAACAAAATCTAGACTTAGCTAAATTAGCATAAAGTTGTTCTGCTTTAAACACATTCAAGATAATCCTTAAATGTCCCAAGTGTTCCTCTAAGGATTTACTATATATAAGTATATCATCAAAATAAACAACCACAAATTTCCCAATAAATTCCCTTAACACATGGTTCATAAGTCTCATAAAAGTACTAGGAGCATTTGACAACCCAAAAGGCATCACTAACCATTCATACAATCCAAAGTTTGTCTTAAAAGCTGTTTTCCACTCATCCCCTGGTTTCATCCTAATTTGATGATAACCACTCTTTAAATCTATCTTAGAAAATATAACAGCACCACACAAGTGATCCAGCATCTCATCCAGCCTAGGAATTGGATATTTATACTTAATAGTTATCTTATTTACTGCCCTGCTATCCACACACATTCTCCAACTACCATCCTTTTTAGGCACTAGTAATACAGGTACTGCACAAGGACTCATAGACTCTTTAATGTATCCTTTACTTAATAATTCTGTTACTTGTCTTTTTAATTCCTTAACCTCTTCAGGATTTGCTCTATAAGCAGGTCTGTTTGGTATAACAGCTCCTGGAATAAAGTCTATTTAATGTTCTATTCTCCTTAATGGAGGTAATCCACTGGGTATATCCTTAGGAAATAAGTCACTATATTCTTCCAATAACATTTTCACTGTACTAGGTACTTCTTCAATTGTTCCTTTCTGACTCTCATAGCAGTCCTTAAAAACCATCAAATATACATTAGCATTTCTTTTTATTGCCTTTCCTACATCCTTACCTTTAGCATAAAATCCAAAAGTGCCTTTTATGTCTTTTGTACTATGATCATTTCCCAAATTAGACTTAGTTAACTCCTTATAATCAGATTTAATTTTGGTTTGATCCTCAAATATTTACTTTGGAGTCATAGGTGCTAAAACAATCTTCCTATCATCCTTATGTACTGTATATCTATTCTTATAACCATCATGTTCTACCCTTCTATCATATTGCCAAGGCTTACCCAACAACAAGTGAGCAGCATGCATAGGAACTATATCACATAAAACAGAATCCTCATATTTTCCTAATTTTAAATTCACTAGAACCTGTTGACTAACCTTAACATCTCCCAACTCATTAAGCCATTGCAATCTATATGGTTTTGGATGTTTAGTAGTGGTTAAACCTAATTTAGATACTAATAGTGTACTAGCAGCATTAATACAACTACCGCTATCTATAGCCATGTTAAAACACTTATCATCAATTAAGCATCGAGTATGAAATATATTCTCTCTTTGTATAGCATTGGAATCAGGTAACTTATTACTATTTAAAGCTCTTCTAACCACGAAAAGATCCCTACTCACTGGTAATTCTATTTCATCTTCTAGGTCACTATCTTCCTTTCCTACTACATTAGCCCCTTCTTCCTCTTCTTCAGATTCAGATTCAGATTCTACTTCCCCAGATTCTCTAATCAAAATATTTCTCTTGTTAGGGCATTCAGAAGCTATATGACCTAAACCTCCACATCTAAAACATTTAATATCCCTAGTCCTATTTGACCCATTTACAGGATTTGCCATTACATTCCTGCCCTTTTCAGGTTTCTGTCCTGTCTTAACTTCATTGTTTCTCCCCCTAAACTCTACCTTACTATTGTTCTTCCAGTTTCTAGAGGTATTTCCCCCAAAATTTCTCCTCATAGTAGTCTTAAACCCAATCCCAGGGGGTTTATATTGCCTAGATTTCCTCAATTGAATCTCTATCTTAGTAGCTATATTCACCATTTCAGTTAATGTTCCACAAGGATACAGCTCTACCTTATCAGCTATCTCTGAATTTAATCCACTCAGAAACCTAGCCATAGTAGCATCATCATCCTCAATAACTCCTGTCTTAATAATCAAAACTTCTAACTCTTTATAATAGTCATCTACTAATCTCACTCCCTGACTAATAGTTTGCAACCTTTTGTGCAACTCTCTATAATAGTAACTTGGTACGAATCTCTTTCTCATTAAAGTTTTAAACTCTGCCCAAGTATGTATAGCAGGTTCCCCACACCTACGTCTAGTTAACACCAAATTATGATACCAAGAAGACGCATACTCAGTAAACTCTACTACAGCCACTTTAATTTTCTTTTCCTTAGAGTAATTATGACACTCAAATACCAATTCTATTTTTCTTTCCCACTCAAAATAGTAATCAGGGTCATTCCTCCCATTGAACCCTGGTATGCTCAGCTTAAGATTATTTAAATTCCTATCTACGAATTCTAATTCCCTATCCTGCCTATTGTTCTGTCTAGGCATCCTATCACTATTGTGGGATATTTGATCTTCTAACTCCTCTAGATTAGCTATAGGTGGAATTCTAGTCCTAGGATCCATTGGAGCCCTTCCTAAAAATCCTGCTTGATTAGTTTCAATTCTGTTATTTTGCAATTCATTAAGTCTTACTTCCTGTTCTCCTAATCTTTGTTCTAGGTTAGCAGATAAGACAGCAAATTGTGCAGTCATTTGTTCTTGGAAAGTCCTAAGGGTTTCTAGAAGGTCATTACTAGACACAGACTGATTCACTGATTGACCATTATTAGACATGATGAATTTCAACAGTAATTAACAATCAACACAGCAGTAATTTTAATCACAGAAGCAACTGATCCAAGAATCTCAGGTAACAGACACACAATGTGCCACAGAAATATGGTTTCACAAATATTAATAGTAATAGCAACAGTAAAAATTTTACTCAAAATAACTCACCGCCTATGATAATTTGACAAAATTATTTCAACAATACGAAATAAGTGGGAGGAAACGATATTACCGCGTCTGCTTAAGCAATTAGTTCAATTATTTAGGGTGCCCCTCTTCTTGGAGGTCTATCCCCTTTCTTGAAACCAAGATAGTTCGCCGGTTGTAATTTTCAACCTATATACTTTACAATAAACAGATAATTTGTCGAAGATTGGAAATTAAGTATAGCAGATAGTAGTATTAACAAAGGAATTTACAAATCGAAGTTACCAACAACAGTCGGTCGCACTGTCAGTCAAGATTCAGATTCTTGACCAAACCCTAGGTCGATTAGGGTTTTCTTTTTCAGACTTTCAAAATAGTGGGTCGAAATGCTTTAATCGCCGGTTTGAAAGCGACAAGAATCGATACTGAGTTCGTCGCTGCAAAACCCTAAAATTCACACCTCAAACTAGGGTTAGCGAAATACAGAAATCGAGTTAACAAAAATGAAGAAAACTTAATCAATGATACAGAAACTACGAGCACTCTAGAAAATCGAGGCTTTGATACCAAATGATGGAAATCGGTTAGGGTTTCGCAAAGGATCGAAGATTTAATCGAGCGCAACGTTCGATTTCCGCCGGTACAGCCTAAGGAAAACTTTCCAAAGGAAGAACCACAACTTCAGAAGCACAATTGATTCAATGGCAGCTGAATTTAGAAGGTGAATGATCAAGATCGATCGAGAAGAGAACGAGACAGAAGCAGAAGGAAGCGAATGAGAGAATCGCCAAGAGAGAGAAAGAATCGAGAGAGATCGAGAAAAATATCGCTGAACTTTATTTCTGTCAAAAGTGCCGTATTACATCGTATGCAGCATATATATATATGTATACAGCAGCCGTATATGATACAAAATACATACGAACGTCTCAGCCTGTTATGGACGGGCAATACGACCCGTTTGGGCCAAAAATATATAAGGTGTCAAACAGCCCAAACCAAGCAACACCAACGTAGAGCGTCGTCCAACCAGCTATCATAAAGAAAAATGACCCAATAATACAATTAAGCTTAAGGCTTAATTTCCCATCAGCTATAACAACTATAGCTAATCATGGTCATTAAGGATTGATTAATCCACAATCCAGCTAGTCCAATTTTATGGACCGGGTGGCGGATTATACAACCGTCCTAATTCCCATTAGCCCATTCCGACCGGCGAATGCATCATATGGGATTACAAAAATATTTAATAAAAATTTACATAATCTGTACACTCCAAACATAGTCTGAACTGCCCAGCACTTATGTCCAAGTCCACAGAAATCCATATGCTGCGATATTATCCTATTAATTCAACAAATAAGATAAACAATTATAAGTAATTAATTCACAACAAATTTCAAAATTACTTAAATATAAATTTACAGGATTCACATCACCAAGTGTCAAGTGCCATCCTTCAAAAAACATAGTGCTTGGTTTGTTTTTATCTCAAAAATCTTACTTTCTTTATCTTAAGAGTTAATACCTTAAGTGATGATTGTAAGTATTTAATCTCAAAAGTTTCGTAAATATCAAATCCTTTTTTCCATCTCACCTTCTCTTACATTTTCTATTTTGTTTTATTTAAACCTAAGTTCCATCATAAACTCTTAAGAAGTCCCAATTTGTTTAGCATTTTATGAATCAAATTGGTATCAAAGCTCAAGGTTGATAAAGTTGGGTCTTTTTTTTCAACCTCACATTTTTGCACTTTTATACTCAATTTTTCCATCCCATTTTCAACCCTATCCCATCACCATATTCCACCCACCCTACCACCACTTAAACAACCATAAAGAAAACTCCTTTTTTTCACCAAAAACCCACTATAAACCACCCTAGCATTGAGCACCCCATTTTTTTCCTTTACATCTTTTCAGACACCTTTCATCAAACCCTACCACCATTCCCCACCTACCCCATTCAAACCTTTCTTACCCTACCACACCCTCCATTTGATCCAAAAACAACCAAAAGATCCCACCATTCAACCATTACCCCCATTTCCACACTTATTTCACTGCTTCCTTTCCAAACCACCATGGAGAATCAACAAGCTCCTACAGGTTTAAGTCTTGAAGAATCGCACAAATTGAGAATATATGGGGCTATTGAGGTCCTTCAAGAAGACATGATGATAGTGATAGGAATTGTAGAATAACTTGCACCAAATTCTCCATTCCTCACTCAGGATGAGTTCCATCACCTTATGTGGAAAGGGAGGAATTGAACTAAGAGGAAGAAGCTAGTAATTTTAAATCTTCTTCTAGTGAGTCTCCTAGGTTATGAGTCTTCTCATGATATCAAAATAGAGATTACAATGTTTGATGGGTCACATAATTTAGAAGACTTTTTAGACTGGGAGTTGAGGTATAATAGGATGTTTGAAGCTAAGTCTTATGATGATGAGAAGTATTTGAAGGTAGTAGTTCTTAAGCTAAAAGTGCATTCTTCCTTGTGGTGGAAAAACTTGGTACACAAGAGGGAGAGAAAAGGAAATTTCAAGGTTAGTAAATGGAAAAAAAATCGATGAGGGAGAGGTTTTTACTAGCTTCTTACACCCAAAACCTCTACAATAAAATGTCTTCTTTAAGGCAAGGGTTTATAAGTGTAGAAGATTATATTAGAGAGTTTGAAAAGCTCATTATGAGGCTTTTTTTAGAGGAGGTGGAGGAGCACACAATGTCACGATTCTTTGGAGGTTTAAGAAGTGACATTGCAAGAAAGGTGGACCTTTACAAATATTACACCCTAGATCAATTGTTTCACTTAGCCATTAAGGTGAAGAGGCATAAAAAGGAAAATAGGGGTTCAAATTTTGGCATGATGAAGCCAAACCAAAACCATCAAAGGGAGACACCTAAGCCACCTCCTACACCCAAAACATTTGATGTTAAGGGTAAGGGAAAGTTCGAAATAGGTGAGACAAGTAGGTGAAAAGGAGTGAGGTGCTATAAGTTTCAAGGTAATGGAAATTATCAAAACAAATTTCTAAATAGAAGGGTGATGAATTTGCTTGACCTAGAGGAGGTGCCATTAGAGGAGAAAGAATAAGGAGAGCATTCAGCCAAGGAGGAGAAGGTTGAGTTTGAGGAAGCCCCACCAAATATTGGAGGGGCTTTGATGTTGAGGAGGTTTTTCCATGCAAAAGAAGTCTTGGATGAGAAATCCGAAAAGGGAAAAAAATATTTCATACGAAGTGTATAATACTTCGTAAAATATGTTCGCTTATTATTGATGGGAGTAGTTGTGCAAATGTGGCTTATTACAATCTTTTAAAGAAGCTTAATTTACCCACTACTATGCATGTTAAGCCATATAAGCTTAAATGGATTAATGATGGCTCAATGTTGAGGTCACTAAACAAGTTGTTGGTCCATTTCCCATGGGAAAGACTTATCAATATAAACTTATTTGTGATGTACTTCCTATAGATGCATGTCATTTGTTGTTAGGTAAGCCTTGGCAATATGATAGGCATGTTAAGCATGATGGGAGGTAGAACACTTATAGCTTGAAGTATGCCAACAAAAATATTGTACGCATACCCCTTAGCATTCAATCCTTTCCTGTTACTAAGGATCTACATTTTAAAAAGTCTATGTTCATAGATGGGAAGGGGTTAGACAAGGCCATAAGGAAAAAGGAAAACCATGTATTTTTTGTGGATTCTTAAAAATAATGAGAATGGTAGTCCACTTGACTTAAGGGTCAAAATCTTGCTAGGTGAGTTTAGGGATGTCTTCCCAAATGAAAAACCTAATGAGTTGTCCCACAAGAGGCATAGAACACCAAATTGAATTTCTACCTAGAGTTACTCTCCCTAACAAACTGGACTATAGGTATAAACCTAAAAGGGCCATGGAGTTGCAACGACAAGTTGAAGAATTATTGCAAAAGGGTTACATTAGGGAATCACTTAGCCTATTTGCAATACCAACCCTTTTGGTACTAAAGAAGGATGGCTTCATGAGGATGTGTATAGATAGTAGAGCTATCAACAACATTACTATCAAATGTAGGTATCCCATACCTAGACTTGATCATATGCTGGGTTGTTTACAAGGGGCAAATCACTACCCCGGAAAGGGGTTTTAATAACGGTTATTTTATAGTTTTAATAACAGTTTTCAACCATTATTGAATCATCCGCTATTAAATCTTTAATAATAGTTCATAACCGTCATGAAAAATACACAAAAACCCGTGAATATGTGCGTACACTTCATATTTAATAACGGTTTTTACTTAAAAATCGTTGTTAAAAAGGAGGTTTTAATAACGGTTTCTCAGTAAACAGTTGTTAAAAATAAGGTTTCAATAACGGTTTATATGAAAAAACCGTTGTTGAAAACTAGGTATTAATAACAGTTAATACAAAAACCATTGTTAAAACATCATCGAATTATCGTTTCGGTCATTAATTATGCATTTATTAAACCCTCTAATACGTATTAAAAGAGCATAAATATGAGATTAGAAGGAGTTTTAATAATGGTTCTATGAAAAATCGTTATTAAAACTATATGTTTTTTAAGCATTTTTCTGTTTTGTTCCTACCCACATACACAGTTGTATGTTCAAACAATTACCAAATCTGCAATGTAAAAAAACATCAATTCATACCAAATCTGCAATCACACAATAATTTCAATCAATCTATAATTGGTATGCATGTCTCAGTACACCAACTATACTTAGGAATAAAAATTAGTGGGCATACCACAACTTGGTAGCTCTACAGCCCAAAGTAAAGAGTTCACAGATCTAGGCTGGAAGACCGAAAGATGTAGACGGAATACAAACCTGAAAATGCATGTAGAATATATAGATCGCTACCTAATACAGAATGAATGAGTGCACGTGCTTGGCCCATTGGTCTCTAACTTCATCAATTTCATCAACATTATATTGCTGGCCTCGTGCATAGTCAACGGTGAAAAACTACAACGCCCATGTTTCAATTAATATACAATTATCCATTAGGTCAAAAATATATATGTCATGATTCATTAATAGAAAAATATGGAAAAGCAAACATACATGGCTTGGATCTATGTTGACCGATCTATTCTGGACTATAAGATCCATTGCTGTACATACATAGTATCCATAATCATCATCGTTTTGCTTTTATGGACACTGTCAAATGAATTCAGTTAGCTCTCTAACTATTATATATTAATTTGAATTAAAATAAAATACAAAATAGTTGTCTTCCTACTTACCATGATAGGCTCATATTGAAGATTCTTTGGGTCTGGAACACCATTCCCACCTCTCCTTTGATATGTCGTCCATAGTGCCCTAATAAATAGAGTTGGATACATAATATTGTAAGTATATATACCTCAAATAATGAAAGTAGAATATATATATGTATAAATAAGCTAATGAAGTAAGAAGTGAAAAGTATACTAACATGTCAATAAATTCCTTCCCACCACGATGAGCGACCTCAAAAGGCACGTCATAGGTTCGAAGGGAATCAAATACATAAACTTTATTAAGATCAGGTCGGACGGCGTACAAAACCCAATGTTCAGTTGCGAGGTGAGGAATGGGATAGAGCTTATTGTGTCCCTCAATCAAAATGAGATCCGCTAAATAGTTTATGTGCCTACCCTCTCTTATTGTAGTACTGTCAGCTATGTAGTATGGGCACACAAACATAATAGAGGACAGCATTCCCTCCAACGCATTGCGACTAGCTACCAAACTATATATGGACGACAATAACAGTGGATATTTGTTAATAACTAATAACTCATATAAGAGGTCGTAAAAATTCTATTTCTCCAAGAGTACTAAAATCCGAAATATGAAATAATGCTTACGTGACATAAACGGTGACACTCGTGGTTGACATCCATTCCTGATTATAAATGTTGCTTATGTCAACCGTCGATACCATGTAAGTAGCATCGTCCCTTCCAACATACTCAGGACAACAATCAATGGAAATATAATTATTCCCGAGGTAGTTTTGGGCATAAAAATACAATAAAGTTAATGCTGGTGGAGGTTGGCGTATTTCCGAAGAAGGAATCTTTTGTGGGGCAACTGATTTTTCAGATTTAGCTCTCTTTCCTTTGGCAGCACCCTCTTTTGTGTTGCTTATTCTACTAGTACCTCTCTTGGTTTTACTAGCAGGAGCAGTCTTCTTCTTTGATTCCTTAAATAAAAATAATAATATGTATTGAGCATATATATATGAAAAAGGTATAAACAATGTAACTACTAAACAAGGTCTAATGAAGATATGGAATGTCAATACCTCTTCAGTAGTGAGACGTATCTGATCCACAGGCCAAGGCATGAAGCTTCCATGAGCTTCTAGCACTATGGCTGCCTCATCACCCTCTTTATAACAAGGCAAGGGCGCACTACCAATGATTAGAGTGTCAATACTCACCAGCCTTGTAAGTAGGGCTAAGTTGCACCCATGGACAGTTTGCGTTTGGGTACTGTGACTGATGCAGACCCTTCCTTTCGCCAAAAGAGTTGAAAGATCATTCGCTAACAAGTCACATTTATGTAAACCCTAAACGAAAATATTACACATTATTAAATATTTATGACACCGAATACATTTAATAACAATTCATAGTTATGTAATGCTTACCTCGGAAAGAGAAGAAAGACGTGCATCAGCTTCATAACTGTCTCTGACACTATTTACATTAGGTATGTGAAGCTGATCATGGTCGACTGAATCAGATGGCTTATACCCTTGAGATTTAATAAATGAAAACTCTTGCTCCATTGTTGCCATTTGTTCAAATGCCACGTTCAATTTATGTGTGAGGATGGAGACTTGCTCATCAATGTTACGAGAACCACGAGATCGACCACGTACGCTCGTTCTCGTAACACCTAATCCAAGACCCCTGTGTCTTCCAGGGTGTTTTACAATTCCTATAGCCTGTGATACAATGTTATATTGGTCTACCCCCTCCTCATCATCTGACACTTGAAGTTCATCCTGTAATGTATATAACATATGTAAATTTAGCTTACATGAATAAGCATAATATAATAGTTTTCTAAAAGAAAAGTAAGCAGGGTTCCAAATATCTACAAACTTGCAATTTGTGTCGCTGCAACATCTACATCTTAATTAATATATCCATCTTTTGTTTCTCTAACCTTCTTCCATAATGTACCAATATTAATGGACGAGGTACATGGGTCTAAGTCTTGGGCTATGAGCTATAAATCAAAAAATATTCTTATAATGTACCAATATTGTAAAATTCGTCAGTACGCTGTAAATAGATAAATCGCAAAATACATACCAACTCCTCTTCAAGGCCTACATACCCTTTGCGAGCCATATTATGCTGGTATTTATTCTGCTTCGCAATCTCTTTATTTTTGGCACTTTTTTCCTATGTGACAAGCCAAAACATAGTGACATAGTTATTTCAATATTATGCACAATACTAGGATCGATAAAAAAAATTTAATTGTTATCTAACAAATACCTTAAAATCACCCGTAAGACGATATGCAATATATTGGTTCCAACTTTCTTGATCGATGAAACCGTATCATTTGGGTAGATTCTGCCGTAGAGAACTATCCCTCTTTCTGTACATTTTCCTACGAGCTAAATATGACCTAAATATTCTTAGACGCTCCCCACAATGTCTAAGAAGCTATTTCTTCCTACTCTCTGGCACATTAAACACTCTCTACATTGTAAGACATACAAATGTATACTGATATTAATGTATTAAAATTAATAACATTTTACACACAAAAATGATTACATAAAATAGTATATTTACCGTGATTTCCTGTCAAATATGCTCCTTATGACCCATTGGAACTTGATTCCAATTATTATAGGAGATAGGAACACGGTTACGTGTCACAAGTGAAATGTAAGCCAAGAACATGTCTGTATAAGGGCCAATGGGAAGGTTGTAAGTATGTCATCCCAACTCCACCAGTTCTCCTTTATTCCTCATATCTGTGATGATTCTCATAATTGTCGGCCCTCTTTTTCCTTCTTCATCACTACTGTCCCTATCAATATTTTTATTGGCCATATCTCTAAAAAAATCAATAAATAAATTATGTTAGAATGTTATGTATTGAGCATAATTGAGTTGAAAAATGCATTTAAAAAAACCAACATAGATATTATATGTTACAATATTATTACCCTCATTACCTTCTTTTCCTTCTTTTTTTTCCCCTTGTTTTCGGATTAGATTCAGGATCTAATACATATATATTACTTCACGATGATCATCCCTGACATATATTTCCTCCTCATTAATTGTATTGTTATCATCGTTCAATAATTGAGTTGCTTGCACAGTTGAGACACACTCTTTATTTCAATTGGCATCATTTTCATTATCACATTCATTGACATTTCTTTTTTTCGTAGATAGTACTACAGACCATCTGTTATCAACAGGGTCAGTGACATAGAATACTTGTGTCGCTTGTGATGCTAAGATGAATGGGTCTTGTTTATGCCCTACCCTATTAAGATCTACTAATGTGAATCCATCTTCATATCTAACCCCACTGCCGTTATCAACCCATCTGCAGCCAAATACAGGGATTTTAAATACAGTGTAATCTAACTCCCATATATGTTCAATCACACCATAATAATTCATATCGACATAAGTTGGATTCTTGTCTTTCGCACTAGCAACATGCATTGCCTCAGCCACTAAAGTCACCCCACTATTCTGCATTGTACTCTTCCCATCTTGTTATTTTGTATAAAAAGTGTAACCATTAATCACATAACTGGTATATTGAAAAACTTCATAACGAGATTTCTGAGACAACCAATGTAGGGTTTCGGAAATTAAAGTTAGGGAATGTCTGATGAGTGGAATGATGCGATATCTTATCCAATCAATAAAGGAAAGATTATGTTTATCGATAATCCATTTCTCAGTCTTTGATGGATTTTCAATCCGTAAAGAAGTTATATGCTCTTCAATGTACGGCTGAACATCATCACTGTTGTGTAATACATATAGATGTGCTGCACGGAACATGTTAGGGTCTACACTCCCAAACTATTTGCCTCTAATACCCTGTCCTTCAAATTTGCCTGCATGTCAAGACTTAGGAATACCAAGAGCTTCAGCATTTGACAAGTACTTTGTGCAAAACTCAATTGCCTCTTCCACCAGGTAACTCTCAACAATACATCCTTCTGGCCGATATCGATTCTTCACATAACCTTTTATCAACTTCATAAACCGTTCAAAGGGGTACATCCAATTCCCATGAACAAGTCCTAACATCTTTATCTCATAAACTAAATGAACAGTTAGATGTACCATAATGTCAAAGAATGACGGTGGAAAATAAATTTCAAGTTGGCACAAAATAATCACAATCCCTTTTTGCAAGGCGTCCAAACTATCAGGATGTATAACTTTAGAGCAGACAGCTTTAAAAAGCCAACAAAGCCTCGTGATAGTAATTCGAACACATTTTGGCAAAATTCCACGTATAGCTATCGGCAACAAGTGCTGCATCAAGATATGACAATCATGAGACTTCATGTTAATTAATTTCACCTCTTTCATCGACACGAGCCTTCTGATATTTGAAGAATACCCTTCTGGAACCATGACACTGTGCAAGAATTCACAAAATGAAATTTTCTCTTTTTTGGAAAGAGTATGACACGCTGGCGGTAAATATGTTCTTCTTTCGTTGTCTCGCGGTGTCAGTTCCCGTCTAATACCCATTTCTTCCATATCCATTCGAGCATTTATCCCATCTTTAGTATTGCGTGGAACATTAAGTAACGTACCAAAAAGACTGTCACGTATATTTTTCTCAATATACATCACATCAAGGTCATGTCTCACGTAGAAAGATTCCCAATAAGGAAGGTCGAAGAATATTGACATCTTCTTCCACCCAACTAATGGAGGCTTATCTTTATTCTTCTTCCCAAACTTGACACTCAAATGTTTCATCTTCAGCCACACTTGTCGACCCGTCAACCGGATTGGTGCCTGCCGTTCTTCTCGGAATCCATTGAACGCTTTTCTTTGCCTACGATAATGATGATTCTTCGGTAAAAACCTACGATGCCCAAGGAACACAGTCTTTCGGCCATGTGTTAGCTGAACAAATGAAGTAATCTCCTCACATATTGGACATGCATAATGGCCTTTCACACTATAACCTGACAAGTTGCCATACGTCGAAAAAACATTTATAATACAGAATAACAATGCTCTCAAAGTGAAATTTTCTTGACTATATGCATCAAATACTTCAACGTCCATGTCCCATAAGAACTTCAAATCATCAATCAAAGGTGCCAAATAAACATCAATATCATTCCCAGGTTGGTTTGGCCCGGAAATGAGTAAAGACAACAACATATACTTGTGTTTCATATAGAGCCACAGAGGTAAATTGTATATAACCAAAATCACTAGCCATAAACTGTAGTTGCCTTGATTGTGCGGATTCATTCCATCCACAGAAAGCGCAAGGCGCACATTTCTTGCTTCTTTACCAAATTCAGGAAACAACCCATCAATCGTCATCCATTGTGGAGAGTCAGATGGATATCTAAGAACCTCGTCATCTATCTTGTCATCAGTATGCCATCTTAGGTTCTTAGCATCTTCAATATCATTAAAAATCCGCCTTAATCTTGGTATTATAGGAAAATACCATAACACCTTAGCGGGCACCTTGTTCTTCTTGTATCGTGGTGCTTTACATTCAGGATTAGGACAACTATCCAAAGATGCATTGTCATTGCGATATAAAATACAATCATTAGGGCATGCATGTATCTTCTCATAACTCATGCCCATAGAGGATAGAATCTTCTTCACTTCATACGTACGATCGGGTAGAACGTTATCATTAGGAAGCATATCCTTCACAAGTGACAATAATTCTGTGAAACTCTTATCACTCCATCCGTTACATGCCTTTAAGTTGTACAACCTTAAAGTAGCAGATAATCACGTAAACGTCTTACAATCACCGTACAAAGGTTTCTCCGAGTCATTCAATAACTTCTCAAACATTTTTGGACAATCTCAAACACTTTCCTCAACCTTTTGAGTCATCTCCTCTAATGAATGTCCCTCATAGTTATCAAATGATGATCCACTACTATCCATCCTAACATCGTCATTTTCATATTTAGACTCTATTTCCCCATGCCATATCCAACAAGTGTAACTTGTATCAATTCCATACACAAATAAATGATCTCTCAAATCATTAGCGTTGACACGCTAAATATAAGCACACTTCAAACAAGGACAGACTATTCTACTAGAGTCCCGAGCATGTTCAACTACAAACTTGATGAAAAAATCCACTCCTTTGTTATATTCTCTAAACAGACGATTTGCAGACAACCATTTCCGATCCATAGTTTTTGAATCTAGATATATCCCACATGAAAGTAATTATTAAAAATCAATTGAATTATAAGTTTAATAATTCTCAAATCACTCTTGCTTAGAAAGAATTAATCTCAAATGTATCATGCTATTATGTATATATATATATATCGAATCATGCTAACAAGTTTCCAAATTTGTATTAATGTTGATCAATGAAACTCCTCATACTTACCAAGAGTTCATATATATATATATATATATACATACATACATACGTAGCAAAATATTATACAATTAATAGTTCAAATTATAAAAGATATACATACTATAGGATTTAAGCAATAGCAGCACTATATACATCAAAATGTTGCTACAACTCAAATACCTAAAAAACGAAAACTCATATCTAAAACTAAATCCCCCGATAGCCTCGTCGAGCCTGACTAAAAACTATAACTCTAAAAGTCCACTCATCACGATATATCATTTGATCCCTGACATCATTGCAAGAGAGTCTACTCACGGATACTCTAGGGTAACTGAGGTGGATACTCCGAGGCAAGCTATGACGATACCTCTACTCATCATCGATGACCATCATTTCTCTCAATATCATTTCATACACTTTAGCAAACAGCTCACCCTTAATAAATCTCGGGTGTGGTGCATCAGTGTGGTAGACAAACCACTGCAAAAAAGTAGACGTAACTGATGCCCATGGCTCTATCTAAGGCAGGGTCAACAGAAGGTGATAAGATCTGAAATGGAAGGGGTGATAGGATGAGCCACCCGCGTACAAATGACATAGCTCGTCATATAACCATATCACATGAGTCCGTACATCTGTATGTGGCGCCATATGAAAATACAGTGGAGGTTATGTCATTTCACTACCTATAAATGAGAACCACTAAATCTTATCATCAAGGTTGTTCTCGAAAGGATCTAAATTACAGAATATGTAAATTGATCTTCAACTAGCTAGACAAATCATAAATATATTCTACCAGATCATAACCAACTATGTAAACCTAACATCATCAAACTATTTAAAATAAGGACATAATCTTTAATTATATATTTAACAAACTGGCTAAACATCAAACTATCATCAAATCATTCAACCTACGCATAGTAAAATCAAGTAGATATTAATAAGATAATATATATATATATATATATATATATATATATATATATATATATATACATATATACATATATACATATATAGTACAACCTAATAAATCCTATATGATTATTATAATTATTATACACAATTATTCATCTCTATTTAATTTTTATCACAACACCGATGCCCAACCAACCTCCTCAACTTTTCCCCATGCGCAATACCCTTATCCTTAGGATTTTTCCCTATAGCCCTAGTTTATATTTAGTATAATAAATGATAAACCCTAACCCTAACCCTCCCCCTCCCCCTCCCCCTAACCCTAACCCTAACAATAATTAACCCTAATAAATTATAATAAAAAATAACACTAAACCTCATAAGATAATGATCCTAAACCTATAACTAACCCTAACCCTAACCCTAACACTAACCCTCCCCTAACCCCAACCCTAACCCTAACCACAATTATTTTAGAATATATATACACATCTTATATATAAATATCTTATAAATATCTATACATATAATAGAACACATACAAACACACATTTTACGGAATATAAATACACGTCTTACAAAATATATATTAAAAAAAGCATATAAATACACATGATCTGCATAATAATGTGAGTGCTAAAAGAATATATATACACCTTAATTTTATACTTAGAACATACATATCTTATGATAATAATATATATTTTAGGCTTGTGGATTCTCTTAAAATAGATTATAAACACATATGTATATATATATATATATATATATATATATATATATATATATATATATATATATATATATATATATATATATTAAGGTCTCGGCCGGCCACAATCAAAAAAGGACAGTAAAATTTTTCACCAACACATCAAACAACAGATTTTTGAACAAAAAACCGCAAGTTTACAATAACAAACAAACACAACCTCTTCGGTGCAACATGCATGCATTTATATATATATATATATATATATATATATATATATATATATATATATATATATATATATATATATATACATATCAGTAGAGACAAATTAATCAATGAAGGAAGAACAAACACATACATAAAGGGAGTGACGGCGTGCAAGTTAAGAACAGCAACGACGAAGGTACAAATGCTGGCTACGTTCGCAAGAATGGTAGAGGGGTGGTGGAGAGATGGCGGTGCGACGGTTTCCCTTAATTCAAAAGAGCCGGAGCGGTGGTGCAAGGGTTTGCAAGAGAAAGAGAGTACGAGAGGGAAGTGGCAGAGTCTAAAATGTTTGGCATCAAACAGAAGAGGATGAAATAAAAGGAACTTTTAGTAACGGTTCCTCTAAGAACATTCATATGGGAATCTAAAAATTGCTACCTCTACCACTCTTACCCACCATGAATGTCATTAACGAATTGCACACATTCATACTCCATCTTCATTTGGTTATATATTCACCATGTATATCATGAATTTTTGCAACTTTATTTAAAATAAATAATAAGTCAGCTAGGAGAACAACTAAGTAACATGCAAGTACAAAACAATGGTACCATATATTCTTGTATATATATAAGCATATAAATCCACATGTATATACTCCAAATCACAAAATGAAACCACATGAAAGGAAACCATATTGTCATTAGTTACTATTTTAAGTGATCACAACATTTGATTTTTTAACTAGGGAAACCAATCAGGGATCAATTAGTAAATCAAAATATAAAGACCTACCACCAACTACAAAAGGATTACAAATCACACCTGAGTCATCCCAATTAACACAATACAAAAGGGATAACAAAAGTCCAATGACCTACCACCTTGGTCATTCTATTCTTAACATACCCTAATAAGATCCGAAAAACCTATAAAGAAAATGAGAAACCTTACCAGATACAACTCGCAAATAGATAAATATCCAGAAAAGAAAATGAAATATTATTTCCAATCTCGAACTTCAAAAGGCCAAATCATAAGGATTCAAACCCACTATATATTCCACTTTAAGTTTTGATATTTTAAGTAACCATACTCACATAAGGTCACATGATCCACCACAATTAATTCATTTTATCCACTTACCATAGTATATAGCTTTCCATATTAGGTAATCTTCCATAGGGTATAAATTTCCTAAATTAGGGGTTTCCACTTTATTTTCAAAATGGTAGAATAGTAAAATTTATTAAAAACGAACACCTTAAATCAAAATGGATCAATTATCTTAGGATTTGATTATGCACTAATATAATTACGAAACATAATTTAATCATATAAAATATTCACCATGTAACATATTCATAATATAGACAGTGCCTTTATAAATGAAATTTTTATAAGTTAATCATATTAAAAATCATACTCATATAACATGCCTATAAAAATATAATCTTTACATCAAATTAAGAACCCACATTTAAATTGAATGCATAAAAATGAAACTATCATCCTTAGGGCTTAAGTATAATAAAATCATACATATCCAGGTAAGTCCACATAACATGACAAGATCACTTACATAATACAAGCATCTACACACACAAGCTCACAAAGTAATACCCCCAAAATTAAGTGGAGTGTTATAAGGATTGATATGAATACTTATATCAATATGGTATACCATCTTTTTGGAGATTTAGTCCTAAGAATTATACAATTAAGCATGCTTGCCATGGAAAAATTTTTAGGATGGGTGATCCTCTTTAAAAATTTTGAAACTTTTTTGGAAAGTGTGTGAGTGAAGATAAATTGCACTGAAAGGACTCGCGTTGTTCTATTGGAAATGCTAATTAACCCAAAAGCGCTTTAGTGTAGCCCATTAACTTTTATCGAACTAGGGTGCGATCAGGTGGCTACCAAGTGGTCTCTGCATTTTCTTATTAACTTGGGGTTTTAAAAATTGTATCAAAGCAAAACTATGACCACAAGATGAACTTGAATGAACTAGTTAGTTGGTTAGTAGGATGATTCTTGAGATCAACTATATTGAGACAGTCATTGGTTGGCACAATAAGGGTATTAAAGTGTTATAAGGATTAATATAACAACTTATATCAACATGATAGACCATTATTTTAGTAATTCCATCCTAAGAACTCCGTAGTTAAGTGTTCTTGCCATATAGTAATTTTTAAGATGGATGAGCCTTCTAGGAAGTTTTAAATTTTTCTTAAAATTTTTTGGGAAATGTATGAGTGAGCAAAAAAATGTGTTGAAAGAACTTGTATTAATCAGTGATCTAACAAATCAATCTAAAAGCTCTCTAGGGTAGCTCTACAACCTTTGCGGGACCTAGGTGCTATTAGGTGGCTATCAATTAGCCCTTGTATGGTTGGATCTACTAGGGGTGTTACACATACATATTAAATTTCTACTAAAAGTGTACATATAACCTAAAAATTCAATTTAAATGCACATTGTGTGAGCTCAAATATTGAGATATCTTATTATCTAAGATAATTAAACTAGAATAAGCAGCATAAGACTTATATGCTACATTATCTCATACTTAAACCAGCCTAGTATTTGACTATTTGGCTTAATTTGTAGAAAACCCAAAACCCAAAATTACCTTTTATTTACTGCTATCTTAGTATCATGTGTAGAAAACAATTATAGTGATAGATATCTATAGAATATTAATATTAACTTCTTAGGAGACGGCGCATGCAACAGAGGCTATAACTCTAGTGTAGTTGTGTAGCCTATGAAACATGAACTGTATTTATGGTTTCAAGAAATATAGTGTATATGACAGTCTAAGTTCTCTGTTATCGGGAATCAATGTTCCTAAAAAGTTGGATATTAGAAAAAACTTATTCGGTAACTAAAATCCTTAAGTCACAGCTTCTGCTACTATATGACAACTTTTGCTTGCTATTCATATTACCAAAAGCATCCACTCTTTGCAAGGGTGTTATATATAAATACATGGGATGCCAACTTAAGGTTTAAAAGAATGTATATATAGCACATGATTAGGGTTGAACTGCTTATTAATATTACTATATAGAAAATAAGATGTATATTTTAGTAAAAAATTATGTTGCCAAAAGCTACTAGAGATACATAGATAAAAATTAGCTAACTCTTTTGTCCAATTAAATTATCTTATAATTATTATTATTTATTAAAATTATAATAGTAACCTAATATTATTTTTCTATTATATACATATAATCAATGGTGGGGTCAAGATTTTTATTTCATGGTATCCCCATAAAAAATATTATTCTTAAATAATATCAATAATAACAATACATTGTACTTAACTTTGCAATTTTATATAGTTTTTTTAAACTAATTTAATCAAAGTAAAATTTTTCCAAACTAACTTGGGTTTAATAACAAACTAATTCAATCAAAGCAAGGTTTTATAATTTCTTATAATAAGGAATTGATGTACTAAATTAATTATAGAAATTGAGATTATTATACTTCCATTATAAAGTGTCAAATTATCAATATATTTAATTTTCGTTCAAATGATTTATATCCAATAATCCAAAACAAATTTTTCATATATAATAATTGCAAGAGAAATATAGTCATTAGTTATCACTATGACTAAATTAACTAAAGAATAAATTAATATTTACCTCCATGTGTTAAATTAGGTTTTGCTCAATAGATTAAAGAATCAACGACCAACAAATGGCGGTAGTGATTGGTGTAGCCAGAGCACTGGATAGCAGCAACAATCACTAAGCAAGCCACAATGACTAATGATAGTGATAGGTGTAGTAGTAAAGGGTAAAGTATGGGATTGAGAATTAAAGTAGAGAACCAAAGAAATAAAAAAGAATGAGGGTCAACATTTAGGTTAGATGAGGATGAGAAATGAGAAAGAAGGGGGGACTAACACCGT
Organism: Tamarix austromongolica; assembly: GCA_039764185.1. Taxonomy (NCBI): domain Eukaryota; kingdom Viridiplantae; phylum Streptophyta; class Magnoliopsida; order Caryophyllales; family Tamaricaceae; genus Tamarix; species Tamarix austromongolica. The sequence continues at coordinate 77,774,504 of CM077818.1, read as the reverse complement.
CTTTACCAAAGAGCCCCAAATGCACCATTTTGAAGCAGCAATAAGTCATGCAAAAATGCCACAACTTGGAGTTATTCCCTTGACTATTGGGTTGAACATCTTATGCCCCAGATGCTAACTAACCTAAGCATTCTATATGGTATCCCTCTTATACTTTATATATATATAAGCTAAAAGATGAAAAATATTTCCTACTCCATTGCTGGGGCTCTGCAGTGTCCTATGACACCATATGAAAGCCCTAGCTCCACCCTACATATAATAGTAATGGCTCAAATTATCTAGGCTATCCATTTAAAAGCTTCTTTCGCAAAAGATGCTCGGTTTGTCTCTCTTCGAGCTCCAGCCCCTCCCATGGTGCTGCAGCTGACTTGCAGACTCCATTGTTCCATCGAGCACCTCCTAGAGCTGTCCTCTACTTCTTTCCCTTCTCTCATCACTTCTCTTTTGTAAATTTACTTGCAGTTCTCTTGGTTTGCTGTTTATGAAGCATGGGGAACAGAAAGAAAACTATTCAAGCCCGAACTCTGGAAAAGTCTCCTGAGTGTGTCCTTCCTAGCCCCTCCCTAGTGAACAGTGCTTTTGAATTGCAATCTCCTACTCCCATTTCCTGTGAGGGGAGGGTTCAACCCTCTCTTTTAGAGAAGCAGGTGGTGCACAAGGACCAGGTGCAGGATTCCTTGCCCACAGTTAGTGCCCATGGGAAATCAAAGTCTGACAATGCACCCTTGGACCAGGCTGGGTTAAATGCTACTGTTCAAAATCAGCTCTTGGCTAAGCAGGTTAGTGTTTCCTCTATGCCTGAGCTACTTTCTGATTCAGAGGTGGATGTGGACAACTTTAGACCTGAAGACCCAGCTCTAGCTGCCAATCCTCCCCCCTTTCCCAGGAGGAGAATCGGGTGCAGGCACAGGCCTCTCAAGTACCTCCCCATAATCAGAAATCCTTTACTCAGTTGTTTACCAAAATTACTGATAAAAAATGTGAATTTATGCCACCTAAATGTGACGTAGTATGCCTTTCAAAAGATAACATCCATCCTGTGGATGAGGTCTGGGGTGCATGTTTGCTGGGCTGCTTTGTAGGAGCAAATCCTGACAAGTACAACCTGGGCATTGTTAAGCATGTGATGAAGCAGCCTTTTAGATACATTATTCACAGTTCTGGATGGGTGATCTTGAAATTTGATGACCAATTACACAAGGATCAAGCTCTAGCAGGGGGGCCCTACATTATCAAAGGGAAGGTGTTTGTTCTGAAAGAAATCCCCAGGTTGTTCTCTTTTGGTAAAGAGGAAATCACTAAAGTTCCTGTTTGGGTGAGGTTGGTCAGCCTGCCTATGAAACTTTGGAACTGTGGAGCAATCAGTGAAATTGCCTCATATATTGGCAAACCTATTTTGATAGATGATTTCACCCTGCAAAGGTCCAAGATTGAGTATGGCAGGGTCCTTGTAGAGATTGATCTCAAAGGCAGCCTCCCTATTGCCATAAGAGTCAGGGGTGATGAGGAGGAATATACTCAAGCGATAGAGTATGAAGACTTGCCTCTGGTTTGTAACAAATGTGGTGCTTTGGGACATTTGGAAGCCAAATTTCCTCTCTCTATGCAGAATAAGATGGAGAACATTGTTAACCATATCTCCAAAGGGAAGCAGCCCATTGCAGAAGCTGATATTCAGCAGGAGAGAATAGCTCCTTTGAATGTCCCTAAGGGGCAGGATCAAAAGAGGAAGAAGAAGCCAAAAACTAGACCTGTACCAGTGGGGCCAGCTGAGGCTGAATGCAGCAAAAGAAATGATGTGCAGGTACAGGAAAATGGAAACCCTAAGGCCCCTATGGTGTTGGCACCTTTGACTCAGTCCATAAATCTCTGCAAATCAACAGAGAAGCAGACTGCTGCTGAAATGGGAACCAATTCTCCAATTAAGGTTCCTGACCCTCCCATATGTGAGCCTTTAGAGGGTAAAAATGGAGGCACTGAGGAAACAGACACTGTTGAAGTTGCTGGATGGCAATAGGTGGTCACAAAGGCAGCTAAAAGGAAGAAAAGGAGACCTGTCATGAAGCAGTTCAATATGGGCTACAACAAGAGGTTTACTAGATCTGCAAAGATCACATGAACTTCATTCTTTGGAATGTAAGGGGATTGAGCTCTCCCCTGAAACAAAAAGATTTCAGCAAACTATGTATGGAGCATAAAAGCTCTATGGTTGGCATTATGGAATCTAAACTTGATGATTTGAAACTGCAGCACCTAAAAGATTTACACTTTAGGGGCTCGAGGCACCATGACAATTTTAGCAACCACCCCAATGGGGGAATTATCCTACTCTGGAACCCTGATTTGATCAAGGTCCAGCTGATTGAGGTTTCCCCCCAAACAATTACTTGTTCTGTTTTGGATATCTCTTCTGGTTTGACCCTTACTGTCACTATAGTGTATGGTCTGTATAGTGTAAGGGATAGGAAACCCCTCTGGGAGAATTTGATGTTGCTAGCTAGGAGCATCAAGGGCCCTTGGATTGTTGGTGAAGAATTTAACCGCCCCCTCAATTCTTTTGACAGATGTGGAAAAAGGCATGTCAATGATTATGAAACAGCTGATTTCAAATCTTGCTGCTTAGTGGCTCAGTTGACAGATATCCCCTCCTCTGGATGCTGGTATACTTTTGTGGGCCATAACGTCAAATGCAAATTAGACAGAGCCATGATGAATACTGGGGGTTTTGGAGCAGGACTGGATATTTCTGCTTGTTTTCTACCCCCAGGAACCTCTTCTGACCATTCCCCCTGTTTATTGAAGCTGGGAAGACAACCACACACGCCAAAACCCTTCCAGTTTTACAACATGTGGTGTGCTCACCCCAGATTCAAAGAAATTGTGCTGAAGAATTGGAGATTCTCCTTCTGTGGCTCACATCAGTTTAATTTGTGCAGTAAATTGTCTTTACTTAAGTATGATCTGAAAATGCTTAACAATCATGATTTCTCTCACATTGTGGCTCGAGCTAATCATGCAGATGCACAGCTGAAGGAGGCTCAGGAAGGGTTTTTATCCCACCAAACCCTGCAGGGCTTTGAGAATCTTGCAGGCCTGTAGAAGAAAGCCAAGTTCCTTAAGCAAGCTGCTGCTAGCTTTGTATCTCAGATTAATAGAAATAAGTTCTTGTTCAATATGGACCAGAACTCCCACTTCTTCTTCAGAATGCTTAAGGTAAGGCTCAACAAGAGTAGAATAGTCCAGATCACTAAGAGAGATGGTCATGTGACTCAGTCTGAGTAGAAAATGCAAGAGGAACTCCTGGATTTTTATAAGAACCTGCTGGGGGCAGAGAATTTGCACTCTAATTTTGACAGCTCAGTTATATCCAGAGGTCAGGTCCTCACAGAAGAACAACAGTTGGCTCTGGTAAGACCTGTGTCTAGTGCTGAGATCAAGAGAGTGGTTTTTGCTTTAGGGGACCACAAGGCTCCTGGCCCAGATGGATTCTCTGCAAATTTTTTTAAGGAAGCCTGGGATATTATTGGAGCTGATTTCTGTGATGCTGTCAAGGAAGCCTTCAATAACAGAAGGCTACTCAAGAGGGTGAACCACACAGTTTTGGTTTTAATTCCCAAAATTCAGCATGCTGCTAGTGTGACTGATTTCAGGCCCATTGCCTGCTGTAACACCTCTATAAAGTGATTGCAAGGATTATTGCTGAAAGGATTTCTGAATGCCTACAGGATCTCATCAGCCCTGAACAAGGGGTTTTTGTTAAAGGAAGACTTATGGCTGAAAATATCTTGCTGCTGCAGGAGATCCTGAAAGAGTACAGCAGGAAAAGAACCTCTCCTAAATGCTTGATCAAGATTGATCTTAGGAAGGCCTATGATACTCTCTCATGGAGTTTTCTTAGGCAGGTTTTGATGGCCTTTGGCTTCCCACCTCTATTCTCTGAACTGATTATGGAGTGTGTGACTACCACTACTTTCTCCTTAAAACTCAATGGGAATATCTTTGGTTTCTTTAAAGGAGCCAGAGGGCTTAGACAGGGGGACCCCATGTCACCCTACCTGTTTGTTCTCTACTTGGAATATTTCAGCAGACTTCTCAAGCAACAGGCACAGCAACAGAAATTTGCATACCACCCTAAGTGCAAAAATCTGAACCTCACACACTTGGCTTTTACTGATGACCTGATCCTTTGTTGTCGAGGAGACATCCCCTCTGTCAAGGTGCTTTTACATGGGCTTGATTCTTTCAGCAGGTGCTCTGGGCTCTCTGTCAATCCACAAAAATCTCAAATCTTCATGGCAGGGATCAAACAACACATTCAGCTGCAAATCCTGTCCCTAACCAGCATGAGTAAAAGATCATTCCCTTTCAGATATCTTGGGGTCCCCTTGAATCCCTGCAAGCTCAGAACAATTGACTATGAGCAGCTCATTAACAGCATTTGTGACCAACTGAAAATGTGGAGGCCTAACACCCTTTCTTATGCAGGCAGGCTAGAGGTGATTAACTCTATCATCCAAGGCATACTTGGTTTCAGGTTGTCAATCTTTGCCATTCCTACTGTGGTGTTGCAAAGATTAGTCTCTCTTTGTAGAAACTTCCTATGGCAAGGCAAACCTCCACCTGTGGCTTGGTCAAAGGTTTGCCTACCTAAAGGAGAGGGTGGTCTTGGGGTCAAAAATCTCTTTGCCTGGAACTCTGCATTCCTGTGTAAGTATATCTGGTTCCTGCAGGATGAGAAGGAAACCCTATGGACCAAATGGATACATACACACTACCTGCAGGACAGGAACCTGACAACTTTCAGACCAACTCATGACACTTCACACTTTCTGAAGAAGATCTGCAAGCTCTTTGATTTTTTGGCACAAGCTCAAGGCTCAAGGGAACAGGCAGTGATTCTTGTGAAGTCTTAGGTGATGGACAGAGGCTTTTCAACACAGATGGCATACAATTTTTTCAGAGAAAAGGCCCCTAAGTGGAAACCTCATAAGGTGGTTTGGGTACTGAACAGGACCAAAAGGTACTCATTCTTACTATGGCTAACCCTCAGTAGAAGACTCTATACCAGAGACAGACTGAGGTTCATGGAGGGGCCTAAACAGTATCTGTTGTGCAAGAGGGAAGAGGAAACACATGAGCACTTATTTTTTGAGTGTGACAGAACCAACAGCATTTGGCAACCTCTCAGAAAATGGCTTGGCATTGCCAGGGGCTCCACTACTCTCTTTAGTGCTATGAGAACCATACAGAGAAACTCTCACAGACACCACACTATCTAGAAGGCAAGAGCCTTAACAGTGGCAGCAACTGTTCAGTTCATCTGGAGGAGCAGAAACTCTGTACTCTTTGAATCCAAAACTTTTGATGCTAAGAGTATTATTGTACAAGTTCAGAAATTTGTGTACAGTGCCCTTTTTTTTTTTTTGACAAGAACCTTAGGGAAGGATTAACAGAATTGTAATAGTGTAACCTAGGGTGTATTCCCCTCCTTTCGAGGCTGGCAACATATTTTTGTAAGCTTGGGGCTTGTCAACCAGGGTATGCCCTGTGTAGTTGTACAGTAATCATTTTTGATATATATTTTACCTCACTTAGTAGTAATGGCTCAAATTTAAGCGCATTCTTATTATTTCTATAGGAAATTCATTACTTATATATATATATGTCCTTCTATCAATCAATTATTATTATTGTTATGAACTAAAATTATAGGATATTAAATCCTCATAAAAATAATTTTAAAAAATAAAAAAATAATATTTCAAAATAATAATATTTTTTGGAATATTACAAGAATGCTTTTATTACACATATATGATGCATTGAATATCATATTCAATTATGAATATCATCATTCAAACAAATAAATGTTAGTCTTACAAAAATGAATGTCATTCTTTATAATGATGAATATGTAAATTTTTTATATTTTAAATATATGAAGTATTACATGTCATACTCATTGATGAATATTATCATTCAAAATGATGAATGTAGATTTTTACAATGATGAATATAAAATTCTTGTATTATTAATTTAAAATATGTTGCATATCATACTCATTGTTGAATTTTATCATTCACACCGATGAATGTTAGCCTTAAAAATAGTGAATACAAGTTTTGATAGTGTTGTATTACAAATGTATGATGTACTATATATCATACTCACTAATAAATATTACCATTTACATTGATAAAAATTAGTTTTTATATGTAAAAATTATATCAATATAGATATCTATTTATAGAGAAAAACCAATAAACATTTTGATATATATCATGGTCAAAATTTAAAATAATTTAACTTGAATTTTTATCATGATAACATTTTTTTTCTTGTTCAAATAGCAACATAGCATACACATGAGAGAAGAATCAATTATCGAACTACTTATAATTATATTTAGGTATATGTACTACAAAGAATTTAATTTGCCGAATACCCATAGAATTACAAAAGCTAAACCCCCCATTATATTATTTTACTTGCAAAGGAGGGATAAAATTTTGAAAATATAGAGGAAAATTTTTTAGATCAGTAGGACACTACACTATAACTAATTTACCTACCAAGTTAAAAAGAAACTTATCTCTTATAATTGGGTAAGGCATTTCGAAAGTATGAATACCATAAGGGAGACCATAACCTACGTGTGCCATACCATTGGTAATCTAGTTTGTTTCTCTATAAGCATGAACTATCTTGCAAGAGTTGAACAACCATATGAAGGACTTGCAAGCTTCCACTATGAGACGCAAAGGGTGTCATAATAGATTCTCCTTCTAAATAATTCGGACCACCACTAAGGATTTGTAGCTATTAAGAACATCATTATAATCACAACTATTAGCTCCCTTCAATCTTATAGATGCCTTAGTGGTATGTAGTGAGAATGTTATTGAATCCCAGATTAGCAGCAAAGCTAAACAACTACTAACTTGTATGATCACAAGCTACTCCCTCCACCAATATGTAACCTAGGTTGGGTAAAGCACTTCCATCTATATTAATTTTGGTGATGTCGTTCAGTGGTTCTTCCCAACTAAAGGCTTGGTTGTATATTCCTTTCCTAATATGATGCACGTTACTAATGAAATTCCAAGCATTATACTAACTATGCACCAATTCACAAATCCATCAGATTGCTCTCCTTGTGCCCAAGTAATCTCCAGCAAAAATTCTTTTGGACACCAATTCTATATATGCAAGCAAGTGCTTGAAATCAATAAGGACCAAGGTGAGGGCTTATTTTGATTAGTGCACTTTTCCTTTATGTTGTTCCAGAACCACTCTAGTAGATCATCCCCAAAGATCTTGGTTTTGGCTTCTAGCAACAAAAGGGCATCCCAAATCTCCCTACTCTTAGGACAGTCAGGAAGGGCATATAAAGTATCATCCAAATGGTGATAGTAATAATTAAAATATGATTGTTCCTTAACATCATTTTGCCTGATAATGTGTTATTTAGGTGTTTGGGTCTCCAAAGCTACACTTTTTAATTTTCTAAAAATGAGGCCTAAATAAATTTGTTTCTAAACTTTCTTTGTGTTCTTTGTGAGCTCATATCCGGAGTTAATGGGTATACTTTGAAGGAAAATATAAAATAGATTTTTTTTCCAAGTGTATATTATTCTCCATTGTAAAAAAAAAAAAAAAAAAAAAAAAACCATTAATGCAATTATTTTCAAGAGTGGCAATTGAACATTAATTAATGTATAATTTATGACTTATTTTATATTTTTGGGAATCAAATATGATTTTAGTCATTATACTTTTTCCCCTAACCTAGGTTGGTCCATGTATTATTTTTATTCCTAAATTGGCCATTAATCTTTAATGTTTTCATGCTTTAGTCCCTAAATTATATCCTATTACCAATATGACATGTATGTTTAATTACCCCACTTAACTATCCTATAAAATATTTTCTAAAATAATAATAACTATCTTTATAGCTCTTCAACTACAACATTATTTGCCTAACTATCCTATAAAATATTTTCTAAAATAATAATAACTATCTTTATAGCTCTTCAACTATAACATTTTTTGCCATAATTTTAAATAACAAGGTTGATTTATCTTTGACACTTCTTATTTCTTTTTGTATATTATTACACTAATATCAATCAATTTGTTTATTTTATACTATTAACTATATAGATTCTTCATTAGTGGGTATTAATTAATTTTTTTAATTTTTAGTAGCATAAGCTAGCAGTAAGACTATTACTCAAAGAAAATAAGCAAATCCTAGAAATTAAATTCAAGGATGGATTTCCATAAATAAATAAAAATTAATTACGCAAACCAAGTTTTTTTCTCATCTAGAATATCCAATTCTCATCTCATAAAACAAATTCTAGAAATTAAATGAAGAGGGGGGACATAATAAGAATTATTCCTCCCTTGCAAGCAACAAGCTTCTATCGGAAGAATCAGACTCCACTATGATCCATGTGCAAGTATCAGGTGATAAATTTCACCACCATCAAAATCTAAATTCCTCTTAATAATATATTCATGGTCATTCATTAAATCAAGTGTTTTAATAGGCACTTAGGTAACGTTGATGTCTATTAGCTCCTTTGATAGTATTAATGAATGTAGTTGTTTACAAGCTAATGATGTTCGGGGAGATCGAATTCCTAATCATGGAGAAAATAAAGGATGTGGTAGTTTATTGTTGTGATTACTGCTACTAACATTGGTGGTGCAACCGATGGCAAAGATAGCGAGCACACCATTATGTTTGTCATAATTTAAATTATAAACATCATGTAATGTATGTTTTTACTCTTATTCATATTTAGGTTATTGATGTAATTAATATATAATTCGAAATGGCTAGATCTAAGGTTAGGTAATACATTTATTCCTTACTATAAGTAGTTGGGACATGACCTGAGAACATCACACATATATCTCCTACCCACCTCTCTTGTTCTACCCTCCTTCTTTCATCTTTAAAAGTGGTGCATGAAGAAGGATGAGTAGCTACAGAAAAATTAGCTAATGATAACCACACCAACGTTTGGATTAAAGATATCATACACATTTTTTTTTCGATGAGAGCCGTCCTATATGCTATATGCAGTTTTTGTCAATTTTACTAAGCTGTCGTCCTACGGCCTTGAGGTCAAAAAAATTATCTAATAAAAATGAATTTTTTTTTATTGAGAAATGATAAATCAATATTAGGTAGAGAAAACTATTGTAAATCTCTCAAAAACCTATAATATTCTAATGCAAAATAAAATTAGTGGAATTTTTGTAAATATTAGATATTTATATTTTAAGTTAGAAAACTATCCATGGTAAGTAGTGGAAAATATATACAGTAAGTGGTGGAAGTTTCTATAAATAACATAAAAAATTATGGTAGTCCTTTTCTTACCATAAAGGGTAGTTCTCATTATATATATATATAGGTTTTGGTTTCTTCTTATGATACATAGAGAAAGCGTAGCAATTATTTATATACTTTTATTTATTATTAGTTGTTATAATAACCAAGTAATATTTATAACACTTATCTTCCATAAAAATTATTTAATTTCTAGTTTTTTGCTACTTCAATGTTAATTTTTTAAGTTTATACAATATTGTAATAAATATTATCAAAATTAATTTATAGAGATATTAGCACAATTTATCATAGTTCAATATTATATTAACATCAATAAGTTGGAATATGAATATATATAATCTCACTATTAAAATGATGACACTTTTTAAAATTTTTGGTAAGAGATTTCATTAGAATATTTTTAATTTTTTCTTTTGCAAATTTAAGGAGGTTTTTAACATTATTTGTAGAAAAAAAAAGAAAAAAAAAAGAAGATGGTAATATGATTATCTTATGAAATATATGTACCACTTGGATTTCATTATTTGCAAACAAGTCAGAACCCTCTACTTCCTTCTATTGCTCTCATTTTCTCTCATTCATTCAAACCCAAACTAAGCTCTCCTTTCCTTCCCAAAATTCTTACGCATTTTCCCTCAAAACCACCAACCATATACCACCACCCCTACTCCACCCCATCTTCACATTGCCAAACCTTTCTAGCTTCCCAATCCTCTACCACTCAACCTCTTTACTGCAAGCTTCTTATGTAAACACTCCCTCCTATGCAAAATCTCCATGTAACCAAGCATCCTTCCTTTTTTATCCTCATTTTTTGTCTATCATCCCACCTTAAATCAAGTCCCCTTTATCTCCTTTTCTCTCTAAACTCTTCCATTTCTAGCTTTCCCCATTATCTCCCATCTTCTTCCCCCTCGTTACCTTCATTATTTGTGCTACAACTGATTTCTCCAGCTTTTCCTTATGTTTCATCATCACCACGAGCTAGATAATCGCATTGATTCATCACTAGCTATGTTAAATACATATATAAAACCAACTTACAACATATACACATTCACATTTCACTAATCCATTTTTAGCCAGCCTTCATGCTACTAAGGACATTGCTCCACCAATAGATCACATTTTGGGCCCCATGGTGCATTACATGCTCATATTCCTAATCATTCATCATGTGGCATGTTCATGTTCCTATCCATCTATAGCATGACTAGCTCACTTTCCTAACCCCTTTTCAATTTAAGTTTCACATTCAAATCCTCTTGCACCTCACATCACTTGTGTAGATATAGTTTATGATGTGGGCCTCGCATCATTAAATGCTCTTCTCCACTCACTTTTTGGTGGTCGTATCTTATTATCTTCTCTCTTATATAGTTCTACGTTTTTCATTTTCAGGGTAAACTAGGACTCAAAGTTAGATTAAGGAATGGAAGCAACAAGCGTGGGAAGAAGCATTTTTACTCTCGTTTAAATTAAACTTGAAATTGTAATACGTTGTAATTATGTATGGGACACTAGTATTTTGGTGGGGTGTGTGTGTTTAATGGCCAATGATGATTTCACCCTAACTTTTGAAATCCCATTGATAGGCTCAAGTCAGGCGGAGTTGGTTACCAATGGCCACCCCCGAGCCTGAATGAGTATGGGAAACCTGTTTTAAAACCCTTATTAACATTTAATTCAGGATTGGTGTTATCCAGTTATAACCACTTCCTGAACCTGGTGGAAGTAGGAGTATTTCTTAAACTCTTTTGGAGCTAAGTTTTGGACTGAACCAAAACATAAGCTCAGGCCTAAGTTTTGGCCCAGTCAGCGGGCTGCTCCTAGTACCCTAACGAGCCCCTATTTAAATATCTCTTCCCCTCTTTCTCGGGGAGCCCTCTCGCCCTCTTTTTCTCTCCTAGCAGCTCGACCCATCCCCGTTCCTCCTTATCTTCGACCGTTGGTGGTCACCATCGCCGCTCCTCTAGGTTTTCATCTACCCTGGATCTTGTCTCTAACACCCGCTACCTAATCTGAGGCCTTAGGTCATCTAATTTCTTACCATTGTCTCCTCTCCCCTTTTTGTTTGGTGTCTGGTTCCCATTATATATATGATGGGGGATTTTCTTGTAAGACGGTGATTGATAAATGAAAACCCGCTTGGTTCTTTGCTAGTTCGTGCACAAATCCGTTGAAGTATCAACGTCTGATTTGAAAAGTACTTTGGTTCAGGGGGAACGAGTACGTTCCCGACCCCCATTTGATGGATCAAGTACGATCCGGCTAGTCGGGTTCATTTCAGTTTGTAGTAGTATTTCATTTTGAATTTTTTATACTATTATGCTATTCATACGAGCTAGATTCTAATATGGTTTAGTGGTTTTTTTAGGTAGGCGAACATGGGAGTTAGTTGGAGGTTATATTTTGGTTTTTTTGTGCTCGTATTTTACTATGTTTTTCCTAGAGTTAATCTAACCCATATGCCTCTACCAAAAATGTGAAGATTAAGTGATAATATATTAGGGTTTCGTTACATGTTTTAGCATGAATATGTTGTTGGTGATTTTTGATATATGTATATGCATGCCTTGATATGTTGTAATCTTTTATCATATAATTGCATGGAATGATACCGAAGAGAGCATGCTTTATTTATGTATGTTACTAGACATATGATAGCATGTTAGAATGGGTTTAATATTATGAAATAATCTTGCATGTAATAATGGGTATATTTCTACTATATTTTCTTATGAGATTTCTTGAGAACGTAAGATTGTTGCATCGCTATACCACACTTAACTCATGAAGGTACATGCATTAATTTGAATCCTAATATAACCATTTTATCCCTATTCTCTATCCCATGATATCCTTACAAACTAGTAATATTTTACATTCTCTAGTCCATAACCCATTGCTACAACAACAACATTATCCAGCTCTAGCCCACATTTACCAAAAAGAACTCCCTACATGGATGGAATATGAAAGGTTATGGATTAGGCAATGATAATTGAGAAGGATGATATCTACGTGTTTGATATTGGATCACTGAGAGATATGTTCCCTCAACCACCAAATAGGGATGAAGAAAGATTGGTTTCTTTGCAACACTGATAGTCTACTGAACTATTGCTTTAATTAAATCTCTCTCATCAAATGGTGGAACATCTTCATATTTATCTATGCTTATTGCTTTATTTTTATATAATCATTAATCACCATTAAGAAAAAAAAATGTTCAAAAAAATTATCTAAATGAAAAGGTTGTCTTAAAAAATAGATATCTAAAGAAAAGGAACTGACCCTACTAACATTTCATTATTAATCAATAACCTTTTAAGGATAATCTTCTTTAGTACCAATACAACCATTTTGTAGGATGAAAGCAAAGGCATTGTCCATAATAACACCATTACATCCAATATCAACAACTTGGTCGCAATCAACCAATTCTCATTTTGATAGTGAGTTTAAGTTCCTAATCACTATTTAGTGTATATCTTTTGTGTTGCTATTGTTGAGAATGCCTAGAACCTACTAGTTTATAGTAATTTTTATTCATAAAAAAAATATAGTGGTTAGATTTTGTGGGTTTGATTAGTAAGTTGATTAACTTTGATAAAATAGTTGGCTTATGCCACAACTAAGATTCTATGAGTCCATGAGACATTTATTTTAAGGTTGTTAAGTTCTTATGGCAAAGTTTTCACTTTTTTTAAACTTGTACATGGCTTATGAGAAGGGAATTAGGCTATAGATATAATGGCGCAAATTGACTAAGACTTGGTTTTTGGCTTGCACACTTTTAAGTCTCCTCCCATTACTCTTCATGACATCCTTATGTTTGATATGATAAGAGGTTATAGTTATAGGAGATCTTGTTTTTGAATTATTATGGTCCTATTTCTAGGATAATCTCCCATCCTGTGATGCAAAAAAAAATAATAATAAAATAAATAAAATTGACTCTATGCGTCCATGACTTACAAGAGCTTATTTTTCTTCTTTTCATAATTCTTCTTAATAACATAAAAGAAGCTAAAACTCCAACATTATAGTAAAATATTATAGTATTAGTTAGGTTGCTTCCTTATTTGATTGGTATAAATTCGATGAGCATTTTAAAATAGGAAAACGAATATGTATCTCGCTATTCATATTCTAATAATTAAAAATTCGATCATACATGTGGTTTAGGAAATATTTTGAAAGATAATGTTAAATATTCCTTAATTCCTATACTTATTTGATTGAGATGGAGATAATATAGGAAAAGGAAATGAGAGAAAAGACAAAAATTAATTCTTTCTAGATTCCATCACATCTATTAATTCCTTTGAAGAAAAAATTGTTATTTTGAATACATAGAGGGGATGTAGCTCAAACCGCTTAGCATGTGAAAGGCACAAGGATCCTAATACCCTACATATCCATCTCAGATGATGTATTTATTAGGAAAAGAAAAACAAGTAGAGATTAATGAGTCAATCTTGGACATATAGTAGCTACCTTGATTTTTGATAGGATTACCCATAGAGAAGTCGATCACCCTTCTTAACAACATATTTAGGACTACTAACATTCCTTATCTTCAAAGACATATTTTCAAAATCAACTTTAACATCCAAATATAGACTAATTAGAGAAGTTTAACTTTTTTGAGGGAGTGGTTGAATATTTGATTATATACAAACCTAGTGGATTTTTTGTCTTTGGTATTCAAAGCTGCACCAATGCATAAACATGCAATTAGGTGCTCAACCATAATAGAGGTAGATGGTTTCATCATACCAAAGTAGACGAAGATACCACATTAACATACGGTATAGTGTCCCATTTGCCTAAATGCTATTTACTTATGTAGATTTCTTCTTAATAATCCTATGTAGCTAACCTCATGAAGATTGAAGACATTTGGTATTCTTGTAGATATGAGTTATATGTTGTGCAGGCAAGCTAATCTTCATGAGCTTCATTTGTTCTTTCGGTGTTCTATTGGAGAGTTATATTTGGACTATGATTTATAGTAAGATTAGTTAGGGAACACAAAAGCATGAATTAGAGTCCATACTTGCTTTAGATTGCGAAGAAGAAACTACGATATAAAGAGAAGAACTTAATTTTGAGCACATAATTTGGTGACAATATCTATGCTCTCTTTTAGGAAAGGAAACTACATATTTCAAGGAAAGCATAAGAATTTAAAAAATTATGAATGATAATTGGAGGCTTCAGGTTTTGTTTTCTAAACAAAAAAATAACTTATAAGCAAGCTTTTAACTTATTAAATACTAGTTTTTTTAAGAGGTTACTTCATGTAATTTATAGGTTAGACACTTTAAAGTAAATTTTAAATTATTTTTGCTATACATTTATAGATAATATTATATAGGTGATTTTTTGTTATAGTTGTCCAAGACGGGATTAATACTTAGTGTTGTCTATAATAGGGTTCATTCAAAGAAAAAAAAAGAGAGAAGGTGGAGAGAGTAGAGAGAAGACTAATGTGATAAAAGGAGAGAGAAAAAAAGAACGATAGCGACATGGAAAGGAAGAAGAAAAGAAGAAGAGAAGAGAGAATACATTAGGGGAAAGGAAAGAGAAAAGGAGACCTACAAAGTATATTTCAGATGAAAATAAGTAATTTTTTATTTGAATAAATTGCTAAATTTTTATCCGTATTTATTTTTATTTATTTATTTCTATATTTATAAAAATGTATTTTTAATGTATTTTTATATGTAATTTATTTATTTATTATATCTGGCTAAATAATTTTTATTAGGGAATAGATTAAAACTTTAAACTATGGTTTGAGATATAATAATTTTTTTTATTTCGTTAGATTTTCATTTGACTATAATTTAATTACTATAATTTATATGTGTGATTATATTGTATATGATTTATATAGTGTATATCTCATTCTAACTTTCTTATAGTGATAATATATAGGATTATATGTTTGCTAGGTGACTATATAAACATGCTAGTATTTATATATGTAAATTGTAGTTAGTTTAGATAAGAATTTACCTAATACTTTTTTGATTCAAACTAAAGTAGTGGAACATTTAGATACATATGAGTCAAAGAAGAGGAATACAACTAGACACACTTGAGGTACAAGTGTGAGTACTTAGACTAATATCTTCCTATTTGTGCTTAATGCTTTAAATATAATTAAATATAGAAGCCACTTTTCATAAATATATTGTTAGAATTAATAGAATCTAATATTGATACTTTGTCGTGTTAATTACTTTAAGGAAGTAATATAAGGTGTATAGACCTACTTTTGGCTTGCAACTTAGTCAATCTCTTTCTTGTGATTAAAAGATGACTTAAAAATTATTTTTATATTTCTACCTAGTCTAAAGGTTGATTTTAACATCCCTATTACATTCATCATATTGGTATTCATTCATACTTATTTTCTTATTTATTTTAATTTGGTTTTTATTATTTTCTATTTTTATCCCCCATAGTTATATTTTTATTATTATTTATTTTTGTGTGATTTAAAGTCTTTTATTTTATTATTTATAAGTTATCTAAATTTAGGTAAGCCTTCTCAATCTAACCTAAAATAATACCCCTATTTACCAATACTATAATTAATAATAAGAGTGTTTAAATTGCGTGTCAACTATGGCCACACCAATTTTTAGTGCCATTGTAGGAGATTGGCAACTTTGCCTTTATTTAACTAGTATTTTTTTTAGTGTGATTTTATTCAATTTTTATGTTTTCTTAAGTTTCATACAATCCTTTGATCGAAAGGTAAAGTGCTTGAGGGCACTCATGCCTCTCAATTGCTAGAATTTTTAGTGCAAAGTGTGTTATTGTTGTTGTTGTTGTTGTTGTTGTTGTTGTTATTCATTTAATGTTTTTATATTCAGGGTTTTTGGTGTGATTTGTTTTCCTTTTAATATTATCTTGTGAAGTGTTTGTGTCACTCAGATAGATATGGATGGATACTTAGGTTATGGACAACTTCGCATGAACCCTCTTGCTATAGTAAATGTGGTAAATTCAAATCAAATTGATGATAAACTTAACCAACTCACTAATATTGTTTCACAAATTGCCACAACTACTGGGGAGTGAGTCACATGCAAGAAAATACATATGCTCAACATTCACAAGTTATGATAGGATGATGGACACAATCTAATGCTCAAGCATTCCAGAACTTTCAAAGACATGAGCTTTACATTAATCTATAATATTTGGGATTGAGGCATCACCCCAAATTTAGATGGGGAGATGAAAGAAAATTATTAAGTGCCAAATCATGATCCTTACAAAATCGAATATGAATTTTCAAAATATTATTAGCATCCTCAAAAATAATCTTCACTAGTTTTAGAACCTTCAAGTTAAAAAAATGGACAAGCTCTTTGAAGCATTGATAAATGGAAAAAATAAACTTGTGTAAAGTTAAATTAATCAAAATGAATGGGTTTTAGTGTTAAAGGAACAAATAAGTTTGTGGTTAGTATAGTCAATCAGTTACAAGCATAGAAAGATCTCTCTAGTACTTCAATTCAAAATTCAAGTGGGAGTTGCAAGAATGATGATGCCATGCCCACATATGATGGAAAACTGGTTGAGGAGGTCCCTATGGAGCTTAATGAGAATTGTGATCACGTGGAATAAGAGCCTAAAAAAGTTTAAGAATATTATCATCAAAATTTGGATCATATGAGTGAAGAGAAGCATAAGAATGATAAGACTATCATTTTCATCTACCATAGAATATCTTTGGATATTTTTACCCCAATTTTTCTTGGAGCTGAGCATGAACCACAAGGTAAGTCTTTGAAAAGTTTTAATTTTATTTATGCTAATCATACTCCTTATTTTCCACCTTTTAGTGGGATATATAGGTCTAAGATTTAAGAGAGTGATCTAATCATCTTAGATACATATAATAAGAAGTAGAATGTTCTAAAGGAGAGGTGATACTAGAAATATATGCTAAAGGATATAAATTCAAGACTATAGATTCCCCATTTAATAGAGAGGCCACCATACATTAACACCAAAGAAAACATTCTCTTTTTTCGTACAAGCCTCAACCTCATGCAAGGTAGGTCGCATTCTTGTTGGGTCAAATATTTTATTCAAACCAATACTTTATCTTTTGCTACCTTATAGGATAGAGATGATAAACATGAGGAGGGATTCGGTGAAGCATTTCCCTAGAGGTACACACCCACCTTGAGTATCTAAATTTTGATCATGTCAATCTTCATGCATAAAAACAAGCACTACTTTGGAGGAAACCTAATATGATAGAGGGATTTCCTACCCTTTACTTGTTTCAATTTTTTTTATCTCTCTTTACTTAAATTATATATTGCTTTACTTGTCTACATATTGAGGACCATATGTGATTTAAGTATGGGGGTGTTTGTGTGTGTTTTTGTGTGCTTGCATGTTTTGGTATGTTTTTGCATATATTTTAAAAAATATTAAAATTAAAAAATAAATTCATACATATTTTTGTATGTCTTTTTGGTGTGTTCTGAGTCTTAGGAGCCCTTAACTAGTTAATGATGATTATACCTTTGAAATCTAACTAAAAGAGGATCATAAGACTGAGATAAATTAAGTGAATTTTTTGTGTGTTATTTTTGATGTAGGGAACACATATTTACATGTCCAGATGTGAACAGATAAATAACATGTTGAGATTCATCATGTTCCACAATGAGCTTTTGAACTCCATATATGCCTTCTTTTCTAAATGAATTAACATGTAATAATCTACTTATCTTAGCTTCAAATTTTCTTTGTAAGCCTCATATACATTTAACTGCTTTAACAAAATTAATTGCCATAGCTCTTGTAATGGACTCTAGAAATTACTAAAACTTACTATTGTGCTAATTAAAGTTTATAGTCACAACATGCTCTGATTGAGAAAATGATAAAGTAAAATAGGATTTTCCACCAATTGACTTAATAGCTTATGTCCTAATATGTGTATATAGGATGTACATTACATAGAAGCCCTTGAGCCTATACGTTAACCATAATATTTTTAGTACCCATACTAAATATCCCTTGGGCCTTATTTTTACCCTTACTTATAGCTAGTGGAAGAGGATCATTTTATTATGTTTTAAAAATAAAGTGGTTGTGTATGTGATAGTAGATGGAAAAAACATATGTATTTATGTTGAGAAAAGAATTGGTTATGTTTGGTGATGGAGACAAAAATATATATATTTATTGTTTTGTCATTAATATTCTTTGTTTAAAAAACATAAAAAGAAAAGAAAAAATTGAAAAAATTGATACAACATTAGGAAAAGGGGGAGATATGGACAATAATTTGAGAAAGTTCTATTCTTGTTCTAATTTATGATTATTCCATTGTTCTAAGTTGGTGTTGATATTGAGGTGTGTGTAATTAATTATTAATGATGTGGAGTTGATTCTTATATTTCATCAAATTATTAGAGTTCCACTAGTTCTTAGCATTTTAGCACCACAACCCTAAAATAATTTGCACCCTTTTGTACATTGCCACGTTACAACCTATAATAATGTCCTATTTGATTCTTGAGATGGGAAACCTTTGATCTGATGGGTATTATTCATAAGATATAAGTATATGGTTCGCTCTTTTTAGAGTATTTGATATCCTTCATGAAGTTTTTATTTAAAAAAATAAGAGTCTTCTTTATTAATATATGTGAGTTACTTGTTATTTTTATCATCTTATATCTAAGCATATTTTTTACATTTGTAGGCATGAATCTAAGAGAGAGAAAAATAGAGGGTATCCATCGTGAGGATGGATCTTAATGTGATTAAGGCGTGGTATATTTTTCTCCATACTATTACTCTATCCATATCTAACATGTTTATATGTAAACCATATATTGAAATTAACCCTTTAAATCTCCCAATGGTGAATCTAAGATGGATGCTAATCTTAGTGTTATGAACGTAAATGATTCTGAGACAAATTAGTTAAGGGTATTAGGTGTGTTTTTATTTTCTATTTGAATTATGTATGATTTTGGGGGTATATCATCTATGAACCCTCACAGACCTTACTCATCCTATAAGGGTAACCTAGGGGTTAAAAAGATTTGTTGCATATATGAAGTGCAATCATGACACCCATAAAAATGGCTAGTTAGTTTTATTTTCACTATTTTCTATTACTCAAATCATGTTTTACTTGAGATCAAATAAAAAGTTAAGTGTGGGGGTATTGATGAGTACATATTTTTACATATTTTGTACAATTTTAATATTAGTTTTTGGTCTTTGATTTGTAAGAAAATTATAATTTTATGTTTAAGTGATACTGATCCCATATATTTAATTATTTGAGCTAAAATGATATAAAATTATGAGTTTAAATTTTGAGATAATTTATTAATTTTATTTTACAAGAATAATTTTCTTTATTTAAAAAAATAGCTGTCAAAAGGGTCTAGCCCAAATGATCAAAGGCCTGAAAGGCCAAAGGAAAGACAACCTAGGATAAACAAAGGCCCAACAATGGGGCATAAAAGTAGAATAAAGAGGCACAGAAGGGCTATAACACCCCAATTTTTACTAATGAAAATTTTTATTTTACAGTGGAAGTATATAAGTAAAATATTAGGGATTACCATCATAATTAACATAAGTCTGGTTTGCCTAAGCATCCTTACATCAATCACAAGGCTAAAACCGTTCATACTAAGATAATGAAATTAGAAGCGGAAGAAACATTTATAATACAATATAAGTTTGGAGATTAACTCTAGATTACAATAACAAAATACAAACAAAAAGTGATACTATGGATCAAAGAGTCCACAAAGGTATCTGGGTAAATGCATCAACCAAATAACATAACTCTTCGTCTAACACACTGTATAGATAACAGGATCACTCATCCCCACATAAGGCATCAAAGTCAGCATAGTCATCTAAAGTATCTTCCGAGACCTATATACAAGAATCAGGGTCTCCTGCTCGTAGGAATGAGTAGCACCCATAAAATGGGTGGTTGTACGCTACGTACTCAACAAGGAAACAATACTAACAAATCAAGTATACAAATAATACATATGTTCACAACAGGTGATAAGCACACATTCAAATAAAAGAAACATCTTATAAGATGAATATTGAATTAGGCCTCTTTATTAGATATAACCATTTTCATTCTTTATATATGTCGAGTTAAGGAAACCCACTATTCTTAACCCAATGGAACGGTCTAAAGCACCTTCTTAAGAATAAAACACCTAAGCCATTATTATCACTAAGTGGAATGGGTATAAAAACATCACCTTCTCAGGACAAAACACTCCTAAGCTACTATTATCTTCAATAGAATGCATATTTAAAAATATCACCCTAGTCCTAACTCACTTACCCTTCCACTTTAAGTTATTAGTGTCTTTTCTAATAGGTTACTCAATTTATTTTTTTCTTTCACAATAAGTAGGGGCCCCGCTATTCTTAATATGATAGAATAGACTGAAACACCCTTTTGGGATAAAACACTCTAAACCACTATGATCTCTGGTGGAACAGATATTTAAAAATATCATCTTCTTGGGGCATAATGCTCTCAAGCCACTATTGTCATCTAGTGGAACGGATATAAAAACAACACCTTGGCCCTACTCATATGATCATTAATTTAAATGATTAAATTTTTATTCATGATTGATTAGCAGGTATCAAACACATTAAGGCAAAGTGCACATAACATAATTCATAAGGCTAATCTCTAAAGTCAAGGTCCTTAATTTTCTCAACCATAATATTACACTCCTAGCATAACTCCTCTTATATTGATGATTCAACCACCAAATATATTATTATCATACCCAAAGTCCAAAGCCTAACTCCCATATCTTACACATACAGTAATAATCTCATCCCAAAGCATCACTCATAGAATTTCGAAAACCTTAATTCAAATTTTTTACTATTTCTTCCCATTAGACTTATATGATTTACTAAATTCAATATGCATCCTTATATTGCCAACTTTAACAATATATCCAGAATTTATGGACTATCTCTAGGGTTTTACGCATGGATTACTAAGATCATCACTTTAGATCACTATGCCTTAATTAGATATCAATATCTTATAAAAAATTCTTAGGATATCAATATCTTATTATAAATCCCCTAACACATTACAATACCAAAATACTATTATTATCCTATAATGAGTAAAATTCCCTTAAGGATAACCAATAACCTTTATTTTATTAAATCTTGTATCTTCCACAACCATTATTTCTCCAAATCCACCGTTATCCATCAAACCACATAAATATGCTTATGTCTAATTACTATAGCTTACTTAATCCATATTTCATGGCATACAATATATTTCCCACAAATACATCATTAGAATGATAAGATCATACCCATAATTATTACTCAACCTTACTTTCATTCAAGCATGCATTCCATATAATCACAACATATCATCAACATCATGCATTAAATCATATGGCAATAATATCATGGAAATTCACATAATCATACAAGTAAATAGCATAAAGTTCTAAAAACATCGATTAGTATCCTTACCAACTAGAACACCAAGCTCTAAGCATGTAAATCCCAGACCTCCTCTTCCGAGATCACGGGAATATCACCTATGAAAAGTAACATAAAATAAGGTTAGGTTTAAAGAGTATAATTGAGGAAACAATAAGGAGAAAAAGATAGAAATGGAAATAACCTAAGTTAAATGGAAGCTTGAGTTGTGTGGATGTGTGATAGAATATATGGTGGAGCTATGGTAAAATTTTTGGTAGTGTTTGGATAAGGTTTAGGGGTAAACATAGAGGTGCATGGCCGAATGGGGGAAGCTATAAAGGTGTGTGGAGAGTAGTGCAACATGAGACTGATAGAAGAGATCGTCCATGGCTAGGAAGTGCAAAGTGGCTTAGTCATGCGAGAGTGAAGGTTGAAATAGGGAAGCACAAGCCTGTAGAGAGTTGTGTACAAGCAGTGCAAATGTTGCACGGACAGGCTATACTGGATTACATAGGCACCTTTTAGAGGTTTGGTTAACACAAATGCTAAAAAACATTTGATAGAATCTTCTTCAGAGGAAGATTTGGTGATTAAAATTAAGGAAAAACTTAGGGTTGTAATACCAGATGATGCAGTTGATAGATTAATTTAATCTATAGATCCGATAGGATCGAATGCTAATTCATCAATATTCATATATAACATAATGTTGAAGTGTATATGAATCTATAACTCAGGGCTGACCGAGGGATTAAGGATAATGGTAGTACTAAGGTCTTCTAGATGGAACACACACTCGTCAATCTCTATTGACTAATTGGAATCTAATCAAATGAAGTATGTGTAGCCTAGGAATCATCACCCTATATCCTATCTATTGGGTTATTCAAGTCCAGTCCATCAATAACCTATAATACCCAACGTCTCTACACATATAGGCTCACATCTAATCATATACATTAAGCCCAATAGTTTATATATAAAATATGATTACAAATATATGGGCTTAAATTATATGACAACCCACAATTCTTATAGTTCACACATAAGCACAAATGTTGGATAAAAACCCAACAATTTCCCAATTGGGCTATATATGTTACCTTATAACCATGAATTACATAATAACTAAATGAGCTCAACTTTGTTGTCGTTATGAAATGTACCTATAACCAATCTAGTCCATTAGTGATACCAATATAGGATCAAAGCAGCTTTCATCATATTTATTTATAATTAAACCATCAATGGTCACGTATGTAGATATAACTAAATGGTATGGATCATGATGTGGATGTGTAGCATAGAAATTGAATTTAATATGATCTAAACATGCCTATTTTCATCTGGTCCACCTTAAAAATTTAGTGAGATCAAATCATCAACAAAGTAGAAAGGAAATAAATTAAAACATTATATTGAAACTTTATTTCTGTAGAAAAAATATGGTTATAAATGTCCATAATCCAAAACAAAGTGTTGATACATAGAGAAAATGTATTAACACAATCCTATTGAAACTAAACATCATCAGCTGATATAACACCCATATAAGAAATATGCTCGAGAAACTGTTTGGGTGGTAAAGCCTTAGTGAGTGGATTTACTATCATAGAGTTTGTGTTTAATATCAATACTTTTCATTTTTGTAGAACTTAGGTTGTTATTAGAATATTGAATTGCAGCCTTATTATTATATAATATCTTAAGTAGTCTTTCAATACCATCAACTTTATGCAGCCCTGTGACAAAATTTCACAGCCATATACCGCAAGTGGAAGCCATATAGCATGCTACAAATCCTGCTACCATTGTGGAAGATGCCAATATTCCCTACTTAGCACTCTTCCAAGAAATAACATATTTATTCATTAGGAAAACAAAGCCTAATGTAGACTTCATGCTATGTTAGCATCCAGCAAAATCAGAGTCAGAATATCCCACAATCTCAAGCTTGTTTGACCTCCGATATGTGAGCATGTATTCTTTCTTTTTTTGTAAGTAGTGCATGAATTATTTGGATACTATCCAATGGTTGAGTCCTGCATTACTTTGATATCTGCCAAAAATCCTAGTGATGTATGTAATATCTAGATATGTACACACTTGAGCATGCATTAGACTTCCCATTGCTAAAGCATAGGGAACTCTTTGTATTTAATTTCTTTCAAATACATTCTTAGGGCACTGACTAAGGCTAAATTTATCTTCTTTAGCAATAGGGGTGTTTTCTAATTTGCAGTTCTGCAAGGCATACTACTTGAGAACCCTTTTGACATAAGCCTTTTGTGATAGCCTTAAAATACCTCAAGAATGATCTTGATATAGCTCTATGCTTAATACAAAAGAGGCACTGCCATGATCTTTCATCTAAAAATTTTTAGGGAGAAATGTCTTAGTCTCATACAACAAACCTATATCATTACATGCCAATAGTATTTCATCAACATGCATAACTAGAAAAATATATTTTCTCCCATAGAAATTATGGTATATACATTCACCTATAAAATTCATCTCAAAACCAAAAGAGGTAATAACTTGATAAAATTTTAAATACCATTGTCGAGATTCTTGCTTGAGCTCATATGTGGATGTGGATTTCTTCAATTTGCAAACCATATTTTTTTGATCTCCCAACACAAAGTTTTCCGGTAACACCATATAGATCGTTTCGTTAATATCACCATTAAGGAAAGTGATCTAATGTAAATCAAGATCAAAATGTGCCACTAATTCCATAATTATTGTCAAGGAATCTTTAGATGATAATAGAGAAAATGTCTCTTTAAAATCCTCTCCTTCCTTTTGTGTAAAGCCCTTGGCGAGAGCGAGTTTCCCTACTAGAAGCAAAGTGTGCCCAATTATTATGGGATTCCCCTATGCATGACCATAAGTTGGTTCAATTGTTGATTAATGATATGGAAGCATTCATAGTGCTAAGAGATGAGGGGTTGCCTTCTATGGATACGATACCCATGATGATAGCTAGCTCTCCACATATGACTGATGGTGCAAGCGTGTCCCAAGTGACTTTTCCATTCCTAACACTTAGGTCCTTCACGCAACAACATGACATTTTAGAAGGAGCAAGGCTAGGTTAAGTGTATCGGGCTTCCCCTAATCTAGTCAAGTAGCTTCTTCCGTTTATTCCTTTCAATAGGGGAAGAAAGATCATGCACGACCTTCGTGTCGAGTGGCCAACTAATTCTTGACTCCATACCTCTCAAGTTTACTATGTGTTTTGTATAAACATTTATTGATTATTGCATTTTATACTTAATCTTCTAGACTGAAATTTTATAAGTCATAATAGCCTGAATAGATATTCTTCCATTGTGAACTTTTATTCCTCATTGTACATCTTTCTTCAATGAAAATTTGATTTCTTACATTTTTATTGATTCTCATGAAATTGTATATTGACGCACCATTTGGGTGGCCATATGCCCACTCATCCTATTTAACAAAATGTTCATCGTTCTTCATTTTTCTCTTTACTTTTGGGCATTTTCCTTTTTTCAATCTTGTAAAGGATTGTGCATGTAATTTTTCATTAGTACAAGCATTCACATTCCCATTTTTAAGGGATTATAAGTGTCCGAATGAATCAGAGTCACTTAGTGCCCTTGTGGACCATTTTCTTATGGATTTGGGAAGCCACTTAGATTTCCAAAGAAGGTGAATATTTTGAACTTGGTAAATTTGATGATCATGTGGTGTGCCTTGGTTGATTTACAACTTGAAGATAAGCCAATTTCCTATATTTTCATTGTGTGTGTACAGGAGTGTAAGTGGGTAAATAATTACCTTATGGTTGCTATGCTTTATAAATGATGGTACTCTTACTATGTTCCCAATTATCTTAGTTTTACTGAAAAGATATATCATGAAGTTTTCAATCCATACTTCTTTCTCAATAAAAGTTCTTATGCCCCATTGAGGTGGTCTATGAGAGTGTTATTGAGAATAGGAGGTGTAGGCAATAGGGCCTTGGAAGGCCACCTTGAAGGGTTCCCCAAAGTGTAAATAATTAGGAAGAAAGTGGACAAGCTTTAGCCAAATTCAGCAAATTGTCAAGGCCACTTGCTAGCAAGCAGAAAATCCCTCCTTAAGGAAGAAAGGAGGGAACTTGTGGATTCTAAGGCTAAACTCTATTCTAGGGAAAAGATTGTTCACATTATTAAAAAGCATCATGAAGCTTGTAAATGGTGCTTTGATGCTAGGGTCTACTAGTGTTCGAGGCTGCATTAGGGAAATAGGGAAATCTGAGCGTAGTTTTAGCACTTGTTCAATGAGAATGCATAGATGAAGAAGGAACTTTACA
This sequence comes from Tamarix austromongolica, assembly GCA_039764185.1. NCBI lineage: Eukaryota > Viridiplantae > Streptophyta > Magnoliopsida > Caryophyllales > Tamaricaceae > Tamarix > Tamarix austromongolica. The sequence continues at coordinate 77,748,275 of CM077818.1, read as the reverse complement.
ATGAGCATTGCAAATACTATAAGCTCCTAGAAGGGATTCGAAAGTCTCACTAAAACTATGTGGTGTTCTAGTAGTTGAGTCATGCATATATCATTTGTATAGTTAAGGAGGAGAATGAGGGTGCAAAGTCACCCAAGTAGGTTTGGAGGTTCATCCCTATGTTGTTGCAATCTATTTTTTTTTTTTGTTTAAGGCCCTTCTTTATATAGGGGTCCCTAGTACCGTTTCACATGCTCAATGGAGCAGATTGTATCATGAATTACAAGTAGTATGAAAAGGTAATTTCAATTATTTAGCTTGACACATCCCGCACAAGGTGCAATGTTACAAAATGCGTGGAGCAATACGTAGTATTTCATCATAATTATAAGGGGAATAGAAATAGTTGGAGTCCTACTCTAAAAGGAAAACAAAATCTATAGTTACTCTAAACCACTTAGATGGGGCAATAAGTTAAATCCCCTATGGAAAAAACTTAACTAAGGGACAGAGTACAAATCCCATTGTGAAGGCTCGGTATGCATAGCTGATAGTCCTATTTAAAGATATGGGATTTCCTCTTTTAGCACCACATGAATATCATTGTGTGAGGCTAGGGTCATAATATCCTCCTCAGAATTTATGGGTGGATGTTTGAATTGCTCTTACTTTTTGTGTGGCACTCATTATAACATGACTCTAAGTGTCACTATGGATATCATCCCGTTAAATTAAGGTAGTTGGTGGTGCACTAAAACTTTATATTAGGTAAGAATTAATATGAAAAATTATTGAAATCCTATTGGGAGGTAATAAATATAACCCTAAAATGGGGATGTGGAATGTAAACCAATGCTAAGGAATAGTGTAGGGTAGGAAAGACCTTACTTCTCGAATTCTCAAAAATGATATAATTTGAGAGGTGCAGCATTCCGGTTATTGATGTTTCATTCATCCTACTCCTACAACTTGTACGCTCCTTGGCTTATTATCTTAACAATAATATAGTGGTCCTCTTAGTTGGGAGGAAACTTACATGTGTTATGCTCCTAAGTGTTTTGAAAAACCATTTTGAGTACCCAATTGGCTTCCTTGAAATGTCATGTCCAAATATTCCTGTTGAAAGGTGAGGCTACCCTTTGTTGGTAAGCTGCCATCCTTATAAGTTCCAAGTCCCTTCGTTCGTCAGTGGATTCAAAACTATGCAACAAGTTGAGGCTATTTCACCACTCATCACCAAATTGTGTTTTTAAGGCATGGAGTAATGGAGTCGTGGTTCCACAAAAAGCATCACCTCCATGCCATACTCTAAGGTGAATGGGGATTCCATTGTCAACAAATGGTTGGTGGTCTTGTATGACCATAGGACTCTAGGAAGCTCATTAGCCCAATTCCCTTTAGCTTGACTAAGTCTTTTTTTTTTAGTGTGTCCACAATGGTCTTGTTCATTGATTACACCTATTTTTTGGGCTAAGGATAATAAAATGTTTAGAAATGCAACTTGATTCTCCATTCTTTGCAAAAAAAAATTAAAAATTGTTGGAAATAAAGTTGGATTTGTTATTAGTAAAGATTTTTCCTTGGTACCTAGAATCGACAAATGATGTTATTTCAAATGAAAATTTTCACTTAGTGGTCATGGACTTAGGTGAAGGATTTAGCTTCAATCCATTTGGTAAAGTAGTTAGTAAGAACTAACATGTATTGGTGTTAGCTAGATGTCCTCGCTATATTCCCTTCTACATCCATTCCTCACTTCATGAAGGGCCATAAAACATGGATGAGGTGCAATTGTTCCATGGACTAGTGGATAGCTTGAGCAAATATTTGGTATTTATTACATTTCCTAACATAGGTGACACAATCTTCCTTCATATCAGGCCAGTAGTAGTAGATGGTGAGAACCTTGTTGTAAAGGTTTCGAAAGCTAGAGTCTCCCCACTATGTATCTCCTTGAGGATGCATATGGCTTGTCCAGAGCTTATGCACCTCAATAAGGGTCCTAAGAAGGATCTCTTATAGATTCTCCCATCATAGACAATAAATCTCATTGCTTTGTCATGGATCCTTTGAGATTCGTTCTTTTCAGGCCATATAGCATACCACAATATAGCTGTAGAGAAGAATCCTCCATATTTATTGCATTTCCTCAATGGTGAATTCCTTCTTCTCAGGTCATATAGCAGGCCACTATATATACACTGCCAAGAAGGTTGGCCTCTTTATCTGGAACATCAATCCTATGCTTGCTAGGTTATTGGCATAGCCATTGTCATGTCTGGGAACTTGCATGATTGATAACTCATTTAAATATGCTCGTAGTGACTTAATCATTGTAAGGTAGCTTGCCATCTTAGGGTCTCTATCTTAGTAAGACCCATTGATCTAATTAGACACTAGTTGTGAATCAGTGGATATGACAAGCTTCCTGATGCCACATATTTTTCCCAATGAAACCCTACACCAAGAGTATAAGAGCTGATAGCTTGGTAGTTGGTGTCACCCTCGGGGGTGACAAGTACAAGACCAAGTCTAGTGCTTCTGGTGTTGCTAGATTTGTCAACAAATAGCATCCACATTGCATAGGTGTGTGACTCAAAGTAAAGTTCTTATTCATTTCATAATAAATATCTTTTGCCTTATTATTTTCCTAAAAAATTATAAATTTTATAATTATATCTTTTTATAGACATACATCTAGGGGTGTATAAAATATGATTAAACCATTAACTAAACCACACCAAAATGTAATTTTGCAATCATTGCATGCTCCTACAAGTAGTAGCATGCATGCTACTACAAGTGACATGTCATGAATGAGATTTCTATTAAAAGTTAGCTTTTATATATATATAAATTAGCTTTTATATAACTATCAATTGTATACTTTTTAATGTAAGATGTGTATTTGTCGATAAAAAGATGTATATTCACAACTATAAAATGTATATCTATGAAAAAAATTTATTCATCCCTTGTTGTTTTATAAATAAAAGATGTATATTTATTTCCAAAAGATTTGTATTTTATTAGATAAGATATATATTCTCTTGGAAAATAAATGTACTCTTACTAGGGAAGAAGTATATTTTTATTTGAAGATGCTTATTTTTTTGGATAAGATATGTATTTTTTAAAATAAAGTTCAATAAATTCACAAAAATACCATCATGTCCGCTATATTCACAGGGGATGTTTGTAAAGCTATAGGATGTATACTTCTTAATATAAGATATGCTTTTACAACTATAAAATGTGTATTTGTCGATATAATATGTATGTTCTCATCTATAAGATGTGCGTCTATAACAAATATACTCATCCCTTATTATTTTATAAATTAATTATATGTATTTATATCCAAAAGTTGTGTATTTTATTATATAAGATGTTTATTTTCTTGGATAATATATGTGTTCTTGATAGAAAATATGTATATTTATATCTGAAGATAGGTATTTTGTCGGATAAGATGTATATTCCACCATATCCACCATGTTCTTGGGGGATGTATATTTTATTTTACCATAAAAAAATGAGTATATATATGGAAGAGATGTGTATAGTACACTATAAGAAGTGTTTTTTGTAGCCACTCTTCCTTATCATTAGTAGTAAGTGTTTTATGAATTTATGGAATTTACAAATTTACCCCCATCAATAGTAAAATGATTCCTATTGTTGAAAACACGATGAAATTTGCTATAATTTTACAATTTGGTTTGTTTAACAGTTAAAAAAATGTCTTAGTAAAAGATTTTTAAAGAGGGTTTGGTTAAGGATTAAATGACCAAAATTCTAGTTAGTTAACAGTGTATACGTGTGCGTGCTTGTTTTTAATTGTTGTTTTTAGTTCTTTTGTATATGTATTATTGTAGATTTATTGGATATATCCAACAATTAACTATATAAGATGATTATAACCCTTGTGGTATGTTAAATGGTTTAAAACCACAATGGTTACTAGCTTACAGTTGAATATATCCGATATTTCTTTTCATAATTTTTGCAAATGATAGTAATATAGAGATATTAGCAAGCATCAACAATGTTGTGTTCTTTTTCTCTTTTTTATTTAATCTTTAACTACACTAAATTAGAAAAAACTATACAATTATAGTTTTGTTTGGTTAAGGTAATTTTTAAATATGGTTTTGTTTAATTTAGAAAAAAGAAATCAAGCGTAAAATATGGCTTGGTTTAGTTTGGTTGAAGGGGTTATATGTCATTAACTAACCATGTACACCCTTCATACATCCACACACATTCTCTCTCTCTCTCTCTCTCACTCACACACACACACAGATATATATATATACATATTAGTAAAATAATATATCTATCACTATGAATCTAAGAACTATTAAAAGAAATATATATCTTCGTATAACCATATCATTTATTCAATCAACAATTCATTAATTTTAATATAATTAACAAAAATTTAATCATGATTCTTAGTTTTTATAATTAAGTTAGAATATTTTTATTTTTTTTACATTTTGAAATTATAATAAATTAAATTGACTAACTATAACCAAATACATTATTTAGTCAAAAATTGGGGAGAACAATCAATATATTTATGTATCTTATTCCTTGAGGTTTTGTAATCTACTTATTTTTTTTATAAAGTAATTAACGGCAAACTAGATATGAAAGAAATATAGAAAGTTGTACCATGTTCATGATAAGGAAGATCGATGTGAACATAGAACTATAAAATATAGTGAAACTATCCGAAAGAAAGAAATAGTGCTTTGTTTTTGTCATTGATTAATAAATAATATGGTCATACTAATATACTTTACTTATAATTTTATGATTTTTGGACTAATCAAGATACAAGTAATATTAAGCTTACTATTATAAATATTAAGTTTATGGCAAATTTTTCTACCCAAATTGTTATCAAAGATGCAAATCGGCTAGAAATCAAACTATCAAAGTTTCATATACCGCCATTAGTCCCTGTCTCAGGATTAAGTAAGTCATGTCCTGCTTTCACTGCTCAATATTGTTTCAACTTGATCCATAATGCCACATCCAAAGTCTATATGAAAATTAACATTGGAGAGATTTGAGTCATATATTAAGGATACAATTAGGAATATTATTTATTAGAGCCCAAATTATGACACATCATCAATCCATTATCACTGCACTAATAATTATTATTGTTATTAGTATTATGTTTATATATTATTATTAGTCATAATTGTAATTTATATATTATTATGTATAATTATTATAAATAATAATAATAATAATAATAATATTCCAAATAAGTTAGTAATAATATAAATTTTCTTCATATTATTATTATGCAAAATGATAACATTATTTTTATTTTTTAATACTATGATTTTAATTCATATTTTCATTATTATTTTAAATAATGATAAAACTAATATTATAAATATTATTATATATAAATGATTATAATTAACTATTATTATTATCTGATCTTATCTTATCTAATTTGAAAATTAGTTGATGAAAATATAGCCTTAGTTTAATAATTAGAATTAAGGAGTAAGTTGCGTAAATGTCTTAAGTTCAAAAATCCTCTAATGTGAATCTTTGGGAAGTGGTATGCAATTCATCACCTAGTTGGTAGGTCTTAACCTCTACGGTCCATGTCAATAGAGAAATTCATAAGAAGTGTTACTTATTTGTGGCTTTATATATAAATTAAAGTAAAACATAAATATTTTAATTAGGTCATGAAAATTAAGGAATATACCTTTAGCAATCTATTAACTATCATCCTATATAAATATTGAATAACATATATGCTTATCATAAATTATATGTGTGTACAAATATAAATATCAATGAGCAATATGGATATTCTAATTACTATATAGAGAATAAGAAATAAATTTATAACTATCTATCAGCATTTTCTAAGTTTTTGACTATATATAAATTTTATAATATTTTATTAATAATTAGTCGTAATGACAAAAATAGGCTAAATATAAAATAAGCTATATATAGCCAAATTTCAATACATGTACTCAACTCAAGGGTTAATAAAACTTATGTAGAAAATAATTAATTAGATCTAAATAGATATTTTCACTTACTAGTAGGCACACATATTTTGCAAAATTTAAATACATCTACTCAACTCAAAAGTAAATAAAACATATGTTGAAAATGATTGATTAGGTCTAGATAAATACTTTTGTGTATTAGTACTCTAGTAGTCCTTACAAAACTCTAAAATTATCAAAATAGAGTTAAATATGATGTTTCATAAATAAATAAAAAATCAATTAAACATTAATCCTAATCCCAAACAATTACTATTATAGTTAGGGTTGTATAAAAAATCTAAGATCCAGAAATCTAATCCGGTATTTGAAAATTATGATCCAGTAATATCCAATCTAGTTTTTGGCTGAATTATTTGAAACTGGTATAATAGCTAAATATTTTATGTATTATACTACATTTTGAACATATTATACTGCATTTAGATATAGAAAAGTATATTACACTATATTGATACATGTAAGAGCATATCGTATTATATTTTGGTATATTATATTGTATTATGTTGTATGTTATATGGTATTGAAATATTTTTTTACAAATATTTGCTTGTGATTATGAATATTAGTATAGTAATATATTTTAGATTTACGAGGTATCCAAACCAATTTTGCTAGTATAGTAATTCTAATTTAGTATAGAAATATATTTTAGATGCAAATATTCAATTTTACACACTCATAATTAATGTCATCAAAATTTCAAAAGTGGTAAATATAAATAAAAAATTATACAAATGGTAGTATTATAATAAAAAATACAATTATTTAGAATTAATAATTGATCTAACTTTTTTTAGGAGATGAAATAATGATTAAACCTAAGAATTTTTTTTTGACTAAAATAAGGCCTTTTAATTATATTTTTTATTGAATATATTATAATTATGTTAACTATAAATATATCAAAACAAAAAATAAACACATAGGAAAGGATTAATTTAATATATTGTAGTTTATTAATCTATGAATTTTTTTTAGTATTTTACATTTTATTATGCTAAAAATATAAGAATATATATGATAGTTATATCAAAACTAAATATGGTTAACCTCTAATTTTTAAAAGAACATACGCAAAAAAGTATTCAAACTTTTAAAACATATCTCTTAAAAATATGCTCGATCAACCTCCTAAATTTATACTCAATTAATCTCCTAAAAATATGTACAATATCACTCTTACTCCCCCTCAAGTTGGAGCATCAAAATGTCTCTTACCTAATTATAAGTGCATATATGAACAATCTCAATTGTCCCAGCTTGCAAGGCATCACAAAAAAATAACAGTCAATCTTGATGTGTTTTGTGAGCTAATGAAACATCAGATTATCTGTGATAAAAATTGCGGTGTGGCTATAACACTATAATCTCATAGGTCTAAGATGTACCATACCAAGGTCACATAGAATGCTCTTCAACCACTTTAATTCACATGTTACCACATCCATGGACCTATATCTTACTTCTACAAATGAACGTGATATGGTGTTTTTCTTTTTGGTCCTCCAAGAAATAGGAGATCATCCGAGCATCACAAAATACATAGTCAAATAGCATTTTGTTAATGGGAAACTAGCCCTATTGGTGTCACAATAAGCATATAATTGTAAATCACTATTACCACTCAAGATAATCTCTTATCTAAGATTCCCTTTGATGTATCGAACCACTTTTAGAGTTTCATCCCAATGCTTTTGTCGTCATTGTTTCATGAATTGAACTAATATATATATATTGCCTAACAAATCTCGGGTAGCAATGTATTAGGTTAGATAAATCATACAAATATATGTCTTTATTTTAATAAACCTACTATATATCGATATTTTTCTGGATCATCAAGGAAATTTCCATTGACCAATCTAAGTTGTTGATGTTGGAAACAATATCTAATGGATACTTACATTGACACAAATAAATTTCCTCATCTTTTCTAGTAACTATAATGCCTAAAGGGTACCTCAACATCCCAAGATCCTTCATGCAAAAGCTCCAACTTAAATACTGCTTGAATTGATGCTTCATCTCCATATTATTCCCTCCTCCAACAATATTATCTATATATACTAAAACATAGTGTAACTCTATTTAAGGATTATCTTAATTTGCTAAACCTTTTTCTAGGCACTTTTCATACTCCATATGAAGATTTTCAAGAATTTTTGATGAAAAATTGAGTGGTAATTTCATATATGCCTCCTCTACTAGGTTACCATGCAAAAATATAATATGTACATCCATATAATGAAACTCCCACTTTTTTGTGACTACCACAGCTAAAAACAATCAAACGGTTACCATCTTGGCCATTAGAGTTAAAGTCTCATTATAATCTATGTCAGCCTTCTAATTATTCTCCAAAATTACTAAGTAAGCCTTGTGTATTTTAATGGTTCCATATGAGTTATACTTGGTCTTGAAGATCCATTTTCACTTGATAGCTCATTTTTTAGGTGGTAATGTTTCAAGTGTCCAAATCCCATTACGCCGATGAGCTTCAATCTCATTCTTCATGGCTTCTCTCTAATGCAGCTCCTAAATTGCTTTTGAAAAATGTGATAGATCTTGAATTTCCTGTGGTTGTAGCTACCAAAAACAATCTACGTCTCAATGAAAAAATAGTATGGGCCACGTACCTAAGGGGTAGCTTGATGAAACATGGTCACTGAAGGGTCATTGATGTGTAGTGTCATGTGGCATATATAATCCTTTGACTTTTCAGGAGGGTGTCTATCTTTATATTCTCAACTAAGGTTTTCATCCTTTTCATATTCATTTTTTGAACTTCACTACTCCCCCTTACTTATAAAGTCGAATCTTTCTTAGGATTTGGCTCACTTCAACTCATGATCAGCAGAAAATTGTTATACTAAGGAAGGAGAGTAGCAGAAAAAGGAGGGTTCGGTTTGGATAGTGATCGATTACAAAAAAAAATGAAAGAGAAAGGGAGAGTAGTAGAGAGTTCGTTGCATGCACAAGAGAGGAAGTGAGGGATGTTAGGCATCTAAAACATGGAGAACTCAAGGGAAGTTAATGTGCATGTCAGATAGAGGATGAGGTAGTGTAGAGGTAAAGGAAGGAGTTTAATGAATACATATTTTTATATCCTTTTAATCTTATTTTTTGGTATTTTATTAGAACAATATATTAGGATAAATATAATTTTGTACTTACGTGATATTAATTTCATATATTTAGTTATTTGAGCTAAAATAATATAAAACGATGGGCTTAAATTATGAGATAATTTATTTAACTAATTAATTTTATTATATAGGAATAATTTTCTTTATGTTAAAAAAAAGTTGTTGTCAAAAGGGCCTGGTCCAAAGGCCCAAAAGGCCAAAGTTTGGACAACTCAGAACAAACAAAGGACAAGGCATAAAAGTAGAATAAAGGGATGCACTAGGGCCCAAAGGGAAAAATGAGAAGAAAAAAAAAGGAAAAGAAAAGTAGATAGAGAGATGGAAGGTCAGAAAAAAAATAAAAAGAAAAGAGAAAAGAGTTGAGGAAAGTAAGATGTGAGGTGCGAAAAGGAGAAAAGAAAGAGAGGTCATAGACATGATAAAAGGAGAGAGAAAAAGGATGATAGTGGCATGGAAATGGAGAAGAAAAGAAGGAGAGAAGAGAGATTGCGTTTGGAGAAAGGAAAGAGAAAAAAGGCCTACAAAGTTTATTTTAGATGAAAATAAGTAATTTTTCATCTTAATAAATTGTTAAAATTTTATCCATATTTATATTTGATTATTTATTTCTATATTTATAAAATGTATTTTTATATGTAATTTATTTATTTATTATATCTGGCTGAATAATTTTTATTAGGGAATAGATTAAAACTTTAAACTATGGTTTGAGATATAATAATTTCTTTTTATTTCGTGAGATTTTCATTTGACTCTAATTTAATTACTATAATTTATATGTGTGATTATATTGTATATGATTTATATAGTGCATATCTCATTTGGGCTTCCTTATAGTGACAATACATAGGATTATATATTTTCTAGGTGACTATATGAACATGTTGGTGTTTATATATATATAATGTAGTTGGGTTAGATAACAATTCACCTAATAGTTTTGTCATTCTAGCTGAAGTAGTGGAACGTTTAGATACGTGTGAATCAAAGGAGAGAAATACGACTAGACATGCTTAAGGTAGTAGTTTGAGTACTTAGACTAAGATCTTCCCACTTGTGTATAATGGTTTAAATCTAGTTAAATATAGAAACTGCATATTGCAACTATGTTGCTAGAATTTAATATTGATACTTTGTTGTATTAATTACTTTAGGGAAGTAATATAAAGTGTATAGACCTACTTTTGGCTTACAATTTGGTCAGTCTCTTTCTTATGATTAAAAGATGACTTAAAAATTATTTTTATATTTCTACCTATTTTAAAGGTTTATTTTGACATCCCTAGTTCATTCATCATATTGGTATTCATTTATATTTATTTTCTTATTTGATTTAATTTAATTTTATTATTTTCTATTTTATCCCCCATAAGCATATTTTATTATTATTTATTTCATGTGATTTAGAGTCGTTTTATATTATTATTTGTGGGTTAACTAATTTTAGATAAGCCTTCACAATCTTTGACTTAAAAAGATACCCTTATTTACTAATACTATAATTGATAACAAGAGGGTTTAAATTGTATTTTGGCTATGGCCACACTACCTTCTCGTGTCGTTGCCAAATATTAGTAACTTTTCTTTTGTTTAACTAGTATTTTTTTAGTGTGTTTTTATTTAATTGCTTCGTGTTCTTGAGTGGTGTGTCAACCTTTGATTAAAAGGTAAAGTGCTTGAGGGCACTCAAGTCTCTCAATTAATATGATTTTTATTACAAACTGTTATTATTATTATTATTATTATTATTATTATTATTATTATTATTATTATTATTATTATTATTATTATTATTATTATTATTATTATTATTCTAGTGTTTTTGTATTCAGAATTTTTGGTGTGTTTTGTTTCACTTTTAACCTTATCTTGTGAAGTGTTTGTGTCATTCAAGTATATATGGCTGGATATTGGGGCTATGGACAACTTTGCATGAACTCTCATGCTCGAGTAAATGAGGTAAGTTTAAATTAACATAATGATAGACTTAACCAACTCACTAATCTTATTTAACATATTGCCACTAGTACTGGAGTCATTAATACAAGGGGAATGAGCCATATACAACAAAATACATATGGTCAACATTCACAAGCTATGACAAGAGGATGATGGACACAATCTAGTGCTCAAGCATTCCATGACTTTCAAAGACATGATTTTTACACTAATGTATACTATTTAGGATTGAGGCATGATCCTAACTTTAGATGGGAGTTGAATGATAATTATCAAGTGCCATATTAAGATCCTTATAAAATCGAATATGAAGCTTCAAAATATTATTAGTATACTCAACAAGAATCTTCACCAGTTTCAAAACCTTCAAGTTAAAAAAATGGACAAGCTCTTTAAAGCATTGAAAAATAAAAAAAAAAACTTGTGCAAAGTCAAATTCAACATAATGAAATAATGTTAGTGTTAGAGGAATAAATGAGTTTTATGGTTAGTATGGTCAATCAATTACAAGCAGTAAAATAGCTCTCTAATACTTCAATTCAAAATTCAAGTGGGAGTTATGAGAATGATGATGCCATGTCTACATGTGATGATAAACTAGTTGAGGAGGTCCCTGCAAAACTTATTGAGAAGTATGATAATGTGGAAGAAGAACCCAAAAAAGTGAAAGAAAAATCTCATCAAAATTTGGATCAAGTGATCAAAGAGAATCATAGGAATGATAAGACTATCACTTTCATCTACCATAGAATATATTTGGAAATTTTTTTTCCTAATTTTTCTTAGAGATGAGCATGAACCGTGAGGTATGTCTTTGAACCATTTTCATTTTATTTATGCTAATCACACTCCTTATTTTCCACCTTTAGTGGGCTATATAGGTCCAAGATTGAAGAGAGTGATCTAATCATCTTGGATACATATAATAAGAAGCAGAATGTTCCCAAGGAGACGTTATGCTAGACAGATGTGCTAAATGATATAAATTCAGGACTATATATTTTGCATTTAATAAAGAGACCACCATACATTAAAACAGGAAGAAACATTCACTTTTTTCATACAAGCCCCAACCACATGCTAGTTAGGTTGCATTCTTGTTGGGTTAAGTATTTTATTAAAAATAATACTTTATTTATTTCAACCTTATAGGATAGAGATGATCAACATGAAGAAGGATTTGGTGAAGCACTTCCCAGGTGGACAGACCCACCTTAAGTATCTATATTGTGATTGTGTCAGGCTTAAGACATAAAAATAAGCATTGCTTAGGAGGCAACCCAATGTAATAGAGGAGTTTTCTACCTTTTGCTTTTTTTTAATCTCTCTATACTTAAATTATATAGTGCTTTACTTGTCCACACATTGAGGAAAATGTGTGATTTACTTATGGGGTGCTTGCAAGTGTTTTTGTGTGCTTACATGTTTTAGTATATTTTTACATATATTTTAAAAAAATCAAAAATTAAAAAATAAATTCGTGCATATTTTTGTATGTGTTTTTGGTGTGTTTAGAGTCTTAGGAGACCTTAAATAGTTGATGATGATTATACATTAGAAATCTAACTAAAAGAGGATTGTAAGACTCAGATAAACTAAGCAATTTTTTTCTGTTAATTTTGATGTAGGGAACACATATCTACATGTCTATATGTGAATGGAATAATAATATGTATGAATTTTTCTAACCACAGACATGACATGTTCAGATTTATCACATTTCACAATGAGCTTTTGAGCTACATATATGCCTTCTTTTCTAAATAAATTCACATGAAATAATCTATTTGTCTTGGCTTAAAATTTTCTTTGTAAACCTCATATCATTTAACTCCTTTAATAAAATTACTTTCCATAGCTATTGTAATAGACTCCAGAAATTACTAAAAATTAATATTGTGCTAATCAAAACTTATAGTCAAAACATGCTCTAATTGAGAAAATAATAAAGGTAAAATAGGGTTTTCTACCAAATAACCAAATAGCTTATGTCCTAATATTTGTACACAGGGGATCATTTCATTAATTCCTAAAAATAGAGTGGTTGTGTATGTGATAGTAGGTGGAAGAAATACACGTAGTTATGTTGAGAAAATAATTAGTTATGATTGGTGGTGGAGACAAAAATATATATATTCGTTGTTTTGTCATTAATTTTATTTGTTGCAAAATTTAAAAAAAAAGTGAAGAAAAATAATACAACATAAGGAAAAGGTGGAGATATGGAGAATACTTTGAGAAAGTTCTATTCTAATTTTTTATTATTTTATTGTTCTAGGTTGGTGTTGAGGTTGAGTTGTGTATTATTAATTACTAACGATGTGGAGTTTATTCTTATATTCCATTGATTTATTAGAGTTCCACTAGTTCTTGGTCTTTGAACACCACAACCCTAAAATAATATGTACCCTTGCATACTTAGCCACATTACAACCTATAATAAGGTCTTATTTAATTCTTGAGACGGGAAACCTTTGATCTAATAGAGATTAGTCACAAGAGTTAAGTATATGGTTTAGTACTTTTAGTAAGTATTTGATATCCTTCATAAGGTTTTTATCCAAAAAAATATGAGTCTTCTTTATTGATATGTGCGAGTTGCTTGTTATTTTTATTATCTTATATTTAAGCATATTTTTAACATTTTTAGGCATGAATATAAGAGAGAAAAAAATAGAGGGTATTCATAGTGAGGATGAACCTTAATGTGACTAAGGCATGGTAGATTTTTGTCCATGCTATTATTCTATCCATATATAAAATGTTTATGTGTGAATCATACATTGAAATTAACACTTTAAATTTTCTAATGCTAAGTCTAAGTTGAATGATAATCTTAGTGTTATGAAAATAGATGATTATAATACAACATTAATGGAGGGTATTAGGTGTGTTTTATTTTTCTATTTGAATTGCATGTGATTTTGTAGATGTGTCATCTGCGAACCCTCACGAGACCTTACTCATCCTATAAGGTTGACCTAGGGGTTTAAAGAGCTTGTTGCACATGTGAAATGCAATCATGAGACCTACAAAAGTGGCTAGTTAGTTTTATTTTCCTTATTTTTTACGACTCAAATCATTTTTTGCTTAAGATCAAACAAAAAGTTAAGTGTGGGGGTATTGATGAAAACATATTTTTGCATATTTTGTATCTTTTTAATCTTAGTTTTTGATCTTTTATTTGAACAATATATTAATAAAATTATATTTTTATGCTTAAGTAATACTAATCCATTATATTTAATTAGTTGAGCTAAAATAATAAGTTTAAATTATGAGATAATTTATTAATTTTATTTTATAGGAATAAATTTCCTTATATAAAAAAATAGTTGTCAAAAGGCTCTTACCAAAATGATCAAAGGCCCAAAAGGCCAAAGGTGCCAAAGGTCAGATAATCCGGGACAAACAATGGCCCAACAACGGAGCATAAAAGTAGAATAAAGGGGCAAACAAGGGACCAAGGAAAAAACAAGGAATAAAAAACTAGAAGAAAAGTAGAAAGAGAGAGAGAAGGCCAAACATAAAAGAAAGAAAAGAAAAGAGAAAAGAGGTGAAGTAAAAAAGAAGTGAGGTATAGAAAGAAGAAAATAAAGAGGGAAGAAGGAAAAAAGAACGGTGACATAGGAGGGACAGAGGAGAGAGAAGACTAACATGGTAGAAGGAGATAGGAAAAGGATAATAGCAGCACAAAAAGGGTGAAGAAAAGAAGGAGAGAAGAGAGACTACATCGGGTGAAAGGAAACAAAAAAAGAGACCAAAAAATTTTATTTTAGATAAAAATAATTAATTTTTATTTAAATAAATTACTAAGTTTTATCCATATTTATTTTCCACCATTTATTTCTGTATTTTTAAAATACATATTTAATTATATATATTTTTGTATAATTTATTTATTTATTATGCCTGGTTAAATAATTTTTACTAGGGAACATATTTAAACCCTAGACTACGGTTTTAGATATAATATTATTTTTCTCTATTTTTCATAAGATTGTCTTTTGACTCTAATTTATGGCTATAATTTATATATGTGATTATGTTGAGTATGATTTATTTAGTGCATATCTTGTTCAGTCTTCCTTATAGTGATGGTTTCTTGCTAGGTGGCTATATGAATATTTTAGTATATATACATATATATATTGTAGCTAGGTTATATAATGATTTATATAATAGTTTTGTGATTCTAACTAGAGTAGTGAAAAGTTTAGATATGGGTGAATCAAAACAAGGGAATACAAATAGACACACTTTACTGCATATCTCGTTCTAGCTTCCTCATAGTAATAGTTGTTTGCTAGGTAGCTATATGAATATGGTATAACTTATATAAATTGCAGCTAGTTTAGGTAACGATTCACTTAATAGTTTGATGCAGGAGCATCCAAAGATGATCCTCAAGGTATTAATTTGGCATAATTTTTTTTTGGAGTCAATTACATTGTTTGTCATTGATGATAATTATTTCACTAACTTCAATAATATTTCCTTAATTAATTCTTACAAGTATGTAACATATTTGTAGGAAGATGATCAAATCATGTAAGAAGTTAATATACTTAATATTTCTACATGTTACAAGCTATTGCAAAAGAAGCTATGTTGTGCATGAAAGTTAAATTCAAGAAGACCTAGTCAAATATTCAAAGTCAACATCATTGTCATGACTAGGATTCCTATAAATTGTTTTCATGTAATCTTATCTTACTTTATTTTTAATAGTCTTCTTGACCCATTTGTTATATAGAATATAAATACATAATAATACTAGTTATGTGCTGACTAGTTGTTTATGTATCATGTGGCCAAACTAGTGCGCTAGTTAGCAATGTTATAAGACCTATATAAGGTATGTGTGTCAAAACGTATAGCATGATGATGGATAATTTTTTATATTTTTATATTGAAATATAACATAGGGAAATACTTGGTTAATTCTCTATTTTTTATTGAATACCCATTCTAAAACTATTTGGAATAATCTTAGACTGTTGATATTCAAATCAGTTTCTTTTATTATTTTTGAATTCTTTGATTTCTTATTGAGTTATAGGTTAAATTTCTTAATTCATCTTGTGTTATCATACCAAATGATCCAACCATTCAATTCATTTCACACCAGTCTTCATCCTCTTTGATGTTTTGTGTGAAATTTGGTATC
Source organism: Tamarix austromongolica (assembly GCA_039764185.1). Classification (NCBI taxonomy): domain Eukaryota; kingdom Viridiplantae; phylum Streptophyta; class Magnoliopsida; order Caryophyllales; family Tamaricaceae; genus Tamarix; species Tamarix austromongolica. The sequence goes on along the minus strand of CM077818.1, from coordinate 77,731,956 downwards.
AAAGCTCAGTTTAGCATTGTTCTATTGATACAAGTGTAGTCTTTTTCTTTTCTACCATTTGAAATCCTCTTCTTTCTTTTCTCCTTTCATGAGTTTTGTTGTTCTTCTAGCTGATTTTGAGTATATGTTTCACTAGATTAGTACATCTTCAACATTAGTTTGAATATCACTAAAAGAGGTGAGTATACCTTCAAAGTGATCTTCAACTCTTCAACTTCTAGGACTAAATATATACGGTAGAATTCTAGTACAAATTCAATCAAGTGTAGTAGATCTTCAATCAATATTTCACATCTTCAACCTATCCTTCTTCATCTTTAATGTGAAGTTGAAGATCAACTATCTTATTTGCATATCATCGACACTTAAGGTATGTGTTCTAACATCTTTGCATTTTATTTAAATTTTAACAAATTCTCTTATTTACATTTGAATCTTAGAATTTTTTTAAAAAACAATTGTTGATTGGTTTTCAATTGTAAGAATCATGTGTTTTCTTTCTCTTTTGTTGTGACTTATACAGTGTATTTTGAAAGCTTTGTGTTGAGTTCTATTTGATTGTATTCTTGTTCTATTCTTTCTTTATCCTTGATCACAATTATAGAAGAATATATCTTTACTTGTGTTCAATTATCATCCATAGTTCTTTCTTCGAGCAAAATACTTCTTGTTCTTCATCAATATTGTCTTGAAGTTTATCAAGATTTTCTTGAAGTTCATCAAGATTTCTTGGTAACACCTTCCAACATTTCTATTTTATCTCGCCTTTTTTAGTGAAAGAGTATTTCAAGAACATAGGCATAACTTCAAGAAGCAAAAAATTTGGAGTGTGTTGAGTGTATCTTGGAGTAGTATTTAAATATGGGTGAGGAGGTTTCTATGAAGACACCGAATGACACTATTCAACAACTAGCAGCAAGTTTCCATACAAGAAATGCACAATGAAGTCAAATTCCTTCAATTCAAAGCCAACTACAAATATTAGAATCAAGAGTAGCCAACCAAGAGATTTTACAACATATGCACAATACTACAGAGGCTACAAGGAATAGAGTAGAGGGCATGGTTAGGAAGGTAGTTCAAGCTAGTGACGGGCATCTAAATACTAGGATGGAGTATGAAGAAAGAGCACAAGGGAATGGTTTAAATGATTTGATCCGCAATTGAAGAGGCAAAGGTACAATCAATACGAAGAAAAAGTATAAAACTTAACCTTCCTAATTTTTATGGTGAATTGGATGTTGATTTATTTTTTGAATGGTTGTATGAAATTGGAGAAATATTTGAATTTAGAGAGTATGATGATGTGCATAATTTTAAATTAGCAACTCTTAAATTCAAAAAGTTTGTTAGGGTTTGGTATGAGAATCTTAAGAAGACTCATGATAAGAAAGATAAAAGTAAAATCAAGTCTTATGAAAATTTAAAGAAACGCCTAAAAAAAATTTACCTAAATAATATGAGCAAGATATGATATCAAATTAACTACTCTTAGGGAAAGGCTTCTTAGTGTAGAAGAATATACTAGCAAATTTGAAAGACTAGCACTCTTATGTGATATGGAAGAAAGAAAAGAACAAAAGTGTGATAGATACTTAGGTGGCTTTAACAACTTGATTAGAAAAAAAGTTGAAATGTTTCCCTATGATTCTTTTGAGGATTTGATTAAGTTATCTCTAAATTTTGAAAAGAAAACTAAGTCTACCAAAGCTTATCAGAAGACAATTGCTTCAACTTCTATATCCAACAAAAATAATTCTATTTCATCTACATCAAAATTTGGGATACATAACTCTTCAACAAAGGATAATCAAAATTAACCCTAACTGAGATGATAAAGGTAAAACAAAAGTTAGTGAAACTACTAAGCAATGCTTATGTAAAGGGTGTGGTCATTTTGCTAGGGAATGTTCTAATCCTAAAGTATTGACCTTGAGTAAAATTGAAAACATGGAACCATGTATTGATGATGATGACTTAGAAATTGAATCAAATGATGATGTCTTAAGTAAGTATAAGGAAAATGGAAATCCTTATTTTGTAGTACAAAGGGCATTACAAATATAACCTAATGATCAATCTACACAAGGGATAAAATGTTTAGGACTAAGTGTAGAATTAGTGATAAAGTTTGTAGCATTATCATAGGTAGTTATTCTTGTACAAATGTTGCTAGTGAGAAAATGGTCAAACAAATAGGACTAGTGACTATTATTCATTGTAAACCATATTCCGTATAATGGCTTAATAAGGAAAAAGGAGATAAAGTGACTAAACAAACACTCATTTCTTTTCACATTAGTGATTATCATGATGAAGTGTTTTGTGATGTTTTACCTATGGATGCTTATAGTATTTTACTTAGTAGACCATGGCAATATGATTGTAATGCAACTCATGATGGTGTAATTAATGAATATGTGGTACTTAAAGATAAAAATAAATATAAGTTGAAACCATCCTAATGTGATTATGTATCATTACCCAAGGTTAAAAAGAGTTCATTTGTACATGGGAAATGATTAATTGCATTGAGGAAGAGGGTGTATGTATGCCTTAGTAGCTAACTCATCTCAGTTTGGGGAGAAAATTTCTAACAATTCAAATATTGCTAGTTTTTTTATGAATATAGCAATGTATTTCTAGAAGATTTACCTCCTAGACTACCATTTATCAGGGGTATAGATCATGCTATCAATTTGATTCTAGTGATGCCTTTACCTAATATAATAGCCTATGGTTGTAATCCAAAGGAAGCTAAGGAATTACAAAGGTAAATTCAAGAGCTAATAAATAAGGGTTTCATGAGAGAGAGCATGAGTTCTTGTTGTGTGCCTACCTTAGTAATTCCTAAAAAGGATGGTACTTGGCATATGTGCATGGATTCAAGATCGGTGAATAATATAACTATCAAATGTCATTTTTCTATTCCAATATTGGATGACATGCTTGATTATTTATACGGTGCAAGAATATTCTCTAAGATAGACTTACGAAGTATCTACCATTAGATGAGGATTGGGTAATGAGATGAATGGAAAATAGCATTTATAACTAAATACAGTCTCTAAAAATGGGTCGTTATACATTTCAGGTTATGTAATGCACTTAGCTCTTTTATGAGACTTATTAATGAAATTCTTCTTCCTTTCCTAGGTGACTTCGCTGTAGTTTATTTAAGTGATATACTTGTATATAGAAAGAGTGAACATGGTCATCTTCTACATTTGAGGAAATTATTTGATAAACTCAGGGAAACTAAGTTATATAGAAAGTTGGAAAAGTGTGATTTTATGCTTTCAAATATAGTTTTCCTTGGTTATATTATTATTGTGAAGGGTATTAAAGTTGATCCTATAAAACAAATACAAGCAATTTAAGAGTGGCCTATTCCTAAAGACATACATCAAGTAAGAAGCTTTCATGGGTTAGCTAGTTTCTATAGGATATTTATTAAATATTTTTTTACTATAGCAATACCTATTACTCATGTAACACCCCCAAAATTCACTACTGAAAAATTTCGTTTTATTAAAAGATAATAGCGGAAGCGGATAAACAAAACATGAACTTTGGGAGTGTTACCGCCACACTTAGTACCAGACCGGTTCACTCATACCGTTCCAGTACCAAGTGCTAAGGCTAAGAAAATGAAATACAGATCGAAAGACATTCAACATGCATAAATCAGAGTAAATTGCAAGCTTCAACATATTTAAATCAGAGTAGCGCATCAAATCGTTTTCTGGAATAAAATCCACCAAGGGTGGTTACTTTAACAACGTTAACATTTAAAACCGAGAAATTAAATGAGAAAGAGAAAAAGCCATGATACCGGAAAATTCCTTACTCTCTTTTCCCGTAGCCCACTTGAGTAGCACCTGAAATACCTGCAAGGGCACTGCCCATTGAATAGGCAGGGGGCCCATAAAGGGAATCCCTTCAGTACTACGGTACTGAGTAACCCTTTAATACCACACTTAAAGATAGGCCCGCACACGACACATAATGCAAGCCACACACATATAAATAATGAGAGATGCATACATAACAATGACAACATAATACTTTATAAGTCACGATCGATACTTTGGGCCTTAAGCCATTATTCTGTCATTAATCCATCAATATCATATTTTATATCCATGTGAGTACGAGAACCCCACTATTATAGCCGGTGGACCGGAAGTCAACACATAGGGCAGAACGCCTCTGACCACTATTATTGCCGGTGGACCGGAAGATAAATACACAGGGCAGAACGCACCTGACCACTATTATTTGCCGGTGGACCGGTCTGGCCCTGACTCACATGGTGTTCCACTATAAGTGATTAGTATTTTTCCATAATCTTGTTCACATACCCAACTGATTTTATTGAGCTCGGGACCCCCACTATTATTGCCGGTGGACCGGAATATATATGTAATCATCATCCAGGGCACAACGCTCCTGGCCACTATTATAACCGGTGGACCGGTACTCATAATCACACACCAGGGCAACACGCTCCTGGACCACTATTATAACCGGTGGACCGGTACGCAATATCACATACCAGGGCAACACGCTCCTGGACCACTATTATAACCGGTGGACCGGTACGCATAATCACACACCAGGGCAAAACGCTCCTGGACCACTATTATAACCGGTGGACCGGTACGCAATATCATAAGTCACTGGGCCCGGCTCATTAATATTCCACTTTCAATTATCGTATCTTTCCTTTTGTTAATCAGCACATCAATCATATTTATTTGCCTCGATTGGGAGATCGATAACCCGGGACACAAAGGTACACCGGTCGTACCGGTGCATATCAGCTACTCAGTACCCTTCAACCATGAACCCAAGGACGCAAAGGTACCCTGGTCGTACTGGTGCATAAAGCTAACTCAGTACCCTACCGACAAGGGTACCTAATCCATAAGTATGCATACCCCCTAACTAGGTCCGTAGAGCTAGGAAGAGTAAGATATAGGGCCTGGCTGGGGCACAAAGGCACACCAGCAAATACCAGAATAATCGTGGACTAAACCACGTCCTTAGGGTAGCGACCCCTAAGGAGTCACCATTCCCGATCTCGAGGTCTTTCACTTTAAGTAATAGTGTCTTAATTAAGGTGATCACAGAAAGCACGATGATCCGGTACTTATTCACTTTCAATCGTTTCGATATCATTAATCGTTTCTTATTCAGAGGATTATCTAGGATGTCATAGAGAAACCATCAAGGCCATACTAATCATTAGATACTCTTACTTGGCTAATCAACATTATTTAATCATATTAATGTTCCACAATCTCAAAGACATATTAGGTACAAATTACTCCTTTGCCCTTTACTTATATAATTGTTAAGTATCCATTCCTTACTTGATAAATTACCACATTACCCTTAAGGTCGCATAATTACCAAATTACCCCTTGTCCACTTTAGATTACCAAATTGTCTCCTACACTTTTTAAACCACCGTTCACCCCTTATAATTACTACACTTGTCATATTTCCCTTTTGGTTGGTTATATTACCAAATCACCCTTCTCCTTTGTTATAATTACAAAACTGCCCTTGAGTTGGATAAATTACTAAATTACCCTCCTTCATTATCATGATTACTATTTTTCCCCTTTAGTTGGTTAGACAGTTATCACTTTACCCTTTTATCGGCTAAATTACCAAATTGCCCTTTTAGTTGAACAAATTACCAAATTGCCCTTCTCCTTTATCATAATTACCATTTTACCCCTCTCAATTATTTTAATTGCCATTTACATTTTTTTTTTATTATCACAAATCCCAAATTACTCTTCTTCATAATTACCAATATTGATTTACCCTTTTTCATAATCAAAATTACTATATTGCCCTTCTCCATTATTAAAATTACCATAATGCCCTTTAGTTAGTTAATTTGCCAAATTACCCTTCTATAGTATCATACTTATCCAATTGCCCTTCTACAATCATAATTTACGTGCTAAATTATCTTTTGTCGTTATCATAATTACCAAGTTACCCCTTACTCCCAAGTTTACCATAATATCCTTTCTTTTACAAAATTACCATTTTACCCCTTACATCCAATTCTACCATAATATCCTTTTATTTATGAAAATTACCACCATACCTCTTTTACTTTACAAATTACTATTTTACCCTTTTACATTCAAGATTACCATCTTTATCTTTCCTTAAATATTTACCATTTTGCCCTTCTTTTCCAATTTACCATATTACCCCTTTACTTATCAATTTCCACTTCGCCATTCACTTATACAATTTACCATATTACCCTTTACTTATAAAATTACGATTTTGCCCCTCTACCTCCAAAATTACCATAATGCCCTTTTTACTTGAACAATTACCATAATGCCCTCCTTCATCCAAAATTACTATTTTACCCCTACTTCCAAAATTGCCGTTTTACCCTTCTTTCTCACAACTTACAATTTTATCCTTTACTTGTAAATTATCATTTGGCCATTTAACTATAAAATTATCATATTATTCTTTTATCTCAAAATTTACCAAAATACCCTTTTCCACTTATAAAATTTCCACTCAACCCCTTTATTCACCATTTTTATGAATTTTAACACTACATAAAATAATGGTATTAATACTTCATTTTTATTATCTAAGTCCGCCAACTTGTCATTTTTCAACATAATACTCATTAGCAACTATACACATTGATTTATATACCTCATAAGCATAATTACTAAAATACCCTTAAACAATAACATCATTCATGCATTAACAACACGGTACATCATAATCAAGTATTTAACATTTCTATCCATATTCCGACTCCTTCTTTATTTAACCTACCTACATATGGCATAAAAGTTATCATGCTATTTCTTTTTAACAAACAATATAAGAAACCATAAACATATCATGCTAAGCATACAAAACATGCATAAAATCATACTAAACCCTAAATGTGCTAGCATGCGTTTTTCATATATTTAAGGGAGGATTAACGGTTACCTTAATCCCGCAAAAATATCAAGTCTTACCAAGCATAATTATCAACTCAACACCTAAAAATAATATCCATCATACTTATGTTAGAAATAAGAACCAAAGCATAAAACTTTATAAATTTTAATTAATAAAACACTTAATATAAAATACCATTATACCTTTAAAATTATCCAACCTATTTTTAAAACCAAGGGGAGCTCATGCTGCATGAGCAGCGTGAGTTTCATGCAAAATTATGGGGAGAAAAGGGTTCGAAGGGGGTGAAGGAAGAAAAATAAACCATTTTCGGGTTAGGGTCTTTAGGCTAGAAAAGAAGGTGGTTAGGGGAGGTTCTAAGGCAGGGGAATGGTGCAGAAGTGTAGAGGGGGTGTAGGTGGAGGCTAAGGGTGGTTTCGAGGTGGCTCAAGGTGGCGGAGACGGCGGCGGCAAGGCGGCGAAGGTGGGCTGTCTAGAAGGGTCGAGGGAAGAGGCTGTGAAGGAAGGAAAAGGAGAGGGAAAAATGGAGGGGTGCAAGGGTTGGTTTCGGCCAACTAATGGATGGTGGTTGTAGAGGGGGATGCAGGGTGTCGAACGGTGGGTTGGTTGGCGGCAGAGGTGGCCGGAAGGCGGCGGTAGGGGCGGTTACAGGTGGCTATCGAGAAGGGTGAAAACCGGGAGAAAAAGAGAAGAGGGGAGGAAGAGGGAGCTGCGGGGTGGCTCAGGTGGTGTTGGGGCGGTACAGGGAGGTAGTAGACGGCGGCAGAAGGTGGCTATGGGGGTCCAGTTAGGCGGTGTACGCGGCGGAGGGTGGCGGTGGAGCAAGAATAGGGGAAAACGGGAGAGGAAGAAAAGTGAGAGAGAAGGGAGGATCGGGGAGTAAGGGGGCTCGAAATGCTGGGCAGAAAATGGACGAAGGGGAGAAGAAAAAGAAAAGGGAGAAGAGAGGGGGCAGGGGTTGATCGACGGCAGTGTTTAGGGTGGCAGGTTGTCATAAGGTGGCAGGGGGAGGTTGACGAAGATGGGGAAAAAAAGCCAGAGTTGTGGGATGGTTTGCAGGGCTGGATGGGTTCGAAAATAGGAAGAAAATGACGGGAGAGAAGGAGGGCAGGCGGTGGCAGCGATGGGCGCAGGTGGTGGCAGCGGGCATGGCGGTTATGGCGATGGGGACTGGTCGGGGTCTCGGGGTGATCGAAGGAGGAAGAAAGAAGGGAGGGGAAGGGAGAAGACCGAACCGGTCTGGCGCAGAGAAAAGAAAAAAAAGAGAGCTGGGCCGGCCCGGGGGAAAAGAAGAAGGAGCGACGGGCTGGGGCGCGCTTCAGGCGTGGGGAAGGAGAGGCAGAAGCGGGCCGAAGGCCCAGTCACGCGGGGGAGAGGGCTGGCCTGGCGAGGCAGCCCGAGGGAGGAAGGAAAAAGAAAAAAGGAAAGAAGAAAGAGGAAAAAGGGAAAAAGGGTAAAAAAGGGAAATGGAAAAATAGGAAAGTAATTTAATTTAATTTGTAAAATCATAAAATATAATATTCGTGGTAAATTATTTAATTTAATAATTTAATTAATTTTTTTTTATGTAATGTTTTAGTTTAAAAAGGATAAAGTTGGCAAAATATTAGTCTTGGAAAATTATTTAGTTAAAATAATATGATAAATAACAAAATATTTATTTTTAATTTATTAAATACTCTTATCCAAATTTACATACTCTAAAATCCATAAAATACTTAAAATAAATAATTTTACAAGCTAATTTTATTTCAAATAAAGTTATTTATTAAAATATAGGTTTTTGAAATTTTGGGGTATTACAACTCAACTCATGAAGAAAGAGACTTTGTTTGGGAAAAAGAAGCCACTAAAGCTTTTGATACTCTTAAAAATAAGCTATGTAATGCTCTTTTATTTTCTATTCCTAATTTTGACCTACTTTTTGAGGTAACTTATAATGCAAGTGGAGTGGGTATTAGGGGAGTTCCTTCTCAAGAAAAGAAGCCTATAGCGTACTTTAGGAAAAAACTAAATGGTGTAAGATTAAAGTATTCTACCTATGATAAGGAATTATTTTCCATTAATTGAAGTATGGAGACATAGAGTCATTGTAGGAGGCCTAAACCCTTTGTTCTACATTCGGATCATAATAGTTTAAAATATTTGCATGGTAAAAATAAAGTAAGCCCTAGACATGTAAAGTGGGTAAACTTCTTAAAATCCTTTATGTTCTCTAGGAGATCTATCTTAGTTATCATGCTAGATGCAAAATTATTAGAATTTGAAATTTTAAAAGAGATATATCCTAATGATGAAGATTTTCACAAAGAATATCAATTGTGAAAAGCAAATGGAAGCCATAGTAATTATATTATATACGATGGTTTTTTATTTAAGCTTAATAAACTTTTTGTACCAAGATCAAGTATAAGAGATTTACTTATCAAGAGGATACATGAAGGAGCGATTACTGGCCATTTTGGTGTTAAAAATCCTTTAGAAATATTATAAGGGAATTTCTGTTAGCCATGCATTATTAAAGGTGTATAAAATATTATATGTTTATGTGTTACTTGTAAGAAAAGTAAGAGTTTATTTCACAAAGGTTTATATACACCATTACCTGTGCCTAGTCAACCATGGAAAGGAATTAGAATAGACTTCATCTTAGGGTTTTCTAGAAAACAAAGAGGTAAGGATTCTATTATGATCGTGGTGGATATATTTTCTAAGATGGCTCATTATATTCCCTGCCATAAGACTAATGAGGCTACACATGTTGCTTACTTATATTTTAAGGAAATTGTAAAACTTCATAGTATACCTAGAAGCATTGCTTTAAATAGAGATTTCATATTTCTTAGTTATTTTTAGAAAATATTATGGCACATACTAGGCACAAAGTTATTATTTAGTACATCACATCATCCAAAAACTAATGGACAAAGTGAATTTACTAATCGAACTCTTGGAACATTTTTAAGAGGATTAGTAAGTACTAAAGATTTGGATATTAAGTTAGATCACGCCGAGTTTGTTTATAATCGTAGTCCTTCAAGTACTACACAAACGAGTCCATTTGAAATTGTGTATGGGGTGAATCCTTATATATTAGTCAATATGGTACCCTTAAGGAAATGTGAACTTAAGAATTATGATGCTAAGGAATGAGTTGAATTTTTTTAAAAGCTTCATCAACAAATTAAGGGTAACATAGAAAGAGCCAATGAAAAATATCAAAAATAAGCGAATAAACATCGTAGTCAATAGATGCATTCTCCTAGTGATCTGGTGTGGTCACATTTATGTAAGGAGATACTTCCAAACTTTAGGAAAAATAAAATAATTTCATGAGTAAATGGACCATTTAAAATCCTTAGGATCTTTGGGGATAATGGTTATGAACTTGAACTACCTAAAGCATATAGCGGTGTTTCAAGTACCTTTAATGTAGATGATTTGTCTCTTTATTTTAATGATGTCAAATTGAGGAAAAATTTTTATTAATTCAGGAAGAATGATGTAGGAGCATCCAAAGATGATACTTTAGGTATTGATTTGGCATACATCTTTGATGATAATTATTTAACTAACTTTAATAATCTTACCTTAAGTCATTCTTACAGATATGTAACATATTTGCAGGAAGATGTTCAAATCATACAAAAAGTCAAGATATTTAAGATTTTCACATATTACATAGCAAAGGAAGCTAAGTTGTGCATGAAAGTCAAAGTCAAGAAGACCTAGTCAACCTTGCAAAGTCAACATTATTGTCTTGATTAGGATTATTGTAAATTATTTTTATGTAATATTAGCTTACTTTGTTTGTAATAGTCTTGTTATTCCATGTATTATATAAGATATAAATACATTATAATATCTTATATAATACTAGTTATGTACAATTTAATTAATTGTGTGTCATGTGGCTAAACTAGTGTACTAGTTAGCAATGTTATAAACCCTATATAAGGCATGTGTGTTGACTCTTGTAGCATGATGTTGGATAATTTTTTATGTTGAAATATAACATAAGTAAATAATTGGTTAATTATCTCTCTATTATTGAATACTTATTCTAAAACTATTAGGAATAATCTTAGATTGGTGATATTCAAATTGGTTTTTTATTTATTTATTTTAAATTCTTTGATTTGTTGATTGATTTCTTGTTGAGTTTTTGGATGAATTTCTTAATTCATTATGTATAGACAAGTCAAATGATCCTAACATTCAATTTATTTCACACCAATCTTCATCCTCTTTGAAGATTTGTGTCATAGTTTGTGATTCTAATCGGAGTGGTGAAACGTTTAGATATGTGTAGGTCAAAGGAGGAGAATACAACTTGTCACGCTTAAGGTACTAGTTTAAGTACTTAGAATGACATCTTTCCACTTGTGCTTAATGCTTTTAATCTAGATAAATACGGGATTTGCTTATTGCGACTATACTGCTATCATTTAAGAGGATTTAATATTCGTACTTTATCGTATTAATTATTTAAGGGAATTAATATAAAGTGTATAGACATGTTTTTAGCTTGCAACTTAATCAGTCTTTTTTTTGTGATTAAAAGACGAATTAAAAATTATTGTTATATTTATACCTAGTCTAAAGGTAGATTTCGACATCCCTAGTACGTTCATCATGTTGGCATTCATTCATATATATTTTCTTATTTGATTTTATTTAGTTTTATTATTTTCTAGTTTTATCCTCCATAATTTTATTTTTCTTATTATTTATTTTTATTTGATTTTGAGTCTTTTATTTTATTATTTTTAAGATAGATAAATTTAAGCGATCCCTCTCAATTTCTAGCTTAAAGCGATACTTTTATTTACCAATACTATAATTAACAACAAGAGCATTTAAATTGCATGCTGGCTATAGTCACACTAGGGTTGGTTATGAAAGAAATGGGCATGGATTTAGTGATGTGTTAGAATTTACTTGGTTTATATTTAATTTGGGTAGTAAAACCAAATTGGAAATTAACTAGTTAGGGCAAGGTGAAAAAGGAAAAAGAAAGGATTGGGGTAAAATATTTAACAAATAATTAGGGTTAATAATAAAGGTTTGTTTGAGGGCTAAAAGATATAGATAAGCCAAGGTTTAAGGTTAAGTCTTGAATAAAAGGCCAAACACCCTAAAAATAAAGGTCTATAAAATTTTGAGATGTTTATTAAATAATTATTAGGTAAGAGTGTAGCCGAGATAATTACTTGCAAGGCCCAAATAATAACCTAATTTTTTTAGGTGTATCTTATTGTATACACTTGGGTATACTGTCAATGCATTGACATTTTTACCACCATGTGATATTTTACAATACACTTTATTTTCTCTAACATGAAAACTTATGGTAAAAATATAATACTAATTATATGTGTTTGTTGATATCTTTTATACGTAAGCTACTTTTGGTGAGGATTCAATTATGCAGTTTGGTGAATAAAATAAAATATAGAGTATGTTTGGTTGAGTATTTTATGATCCAAGAGCTGCTTTTCAACCATATTTTTAAAAATTTATATTATCTTTAGTAAATTTATTCTCTAAATATAATAAGATAACTAAAAATAATACTCCTTTTATACTGAAAAGGAAGTCATTTTGTCATCAAATTTTTCTATCAAAAAGAAAGTCATTTTAGAAAAGTCAAAGTCTTTTTTTTTTACCCTTACTTTCCTTTTAATTATATATACATTAAATGCTTTGTTATTTTCAATGAAGGGTATTAGTATAATTTTAAAACTACTTTTAATGCTCTTTTAAAATGTGTGTAAAATAATATAATGACTTTCTTTTTAATACGGAGTAAGTAATTAATAGCTAACAACTACCACTCATTTAAATGTAGGCATAGTAGTAGGTGCACCATGAATAGATCTAAGAGGCTCCTCAATATTAATGCTAGCTCTTCATTTATATTGGTGAGTTAATGATGGCTCATCATTTATAGTGAATTAGTATTATATTATTAATTGGCTACTCGTTGTGGAACCTAAATTTAGTTTATTTTGTCTAATGAAAATGATGATTATTCTTTAATGAGCATAGTTTAGATTAACAACAATGTATTTCACTATTCACACTATTATTCTCTAATTACAAGTATCATTCTTGAATATTTCATTACTACTCTATCGATTCTTTTTTTTTAATAAAAAAGTTACTTTAAGTTTTAGAAATAACTTTAATTAATAATTTTTTGATATATATCGTTATATATATATATACATACATACATACATATATATATATATATATATATATATATATATATATATATATTATAAAGATATTATTCAATAAAAACATAATGATAATATTTTTATATTATAATATCAAAAGATATATATTAAAAAAAATTAATGACCTTCTTTCTAAAATGGATGGAGTATTATTCAAAGATTAGAAGCATAGTATAATTATTTATATACAAATCTTATGTTGCTAAAGAAAAATCAAAAATCAAGTGGGATGTCAAAACATGGAAAGGCTACTTACGATTAGTTTAGAAGATGAAGAAAAAATAAATCACAAATTATTATCATTTTAAATTGGGATAAATTTCAATAATCTTTTCATCTTTTGAATTAAGAAAATTCTACTTATTTGAAAGAAAAAAGGAATAAAACTATAATAATCAAAAACTATATATATATATATATATATATATATATATATATATATTATTTAAACAACAAACTAAATAAAATATAGACAATACTAATAGAACATTAATGAATAAGATAACCACGAGTAGTCTATTAAACAACAAACCACGATAATATTTTTATTTTTCCATTTAAAAAAAAAGAATTTTTATATAAGTTTAAGTATTTATTAAAAACAATTTTCTTAATTATACTAAAGTTAACATAATCTAACTTTGTTATTCTAAAAGGTACCTAAATGAAAATGTTTTAAAATATAGAGGTATCAAAGTAAAATTATTAAAGACATAGAGTACTATTAAATGTTAGGTCAAATGTTAACCTACATAAATGAAATTTATCCTTACATTAAAGTAACCAATTTATAAATTATATGAAATTAACTTTTGTAGTTACATAATTAATGGTCAACTAAATATAATCAAAATATTAGCAATATTAACAGTTTTGCAATAAGGAATACATATAATCAACAAAGAGTGATGAGGCCTGAGTGAAAAAAGATTTTCTATGTACAAAGAAGACAATCGATATTTTTAACATAATTAATAGATTTAGTTATTTGCTTATGAGATAGGCAGACAAATATTTTTATATGCACGAAGCAGCAATTGAGAGAAAGATTTGCTCTACAAAATTGTGGTTGTTATCAACTGCAAATCTAAAGTAAAATGAAAACTTATTCAAAACTCCAAATGCTCACCTAAGTTGAAAAGACACTCCAGAAAGCCTCACATGTATATATAAATTTATAATGAGTAGATTTTAAGGGTTGTCCTATCATATGTTAGAAGGATGATAGGATAAATACTATATAGGTAACATAATATTTACAATTCTACTAAGGTCCAATATATTTTAAACAATCTCAATTAAATAATATATAATTTCAAAAATTATCTTATTAATACCTTTAGTTTTATATGAATAAAATGATCTAATTTCTTATATTAAATATATATTTTTTAAATTGAATTGAGAAAAGTATAATACTTTAAATATATATTTTTTGGCTATTTTTAAAAGGTAAAAAACATTAAAATTTTAAAAACATCCAAAAAGTTCACTTTTAAAAAAAATGGTTTTAAATTGAAATAAAAATTAAAACAAATGGTATCTAAATGACATTACTTATAATACATGGTACCTATGTAGATTTAGGCCAAATATCATGGTACCTAAGTGAAAGTTATCCTACTTATTAAGAAAAAGTTTACATTTGAATGTTTTTATTTTTTATTATTAAAGGCTTTTATTTATTTATTTTTGCCAAAAAAAAAATTGTCATATGATTGAGTTGTAATATATATTATATATTTTGATAATTGTGTTTTTTCTTTAAATTATAATGGCCTAATTTTATTTTAACATAGAACCCCCAAATTATTCGAGATGATCATAATAATTACTATGAAATAACTTATGTGATAACAAAATTTATTACCTATATTGGAACAATCACTTCGTTAAATTTTTTTCCCATAATGTTGTTTGTAAATAAAATATGGCATAACAAGGAATTTTTTTTATGATTATTCGATTGTTCAAAATAGACTATATATGTTATATACAATTAAATAAGTTAGATTAGATCTATCTATCTATCTATATATATATATATATATATATATATATATAGCACAAGTATTTAGGTTCTTGGAAAAAAATGAAAAGAAAAGAAAAACTCCATGTAGGTTATCAAAAATAATTTACAATAGTCTATTGCCTTCCAAAACCATTAATGTATTAAAGGCTATACAAATAAGAAAATAATATTTTATTATATATGAAATTGATAATATATATATATATATATATATATATATATATATTAGACCCGCAATATAGCTAACTTTATATATTTATAGGGTAGTAGACTATTACAAATTTACAATGCGTGAGTTGCTTGTTGACCTTAAAGTCGGTAGAAGACTATTCCGGAAAATCTTCTGCATCTCTTACTTAAGCCTTTTCCCATATTATTATCTTCAGTTTGATTACAACTTGGTAATTAACTTCCATGTTATGCTTAAACCAAGTGATTTTTTTTTCCCCTTCAGAAAAGGCATTCTCTCTGGGTGTGCTAAAACATATTACTGCCGTTTAATACCTACATATACATCACCTACATCTGGTATTTCTCGATCGATGTATCTAACTTTGTGCAACTGCTTTCCTCATACGGGATAGATTAGTTTCAGGGCTTCTTTTCTCTTCTTTGGTGTTTTTTTTTTCCCCTTGCTAAAACTTGATGAGGCCTCTTGCGTTGCATTCACAATTTCACCATCTCAGTCAACATGTCACCCCCAGTACTCATATCGATGCATTCCTTGCGATCATGTCGTCGATTATTCCTGCAATAATATTGCCCTCCCCATGCATTTCACCACCCGCGAAGACGTAAGGGGAAAAAAAAGTCATATGGCTACCCCTCTCAAACCAATGTGTGACAGAGAATTTAAGGTAACTCAAATTTAACCAAAAGGTAGTAGTTGTATCAATGCTGCGCGCAGACAAGCATTATGGGTGCTTAACGTCCCTTTTCCTTCATTTCTCGACGGGGCGTGAAACCAAAGGGAAAGATTCCGCCCCTGTTTCTATTTTCGCATTCTTCAATGAGAATCGCCCGATGGGGTGGGGTGGGGTCAGGCAAGAAATGAAAATAAAGTGCTCTTCTCGTACTACGCCTAGAATTTTCTTAGTTTTTTCTTTTCAAAGATACTTTAATTTTGAGGTGCTGAAAGTTTGAAAAACGAGTTACATACCATACACATTTTAGATTAATTTTTATTGTTAGTATAAATGAGGTATTCTTTTATTTTTTTTAAAAAAATTATTAATTAAATTATTTGTAAAATTATATTTAATGAATTTTGATTATCTAAGGTTATTAATTGATATTTACAGATTAATATAATTTAAAAGTTAAATATTATAAAGTATAAATGATTAGTGATGTAATTGATAAAAGTAATTGGATAGTGTAAATTTGAAGTACTGGAATATAGAGTGGAGAATTAAATTTGAAATAAATTAATAAAAGTATAAGATATAAGAGAAAAAATGATTAAATAATACAATTGACAATGTAACTTTAAGGGTAGCATAAGATATACTCTTAGTTACAACCAAAGTAAGAAGAATATATGTTTACCAGGATAAGATGCGAGAAGAATTTGCATATTTTTTATTTCTACAATAGCAACACTCCTGATATAATTAAGGTAAACTGAATGCAATTAATTTGATTTTATATTGGCTATATATTATTAAACAAAAGTGTAAATTTTCATTTCAAGGAAAAAAACAAACGGGATTCAACTGATCAGAGGTATGCGCGCAGTTGAAATAAGCATACATATAAAACGATGAAAACCACGGGTCAAGAATTATCTTCATGATCGTAGAGACTGGCGATCAAGATGAAGCAATTTGTAGTTGTTCATTCTCCAACAATTTGGCTTCATGAGATGCGGCGATTGGTCTACTCTAGATTTTTGCTAAATTGAATGATATCATATGTAACTTACTCACCAAATGATCGTATATATATTTTATATATATTTACTCACATTGCAGAAGTACTCCTCAATTATGTTCTATGTGGTTTTCAGGCTTCAAACTTTATGCAGTAAATTTAGGAACCAATAATAATATAGGAGAATGTGTGTGCGTGTGTTTTTAATTGGCATAAAATAATGAGTTGTGATTTTTATAAATAGTTTATCAGTTAGTGAAGATTATATACAATTTTTAAGTATTAATTTCATGGGTATAAATAGTTGCGGTAGTATTTTGAAACTTAAATGCCATTGTTAAGGAAATAACTTCTTTTTTTTATCACTGGGAATTTAAAAGATCTAAATAATGTTATTCACCATTGTTCTGGCTCTAAGGAGGCATTACATTACATGATCGATAAGTCGATTGCTTTTCAAAAAAAGGGTGGAACCTAGATTAGAAATACATGGGTGTAACACTTGCATTTTGCATTAGATTATTAACTAACCAAGGTGAAGCTTTTAGGAAAGTTTCAACGAATATGAAAACAACGAAGAGAAAAATATTTTCTTATGCTTGGTATGAAGCATTATGGCTACGTACATACATACAATGACGAGTAGTGAAAAAACAAGATTTATTTATTTAGTAACGGAGGCTAATTAACATGTGACAAAGCCAACGCAGGCAAATTAAATATAATTACGAGTTTATTCAGGAAATTAATGTTGGAAATAATTAATGATAATCGCAGCAATTAACAAAAAATAGTTAAACCAAACCGAGATTAACGAGTTGTGCCGTGATAGAATCACTGCCCTGAAGTGATTTTCGACCGGACAAAGGCGCAGATCCCTTCAACGTCGAATCACCCCCAAGGTTTACACAACGTTCTTCGATTCCGTGCACTCGGAATAGAAGAATGGAATTTGCAAATATTACAATGCCAGATCGGGTATTCTCTCGCAATTAGGGTTAGGGTTTTCAAGAGTGGCCGACGGTTGCTCTTTGAAAACAAATATAACTTTCGGTGTACTTAAACAAATGAAATTAGCATTTAAATAGGCAAAAAACCGAATGAGGGATAAGTGGAACGTCTTCCACTAATCAGCCCACAAAACCGAAATATTTGAATGAGTAAAACCGCAACCGTCGAAAACCGAATAAAAAACGGTAAAAGAAAAAAATGGGTCGGGTCGGATCAAAGACCACACCACACCCACGCCCAGCCCGGACCGGACGGGCGGGCGGCGGCGCGCGCGCGTGTGTGTGGTATCTAAGATCTAGCCCACAACCCACAAAACAACCCAAACTCTTAATTCAAACAACCAAAAAGTGAGGGGATATAAAAAGTGAACAAATCTCTTATTCACTACCAATGTGGGACAATGGAACAACACCCACATGGTTGCCATTGCTCCAACAATCCCCCACCAATGGCAAATAGAAGAAAAACCCGATTGATCTGGACAAGGAAGGAGTAACACTTAAGTATCAATATCACGAGGATTGAATTGATACGTAGTGAAATGAGGCAACAATCGTATCTGAGGAGTGAACGAGTCTTGAACTACTCAGACTTCAATTGAGACCCTCATAACACATGTTTTACCTTAAATTTGCAAATTCCGCGATAATAACACAAGCGCTTTTAATGGCCATGCGCACACCTTGGGTACTCATGAGTGCTCTAGAAAGAAAGCCTTAATCTTTCATAGAAGGCGGCCCACCTTCACACTCACCTAGGTGAATCCATCAAGTGCGTCTCACAAGCACCACCAAATCTGGTTATGGATCCATTAAGAGCATAATCACGCTCAACCTTTTAAAATCCAATAATAAGTTCATCAAATCCGTCTTAAAAGGACCACCCAAAATATAGGGCTATGAACTTATAAGAGTAGAAAGTTGAACCTTTCCACAACGCACTACAAGGCGCCATAGGAATGAGAATGTAGTGCAGAGGATTTAAGAATATGGTATTTACCATACCTTCCTCAACTCAAAGGCTTAAGCCCCATTCCCCTCGACGATTCAAGGATAACTCTCCTTGTTAGACCCTTTGTTAGAGGATCTGCCAGATTCCTTTCGGATCGAACAAACTCTAAAGAGATTACACCATTCCTCAACAGTTGTCTCACACAACTGTGTCTCACACGAATGTGTCTTCTCTTACCATTATAAACAGTGTTCTTGGCAACACATATAGCTGCCTGTAAATCACAATGCAAGGAAACCGGTACAATGGGTTTCCTCCACAAAGGCACATCGGCCAACAAGTTCCTCAACCATTCTGCCTCTTGACCAGCTAACTCAAGAGAAATAAACTCTGACTCCATGGTGGAGCGAGCTATGCAAGTCTGTTTAGAAGACTTCCAAGATATAGCTCCACCTCCCAAGGTAAACACGTAACCACTGGTAGAACTGACTTCATCATTGTCAGAAATCCAATTTGCATCTGTAAATCCCTCTAGAACAGCAGGAAATTTACAGAAATGCAAACCCCAATCCTTAGTACCTTTAAGGTATCTAAGTAAACGGCGTAGAGCAGTCCAGTGATCATTACCTGGGTTGTGAGTATATCTACTCAATCTACTCACAGCATATGCTATGTCAGGTCTGGTACAATTCATCAGGAACATCACGCTACCTATGATTTTAGCATATTCACATTGAGAAACACTAGCACCAAGATTCTTTTTCAAATGTATGCTAGGATCATAGGGTTTTTCACAGGAACGTCATCTTGGCACTCAAATTTTTCTAGAATCTTATCAACATAGTGAGTTTGATTCAAGCAAAAACCATTCTCAGTTTTTCTCATTTTAATGCCAAGAATAACATCAGCTTCTCCTAAATCTTTCATTTCAAAATGAGAAGACAAAAACATTTTGGTCTCATCGACCACAGACATACATGTGCCAAGAATCAACATGTCATCCACATATAAGCATATTATCACGCATTCATGTCCAATCAATTTAGAATATACACAAGAATCAGATGCATTTACTATATAGCCATTGCTGACTAAAGTCTGGTCAAACTTTTCATACCATTGTTTAGGAGCTTGTTTAAGGCCATATAATGACTTTCTCAATCTACACACTTTAGTCTCCTGACCTTCAACCTCACAGCCCTCGGGCTGCTCCACATAGATCTCCTCTTTTAGGTCACCATTCAGAAATGCTGTTTTCACATCCATTTGATGGACTATAAGTCCATGGATAGCAGCCAAAGCGACCAAGGAGCGAATAGTGGCAATTTTAGTCACAGGAGAATAAGTATCGAAGAAGTCAACGTCTTTCTTTTGCTTGTAGCCTACAGCTACTAATCTAGCCTTAAACTTATCAATGGTTCCGTCAGTTCTTAACTTCTTTCTGAAGACCCATTTGCATCTTATTGGTTTACAACCTTTAGGCAAATCAACCAAATCCCAAGTGTGATTGGACATAATCGATTCTAACTCATTTTTAATTGCTTCTTTCCAAAAACTAGCATCTACAGAAGTTACTGCTTCCTTATAGGATTTAGGATCCTCTTCAATTAGAAATGTAGACACAAAGTCAACATTAATCATATCAATGTCATCATTTTCAACAAGAAAAGCAGTAATAAAATCAGGTCCAAAGCTAGTTTCTAGTCTTCGTCTTTTACTCCTCCTAGGCTCATGAATATTATCATTTTCATTTCCAAGAGATGGTGAGGAAGACAAAGGCACAGTAGAAGCATCAGAAGAGCTAGCAAGATCACATGCATTCTTTTTCAAAGGAAACACATTCTCAAAAAATTCTGCATTTCTAGATTCACAAATAGAATAATCATTCAAACACAGAAATCTATATGCAGCACTATTTTGAGCATACCCAATGAATGCACAGTCAAATGTCTTTGTTCCCACGTTGGTTTTTCTAAAATCTGGTAAACCAACTTTAGCTAGACACCCCCACACTTTCAAAATTTTCAGATTAGGTTCAAAACCTTTCCATAGTTCATAGGGAGTCTTGTCTAGTTTCTTATGGGGAACCCGATTTAAAACATAGCATGCAGATAGGACAGCCTCCCCCCACATTTGGTCAGACATACCAGAACTCAAAAGCATAGCATTCATCATTTCTTTTAGAGTTCTATTCTTTCTTTCTGCAACACCATTTTGTTGGGGAGTATAAGGGGCACTTGTTTCATGTATGATACCATGATTATCACAAAAATCCTTTAAAAAACTAGTTCCATATTCACCACCCCTATCAGACCTAAGTATCTTAATCTTTCGGTCCAATTGGTTTTCCACTTCTGCTTTATACTTTAAGAACATACCTTCAGTCTCATCTTTAGACCTAAGGAGGAAAACTCTAGTATATCTCGAATAATCATCGATGAATGTCACATAATACCGTTTTCCTCCTCTACTCTCGGTGTTCTTAAAATCAGCTAGATCAATATGAATTAATTCAAGCAATTCCGTTGTTCTCGCTGTGACTGGTTTAAAGGGCTTTTTAACATACTTGGCTTCCACACAGACGGGACACTTCTCATAATCATTAGTGTCCAACACATTAATTAAATTCATTCGTTTCAGTTTGTTTATGGAAGCCACATTCACATGCCCTAGTCTACCATGCCACACAGATACGGATTCAACAATATAAGCAGAAGAAGAACCAACTTCATTAATAGGAGCAGAAATAACGTTCAGAACAAAAAGTCCATCAGACAGATACCCCTTACCCACAAATTCCCCATTTTTGGTCAACACGACCTTATCAGCCTCAAAAACTAGTTTCAAACCAGCCCTATTAAGCAAGCTACCAGAAACTAAGTTCCTACGGAGGGAGGGGACATACAACACATCATTCAACATTAAAGACTTTCCAGAGGTAAGTTTCGGAAGGACCTTTCCTTTTCCCAGAACTCCAGCAGTTGCAGAGTTTCCCATGAAGACATGCTCTCCATCTGTAGCATCCTGGAACTGGTGGAATAGTTCTCGGTTCGCGCACAGGTGCTTCGAAGCTCCGGTGTCCAGGATCCAATCTGTCTTGTTCTCAACCAGATTAGCTTCCACAACCACAGCAGCTATCACTTCTTCTGTCTCAGCAACATTAGCTTGAGGAGCAGGAGGACCACCACCTTGTTGATTCTGAGTCTGCGGGCCCTTTCTCTTAAAGCATTGATAAGCTTGATGACCTGACTTACCACACACATAACAAGTGAGCTGTTTCTTCTGAATTCGAGTGTCACCCTTCTTGAAGTTAGGTTGACCTTTCGCTTGACCCTTTTTCTGAGTCCATTTGCCTTTTCCCTTAGGCTTGTCAGCTCTAGCAGAAGACTCTACTATATTAGCACTCATTGAACCTGAGGCATAACGAACTCGGTTGTCCTTCAAGCGGTTCGCCTCTTCTGTCCTCATATGACTGATTAACTCTGGCAAGGTCAAATCCCTCTTCTTATGCTTCAGATGGTTTTTGAAATCGCTCCAGGATGGAGGGAACTTTTCTACCAGCATGTTGGCCTGAAAAGTTTCACAGATCTTCATTCCTTCACCCAATACTTCAGCAACCAGCAGCTCATAGTCATGTACTTGATTCATAATCTGCTTGTCATCAACCATTTGAAATCGCAAAAGATTTCCCACAGCATATTTCTTTCTACCTGCTTCATCTGACCCATACTTGTTCTTCAGAGTGTCCCAGATATCCTTGGAATATTCAACACCAAAGAACATGTCAAAGAGCTTGTTGTTCATGTGCTGTAGAATGTGACCACAAACGGTTTTGTTGTCCCGTTCGTATTTTTCTATCGCAGCTTCATCACTTTTCTTTTCAACAGGAATGATCAGGGGAGCTGTTGGAGTAGTGAGAGCATCATCTGTATCAATCTGACTCGGTGGATTAGTAAAAAGAACATAATCAACTTCCAAGGCCTCAAACAAAATTGTCATCCTCTGAGACCAACGACGGTAGTTAGTACCATCAAGCGGCTCAACTTTGGACATATCGGGGATGACTCTTGGTACAATTGAAGCCATTTCAATCCACGAAAATTAACACAGCAAGAATATTGAACCAAAGATACTATAACCGAAGTAGAGAGATTCGATTATCCAAAACCGAAACCACAGCCAAACAAGACCTTAAGAGTACCAAACTCAAGAGGCCAAAATTACTTCGAATGGAACAACAATTCGAAAATTAAATTCGAATATAACCTCTTTAATTGAGCAGATAATTCGAAACCAATTTAATATTTTCGATGAGAACAACTTTAATCCAGAAAATAAACAATCAATATCTCGACCAATATAACCAATATCTCCACCAATTCGAATGAAAGCAATCTCTCGACCAAGTTTAATCCAGCAAGCAATAATGTAGGCAAGGCTAATATCAAAGCAAAACCAAACGAGCAGCACAAATTCGTAGAGAACCAACCAATTAGAGCAGCAAAGTCGAACGAAAATTGCCAATAACGGAGGTTAAATTAATCCCGAAATTAATCAATTAATTCGTAAATCAAACGAACCAATTGGGAGCAGCACAACGAATATATATTGCAGCGAAATCAAAAGTAAGAGCTCCGAAAAAATCACTTCAGAATGTTGGAAATAATTAATGATAATCGTAGCAATTAACAAAAATAGTTAAACCAAACCGAGATTAACGAGTTGTGCCGTGATAGAATCACTGCCCTGAAGTGATTTTCGACCGGACAAAGGCGCAGATCCCTTCAACGTCGAATCACCCCCAAGGTTTACACAACGTTCTTCGATTCCGTGCACTCGGAATAGAAGAATGGAATTTGCAAATATTACAATGCCAGATCGGGTATTCTCTCGCAATTAGGGTTAGGGTTTTCAAGAGTGGCCGACGGTTGCTCTTTGAAAACAAATATAATTTTCGGTGTACTTAAACAAATGAAATTAGCATTTAAATAGGCAAAAAACCGAATGAGGGATAAGTGGAACGTCTTCCACTAATCAGCCCACAAAACCGAAATATTTGAATGAGTAAAACCGCAACCGTCGAAAACCGAATAAAAAACGGTAAAAGAAAAAAATGGGTCGGGTCGGATCAAAGACCACACCACACCCACGCCCAGCCCGGACCGGACGGGCGGGCGGCGGCGCGCGCGCGTGTGTGTGGTATCTAAGATCCAGCCCACAACCCACAAAACAACCCAAACTCTTAATTCAAACAACCAAAAAGTGAGGGGATATAAAAAGTGAACAAATCTCTTATTCACTACCAATGTGGGACAATGGAACAACACCCACATGGTTGCCATTGCTCCAACAATTAATTACTTGGAGCATGAAAGCTTCCTTATTCTTGTGTACAGATGCTGCAGTAGCTGGTATCATTAATTACTTGGGTGGCCAGTAATAGCTGTAGAATGAGAAGTAGGCCTGTGCAGCCGTCATAATCAACAAAAACACAGCAGCCACGAAAGAGATAATAGACCATGGATTATTAAAGTACCTCCTCTTCAAAGTTGCCCGCCAGGCGTTGCAAGGCCGACTGTAATATTCGTTTATGTCCTTGTATATCGGAGAAAGAGGACTGTCATTTATGTGAAAAACGACTTCTTTACAAAGGCAGTTGATAAGAACAACGACTTCATCATTACTACCAAGCCAATGATCAATTATTCCATGTTTATGGAGGTATTTGACGTCTTCAGCAGAGTTGATCAGTTGATCCAGGAAGACGACACATGAAGTGACTTCGTTCTTGTAATTGCATTGCTCAGATGCTATGAGATTGCAGAAGAAAGTTTTGGTACTATCATCTATGATGATCGGAGGGATATGAAGAATTCCATTCTCGAACTTTATGTCCCATAAGCGGCCAGTATCTTGTTTCCTGATCTTAATATTAGCATCTTTTAGCTCGGTAACACAATGAATCGGCCCTGCAGAATTACGGGAGAAACTATCAGAGGCACATCTTTTAAAGTTTATAGTGAAAACTGTTTTCCGTCGCCAGTCGGTCATTCGTTTCTTGAACTTAATATAAGCATCTTTTAGCTCACGAAGAGGAGCACAAAGAATCGTCTCTTCGCGCCTCTCACCCGCTACACGATTACTTTCAGGCTTAAATTTGTTGTGGGTCCAGCCCACATGTATTAGTAAAATATGTATTTTGCTTTGTCCTAAGGAATGGGCATTTGATAGCATTTTTACTAATCTTGGATTAAGTCCAACTTGGGCTTATTATTTGGGCTTCTTAATTAAGCCTTTGGTATAAATAGTTGCTTTACAAATTAGGGCAAAAAAAAGGAGAGGTGTGAATTTTAGAAAGTCACACGCACAATTAGAAGCAAAGAAGAGAGGAAGACAAAGGGTTGGAGAGAAGAGTGATTTGCGATTGATCAAGAACAGCGTTCAGAAATTTGTCGATCGCCGGAGTTTCCACCGTTGGATTTTGCTGAAATTTGGACAGCTTGTTGGGGACACATAGGGCCTCATTTTGAACGGTTGGATCGTCGTTTTGAGATCTGGTTTGTCTGTTATTGCAGCGGGATCGAAACTCTGATTTGTGGTGATATTCTTCACCTTTGATCTCTTCTTGCTTAAGCTCTTATGTATGTTCTTGTTGGTGGGTTGTGAATTGTTGTGAACTGATTTGGATGGTTCATTTTGCCCTCAATTTATCATAATAAGATAAGGAAATAGGGTGGACTCCTCAAACGTCCCGTGGTTTTTACTCTTCACATCGAAGGGGTTTTCCACGTATAAATCGTGTGTTGATTGGTTCGTTTTGATAATCTATTCATTTGTGCTTGCTGCCCATAATTAGTTTTGCTTGGTGATTTTATTTGGTGAATTATTTGTGGTAGATTTGGGTTCTATTATTTGGTTGATTGTCTTGGTGTTGATCCTTGTGGGTATTGTCATATATTACCCGGGTCCTTTTAACTGGTATCAGAGCTGTGGTTTAATTTGACTGTTATTATGGAGTCTAGTAGTAGCAGTTCAATGGTTAAATTGACATCAACCAATTATTCCATCTGGAGACCGATGATGGAGGATTTGTTATACTGTAAAGACTTGTTTGACCCAATTGATTTAATCACAAATGAAGATGGCACCATTAGTAAACCTGCAAAACCTGAAAAGATGGAAGATAGAGATTGGGAAAAGATGAAAAGAAAATCTTTGGGGACTATTAGACAATGGGTTGATATTAGTATTTTTAACCATGTGTCTCAAGAGTCCGACCCATATGATCTGTGGAAGAAATTGGAGGGTCTTTATGAAAGAAAGACCGCTTATAACAAAGCTTCATTAATCAAGAGACTTGTTAATTTGAAACTGAAAAGTGGAAAGTCAGTGTCAGAACATCTTAGTGACTTCCAGGACATCATTAACAAGTTGACTACCATGAAAATTGTTCTTGATGATGAATTGCAGGCTTTGTTCTTGTTGAGTTCTTTGCCAGATAGTTGGGAAACGTTGGTTGTGACTATTAGTAACTCTGCTCCGGATGGTGTGCTATCATTGGATGTGATCAAAGAAAGCATGTTCAATGAAGAGATAAGAAGAAAGGAGATGGGAGTTGATAATTCACAAGCTCTTGTTGAGAACAGAGGAAGAGGCAAGAGTCGAGGTCCCAAAGGGCGTGGCAACTCAAAAGAAAGGTCCAAGTCTAGAGAAAAGGAGACTAGGACATGTCATTACTGTAAGAAACCTGGCCACTTGAAAAAGTTTTGCTACAAGTGGAAGAGAGAGCAAGGCAAGATGCAAAATTCACAAAAGGAGGGAGATGATAAAAATACTGCAGCAACCGCTTCTAAAAGGGATGATGAGATCGCTTTGATTTGTGCAACTAATGATTGTAATCATGTTGATAGTTCAGATTCAGAGTGGCTTGTAGATACAGGAGCCTCATACCATTGTGTTCCCAAAAGGGAGTACTTCATGAACTACCAAGCTGGTGATTTTGGTAGTGTTAAGATGGGAAACCAGAGCTCAGCAAGCATTGTTGGGTTAGGTGATGTTCGTGTGAAGACGAGTGTTAGGTGCATGCTTACATTGAAAAATGTGCGCCATATTCCTGATCTACGCCTTAACTTGTTATCTCCAAATGTCCTTGATCAAGAGGGTTTTCGACATACCTTTGGTGATGGCAAGTGGAAATTATCCAAAGGTTCTATGACAGTTGCTCGAGGTGTGTTGTGTTGTTCTTTATACAAGACATACTTGAGTGTGTGTTCTGGTGAGTTGAATGCAGTGGAAGAAAAGAATTCTCCAAATTTGTGGCATCGAAGGCTGGGACATATGAGTGACAAGGGGTTGAAATTGTTAGTAGGTAAATCTCTTATTCCTGTTGATAAAACTATTTCTCTTGACCCTTGTGATCATTGTTTGGCAGGAAAACAACATAGAGCTTTCTTTGCTAGGAAGTCTACTAGAAGGCAAGATAAGTTGGAGCTAGTACACTCTGATGTTTGTGGTCCTATTGAGCTGGAGTCTCTTGGTGGTAATAAATATTTTGTTACCTTTATTGATGATGCTACTCGGAAAACTTGGGTCTACATGATGAAGACAAAGAGTCAAGTTTTCGAGATTTTTCAGAAATTTCATGCCATGGTAGAAAGGGAGACAGAAAGAAAGCTAAAGCGTCTTCGTTCAGACAATGGTGGTGAATATACTTCTAATGAATTCAAGCATTATTGTTCACAACATGGCATTAGACATGAGAAGACAGAGCCCGACACACCACAACACAATGGAGTTGCAGAGAGAATGAACAGAACCATTGTGGAGAAAGTGAGATGTATGCTTAGAATGTCAAATCTTCCTAAGACATTCTGGGGTGAAGCAGTTCAGTGTGCAGTGTACTTGATCAACAGAGCTCCATCAATTCCTCTTGGCCTTGACATTCCTGAGAGAGCATGGAAGGGATGCGATCCCACTTATTCACATCTGAGAGTTTTTGGGTGTAAGGCATATATGCATGTGCCGAAAGAACAGAGGTCAAAACTTGATTCCAAAACTCATCCTTGTGTGTTTGTTGGATATGGTGATGAAGAGTATGGTTTTAGACTATACGATCCAGATAAGAAGAAGGTAGTGAGAAGTAGAGATGTATTATTCTTTGAGCACGAGACTTGTGCAGAGCTTTTGAATACAAGGTACTATTCTTCCTCAGAATTGTTATTTGATTCTACTGATGTTTCTTCTTCTACTACTTCTGTTGAGCAGCCAGCAAATGATTATGTTGATGTGATACCTGATGATGTTGGTGAGGTACAACCTGATAGTGGTGATGTACCAGTTCATGATGATGGTGATCATTCATATCATAGTGAGTCTTCATCTGATGAAGAAGAGCTTCATGAGGAAGAAATTTATGATGAAGAGGTTCATGAGCAGGGGGAGCAACCTATCCCTCAAGTGGAGGATACAGAGGTTCGAAGGTCAGTTAGAGAGCGTAAACCTTCAACAAAGTATCCAAGCTCAGAGTACATTCTAGTCACAGAAGATGGGGAGCCAGAGAGTTATCGGGAAGTATTGTCATCTGATGAGAAAAATATTTGGCTCGATGCTATGAAGGAAGAAATGGATTCCTTGAAAAAGAATGATACTTATGAGTTAGTGAAGCCTCCCAAGGGCAGGAAAGTCTTGAAGAACAGGTGGGTTTTCAAGAACAAGAAAGATGGTGAGAAGATTGTGAAGCGGAAAGCCAAATTGGTGGTTAAGGGATGCAACCAGAAAAAGGGCATCGACTTTGATGAAATCTTCTCTCCAGTGGTCAAAATGACATCTATCAGAACCATGCTAGGTTTAGTTGCAAGTCTTGATCTTGAGTTGGAGCAACTTGATGTGAAAACTGCTTTCTTACATGGTGACTTGCATGAAGAAATCTACATGGAGCAGCCTGAAGGATTTGAAGAGAAAGGGAAAGAGAAACTTGTTTGCAAGTTGGAGAAGAGTCTTTATGGGCTTAAACAGGCACCGAGGCAATGGTACCGAAAATTTGATTCGTTTATGATGAGTAATGGTTATAAACGAACTTCTGCCGATCCTTGTGTGTATTTCAGAAAGTTCCCTGGAGGTAAATTCATCATCCTTCTGCTATATGTTGATGATATGCTGATAGTTGGACAAGATGCAAATATGATTCAGAATTTGAAGAAAGACTTGTCCAAGTCATTTGACATGAAAGACTTGGGTCCAGCAAAGCAAATCTTAGGCATGGAGATTGCTCGTGACAGGAAAGCTGGGAAATTGTGGCTATCACAAGAAAAGTATATTGAACGGGTGCTTGAAAGGTTCAATATGAAAGATGCCAAGCCTGTTAATACACCACTAGCTACTCATTTCAAGCTAAGCAAGAGAGATTGTCCTACAACAGAGAAGGAGAAAGAAAGTATGTCATCTGTTCCTTACTCTTCTGCTGTTGGTTCTCTAATGTATGCTATGGTGTGTACCAGGCCAGATATTGCACATGCTGTTGGTTTGGTGAGCAGATACTTGTTTAATCCGGGTAAGGCTCACTGGGAAGCCGTGAAGTGGATTTTCAGATACTTGCGGGGCACTTCCAAATTGATTTTGTGTTATGGAGGTGGAAAACCTATACTTGAAGGCTACACTGATGCAGACATGGCTGGTGATTTTGATAACAGAAAGTCTACCTCAGGTTATGTGTTTACATTTTCAGGGGGAGCCATTTCATGGCAATCCAAGTTACAAAAGTGTGTAGCATTGTCCACAACTGAGGCAGAGTATATTGCGGCCGTGGAAGCAAGTAAAGAGATGTTATGGCTTAAGAGGTTCCTTCGAGAGTTGGGTTTGAGGCAAGGTGAGTATGTAGTATTCTGTGATAGTCAGAGTGCTATTGACTTGAGCAAGAATGCAATGTATCACGCTCGCACCAAGAATATTGATGTTAGATATCATTGGTTGAGGAATGTGATCGAGGAGAAGCATTTGAAACTGAAGAAAGTCCACACAGATAATAATGGTGCAGATATGTTGACAAAGGTAGTCCCTGGAAGCAAGCTTGAAGTTTGTGATAAGCTTGCTGGGATGAAGGTCAAGTGATCATGGAAGTGATCGTGTCTTCCCCGCATTGGGCCGGAGGGGGAGATTGTTGTGGGTCCAGCCCACATGTATTAGTAAAATATGTATTTTGCTTTGTCCTAAGGAATGGGCATTTGATAGCATTTTTACTAATCTTGGATTAAGTCCAACTTGGGCTTATTATTTGGGCTTCTTAATTAAGCCTTTGGTATAAATAGTTGCTTTACAAATTAGGGCAAAAAAAAGGAGAGGTGTGAATTTTAGAAAGTCACACGCACAATTAGAAGCAAAGAAGAGAGGAAGACAAAGGGTTGGAGAGAAGAGTGATTTGCGATTGATCAAGAACAGCGTTCAGAAATTTGTCGATCGCCGGAGTTTCCACCGTTGGATTTTGCTGAAATTTGGACAGCTTGTTGGGGACACATAGGGCCTCATTTTGAACGGTTAGATCGTCATTTTGAGATCTAGTTTGTCTGTTATTGCAGCGGGATCGAAACTCTGATTTGTGGTGATATTCTTCACCTTTGATCTCTTCTTGCTTAAGCTCTTATGTATGTTCTTGTTGGTGGGTTGTGAATTGTTGTGAACTGATTTGGATGGTTCATTTTGCCCTCAATTTATCATAATAAGAGAAGGAAATAGGGTGGACTCCTCAAACGTCCCGTGGTTTTTACTCTTCACATCGAAGGGGTTTTCCACGTATAAATCGTGTGTTGATTGGTTCGTTTTGATAATCTATTCATTTGTACTTGCTGCCCATAATTAGTATTGCTTGGTAATTTTATTTGGTGAATTATTTGTGGTAGATTTGGGTTCTATTATTTGGTTGATTGTCTTGGTGTTGATCCTTGTGGGTATTGTCATATATTACCCGGGTCCTTTTAACAAAATTGGCTTCTTCTTACTACATCAAGGAGGTGATACACATCATCCGATGATTTTTTGCTTTGTCCTGTCCTCTGCGTTGTCTCGCCCTTTGATTGGGTAAAGAATTGAATTGCTAACGCGGCAATATCGACCGGCGAAGCTGAGTCTTCGGCTTGGAGACTAAACAGCTCATCGAGAACGAAGAGAGGAATCTGGTTTTCAAGCATCATCATGTCTCGTCGAATGGGCAACTGCGTCAATCGTTGCGTAGAAAAGATTGGATCATGTTTATCATAACCAAGCTTGCGAAAACCGTCACGTGATTCCGATCCTCGAAGTATCTCAAGGATGAAGCATCCATCGAGCAACATCATTTTAGCAAATTGCTCGTTGGTACGCTGAACGGACGGTGATTCATAACAAGCTTGTGCCCTTTCCGCATGTTTCTTCATGGATTCAAAATAAATCTCTGCGCCTTTACCCGTGCGAATGCAAATACGGCGGAGGGCTCGCCACTTGTGCGTTTCCATTTGCTGGAGCGATGCCGTATCATGATGATAAGGTCCTAAGGAGACAACTTGGGGAGTGTAAACCTTACCATCGGATACAGCCTTTAGGTGTTGAGGAACTCTGTGCAATCTCACATTTTTCCAGGAATCAGCAGCATTATCTTGATCGGCAGCCTCTACTTTTTCTTTAATAATTGAAATCACACATTCATCCTTTTGACGTCGAGGAGATTTTATCTCGCGCTCTTGGTTCTCCCCAATAACTACTGCACCAGGCCCTGCCATTGTGATTTGTTGATGAAAAGGAATCTGTACAGTAGCAAAAGCTGGACGATTTCTGTTTATGACTTGATCATAAACGCTTAAGCCAATATGACTCCTCTCTTTCTTTACTATTAACTAATCTGTTAACTTGAACGCGGTTTTTATAGGCCAATTTCCGTGTGGCTGCTCCTTCCTCTTCCCTCTTGAAAATGAAGACAAAAGAAGAACCAAAGAAGTGGGGTAGACGATGTCAGATGTTCTGAGGGTCCTGCTACAGTAGAACAAGCTGTGTAAGCAACATATGTTACATATCCTAGCTAACCATAGCCAATCGTACCGTATGCAATTACATCCGTAATAAACATATTTAAATTTAATAAAAAATAGTTTTCTTTTTAACTGATCACATATTCACAATACATACATTCATGCTTAATTTTAAAAACTATGTATATAGATATAATTTGGTTTCTTATTTCTCATAATTTAATTGTTTTCTTCTATGTATCGTTGTATAGAGTCATGCAAGCATGTATATGGTATATATGAATATAATCAATATTTTTTGTAAAATAAAAATAATCTCATTCAAATCAAGTTTTTTATTCATTCCGTAATAATTTCTATAATTTTATTTCTTATTTTCATGATTTGATTATAAATTTTATAATTATATCACTTTATAGGCGCATATATATCCATGAACATTTTCTGTCCTGGATACACACAAACATAGTTAAATATTATGTCTACATATCACAATAAATCTTAAAATTATATATATATATATATATATATATATATATATATATATATATATATATATATATATATATCTTGGTATAACCACATCATTTATTCAGTTATAATTTTATTAATATTGAAAATTTTTGAATAAATTATTTAATTATGTTTCTTATTTTGCTAAAAGTAAGTTGGAATATTTTTATCCATTTTACATTCTTAAATTAAGATAAATTAAATTGACTAATAATAATCAATATTTTATTGAGTCAATGATTGAGATATATATATATAACTTTAATCCCTTGATTTTTTTTTAAATTTAATTATTCTTTATAAAATAATTAATGATGAACTAGATATAAAAGAAATATAGACGATTGTGTATTAGTTTGACAATAAGGAACATAGAACAAGAGTGAATTTTTTTTTGATAAACTAGATCCATATATGAACATAGAACTACAAAAGATAGTAAAACTACTAGAAAGGAAGATTGAACAAGAACAATTAGGAAAAACATAAGTATAACATTATCATTATTTTAGCTTATTATTAAGTCACACATGATCATATTTGGTTTTTATATATTGATAAGAATAGTTAGAATTATATGTATATTGTATGTACGTATGAATTATTATATTGAAAAAAATATTAAGAAGAAAATATTATAGGAATTTAATGGTTTGTTTATATTATTGATTTAATAAATTAATAATATAGTTATACTGAGATATTTTATTTATAGATATAAGATTTTTGAGGTTATGATTAATAAATATTTAATAGGTTACTTGTTGCATGTGAGCAGTGAATAAATACATTCAATTTGTTAACTTTTTATGGATATTGTTTGAGTTATTAGTATTAAAATTAATTAAAAGAAACATTTTACATCAACTTAGTGCTTTGTTCATATTATTGATTTAATAAATTAATCATAGTTATACTAAGATATTTTACTTATTGGTATGTAAATTTTGAGATAAATCGAGACATGATTAATATTTATAAATATTTAATAATTACTTTTTATATGTGAATAGTGAATAAAGACATTCAATTTGTTTATAATGTAAGTGGTAAAATTTTAGAAATCTTTTAACTTTCTTATAGATATTGTTTGTGTTATTAAAATATTTGAAATTATCAATATTTTAGATTGT
This sequence comes from Tamarix austromongolica, assembly GCA_039764185.1. Lineage (NCBI taxonomy): Eukaryota > Viridiplantae > Streptophyta > Magnoliopsida > Caryophyllales > Tamaricaceae > Tamarix > Tamarix austromongolica. The sequence continues at coordinate 77,698,232 of CM077818.1, read as the reverse complement.
TATTAGTTTATAGATTGTTAATCTAGTAGTAAATGCCTCAAGTTCAACTATCTTCTAATGTCATATTTTTTGTGAATCTTTGGAATGTAGTCCACCAGTCTGCTATTCATCCACTTGTTAGTAATTGAGGTAAAATACATCTTGACCTCTTTAGTCCATGTCAATGGAGAAATTTATATGAATTACTATTATTTATATGTGGTGTTATATAAGAAATATGGAAGTTCAAATTAGAATGTGAAAAATAAGAAATGTAGCTTTAGCAATCTATTAACTATTATCCTATTGATATTGAATAAAATTTATGCTAATTACCATAAATTATATATGTGTGTACATGTCTAAAAATCAATGAAAAATATTGATAGTTAAACTACTACATAGAGTCTAAGAAATAAATTATAACTATCTATTAAGATTTTCCAAATCATTGATTGTATATAAATATTATAATATGATAATTGATAATTTTTCATAAGACTTAATATATATCGGAAATTCTATAATATAAATAAGTTATCCTTAATTTTTTTTAAAAAAATTAAACAAACAAGAAATGATACCTTTAAAATTATGAAATTCTATGCAATTTGAAATATGTTTTTTCTAACAAGTGTCTAAGAACACTTGTTAAAATGACTAAAAATATAACGAAATCTAACATTTAATCTTAAAAATCAACTTTTATATTTACATTTAATGCACTAACCATAATATTTTAGGTAAAAATTTATAATCATAATAAATGCTTAATGCTTATGAATATGTGTAAGAAAACCCGTTTTGAATATAATACTTTTTATGTTGAAAAGTTCGTTCGGTAAAAACTAAAGTAAATTTTATGTCATACAACGATATATGTCACAACATTAAAATGTTTATTGTTTAATAGTTGGTGAACGGTGATAAAGTGCTAATGCCTCAATTCATTTCATCTTCCCAGTTCAACTAAAGATTTAAATAGTAAATTAAAAAGAATAATATAATACTCCATTTTATAGTAGAGGTTTAGAGTCTTGTTCCTTTTCTATTCTATTCATTCATATAAGTTTTTTTTTTTAAAAAAAATAAAAAAATTATTAATGATAGCCTTAAGGGATATGGTTAAGAAACTAAATATATAAATATTAATTAATTAATATCATTTATTAACTTGCATATTTGTCATATATTTCCAAACTAATACTATTTTAGGAATGAAATTAAATCTAAAAGAAGCCATTCTCTCAATTTTCATACTTTTTAATAAAGTAAAAATAATAGTCTTAAAATTACATTTACACCCTACATTGAAAAATAATAAAATATTTAATGCATATATAATTAAAAAAAGTGAGGGTAAAATTGAAAAGTATGTTTTAACTTTTCTAAAATAATTTTTTTATTTAAAAATTTAATGATAGAATAATTTTCTTTTTAATACGAATGGAGTATTATGTTATCAAATCTACTCTCTTTTTTGCCATCTTATTAATACATCTCATAAGATAAAATGCTTAAGTTTTTTTATTTATCTTCTTGTCAATTTTGGTATCAGTTATCTTACTCAAAATTATTAGATATCAATTATCATAAAATTTAAAACCTATTAATGTGTACCCTTATTATAAAATAGGGGAGTACTTATACGATCGATGAAAACATAAAGTTCAAGAACCAAATGCCAAAATGGCCCATTTATGTTTATCAAATACTAGAATAGCCATTACAACTAAACACTAAACAACATAACCTCTCTATTAGTCCTAGAATAAACACTCCTAATCATTAGGCATGTTTCAATAAAACCTCCATAAACATGCCTAATGGATAGGTGTGTTCCAATAATTTTATGTGAAACATGCCAAATGACTAAGCATGTTTCTATAAAATTTTAATTTCTTTTTTTGAACACCATACCCCCATCATTTGTACACCACATTTCATCATTTCTAAACCAAACCTCATCGTTTATACACCATGCACCATCCTTAGTACACCATGCCTCATCATTTCTATAAAATGGCTTATCATTTGAACACCACACCCAATCATTTCTAAACCATACCCTATCATTTATACACCATACCCTAACATTTCTAAACCATATACCATCATTTCTAAACCATGCTCCATTATTTATACACCCTACTCTATCATTTCTACACCATGCTTCATCATTTGAACACCGTACCCCATCATTCCTACACCATGTCCCATCATTTGAATACTAAGGCCCCATCATTTTTACACCATGGACCATCATATCTAAACCACACCCCATCATTTCCCCACCATACCCCATCATTTCTCTACCATGCCTTATAATTGAAAATGATGGGATATGGTATAGAAATAACTAGGCATAGTGTAGAAATGATGGGCATGGTGTAGAAAGGATGAGGCATGGTGTATAAATGATGGCTTATGGGGTACAAATGATGGGATATGGCTTATAAATGTTGGGGCATGGTTTGAAAATGATGGGACATTATGTAGAAATGCCCCTAGGGTATGGTTTAGAAATGATAGGCATGGAGTAAAAATGATGGCTTATAGGGGAAGAAATGATTGGATATGGCTTATAAATGATGATATATGGTTTAGAAATGATGGGCATGGTGTAGAAATGATGGAAATGGTATAAAAATGATGGGATATGGTGTAAAAATGATGGGGCATGGTGTATAAATAATGGTGTGTGGTTTAAAAATGATGGGGCATGGTATAGAAATGATGGGGTATGGTTTAGATTTGAAGGGCTAACGATTAGGAGTGTTTACTCTAGGAATAATGAAGGGGATATTTTAGTTAGTTTTTAGTTTGAAGGGCTATTTTAGTATTTGATAAACATAAATAGGCCATTTTGATATTGGGTTCTTGTACACTTTTCTGACATATTCTCTCTCCACCATCAATATTTTCTACCTAACCAGACAATGGTTAGATGGTTGTAATTTGTGGCATCACCATAGTTGTTGATAATGGTGGTAGGTAATGAGTATTGATTGTTAAGACGTCAAACTTGATATTATAGGGGAGACTGGACAAATGTTCTAGCTACTTTTTTTCATAATTACATATTTGTTTTAAAAGCAAAGTCAAACATTTCTTTTAAATAATTTCTTCAAAGGATTTTTATGGTAACTAATTATTACAAAAATCTAGCACCAAACTATGGCTTAATTAGTTTTCTTGAGCAACTAGATTATGAGTCCATAAAGCAACTTTAGTGGGGGAGTTTTAACGAGATTAGTTTTATACTTTAGTTAAAAATAACTCTCCTCTTTCTTACTTCTTTCATTCTCACCCAATTAAACTCTCCTTACTTCAGGGTGTCCTATCATGATTTCATGGTTAGATGTGATGACTTCCATATACCATTTTATGCCCTCTAGAAACTCTCCTATCTTTCATTCTCGACCAAGAAAACTCTCCTCTCCTTAAATGAGGATATTTTAGTTTGGAGAATTTTATATCATAGTTAAATGTTGTTTTAGTTAATATTATATAAATTATTATTTCAACTAGCTTTAATAAAAATATATAAATAAATTAGAGATTACTTACCATTAATAATTGGCATAATTTTTAATTTATTCTCAAATACCTACTTTCATTTTACTTTTAAAATTAGGGTTAAATATTTTTTTCAATCCCTTCATTTTTAAAAAGAAAATTTTGTTTAGTAGAAAATTATGTTTTAAAAATTAAATCTTTAAAAAAAAAAATCTTTCAATTTTTATCCTTACTTTTTCTTTCTTATTTTATGCTTTAGTTATATGTTAATTTTCAATAAAGTGTATGATCTATAATAATATTGGTAAAATTACCTACTACAATAATAGGTAAATTACCAAAATAACTTTTTTTTTTAAAAAAAAAGGTAGTAGATAATGTTGAAATAAATTATTGATAAGGCCTGAATATATATAAGACTTTATAATTGTAACACTCATTTTTTAAAACTTAAACACTTAAAAAAATGTGGGTGGAAGTTAAATACAATAATGGTATTACCGCAACACCTAGTATAAGTAGACATATCACTACCCCACTTATACTAAATGATAAGTCTAATTTAAAATGGAAAAAAATGAAATGATATTTAATATCAACACAAACCAAAAGGAACTATCAAAGCATAATAACCTCAATGAAAAATCAAACCACGTAAGGTGGCACAAATGAAAAAGTTAATTGTAACCACAAAATCATCAGAATATTCAACTGAAGTTAATAACAACAAATGGAAATCTGAAAATTTCTACCTCTCCCACTCTTGCCCACCATGCATGGCATCAACACACTGCACACGTTCATGCTCCATCTTCATTTGGTTATATGTTCACCATGTATATCATAAATTATTGCAACCTTAATTAAAATGCATAATAAGTTAGCTAGGAGAATAACTAAGTAACACACAAGTACTAATAAATAGTACCACATATTCGTGTATATATATAAGTATATAAATCCACATGTATACACTCCAAATCACAATATTAAACCAAACAAAAGGAAACAATCTAGTTATTAATTGCTATTTTAAGTAATCACAACATTTAATTATTTAACTGGGGAAACCAATCAAGGATCAATTAGCAAATTAAAAAAGGATTACAAAGCACACCTGAATCATTCCAATTAACACAATCTAAAGGGGATAACAAAAGTTCAAAGACCTACCACCTTCATCATTCTATTCTTAACATCCCCTAATAAGATAAAAAAAAAACTATAAAGCAAATGAGAAACCTTAACCAGATACAACTCACAAATAGATAAATATCCACAAAAGAAAATGAAAGATTATTGCCAATCTCCAACTTCAAAAGGCCAAATCATAAGGATTCAAACCCACTTTATGTTCCACTTTAAGTTGATATTTTAAGTAACCATACTCACACAAGATCACATGATCCACCACATTTACTCCATTTTATCCACATACCATAATAGTTAATCTTCCATATGGTATAACTTTCCTAAACTAAGGGTCACCACTTTATTTTCACAATGCTAGAATAGTAAAATTTATTAAAAATCAAAATGGATCAAGTATCTCAGGATTTGATCATGTACTAATATAATTATAAAACATAATTTAGTCATATAAAATATTAACCTTGTAACATATTTATTATATAGACAATGCCTTTATAAAAGAAATTTTTATAAGTTAATCATAATAAAAATCATACTCATATAACATGCCTAAAAATATAATCTTTACAACAAATTAAGAACCCACATTTAAATTGAATTCATAAAAATGAAACTATCATCCTCAGGGCTTAAGTATAATAAAATCATACATATCCAGGTAAGTCCACATAATATGACAAGACCACTTACTTAATATGAGCATCTAACACACACATAGAGAGAGAGTATTACCCCTAAATTTGAGCGGAGTGTTATAAGGATTGATATGATTACTTATATCAATATGGTATACCATCATTTTAATGATTTCGTTTTAAGAATTCCACAGTTAAGTGTACTAGCCATGAAGAAATTTTTAGGATGGGTGATCCTCTTTAAAAGTTTTGAAACTTTTTTTGGAAAGCGTGTGAGTGAAGATAAAGTGTACTAAAATTACTCGCACTGATCTATGGGAAAAGTTGATTAACCCAAAAGCGCTTCAGGGTAGCCCATCCACTTTTGTCGAGCTAGGGTGCTATCAGGTGGCTACCAAGTGGCATCTATGTTGTCTTATCAACTTAGGGTATTAAAAATGGTATTAAAGTAAAAGTATGACCATAGGATGAACTTGAATGAACTAGTCAGTTGCTTAGTAGGACGGTTCTTGACATCAACTATATTGAGACAGTTAATGGTTGTTTGCAATGAGGGTGTTGCGTTCTTTGAGTGGGGGTGAATGTAATACCTCCAAATCTGATTGTAGTGTTATAAGTGTTAATATGACAACTTTTATTAACATGATATACCATCCTTTTAGTGATTCCATTCTAAGAATTCCACAGTTAAGTGGACTTTCCATATAGTAATTTTTAAGAAGGGTGAGCCTTTCAGGAAGTTTTTAATTTTTTCTTAAAGTTTCTTGGGAAATGTGTGACTAATAACAAAATGCATTGAAAGAACTCGTGTTAATTAGTGATCTAACAAATCAATTTGAAGGCGCTCTAGGGTAGCTCCACAACCCTTATAGAACCCTAGCTCTATTAGGTAGCTACCAAGTAGCCCTCATATGGTTTGATCTACTTGGGGGTATTACACATACACATATAGAGTTTGGAAGTAAAATTACCTAGATCATAATCCAATTACAAATGCTCACTAGTCAGCTAATCTTATAAATTAATAAGATATAACTATCAATACCAACTGATATACCTATTAAATAAATAAATAAATATTTAATGATTTTCTTATACAAAAATATCCACCTTTCTCAACCTATAATCTGTATGTGATATGTCAGATATCCTCTTTATCATATTGTACTTAAATAGTTCTTAGTAGATAAATTACCCAAGAGTGATGGATCAAAGATTTATACTTAATTAGCCCACAATTCGTCGATTATAAAAATAAGTAACTAATCATGTTTTCTAAATATAACAACTAATCTAAAAACTGAAGTATTCAACAAGACTTAATTATTACCATTTTGTATAACATATTTATTATCATCCTAATAATAAATCTACTAGAATGTATGTTGAATTATTTTTGCCAATAAATAGTAAATTTAAATGTTAGAGGTTGATTAATTGTAGGTAAAGCATACTTCTAATACTAGTATAACTGATTAATGTTGGGCTATACAAATATTAAATTTCTACTAAAAGTGTACATATAGCCTAAAAATTCAATTTAATATGCACATTGTGTGAGCCAAAATGTTGAGATAGCTTATTATCTAAGATAATTAAACTAGAATAAGTGGCATAAGACTTACATGCTAAAGTATCTCATATTTAAACCAACTTAGTATTTGATTCTTTGGCTTAATTTGTCGAAAACCCAAAACCCACGATTACCTTTCACGAAACACGAACTGCATTTATGGGTTCAAGAAGTATAGCGTATATGAGGGTCTAAGTTCTTTGTTGTCAAGTATCAATGTTCCTAAGAAGTTGGATATTAGAAATAACTTATTCGGTAACTAAAAGCCTTAAGTCACAGCTTGTGCTACTATACAACAACTTTTGCATGCCATTCATCTTACCAAAAACATGCACTCTTTGTAATGGTGTTATATATAAATACATGGGATGGCAACTTAGGATTTAAAAGAATGCCTATATATATAGCACCAGACTGGGGTCACTACAAGATATATAGTCAAACAGGGCAATTTTAAAATGTTAAATAGGGTGATAATAAAATTGCCCTATTATAGATTATCTAATAGAGCAATTGAAAGTTTTCTTAATTAATTCTAACAAATAGTGCAATATAAAACATCCCCTATTAGATCTAATCTAATAAGGTAATGAATAAAAATTCTCTTATTTGATCATAATAAATAGTGCAATAATAAAATCCCCCCTTTATTCTTAAAAAATAGGGCAATGAATTTTTTTCCCTATTTGATACTATCTAGTAGGGCAATATATTAAAATACCCCTATTTAAATCTATCTAACATAGAGTTAAATAATATTTGTCTTTATTATTACTAAGAATAATTATTTTTGAATATTATTATTATTATTTGTTAATATTAAAAAAAATATTATTACTAATTATTGGTAATTATGATTAATATTAATCTTATTCATATTTATATTTTATTTCTCATTATTAATTATTTTTCACATTTATTCACAATTATTATATTTATTAGATATTTTATTATTAATTATTACTAATAATTGTTATTACTTATTTTGCATTTTCTTTTGATTGCTCCTCTGGAAATAAGTTGTTGCTTCATGGGAAAAAACTAAGGGATGCCAAACACGGTGTTAGATTGCACAATGCTACTAGGCTAGGGTGCAATGGCTTGTTGACATTAAGTCATTTGTTCCGTATTCCATATAATCATATTCCAAAAGTGGCCATGTATATTGCCCTAATTTACCCACTTAAATAAGAGGACCAGATAAACATTATCTTAATTCAAAGTTATAAAATCTCTATGCGTGAACAATACTATATAAGAGTTTACTCCCTATGTTTCATAATATAAGTCCTTACAGATTTCTAAGACAAACTTGACCATTAATTTTTCTCATAGGATAAACATTATAATATAAAAATATAATTGTTATATTCATATCGAACAATACTTTCATAATATAAGTTTTTTGTAATTTTAATTATTAATCAAAGTCTGTCAAAAATTTGGAAAGGCTTACATTGTGAAACAACGGTATAATTTTACATGCAAAGTTTGTTATGACCATATAAGTTGCTAAATACCGAAAACGAATGATCTTTCTTGATCATTTAGCCACTTGGGTTTCTTAAGTTTGGACATTAAATGACAGATGCCTTTTATTAAGAGTCTGCGCTTAGTTGGGGGAAAGTGTACATTTTTTTCATGTTGCCTTTGGAAAGCAGCTGGCAGACATGTTGTCCTTTTATCAGTATGAAACTCGCCTTATGGGGATTCATTTCCCTCACCGTCTATTGGTTATGCTCATTCCATGATCTCAGTGATATTGGGTTTAGCGGTTGCAAGCTATCATTTTGCATTCCTGTCTTTCTTTTTCCTTTTAGTAAATACACTAATATTGCATAAAAAGGAACGTACATTGTTCATGCTCTTAGTTTTACATATTCATGAATCCTCTTTACCATTGTGTCGTATCTTCCTGGAGTTAACGTTGGGTTGAAAATTATCATTTTGCATTCCTTTTTCTTTTTTGTTCCCTTGAGAAATGTCAACATATCCTCTTAGTTTTACATATTTAGGTCGGAACTTTGTAAGTTATGCCCCAACAATTATATAAAACTAATGCAGATGTAATGCAGCACTATAATTTTATTAAAATAATGGCATGAGTACCCCTAAGCAATGTACTACTGCTAACATTTAACAGTGCATTATGCCATCAAATTTTCCTAGTTAAACTAATAAGAAGTGAGTTTTTCAACTAATTGTCGCATGCAATGTCTACCATCAATGAATAAAAGATACAAAAAAAAATGGGTGTTTCAGTCTTGCGGTGAAGCTACTGTGGAGGAAGACTTGTGATGTATATCATCACCCATATGCCACTCTCCTCGAAGCCTTTAGGTTCTATATACAGAAGCATAAGATCCGCTAGCTAGATTACTGATGGTTTAGCCCACCATTACTACGAAAACGAGAAATAATAACGGGACATTAATAACGGTAGTTCGAAAACCATTGTCAAATGCGTGAAAATTAATGGGCGGAAAGTTTTGATAACGGTTCTAGTTCAAAACCGTTATTAAAAGGGCAACGTTAAAATTTGGACGGATGTTTTAATAACGGTTTTATGTAAACCATTATTAAAAGATGATTTAATAATGGTTCATATTAGAACCGTTGTCAAAAGTCAGAAGCTTTTAATGACGGTTCTTAGAAGAACCGTTATTAAATCCTCTTTTTAATAACGGTTCTCTCAGGAACTGTTATTAAAACCCCAAAATCAAACTTTTATTTCGCTCAGTTCTGTTTCGTGCCAAAGTTTTCAGACTCTCTGCACCTTCGTTCTCTTGCTCTCATTCTCCTTGCAAACCCTCGCACCACCACACCGGATCCTCTCAAGTAAAGGAAACCCTCGCACCGCCAACTCTCCACCACGCCTCTGCCATTGTCGGCTTTGCATGTGCATGCTGTCATTGTTCCGAAGCTAGCTAGCACTTGCACCTTCATCCTCCGTCGTGTTTGAAGCCCTTGCCTCTCTCAACATTCTCACTGTGGTGTTTGTAGCTAGCTCACTTTATATATGTGTTTGTTCTTCCTCTCGTAACTTTTTATCTACTTATATATGTATATATATATAAATGCATCCATGTTGCTACAGGGTTTCATTTGTTTGTTATTGAAAGATTGTGGTTTGTCGTTCGAAAATGTGTTGTTGAATGTGTTGGCTGAAAATTTTGCTGTTTGTTGTTGAATTTGTTGCGTTATTGTTATATATTAACAAATGCATGTGTTGGTCGAGACCCTTACATATATATATAATATGAATGTGAGTGTAGAATTATATACATTTTCACTAATAAAAACTATATACACACACACACACACACACACACACACATTTTCATTAATAAGTATAGGAGACTAGCAATAAGATATAGGAAATGCAAATATATTTTACATATGCATATGTTAATGATTGCTATTTGATGAGGATTAAATAGATATAGAGAATAAGGAATATATAAAAGTGAATAATTAAATAGAGAGAAATAATTGTGTATGATAATAATAATAATAATAATAATAATAATATGATTTATATATTATGCTTTAATTACATTTAGCTAGGTTTAGGGATTAGGGTTTTTTTTTGTGGTTTAGGGTTAGGTTTTATTATAATAAATTATGGTTAATTAGCTAGGGTTAGGGTTAGGGTTTATCATTTATTATGGTTAATTATGGTTAATTAGGGTTAGGGTTAAGGTTAGTATTAATATCTTTTTGGAAACGTGTTAGCATGATTCGTATATAGATATATATAGAATAGCATGATACATTTGAGATTAATTCTTTCTAAGCATGATTCGTATCAATAATATAATGGTACATTATTATGCTCAATACATAACATTCTAACATAATTTATTTATTTATTTTTTGTAGAGATATGGCCAACAAAAACATTGATAGGGATAGCAGTGATGAAGAAGGGAAGAGAGGACCTACGATTATGAGAATTATCATAGACATGAGGAATAGAGGAGAAGTAGTCGAGTTGGGATGGAATACTTACAATCTTCCCATCGGCCCTTACGCAGATATGTTCTTGACCTACATTTCACTTATGACTCGTAACCGTGTTCCTATCTCCTATAATAATTGGAAGCAGGTTCCACAGGGTCATAAGGAGCATATTTGGCAGGAAATCACGGTAAATATGCTATTTTATGTAATCATTTTTTTATGTCAAATGTTATTAATTTTATTACATTAACATTGGTATACATCTACATGTCTTATTTTGCAGAGAGTGTTCAATGTCCCAGAGAGTAGGAAGAAATGGCTTCTTAGACATTGTGGGGAGCGTCTAAGAACCTTTAGGTCATATTTAGCTCGTAGAAAAATGTATATAAAGAGGGATGGTTCTCTATGATAGAGCCCACCCAAACGATATGGTTTCATCGATCAAGAAAGTTGGAACCAATTCATTGCTTATCGTCTTACGGGGGATTTTAAGGTACTTGTTAGATAACAATTAAACTTTTTGTATCAATCCCAGTATTATGCTTAATATTGAAATAACCATGTCATTATGTTTTGGCTTGTCACATAGGAAAAAAGTACACAAAATAAAGAGATTGCCAAGCAAAATAAATACCGGCATAATATGGCTCGCAAAGGCTATGCGGGCCTTGAAGAGGAGTTGGTATGCATTTTGTGATTATCTATTTACATGTAAATAGATTCTTTTATAATAATATTCTTAATTAAGAATATTTTTTGATTTGTAGCTCCTAGCCCAAGACTTGGACCCATGTACCTCGTCCATCAATATTGGTACATTATGGAAGAAGGCTAGAGCAACAAGAGATGGATATGTTAATGAATATGTTGATATTGCAGCCAAAAAAATTGTAAGTTTGTAGATATCTAGAACCCTACTTAGTTTTCTTTTAGAAAACTATTATATTATGCTTATTCCTATAAGTTAAATTTATAGGACGAACTTGAAACGTTAGAAGGTGACGAGGTGGACCAATATAGCATTGTGTCCCAGGCTACAAGAATTGTAGAACACCCTAGAAGACACAGGGGCCTTGGATTGGGTGTTATGAGAACGAGCATATGTGGTCGATCTTGTGGTTCTCGTAGCACTAATGAGCAAGTTGCCATCCTCACCCAAAAATTGAACGTGGCATTTGAACGGATGGCAACAATAGAGCAAGAGTTGTCATTTATTAAATCTCAAGGGTATAAGCCATCCGATTCAGTAGACCATGATCAGCTTCACATACCTAATGTAAATAGCGTCAGAGATAGTTGTGAAGCTGATGCATTTCTTTCTACTCTTCCCGAGGTAAGCATTACAAACTATGAATTGTTATTAAATGTATTCGGTGTAATAAATTATTAATAATGTATAATATTTTTGTTTAGGGTTTGCATAAATGTAACTTATTAGCGAATGACCTTTCAACAATTTTGGCGAAAGAAAGGGTCCTCATCAGTCACAGTACCGAAACGCAGACAATCTACGGGTACAATTTAGCCCTAAATACAAGGCCGGTGAGTATTGACACTCCAATCATTGGCAGTGCACACTTGCCTTGTTATAAAGAGGGCGATGAGGCAACCACAGTACTAGAAGCTCATGGAAGCTTCGTGGCTTGGCCTGCGGATCAAATACGTCTCACTACTGAAGAGGTATTGACATTTGACATCTTCATTAGACCTTGTTTAGTAGTTACACTATATATACCTTTTTCATATATATATATTTATATGCTCAATATATATTTTGTTTAATATTATCAATTAAGGAATCAAAAAAGAAGACTACTTCTACTAGTAAAACCAAGAGAGGTACTAGCAGAACGAGCAACACAAAACAGGGCACTGCTAAAGGAAAGAGAGCTAAATCTGAAAAATCAGTTGCCCCACAAAAGATTCCTTTTTCAGATCAGCAAATCCAACCTCCACCAGCATTAGCTATATTATATTTTTATGCCCAAAACTACCTTAGGGACAATTATATTTTCATTGATTATCGTCCTGAGTATGTTGGGAGGGACGATGCTACTTACATGGTATCGACGACTGACATAAGCGACATTTATAATATACAATGGATGTCAACCATAAGTGTCGCCGTCTATGTCACGTAAGTATAATTTTGTTTTGAGATTTTAGTACTCTTAACTTATACAATTGGAATTTTTATGACCTCTTATATGAGTTATTATTTATTAACAAATATGCATTATTTTTGTCGTTTATAGGTTGGTAGCTACTCGAGCTGCGATGGAGGGAATGCTATCCTCTATTGTGTTTATGTGCCCATACTACATAGCTGACAATAGTACAATAAGAGAGGGTAGGCACATAAACTATTTAGCGGATCGCATTTTGATTGAGGGACACAACAAGCTCTATCTCATTCCTCACCTCGCAACTGAACATTGGGTTTTGTACGCCGTCCGACCTGATCTTAATAAAGTCTATGTGTTTGATTCCCTTCGAACTTATGACGTGCCTTTTGAAGTTGCTCGTCGTGGTGGGAAGGAATTTATCGACATGTTAGTATACTTTTTACTTCTTACTTCATTAGCTTATTTATACATATATTCGCCTAGCTTTCATTATTTGAGGTATATACGCGTACTTACAATATTGTGTATCCAACTCTATTTATTAGGGCACTACGGACAGCGTATCAAAGGAGAGGTGGGAATGGTGTCCCAGACCCAAAGAATGTTCAATACGAGCCTGTCATAGTAAGTAGGAAGGCACTACTGAATTTATTTGACAGTGTCCACAACAGCAAAACGACAAATATTGTGGATACTATTTATGTAGAGCAATGGATCTGATAGTCCAAAATAGATCGGTCAACATAGATCTAAGCCATGTATGTTTTCTTTTCGATATTTTTCCATTAATGAATCATGACATATATGTTTGGTACTTGACATAAGTGCTAACTGTATATTAATCAAAACTTGGGATTTATAGTTTTTCAACGATGATTATGCACAAGGCCAGCAATACAATGTTGAAGAAATTGATGAAGTGAGAGAGCAATGGGCCAAGCATGTGCACTCATTCATTCGGTATTAGGTAGAGATCTATATATTCTATATGCATGTTCAGGTTTGTATTTTGTCTATGTCTTTAAGTCTTCTAAGCTAGATTTATGAACATTTTGCTTTGGGGTGTAGAGCTACCAAGTTGTGGTATGCCTACTAATTTTTATTCTTGAGTATATATGTCCGGTGTATTAACAAGGGATTGATTGAAATTATTGTGTGATTGAATATTTTTTATCAATTGATGTTGTTTTACAATGCAAATTTGGTAATTATTTGAACATACAACTGTGTATGTGGGCAGGAACAAAACTGCAAAAACTAAAAAAAAAAAAAAAAAAACTGGAGTTTTAATAATGGTTTTTAAGTAAAAACCGTTATTAAATATGAAGTTTATGCACATATTCGCGGGTTTTTGTATATTTTTCATGACGGTTATAAACCGTTATTAAAGATTTAATAACGGGCGATTCAATAACGGTTGAAAACCGTTATTCAAACTATAAAATAACCGTTATTAAAACCCCTTTCCGTGGTAGTGCACTTAGGCTATAGTGTTAGCTTTGGGCTGCATATTTTTGAGTCTCTACATGGATAGATTAATGTTCGACATGGTGGGGAACATGGAATTGCTAATTGATATTGCTATTTTTTGTAATTCAAAACATAAGGGTGTCCTAGTGGCTCTTAGTAATGAAAATAGGAATTCCAATTAGTTGCCATTAGTGTCCCCTAGCTGTGAGGGAAGAACGGTTGCAGTTTCAGTAATTTTTAATTTTTCGTTATTTATTGTTTTGTTTCGATGTGGTGGGATAATTGTACCATTTTTCCGATCCTACTAACCATTTTATATTTGTTTGATCAAATAATTATTTGATTAAGTGTTTTCTTAAAGCTTGTTCATATTTTAGAGTGATATCCATTTATTGATCGTTATTTTAAGAAGTTTGATCGTTTTTGCTTCTCTATAGTCTTATTATGATTCTTCCTAAAATATGGTATTTTAATAGTTGATGGCTTGAATTCTATTTTGGCTGGTGAGCCTGTTGCTTGCTAAATTATGGTTTGTTCACTCCCCCTCTTTATCATTCCAAATGTGGAGCAATGTTAGCTCGAGAAAATGGTTTACAAGATTGTAGCTAAGGATGTCTTTCCACATTTTCTGAAATTGAAGTAGTAACTCATTATTCTTTTGTCAACTACAAGAAAGAAGCGAAAAGAATCGAATTAATGCCATGTCGATAAAGATCCACTCAGCTTGTGGAGCAAAGTCTACTACACCGAGTAAGGAATTTGCCAAATTATTTTATTTTATTATTATTCCTTAGTCAACATTTGTAGTTTGACCATATTTGATTGGATATGACTATATGCAAATCATTGATACATATAAATTGTTGCTTAATGTATTATATCTATTGTTTAATGTTCAATATCGAATTTTTGTCATGTCAAATTGATTATGTGAAAATTTATTACTCTAGATTATAATATGCATATAAATTATTAGAATAAAATAGGAAAATTGTTTTAAGGAATTAAATAGGGAAATACTATTGTTCTAACAAGTAACTAAAATAAGATAATATTTTTTCCCTAATAAGTAAGCTAAATAGGGTAATATTTTCACCCTAACATCTAATTCAAATTGGGTAATGTTTTCGCTCTAATAGGTAAGATAAATAGGACAATACTTTGCCCTAATAGGTAACTTAAATAGGGCAATATTGTAAATGTTTTCCTAGTAGCTTCAACTCAAATAGAGTGATAATATTGGCCCCGTTGACAATGATCAAATAGGGTAATTACAATTGTCCCATTAGAGTGAAACCAAAAAGGACAATAGAGAATTTTACCCTTATAACCCTAATAGGATGTAAATACTAGGGCAATATTAGGACAATTTTTTTCTCTCCTATTAAACTAATAAGGCAATATTTTTATCTAATAGAGTAAATAATATTGCCCTATTTGACTATATATCTTGTAGTGTTCTTAAATTTTATGTTCCACAATTCGTCAGCGTTCCCTTTCCTAAACTTGATACCAGCATTCCTCAGGTCATTAATACAATCAGCTTCTCGCCTTTTTTTGATTCGACAACTCGTTTAGGTGAGAATTTCTTATCGAGCAAACGAAGCCAGTTAAGGGCGCCCTCTGCTGCCCTGGCTGATGGTATTAAATCATGAAAGAATTTATCTGCTAGCTCAACAGCCCTAGGCTTTTCATCAGGGTTCTTAGATTGAAGTCCATGCAGTTTATCAAGAACAATGAAAGGAACCTGGTTTTCAAGCATTAGCATGTCTTGGCGAATAGAAATCATTGTTCCCCTTCTAGAAAAGATTGGATCATCAGAATCATAACCAAGCTCCTTAAACCCCAACTTATTCGATACGTCAGCTCCTTAAAGTATCTCAAGCATGATGGACCCATCGAGCAACATCATTTCCACAAATTGGTTGCTGGGAAGCTCTGACTCTTCTTCATAACAAGCTCATGCTGTATCTTCTAGTTCTTTCATGGAGTCAATGAAAAGCTGTTTGTCTTGTTTCGTGCGCTTGATAACATGTTGAAGCAACCGCTGCTGTTGTTAAAATAGACTTAAGAAAGAAAAGATTTCTGCTGCTAAATTGCACAAAATTTTTTTTTTGATAAAAGAACATGGCTGTAAATAGCCTTTTTAGAAACTGAAGATGCAACCCACGTTTACCACAAACAATCATCCTAAAAAATGTGGCTCATTGACACAACAAACTTGACAGAATAAAATCAGATAATTAAGCTAACAACTTGACTCAACTAACTCCTAGAAAATAGCTCAAACTAAAGACTAATTCAAATCTGAAACTTAAACAATTCTCTGACTTCTAACACCAGTATTCAACGGCTAGTTAGCACAAGCTTGATCACTTTCAACACCCCCTCTTGATCCAAGCTTGCACATGCCAAGCTTTTCCATAAAATGCTGATGCTTAACATGATTTAGAGCCTTGGTGAACAAATCAGCATTCTGAAAATCTGTACCACAAAATTTCAAAGCAATCTTGCCTTCAGAAACCAATTTCCTAATGAAGTGGTATTGGACTTCAATGTGCTTTGTCCTGGCGTGGAAAGCTGGATTCTTTGTCATTGCTATGGTTGATTTGTTATCACACCACACTTCCAAGGCTTCTTGTTGCTCATAGCACAGATCCTTCAAAAGCTTTTTCAACCAGAGAGCTTGCTTTGCTGTAGCTCCTGCAGCCACATATTCTGCTTCAGATGAGGAGAGTGCAACAGTATCTTGCTTCTTAGAACTCCAAGTGATGGCTCCAGATCCAAGATCAAACACTGAGCCTGAGGTGCTTTTCCTGTCATCTACACATCCAGCCCAATCACTGTCTGTGTATCCTTTCAGCTTGAAGTTCTTGACACTCTTATACCAGATGCCAAACTGAACTGAGCCTGCAACATATCTTAAAATTCTCTTTGCTGCACCAAGATGTTGCTTTGTAGGACAATGCATATATCTTGACACGACACTAACACAATATGCAATATCTGGTCTCGTGTGTGTAAGATAATTTAGACCTCCTACTAAGCTTTTGAATACCCTTTCATCAGCCTTGCCAGTTCCATCATTCTTCTGTAGCTTCTCATTAGCATTCATAGGTGTCTTGGAAATTTCACAGTTCTCCAGGTGAAACCTTTTGAGTAGATCATTAGCATACTTCCTTTGACCCACAAAAATTCCATCTTTTGCTTGCTTCACTTCCAATCCAAGGAAATATTGCAAGGCTCCCAGATCAGTCATCTCAAACTCATGCATCATTGAATTCTTAAATTCATCTAGCAAACTTTGTGAAGAACTTAGATAAATGATATCATCAACATAAAGGCATACTATGATGAACTCATCAATACCTCTTTTCTTCACATATAGAGTGGGCTCATTCTCACTTCTATTGAAGCCAGTGTTGGTGAAGAAAGCATCTATCTTGCTGTACCACGCCCTTGGAGCCTGTTTTAGGCCATATAAAGCCTTTCTTAGCTTATACACTTTCTCTTCTTCACCTCTTTTGACAAATCCTTGAGGCTGCTCAACAAACACCACTTCTTGTAACTCACCATTTAAGAAGGCAGACTTAACATCAAATTGGAACACCTTTAATCTCCATTGAGCAGCTAATGCTAACACAATTCTCACAGTCTCAAACCTTGCAACTGGAGAGAAGGTCTCCTCATAATCTATTCCTTCCTGTTGAGCATATCCTTTTGCAACCAACCGAGCCTTGTGCTTTGATATGCTCCCATCATAATTGAACTTTGTCCTGAACACCCACTTGAGGCCTATGACATTCTTGTCTTTTGGTGAGGTCACTAACTCCCACGTCTCATTTTTCTGTATTGACCTGATTTCCTCCTCCATTGCTTGTTGCCATTCAGCTTGTGAGACAGCTTCCTCAAAGCCTGCAGGTTCAGTGGCAACTAGAGCAAGGTCACAACTCTCATAGATATCAACAAGAGATCTTACTCGAAGTGGAGGGGATTCACTAGAGCTGCTTGAACTTCTTGAACTGCTTGAAGATGATGATGTTGATGTTGGTGTTACTGGTGGAGTTGTCTCAGGTTGTGCAGGAGCAGGATCACCAACTTCATCTTCAAGAGAGACAGTTCTAGCTGCTGTTTTGCTACCATTCAGGTTCTGCTCAAACCTCCAGCTTGCATCCTCATCAAAGATTACATTCCTGCTAATAACAATCTTGCCGGACAATGGATTGTACAATCTATATGCTTTGGACTGAGTTGAGTAGCCAACAAATACACACTTCTCAGCCTTATCATCTAACTTGGCTCTTAGATTTATCATAGCATATGCAATACATCCAAACACTCTTAGATGACTTACGGAGGGTTTCTTCATTCTCCAAGCTTCAAATGGAGTGGAGTTCATGACTGCCTTTGTTGGAGAGATGTTGAGGATGTAAACGGCTGTAGCAACTGCTTCGCTCCAAAAGTCATTTGGTAACCCCTTGACCTTTAGCATGCATCTGGCCATTTCAACTACAGTTCTGTTTTTCCTCTCTGCCACGCCATTTTGCTCTGGCGTGTATGGTGTTGTAAGCTCACGCCTAATTCCTTGATCTTCACAAAATTTTGTGAATTCTTGTGACATGAACTCACCTCCTCTGTCAGTCCTTAAAGCCTTCACTTGCTTTCCACTTTGCTTCTCTACAAATGCTTTGAACTTCTTGAAGTTCTCAAATGATTCCGACTTGGCTTGTTGGAAGAACACCCAACTCATCCTGCTGTGATCGTCTGTGATTAGCAAGAAATACTTGCTTCCTCCAAGAGATGGTGTCTGCATAGGTCCACATAAATCAGCGTGGACCAGCTCCAAACACTCATTTGCCCTCCATGAACCTCCACTTGGAAAGGAGCCTTTGGCCTGTTTTCCATACACACACCCTTCACAAAACTCTAGATCACCCATTCTTGGCAACCCATACACAAACTCTTTTGCTGACAGAAGCTTCAAACTTTGAGAATTCAGATGCCCATACCTGAGGTGCCATAACTTTGCAGTTTCATCTCCCTTGACAACGAGTGCTTGGCCTGCACTTCTTGTCAAATCCAGTGGGAAAACTTTATTTTTTCCCATAGCAATCTTCATCACAGTTTCATTGCTCTTCTTATCCTTGATGAGGCACATATCATCTTCAAACAGAATCTTGTAGCCGCCACACACTAGCTGTCCTACACTCAACAGATTGTGTGCAAGCTTTGGAACATACTGAACATTGTAAAGCAATTTGTTTTTACCTTGCTCAGTTGGAAGTTCTATTGTGCCTAGCCCTTCAACAGACAATTGCTTCCCATCTCCAAGCCTGACAACACTCTTCTTGGAGTTGTCTAGCTCTTTAAATATGGACTTTGAACTTGTCATGTGATTAGAGCACCCGCTATCAACATACCAAACTGAGCTTCCATCACTGTCACAATTATGTTGAGCAAAAAACAGACTTTCATGCTCAGCATAATTTGACTTGTTCTCTGGCTTTCCTTGCTCCTTGTCTTCAGCTTTCTTCCAACAAGAAGCCTCCTTGTGGCCTGGTTTGTTGCAGTAGTAACACTTGATAAGTCCCTTGTAACTCCCTTTGGAAGACTCCTCTCTTCCATCATTGGATTGGCCTCTTCCACGGCCTCTCCCTCTGTAGCCTCCTCTCCCTCTGCCTCTTCCAGAGTTCTGCTGAGATTTCTCCTTACTAGAAGATTCTCCTTTGACATGGAAGGCTTTGTCCTCTTTCTTCTCGTCTCCTTTTGACTTTCTCTCTTCATGGGCTTGAAGAGAACCCATCAATTCATCAAAGGTATAAGTTTCCATATCTTTGGACTCCTCAATTGCTGTCACCACATGATCAAATTTGTTTGTGAGGCTTCTTAGCACCTTGCTTACAACTTGTTGAGATTTGATCTCATCACCATAAGACCTCATTTGCTGGACAGTGCTTGACACACGTGAGAGATACTCCTGGACAGACTCCTTTTCTTTCATCTGAGACGTCTCAAACTCTCTTCTGAGAGACTGCAATCTCACCATGATCACTTTCTTGTCTCCCATGTACTCTTGCTTGAGAGTACTCCATGCTTCTTTTGCTGTAGAAGCAGCTGCAATTCTCGGAAACACTTCATCATCCAGAGATTGCTGAATGATGTAAAGCGCCTTTACATCTTTCTTTCTCTTGTCTCTCAAAGCTTGATCTGGCTCTGCTGGTGCATCATCAACAAAGCCATCTTCAACAATGCCCCATAACTCCTGTGATCTAAAGAGAGTCTTCATCTTTAGACTCCAAAAATGGTAGTTCACTCCTTTGAACATAGGCAACTGGGTAATCGAGTTCCCATTGCCATTACCATTGCTGTTTTGCATTGTATCTCTCTGTGTTTCCCTTGTGTTTAATCCTCACACGAAACACTCAATCAAGCCCCTAGATTACCCTCTAGCTCTGATACCAATTGTTGTTAAAATAGACTTAAGAAAGAAAAGATTTCTGCTGCTAAATTGCACACACTTTTTTTTTTTGATAAAAGAACATGGCTGTAAATAGCCTTTTTAGAAACTGAAGATGCAACCCACGTTTACCACAAACAATCATCCTAAAAAACGTGGCTCATTGACACAACAAACTTGACTGAATAAAATCAGATAATTAAGCTAACAACTTGACTCAACTAACTCCTAGAAAATAGCTCAAACTAAAGACTAATTCAAATCTGAAACTTAAACAATTCTCTGACTTCTAACACTAGTATTCAACGGCTAGTTAGCACAAGCTTGATCACTTTCAATAGCCGCTTGTGTCGTTCCATTTTCCGGGCTCGTTCTAGGCCACGATGATAAGGTCCTAAAGAGACAACTTGGGGAGTGTAAGCCTCGCGATGAGATGGATCTCTTAGGTGCTCGGGAACTCTGTATATGCTCACATTTTTCCAAGAAATAGCTGCATCATCTTGGCTTGCAGCTTCAAGTGTTTCCTTAATTGAAATTACGCTATCATCCTCTGGAGGATGAGATTCTATTGAAATCACGCAATCATCCTCTGGTGGATGATGTTCTATCTCATGCTTTTTTGCCTCCCAGTTAAGCTGCATTCCCGAAGGTGCAAATTGTTTTTGCTGAGAATGCTGCTGGATTGAACCCGACTTTGGACTTAAGATTGGAAGTCCCTTTGGTCAAGCATGCATTCTCTCTCTGAGTTTGAGGGTCATCAGGTACCAACTCAAAAGCTATTTGTCGGTTACAACCAACATCTTTGTTTATTTTCTAAAATGGAGCCTGCATAGTGGGATGCTGCCTTGTTTGTGAGCTTATCATAAATCTAAAAGGCCAATACAAGCAAGCAGATGAATCCCCTCTTCGGAATAGAGAAACAAGTTCCGTCTTGTGAGAAACTCTTTTTCATTTTCATCCACGAAACTTCAACATCCTATATATGGGTTTTTTTTCAAGGATTTTATTGTATCACAATTTTATTTTATTTATGCTATAATTTTATTTTAATTGATTCACATAAATGATTATTTTTATACTAATTTTAATAAAAGAATTATTAATAAAGAGAGTTTTAGAGAACTATAAAAAGTTGTATGAAAATTTTAGGTATAATAAGTGATATTTATAGGGAAAAAACATATTACCATACATAAATTATTAATTAAAAATTAACTATTATTATTGCAATTAGGGGTGTTTATGAATCAGATATATGGTGTTTCGGATATCCGATAAAAGGTTTCGAATATTTAAAAGATCGAATATCCGAAAAAAAAAAAGAGGCTTCGTACATCCGACACCTAGGATATCCGAAGTTTTTAGATTGAATAACAAATAATCGGTCAGGTATCTAAAACTTTCGAGTAGGTCACAATTAAAAAATATTGGATTAAAAATTATTCAATCAAAAAATAAAAAATTGATCCAATTTAAACAAATATGATCTACTAATTTGATTTGAATATAAATTACATTATATTCAATTAGTAATTTTAAATTTTGGATAATAATTAAATATTTAATCAAAATAATAGCTAAAAAGTATAAAATATACTTGCAATAAACACTCATTTTAAATTATACACACATACATGACTATATAAAATGAAATTTTATGAAAAATAAGTAGTGTTTAGAGTGTACATGTATATAATTTATCATATTGGATATTATTTATATTTGTCGGATCGAATATCCAATTTATTTGATCTTTTTCTTTAACGAATTGGATATTTAATTTGAAAAAAGATTATCATATCGATTATTAGATATTTTGAATTGGATTAATTCGAATATCGGATCAGATCATCAGATATCGGATAACTTAAACCGCTCTAGTTGCAATGATAAAAAGACGTAATTGAGTTATTCTCGGGGGGGGGGAATACTAGTGCTATACTATTACTAATTACTCCCCGTTGCAATTTAAAACTCTTTTTAGTAAAAAGTAATTAGTCTTGAGAAAAGTAAGAAGAAAAGGAAATGAGAAGGAAAGAAAATAAGTGAAAGTAATTTTCTTTCCTTTATTTGGATGTTAGAAAAATTTTTGTAGAAAATTGAATTCTTAGAAAATGTTGTTAGTGTTTGGTGTACAAAAAGAAAATTTTAAGAAAAACTGAATGTTATTATTTAAATACTTTTATATATTTAATAAAAATTAAAATATTATGTTGATACATAAAAGTTTTCATAATTATAATAAAATTTTAAAAATTGTATGAACTCAATACCAATTCTAAATATTTTTAGAAAAATTCTAAATTATTACATGCAAAACTAAGCATAACTTTTTTTAAAAAAATTGTAAAATATCAATAACCTTCAAAACTTCCTACTAATAAGAAATAGAGTAAGTAAAAATAAAATAAAATAAAATAAATCATCCTATTTTACTCACCAACATAAAAATTTAAAAACCAAAATTTATGCAAACTAAAAAAAAGCTTCTAAATATTAATATATCAAGATCTCTAAAAATAAAATAAAAAAATAACAAAGTGCACTGATAATTTATAGGTATTAGTTACTAATTAAACAAGTAAAATATAAATATTATAAATATAGAAAGAAACTTATTTTATAGGATAAACTAAAATAGCAATTTAGCCTAGACCGAGTGACTAATATGCTTTATCTAGTATCTCGGTTAGTTTCTGTCTTTTGTTATGCGGCGAACACGCATGTTTGGTGTGAGCACCGATGGCCAAAATTGATAGTCGTTGGTGATTGATTATGATATTCTAATCTCGATGTCTGAAATGTAAGTGATAAATGATTCTGTAGAGTTTCAAATTAAATAGTTAATAACGTACATCCTCGGATTTTCCTTTCTTTCTTGTGATAAATATGAGAAAAATATAGTAGCATATCTTTTCTTTTTGTTTTTCTTCCTATCTTCTTTCTATCTAATTTTTCAGGTAATTAAATATGTTAAAAATAATTTTTCATCAATTTTTTTTCCTTTTCTCTCTTCATAGGAGAGAGGGAATCAAGTGTACATGAACACATCCACTGTGGAAGGTCTATATTCTGAAGTTCGTACATAGTTTCTCCATGTTTGGGGTATATGCACAAGGATGATAGAAACTCATAACTCATAAACGAAGGAGCTGAAGTCATCCACAAGGATCAGCGGCACACTCCAGAGACTACATAGTATAAAACATGACCTACATGGTATATTAGAAATCAAAAATAATTTTGAAGCGAGAAGTGTAGTAGAAGGAAAGTTTCAGCCAGATGATTAGATACCACAACAGAGACACTTAGGATGCCATTCAGGCCTTTTTAAACACTCAGTTCTAAGGTATGTCAATTTGGTTTCCTAAAGAACAAAGTAAAAAGGCATCTTTCCATGATTAATAAATAAAGAAACTAACATGTGAAAGAATTCGGTATCAATATCATAGACTTTGTATAGGAAATTCACAACAGATGCAACTAAGATAAACTCTCATGTCTGAACGCTTATCTGAATATGGTGGGAGGTAACAGGAAGCTGCCAGCCTGCCAAACAGGGGCAGTACCAATAGCATCACAATCGGAGCAAGTTGTAACTAATCACATTTAATACAATTGTTAGTTTGGATACCAAGTATACTTGCCAATTGCTGCATATTCTCTCAAATTTAGATCAGAGGTGCAGTTATTTAGGAAAAAGGGAGCGGCACCTTAACTCAAGCACCAAAAGTGATCAATATGGGTTTAACTACCCCAGGAGACTGAATGACCATTCAAGTATGGGGGTATGAAGTTCCTAGTATAATAATTCAATCCAAAAGATCAATCTAATCTAAATTTGAATCTGGAAAGCCAACGAAGCAAATTTTGCGTTAGCAGGGAAAGTGAAAAGAAATAAGACCCGACCATTAATTACCCAATTTTACAGCATTAACCTCCTTTCAACTTTGACTCTTTCAAGTACAAACTAGAAGCGAAAACCCGGTCAGTTCTTTCAATTCATTTTCCTCAACGCTTTCCTAATCTATCACAGAACCACAACCCGAAGATGCCGACGACAGCGAACTCATACTAAGACTCTGCGTGTTCACCAAGAATCTCTTCTTTATCTGCATATGCATCTTCTTCCTCTCGTATTCAATGCCAAAACTCGAATCACTATAATCCTATGACTGTACCATGAATGCTGACGACAATGCGCTACGCATCTGCTTAACCCCACTAGTCCAATCTACACCACTTCCACCAATCACATCCTCAACCCCAGAAGCCTTAATAATGAGGGTAGGTAGAGGGACAGTAAATAAGGGAAATTTGATGCAGATAGTAATTATCCACTTAATTATATCTCATTTGAGAAAAATAATCGCAGATCGATGCAGTATTAAAATCATAACAGTTGCAGTACTTCGCAATGACCTATCATCAAGGCATCGTAACAGTGCCCGTTGGACATTTCTATAAATTTTCAAATTTTGGCTTTCAGGCTATGCAATATTCCTGCCTGGGGCGTCTTGATCAATGTTTACAATCGGAGTCGCTCCGTAGTTTCCATCAATCACTACGTGGAAAAATATTTTTTCAACCAATTTAGGTGACGATAGGTGGTGGTTAGACAAGAAGTGAAGGTGGAGGGAGAGGCCGAATAGATTGCAGGACCAAGTTAAAGAAAATAAGCCGAAGTTTGGAGCTCAATATCGAAAGACAATGAAGATTACAAAAATCAGTCGAAGAAAGAAATTGATTGACTTGCAGAAGAGGAGGATGAGCGGGATGACATTGAAGGAGCCTGTGTCGGGAGCAAATGAGGGTCGACGGGTCGAGGAAGGACAGTCTGAAAATTTTCCTTTGCTTTCTTCTGTTTTTCCTCCCCTTCAGCGTAAGAAAATAGTATAGGGTAACTTTCCGTAATGCTTTTCTTCTTGTTTTCTTTCCTTCAGATTTTTTTGACAACCAAACATAAAAAAATAATTTTCCATCTAATTTTTTTTCCTTTCTTTCTAATTTTCCATAAACCAAATGAAGCCTAATGTGTTCATCCTTTGTACTGGCCAATGTGTCCACGAAGGCATCAACTCTTTTTTCCTGCCGGGTGAGAGAGGTTTAATCCAAAAAGTATTTTATTAAGTAAATTTCATTTGATGGTGCACGAGAAAAAAAAATCAATTAATTTGTTTACGTGATCCTACTCCCGAAAAACATACAGTACTCAATTCCATTAGATAGACGCAATAATTTTAAAAATCATAACCTATATCTCCTTCATTCCTTAATAGGGTGTTTCAGATATTATCAATGATTTAGCTTTTATGTATTTATTTTTATACTTTTATGCACTATTAATTATAAAAAGAAAATAGCTTTTTCTTTGAAAGGCACGAAAACACGAAAATGTTTGAGAAGTGGTATTTTTAATTTTAAAAATAATTTTTTTATTTTTTTATTTTGAAAATATTTTAGGATTAAATTAATATTAAAAACATTTAATTTTTAAAAATACATTTATTAATAATTTATATCATTTAAAATAGATAATATTTTTTTATTTTAATAAATTTGTTCTATTTTTTTAAAATATATATCATATGTATATATATATTTTTTATCTTTTTCTACCTTTTTTTTTCTTAAATTTTTAAAAAACAATATTTTTATATTTTCTCCGCTCTCGTCCCTGTCCCTGTCCCCGTCTCCGTATAATACACGTGACAGGGTGATGTTTGATCTGTCAGTGATATAACTTATTTCTCTTCCGTTGTAGGATAATTTTTAATACAAAGAAAGACTAAGATCATCTTTAACAATAATTTAATATTTGAGCAACAACGCAATTACCTTCTATCTTATTTTTAATCTCCGATGAATATAATAATATAATATAATATAATATCTATATTTGTTTTAAGCCACCAAGTCTGAAATAAGCACTACATTTTATTTTACGCATATACCCATATTATTTAATACAAAATTCAATGCAATATCTTTGCATTCGACCGTAAGCAGACAAAATTATCAATTTCTTCTTCTTGTACACCATCAGGCATCCACCTCCCACGTTGCCCCTCTTCATCCTACTTAGTTACATCCGCATGAAGTTTTAGTTTATTTCATATAGGAACTACTCCCTCTTTGTTCCTGCCTGTACGATATTCTTCATCCTATTTCATTGTATAATTTATTCCTTTGCATTTTAGATGGCAACAGTTAAATTTTCTCACCAAAATACAAGTGTTCAAGAAAGTATTGGATATTGATCATGGAAAAGGTAAATTATTAGCATTTGCTTTAAGAATCTTGTAATATATTTTCAATTAACATAATTTCATTTTATCAAACTCTTAACTTTGTTTTCTCGAGTAAAGGATTTCTGGATTTATTATCATGGACCCATAACTTATGAATGTCAAGCCATATCCATCTTTGAAATTGACTATGATGATAAAGTAAAAGAGTATTGTAATATCCACTCTCACTCTCATGCATGCTTTTTGATTTTTATTCTTTCATTTGCATTACATTAAAATTTGGTCAAACTATTGTTATATTATCTCATAAATATCTGTTGATTTTTAATTTAATACACACATCGTGTGTAATTAAATGTTAGTATATTAACTTATACCTTGTATTTTTCTGTTTTGTGTTTCTTTTCTCTTTCTTTCTTTTTCTCCTTTCTCTTTTATTTTTATTACATGGCCCATCAAAGTATCAACTCTTTTTGTTTTCAATCAATTAATAATCACAAATTGCATCATGGATACATTTCCACCAAGTATGTTAGAAGTGGCAGCATATGTGTAAATAGGGGACATGTGTATATATTCAAACAAAATATACATCTCCAACAATATAAATACACATATTTTTTAAATTCCATTTGATAGTGTACAAGAAATAATAATAATAATAATAATAATAATAATAATAATAATAATAATAATAATAATAATAATAATAATAATAATAATAATAATAATTTTTGTTTGTGATCCTACTACTAAGAAACATTTAGTACTCAATTCCATTAGATAGACACAAAAAAATTTAACTATAGGATGTCTAAGATATTATCAATAATTTGACAAACATGTGTGTGTGTGTGTAGATTAATATGTCAAGTTGAAGTAATGAAAATTCCTACATTCGTTTGATGAGAAGGAATGAATTGAACTCCCAATAGGAAATTATTTTCATTCTTTCTCTTCTTCTTTCTTTTATTAAAAAAAAGGGAGAGATTATTTAAGCTATTTATTTATTGCATTAGGATCAAAGAGGCTCAAACACACGGCTTTCATATTGAGAGGGCGGTGCTCTAATCTATCAATAATATCATTGTAACTTATTTCTCTTTCCAACATTTCAACTTCTTACTTTAGTAGGGTAATTTTTAATGCGAATACATTGGACTAAGATCATCTTTAATGATGATTTAATATTTTGATGATATCATACTTAATTTCACCTTATTTTTAATCTCCGATAAATTTTACCTTTATAACAAAAATCATTAATATAATAATATAATATATTATCAATCTATATTATTTTTTAAGAAATTTTTTACATAACAACCACATTTTATTTTACACAAATACCCCTATTATTTAATAAACAGTTCAATGCAATATCTTTGTGTTTAATTAATATCTGTAAAGTGACAAATTTGTCAATTTCTTCTTCTTGTACACCATTAGCATTTACCTCCTACATTTCCCCTCTTTATCTTACTCAGTTACACCCGTATGCAGTTTTAGTTCCTTTAATATGGGAACTACTCCCTCTTTGTTCCTTCTCTTACAGTATTCTTCATCATATTTCATTGTGTACTCTATTCCTTTGCATTTTGGAGGATGAAACTTAAGTTTTCTCAATAACATGCAAGTATTTTAGGAATTATTAAATATTAACCATTTATGGAAAAGGTAAAATCTTAGCTATTGCCTTAAAAATGTTGTAATATATTTTTTATTAATAAAATTTCTTTTCATAAAACTCTTAATTTTGTTTTTCTAGTATAGGATTTGGGGTTTATCATCATGGACCCATAACTAATGAATGTCAAGACATATCCACCTTTGAAATTGAGTGTGATGATGAAGTAAGCATGGTATTGTAACATCTACTCTCATAATCATACATGTTACTTGATTATTATTCTTTCATTTGCATTTGATTTGAGTTAGGCCATACAAGTGTTACATTATGTCACAAATATAGGAATTTTTATTTATTTTCAAATTAACGCACGCATTACGTGTAATCAAATGCTAGTATATTAATTTATACCTTGCTTTTTCATTTTATGTATTCCATTCAAGTGTTACAATATGTCACAAATATAATAAATTTTTTATTTTTAAATTAATGCACGTATTGCGTGTAATCAAATGCTAGTATATTAATTTATACCTTACTTGTTCTTTTCCATTTCTCTTTCTTTCTTTCTTTTTTCTTTCTATTCCTTTATTTATTAGTGGGTCATACAAAGTATTTACCCTTTTCTTCAATATATAAGTAAGCATAAGTTGCATTGTGGATACATTTCCGGTAGTTATACTAGAAATGATGGCATAATTGTGAATTTGTGGGATGTATATATATTCAAACAAAATGTGCATCTCTTACACTATAAATACACATTTTTTTAAATTCCATTTGATAGTGTATAAGGAGAAAAATTAATTTGTGTATGTGATCCTAGTACTAGGAAACATATGGTACTCAATTACATTAGATAGACAGGAGAACTTCAAATATCATACCTAATAATTCTTTAAATTTTGAATAAGGTGTTTAAGATATTATCAATAATTTGAAGAAAACAAATGCACACATATATATCATTAATTGGTGGATTTGAAGTAATAAAAATTCCTATATGAGAAAGAATGAATTGAACTCCCAAGAGAAAAATCTTTTCATTATTTATCTTTGCCAAGAAAACTAAGAGATTATATGATCTATTTATTTATTCCATCGGGACTGAAGAAGCTCGAACCCATAGCTTTCACCTTGAGAGGGTTGCTCTAATCTATCAATAATATCATAGTAACTTATTTCTGTTTCCAACAATCCAACTTCTTACTTTATTAGGGTATCCTTTAATGCGGAGATTGTAGAATAAGATCATCTTTAACAATGATTTAATGTTTGGACAACACCACACTTACATTTTGTCTTATTTTTAATCTCCAATGAATTTTACCTTTACAACAACAATCCTTATTATAATAATATAATATATTATCTATCTATATATATTTTTTAAAGTCTTACATAATAGCCACATTTTATTTACACAAATTCCCCTATTATTTAATAAAGATTTCTATGCAATATCTTTGTATTCGATTAATATCTATTAATTGACAAAATTGTTAATTTCTACTAATGCATGAGCATCTCACTCTTCTTCTATTGGATTTCAAGAGTTAATATACTTGCTGATGATATCAATTATTCTTAAAAAATCTAATGCTACTTATGTTTTTTTAAGTGATTCTTATTGGTACTTTATATGTTTGTAAGAAGAAGAATTCATCAAAGATATCTAGTATTTAAAATAAGAAAAATACAAGGGTAACTAATTTGCATAGAAGATAAAACTATAAGACACAAAGCTTGGTCACATGATTATTACATGGTTAGAGTTTTAATTAACTTTGAGATTTTATACATCTTGTATCTTGTAATTGTAGACGACTGCATATATGTTATAGGGGTGAAGTGTTAGTTTAATTATTTTACCAACTAGTTAATCTAGCTAGCTTAAGGCTGGTTAGGTTAGTGCTTGGTTAGTACAATATAAGCTAAGTACATCCTTGTGTATATATATTATTATTATTATTATTATTATTATTATTATTATTATTATTATTATTATTATTATTATTATTATTGATCTTATACATAGGATAATAATGAAGCTGAATGAAAGATTAAGAATTTTGAACTCTCCTTTCCTATTCAAGTAAGTTGATATTGAGAGTTGAGGTTATTCTAAAGAGAAAACATTGTGATTACTCCTCAGAATCAAAGTGGTCTTTCTAAAGATCCAATCCTAAAGTTGAAGAGCATTTACCACCATTCGAACCAAACATCAATTCGACATCATGTTGGCAGACAATGAAAGATCCTTCTTGAGTGTATGATCGAATATTCTTTAAGCATCCACATCATCTACTTCATGTACAACATTAGGCATACTACATACACCTCCCACATTCCCCCTTCATCCTACTCAGTTATATCTTCATGTGGTTTTGGTTCATTTCATATGGGAACTACTCCCTCTTTATTCTTTCTCATATGATATTTCTCATCCTTTTTCATTATATTATCTATGCCTTTGTATTTTAGAAGATGACAGTTAAATTTTCTCACTAAAATACAAGTGGTTTGGGAAGTATTAGATATTGATTATTCATAGAAAGGGTAAATTATTAGCTTTTTCCTTAAAAATATTTTAATATATTTTAATTAACATAATTTATTTTCATCAAACTCTTAATTTTGTTTATCTAGTATAGGATGTCATAGTTTATCTATAACACCCCAATTTTTGAACTAGAAAATTTTATTGTTAATACAATGCAGAAGCGTTTGAAAAATAAAACTAGAGAATGTTACTGCCACATCAATCATGAGAGATGTATGATCATCACCTAACCTATGCCTAATACAAGACAAAACAAAACAATGAACAAAAAGATGAATGCTCATAAAATTAGTGTGACAATACAAGATAATAAGGGTGGGAATAATATTATAGATGGAATGAGTATACTAGTTTACAAAACCAAGTACAATAAATCAAGCCAAGATTTTAAATAACCAAAAATACAAAAACTTTCCAAAGTAGTGGGAAAGACACTTCTAATTAGTTAGCCTAACTCTTACATGTAGGCATAAACCTCCAACCCCAAGAAATGGCTCACTAATAGGCCATGTCATCAGCCTCAACATACTCTAACTGAGAGTCAAAACCCTACAAATCGTCATCTACTCCCTAGATTAGAAGATAGACTATCACAGTGACTACACAAGTGTAGTATCAGTACGGTGAAGTACTAATAAAACATACTACCTAAAATATGATAAGGATTATAAAGCATATTGAAGTCGCATAACAATATGGTGATATCATATCGGTATAGCTCAACATTTAATCTCAAGTAGTAGTAAAAAAAAAACATGCTTGCATGGAAATCATGCAAGTATAAAAATATGGTAAATACATCATAATCTATACAATATAAATAATATTAAAATTCCTCCTTTAGTGACCACACAATTTCTTGTTAATAAGATATTTTGTTCGGATACACCCATTTCTCCACCATGAACAAAAGTTATGGTAGTATAAAATAATCACAATGGGACACCACACCCACCACACGGGTTAGGATACATAGAAAGGGCTTTTCTTTGGAGATACCACACTCTCAACACATCGAGTGCACCTACCACAAATTAGGATACCATACCCACCACACGTGGTCAAAGTATACGAAGGGGGGCTTGATCTAGGATACCTCACCCACAACACCTTAAATGTCTCCACCACGAGGGATAAAAAATTGGGATACCACACCTGCCTAAACAATGGACAATGCAAAGTGTCAGGGAGCTTATACAGGGATACCTCATCCATCTCTACTGGACATTGATGATATGCCGTCCTGCCATAGTATAATTATATACCTCAAAGATATATGCATACCACCTACCAACCACAACCCGGTAGAGAAGGAAATAAGTATTCAGTGAAAATACAACCACAGGGAAACCCACCCACTAACTCCATAAAGCTACCCCGAGATCCGAAGAGAAAGACTCAAACAAAATATTATACCATTATTATGCATTTTCAATTGATATCACAAATTACAATAAAATCCACACATAACCAAATGGGAGTTTCCAATTGAAAACACCAAACACAATTAAATCCCATTATTTGACCAAATTGGATGTTTCCAAGTAACAACACCAAACGCAATTAAATTCCATTATTTAACCAAATTGGGTGTTTCCAAGTGATAACACCAAACACATCACAAGGCATAAAAACCACTAATTAGGTGTTTAGAGATGACACCAAACTTAACTAAATTCAAGTCCTAAATACCATCATGATGATTCTTATTAAAGCAAGGTAATTATAGTTGAAATTATAATTTAAATGTTGTAAATATATGGAGGTATCAATACAAAAGGCCCAAGAGAAGCACAACTATTTATAAACAAACTAGGTGGCATTCAACCAAACCAGTCTATCAATCTCTGGAATCAATTGATTGGTCTAGTTGTACCAGACCTAAACCTAAAGAACACAAAATAACCATTCGACTGGTTGGCCTTATCGATCAACTATTCATGGAAACTAGTCAACTAGTTTGGTCCAACTATTCAATAGGTCTAAGAAAAGACCAACCCATTTTTACCTACAGAGAAAACAGTTGATGGGTTTGACCAACAAATCAACTGGTCATATAAACTAGTTGATTAGTTTGGTTCGACCAGTAGATGGGTCTAAGTAGAGACCAAACTATTTTGGTTTGCAGAGAAACCAATCAATGGGTTTGACAAACTAATTGACTATTCATCGAAACTAGATCGAATAATCTCGCAACCAACAAATCCAAAACTCCAAACCATTCGACTACTCAAACAACTAGTCGATGGGTTCGAGGAATCGATCGACTGGTCTGGGTAAAACATTACCCAGACTTGTGATACACACACCAAAATTTTCCACACTTTAACATATTAGTCCCATCATACTTCTATGTGATAACACACATAAAAATACATACTGTGCACATAGAATCACATGGATACATGGTAATGTACATACTCAAATAGCCAACTTATGCATAAAATTAGAGAAATACAGCAATCCAAACTTCGAAAGAATTATACCTCATACTCAAATTATAGAATACATATTAGATCATACTCACACATACACCAAACACATGGAACCCTAATAAACATGATTTGGAACTCACACATACACTAAGTATCAGAATGCCTTACCTTGAAGCAATTCTTCTACCATAAAAGCTCCTACTTAATGGTTATCTTGTAGAACATAGATTCTTAAGAGAATCAAAGTTAAACCCATTAAAATTTCTCTTTCAAAACTTCATTAAAAATCAAAGAAAAATCAGAATAAGAAGAAAACACAAAACACCATCTTTTTCTCCAAAACGGGGCATCAAAGGAAGAGTTGAAATTTTCAGCCTTTCTCAACCTTAATTCTTCCTTGATTAAGGAAAGCAAGAGGGAACTAAAACTAAGATTATAAAAATAAAAGGAATGCAAAGCTCACACAGAGAGGGAAGAAAACCAAAGCAAATGTTTATTTTTCTCCGTAGAGATGAGAAGAGGGAAGAATGAAGGGATGTTCAACCCTTGGGAAAATTTTCCACCAAGAAAGAGGGAAGAGAGCAAGAACAATAAGCGAGGGATGAAAAAGGATTAGCAATGAAAGGTATAGAGGATAGGTTGAGTCGACATTTACATAAGAGAGGGAGATGAGACTGGTAAGATTGAGTGTAGGCAACCAAGAAGTGAGGGGCGACTTGATAGGGTGATGGGGTCTTGAGTGTAGTCAAGAATGAGCATAGCAGTGGGTTGGTAAGTCAGGAGATGGTGCACAAATTCAATCTCACACCCTATATGCCAAAAGATAGAGGGATAGGTGAGGAAGAAAAGAGAAGGTGAGGCTTGCCTCACAAGTACTTTTTAGAAAAATTTTAGCTAATTAAAATTATATAAAGATCTAAATAATGTAAAAATAATCCTAGAGTACTAAAATATACTTATTAGCATAGTTAGACTTTAACCATAGGTTTTCATAAACATTAGACAGAAATTCAAATCAAAATAAAAAATTGATCTGAAATCATAGAACAACAAGTCTACTGGTTTGCCAAGAACAAAAATAACAATTACTTGGTGTACCAGTCGATTGGTTAGGTAAATCAGTTGATCGATATACTTGAAATTCATATTTTTTTAGAATTTCAAGCCCATTTCAAAACCAAAACTAATTTATTTTATATCAACATAATTTTAAACACATTTGAAGGATTTTGGGATGGGGTATTACAATATCATTTTTAATTCTTAGCTTTTATCTTAAAAATCTGGTAATACATTTTTAATTAGCATAATTTATTTTCATCAAACTCTTAATTTTGTTTTTTTAGTACAAGATTTCAGAGTTTATCATTAAAAAACCATAACTAATGAATTCCAAGCCATATCCCTATTTGAAGTTAACTATG
Source organism: Tamarix austromongolica (assembly GCA_039764185.1). NCBI lineage: Eukaryota > Viridiplantae > Streptophyta > Magnoliopsida > Caryophyllales > Tamaricaceae > Tamarix > Tamarix austromongolica. The sequence continues at coordinate 77,663,055 of CM077818.1, read as the reverse complement.
ATGATGAAGTAAAAGTAGTATTATAACATCCACTTACATTGCCATGCATGCTATTTTATGAATTAGCAACATAAGAAACACACTTATCTTTCAACCGGTTAGCCTCTTCAATTCTCATATGGTTGATCAACTCTGGCAACGTCAAGTCTCTTTTCTTATGCTTCAGGTGGTTTTTTTTAGTCATTCCAAGAAGTTAGAAACTTCTCTAGTAACACATTATCTTATAATATCTTACAAATCATCCCCTCATCTACTACATTAGCAATCAAGTTCTCAAACTTATGTACTTGATCTATGATAGGCTTATTGTCAAACATCTGAAATCTCAATAAGTTACCAATCATATATCTTTCATACCAACTTCATCAGAACCATAACAATTCTTCGATGAATCCCAAATCTCCTTAGCAAAACCCACATCAAAGTAAGTATCAAAAAACTTGTTCGTCATATGAGTCAACAAGTGGCCCCGCACTATCTTGTTATTCCTATCGTACTTCTCCTTATCTGCCTTGTCCAATTTTTATTTTTATTTTGTTGCAAGAGTGGCCAAAGTATGAGTGAAAGTTGTTACAACAAAATCTTTGATAAGAGGGTTAGTTATCAAAACATAAGCAACATCAAAAGCTTCGAGAAAAATGAGGACCCTTTGTGGCCATTGACGGTAATGAGGGTTGTTGATTGGCTCAACCTTGGACATATCAAGAATAATTTTTAGAACAACTACATCTATACCAAAATAAACTCAAACACAATAGCAAACCCAACAAGTTAGTTACGTAAAAATTTGAAACAAACAAGAATTTTGTAAGCAGTAATCCTTAAACAAAACTAAACACAACAAAATATTGAATAGACCAAAACGGTTCAGCAGACAAAATCAAAGGGGTGGAATTTTCAACCATAGCAATCAAACACAATCAAATGACCCATAATTACTTATTCAAGTGCATTAGTAAATCAAATTGGAATGACTACATATACTATAGTAATTCGCTTGAGATTATTGGAATAATATATGTAGTAATAGAAATAACAAGGTAAATATATTAAATAAATTAAAGCTACGAAATTACTTATCAAATAATGTTGCTATGCTATGAATAAAATTGTTTCCTTGAGGTGAATTAAGGTCAAACATCCGGTGTAATTGCATACGATGATTCGTTCTCAAGATTAACACAACAACCCTCTGATGTCGTACACTCAAGAATGAAAGGTATGGAAAATGCAAAACTTTATCCAATAAGTATCATAAAAATTAATGAAAAGAGAGAGTGAAAGAGTGATTGATTTTTTCTACCGAAAACACTAATAAAAAATTTGAAGTATAAGAGAAAATTACACCCAACAACAATCACTTCCCTAAAGAATCGGTCCACCACAACACATGTGTGTAATATTTGAAATGTTCAAAGTGGAGAAAAAATGAGAACGATAAAACCAAGCAAAACAAAGAGGAGAGAAAAAGAAATAAAATTTCCAGTAAAAAATATTAGGTTTGAGTATGTTAGAACCATAATTCACCTATGCAAATGAGTCAAGCCCATACTGGCCGAACCGCATCGACAACTGGCATGCACATATGTGGTTCAATCAATCACCACTATAAAATAACCCATATAAATTAATTCAAATAATAAGGTGAATAGGAGGATATTTATATTCAAAAAGGTTCTTCCTTCCCATCAATATGGGACAAAGAAAAACTTACAACAACAACATATGTAACACCCCCATTTTTCAAAACCAATTGACTAGAAAAATAAGAAAAAATATATGTGGAAGCTAAATACAATGAGGGTATTACCGCTATAACTATGCAAGTAGACACCACTATTCTACTTACACTAGCTGCTAAGGCTAGATAAAATAAAGAGATACATCAATCTTTATTATTAAACCTAAAAAAAATAACAATATATACTAAACTCAACACAACTAATAGAATGTAAAACAAAAATGAAACGGTTAATACAACCAAAATCTATGAAAGTAGTCATTAGTGGTAAATAAGACTATGAAAATCACCACCACTCTCATTATTCCCCACCACGCATGCCATCCAAACCTTGAACATGTTCATACTCAATCTGCACTAGGTTATCTGCTCACCATGTACATCATGGATCATCACTGCCTCATTTAAAATACGTAACAAGTTATCTAGGAAAACAGCTAAGTAACACGTTAGTACAATGGAATATAATATAGACGTGTATATATATGCAACGAATCATGTAAGAAAGTCAAATGGGAATAAATGAATATGCAGATATTAATCTTTACTTTAGATGATCACAATCTCCAATTATGTAAATGGGTAAACCAAGCAGGGGATCACCAGGAAAATCAAAGTCCGAAGACTTATCACCAACCACGGAAAGATTAGATATCATACCCGGGTCAGAGGACAAAGTCCAAAGGGGATAACAAAAGTACAAAGACCTACCACCTCAGTCATCCTGTCCTTAAGTGTGCACATCCCCTAATAAGGTTCGGAGAAGCCTATAGAGTAGACGAGGAGCCTTAACCAGACACGGCTGGCAAATAAATAAATATCCATAATAGAAAAGGAACAACTATTGGCAATCCCCAACTTCAGGATGCCAACTCTGAATGACCAAAATCCCACTTGTTCCACTTAAAGTATTAATGTCTTATTAAGGTGATCACATAAAGCACACAAGCAACTATTCTTCATTAATCTCTTCCTTTTATTATCCACTTTCTAAACATGGAAAATTTCCCAACTAGGAAACTCTAAAAATATAACTTTCCACAAATAGAAAGTTCCAACTAGAATAACCAACTTTTCAAATCAAACTCAAATCTTTAACCAAAATATTGAAGCCACACGTATATTAAAAGATTAATCTTGGTCAACCTAGGTCAAAAATTAGTATTTAGTGTTAACATAACCACCCAAAACCCAACCATTTGTCAAAACCAACATAGCACACCAAAAATTCAATTTTGTAAATTATACTAATTTTTCAAATTCGACCAATCCTTACTATAACCCCATCCGTTTTCCGTACATAACTCAAAATGCAACAATAATAATTTTTATGAAAAATAGACTTTTGGGGCTTTGATTTGATATGCAATATGATGGATAAAATCTCATTATTGAATTCCAAGTGATTTTTGTAGAATAGTGCAAAGTTGTAGTCAATTCGAATCTACCACGAATTGAACATAAAACCATAAATTATTAGGCTAATCATATTAAATATCATAATTCATAAAATATAGTCATAAGAAGGTATAAAACTATATAATAAATAAAAATCTATACTTTATAGACATCATATTCCATACATATATAATATATGTGTAAAAGTTAAATAAAATAATGTTACCAAATGTAAAATCCTTATATATAGAATATAAGGTCTTCAAGCATAAAGAATGATCCTATGGTACCAAAATAACTTCAAAATTTGATGATCTTGAAAGAATAATTATTACTTGAACTCACACGAAGAAGAAGAAGAAGATCAAAAATTGGATCTTGAATCTATAATCTTGAAGATGATTTAATATTTTGATGAGTCAATTGAAGGTCTTGATGATTTAATTGAAAATATTGATAAATTGGTTCAAGATCTTGAAGAAAGTTGGTGGGAGTTATAAAACAAAATCCATGGCACTATAAGAGAAAGAAAAATGCAGGTTTGGCTATTAGTGTTTGGTATGTGCTTTTAGAATAGAAAGATATAATAAAATCGCACAAGTAAATTATCACTGATATTGATGGGTATTTTTCACTAAGTTCTATTTAGATATCGGAAAAATGAAAAATACAAATGTTGTAGATATTGAATTTATATTTCTAACGCAAAAAGAATTGTCCAATTTCATTATTGTATGAAAAAGTTATAGTCAAATTACTAAATGTTGGTTTGTTTATCTACGAATTTACACAAATAAAATAAAGAAAGATAAATCATATAATATCATTTAAGATAATTAGTAGATAATAATTAAAGACACTACGAAATAAATAAAAATATAAAATTTTATCATATATAACAATAAAAATATATCTCTCTTCAAAACACTCTCCTTTTTCCTTAAAAAAATATTTGTTTATGAAATTCTCATTTTGCCCTTTTGCTATCCTATACAAAATAATGGTTTAAAATAGCCTTTTAAGTTGTAGAAAAAGTCTAACCAGTAATATAACAATCTTTAAAATATTTTCAACACATGATCACATAAAAATAACTATTTTTTTCAAAATAGTAACTTTTAGGTTACCAAAAGTATTATAAAAATAGTATTTTTTTTCTTACAGCTTGTAAAACTGAAAAGTGAGTTTTTCCTTAACCTTAAAATGAATAAAATAGTATAAATATAGCACAATTTCAATTACAAATATGAGTTATTACATCCTCATAAAAGTTTAAAAAAATGATCACCAAAAGAGTACATTAAAAGATTTAAAATTATAGGATATTATAGCATAAAATACAAATTATTTTACCATTGTTTAAAAGAAATAATTGCATAATCTTGGTTTGCAACCTGAATTTTTTAATTAAATCAAATCACCCAAGCATCCTTCGAAGGATAAGGCTCTATCTCATGGTTTTTGGTAGTCCTTTTAACCAGTGCTCCCAAAGGTGTGAACTTCTATTGTTGAGGTTGCTAAAATGATCCTCGCTTTGGGATTAAAATAGGAAGTCCCTTTTATCGAGCATATATTCTCTCCTTGAGTTTGAGAGTAATCAAGTACTAACTCTAAAGCATTTTGTTAGGTACAACCACCATATTGTTTATTTGCTAAAAAGGAGACAATGTAGTGTGAGATGAAGCTCTGTTTGTGAGCTAATGGCCACTCTCCTCTTTGTACTAAAAGAAAGTTCCATTTTGTGTGGCTTTGGTGATTGTGTTGATAAAAACTCTGTTCAATATGGGCACTATATGTACCCCTTCAAATTCAACCGTATACACTATTAGCATTTTATATATGTCAGTATTTTTTTTAAAAAAATGAAATAGCTTTTAGGAAATTTTGTATTATATATTCTTGGAATTTTTCTTTGCAAATAAAAGTTCATATTGATATATTTTTGATAAAAAAAAAAGTTATGATAAAAAATAATAGTGATTAAATATAACGTAGTAACAGTGAAAGACCTGGGTAATAATAATGAAATATGGTAAATTACTTTGTTTAGATAAATATGGAGACAACCGTAATACCTCGATCCCACACTAGGGCTATGGACATTTACTTTAGAGTACTTTCAATATTAATAATAGATCCCACACATAAATAGAGTCTTTTTTAATATAATTTTTTTTATCAACTCACATACATTCAGAAAAACTTACTAGGAGGTCACCCCTCATTAAATTACTCCAAGTCGATTACATTTAACTATAAATTTCTATTATGATAAGTTTTCTAAAATGAATGTATACATTGTTGATATAGGTAGTCTTATTAATCATTTTATGGTAAAACATTAAGTAGATTATAATTAGATTCCCATTACACAACATAGACGCATGATGAAGTATAAATATTAATCTTGGTGAAATAATGACCGATATTGATTAGATTATGGTGAAATCAAACATATTTTTATAAAATACCATATATATAGTAAAACATCAAGCATATCATGATAAAATATCAAGTATATTGTGGTAAAACATAACTATCGAAAGAAGTATAACTATATAATGATAGGCCATAGTAAAACATGAAATATATTATGGTGAAACATCAAATATACAATAGTAAAACATAAAATATATTATGGTGGAACACCAATCACATTATAATAAAACATAAAATTGGTTTGATTTACACAATCAACTTCATATAAAAAGTATTATCTAAATGTTAATCTTCTAACAATTATATCTTTATTTACTTAAATGACACCGTATATATCATAAGCAAGGTATATACGGTTTCAACCACAGAAGCACCAAGATGTATCTTAGCTCATGTTTTTCGTCCATGGTACGTTTGGAGACAAGAACGGTGAAGCAATCCCAAAAGAAAAGGCTTTTGTAAAAATGCAGAGGAGAGATATTTTAAATCTAGTATATTTTAGTAAATATTTTTTTTTAAACTATATATAATAATATATCCTTTCCTTGATATCTATTTTTAATTTTTTTTTAAATAATAGTTTTGCATTCTTCCCCATAATTATTTTTATGTTATGGCCTCCGTACAACCCTCGTTACAACACGTCAACATCTACCGATTATCCTAGAAAATGACAAAAAAAAAAAACACGTGTACGATCCGTTTAATTTGCTGATCGAGGAATTGGTTTGAATCAAGGAATTAATGACTTTTTTCTTCAGGGATAATGTACGCTCCTAAATCCTAATGGGGTGAGGACATGAGTCTTTATTTATGATTAAACCGCCGTGGTATGGATTAATGACCTAAGGCTTTATTAATGATTTATTATTAGAGTTTTTTATATTATCCGATATCTAATAATTTGATCTAATATTTAATTTGATTTAATTAGAAATACTAAATAACTAATTCGATTTTTTTTTTCAAATTAAATATCTGATCCAAAAAATAAAAGATCAAATCGGATATTCGATTCGACAAATACAAATAATATACTATTCAATAAATTATACATATATATATTCTAAATATTATTTATTTTTATTTTATATAAACATGTGTGTGTTTGTATGTGTGTATAATTTGAAATGAGTATTTATTATAGGTAAATTTTATAATTTTTCATTATTATTTTGATTAAATATTTAATTATTATCTTAAATTTAAAATTATTAATTAAATATAATATAATTTAATACTTAAATTAAATCATTAGATCATATTTATTTAAATTGGATTGATTTTTTATTTTTTGATTGAATAATTTTTTATTCAATATTTTTTAATTATAGTTCGTTCAAAAGTTTCGAATATCCGACGGATTATTTATTATCTAATCTAAAAATCTGGATATTTGAAGTATTAGATACCTAACTTTTTTTCTTTTAAATATCTAACATTTTAAATATCTAATCTTTTTTACATAAAATACCTAAAACACTAGACATCCGGCCATCATTACCACTACTTGTTACTTTATGAAATGTATCGAAGATATATTGCCTCACAGCTCTGTACTATGACATGGCATTTAAGTCCCTTAATTTCCTTCACTTCGGCCCTTTCTCTGTTCGAAAACATTAATTTTTATCTGATATTATTTAAAATAATAATGTGTCTTAAATAATAATAATACAAGTAAAATAATAATAGTATTTTATTGTTAAATAGTGTTATATATATATATAGAAAAGTTGTTTAAATAACAATAGTATTTAGTAATCTATCTTATTTAATATGAATTGATGTATAGGGAAAATTTTAAATATTTTTTATTTTAATAAGATATATTTTTATTATATCTTATTTATTTATTTAAAAATTTAATTTTAATAATATGTATTAATTAATACTTATTCCATATTAATAAAATTATTTTATCAATTTGTATAATTTTTAAGTAATAAAAATAATATTAAAATTACACTTACACCCTTTATTGAAACAAAATAAATCACTTAATGTATATATAATCTAAAAAAAAGTGAGGATAAAAATAAAAAATAAACTTTAACCTTTCTAAATGACTTTATTTTTATAAAAATATTTAATGACAAAATAACTTTATTTTTTATATGGAGTAAATAATAATTAATCTTCATAAATAATAATAATAATAATAATGATAAAATTAATAAATATTCATATTACAAATAATAATATGTTAATAATTATATTATTAATAATTAATAATAACATTAATATTGAATATTAATAGTTCATAAGAATAATAGTTAATATTGTTAATAATTAATCAATAATGATATGAATGATTAATAATCATAATTAAGCATCAAAATATTAATGTAAATAATTGATAAATTTTTTGAATTATGTTTAAAAAATTAATGAATAATAATTATAATGTTAATAATAATTAATAATAATAAATTCTTAAATAATATATATAATTCAAAATATTAATTGAGCATAATGATACTTTTTATTGCTAAAGATAGAAATTAGTTATAAAAATAAATATCGTAATTATATTTTTTGTTGCGGGGTCATTATGTGTCATGTCATTGCAAAAAAATAAAGCAACAATAATTTTTGTTGCAAAAAACTAATTAAATGCAATATAAATTGATTAAATGCTACAAAAATTGTCGGTACCAAATAAATGTTGTTACAATACATTACTTTACCTAACTAGATGTGTTTATATATTGCAATGACTTTTGTCATTGCAAAATATTGATCCTACTTCAGTAACAATTTATATCGTTACAAAAACCTGTAATTAGCAATGAATTTTGTCATTGAAAAAAAAAAATTTGTTGTATTTTGGCAACAAATTATGTCCTTACTAAAGCTTGTTATTTGTAACAACAAAAGTTGTTGCAAAAAAAAAAAATATTACAGCAACCATATTTGTTGTTGCAGAAACACATTCATTGCAATGGCTTATGTCGTTGCAAAAAATTAAATATATTTTAGAAACAAAAAATTATAAAATACCCTGAGTCAATACGATCATATAGGAGCTACCTAATAGCACCCGAGACCCAAAAATTTCTAACACCTCCGGTCGAAACAACCATGCGGGGCCACTTGGTGGCCACCTAGGCCCACAAGAACTGCAAGAGCTATTGTGGAGTGCTTTTAGATTGATCGACTAACCTTACAGATCAACACGACTCCTTTTCCAAACTTTTCAAGAGGGTCACATATCGTGAAAATTGCTCCACGACAATCACACTTAATTATGGAGTTATTAGGATAAAATTACCAAAAAAATGGTATACTATGTTGATATAAGTAGTCATATTAATCCTTATAACATTCCACTCAATTTAGGAGTATTACACTTTATCATTACAAAAAATACATAATTATAACAATAAAGTCTTTACTAAATTTTGAACTTAAAATTTCAACAATCATCTTTGTCGTTGCGAAAACATAAAATTGCAACAACATAATAACTTGGTTAAATACCATTGCAATAAATGACCTCTGAAACCTTTAATTGATATCCATAAATTATGCCATATACATATGTGCCGCTTAAATCAATATAACCAAAGTATATATAAATGTTTCTTAACATATATATCAAGAATAAATTATCAAATTGAATAAAAACTTACCGGAATTCTACTTGGCAATTAGGACTTTGATTGAACTTATGGACGCTGAGACAAATTAGCGTGTCCAATCGATATAACTAGACAAGGCTAATACAATAGAGGTAAGATTGGGAGTTGGAGAAGGCAGTGACAACAAAGTATGGACGTGTCAATAAAATTATTGATATATATTTTTTTTGCAATAAATTATTGTTGCGTTAAAATAATCTAAATATTTGCAACAAGTATAGTAGTTGCAATAAATTCAATCAAAATTTTGCAACAAAAAAAAAATTGTTGCAAAAACGTTTAGTATATTGCAACAAATAAATATCGTTGTAAATAAATCACCACATATATTGTAACGAAAAATGTTGTTGCAAAACATATAAATGTCATTGCGTTAAAATAATCTAAATATTTGCAACAAGTATAGTTGTTGTAATAAATCCTATCAACAAGTAAAGTCATTGTAAAAACATTTTGTATATTACAACATATAAATGTCATTACAAATAAACCATCACATATATTGCAACAACAAATATCGTTGCAAAACATATAAATATTATTTCGTTAAAATAATATAAATATTTGCAATAAATATAGTCGTTGTAATAAATTCAATTAATATTTTACAACAAAAAAAAGTCATTGTAAAAATATTTTGTATATTGCAATACATAAATATCGTTGCAAATAAACCATTACATATATTGCAGCAACAAATGTCGTTGTAAACAATATAAATATCATTGCGTTAAAATAATCTAAATATTTGTAATATGTATAGTCGTTGCCATGGACGGAGCCAATTTAGAGCACATGGGGTCTCCTGATCCCATGGATTTTCTAAAATTATATATTATATATACAATATAAATGACAAAAAACATTTCTAGACCAGCGGTTAAAGAGTAGTAAAGGATGTTAAGTAAAGGATGGGGTCCTGGGTTCGAACCCCAATTTTGTCAAAAAATTTCACAGCTATTTTTTCCCTTTGTTTTTTTTTTCTAATTTGTGAAACAGTGAAAGTGCGTGCAGTGTGCTTCGTCGATCCAATCCCGACCCCAGGCCTCCAGCAGTCCAGCTCCTCTTCAATCGTCGATCCACCACTCTTCAGCTCCTATTTGGATTTAAGAAAAAGTTAACCCTACCCCCGCCACCTCCGATCGCCGCGCCCAGGACTGCTGGCTGCCAGGCGCCCATCGCCGCTTCTCGCCACGCGACCAACGATGCCCTGTTGTTGGCTGCTACGGACCTACGGTGCTGCTGCCTGCTGTTGTCTTTAGTAATTAGCAGTTCAGCCATTGTCTTTGTCTTCTCGGAACTCGGAAGTCGTTGGCCGTCTGGCGTCTGCCCGTCCCTACTTGCACACCTCTCTCTAGCTCTCTATCGCTGGCCTGTTCAACTCCGGGCTCCGACCATCCCTATCTATCTCAACAGACAATAGGCAGCTGCAACAAGCCAGCTAGTCGACAACCGAGAGATTGAGGGTGAGTTTTTTTTTTTTTTTTTTTTTTAAGATGAATCTAATTTATTTTTTGTTAATTGAATTAGTTTTTATGTTTATTTCTAATTTTATTGTAAATATGTGAATTTGGAAATTGGAATAGTTTGTATGTTAATTAGTTTATTATTGTATATTTTTCAATTAGGTTATGTTAATTTTGAATTAGCATGGTATGAATTAGTTTGACTATAAGAATTAGTTTATTAATGTGTAATTTTGATTTAGTTGAGTTTGAGTATTTTTGTTAATTGAAATAGTTTGTATTTTTATTTCTAATTTTATTGTAAATATGTAAATTTGGAAATTGGAATAGTTTGTATGTTAATTAGTTGATTATTGTATATTTTTTAATTAAGTTATGTTAATTTCGAATTAGTATGGTATGTATGAATTAGTTTGGCTATAAGAATTAGTTTATTATTGTGTAATTTTGATTTAATTGAGTTTGAGTATTTTTGTTAATTGAAATAGATTGAATTTTTATTTCTGATTTTATTGTGAATATGTGAATTAAGAAATTTCTTATTATTTTTATGTCAATTGGGAAACAATTCTAATCCAATTCCTACTCCTTTAATTCATGAACAAGTTTCTTCATATCTTCATCAAGTTCAAGCTACACAACGCAATTTGGTGGATTTAAATTCTCTAGAATTTGATTTAGGTCTGAAGAAAAAAATTTCAGATTTCCATCCAAATCAACAAGACGAGGTAAGGAGAGCTTAAATATATTATTATTATTATTATTATTTTATATTTAAATATATGATTGTTATTTATTGGGACCCCATGGACTTTATATCCTGGCTTCGTCCCTGGTCATTGCAATAAATTCAATCAATATTTTGTAACAAAAATAAGTCGTTGCAAAAATATTTTACACATTGCAATATATAAATGTCGTTGTAAATAAACTATCACATATATTGTAACGACAAATGTCGTTACAAAATATTTTCTAATAATCACCATACAAATAAATTATTTTTGGCAACAAATTTTTATAACGTCATAAAATTATCGTTGCCAAAAGATATTTTTTACAAGAATAAAGTGTTTTTAAGTCAAACTAAACTCGGTCTAATGTGTATATGCTACAAAAAAATCTTTGCATAATTTGAAATTAACAAGGACTACGAGATGTAATTGGATGAGATTTAATTTAGTAATAAAGATCAACTTCTGGACATCAAATGCCTCATATTCGAATCACACTTTTCCACTATTAATATTGTAATATTTTTATGATATCACTATTTATATGGTAATTTATAGGTTTAAATCTTTCTCCTTTCTCTTTTAATATTATATTATCTTTATAGTATCATCATTCATACAGTGACTTATATTTATCATGATGAACTTCCTTTAAATCTAAATAAATAAATAAAAACCGCAGACGAGACGCAGAGAATAAGGACACAGTGCCCGGTCGAAAGGCCTGATTGATGGTGAATAAGAATGGTTTCGAATTTTCTTAATTCCGTAAATTCATAGTAAGGCGGTTGATATTATCAACCGTGGTCAGCTACGTTACGTACAGTAGAACAAGCTGTAGGTTTCGAATTTTCTTATCCTAAAGAAAGATATATGCCCCGCCTACCCTTACCCACTTGCATTGAATGCATATATTTACTTACATCATCAGTAAAGTAGAGTAAATTTTAACAGGAATAAGATAGGGAGCACACCTTCATGATCTTCCCAATTTAAATTACAAACATCATGTAATTTAAATTTGTATTAAATACGAAAAGACTTGGGCTAATGTTAGGTAAGAAATTTCTTTTTTATATCTCTTACCGAAAAATTGAAAAATACTATAAATCCAAATCTAAAATTAACTCAGTGTGTGCTAATTTTATTTTTTATTAATAATAGATAATATAAACTAAAAAAATATTAAATGAAAGAAAATGATGGTACAAAAAATTATAAAAAATTAATATTATAATAGTAACAATATTAATGGTGACGATGATGATGCTAATACTAAATTGATTGTATTATATTTTGTCATAATTTTATTTTATTTGATATTATTCATAGTTGGTATTAGTTAATTATTAATAAAACATGAAATTAATACATTAATATATATTATTTGTGGATAAATTTAGTTTTTAGTTTAATTTTTGCATTTGGGGTTGCTTTACCTTTTGCTTTATCTTTTTTCTTTCATCTTTAAATAGAATTGCCTCGCCGAGAAGGACTTGTAGTTTCGTGGCTAATAATGACCATACAAATGTTTTTATTAAACAGATCGTACACCTTCCCCCCCCCCCAAGGAAATACAACGTCCATGCTACACGTAGTTTCTATCTATTTTATTAATACATGATAGACATCGTCCACTCATCCTAACCTGATGATAAGATTTAAAAATATACTTGTTATAATTATATTATAAAATACTTTTATAATATTATTTTAAAATTTTTATTTAAATATTAATAGTTAAAGTTTGTTATTTTATTTATAAAATAAAATATACATTAACCTTTTTTTGTTTAGCAAAGTAGTACTTTCTTTTTATTAAATTACTTGTTATAATTAAACCAAACGAGTTGTAAATTGTAAACATAGTGGAGGTGTGCTCTATAGGAGTACTTAGTCAATAAGTTAATCTTAAATTCAAATATTAATTATAATGTCTCTATGAGTAGTTAACTAAATATCTATATATACTTACTCTATGAGTAATATAAATAATAAAGGAATACTTGTTGATAGCCTTGGTATGTATTGTTGGGTTCGGTAGCTACCTCAGTGCCCTACCTTATTTTTGATATATATTAGATTAATGGTTTGGTAGTTGTCTCAATACCCTACCTCGGTTTTTGGTATATAGTGGATTGATGGTTCGGTAGTTGCCTTAATGCCCTACTATATTAATTGGAATTGATTGGTTTTGGCTATGGATTTTGATATAGTCATTTTATACCTTGAAATAACGTGACTTGATTGAGTATGGTTGATGGTTGAGTATGAGACTCTAATGGCATATATTTATATGTATGTATTGATCCATGATTTATTATATATTATTATGGTATGTACTTGTGCTTGTGCTTGAGCATGTTTTGGATCATTGTGTGATTATGTGCAACGTAGGTATGCTACCTCTTATGAGGTATTATGATTTACTCAGTACGAGAAATTCGTACCGATACTATATTTGCAGATGACTATGTGAAGGCCATAGAGTGGCAAGAAGCTTATAAGAGTGACCATGATAATTAGAACCCTTAGGAAGAGGTTCCATTCTCAGAATGGGCATACGGGTCTAAGAGTTAGGGTAAACCAGTATTGTACCTACGGGTACTAGTTTTTGTTGTATCGGTTTTCCTTTGGACTCTTATGTCCCTAGCTGTATTTTAATTATTGTTGTTGTATGAAAATAATTTATCCATAACCTCTATTTATGTGATCTCTCTTATTTACGCTGATTTGTTTTTGGTTTGTTTGGTTTTAGCCTTAACACTTGGCATAAGAAAGGTGAGGGAACCAGACTTATGCTAAGTGTGGCGGTGATGCCCATTATCTTTGGTAATTAAAGCTTCCGCAAAAAAAAAAATTTAAGTACTAAAAATTGGGGTGTGACAAGTTGGTATCAGAGCCTTTATTTTGAAATCCTCTATTTTGTTTTTTAAAAGCTTCCATTTCTTACATGTTTTGAAACCTGGTTTAGCCTTGTGAGGATTGTGAGTTAGGATTTATTATTGCTTTGGTCTTAATCTTGGATTTGGTATCCCTAGTGTGTTTTTTTGGTAAACTATGTTATAGAAGAACTAGCTTGATTGGATATTTGCGGAATTATCCTATTACAAAGTGGATCGATTTTTGAGTTCTAAATCAAATTGTTGTGTCTTGTAGGATTTCCTAAGATGTCTTTTGGAACGAATATACTACCCTTTTTGCGCCTTAGGATGTCACCTGGAAGAGACATCAAAGTCCATGTTAGGTGGCTTGCTAGTGAGCTGAACCATATGGTGGATGCTGGCCATTACACTAGGCCTTATATGTTTCAATCAGACCACCTATTGAGGACCCTCCCTTCAATAGAGCCGTGGATTATGGAAATAGAGGCGTCATTGATTTATTTGTGACAAGCGTCCCCCATCCTAGGTTTATGGAGGGCGAGTGTTTCCTATTACACTATGACTAGCTGGCCAGGGAGTTAATCTTAATCGATGATGTGTGGAGGGCCAGCCATGGACTATTGCCTAGTATTGCCCTGGATTATCCAAGCAAGTCAGATGAGGTGGATATGCCTCCGTATGACTTAGGGCAAGAGCAGATGATTCTACATGAAGAATATTTCGAGAAGGTTATCCGCGAGAGTTGGGATTTTGATGCTACCATGGAATTTAGCCTTCTGAGTTTTGATGGAGATGATTGATTTGGGATAGATTTCAAGGTTCTTGTTAGGCATCTGTAACACTCCCAAAATTCGCTACTGAAAAATTTCGTTTTATTAAAAGAAATAGCAGAAGCAAAATATAAAACGGTGAATTTCGGGGATATTACCACCACACTTAGTACCAGACCGGTTCACTCATACTATTCTAGTACCAAGTGCTAAGGCTAAAGAACAAAATATCAATTGCTAGAAATTCAAACCATTTTTAAATTAGAGTAGCGCAAGTAAACATTTTATACGGATCGATTCCACCAATGGTGGTTACAAGAATAAGGAATACATTTAAACCAGAAGGTAAAGGCAAAAGGGAGAACCCTAAAAGTCTAGATAACCCTTACGCTCTTTCCCATTGCCCACTTGAATAGTACTTGAAAAGACTTGCAAAGGACACTGCCCATTGAATAGGCAGGGGCCCCATGAATGGAACCCTTCAGTACTATGGTACTGAGTAACCCTTTAAAACATACTTAAAAGCAGGTCCGCAATGTAACATATGATATATTACTGTATCCATACGTAACGACAGGTGTAAACATAATATTCAGATCCATACATTCACATATTCAACAAGTCAATCAGATATTAATGTTGTATACGAGTCATTTATTTCCATACATTCGCATACTTAACAAGTCAACCAAATATTAACAAGCCATAATGAATAATTGATACTTTTAGGGCTTTAAAGCCATTAGTCCATCATTAATCAATAATCTCAGATTATAAATGTCCATGTGAGTGTGGGAACCCCACTATTATAGCCGGTGGATTAGAAATACATACAGGGAAAAACGCTCCTGACCATTATTATTCGCCGGTGGACAGGTCTCTAGGGCAGAACGCTCTTGGCCACTATTATTCATCGGTGGACCGATCTGGCCCCGACTCACAAGGTGTTCCACTGTAAGTGATTAGTGTCTTTCCCATGTTTTATCGTTGTTACGTTTGGTTTGTTGAGCATAGAATCCCCCACTATTATAGCCGCTGGACCGGAAATACATACAGGGCAAAACGCTCCTGAACACTATTATTCGCCGGTGGACCGGTCTCCAGGGCTCCCCGGCTCCTAGCCACTATTATTCGCCGGTGGACCAGTCTGGGTCCAGCTCAACAGTCTTTCTCTTTAAGTGATTAGTATCTTATCCATATCTTATTCGAAAGATTTCACCCTAGACATGCATGACTAACTATATCCACACTTATCCTCCCAGGAGGGCCCGCCCCATATCTTGAGACTTCTGTACCTTCTAACTCGCTCCGACATCCTTCCCTTAATCCACTCTCTCACACCGGGAGCCCAAATCCTAAGTGTGTGGGTCAAGGCCCACCTCCTTATACCCCAAGGTCAACTCACCGCCTTACCCTAGGGCTTTCTCCAAAAACCCTAATTTGGGCCTTCTCCAAAAACCCTAATTTGGGCCTATGTGGCCCATCCTCACACCACCCAAACTATTTAACACCACACACGTTACGACCCTTAGATTCAACTCTCACTTCATACCCCACTCATTCTCATTTATTTTTATTATTTTCTTTTTCCACCTTTTCACATTAGCGTTCCCTCCTAAACCCTAGTTCCTCCCATGAAACCCTAGTTTCTCCCACTCTTTCATTTTACTTATGTCCCCTCTCTTTTCACCACTCAAGGATCATGGATTATTTAGGTCATTCTTCCCTACGTTAGCCAACTTACTTCCCCTTGGTTATCTTATTTTCACATTTTTCTTTTTCATGCCTTTCACCCCATATCCTGTTATTATACATCCTAGCATGCATGTTCTAGATGGTCACATCATATAACATCGTACACACAACATATATAATCATCATTCACATGCCATAAGGAAGTTGCATGAGCATACATTCACTCAAAGTTGCGGTATAATGATTAATCATTAAGCATAAAGTACACAATATGGTATAATACATGGCACATAACCCACACATAGTTGATCTTAGCCACATCCCTGCTCGGTTTAGGTTACCAAGCCATCTCCCACACACTTATTAGGCCACTAATCACCCTTCGTAATTGTTACACTTAATGTATTTCCCATTTGGTTGGTTAGATTACCAATTTGCCCATTTCCTTTATTATAATTAACAAATTGTCCTTTAGTAGGTCAAATTACCAAATTACCAAATTACCCTTTAGTTATTTAAATTACTAAATTGCCCTTCTCTATTATCATAATTACCAAGTTATTCCTTTCCAATTTCCACTTTACCCCTTTTATTTACAAAATTACCATTTTGCCATTTTACTTTTAAATTCACCATTTACCCCCTTAACTTCCAAAATTTACCATAACACCTTTTATTCAAAAATTTACCATTTGCCCCTTTAATTACGAAATTACCATTTTACCCTTTAATTATAAAATTACTATTTTGACCTTTAATTATGAAATTACTATTTTTCCCTTTAATTACAAAATTACTAATTTACCCTTTGTTCACAAAATTACCATTTTGACCTTTAATTATGAAATTACTATTTTGCACTTTAATTACAAATTACTAATTTACCCTTTAATTACTATTTTACCCTTTATTCATAAAATTACCATTTTACCCCTTTACTTCTGAAATTATCGTTTTGCCCTTGAATTACAATATTACCATTTTCCCTTTAATTACAAAATTACCATTACCTTTAATTATGAAATTACCATTTTGCCCTTGAATTATAACATTACTATTTTATCCTTTAATTCCAAAATTACCCTTTTTCCCTTTAATTACAAAATTACTACTTTACCCTTTACTCCCAAAATTACCATAATACCCCTTTACTTATAAAATTAACATTTTGCCATTTACTTACAAAATTACCATATTGACATTTACCTCCAAAATTACTATATTGCCCCTTTACTTATAAAATTACCATTTTGCCATAAAATTTTCATTTTACCCTTTTACTTAGAAAATTTATCATTTTACCCTCTTCTTCCAAAATTACCATCTTGTCCCCTTATTACACCACTTTTATTATATTAACATAACTATATGGAATAATAATATTAATACTCCCTTAACAATATCCAACTCCACCAACTATTATATTTTAATATACTACTTATTAGCACCCACACATACTAGGCCACATTCTTGCATAAGAAATTTTACTAAAATGCCTCTAGGGCTCACAATAATATTATTCATGCACAAATGGTCACAATAACATAATATGACATGGATAAGTACTTAATACTTTCATTAATAATCAAACTCTTCCCTTAAGCAACATTTCCACACATGGCATATAAACTAGCATACTTTCCTTTTTTTCAATCAATACAAACAAATATATATATATATATATATATATATATATATATATGTATGTATGTATGTATGTATGTATATTATATTAAACCACAAATATCAAGCATAATAACATATTAAAAATCCTAATGTGCTAACATACGTTTATCCATGCGTTTAAGTGGGGTTTAACGATTACCTTAAATCCCACAAAAATCGAACCTTACTGGTATCCCGATTAAAGATTCAAGCTTTAAATAGCAAAATCAACACCTAAAAATAATATCAATAATTATTATATTAGAAATAAGAAAATCAAAACCTAAGACCTTATAAAATTTACTTAATGAAATAATTAAATTAAATATTATTTTACCTTAAACTTTTTTAACCAAAATAAACCGAGAATGCAGCAACTCATATTGATCATGTAGCATGAGCTTCATGCAAAAATAAATAGAGGAAGGCTCGAAGGGGGGGGGTGAGGGAAAGGTAAAATTGGTTATTTTTGGGTTAGTGGTTTGGGGCTAGGAAAGAAGATAGATGGGGGAGGTTTGGAGGCAAGGGAAGGGTGTAGGAGTGAAGAGGGGGTGTAGGTGGCGGCTGGTGATGGGTTGTTGGCGGCCAAGGGCGGCGGAGGCGGTGAGGTGGCGAAGTGGGCTGCAGGAGGGGATCGGGCTGAGAAGGAAGGAAAAGAGAGGGGAAAAATGGAGGGTTTCGGGGGCTTGTTTCGGCCAAACAAGTCATGGGGATGGTAGAAGAGGTTGTAGGGTGTGGATTGGTAGTTTGGGTGGCAGCATAGGTGGTCGGAAGGCGGTGGAAGGAGGGGTTGCAGGGGGCTACTGAGAAGGGAGAAAAATAGGGAAAAAAAGGGACAGGGGGAGAAAGAGGGAGAGAGGGAGGGTTGCAGTGGTGGCAGAAGGTGGCAACAGGGCGGTGGCCGGCGTGCCTGAGGCGGCAGGCTGGCGACGGGGACAAGTCGAGGAGCACAGCTGCTGGGTCGAGACATAGAAGAAGGAAGAAGAAAGAAAGGAGGGGGGGAGGTGCAGGCTAACTATGGGAAAAAAATGACTAGGCTGGCCCAGGCAGGGGGATAAAAGAAAAGAAGAGGAGGGCAGGGGTTGCTGCACCGGGGAAGGAAGAGGAGGGAAGGGAGTGGGCTGGAGGCCCAGACATAGGGGGAGGAGGAAGCAGGCCGGGTGCGGGTGGCCTAAAGGAGGAGAAAAAAGGAAAAAGAAGGAAAGGAGGAAAAAGGAGAAAAAGGAAAAGGAAAAGAAAAGGAAAAGGAAAAATGGGAGAATTTAAAATAATTGAATTTATAATATAATAGGAATATTTTTGATAATAAATTTATTTAATAATTTAATTTAATATAATTAAATATATGGGCTTAAAAAGGATAACTTTAGTAAAATATTGGTTTGATAAAAAAACTTTTAAATACAAAAAATATGATAAAATAACAAAATATTTATTTTTAATTTATTAAATACTCCTATCCAAATTTATATACTCAAATATCCATAAAATAATTAAACTAAATAACTTTAAAAGATAATTTACTTCAAATAAAGGCTATTTATTAAATTATAGGTTTCATAAAATTTTGGGGGATTACAGCATCATGTGCTTAAAAATTAATGTTTAGGTAGATTCTTAGTGTAGTAGTGACTATCCATGTAGTAAGAGTTACCCTAGAGGATTGGGTTCTTTTGTTGTATGATCTCTAGTTGTTGATGTTGCAAGTTTGTAATCATGAATGTTGTATGACCATCTATTATGATTTGAATGCAAGTAATCTCTTTTCAACTTGCGTGTGCAATGTTTGTACAACCCTTGTGATGAGTGTTAATGTTTTGTTGTTGGCCATTGAATGATATGATGTGCTTAGCCTTTTTAGGCGGCCTTTGTTTGTGTTCACTAAGGTGGTAACCCTATTATCCTCATTTCTTTGGCACTATGGCACAAAACTTGAATATTGTGCATATGGAGGAGTTACTTATCACAGTTGCTAAGAGAGTGGCAGAGCCTCAACAGCAATCGCAACCTCAGCCCCGGCCGCCTCCGGCACCTGCTTAGGTTGATAACTAGCTTAGAGAGGTTAGGTTTCATCACCCGTCTGTATTTGAGGGAGTCGAGGATCCGATAGTATTGGAAGGATGGATTAGAGAGTTAGAGAAGATCTTTAGGGCCTTCGATTGCCCAGAGAGAAAGAAGGTGGACATTGGTACTTTCTACTTGAGAGGAAAGGCATATGTGTGGTGGAGAGGATACTAGCTTCGAGTGATGGAGTCGGTAGACACTTGGGAAGGTTTCTAGCATCTTTTAGAGCACGCTACTACCCTTTGCATGTGCATTGTGCAAAGCATGTTGAGTTTCTGATCCTTCAGCAGGGAAATTTGTCGGTCGAGGATTACTTCAGCAAGTTTTTCAAGCATCTTGCTTTTGCACAAGAAATAGCTGGTAATGAGGAGATAGTTGCTCATCGCTTTGAGTAGGGTTTGGACCTACGCAGCCAGGATTTGTTTAGAGGTGATGTTATGATTGATGTGCTCACAGTTTATGAGAGGGCTTGTGCCCTAGGACCAATTCAGGAGGTAAAGAAGACCCTTAGTGGAACTAAGAGGCTAGCTGAGAGTTTTCAGCGTCACAGAGGTGATAAGAGAGTTCAACATAGTGTTTAGCAAAGCTGACCTAGTGGTGGTCAGTCCTCACAATTTTCTAGAGTGAGGTTCGAAAATAACTGACCCCTGAGGCATCATCATTGTAAGATTTGTAGGGAAACTACCTAGGCAGGGACTACTAAGGTAGAACAGTAGAGTGTTGGAAGTGTGGCAAGATGGGCCATAAAGGTTTTGAGTGTTACTCTTCTAGAGTTGGAGTTCACCACCGCTAGGTACAGTCTAATGGTAGGACCACCTATCAGCAGCATTATTTTCCAATGAATTAGAAGCCCGCTAGTAGTATCTAAAGTGTAGGTGTTAAGGGCAAGGGGCTTGCTTCTCATCCCTACCCGTAGAGTAGTGCAGGTCAAGCTTCTGGTACCGAAGGTAATCGAGTAGGTCTGATGGTCAACATTCTAAATGTGATCAGTTGAGCAGGCTTGTGGGTTTGTAGGCACTACTACTGGTATACCCTTGTGTGCTTGATTGGTTGTAGTTTCTTGTTAAATTGTACATACATATGTGTGTTTGATTGATGTTAGTTCTCTACATATTTATGTGATACTACTATTCTCGATTAAGGTTAATTATTTTAAGGGGGTAGTGACCCCAGCTCATAGGACCTTTGTTTGAGGATCACCCAAGGTTGTAGCGAGTTAGTTTTGTCTTGTAGACTTCGGGGATGAAGTCTCTTTTAAGGGGGTAGTAATGTAATACCCTATTTTTAGAAACCCTAATTATAACTGGTGATTATGTGTATTAGTTGTAATAATTATTTAAGGACATTAGATATTAAAAATATTGTTAATATGTGTATTATTATTATGACTTATCAATTATAAAATATAATTAGGCTAAAATATGCTAGAGGGTACGTATTAAAACTTAAACCTAGGTTTCGTGACTGATATCCGTTTCATCAAATAAATCTATTCCGGTAATCAAATAATTTTTACCCGGATATTTTACCCTGAATCCTTACCTAAAAAATTTACCCCTACCCTATACTAAATTTACTAAACTCACCCTACCCTTCCTTTCCGATACAATCATCCATTATGCCACTCTCCTGCCATGCATGATTCCCCCCCTTGTTTTGCTCCTCCTTTCCTTACACGCCATGCTCTTCTTAATCCCTACAACCCTTCATTTTTGTGTCATAAATTAAAATCCCAAACGGCCCACACTTTCTCTCTTTATCCAAGCTCCCTCAATCAAGAAGAAAACCCCATCATTGCCATAGTTTTCCACCAGTTTTACCCCATTGGCAACTCCCACCAAACCTCATCTCCTTGTTGTACATTTCCTTGCTATAGCCCTCCCCTTTTCTGCAGCAAGAATTGTTGTTCCCCACCCCCAAGCTACAGCAAAATCAGATAAAACAACCCCCAAGCTGCACACAAAATCACCATAACCCCTACCCCCTTTTTGGTTATTTTTGTCGATTCCTTTCCCTTGTCTTCGGCTAAACTTGTTGATCCTTCCCACCTTGCTGCACCTTCCTTTGCTGCAGCCCCTACCCTTTCTGCATCATTTCCTACCATTCCTACCCCCTAGCAACACACAACACCACTGTTGCCCCTCCTCTCCTTCTCACAACTTTTGCTTGTTTCTTCTTCCTTGTTTTGTGAGTTTTGGTTTGTTTTCTTGCTGCCTTATTTTAGCTGGTTAGTTATTATTGAGTTAGTTTAATTAATTTTGATTTAATTTTATGTTATATTAAATAACAATATGTATTATTGGATATTATTTTATTAGTTAATATTTAAAGATCTCGGAGAAGACGGTTTTTGGTGGTGTTTTGTGTAAGCTTGAATTTAGGTAAATCCAATCACTCTTAAGGCAGTAGAAATTATGCGCGAGCATGATTGGATTTTTTATACCTATAATCATGGTAGGGTTTTATGTTCTTCAAGTATTATGACACACATAATAAAATTATAACATGTTACATAAATGGTACACACGATTATCTAAAGTGAAGTATATGCATGAGTAATATATTGTATGGTTCACGTATGCATGTATAGGGTATTTCTATCATTGTATGCTTGTCAAGTGAGGATTTAAATGCCATTCTAAGTACTCCATGATTATCATTGCATTGTAGTTAGGGTTGATATAAATAGCATAAAAACATATACATAGGATTAGGGTTAGAATACAATAATTGTTATTTGCATATTCTAGGGATATGGATTTTTTCCTACATGAACCATGATTATAATTACCTTATTAAATTTCATATTATGCTTAATATATATATATATATATACATTTTTCATGGAATTTGTGACATGTGAAGAATGCATGATTAGGGTTTTTGAGGGCGCAACTTAATAAATGCATGAAAAGTGAAAAATATTATCAATCGCTAAATTGTAAAAATTACCTACATGCCAAAATGTTGTGAATAATTATCTTTTAGCCTTTTCATGAAAAATTTCTCGTAATAATAATGTTTAGTACATAATTGGATAAAAAGTAATGAAATTAGGGTTTTGAGGGCATTTTAGTTATTTTCAACCTAATGCACCTAATGTGAATAACTGAACATAAGATGTCATTAGACTTTTTATAGGTTGACCTTAGTGTTGACTTTGACTTTAATATAGATTGATGACCTTAGGGTTTATCTAAAATAATTGGGAATAACAAAAAATGGTTAAGTATGGAAATGGAAATGATTATACGAAATGAAATGTTTGTGATCACCTCATAAAATAATGATACTTAAAGTGGAAGATCTTGAGTTTTAGAATGGTTTCTCTCTAGGGTTAGCTACCCTAGAGACGCGGTGTTAGCCATAGTTTGAGTTGGTTTGGTGTGTGCCTTTGTGTCCCAGCAAGGCCCTTATCTACTCTATAGGTAACCTATGGGCCCAACAGGAGGTATCGATACTTAAAGATTAGGTGACTGAGGTTGGAGGATACTGTGTTGCCTATGTGTACTAATATGACCGGGTGTACCTTAGTGTCCCTGGGTTTATTGTATCCCCTCGAGTAGCTGCCTCATTGCCCTACCTCATTTTTGATATATATTAGATTGATTGTTTAGTAGTTGCCTCAATACCCTACCTCGGTTTTTGGTATATAGTGGATTGAGGGTTCAATATTTGCCTCAATGCCCTACTATATAAATTGGAATTGATTTGATTAGTCGGTTTTGGCCATGGATTTTGATATGGTTATTATGTACCTTAAAATGACATGACTTGGTTGAGTATGGTTGATGGTTGAGCATGAGCTTCTAATGGCATATATTTATATGTATGTATTGATCCATGATTTATTATATATTTTTATGGAATGTGCTTGTGTTTGAGCATGTTTTGGATCATTGCGTGATTATGTGCAATGACTATATTTGCATATGACTATATGAAGGCCATGGAGTAGCATGAAGCTTATAAGAGTGGCTAGGATAAGTGGAGACCTTAAGAAGAGGTTCCATTCTCATAATGGGTATACGGGTTTAAGAGTTAAGGCAAACTGGTATTGTAACACGTCATATATTCTATGCAACATATACGTACAAATCTAAATCATAATATAGCATTTAATACAGTAATTAACATCACGATGTATGTAGATAAACATCTCAAACCTAAAACATAGGAATAACAATTATCATATGTTAACCCTAATTATGTGTGTATGCTTTTATGTTATTCATCTCAACCTTAGCTACCATGCAATGATATTCATGGTACACTCATCATGGCATTTACATCATGGTCTTGACAAGATCATAAACCCTAAAAAAACCCTAAACATGCATATGTTAACCATTCAACATAACACATATGCCTCCAACTCATATTTAATGGTAAGTCAAATGTACATACCAACTATTTACTAGCATATTAACATCCTTTCATGAATTTATTGATGCATCCATACCTATTGTAACAATTTTGGTGTACAAAGCTTATATATATATATATATCCTTTCAAAACCCATTCAAAAATCATATCCTAAGCAACATATCGATCTTTATATGTCACCACATAATCTCACATCTTAATAGAAGGGTATGGTTACCTCTTATCCAAGCAAAAGAAATAAAGTAAGATTCCACCCAACTAGTCTCCACTTAACCTCTTCAAACTCCTTACATCAACATAACTGAAACACATATTAGCATCTAATATAACACAGCAATGGCTAAAATTAATTAAAAACAACTTAGAAAGAAGATTACAAAATAACCGAGTAAAGAAAACCACACGAGGCAACAGTGTAGTGGAATAGATTCACACCACAAGGAGAAGAAGAGCAACGAGACTAGTTGTCTTTGGGAAGAGGGGATCTTGGATAATAGGAGCTATTGCTTGGGGGTTCAACAACTTTGGTCGAAACCAAAGGGAAGGATGCTTTGGAGAAGGATGTTGCTAGGGGGAGGTTTTGGTGGTGTAGGATGTAGCAAGGGGGAAGCTCTTATGGAAATGGCTGAAGCCAAGGAGGGGAGCTTCAATGGTTTTGGGTGCAGCTAGAGGAAGTTGTTCGGTGGTTTTGGCCAAATGTGGGTAGTGTGCAGTGGTGGGTTTTGCCAAAGGTGGTAGATGAGGATTGGTGAAGGTTGCCAATGCAAGGAAAGGAGGTGCAGCAAGGGTTGCTGGTGGTGGGTTTTTTATGGTGTGTTTGGCAAAGATGAGAAGGAGGAAGAGGGAGGGAATAAGGATATATTTGATGGTGTATGTTTTGAAAGAAAAATTAGAGGGAGGAAGGAAGATGTTGAGGCATTAAATGTGAGGTGTGTGTGAGTGAGTGTGTGTGTGTGTGTGCTACATGTAGAGAGGGAGAAGGGAATGGGATGATCAAGCTAAGTTTTTAAAGCAAACCCATGAGTGGAGGGTATGAGTGATAATGAGGGTAGGGTGTAGATGATAGCATGGCACAAGGCATGTTTCATGTAGGAGAAGAGGAAGAAAATGGAAAATAAGGACAACAAAATGGGGAAGAAAAGGAAAAGAAAAAGGAGAAGGAGAAAGGGAAAAGGGAAAAGGAAAAAGGAAATAGGGGAAATAAATTAAGAGTGGGTTTTGAATTAGAATTAGATTAAAATAATTTATGTTAGGGTATTATGATAATTTTATTATCAACCATTCGGTTTGCAGGATTGGGGCTCTCAGATACAATAGATACGAGTTAGGATTTAAACTAAGATTAAATTTATTAATAAAAATTTTAACCTAATTAAATTTATATCTAATATGCTATAATATATATATATATATTAATAACACATTTAATACAAAACACTCTACAATAATTATTATAACTAATTACACATAATTATTGGTTTATAATTAGGGTTTCTACAAACGGTGTATTACATTACTACCCCCTTAAAGAGATACTTCCTCCCCAAAGTCCATTTTACATGACACAGATTAAGCATAAGGCCTACATAGTTCACAGGGGTTACTACCCCTATAGAACAACCCTATCATCATCATCCAAAGAGTAATCCAACATTTAACACATTAAAGCTAACAACTCAAGAAATCAAAGCAAGGATGGTTAAAATATTAGGAGGAGAGTTTTCTAAACCCCTATCTTAAGCATCTGCCTTTGATCGAATGATAGGAAGGATTACCCCAAACTTTAGATCTCTTTGGGCATCACCAGTGCCAGATCCCTAACCCATACCTCTACCTTGTGGTAGTAGATGATAGCTCAAAGCCTTACCCTTAATGTCTCTACTCTCCGAGCTGTTTGTTGATTGTGGGGTCCTTTGCACTGGCTGCTGCTGGTAGGTGACCGACCTTGATGACCACACCTACATCCTTTGAGCTCCATATCGAGGTGCTTGGGAGCACTCAAAATTCTTATGACCATGATTGCCACAATTATAGCACTGGACTAGCTGATCCTTGCAAGTTCTTGGGTGGTCTCATCTGTAATGCTTGTAGTGGTAGTGCCTAGTCTGACCCTTGCCTCCTCTACTATGAAAGCCAACCTGACTACCCTAGTGCTAACCAGTCTGACCTTCTATTAGAGGTTGAATCATGCGATCACTGTTTGGCATCTCTGACTTTCTCTTACTCCTGGGGTTTCATTAACTCTGATTTGAAAAACCTTTGTGACCTTATCTGCCTTTTCAAACATGTTAAAAAGGGCGGGGAAAGAAGAACTCAAGATCAACTCCTGGATGCGAGCGTTCAAGCCCATCTTAAACTGATGCATCTTCATCTCCTCATATGCCTTTACCTCAGGTGTAAATGAATCAGATCAGTGAAATCTAGGTAGTACTACTCAACTGTGGAGGAACCTTGGTGAAGTATCATGAATATATCATACATTGCTATCCTGATACTGGTTGAATAAAAGCAAGCCCTCATCTTCTGCAATATGTGCTCCTAAGTCTCAATTGGTGCACCTAGCACTTGCCGACTACACCACCATTCATCATCACGTCCCTTTAAAAAGTACGCAGTACCTTCACCCTCTTCTTTGGTGGGCACCCTAAAGCTTCAAATATTTTCGCAAATTCTCCAATATAATTCTCTAGGGCTAATGGGTCCTTGGTACCCATGAACGTCGGCGGAGCGTGTGACCGTGTCCTTTATAACCAGTCCTTCTATGGAGCCAGTTTAGGAATGTGGATAGGTATCTGAAATGGTGGTGGAGATGGTGTTTGATGTT
Source organism: Tamarix austromongolica (assembly GCA_039764185.1). Classification (NCBI taxonomy): domain Eukaryota; kingdom Viridiplantae; phylum Streptophyta; class Magnoliopsida; order Caryophyllales; family Tamaricaceae; genus Tamarix; species Tamarix austromongolica. The sequence continues at coordinate 77,635,343 of CM077818.1, read as the reverse complement.
AATCCCTCTTGGCCATGGTGATAAAAAGCTTCTCCATATGTGCAAGTCTCCCATTCTGAGTCATGATGCTCTAGTATGGGGGCAAGGAAGGGTTTAACACACACTTCAAGACAACCACACAAAAAATACAACCTAAAAAGGCCACCTATAGAAGTACTAAAGAACTACTCACATTAAGGCCAGTAGATAACTGCCACAAATTCTAAGGCCAGACCCAAACCTAAACCTAAACCCAATACACACTTCCTTACAAGACGAATTAGGGTTTCAAAACATTTAGGTAAAGGGAACATTTTAAAATCGAAGAGAGGATTTTAAAACCAAAGCTCTAATAACAACTTGTAACACCTTCCAAATTTACTACTTAAAAATTTTATTTTTTGGAAGCGTTAATTACAAAAATAATGAGTGTTTTTGCCACAATTAGCATAAGTCAGATACCCTCTACCATTCTTACACTAAGTGTTAAGTCTAAAACATTACTATGCTTAAATTAACATTTTCAACATAAGAATAAAATAGTAATTTCATTACAAAATAACATTATCTTGATAAATATAAAAGGATCAGGTAAAAGAGTTACAATATAACAAAAGAAGAAATAGCAATGGCCATAAGAGTCCAAAGAATATCCACATCAACTGGGGCAAAAACCAGATAGTACTAACTCTCAACCCTTAATGGAAGCCATGAAGCTGAACCCTCAAATAATTCATGCAAGGTCATTACTACCCATTCAATTGGTAGGGGAGCTAGAACGAAACCATTCAATACTATAGTACTGAGTGAACCATTACATAACACCAGCATGCAAGGCTATATGAAGAACATATGTAGAAACATAGCATAGATACATCAAGGAAATCATGCAATCATAAAATGGCCACAACTTACAGAATCAAGTAAATTGCAAATACCAAAGGTAGGGTAATGAGGCAATTACCGAAACAATAAATCCATATCTATTCCAAATACTAAGGAAGGGTGCTAAGGCAACTACTATACCATATATCAACCAGGGAGTGCACAATGGAAGCTACCGAAAAAATAGTCCAGAGCAACCCATTACTATTCTTACCTAATGAATACTTCCATTTTTAACTACTCAAGGGGGTATAATAATAACCAGGAGACATAAATGTACACCGATTATATCGGTACACCAGACATTACGGTAACCTCCCAACCATCCAACCTAAAGGCATAACAACACTCTGGTCATATTGGTGCACAAGGCGACACATTACCTCTACACCTAAGACACTTAATCCTTAAGTATTGATATCTCCTATAGGGTCCGTAGGTCACCTATAAAGTAGACTAGGGTCTTACTAGTTCACACCAATAAACCAAAATAAACTGAGGGCTCCTATCTTGTCTCTAGGATAGCAAATCTTAGAGAGCAACCATTCCAAAACTTGAGGTCTTCCATTTTACATATTAATATTTTATGAGGTGATCACAGATATCACATATTGCACAATATTTTTTATTTTCATACTTAACCATTTTTCCTTTATTTTAGTTTATTAAGGTTAATTCTAAGTTCATCGGTCTATGTCAAATCTAAACTCGGCACTAAGGTTAACATATCAAAAGTCTAAGGTCATACTATGTCCAATTCTTCACATTAGGTGCATTAGATTGAAAATGGCCACAATACCCTTAAAACCCTAATTTAATTATTATTATTATTATCCAATTTCCTATTATGTGATTTTGTCATGAAAATGCTAAAAGAAAATACTTTAGCACATATGTAATATTTATAATTTAGCAATTGACTATATTTTTTTACTTTTCATGCATTTAGTAAGTTACGTCTACAAACCCTAATCATGCATTTCTAATGTGTCATATATTCCATTCAACATAAATATATAGATTTATAGCATAATATGGCATTTAATAGGACAATTAACACCATGGTGCATGTAGGAAAGCATCTCAAACCCTAGAACATGCGAATAACAATTATCATATGTTAACCTTAATCATACATGTATGCTTTTATGCTATTCATCTCAACCGTAACTACCATGCAATGATAATTGCTGTACACTCATCATACCATTTACATCATAGTCCTGACAAGATCATAAACCCTAATAAAACCATAAACTTGCATACATCAACCATTAAACAAAACACACATCTTTGTCCCTCATATTTAACAGTAAGTCAAACGTATGTGCCAACTATTTACTAGCAGATTAATATCCTTTCATGCATTTCATAAAGCTTGCATAAATACTATAACAATTTTGATGTATAACTCATATATATATATATATATATATCCTTTCAAAACCCTTGCATAAATCATACCCTAAGCAACAAATCGACCTTTATATGTCACCACATGATCTCAATTTTAGTAGAAAAATACATTTACCTCTTATCTAAGCAAAAGAAATAAAGTAATATTCCACCCAACTAGTATACACTCAACCTCTTAGACCTCCTTACATCAACACAACCAACACACATATTAGCATATAATATAACACAACAACAACCAAAAAATAATTAAAAACAACCCGGGAAAGAGGGTTAAAAAATAATTGGGCATAAGAAACCATGCGAGGCAACAATGCAGTAGCATAAAGCCATGCCACAAGGAGAATAGGGGTCATTGCTAGGGGTTTGGAAACTTTAGCCGAAGCCAAGTGGAAGGCTGTGTGGGAGGAGGAAGTTACTAGGAGGAGGTTTCGATGGTGTAGGATGTAGCAAGGGGGAAACTCTGGTGGAAATGGCTGAAGCTAAAGAAAGGAGATTAGGTGGTTATGGGCACAACTAGGGGAGGGTGGTTAGTGGTTTTAGCCAAATGGGGCTGGTGTGTAGCTATGGATTTTTTCGAAGGTGGTATGTGAGGATCGGTGAAGGTTACCGATGCAAGGAAGGGAGGTGTAGCAAGGGCTGGCGGTGGTGGATTTTTATGGTGTGTTTGGTGACGGTGAGAAGGAGGAAGAGGAAGGGAAGAAGGCTACATTTGGTGGTGTATGTTTCCACCAAAAAATTGGAGGGAGGAAGTAAGGTGTTGGGGCATTGAATGTAAAGTGTGTGTGTGTGTTGTACGCAGTGATGTAGAAGGGAATGGGACAATCGGGCAAAGTTTTCAAAGCAAACCCCTGAATGTAGGGTATGAGTGATGATGAGGGTAAGGTGTAGGTGATAGCATGATAGAGGGCATGTTTCACATAGAAGAAGAAGAAGAAGAAGAAGAAGAAGAAGAAGAAGAAGAAGAAAAAGGAAAATAAGGTCAGCCGGATGGGGAAGAAAAGAAAAAGAAAAAAAGGAGAAAAGGAAAAAGGATATAGAGGAAAGAAATTAAGTGTGAGTTTTGAATTAGAATTTGATTAAAATAATTTAAGTTAGGGTATTATGATAATTTAATTACCAACCATTCAATTAGCAGGATTAGGGTTCTCAAATACAACAGATACGGGTTAGGGTTTACACTAGGATTAAATTTAATAATCTAAATTCTATTCAAATTTCAATCTAATTAAATTTATATCTAATATGTTATAGTAATACACATATTAATAACACATTTAATATAAAACACCCTACAATAATTATTATAACTAATTATACATAAATATCGATTTATAATTAGGATTTATTGTTTAGGATTTCTTGTAATACCCCATCATATATTATTATTATTATTATTATTATTATAAAAAAAATAAGAGTTAGTATCCATTAGGTATCAAGAGTTAATTGTTCTTAACCCTAATTTGTGTGTGTCGGTATGTATATATGTATATATACATACATAAATATTACTTCAGTGAGGTGTGACAAGACTATAGCCTAATTGACATATACAGATGAAATAGGCTTGATACATTAATAAGTAATCTTGCCCAGGATCCATCCTCATATGAGTTTGCCGTTGGAGTCACACCTAAAGTTGGCAAAAGTTTATCCGACCCATCCAACCTGACCCGATTCAAGCGAAACTTGACTCGATAAAACTCGAAAAGTTTAGCAACCCGAACCGATCCAAATCTGACCCGACCCGGTAATGACCTGATAACAATAAACTCGACCCGGATCCGACCCTACCCAATCCTAACCCATGACCCATCATAGATCCGACCCGACATTGACCCGACTAAACATAAAAATTTATTATAATAATAAAAAATTACACATATTTCATTATTTATTTAAAGCTTTTAAAAAAATAGTGTTTTTATAAATTGTACTTATTTTTCATACTTTAACCCTAGACATTCTTATTTATTAATGATATCCTAATAAATTTTTCCACACAAAAATACAATATTAAGAAGTCATAATAATAATTTAATAAACAAGTAATAATTAATAGCATATTTTTAATTACATGCTTATGTGAAATCAAACTTAATACTTACTTATGAGGTTAATGAGTTGGAGTAATTTTAGTGGTGAAGGTGTATATTAGATAAAATTTTAATATCTTCTATCTTCTTTACCTAACTACTTTTACAAGTTTACAACTTGTAAACATACACATCTCTTATAATATCAAATGAACTTATACACATAATCATTAATATTACTTAACTACCAAATTAGCAAATTATTGATTTATTGTATTGTATGTTATTACTTATGATGTAAAATAAATTTTTTTCTTTGATTCCATCATCCATAACATGTATAACAAGTTAACAACTAACATGTATCAATCTGTTATTCGAATCATTTAAATCATTACTCCATTTTTTATATAAAATAAAATAAAATATTTTATGTATTAGCAAACTCATTTAACCTGACAAATGACAATATCTTCTAAAAATTTTCAACATCTTCCTTAACAAATAAGATATATTATTGACAAATTAAAAAAACAAAATAAGATATGATTATCTCTAATATCTACAATGCAATAAATGATAACTATACATTGTATAGTCATATTATGATCACCTTTATTTTAAAAAATTATATTTTTAAGTAATCAAATATTTTAAGTAATCAAATAAATAATACATATCTTTGTTAGATTGAATCATGCAATGTTTTTTTTTTTTATTATTAATATATATAAATATCTTTATTATTTACTTGTAAAAATAAAGCGGATGTAATATTCTTATTTCATTTATATGTACCAGTAATTTTATGATTGCCTTTGTTTCTAATATTTACAATGTAATAAATTATAAATAACTGGACCTGAATTTGACTCAACCCATCAATACTCGATCCGACCTGATCCATCATGTTAACCCGTAACTATTCAAACCCAAGCCATCAAATTACACAAAATGACCCGACCCATCAAGTTAACTCGAAACAATTCGGACCCAACGAGACCCACCCACCTAGTCAAAATAACCAAAAAAATGATCTGAAGCCAATCCGACCCTACCAATCAAATTAATCCGAAATAACACTACCCACAATTATTTGACCTGCTACAACCCAACCCACCTGACCCGATTGACACCTTTAGTCACACCCTTGTATACATTGGAGTTTGTTCCCTTTTGTTTTTATATTTATTTATTCCCGCTTCCCATCTAACCAATACATACATGCATATTTATATAGATGCACCCTCTACAACCATATGTCATTAACCCTCTATACATGCACGTATTGTTCTAGGAACCCATTAACTTGTTGTACATGCACATGTACACATCTCACGTAGAGCTCTACGCTCCTTCATCGTATAGGGTGTAGCGTTTTCTTCAACAAAATTCACTCCAAATGGTTGGTCTTCTCCAGCTATAAATATTTGTTTCCGGCTCCATTAGCTAGATGGCTATATATATATATATACACACACATAGGGCAGTGGCGGAGCTAGGGGTATTTTATGATGTCATGGGACACCATAAAATTTTGGATTAATAATAATTTATATATATAACATATCACAAAGCTTTATTTGATTTAGTGGAGGACACCATAGGCTGGGGCTTTGGGGTCAAGGAGGTCACAGGATCAAGGCCTTAATGCTATATGTTTCCTTCACTTTTTTTTTTTCAAAAATATATGACCCATTATTAATATATCACACATCCAATTGGAGTCTCTTATATCATATTATTATTATTTTATTATTATTGCATCTATTAGTAAAATTATACTCAAACATATCATTATGATATATATTCATTGGTAAATCTAAGTATTTGAAAGATTTTATGTTATTAGTTCTTCTTATTATTAGATAAATAGCTTTAGTTTTGGTTAGTCTATGAATGCATACCTTAAACTTTTTTGTTTATAATTTTATCAAAAATAAGTTATGAAATTGTGTGATTAAATGGAAGAGTGAATGATATTTTTATGGGATTTTAATAACATAGGATTTAATATTATTAATTATAATATTATTTTTAGGATTTTTTAATATTTTAATGTTATTTCTTTTTTTAATTATTAGAAATTTTTTTACAAATTAAATTTTTTTTATTATTCCAGTTCAACTAAAAAAATTAAATATTAAAAAGTATCATTTTAATCATCTAAAATGAAAAAAATTACTAAAGTAAAATAAAAATAAAAATACATAATATATAAATAAAATTATTTAAGATCCATAATATATAAATAGATGTAGGCCAAATATTGTAGTAGTTAAATAGAATTTATTATCATCGTCATTATATATAGGACACCATGGAGCTAGACTCCTAGCTCCGCCACTGACATAGGGTAAATGTCACATACAAACCCTTTCTAATATACATATATAGGAACCAATATTAACCATTAAATTAGTATTTAATTAATGGTCAACATTTAGTAAATACCTAACCTAAATTTATTTTAATCTCGGCCCTTAAATCTTCTAGATCTAAAGGTGATTAATGGTTCCTATGTTTGCATTTTAAATAATGATTTGTAGAAGACTCTAAATCTATATATATATATATATATATATATATATATATATATATATATATATATATATATATCAATCCTTCTAATTCCCTTTTTCCCGGGCACCAAGCAGCCATAGCATCATACGAACACCTCGCCATCGCCATATTCATCCATCTTCATCCTCTCTTTGAGATACATTTAAATTACAATATATATATATATATAAGCATATTCTTCCTTTCACTTAAAAAAAATGAATTATTATACTTAAGAATAACCATCATCAAATAGCAATCTTGGAGTCCTGAATATTTCACAGCTTCATAGGATTATTCTCCTTATTTTACCAAGACCTTATATATTTATATATAAAGATTTTTATACAGTAACTCTATTTTGAACAATCTACATATGTGCTCTATTATATTACGTAACTGTTGTATCCTATATGATTTTTTGTATGTATATTACCCACTATTAATTTATGTCAATAGTTGTATGTAATCATCCATAATCCATATGGTACTAGAAATGCTTTCATGATCCTATGTGAAATAAGTGTTTATAGAATAATTGCATACTGGGATTTTAATTTAAGTATGAAGTTGGATGTTTTATAGAAAGCTAATATTACTATTGTTATATGTGATGGATAATTAAATAAAATTATAAATACTTGGCAGGAAATAGAAAGCTGTATGGAACTAAGAAATTTTTGAAATCCTAATAGCACCCCTTTTGTAACTTTTCAGATCTATCCAAACTCAATTCTGGGTGTTTGTCCATTGTATTATATATTAAATCAACGAGCTGAAAGTCTAACACAAGCATTAGAAGTCGATTATGAGCCTTGTAGAAAATATATCTGCTCTACAATGAAAACTATCAAGTCTGAAAAAATTTCTATTGTGATTACCAATTTTATTTGTGCATGGTAAGTGCATGGTATGCCAATCTTGTGCCCTGTTGACTAAGTAGACTAGTCAACTAGTAGTTGGGATGCCTTAATGTGTAAGTGTTGAAAGCATATTATGATTGATTTATATGCAACAAGAATTATGACTTTAGATGAGTGTCAACATTGATGGAAAAGTGAATGTGTTATGTGATTAAGTGATCACCTAATAAAACCATAAACAACTTAAAGTGAAAGATAAGAGTCAGGCCTAGAGTATTTTGGGGTTGGCCAGCCAAAGTCGGGTTGGCGATGGCCTTTGTTGCTTGATGTGACATGTAGTTACTCAGATCATTAGCCTAGCGGAGTGCCGGTGTAAGGCTCCATGGCTACCCTTTTAGGTAGTTATGACTCCTATTATGGGGATGTGCACACTTAAGGACTCGAAACTTAGTTCATAGACCCTAGTAGGTGTAATCCCCTTGGGTACCTCGGGAAGAAATCTTCTTGTGGATGCATAACTTGGATTGTGGACTTTTATTAGACCCTTATGGGAGTGATCCTCCACTTGGGTATCCTAGGAGATCCACTCCAATGGATACTTTATACTTTGCTCACTCAAATAAAATGAAAGATATAGTTGTGTTACGTGATAAAGATTAATTAAGTAGAGAATTTGTTTGTCATAAGGCATGACTTACTTAACATACATATAACATAAATATTTATTTAGTTTTTCCCTCAAGCTAACTTTTTACTGTTTTAAATGGGCTTGCGATGATCTATTATGATGGGGAGTAGATAATCTTATGTAAGTAGGGTATGACCACTCTTAGGTGTGATTTCTTACATGGCAGGGATCAAGAGAGAGAGAGAGAGAGAGAACAAGAGATTCTAGATATTTTACTCTTGTTATCTATTTTATTTTTGAGCATTGATCTAATAAATTATGTATTCCTATTGTTTTCCTATGGTCGCTCTTGGATTTTAATAAACTCTAAAAACCTTTGTCAATTATTTTCCTTATGCCTTATTATTAAGTTTTGGTTGTTGTTCTTTTTATCCAGCCTTGCATCTATTATAAGTGAGATGGTGGTGTCTACTTGCACTAGGTGTGATGGTAATGCCCTTAGTCGTTTTAACTTACTTGTGTTTTCTTCATTTTTGAATATCTTTTATTTTTTAAATTCGGGAGTGTTACATTTCTATAAATAGGGTATTATATATACATACAACATAAAAATCAAATATTTCATTCATTCAGACTATAACAATTCTTGATCACTAAAAAAAAGGGTAGACTTTGCCACCTTTCCTTCCTTTTAGTCTCCTTAAGCACTGTCGAGCTTCTCTACAACACTATCCTACATCTTGATGGGGTTATCAGATTTCTTCACAGGATAAGATGGATGAATTGCTATCCTACACTTACTAGTGAAGGTGCGAGCATTAGGTTGGATCTGATGTATCCATTCTCTCCCCATCCTCTTCCCCGTGAATTCTGTACAATCCATTGATCTTTTCCATTCTTTGTACCATAAACAACTTCTACAACAACTTTATCAAGGTCTGACCCACATTTACCAGTAAACAGTTGTTGGAGCAATTGCAAAGCTTTAACTTGTTTTTGCTGATATTCTTGTCCCACGTCATTAGGAGAAGAAGAGTTTTTACTCTTTTTATTATTCTTCTTCTCTTGGAATTTGTGAGTTGCTAAGTTGGCTGTGTTTTGTTAATGTTCTTGGGTTGGATAGTTGGACCACACGCGCGCGCGCTCGCGGCTCGCCGCTCGCCTGTCTGGTCCGAGCTGGGCTGAGCCTAGGTGTGGCTCACAGATCCGTTAGGCCCAATATTTTTTTTTCCTTTTGGAAAATCTTTTTCTTGCTCAGTAAATGAGTATTTTGAGTCTTCCACCATGATTCAAACATTTTTAGAACGTTCATCCATCTCTCTAGGGGCTTTAGTTTTTGTTTTTTCTTCGTTTTTTCACTTATTTAAGGATTGATTTCTTCTTCGTAAAAAACAACTACACCTGCAAATCTATTTCTCCCAATTTTTCACTTATTTTGGGCAACATTTCTGCATTTCCAGAACTTCATTCTTGAGCGCACTTGAATGGAGGCCGGTTGCGTGAGCCTTGGGGGCAAGGCGGGACTCCCGATTTGTGCCTTGGTCAGGCCGTTTTTCGCTTCAGGCCAGTGAACCATTTCACGATGCAACCATCAAAATTGATAAGTTCTTATTATGTTCTGTTTTTATATGTCTGCTGCTTCCTATTAAATCTTTAACATTCTGAAGTGAAAAAATACAAATTGGCACAGCATACATATTCTTGTTTCTGAATTTAAATTGCTGCTCGGCTTGCAGATTGTTCTCGGTTCCTAAGTTACAGATCGACTATTCTGTTTCGGTGGTTTAAGTCTTTATGCAATCTTATTCATGGTTGTGGTTTCAAAGTAAAATCTGCTGATTGTTTTTGCCTAAATTTGCTAAGCTACTGTCAGTACTGCTGTCATTATTTTAGAAATTTGCTAAGCTACTGTCTGTAAGCTCCAATCATTTTAGAAATTTAATTGGCTTCGGGGCTTCCGCCATCTGGCCCGCTTATTACTGCTGTGAATACTATACTCCAATATATTTCGTATGTTTCGATTCAAGGAATTTTCTACAGTAGTACGCTGCTTATATTTAATCCTATTGAGTTGCTTAAATAAGGCCTTGTTATTGTTCTAATTGGACCATCCCGTGTCATATTAATTTTATGCACACCATATGTTTGATTATTTGATTCAGTGAAGTGGTACTACTGTTACCTTTGTCATTTCTTGCTAGATTGAATTTATTCCTCTTAGTTCAAAAATTCTGCTGTTGCATGTGTAAACTTTGGTGCTAAATAGATTCCGTTGGATTATGTGCTACGATACTCCAACGCAAATAGTGCAATAGTTCGGGTGCTACTCGTTCCGAGTTTGGTTGATTCTGTTGGTATCGATATTGTGTGATTTAACTATAGCTGCTAGTATTGCGAGGGTGATTTCAGATATGTCCAAGCTCGAGCCACTAGACGGTGCTAATTACCGTAGGTGGTCTCAAAGGATGTTGATCTTGTTTCAAGTGCTGGAGGTCGATTATGTTTTGATGAGCGATCCACCTACTCAAAAGGATATCAATGATGCGCTTGCCACTCCAACTACCACACCCACTCCCGCTGCTACTAAGAAAGACGATGAAGCTATTAAAGAAAAATACGACTGGGATAACAAGACGGTTTGAGGTCACTTACTATCCCACATGAACAACAAGTTATTTGATATGTTCTTCAGCGTTGATTCCTCGAAGGACATTTGGGACACTTTGAAGAACAAGTATGGTTCTAATGAAGCCGGAAGAAAGAAGCACGCCGTTGGAAATCTAATAAAATTCCAAATAGTTGATGACAAGCCGGTAATGGATCAAGTCCATGATTATGAGCTTTTAGTTGCTGAAGTCTTGGGAGAAGGAATGAAAATATGTGAAACATTCCAAGCCAACATGTTGGTAGAGAAATTTCCACCTTCCTAGAATGATTTTAGAAACCATCTGAAACACAAAAAGAGGGATTTGACACTGCCTCAGCTAATTAGTCATATGAGGACAGGAGAAGCAAATCGTTTGAAAGACAACCATATTTCATATGCTTCTGGATCAGTCACTGCAAATATGGTCGAGTCTGCTGCTATTAAGGACAAGTCCAAGGGTAACGGGAAGATGTTCCAAAAGAAAGGTTAGCAGAAGAATCCGTCAAATTTCAAGAAGGGTGATAAGATTCAGAAGAAAAAGGTAACATGCTATGTCCGTGGGAAGACAGGTCACAAGGCTTATCAATGCTACAAAAGGCAAGGTCAGAAGAACCAAAGTCAAACTCAGAAGGCTCCTGCACAAGCAAACGTTGCTGAAATCGAGGAAGTTATAGCCGCTGTTGTAGTAGAAGCAAATCTTGTTGAAAATAAGATGGATTGGATCTTGGACACCGGCGCTTCCAAGCATTTGTGCACTAACAAAAATCTCTTTCACCAGTTTGAGGATGTTGCTGATGGAGAGCATGTCTTCATGAGGAATTCTACTACTGCTGGAGTATTGGGCAAAGGAAAGGTTCTTCTGAAACTTACCTCTAGAAAATCTTTATTGTTGAGTGATGTCCTATATGTCCCCTCCCTCTGTTGGAACTTAGTTTCCGATAGCTTACTTAATAAGGCTGGTTTGAAACTACTTTTTGAGGCAAATAAGGTCATGTTGACTAGAAATGGGGATTTTGTGGGAAAGGGGTACTTGTCAGATGGACTATTTGTTTTGAATGTTATTTCCACTCCTATTAATAAAATTGGTTCTACTTCTATTTATATTGCTGAGTCTGTATCCTTGTGGCATGGTAGGCTAGGGCATGTGAATGTGGCTTCCATAGATAAACCAAAATGAATGAATTTGATTAATGTGTTGGATACTAATGATTATGAGAAGTGTCCTGTTTGTGTGGAAGCCAAGTATGCTAAAAAGCCTTTTAAATCAGTCACGGTGAGATCAACATAATTGCTTAAATTAATTCATACTAACTTAGCAAACTTTAAGAACACCAAGAGTAAAAGAGGAAAACAATATTATATGACATTTATTGATGATTATTCGAGATATACTAAAGTTTTCCTCCTCAGGTCTAAAGATGAGAATGAAGGTATGTTATTAAAATATAAGGTAGAAGTAGAAAATCAACTGGACCGATAGATTAAGAGGCTTAGGTCTGATAGGGGTGGTGAATATAAAACTAGTTTTCTAAAGGACTTTTGTGTTAGTCACGGTATCATACATGAAACTAGTGCCCCTTACTCTCCACAACAATACGACGTAGCTGAAAGAAAGAATAGAACACTTAAAGAAATGATGAATGCTATGCTTTTGAGTTCGGGTATGTCTGACCATATGTGGGGGGAAGCTGTCTTATCTGCCTATTATGTGTTAAACAGAATCCCTCATAAGAAACTAGATAAAACACCCTATAAATTATGGAAAGGTTTTGAACCTAACTTGAAAATTCTAAAACTGTGGGGGTGTTTAGCTAAGGTTGGCTTACCAGACTTTTATGTTTGAATGACTATTCTATTTGTGAATCTAGAAATGTAAAATTTTTTGAGAATGTGTTTCCAATGAAAAAGAATGCATGTGATATTACTAGTTCTTCTAATACCTCTTCTATACCTTCTTCATCTGATAATGTGAATGATAATGAACATGAACCTAGGAGAAGTAAAAGAAAAATGATAGAAACTAGCTTTGGGTCTGATTTTGTTACTGCTTTTCTAGTTGAGAATGAGGATTTTGATAAGATTGATTTGGACTTTGTGTCTGCTTATCTGATTGAGGATGATCCCAAAAACATATAAAGAAGCTGTGACATCCATTGATGCTAGTTTTTGGAAAGAGGCTATTAATAATGAATTAGATTCTATAAAGGCAAATCACACATGGGACTTAGTGGATTTACCTAAAGGATGTAAACCAATCAGATGCAAATGGGTTTTCAGAAAGAAATTGAGAACTGATGGAACCATTGACAAGTTTAAGGCACGATCAGTAGCTGTGGGCTATAAGCAAAATAAAGATGTTGACTTTTTTGACACTTATTCTCCCGTGACGAAGATTGCCACTATTCGCTCTTTGGTTGCCTTGGCTGCCATCCATGGGCTTGTAGTCCATCAAATGGACGTTAAAACTGCTTTTTATAATGGTGACCTTAAGGAAGAGATTTATGTGGAGCAGCCCGAAGGCTGTGTAGTAGAGGGTTAGGAGAACAAAGTATGTAGATTGAGAAAATCATTATATGGCCTTAAACAAGCTCCTAAACAATGGTATGAAAAATTTGATCAAACTTGAGTAAGTGATGGTTATGTGGCGAATGCATCTGATTCATGTGTTTACTCCAAAATGTTTGGTCATGAGTGTGTGATTATATGTTTATATGTTGATGACTTGTTGCTTCTTGGCACTAATGTGACTGTAGTCAATGAGACCAAATCATTTTTGTCTTCTCATTTTGATATGAAAGATTTAGGAGAAGATGATGTGATTCTTGGTGTTAAAATGAGAAAAACTGATAATAGCTTTCCTTTGTGTCAGTTACATTATATTGAGAAAATTTTGAAAAAATTTAATTGCCTTGATGATATGCCTGTGAAAACTCCCTATGACTCTAGTATGAATTTGAAAAAGAACAAAGGTTCTAGTGTTTCACAAGCTGAATATGCTAAAATCATAGGAAGTGTGATGTTCCTCATGAATTATACTAGACCTGACATAGCTTATGCAGTGAGTAGATTGAGTAGATATACTCATAACCCAGGTAGTGACCATTAGACTGCACTTCATCATTTACTTAGATACCTTAAGGGTACTAAGGATTGGTGTTTACATTTTTGTAAATTTCCTGCTGTGTTAGAAGAATTTATAGATGCAAACTGGATTACTGATAATGATGAGGTCAGTTCCACTAGTAGTTACGTATTTACTTTCGGTGGAGGAGCTATCTCGTCGAAGTCTGCCAAGCAGACATATATAGCTCACTCTACTATGGAGTTAGAGTTTATTACCCTTGAGCTTGCTAGTCACGAGGCATAATGGTTGAGGAACTTATTGGCAGATGTGCCTTTATGGAGGAAACCTAGTGTGCCAGTTTCCTTACTATGTGATTTATAGGAAGCTATTAGTGTTGCCAAGAACAGTCTGTATAATGGTAAGAGGAGACACATCCATGTGAGACACAGTTCTATGAGACAACTATTAAAGAACGGTGTGATCTCCTTAGAGTTTGTCAGATCAGAGAGAAATATGGTGGACCCTCTTATAAAGGGTCTAATGAGGAGAGTTATCCTTGAATAGTCGAAGGGATGGGGCTTAAGCCTTTGAGTTGAGGAAAGTATGGTGGATACCATTCGTGGTCAAACGAAGCCATATGATTACTCTATCACACTACATTCTCATCCCTATGGCGTGTGGTAGTGCTATGTGGAAAGGTTGAGGTTAGACTCTTAATGAGTTCATAGCCCTATTTTGGGTGGTCCTAATGAGACGGACTTGATGAAGTCACCGCTTGATACATATGAGGTTGAGTATGCTTATATTCTTAATGAATCCATAGCCAAATATGGTGGTGCTCGAGAGATGCACTTGATAGATTCACCTAAGTGAGTGTGAAGGTGGGCCGCCTTCTATGAAAGACTAAGGCTGTTTTTCTAGAGCACTCATAAGTACCCAAGGTGTGCGCAAGCCCATTAAAAGCGCTTGTGTTACTATCACAGAATTTGCAGAATTTAAGGTAAGACATGTGTTGTGAGGGTTTCAATTTGTATCTGGGTAGTTCAAGACTCATTCACTTCCCAGATACGATTGTTGCCTCATTTCACTACGTATCAATTCAATCCTTGTGATATTGATACTTAAGTATTACACCTTCTTTGCCCAAATAATTTTTTCTATTTTTTTTGCTTTGCCATTGGTGGGGGATTGTTGGAGCAACTGCAAAGCTTCAACTTGTTTTTGCTGATATTATTGTCCCACATCAGTAGGAGAAGAAGAGTTTTTACTCTTTTTATTATTCTTCTTCTCCTAGCATTTGTGAGTTGCTGAGTTGGCTGTGTTTTGTTAATGTTCTTGGGCTGGATAGTTGGACCACACACGCTCGCGCTAGCCACCCGCCCATCCGGTCGGAGTTGGGCTAGGCCTGGGTGTGGGTTACAGATCCGTCAGGCCCAATTTTTTTTCCTTTTGGAAAATCTTTTTCTTGCTCAGTAAATGAGTATTCCGAGTCTTCCACCATGATTCAAACATTTTCATAACGTTCATCCATCTCTCTAGGGGCTTTAGTTTTTGTTTTTTCTTCGTTTTTTCACTTATTTAAAGATTGGTTTCTTCTTCGTAAAAAACAACTACACATGCAAATCTATTTCTCCCAAATTTTCACTTATTTTGGGCAACATTTCTGCATTTCCAGAACTTCATTCTTGAGCGCACTTGAATGGAGGCCGGTTGCATGAGCCTTGGGGGCAAGGCGGGACTCACGATTTGTGCCTTAGTCAGGCCGTTTTTTGCTTCAGGCCAGTGAACCATTTCACGACGCGACCATCAAAATTGATAAGTTCTTATTCTGTTCTGTTTTTATATGTTTGCTTCTTCCTATTAAATCTTTAACAACACTCCCTACATGGATGAGATAGTAGTAATAATTAAGGTCATGAGTTAAACAATGATAGCTAATGGAGAAAAAGGAAATTTACGCCTTTGATATTTGATAGTTGAGAGATTTTATTTTTATTTTTATTTTTTTCTTTCCATGGAGGGAAGAAGACAGATTGGTTTCATACAGATTCGTAAAGTTGTAGAGCTCTTCCACTAGCTTCAATGTCAACACTGATAGGTTGATGAGCTACTACTTTCATCAAAGCTCTATTGTCGAACGGTGGTACATCTTCATGACCATTAATGGTCACTACTTTATTGTTATTCTACTATCACAGTAAAATATTGTTTAAGAAACTTTAATCTTAATAACAATATATATACATTAAAAAACCAGTCATCAAGAAGGGGGAAACGAAAGAAAGAAAGAAAGGGAATAGCTATCGACCCTATTAAGATCACATTGTCCATCAACAACCTTGTAAGGATAATCTTCCTCAGTATCAATCCACCATTTTGAAGGATGAAAGCAAAGGCATTGTCCATATGACAACCATTGCATCTGACACCAATTCTTGTTCCCACAGTGAGGTTAAGTTGCCTGTCACTATTTGGTTTAAAGCTGTTGAACCAAACCACTCTTCACGGCAACTGACTTGATTTTTTTTATTTTATCATGTCATATACAATCTGTTGCTATTCTCTCTTAGCTCCTTGTTTATAGGAGAAAATCTTTCACTTTAGTTGTAAACACCACTTACATAAATAAACCACCACTCATATAGAATAAGTCAATCGAGTGGCTTATTCAATCTTTATATGGTATCAAACTCCCTTCGATCCAAACTATCATGGCCTCTTCTCCTTCAGTTTCCACTTCCACTACAACATCAAACACCAGTTCTACATCCTCTCTTCTTCAACCCACCCATATTCACCATCAAATTACTGTGAAACTTGACTCCTCTAATTATCTATTATGTCTCACTCATCTTAAACCTTTATTAAAAGGTCATGATCTTGAAGGCTACATTGATGGTGCACCTTCCTGTCCCCTAAGCAAAATTCTTCTCACAGATTATGATCTTAATCTTGCCTATACTCAATGGTAGAAACAATACCAACTACTTCTCGGATGGCTTCTCTCCTCTCTTAGTGAACCTGTTATTGCTCAAGTAGTCAACTTGACCACCTCTTAGGAGGTTTAGCTTGCACTCGAACATCATTATGCCTCTCGATCAAGAGCTTGAGTTATGCACCTAATTTGTCGCTCTCTTCAAACACTTCAAAAAGGAAATTAGTCCATGTCACAATATTTTCTTCATGCCAAGCAACTTGTTGACAACCTTGCTGCCTTTGGGAATAAAATTGAATCCTCTAATTTGCAACAAATCATCCTCACGGGCCTTGATTCCACATATGATCCAATTATCACCTCCTTGACTACTACCAGTGATCCCTGCACTATGGAAGACTTTTTGTATTCTTGTTGATATGAGACAAGCTGATGAATGTGTTCTGTTGGAGAGTTATATTTGGACTATGATTTATCGGTACGACTGGTTAGGGAACATACAAGAATGACTTGGAGTCTAGAACTACTTTGGATTGTGAAGAATAAACTAAGATATAAAGAGAAGAACTTAGTTTTGGGCGCATAATTTGGTGACACTATTTATGCTATCTTGAAGGAAAGGAACACTCGCATATATCATGGAAAGCATAAGACAAATTGTAAATGATGTTTTGAGGCTTCAGGTTTTGTTATATCGGCAAAAATAACTTATAAACTTGCTTTCAACTTATTAAAATTAGTTTTTTTTTTTTAATTAAAAAAAAAACTCCCATTTGTTAAGTAGTTTTTTATTAGGTTATATATAAACTAGTTTTTGAAAAATTATTTCAAGTAAATTATAGGTTGTAAGCTTTAAACTAACTTTTTAATTAGTTTTACTAAACTTAGGCAGGATATTTGGTTACAGTTGTCAAAGACGGGATTAATACTTAGTGTTAGCTATAACAGGATTCTTTCATTGATATAATAATAATAATAATAATAATAATAATTATTATTATTATTATTATTATTATTATTATTATTATTATTATTGTATGTATAGATGTATATACATAATCAAATAAAACCATAAGCTTTTCGAATTTTCTGACAAAAAGCTTGGCTTTTTCCTCAACAGCCGGTTATACATTACTGTTTAGTTGTCTTAAGCACTGCGTATTTATTTTTGTCATCACCGCCAAACAACTTAATAGTGTTACCAGAGTTCTTCACCGGGTAAGATTAAAGATGGATGCATTGTAATACCATATTTAAAGGTGAAGTTACGACTTATGAGCATTACATTCAATCCTGATGGATTCATTGTCTCCCCATTCTCATCCCCGTGAATTTCTTACAATCCACTAATCCATTCCATTATCTCTCCCTACTTCCACTTGATTAAGCGTTGCTTCACATTACTAGTAAACTTAACCCTGGAAGCATTCTTAGCGTGCTCGAGGTTATTTTTCCTCTTCTGACATGTACTTGAACGTGAAACAGTGTAATTCCGGCATACAAGTTATGTGATTGCCAATACTGAAACACATTCCACTAATCGAGTTCCTGTATCTTGTAATATTCCTTGACAGAACTATTATATATAATCAATTCTGAAGTCAACTGCAAAAGCATTAAAAGCAATTCTTTCTTGAAAGTGGCAATCGGATCATTTCCTGACTTGGTTTCATATAATATTTTGTTTCTTTCATTAATCTTCTAAGACATTACTATAACGGCTTAAATGCATGTTTTTTGGCTGAATTGAATGGTATAAGAGAGAATACTCAATCTAATCCCTTTTTGTTTAGGACAATCAATTTACTCATCAAAGCACTTTATTTAGGAACAAGTAATAGGGGGGGGGGGGGGCTCACTATTATAGGCTTACATTACATGATAAGGCTAGCACAAAAAAAAAAGTTATAATTCTTGGGAGGATCAGAAAACCAGTTGGAGCTTGAAATGCTGCTGCCGCGATTTCAATTATTTGGCCTGTAGTAACTGTAGATTGCATATAAGGTCTGCGTAGCGGTGAGAATCAACAATATCGCAGCAGCTACAAACGAGATAAAAGTCCAAGGACTGTTAAAATACCTCTCCTTCAAGGTTGCCCGCCAAATGTTCCATGTTTGATTGCGATATTTGTTTATGCGGTATGATAATTGAGAAAGGTAGCTGTGTTCTATGGTGAAAACCACGTCACGACAAAGGCTGTTGATTATATGAGCAACTTCAGCATCACTACCAAGCCCATTCTCAATTATTTTATGGTGTTTGAGGCATCTGACATCTTCAGGAGAGTCAATCAGTTCATCCAGGAAGGAGACATATGAAGTGATGTGTTGTTGCCCAGAATTGAGATGGCATTGCTCAAATGCTATGAGATTGGAGAACAATGAATTGAATCCATCGTCTATCTGAATCTGAGGGATATAAAGAGTTCTATTCTTGAATTCAATATTCCTTAATGGCTTGTCATGATCTCCTTTCCTCAACTTAATACCAGCATTCCTTAGCTCAATAGCACAATAGTTCAACATCTCGCGTTTATTATCTTCAGACTCTCTGCTCAAGTATTTTTTTTTTTTTGTATAACTGCATTAGTTCGTTTCCTTAACATACAAATAGTAAGATTCCTTAGCACAGCAGCGCAATTGCTTAGTTTTTCGCGTTGTCCGTCTTTTACAAGTGGTTCAGAACTTCCATTCATGAATTTTTCTCTGATTACATCAAGGTAGTGAATACCCTTTGTTGCCTTGACTGCTGACGGGATTAAATTGTCAAGGAATCTATCTGCTATCACAAGAGCACTAAGTTCTCCACCTGAGTTTTTGAGTTGAAGCCCAAGCAGTTTATCAAGAATAAAGAGAGGAATCTGGTTTTCAAGCATCGTCATGTCTCGCAGAATGTCAGAGCTTGCTCCTAGCATAGAAAAGATTGGATCGTCCTTAGCACAACGACGCTTCCTAAGCACATCCGATTGAAGTATCTCAAGCATGAAGCATCCATCGAGCAACATCATTTCCACAAATTGGTTGCTGGTCAGCTCTGATTTTTCTGCATAACAAGCCCGTACACTAGGTTCAAGTTCTTTCATGGAATCAAGATAAAGCTTTATGTCTTGACCCGAGCGCTCGAGAACTCGTTGGAGGGACAGCCACTTGCGTCGTTCCATTTTCTGGAGTGGTGCTGTGCCATGATGATAAGGTCCTATGGAGACAACTCGGGGGGTGTACACCATGGTACGAGATGGATCTTTGAGGCGATCAGGAACTCTGTATATGCTCACTTTTTTCCGAGAAACAGCTGCATAATCTTGGCTTGTAGCCTCAAGTTTTAACTGAATTGAAACCACCCAAGGATCCTCTGGAGGATGAGATTCTATCTCCTGGTGTACGTGTACTTGGGCGTTTCTGTTAACCGGCGCTCCTAAAGGTGCGAGCTGCTGTTGCTGAGGTTGCTCAAATGATCTCTCTGTCTGTCCTCGGCGGACTAGAAGAAACAGGTTCCATTTTGTTCCTGTGAACCTTGACTGTTTATATTTATTTTTGGTCGGTAATTTCTGTTGCCTATGGTGATGCTACCTACCTAGCCAGGTTCAGGCCCTCAGGGTATATAAATAAAATATTACTTGGTGCAATGACAATGAATGCTGATTGATTTAAGATTGTTTGAATCTCTTTATAAAAAAATATTTATTTATTTATTTATATTAAAAAATTAAGTAATTATTAAGACAAGTGTTGACATTGTGTTAGTTTGAAATTGAGAAAGCAAAAAATAAAAAAAAAATTAAAAAAAATACCGTTGCACAGAAACACTTTTTAGAAAAAAGTAATTTTTAGTCTTACTTCTTGGTGACGCTGTTTATGCTGCAAGGAAAGGATACACGCAAATTTAAGCAAAGCATCTGTGTTCCAGTCCTTTTGTGTAGTCCTTTTGGAAGCAAGTAGTCATTATATGGACTCCGCGTTTGTAAATTGTATTGAATAACTGCCATTGTATACCCATTAACCTAGTACAACCCCTAGCCGAGCTAGAATTATAGATCTAGGATGTCACTGCTTAATATATATTTGTTCCATAAATTATATGCTAATCCAAATAAAATAGTTCATACTGTTATGTGTTAGATACTTAAATAAATATTTACTTTTTAATAACACTTTTTAAGCCACAATGAAAAGGGAAAATAATTAAAACTTTTTAAAAAAAATGTCCAAAACAAACCTAAACCTTTTAAGAAAAATACAAAACATATAACTAAATTTTAAAAAGCAACTAAACTACTAAATCAAAAGTTGAACTAATATGACGAATAATTTCATGATCTAAATACCGGAACTTATAAAAAAATAAAATTAAAATTAGAAGGTTAAAATAAAAGGAAAATGACTAATATGGAAAAAATAATAATAAAAAAATAATGTGCTCTTACTTATGAAAGCGCGAGACCAATACCTAGGAAGCCACCGTGTCCAAAGTTATTCCTATAGTGATAGTAAGTATGACTATTAAAATATTATTTCAATTCTATAGTTCTATGATCCAAAAATTATAAATTGATCTATAATTTTAGGTAGAATCTTAAATTAATCGAACAGTTATAGAACCTTATGATTCTACATTATAAATTTACGATCCTACATTAAAATCTTATGATCCTACAGTTGAATCTTATGATCCTATATAAAATCATACAATTCTACATAATAAATATTTTTTTATCAATTTGTCTCTAAATCTATTTTTTCTCTTATTCCACATATATTTATTTCTTAATCCTCTAATTATCAACCCTATATTATTTTGAACATGTCTTAAAAATGAGTTGAAAAAAAAAATTATAATTGAGATACTACTAGACAATGAAATTGATTGTTGATGTAAACCATATGTTGAAATTAACCCTTTACATTTTGATGTGACTAAGACATGGTTAGGTTTTCATTCATTGTTATTGTTTTGTTTGTATCTGTCATGTTTACGTGTAAACTATATGTTGAAATTAACTTAAATTTTTCAATGATGAATCTTGGTTAAGTGCTAATTTTGGTATTATGAAAATAGAAAACTCTAAGACAACATTAGTTAAGAGTGTTAGAAGTGTATTTGTCGTTTTATGTGATTCGTGTGTGGTTTTATGGGTACATCATCTGTGAAACTCTCATGAAATCTTACTTGTCCTCTAAGAGTGACCTAAGGGTTTAAATAGCTTATTGCACATGCTAAATGTAATCGTGAGACCAACAAAAATGGCTAGTTATTTCTATTTTTTTTATTTTTTAATTAGAGTCATGTCTTATTTGAGGGCAAGTAACAAGCTAAGTGTGGGGGTATTAATAAACCTATATTTTAACTATTTTATAACATTTTTACTTTAATCTGTTAGTTATTTATTTAAAAATAAGTAAGGTTATTTATATTATTTTTTTATTATGTGCTTAATTTATAATAATCCCATAAATATAATTAATTTCAAGCTTAGAGTTGATTTTTGTATGATTTTGACGTATTGTTGTATTTTGATTATAAGTTTTACGTACGAATTCGGGTTTAGATAATTAAAATTTTGGTGTAAAGTTAAAAACAAGATCTATAACTTCTATTTTTAGTGATTTTCCCTAAATCTGAACCTATCTAGATCAAAGTTTAACCTAATATGGATATTTACTTACTATTTTCTTTTACTATTATTTTACAGGATTAGCTAGAAAAAGAAGAAAAGGACAAAAGAAAAGAAAAAAAATAAAATAAAATAAAACTCTGAACCTGCAATATCCAAGAAAATATAAGTGAGCCCCACCAAGCAAACCATATATATACAAGAAAAACTTAGTTTGCAGTCCATTTGAGTAGAAATAATAAAATAAAAATAAAAATATAGTCCTAAAGTATTTAATTCCAAGTACAAAATATTATGTACATATAATTATACTAATATGTACATCAAATTATGCATAAATGTATAGATAATATTCTCTATAAGTACATGTATATTGGATAGCAAACAAAGTAGACTAAATACCAAATAGATTGTTTAACTTTAAATAGTTTGATGTAAATGGACTTTAAAATATTTTTCCAAACATGGAAAAAAGAAGAACAGGGATAGAACGACGGCCAAAAAGGCCAGTTGTGTCAAAACTAAGAAAAAAGGCATGAAAAGGCTGAGAAGAGTAGAAGATGGTGCACAAGTTCTCAGCACCGATTATCCGTACAGTCCTATTTTTTAGTTTGATTTTAAATCTAAAATGATTAATTTGATATTTTAATGTTTTTAGGTTTAATATTTTAAATATAATTTTAATTTTTTATTTAATTTGATTATATTTATTTTAATTAATATTATATTCTAATTTAATTTTACTCGGGATGTGGAACCCTTATTTTTTATATTATTTAATTAATTGATTGCTAGATTTATAAATTACCTTATATATTTTATGTAATCCCCCAAAATTTTAAAAGCCTATAATTTAATAAATAACTTTTATTTGGGATAAATTAGCCTTTAAATATATTTAATTTAATTATTTTATGGATTTTTGAGTATATAAAATTGGATATAAATATTTAATAAACTAAAATAAATACTTTGTTATTTTATCATACTCTTTTTATTTAAATAATTTTTCAAACCATTATTTTACTAAAATTATCCTTTTTAAACCCTTATATTTTAATTATATTAAATTAAATTATTAAATAAATTTATTACCCAAAAATATTGTATTTTATTATTTTATAAATTAAATTATTTTATTTTATTCTAGTTTCCCTTTTCTTTTTCTTTTTTTCCCTTTTCCTTCTCCTTTTTCTCCTTTCTTTCTTCTTCCTTTTTTTCTTCCCTTGGGCTGCCGGCCGGCCTGCCTCTCCCCCCACCCTGTGCCTGGACCGCAGGCCCACTCTTCTCCTCCCTCTCCTTCTCCCGCGTCGTCAGCCCACCATCCCCCTCTCT
The DNA here is from genome assembly GCA_039764185.1 of Tamarix austromongolica. NCBI lineage: Eukaryota > Viridiplantae > Streptophyta > Magnoliopsida > Caryophyllales > Tamaricaceae > Tamarix > Tamarix austromongolica. Next base: position 77,611,379 of record CM077818.1, on the reverse strand, counting down.
TTTCTTCCTTCCTCCCCTAAGTGAGCCGGCCCACCTCCCTCCTTTCTTTTCTTTCCTTTCTCCCCGACTGGGTCGACCCACTCTCCTCCTCCCTTCGCCCGGCTTGGCACGCACGCAGCCCCCAGCCCTTATTTCTTTCTTTCTTTCTTTCTTCTTCTTCCATTTTCCTCGGCGCCATACCTGACCATCCTCCGCCATCTTCGCTGCCCCACCTACAACCCTATCCCCCATATCTCTCTCTCTCTCTCTCTCTCTCATCGTTTTCCTGCCCTATCACGGCCCCACCACCTCTCCCTCTCCTTGCCCATACCCCTCTCTTCTCCTCCCTCTCCCTGGAACTCCCATTCCCCTACCACCCTGTCGCTGCCCTACCAATCCATCCTATCCCTTCCTTTCTCTTCCTCTTCTTTTTCTTCTTCCTTCCCTGCCTCATTCTGCCATTTTTCGAGCTTCCCATGCATTCCCCGAACTTCTTTTCCTTCCTTTCTTCTCCTTCCCTCATCCTCCCTATTTTGCTTCGCCGCCACCGTTCCGCCGCTGCCGCCGCCTCACCAACCACCTGTGCCACCCCCTGCCACCCTCAACCTTACCCCTGAACCATTACAGCACCCCTCGAGCCACCCCGCAGCCTCCTTCTTCCTCCCCTATTCTTTTTCTCTTCTTTTTCTCCCTTCTCGGTAGGGATGGCAATGGGTCTCGGACCCGACCCAGACCCGCTAGACCCGCCTCATTTTTAGCGGGTCTGGGTCCATGATTTTTGGACCCGACGGGTTTGGGTCCACATATACCTTAAAGGGTCTGGGTCTGGGTCCAGTTCTAGATCCAGACCCGACCCGCCAGACCCGTTTAATATACATATGTGTGTGTATCTATATATATATATATATATATATATATATATATATATATATATATATGTATGTATGTATACATATATAAATACATACTAATATTATGTTTGTCATTATTATTTTAATCTTATATAAACTCCTTATTCATTTTTTTAAAATTTATTTTTGTATGCTTACTTTATAAATAATATGTATAACATTGTATTCTAAAACCTAGGATATAAACGTGGCAGATTTTACCCGAAACCCGACGGATTTTGTCCAACGGATATGGATAAACGAATATGGATAAAGATATGGATGATAGAAAAAAATACCTATCGAGTTTGAGTACGGATACGGGTATGGGATATCCATACCCGTACCCGTAACCATACCCGTATCCATATTCGTACCCGTTTACCCAATATATAATTATCTTTTTACCCTTAATTTTGAAATAATTATAGTATAAATTAAAGTTAGAATTATCATTTAGCTTAATTCTAAATGGGTTTATCTATCGAGCGATAGATTTATCCATCGGATAATATTCATTAACGAGTAAACGGATAATCCGTCGAGTAATAGACATCCAACAGATACGGATATGGATATGTTAGCGGATATGGATTCGGGTACGGGTACGGATTTTATTATCGGATACAGATATGGGTATACCCGCCCCGAACCCGCCCCATTTACATCCCTACTAAAAGCATTAAAACACCATTTGAAAAGTTAATATAACTATTTTAATATATTTATTTTTTCACTTAGATGATTTTTTTAACAAAAAAAATACATATTAAGTTATATAAAACATAAATGTATTTGTATTAGCATAGATTATTAATTATTTTTTAAAAAAATAACCGGACCCATTTAGGACCCGTTTAGGACCCATTTACCCGCTAGACCCGATGGGTCTGGATCTGGGTCTAAACTTTTAAGACCCGACGGGTCTGGGTCGGGTCTGGGTCTAGGTAATATAAACGGGTCCGGATCTGGGTATGGTTGGACCTGGTCCAGACCCGACCCATTGCCATCCCTACTTCTCGGCGGCCACCTTGCACCGCCTCTCTCCGCCGCCTCTGCCGCCACGTGAGCCATCAAACTAATCCTTGCAACCCCCTCTACCACCCCCAAACCTCCTTTGGCCAAAACCACCACCCATAGGCCTTCATTTTCTCCCTCCCTTCTCCTTCCTTCTCAGCCCCTCCATCTCGACTCACCTCGACAGCCCCCCTGTGTAGCCTCGCCGCTGCCGCCCTTGGCCGCCAACAACCTATCCCCAACCACCACTTATACCCCCTCTTCACTCTTGCACCCTTCCCTTTCCCCAAATCCTCCCCCATCTACCCTTTTTCTTAGCCTAAAAATCCTAACCCGAAAATAGCCATTTTTCCCTCCTTTTACCCACCTTCGAGCCCCTCCCCCTCATTTCTTTACATGCAGCTCATGCTGCATGAGCAGTATAAGCTGCTGCATGCTTGGTTATGTTTTGTTTAATAAATTTTGAGGTATAATAATATTTTAAATTAAGTATTTGATTAATTAAGTGTTATTAAGTCTTATGCTTGATTTTTCTTATTTCTAATATAATAAATCTTGATATTATTTTTAGGCATTGGTTTTGCTAATCAAAGCTTGAACCTTTAACCGGAATACTGGTAAGGTTCGTTTTTGCGGGAATTAAGGTAACCGTTAAACCCCACTTAAACATATGGATAACATATATTAGCACATTAGACTTTTTAATATGTTATTATGCTTGATGTATGTTGTTTAATATGAGATATGTGGTTTCATGTGTGGATTGATAAAAGGAGCATATTAGATTATATGCTATTTACGGAAATATTGTTTATAGTGAGAGTTTGGTTATTAATGAAGATGTTAAGTATTTATCCATGTTGTATTATGCTATTGTGATCTTTAATGCATGGTTAATATTATTGTGAGCCCTAGGGGTATTTTAGTAATGTGTCTTGTGCATACATGCAGTCTATTATGTGTGGGTGCTAATGAGTATTATGTTGAATATAATAGTTGTGGAGTTGGTTAATGAGAATGGAGTGTTAATATTAATATTTCATGTAGTGATAATAATTTAATATAAGTGGTGTAATAAGGGGCAAAATGGTAATTTGTAAGTAAAAAGGGCAAATTGGTAATTTTGGAAGTAAGGGGTAAAATAGTAATTTTGGAGGCAAGGGCAAAATGGTAAATTGTAAGAGAAAAGTGTAAAATGGTAATTTAGGAGGTGAAGGAGTAAAATGGTAATTTTGTAATTAAAGGGTAAAATGGTAATTTTGTGATTAAAGGGCAAAATGGTAATTTTGTAATTAAATGTGAAAATGGTAATTTTATAATAAAAGGGCAAAATGGTAATTTTATAATTAAAGGGTAAAATGGTAATTTCGTATGTAAAGGGCAAAGCATTAATTTTATAAGTAAAAGGATAAAATGGTAATTTTGTAAGTAAATGGTAAAATGATAATTTTGTAAATAAAAAGGTAAAGTGGAAATTGGAAAGGAGTAACTTGGTAATTTTGAAATGGAGAAGGCAATTTGGTAATTTAACCAACTAAAGGGTAATTACGATAATGTAGAAGGGTAATTTGGTAATTTATGCAACTAAAGGGGCAATTTGGTAATTATAACAAAGGAGAAGGGCAATTCTGTAATCTAACCAACCAAATGGGAATTATGATAAATGTAACAATTATAAAGGGTGATTAGTGACCTAATAAGTGTGGGAGATAACCTAGTGACCCAAACCGAGTAGGGATGTGGCTAAGAACAACTATGTGTGTGTTATGTGCCTTGTGTGCCATATTGTGTACTTTATGCTTAATGATTAATCATTTGTAGCACAACTTTGAGTGAATATATGCTTATGTGATTTCCTTATGGCATATGGATGATGATTATATTTGTTGGCCTACGATGTTATGTGATATGACCCTCTAGGATATGCATGCTAGGATATTTAATGTGGTAATGTGGGATTGAAGGATGAAAAAGGAAAAATGTGAAAGTAAGATAACCAAGGGGAAGTAAGTTGGCTAACGTAAGTAGGAATGACCCAAATAATCCATAACCCATGAGTGGATGAATAAAAGGGGACTTTACATAAATTGAAAGAGTGGGAGAATCTAAGGTTTGCATGGGATGGTTAAAGTCCGCACGGGGGCGAACTTTACGTATGGAAAGTTACTTTAGGACGTGATGAAGGTAATGGAAGAGTTGTTTGGGTGACTGGAGTCTTCGGGTGAAAAATCGTACGTGGGATAGTATAAGGGTACATAGGAGACCGAGCTAGGGTTTGGGGCCGAGGGGAAACCCTAATTTGAAAAGGTGGAAAAAGAAAAAGAAAATAATAAAAATAAATGAGAATGAGTGGGGTAGAAAGTGAGGGTTGGATCTAAGAGTCGTAACGTGTAGGGTGTTAAAATAGTTTGGAATGTGTAAGGCAGAGAAGGATGGGCCACATAGGCCCAAATTAGGGTTTTTGGAGAAAACCCTAGGGTAAGGTGGTGAGTATACTTGACCCACACACTTAGGAGTCGGTGTAACACCCCGAGTTGACACGACCACCTGGAGGCTACCTTTGGAGTGCTTTCGGATTGATCGATTGGCCCCACAGATCAACACAAGTCCTTTCAGCATGCTTTGTCCTCACTCACGCACTTCCCGAGAAATTTTCAGAAAATTTCCGAAACTTCCCAGGAGGTCACCCATCTTAAAATTGCTCCACGGCCAGCACGCTTAACTGTGGAGTTCTTAGGACGGAATCACCAAAAGGATGGTAGACCATGTTGATATAAGTAGCCAAATCAATTCTTATAACACTGCACTCAATTTGGGGTATTACAGTCGGGCTCTGAGTGTAAATAAGTGGAATAAAGGAAGGATGTCAAGGCGAGTTAGGAGGTGCAGAAGTCTCAAAATATGGGATGGGCCCTCTTGGGAGGATAAGTGTAGATATAGTTAGCCATGCATGTCTAGGGTGAAATCTGTTGAATAAGATACGGTAAAACACTAATCATGTAAAGTGGAAGATTATTGAGTTGGGCCCAGACCGATCCACCGGCATAATAGTGGCCAAGTGTCGGGGTGCCCTGGAGACCGATCCACAAGCATATAATAGTGGTTAGGTACATTCTACCCTATAAGTGACCGATCCACTAGCTATAATAGTGGGGGATCCCGAGCTCAATGAACCAAACCCTAAGTTTGATAAGACACATAAAAGACACTAAGTACTTACAGTGGAACACCATGAGAGTCGGGGCCAAACCGATCCATCGGCATAACAGTGGCCAGGAGCGTTTTGCCCTAGAGACCGATCCACCGGCATATAATAGTGGTTATGTGCATTCTGCCCTATAAGTGACTGATCCACTAGCTATAATAGTGGGTTCCCGCACTCACATGGACATTTATAATCTAAGATGATTGATTAATGATGGACTAAAGGCTTTAAGGCCCTAAAAGTATCGATTGTTCATTATGACCTATTAATATTAGATTGACTTGTCAAATATGCGAATGTACGAAAGTAATATTTACATGTGCACCATTAATATCTATTTGACTTGTTAAGTATGTGAATGCATGGATCTGATTATTATATTTACACCTGTCGATATATATGGGTATAGTGGTATATCATGTGTTACATTACAAGCCTATTTTTAAGTGTGTTTTAAAGGGTTACTCAGTACCGTAGTACTAAAGGGTTCATTCGTGGGGCCCCTGCCTATTCTATGGGAAGTGTCTCGTGCAGTTCGTTTTCAGGTTTTATTCCAGTGGGCTACCGGGAAAGAGCGTAAGGAACTATCTGGAAAGACCTAGGGTTGACCTCTTTCTCTTTTAAATTCTTGTTTCGATGTATTTGTTGATTTGTTACCACTACTGGTGGATTTTATTTTTGTGAAATGTTACGTGCACTACTCTGATTTAAATATATTTGAGTTTCTCGTAAATTGTGTCCTTCTCTTTTAGCCTTAACACTTGGTACTGGAACGGTAGGAGTGAACCGGTCTGGTACTAAGTGTGGCGTTAATATCTTCAGAATACACGGTTTTGATATTTCACTTTTGCTAGTTATTTTAAATAAAACGAAATTTTTCAGTAGTGAATTTTGGTGGTATTACATTTTATGTTATATTTCTTGAATGTATCTAATTAATGGTTCAGCCATCTTTAATTAGATTCTAACAAGGCGAGTTGAGAGCAAAGACTAATTCTCCACTTTAGGTCAAATAATATAAATAGAAATTGAATGAGTTTTGAGAACAATTACATAATTTATACAACAATAAAGGATGATAATTAATTAATTGAACATAAGACATCATTTTTTATTTAAATCATTTAACTAGAAATAGTGGGACTAATAATTGATGATAAAAGTGCATAGCTAGAGAGAGTGTATTAGTTATATATTCTTGTTGATACATTGTGGGTAATTGAAAAAATTAAGTAAATAGTTAATTGAATTTTATATTTATATAGAGGTGGATCCATATTCCTTGGTAATTTAATATCCATAAGATTTTATTTATTTGAGTTTAGATATTTTTATCTAAAATTCATAGTATAGATTAATAATTATTTCTTTATTTTATTTTGATAGCCTATACTTGATTTAATTTATTAGAGTTTTTGAGTTATTAATTAGTTTCTATAGGATAATAATTTGATATTTATTGTGTCTTATATTACTTGTGACCAGTATACTTGCCGATATATATATCTACCAAACATCTATGATGATGACAATGATGATGATAATAGCAATAATATTAATGACCATAATCATAAAAATAGTAATTAATAAAAATAATGGAACTAATAATGAATAATAATAACTCAATGCTCATAATTTTAAGGTTAAATTTGACTTGGATATTTTGATACTTGATCTAATATTTTACGGATAATTTATATTTGTAATAAATTCTACTTACCTACCTTTACATTTTAATCTAATTTCATTTGAATACCAAATGACTGAAATTAGAAAACTATTTATTTTCATCATTTAAGTATCCACATAAGACTAAATTAAAATGGAAAGATATATAAGTGAAATTATTAAAATACATGATATCTATAAAATAATATATCAAATGCTAAGGTATGTACCTAAATAAATTTTATATGATAATAATATTATTATTAATTATTGTTAAAAAAATTATTGCTATTATTAAAATTTTCATTATTAATGTTGTTCTGTCAAAAGCTCAAAATGTGAGTATTTCTACTTGATTATGAAAAGCTTAAAATATGAATATTTCAAATAACATAATGATTGAATTTGATTTTTATATTAAGTAATTATTACAATAGAAATTACGTGAGATACTATATTATTTTTAAATAGTAAAACATCATAAAATTATAAATGTGTTTGAAATTTTGTATTGGTACATTATGAAATAAACACATAGGATATGTAATCTACATAGGGCATACACTACCGCAAAAGGGGATTTTAATAATAGTTATTTTATGATTTTAATAACGGTTCTGAACCGTTATTAAATCACTCATTATTAAATCTTTAATAACGGTTTATAACTGTTATAAAAAAAATATACAAGTAAACTTGGTATTTAATAACTTTTTTAATAAAATACCGTTATTAAAACTACATTTTAATAACAGTTTGTATGTGACAACCGTTGTTAAAAACAACATTTTAATAACGGTTAGTCAAAACCGTTGTTAATATGTCAACCAATTAGGGTTTTAATCATTGATTATGCATTTATTAAACCCTAATATGTATTAAATAAGTATAAAATGGACATTTTAATAATGTTTTTGAGTTAAAACCGTTATTAAAACACTGTCGATTTAGGGTTTTAATCATTTATTACACATTTATTAAACCGTGATCGAGATTAAATGTCTACTTTTAATAACGGTTTGTAAGTATAACAGTTATTAAAATAGGGTTTTAATAATGATTCTTAGTTAAACCTGTTATTAAAACATCTATAATAATGGTTAAGGAAGAATCTTTATTAAAACTTATTTTTTTTATACTCTTGTTGTTTTGTTCCTGCCCACATACATAGTTGTATGTTCAAATATTTATCAAATCTGCAATATAAAACAACATCAATTCATATATACATGCATGTCTTCCTCCCAAATGATACTACATATTTCTAATGAATCTCTAATTGGTATGTCTCAATACACTAAGCATACCTAGGAATCAAAATTAGTAGGCGTACCACAACTTGGTAGTTCTACACTCCAAAGTTAAAAGTTCATAGATCATAACCTAGATGATCAAAAGATGTAGATAAAATGTAAACCTAAACATGCATGTAGAATGTAGATCCCTAATACCGAATGTATAAGTACACGTGATTAGCCCATTGGTCTCTAACTTCATCAATTTCATCATCATTGTATTTTGGTCATCATGTGTATCCATCGGTGAAAAACTACAAATTCACAAGTTTTGATTATTCAGTTAGTACTTAGATCAAGTACCGAATATATATGTCATGATTCATTTATGGAAAAACAAACATACATGACTTGGATCTATGTTGACCAATCTATTTTGGACTATCAAATCCATTACTCTACATACATAGTATCCACAATTATCGCCGTTATGCTGTTGTGGACACTATCAAATGAATTCAGTTAGCTCTCTTACTATTAGATATTAATTTGAATTAAAAAAAACACAAAATAGTTGTCTTCTTACTTACCATTACAGGCTCATATTCATGACTCTTTGGGTCTGGGACACCATTCCCACCTCTCCTCTGATATACCGTCTGTAATGCCCTAATAAATAGAGTTGGATATACAATATTGTAAGTATATATACCTAAAATAATTAAATTAGAATATATGCATAAATAAGTTAATAAATTAAGAAGTAAAAAAAGTATACTAACATGTCAATAAATTCTTTCCCACAATGACGAGCGACATTAAAAGGCACATCATATGTTTGAAGGGAATCAAACACATAGACTTTATTAAGATCAATTTGGATGACATACAAAACCCAATGTTCATTTGTTAGGTGAGGAATAAGATAAGTTTTGTTGTACCCCTCAATCAAAATGCGATACACTAAATAGTTTATGTGCCTACCATCTCTTATTATAGTATTGTCAGCTATGTAGTATGGGCACACAAACGCAATAGAGGACAATATTCCCTCCACCACAGCACTACTAGCTACTAACCTATGGATGATAATAACAATGCATATTTGTTAATAACTGATAACTCATATAAGAGGTCATAAAAATTCCAATGCAACAAGAAGTACTACAATCTGAAATATGAAATAATACTTACATGACATAGACAACAATACTCATGGTTGACATCCATTCCTGATTATAAATGTCACTTATGTCAACTGCTGATACTATATATATAGTTTCGGCCCTCCCAACATACTCAGGATGACAATCAATGAAAATATAATTGTTGTTGAGGTAGTTTTGGGCATATAAATATAATAAAGCTAGTGCTGGTAGAGATTAGCTCTTCTATGAAGATGGAATATTTTGTGGGGCAACTAAGTTTTCTGATTTAGCTCTCTTTCCTTTAGCAACACCCTCTTTTGTGTACTCATTCTTCTAGTACCTCTCTTCATTTTTCTCCTAGGAGCATTCATCTTTTTTTATTCCTTAATTTATAATAATAAATGAAATATGTATTGAGAATATATATATATATATAAAAGGTATAAATAATGTAAATAATAAATAGGGTCTAATAATGATGTTGAATGCCATTACCTCTTCAATAGTAAGATATATTTGATCCGTAGACCAAGACACAAAACTTCCATGAGCTTCTAGCACTATCGCTGCCTCATCGCCATCTTTATAACAAGGTAAGGGTGCACTGCTAATAGTTGGAGTGTCAATACTCACTGGCTTTGTAATTAGAGCTAAGTTATACCCATATATTATTTGTGTTTGGGTACTATGATTGATGCGCACCCTTCCTTTATCCAAAATAGTTAAAAGGTCATTTGCTAATAAGTCACATTGATACAAATCCTAAAATAAAATATTACACGTTCTTAATTATTTATGACACCAAATACATTTAATAACAATTCATAGTTTGTAATGCCTACCTCAAGAAGAGAAGAAAGATGTGCATCAACTTCGCAACTGTCTCTAACCCTATTTACTTGGGTATATGAAACTGATCATGGTCAACTGAATCGGATGGCTTATACCCTTGAGATTTGATAAATAATAACTCATACTCCATTATTGCCATATGTTCAAATGTCATGTTTAATTTCATTTTGAGGATGGCTATGAGTTGTAGGTCAAAAATTAATCTTACATTAAGAATATTATTATAACATTAGACTTTTACATGTAAATAGATAAATCAAAATCTCATACCAACTTCTCTTCAAGGCCTGCCTAGCCTTTGCGAGTCATATTATGTCGGTACCTATTCTTTTTAGCAATCTCTTTATTTTTGGCACTTTTTTCCTATTTTATAAACCAAAATATAAGCACATGGCTATTTAAATATCAAGGAAATATTCTTAATCAAAAATTTAAATTGTTATCTAAAAAATATCTTAAAATCCTCCGAAAGACGATATGCAATAAATTGGTTCCAACTTTCTTGGTCAATGAAACCATATCATTTGGGTGGGTTTTGCCGTAGAGAGCCATCCCTCTTTCTGTACATTTTTCTACAAGCCAAGTATGCCTTAACTATTCTTAGACGCTCACCACAATGTCTAAGAAGTCATTTCTTCCTAGTCTTTGGGACATTGAAGACTCTCTACAAAATAAGATATATAGATATATACCAATGTTAATGTATTAAAATTAATAACATTTGACATACAAAAGTGATTAAGTAAAATAGCATATTTACCGTGACTTCCTGCCAAATATGCTCCTTGTGATCCTTTGGAACCTGCTTCCAATTATTATAAGAGATAGGAACACGGTTATGCGGGATGTGTGAAATGTATATGAGAAACATATATGCGTAAGGGCCAATGGGATGATTGTAAGTATTCCATCCCAAATAGACTTGTTCTCCTCTATTTCTCATGTTCGTGATGAGTCTCATAATAATAGGTTGTCTCTTCCCTTCTTCATCACTATTGTCCCCATCAACGTTTTTGTTGGCCATATCTCTACAAAAAATCAATAAATAAATTATGTTAGAACGTTATGTATTAACCATAATGTACCACTAAATTATTATTTGATATAATAAATATCCAATGAGGAAGGTCGAAATATACATTTAAAAAAATAAGCACACATCATGTGTTATAATATTATTACCCTCATTGCCTTCTTTTCCTTCTTCTTTTTTCCTTGTTTTTGGATTGGTTTCAGGATCTGATACATATATTACTTCATGATGATCATCTCTAACATATATTTCCTCCTCATTAATGTTATTGTTATCATTGTTCAATAATTGAGTTGCTTGCACAGTTGAGACACACTCTTTATTCCAATTGGCATCATTTTCATCATCACATTCATGGGAATTTCTTTTTTTCATAGATAGTACCACAGGCCATTTGTTATCAGTAGGAATAATGACAAAGAATACTTGTGTCGCTTGTGATACCAAGATGAATGGGTCTTATTTATGCCCTACCCTATTGAGATCTACTAATGTGAATCCATCTTCATAATATAGCTCCCATATATGTTCAATCACACTAAAATAATTCATATCTACATATGTTGGATTCTTGTCCTTCGCACTAGCAACATGCATTGCCTTAACCACTAAAGTCACCCCACTATTCTGCATTGTACTCTTCTCATCTTGATATTTTGTATAAAAAATGTAACTATTGATCATATAACTGGTATATAAAAAAACTTTATAACGAGGTTTTTGAGACAATCAATGCAGCGTTTTGGAAATTGAAGTTAGGGAATGTCCAATGAGTGGAATGATGCGATCTCTTATCCAATTGATAAAGGAAAGATTATATCTATCGATTATCCATTTCTCAGTCTTTGATGGATTTTCAATCCTTAAAGAAAGCATATGTTCTTCAATATACGGTTGAACATTATCATTGTTGTGCAATACATATAGATGAACTTTATAGAACATGCCAGGGTCTACACGCCCATACTGTTTGCCCTTAATACCTTGTCCTTCAATTTTTCCTACATGTCGAGACTTAGGAATACCAAGAGCTTTAGTATTTGACCAGCACTTCGTGAAAAAATCAATGGCCTTATCAACAAGGTAACTCTCAACAATGCATCCTTCTACTCGATATCAATTCTTCACATAACCTTTTATCAACTACATAAACCCCTCAAAGGGGTACATCTAGTACCCATGAACATGTCCTAGCATTTTTATCTCATAAACTAAATGAACAATTAGATATACCATAATGTCAAAGAATGAGGGTGGAAAATACATTTCAAGCTGGGACAAAGTAATCATAATCCCTCTTTGTAAGGCATCCAAACTATCAGGATGTATTTGGAGCAAACGACCTTAAAGAACCAACAAAGCCTCATGATAGTAATTCGAACACGCTTCCGCAAAATTCCACATATCACTATCGGCAACAAGTGTTCCATCAAAATGTGATAATCATAAGACTTCATATTAATTATTTTCAACTCTTTCATTGACACAAGACTTCTAACATTAGAAGAATACCCTTCCAGAACTTTGACACTGATAAAGAATTCACAAAATGAAACTTTCTCTTTTCTAGAGAGAGTATGCCACATCGGTGGTAAATATGTTCTTCTTCCATTGTCTCGTGGTGCTAGTTCCTGTCTTGTAACCATTTCTTCCATATCCATTCGAGCATTGATGCCATATTTAGTCTTTCATGGAACATTAAGTAATGTACCAACAAGAGTGTCATATATTTTTTTTGATATGCATCACATCAAGGGCATGTCTCACGTACAGAAATTCCCAATAAGGAATGTTGAAGAATATAGACATCTTCTTCCACCCAACTAATAGAGGCTTATCTTTATTCTTCTTCCCAAACTTAATACTCAAATATTTCATCTTCAGCCACACTTGTCAACCCATCAATCAGATTGGTGCTTGCTCGTCTTCCCAGAAGCCATTGAACGATTTCCTTTGCCTATGACAATGATGATTCTTCGGTAAAAATCTACAATGCCCAATGAAGACAGTTTTCTAGCCATGTGTTAGCTAAACAAATGAAGTATTCTCCTCACATAATGGTCTTCCACACTATAACCTAACAAATTGCCATTCACCGGAAAAACATTTATAGTACATAATAACATTGCTCTCAAAGTGAAATTTTCTTCACTATATTCATCAAATACTTCAATGCTCATGTCCCACAAGAACTTCAAATCATCAATCAAAAGTGCCAAATAAACATCAATATCATTCCCTAGTTGGTTTGGCCCCGAAATGAGTAGAGACAACATCATATACTTGCATTTCATATAGAGCCATGGAGGTAGATTGTATATAACCAAAATCACCGGCCATATATTGTAGGTCCCTTGATTGTGCAGATTCATTCCATCCGTAGAAAGTGCAAGGCACATGTTTATTGCTTCCTTACCAAACTCAGGGAACAAGCCATTAATCGTCATCCATTGTGAATAGTCAGATGGATGTCTAAGAAGACCATCATCTATCTTCTCATAAGCATGCTATCTCAAGTTATTGGCATCTTCAACATCATTAAATATCCACCTGAATCTTGGTATTATAGGAAAATACCATAACACCTTAGCTGGCACCTTGTTCTTCTTGTATCGTAGTGCTTTACATTTAGGACTAGGACAACTATCCACAGACGCATTCTCATTATGAAATAAAATATAATCATTAGGGCATGTATTAGGGCATGTATGCATCTTCTCATAACTCATGCCTATAGAGGAAAGAATCTTCTTCGCTTCATAGGTACGATCGAGTAGAATGTTGTCATTAGGAAGCATATCCTTTACAAATGTTAATAATTCCATGAAGCTCTTATCACTCCATCCATTATATGCTTTTAAGTTTTACAACCTTAAAGTAGTAGATAATCGATAAACATCTTATGATCACCGTACAAAGGTTTCTCCGTGTCATTCAATAACTTCTTCAACATTTTTACATAATCCCAAACACTTTCCTCAACCTTTTGAGTCATCTCCTCCAATGAATGTCCCTCATAGTTCTCAAATGATGATCCACTATTTTCCCTCCTAACTTCCTCATTAGCATATTTATAATTTGTCTCACCATGCCATATCCAACAAATGTAAATTATATCAATTCCATACACAAATAAATGATCTCTCAAATCATTAGCGTTGACACACTAAATTTAAGCACAGTTCAAATGATGACAGACTAATCTACTAGAGTTCCGAGCATGTTCAGCTAAAACTTGATGAAAAAATCTACTCCTTTGTTATATTCTCTAAACAAACAATTTGCAGACAACCATTTTCGATCCATAGTTTTTCAATCTAGATGTATCCCATGCAAAATTAAGTATTACAAATCAATTTAATTATAAGTTTAATAATTCACAAACCGCTCATGCATAGAAAGAATCTCACTCAAATGTATCATGCTATTTTATATATATATATACCAATCATGAGAACACGTTTCTAAAAATATGATATACATACTACGGGATTAAAGCAATAGCAACACTATATAAATCAAAAGGTTGCTAAAGCCCAAACTACTAACGAAGAAACACTCATAAATGTAAAACTAAATCCCTCGATAGCCTTACCGAACCCAACTAATAACTATGAATCTCAAAGTCCACTCATCTCAATATGTCATATGTTCCCTCACATCATCAATAGAGAGTCTAGTCAAGGATACTCTAGGGTAACCGGGGTGGATACTTGGAGACAAGATATGATGAAACCTCCACTCATCATTAATCACCATCAGCTCTTTAGATATCTTATCATACTCTCTAGCAAACACCTCACCTCAATAAATCTTTGGTGTGGTGCATCAATGTGGTAGACAAACCAATGTAAAAAAGTAGATGTAGCTAACAACCGTGGCTTTGTTTGAGGCAGGGTCAAGAGTAGGTAATATGATCTGAAATGGAATGGATCATATGATGCGCCACTCCCAGACAACCGACCTAGCTCATTATATAACCATATGACATGAGTTCGTAGATCAGCATCTAGTGCCATGCATAGATATGGTGGAGGGTATGTCATAGCAATGAGTAACATATCACTACCTAAAATGAGAACAACCACTACATCTTATCATCAAGGTTGTTCTTGAAATGATCTAAATTATAGAATATGTAAACTCTTTAACTAGTTAGACAAATCATAAATATATTCTACCAAATCTTAACTAACTATGTAAAGCTAACAACATAACCATATAAGATACTTATCGTAAAACTTATAATATTGAATTGATTTTTATTTATTTCTCTATTGATATAAATGTGTCATTAAATATCAAGAAGAGATAAATTACCAAACATGTCCTTTCATTTACTCCCACTAGATTTGTCAATGATTTAAGTTGAATCAAACTTCCTCTTATTATACTCGACATGTTTAAAATAAGGACATAATATTGAGTTATATATTTAACAAACCGACTGAATATCAAACTATCATCAAAACGTTCAAGCTCTGTATAGTAAAATCAAGTAGATATTAATAAGAATATATATATATATATACAGTGGCGGAGCCAGGGCTTCCGCATGGTGTCTTGGGACACCACAGAACCCTAGCTGGAATATAAAATTTTTGTTAATTTTTAGGTATTATATATAAATAATGTTTGTAGGACACCATACAAACAATTAAAATGGATGAGCGGTAAGGCAGGTGAGGTTCCCGTGTATTGTTGCCCGGACGTCACAGGTTCAAGTCCCGTGGTCCGTTTGTTTTGAATTGTTTTTGAAACATCAAAATGACGTCATTTTAATGATTTCCCCCCCCCAAACCCTTACCCTACTGGACTTCTCTTCGATTGTTAACTTGCTCCGCAGCACCACTACACTAGCTTCGACTTCGACAGTTTGACCCTCTCCAGCTCCTTCTCTCGAGTCTCGACCAGTCCACTCCAGTGATTCAGTGAAGACGCACGCCGGCCCGCCAGCCTGTAGCTCACCATTTCTGCCCGCCGAACGGGCGAAGTCCGAACACCGCCATTTCTTCTTCTTCCAGCGGCTGCCTCTGTGGAGTGTGGCCTGGTCTGTGTGGTGTGGTGTGGGCCGCCGCTGTCGTGCAGCTGCTGAGTAGTTGCTCCACCACGCCACGTCGCCACCACTACGCCTGCCGCCTGCTTGTTGTGTACTTGTGGTGTGCCTACTGCTAATTCCAGCCAGCCACAGCCAGTCCAAAGCTCACCAGTCCACCACAGTCGACAACAACTACAAGGTAAGATTTTGTTTTGTTAAATTATTTATGTAATT
Source organism: Tamarix austromongolica (assembly GCA_039764185.1). Lineage (NCBI taxonomy): Eukaryota > Viridiplantae > Streptophyta > Magnoliopsida > Caryophyllales > Tamaricaceae > Tamarix > Tamarix austromongolica. The sequence goes on along the minus strand of CM077818.1, from coordinate 77,595,080 downwards.
AGGTAAAATTTAAGTTAATTTTTAGTTTGTTAAATTATTTATCATAAATTTATAAATTTGTGAAATTAGAATGCAGTATTAATTGATTATATTTTTTAGTTTATAGAAATTCTAATTTATCTTATTAATGTAGAAAATAGAAATTGACTTATTAATTAGGTAGAAATCAAAATTAGTTTGTAGAAATCAAATTTTTTAGTTTATAGAAATTCTAATTTATCTTGTTAATGTAGAAAATAGAAATTAGCTTATTAATTAGGTAGAAATCAAAATTAGTTTGTAGAAATCAAATTTTTTAGTTTATAGAAATTCTAATTTATCTTGTTAATGTAGAAAATAGAAATTGGCTTATTAATTAGGTAGAAATTAAAATTAGTTTGTAGAAATCAAATTTTTTAGATTTATAGATTGAAGTGTTTAATTTATTAGTTACTTTTTGAATTAGTTTGTTCTTAAATTATTTACCATAAATTTATAAATTTATGAAATTAGAATGCAGTTAATTTGTTTATATTTATTGTATTAATTGATTATATTTTTTAGTTTATAGAAATTCTAATTTATCTTATTAATGTAGAAAATAGAAATTGGCTTAGTAATTAGGTAGAAATTAAAATTAGTTTGTAGAAATCAAATTTTTTAGATTTATAGATTGAAGTGTTTAATTTATTAGTTACATTTTGAATTAGTTTGTTCTTAAATTATATTATCAATTAAGTTTTAGTAAATTCCTTAGTTAATTCAATAAATTTTTTGATAAGTGATTCTAGTAAATAAATTGATTAGTGATTCTAAATATTTGATATTGTTATTATTAAATATGGATATTTCTTTTATCATTTTTATAATATTTTTATTGTTTGATAAGTCATTTGAGTTTTAATTGAAAGACACAAAATCGAGCTAATTATTTTAGTCACTAAATTATATGAAATAAATTATCCCAATTATCGATCATTTTTTTAAGATCAAGGTATAAAATTTAATGAGAAATCGGTAAGTGAATATATTCTTATGATAATTGCAAATACATTTGTATTTGATGTCATTTGCAGTAAAACTTATAGCTAATATGAAAAAAAAATTAAAAAAATATTGAAAAAATATGTATTAATTTTGTGTGTTTATACATGACACTACGGGGACACCATGGGATTAAAAGTCTAGCTCCGCCACTTTATATATATATATATAGGTTAAGTATAATAATATGATAATATTAAAAGTAGAGTTGAGAATAATGTATATAATAGTTTGTTATAAGATAACATATTAATTATTATATTTAGTATAATAAATGCTCAACCCTAACCCTAACCCTAATAAATTATAATAAAAACTAACCCTAAACCTAATAAACCCTAATCCTAAACCTAGCTAACTATAATTAAACCCTAATAAATCCCATATGTTGATATTATTATTATTATTATTATTATTATTATTATTATTATTATTATTATTATTATATGCCGTTATTCCTCTCTATTTAATTATTCACTTTTATATCTTCTTTATTTTCTATGTCTATTTAACACTCATCAAATAAAAATTATTAACATGTAACTCTAATTGAAATTGTCATTTAATGATGTACATATATATAATATATTTTTATTTAATTATATGGCATTTCCTTACATCCTAATGTCCTATACTTATTAATGAAAATGTGTGTGTGTGTGTGTGTGTATAGTTTTTACGAGCTACATTACTAATATTTTTAAGTATTTTATTTCTCTTGGTAATTAAGCACTACAACGATATATATATATATATATATGTAAGGTCGGCCAACACACTCATGCATGTTAATGTATAACACAGACAAAGTCAACAATGAACATCAAAAATTTTCACCAACATATTCAACAACAAACAACAACACATTTTTCAACAATAAACTGCAAATCTTCAAAAACACACACCGTAACCTGCATCAACATGCATGCATTTATATATATATATATATATAATAAGCGCAAAGAATAAACTACGGAAGAACAAAACCATATGTAAGAGGAGCAGAGGCAGCAAGAGAAGCGGCGACGAGCAAGAGGACAGCGGCGACCACCTACAAACACGGCAGAGCAATAAGGACCAAATGCAGGCAAGGTGCGCAATAATGGCAGGACATGCAATGCCAAGAATGGTGGCAGTGTGGTGGTGCAAGCAAATGAGTGGTTTGTCGGAGTTAGTGGCACGAAAGAGAACGAGTGGTGGTTGCCTGAAGTTGAGAGGAGGAGGAGTGGCGGTGCACGATGTGGTGATGCAAGGGTTCGTAAGAGAACAAGAGTAAGATAGGGAGTGTGTAGAATAAGAGAATCTAAAATTTTTGGCACGAAATAAGAACTAAACGAAATAAGAGGTGGAAAATTGGGGTTTTAGTAACAGTTCCTATAAGAACCGTTATTAAAACATCTTTTAATGATGGTTTTTACATGTATAGTTATTAAACCTGCCGTGTGTAATTTTACGGTGGAGGTTTTAATAACAGTTTTAAACTATAACTTTGTCAACTATCCTGCGCATTAATTTTTACATGTTTGGCAACGGTTTCAAAATCACTGTTATTAATGTGTCGTTATTATTTCCCATTTCCGTAGTCGTGGTACTCTTCTTAACTTATTTTTTTATTTGATATAATTTGAATTAACATTTTTAATGAGTTATTATCATAATTTTACTATTACTAATATCATAGTTAACACTTTTCCTAATAGTATTAATACTATTGTCATCATCATCATCATCATCAAGATTATTATCATCAGCATCATCATCATCATTTTTTTGTTATCATCAAAATTTAATTAATATAATCTGAACTAGTCTAAGAAAATATAAGTTCTAAAAGTTGAGGAGAACAAGCCTTAGGTCAAATAATTAAGAAAACTATTATGTTTTAGTGTAAAATTGATTTCTCTCTAAAGATTTCCATAGTGGGAGTGCTTTCACTCAAAGCATCAATGTTAAGGAAAAAAAACATTAAACCAACTTGCTATTTTGGGTATTTTTAAACTTAGTGTGCTATTTCGACGATTTCAAATTTTAACCGCGTCATTTTAATAATTTTTTGATATCTTTACAAATAACTTATAATTCTTGACATAAAGGGATATATGTATATCTAATTATTAAAAATATATATAATATTGTTACTATAATATAGTTAATATTATGATATATTTTATTACCTAAATATATTATATGTGCAACTATTATATCACACGAATGTAAACCTAACTTTATAATGTCATTTTGAATGTGAATAACACATTTATCATTTTGATCAATACCAAGCCAAATAAAAATGTGCTGGTGATCTTTATTATATAAAAAGGATACAAATGAATTTTAAACTTTGATATTCAATACTAAAATATTGATATTTTAAACTTTGATATTCAATTTTTTAACCCTTATAATATCTAAAAGTTATTAACGATTTGAGATGGTCAGACTTCTAAATCCCTCAAATATGCTAAAAGGTCTTAAAAATACTTAAGATTTTTTCAAAAAATTTGCTAAACAATACCAAAATTTAACACATAAATGTTGGAAAAAAGATAATCAAATCTTTTTCTTCATAAACTAATTATTGAAATAAAAATAAATATAATAATTTATATTAACATTTTATGAGATATGCATTAATTTTATATTAATATTAAAATAATATATTATTGTAAACTATGATAAAAGATAAAAAAAAATATGTGTTTTAGATTAAAGCTTTTATATAGCCTTTTTTCATATTATGTATGTATATTATCATTGTTGTTGATGATGATGACATCACCATTTCCATTATTGTTGTGGTTGTGATAATGATAATCATTCTTCTTATGTTATTGTTATAGTAACAATGATATTCCTAATATATTTAATTTTTGTAAGATTAATAAAGATTTTTAGAATAATAATAATACTCATTATTATTATTGTTGTTGTTGTTGTATAAAGTTTCTAGAGTGATACGAATAGCATTAAATGTTTACAAATATTTAAAAAATTTATACATAGATACACATATTTTTAATGAAACACATTTAATAAAACTTGTCACCATGATCATAGAATTATGATACTTTTTTATTAGATTAATGGAAAGCAATATATATTTTCTGAAGAATTGAAAAAATTTATATTTAATATATATTTATACGTACAAATGTGGATTTGTAATGCGAATAATTTGATTGATTTGTAAAACTTTGTATTAAATAATAAATTTATATATAAATAATTTAAAAAATATTGATTAGATATGTAAAATTATGAAAATGCGCTTATTTATAGTTTTGAAAATTAGTAAATTAATTCTATTGAAATGAAAAAAATTTAAAATTACTAATTCTATTAGTTATAATAGTACTAATTAATATTTATTTGAATAAGTTTATAGTATGATAGATTTTACTATAAAATTAACATTTTTACATTAATATTTTGTATTGGTTATTCATAATTTTTAATTTTTGTAAAATTATTAAAGGGATGTCAAGTTTAGTAATTAATTTTTGACATTTAAGATGAAGAAAATCCTATATCGAACAAAACTAAATTGTAAATATTAATATAATTTGATTTAGATTATTTGAAAAACTAGTTTGATTTGGTTTGCGAATTTCCAAAACTACAAAAATGTGGTTTGGTTTGGTTTGAAGCTAAATCTGGACCAAACCAAATTATATTCATCCTTAATTGTAGTATGTTCTTATTTCTCTCTCCTACAAACAAACTCCTTACTTTAGTAGGGTCATTTTTATATTTTCTATTTCTCTCACCAATATTTATGTATGGAACAAATTCTACACATTGCATTTTCAGCCATTTAGGTATTTGTGATCATTATGCTATGAATAGTGTTCATAAGAATATGTCAATTAGTAATAAAGTTAGCTTAGTTCGCTATCAGGTTGTTATGTATTAGCATAACAACCCAAAGCTTAGTTAGTTGTAATTAGTTCCATAAATATCAAAATATACTCTGTAACATATAAACCAATACTGAATAAAAAATAGTTCTTGGTTCTCTATCTTTATTCTTACTTTTCTACATAGCTGCCTCCATGGTTGTTGTGGATAAAATTTGATTAGATGAATTCACATGGTATTAGAGAAATTTTGATTACCTAATCACTTCTCACTATCTTACATCTCACAATACCTCAATCTACTCAAACCAAAACATCTTTACCTCCACTTACCGATGAGGATGTCTTTGATACAATGGCAAGAGACTTTCCCTATTTTGCCAATAATCAAGTCTATGATCATCTCTCTACTTGTCATCAGGTGTTCATCCAAGAATGCAACTCCTTGGTGTACTTTTTGTTGGCAAAAATTTCCTTAACCGGAGATGTGTTGTCAAACGGGCCTTAGGAGCAAAATATAAGCTTGATTTTCTTGATGGAAATTTTCGTCAACCTCACAAAAGTTAGGAAGACTATCAAACATGAATTAGATGCATCTACATAGTAACTTGCTGGATCCTTATCTCCATGTAATGATAACTTGCTAATGATTTCATTAATGCAAATTTTTCCAAACAACTTTAGGATGAGATAGTTGAGTGGCATGCCCAATCTAATGGTCCTCTATAACATCAACTTAAGTGTAGCATAAGTCTCTTAAACCAAGCTAATATGTCCATTTTCTAGTATTAAAACAAGCTTAAACACCAATAGAAGGACCTTTGCTCTATGGATCTGGTTCCAACATGTACTTGTGGTGTTATGGAATAGTGTTCTTATTTATTACAGAAGCAAATATAGGATCGAGACATGAATCATAAACTCCATGAGTTCCTGATTGGTCTTAATGAAGGATATGAAATTGTGTGTAGCAAAATTCTCTCTATGAATCCATTACCTACTGTAAACAAAGCTTACTCCATACTGCTTTAAGTTTTTTTTTTAAAAAAAACAAGTCAATGGGTTACTCTCTTACAATAAAAAATCTATAGCATTAGACACATCTGAGAGAAGTACTAGCAAGAAAAAGACACAAAGCGTGCTAAGGCACAATGAAGGTGCTATAATTGTCAATAGTAGGTTCATACTATGGAATGGTACTTCAAGATCATTGGCTATTTAAACTGATATGATAAAATGAAAGGCAAGAACTTCTATAAGTTAGTTTCCACTATTGGTGATGTCTCTGAAGATAATCCTCTTGATCAATCATTTCCAATGGACATTGATCATGGCATTATAAATATCCTTTACTAGAAAATCATGAAGTTAAAGAAACAAAACAATTATACTTCTACAACAAATATGCTTAACATTTTACTAGTCAACTCTATAGGTACTACTATCCTTACACCTTTCTCTGCTAAAAATTCATCATCTCTCACATGGCTAATTGGTACAAGAGCATTGGACTGTATGTGTCATGATGTCACTGCCTTTATTAATTTACACTCTCTTAATACTCCTATTCTAATTGGTTTACCATATGGTACAAATTTTTTTGTTCATCAAATAGGATATGTCTTGTTGAACTCATCTATCACTCTTTGAAATGTTCTTTTTATTCCTATATTTCACCAACACATATTTAAGTGTAAGCAAACTTCTTGATACATCTATTCTTACTACTCACTTCACTTCCTCTTAATGTCTTTTCCAAGACCCTACATCTAAGTAGGTACTTGTAGATGGAATAAGACAACATGGATTATACATCATACAGTCTACTCTTGATCACATTTCTTCTAGTTCATCTCTTTATACTATTAATGCTCGTAATGACCCCTGGGATATTCACCTAATAAATGCTACACTATGCCATCTTTCTTTGTCTTGCTTGCAACATGTTAGTATTTGTAATTGTGATGAATTTCAAGCTTTCCTTGTGAAGTTTGCATTCTTTCCAAACAACATTAATTTCTATTTTCCCATATAAAAACTATAGCCCCTGCTAAGTTTGATTTGGTATATGTAGACTTATGCGGGTTATATAAGAAATTGTCTCTTATCGGTTCTTCTTATTTTTTTTTACTATTATTGATGACCATTCACGATGCATTTGGACTTACTTTGGCAAAATAAGCAATAGGTTTACTTCACTTTACATGAATTTCTTGCTTATGTTAAGAATCGATTCAACAACATTATTTAACAAATCAAAAGTGATAATGGGAGTGAAATAATCAATATGGTTTATCAACATTTTTTTCACATAGAAGGCATTATTCATCAACATACTATTCCATCTACTACATAGTAGAATGGTATAGTGGAATATAAGCATCATTATTTACTTGAAATGGCATGTGATCTACAATGCTCATCTTCCAATGAGGTTTTGGGTGGAAATGTATTCTAGTGGCCACACATTTAATTAATTTGTTGCCTACACTTATATTGGGTTGGAAGACTCCCTTTTAAATTTTATACAATAAGTTTACTCTTTTACATGGAATTCTACCAAAACTATTCACCATCCCACCGCTTTATAATATTTTCATTGTCTTTATCTTCCTGCCCATACTTCCCCCACTGCTCTCACATGGATTCCTCCTTTTTTTTCTCTTGCGTATATCACCTATATTCCCCATGTCTTGGCTACTCCCGAGCCACATAGTTATGAACAAGCTAAAGATGGTGCTCACTAGGTCATAACCATGGAAAAAGAACTTTGTGCTATTAAGGAAAATCAAACTTGGGACCTCACCTCATTACTACAAGGGAAGAGAGAGAATGGATCAAAGTGGGCATACAAGGTCGAGTTAAAATCTGATGGAATGGTCAAACATTATAAGGCATGAATGGTCACCATGGGATACAATCAAGTCAAGGATAAGGACTATAAACATACGTTTTCTCCCCTGATTAAGCTCATCGATATGTTCATACGATAATTGCTTTAGCAACTTCCAAAGGTTGGCTCCTTCATCAACTTAATATTAAAAATACATTTTTACATGGCTTCTTGAAGAAGAAGTGGACACATTTCCTACTCATGGTTTTACTAAGGCTTCACATGGCGAAGTGTGCAAATTACATCGCTCACTTTATAGCTTAAAAAAATCATCTCGGCAATAGAATGTCAAGCTGATGAAGTGTTTACTTCATATTGGATTTTAGTAGTCCAAAAGGGATTGTTCGTGTGCCTCAATCAACGTTAATGATCTCTTGCTCATTGATGACAATTTAGATGTCATTCTTTCTATTAAAGCTACCCTTGATCAAGAATTTACCATCAAGGATTTGTGTCCTATATGCTATTTCTTAGGGTTAGAGGTCACCCGGTCTTCTTATGGCACTTTCCTTTGTCAATGAAAGTACCTTATGGATATTATCAATGATACTTGACTATCTCATTGCACATCTAATGCTTTCCTTCGTTCACATAGGTTGAAGCTCTTAGTGGATGATGGTGATTTGTTACCCAATCCAGAGACTTATAGACAACAAGTTGATAGGTTGCTTTATCTTAATATAAGTAGACCTACACTTTTCAATGTTGTGCAACATTTAAGCCAATTTCTACATAATCCCCATTAACCAAACATGTAGGCTGCCATGCATATCGCACATTATTTACGTGGTTCCGTTGATATGGGTCTTTACTACCCCACCGACTCTTCTCTTGATATATCAACTTACAGTGACATGGATCACTACAAGAAAATGGGCATATAGCAATAATATATATAGCAATGACAACCTATCGTCGCCAAAAAAATAAAATATAGTGATGGCATATCATCGCTACAAATACAAGAGCGACAACGAATAATTAGAGGGAAATTGTCATTGCAAAAAATGAAAATCGATGACATTGTCGCAACTTTTAGTGAAAAAAATACCCCCGCAAAATGTTAATGGAGACAACATTTTTCATAGCTATAGATTATTATTACCACGACAAGGATTTAGTAAAAAAAATTGGCGGTTCATTTTTCTAGAAACTTTATTTCGATCAATAACTTTTGAGCGATGACATGAGTGACATTCCATGTACGCTAATTTTTTTTTGCCATAGTTAAAATCAATTATTGCGATGACAACATGTGGTTGCTATAAACCATATTAAATAGTCGAACCAACTATTTCCCCTCCGCCTTCGCCATTTTTCCTCTCGTGATTTCTTTCTCGCGACTTCGACTAATGTCTTGCCATTCTTTCTCAAAAATCTTGTCAATCTTGTTAATTTTTTGTGAATTAATTATTTAGATAGAGTGTTGGTAGTTTTTATTTCATTTTGTTTGTTGAAATTTTGAAGGCACCATTTCGCCTGCCAACTTCACCTCTCTCACCTTCTCTTTAGGGTGTGTTTTTGTTTGATATTTTTTTTTTATTATTTTTGTGTTTGTTTTGTTATTTATTTTAGAAGTATTTTTTTCTTTTTACAGTTTTTGCTAGAGTAATCTGTTGCCACCGTGGCTACCCTCTTCCGCCACTGTTAATATTTTTTATGTTATTAATGAATATATATATATAGGGTGAAGGTCCCATACACACCCTTCCTAAGATACATGTATAGTAACCTATCATAGCCATTAGATTAGTATTTGATTAATGATCAAGATTTAGTAAAAACTTAATCTAACTTTATTTTGATCTCAGCCCTTGAATTTTCTAGATCTAACGGTGATTAACAGTTCCTATGTTTGTATTTTAAATAGTAGTTTGTACCCGTACATGGTATCAATACGGGTGGATTTATTCCGATCTTCTAGTTCTTCTAGTTCTTTTGGTTCTAGGCATGACATAGGACCTAGAGACTCAAACAGACAAACTGAGGAATATGAAATTGAAAACTTTGAAGGATCCATAGATAATTGGAAACTTCCAAAACTTCAAAAGGAAATGGTTTATAGAACCTCAAACTGGCATATTCTCCCGACAAATTACGTAATCAAAACGGAAGAACGTGACCTTCAAATTAGCAAACCTCTAGAAACAATTCAACTTTTATCTCAAAAATCCTTAGCCAAACATGTCAAAAAAGGATTTAACTATATCCACTTAGGATTAGTTCAAGTTGGATTCAAATCTCTGACTAGAGAAGGCCTGAACACTTCTATCTTAGCTGTACTTAGAGATGCTAGGATGCTAGACGTTACAGATTCTTTGATAGGAACTGTAGAATCTAGTTTATGTTCTGGTCCGATATTTTTTAATTGCTTTCCAAATTTTGCTCCTTCAATTACTGATCCTAATATCCTGCATGCTTTAACTTTGCAAATTAAAACGCATGGATATCAAATGTTAGCTGGATCTGTTCCTGTAACCGTAATCTATAGGATACACTATAAGGTAGCAAAAACATCATTCGGAACCGAAGCAATTAGAAAAATTGAAAACGGTGAAACTTTAGTCTTGCAAACAAACATAACAAGATCAAATACTGTCATTCCCAAAACAATTAAATGGAATGAAGTAGAACTCCCTGAGGAATGGACCTTAGATAAGGCACAACCGGCCCAGGAAGAAATTGAAGAAATTGAGATTCCAAAACCAAACACGAATCTTAACAAAATAACCCAGTTCGATAACGGAACTGTCAACCTTAGTTTTAGGAGGAATCCGAGCCTTAGAATTAAGGATGATGCCTCGACCTCTTCCCCAATTAGTTTAGGAAATGTTTCGAACCTTCCTAAAAATATTAATTTGGAAGACAAAACTCAAAAGAACAGGAATTCTGTAGATGAAACGCCTAGAAACTCATTCGTAGGTGCAAACTACCAAACTAGAATTCCTAAGGCAAATTATCAAAAACAGAAAGGAAAAGAATCGGAACAAACTAGTGATGATGACATAGAATCACCTCCGCATTCTCCCGGCCTTTCTGACATAACAGAAAACCAATTAAACGTCCTGGAAAAGGAATTTGTCATAGATAGAGAATTCTTTAGAGCCGATTTTTATTCTGAAAAGAATACTGCAAAAAGAAATTGGTTCATAAAAAACATGGCAAAACAAAGCCGTATATGTCAGGAAGAATTCTACAAATTTATCGCCGAAAACAAATGCAAAATCATGTTTTTTGATTGGTTAGAAATGACATTACAGAACGATGGTGTAGACACAAAAGGATTAAAAAACTCACCATTCAAATCTGTAAAACCCATAACCAGTCGACCAAAAACCAAAACCTGGAAAACTGAAAGAGGAACTGTGGAAACAGAACATCCGCCTCTTCAAAACATTCAAATGTCTGCTGGGGAAAACACCCTAGAATTGAAATCCTTACGATTGCCAAAAGATGATGAACTTGAAAACACCAAAAACATTGTGTTACAAAATAATTTCACAAACGTTCATCTAAACACTATTGGCACCCAATTAAACAAACTGGATAAACAAATTCAAAAGACAATACTCCCGGCAATTCAAACTGTTTCAGAAAATAAGCAACCTGAACAGAAACAAATGCCTGTATTCAAACCTTTTGAATTATCAAAATCCAGTAAAAAGGAAATTCAAACTGAAAAGGATTAATTCGTAACTGCAATTAAAGAAAAATTAAACTTAATTGCTCCTTCGACTTCATCTAGTCAAAACCAAAATCAGGTCCCAGACACACCTGATCAAACAGCCCAAATCAATATGATTAACCAAACGGAACAAACAGAGAGTGATGAGGCCCAAGAACATGAAACTCCTGTAGTAGCCCGTTTAGACATACCATCAGCATCTAGGACCATTGTACCTAGACAAATAGCACCAGACCTTAGTCTTGAAGTAAGGCCCAATAAACTAGTCCAGCCCAGCTATAAGGCCAATTCACTGTATGAATGGAACATAGATGAACTTTCGGAATACCAAATTCTAGGCCTTTTACAACAAATGACTATGGCAGCAAACACATATAAAGCCCAAATGAACACATCCGATAAGACCATAGCAGAACTCTTGATAGCAGGATTCTCAGGACAACTAAAAGGATAGTGGGATTTTCATTTGACTTCAAACGAACAAATAGATATTTTAGATGCCATTAAGGTAGATGAAAACGACGAAATCATCTTAGATAATGGGGAACCCATATCTGATGCGGTAGCATCCCTTATTCTGGCCATATCTTTACACTTCGTAGGAGACCCTTCACACCTTAAGGACAAAAATGGCGAATTATTGTCAAACCTTAGGTGCAAAAGACTTAATGATTTCCAGTGGTACAAAAACACTTTCCTAACTAGAGTCATGCTTAGGGAAGATTCAAACCAACCATTCTGGAAAGAAACGTTCTTAGACGGTCTACCACCCGTGTTAGGAGGAAAAGTAAGGAACAGAATCAAAGAAACTCATAACAATCAGATTCCTTACAACAAATTCACCTATGGCGAATTAATAAGCTTAACACAAAAGGAAGCTTTAAAAATTTGTCAGGATTGAAAATTCCAAAAACAACTCAAAAAGGAATTAAACCAAACCAAACAGGAACTAGGTTCTTTCTGTAAACAATTCGACATTGTAGGTATAACAAACAAACAATGTTCTGGAAATTGTAGACCTAGTCACCACAAAAAAACAAAACAAAAGTACTTGCCTGCTCCGCAGAATCAAAAGCAGATACCCTATTACCAAAAGTCAAAACCTAAGAATAGCAAAACTACAGTTTCATCTTCAAAAGACCCGAATTGGGGTAAAAGATTTAGAAACTATAAATGCTATAAATGTGGTAAGATGGGACACACTAAAACATTCTGCAAAACAAACAAACAAATTCGTGAATTAGACTTAGATGATGAAACTAGGGAAAAGATTCAAAGTCTCCTAGTATCTTCTGAGGATGATAACGAAAACCTAGAGTTAGATGAACTCCAAACAGAGTCATCTTCCTCTTCTAGCAGCTCTTCTGACCCAGAGGAAGAGTCTGTAGAATATCAAATGAATGTTTTGACCAAACAACAAAAAATGGTTTTAGATATAGTTCATTTAATCCCAGACCCATTAAAACAAGCGGAATACTTGGAAAAATTAATGGAGTCAATCGAGAAAGATGAACCACCCAAACCATTAATTCAAAACATTCCTTCAAAGCCGGAAAACGCTTATGATTTAACAAAGATTCTTAACAAACAAAAGAAATCAAAAGTTTTAACTCCGACTACTTCTGAACTCCAACATGAGATTAAAGAAGTCAAAAAAGAATTAAAAGAGTTAAAATTAAAACAAGAATCTGATAGCCAAACCATTCAAATGATTCTGTCTAACCAAGTTCAAAATCAATCTCCAGAATCCAGTAATGATGAAAAATCTGAAGATGATCAAAACACTGGCGAAGACTTAAACGAACTAATTTCAGGAGAATTTCTTCATGTTTTAAAAGAAATAACCTCCCGCAAATACATCATCAGTATAACCCTTAGGTTAGAAGATGGTTTTCAAATAAACACAGTCGCGCTATTTGATACCGGTGCCGACTTAAACTGTATCAAAGAGGGAATCATTCCAAAAAGATACCTCTCAAAATCAACGAGAAATTGTCTGCTGCAAACAGCTCCAGACTTAAAATCAAATATAAATGTGAAGCGGATTTAATTTGTAATAATTTACAAATCAAAATGACCTATTTGATAACTCCCGATATCAGTCAATCAGTTATCTTAGGTACTCCCTTCATTAATTTGATAACCCCATATAAGGTAGGTTTGTCAGGAATTTCATTCAAATCAAAAGGAAAAAAGAATAATTTATCCTTTCTTGGAATCCCTAGGACTCGAAACCTGAACCTGTTAAAAGCAAACTTAATTTACGAAGATCAAATTAATCTTCTGATCAAAGGAAAACAAAATGATTTAGATTTCCTAAAACAAAACGTCAATCTGTCCAAAATACAGAATCAATTAGAAACAAAATTGATTAAGGACAAAATTGGCCAGATTAGGAATCAAATCGAAAAAGAGATCTGTTCGGATCTCCCAAACGCCTTTTGGTCTAGAAAGCATCACATGGTAGATCTCCCGTATGAAGACAAATTTGACGAGAGAAACATACCAACAAAAGCTAGACCCATACAAATGAATTCGGAATTAATAGAATTTTGCAAACAGGAAATCAAAGACTTAGAAACAAAAGGTTTAATTTCAAAGTCTAGATCACCCTGGTCCTGTGCGGCATTCTATGTTAACAAAAATTCCGAAATAGAGCGTGGAACCCGTAGGTTAGTAATTAATTACAAACCTTTAAACGACGCTCTCAAATGGATTAGGTACCCTATACCAAATAAAAAAGATTTGCTTCAAAGACTTTATTCAGCAATAATCTTTTCAAAGTTTGATTTAAAATCGGGTTTTTGGCAAATTCAAATCAAACCAGAAGACCGATACAAAACAGCCTTTACGGTACCCTTTGGACAATACAAATGGAACGTAATGCCATTTGGATTAAAGAATGCTCCGTCAGAATTCCAAAGAATAATGAATGAGATTTTTAATCCGTATTCAAACTTTTGTCTAGTATATATTGATGACGTCTTAGTATACTCAAACAGTCTTGATCAGCATTTTCGACATCTTAGGATCTTCCTTAGTGTCGCTAGGCGTAATGGACTAGTAGTATCTAAGCCCAAAATTGCATTGGCACAAACTAGGATTAGATTCTTAGGACATTTCATCGAGTCGGGTAGTATTAGGCCCATCGAGAGGTCCATAGAATTTGCGTCTAAATTTCCAGACCAAATCCTAGACCAAATCCAACTCCAAAGGTTTTTAGGAAGCCTAAACTACGTCTTAGACTTCTGCCCAAATCTAAACCAGATTGCCAAACCTTTACATGACAGACTCAAAAAGAGCCCAAAACCTTGGACTCAAGCCCACACTGATGTTGTCAAATATATCAAAACCCAAGTCCAGTCCATTCCGTGTCTGACCTTGGCCAACCCAAACCTTTTTAAAATAGTTGAGACCGATGCCTCCGAATTAGGTTACGGCGGTATTCTTAAACAATCCCAAGCCCAAACACTTGAACAGTATTTGGCCCAGAACAAACAGTCTCAGCCCTAACCAGAAACAGTGATCCAATACACATCTGGACACTGGACCCAAACACAACAAAACTATTCGACAGTTAAAAAGGAAATATTCACGATTGTCTAGTCCATTACAAAATTCCAGTCCGATCTGCTTAACCAGAAGTTCCTGTTACGCGTCGACTGCAAATCAGCCAAACAGATCCTAAAGAAGGACGTACAGAACGTCGCCAGCAAACAGATCTTTGCCAGATGGCAAGCGATCCTATCCGTATTCGATTTCGAAATCGAGTACTTAAAAGGTGAGGACAACTCACTTCCGGATTTTCTCACAAGAGAATTTCTTCAAGGACGCTCTCTTCCAAGACATGCCTCCTCGAAGGAAAGGAAAAGAGAAGATCCAAGAAATATTGGCTGAAAAGCCAATCAAATCATGGTATGAAGCAACCATGGAAGACGAAGCAGCAGCAGCTGCTTCACAAAACCAAGAAGCACAAACTTCTTCAAACTCAAATGTTCAAAAGTGGGTAGAAAATCTTACCCAATCTCCTGAAGTATTCAAAGCACTTCAGAAAATGACGAAACAAGTTCAGAGTTCTCAACCTGAACACAAAGGTACGATTCCACAAACTCTGTTTACAAAACGGAAGGAGGTCTTTTAATCCCTATGACCCCTTCAAAATCTATTTCAAAAAAGACTTCTGACAAACAGATTTGCAAAATTCTAGCCTTGAGATCGAGGATTTCAAGACTCGAAAATGTTTTGGAAATAAAACCAGCTTTCGAGAAAAAAGCTGAGTATTTTACAAAACAGAATTTTTAAATCATTTCAAACCTCGAAGATGGATTCCATCACCAGGATCCCTTCGTTGCCCTTCGGAAAATATTTTCCGGTTGGTATTTCAAACCATGGGACGTGACTGCACCCCATGCGTATTATAAGTCAATTCTTGAGTACACAGGCTCAGCTTCGTTTCGAACCTTCAAACTTCCCCAAACCAAAAACGAAGCCGCTTACTCAACCTGTCAACTGCACAGGGTTATCCTTCCCGCGGACTGGGGTCAAAGCCTCGAATTACCTCGCAGGCTCCCGGATTCGTACAAATTTAGCCCAAACGCCAAACTGAATTTCAATTACTGGGACTACCAACAGGCTTGGTGGAATACTTTCTTCACAGAAAATTCCAGAAAGTCACATTCCTGGTTATTGTTTTTCAAAAACTTCAACCAAACACATTACCCAGTCTGGTTCATCAGATGGTGGAGAGACTTCGGCGCCATCCCAGACATCTTGCCAGAATAGGTTTCAAAACCTTTAAACCTGTTCAAAAGCCTTTACAAACCCACAAAAGACGATAGGGTTCTACCCCCTATCTTTGCCTTTTGTTCCAAATTGTTTTGCCCTTGGGTGTTCGCTTGGACAGCGGAGATCCATGAGATTGACGGAATCCCTACTTTGGTCCGCCGCTTCAAAGTCAAATGGTGGTCAAAGTATCAAACGTTCGAGAAAGTTTCGGAACAGGCCGTTCGAGAACTCATCATCGACAAACAACCGGCCTCTTCTACAACAAACAAGGTACTAGCCAGATCAGAAGATTCAAAATTTCTGGCTCAAAAGTCTGTTACGGCCGCCAAGCTCGCAGCCGCAAAGAATAAAGAAGAGTACTTAGCTATTTTGGGTGAAGTACTATCTCAAAACAAACAAGGAGAGTCTGCATCCTCGTCCATTTCTCCAGAAATTGATTATGGAGACGAGAATGAAGACGACTGTTACGGGATACTACCTCCTATCCGGTAGACAATACAAATACAGGTATCGTCGGTGGGGGACTACGCATCCACATGCATCAAAGATCGTGGCAAACAAAAATATTTCTGCCAGTCAAAAGTTCGTGTCAGAGTCAAAAGTGTCGTCCTCAAAAGAAGTAGGAATCTACTTTCGGCTACTTTCGGTGGGTGACCTTTTTACCATGGTAAAAGAATAAAGTAAAAGCAAAAGAGAAAGACGACAAAGGAATCTGCGGCAAAGGACGATCACGCGGATTACTGTAGTTTTTCTAGGATAACTTTTACTATTTGTACTTTTACCCTGTACTATTCAAACTTTTCCTGTAGATAGTAGTACTGTAGGCAGTACACTTTTACTGTTTACTTTTTACTATTTACTTTTCGGTGGATTCCCGAATCCACTTTTCAAAATTGTCTTAGTCTGACCCCCTCTTCTATATAAGGGGTCTTAGGACTTCATTGTTAGGGGTCGGCATTTGGAGAGGCAAATCCACCCTTAGCAAATATCCTCTGTACTCGTATTGAGTGTTATCAAACAAAATCCAAACTTCTATCTATCCATTTCCTCTTCATTTATTTATTTTCCGCTGTTCTCCTAACTGTCTATCTATCATAACCTGAGAAATATGAAGAAGAAAGCAGGGAAGGATAGATGGATAGTTATAAACAATAGCGAAACATAAAATAAAGGAAAGAGGAAATGGATAGATAGAAGTTTGAAGTTTTATTTGAGTCTCTTAAAACGAGTACAGAGGATATTTGCTAAGGGTGGATTTGCCTCTCCAAATGCCGACCCCCAACAATGAAGTCCTAAAGCCCCTTAAATAGAAGAGGGGGTCAGACTAGGACAAGTTTGAAAAGTGGATTCGGGAATCCACCGAAAAGTAAACAGTAAAAAGTAAACAGTAAAAGTCGTACTGTCTACAGTACGTGTAAAGGAAAGTTTGAATAGTACAGGGTAAAAGTACAAATAGTAAAAGATAACCTAGGAAAACTACAGTAATCCGCGTGATCGTCCTTTGCCGCAGATTCCTTTGTCGTCTTTCTCTTTTGCTTTTACTTTATTCTTTTATTCCTTTGTACTGTCTACCGGATAGGAGGTAGTATCCCATAACAGTCATCTTCATTCTCATCTTCATAGTCAATCTTCTGGAGAAATGGACGAGGATGCAGACTCTCCTTGTTTGGTTTGTGATAGTACTTCACCCAGAATGGCTAAGTACTCGTCTTCATTCTTTGCGGCTGCAAGCTTGGCGGCCGTAACAGACTTTTGAGCCAGAAATTTTGAGTATTTCGATCTGGCTAGGATCTTGTTTGTTGTAGAAGAGGCCGGTTGTTTGTCGATGATGAGTTCTCGAACCGCCTGTTCAGATACTTTTTCAAATGTTTGATACTTTGACCACCATTTGACTTTGAAGCGGCGGACCAAAGTAGGGATTCCTTCTATCTCATGGATTTCCAACGTCCAGGCGAACACCCATGGGCAAAACAATTTGGAACAAAAGGCAAAGATAGGGGGCAAAACCCTATCTTCTTTTGTGGGTTTGTAAAGGCTTTTGAACAAGTCTAAGGGTTTTGAAACCTGTTCTGGCAAGATGTCTGGGATGGCGCCGAAGTCTCTCCACCATCTAATGAACCAAACTGGGTAATTTGTTTGGTTGAAGTTTCTGAAAAACAATAACCAGGAATGTGACTTTCTGGAATTTTCTATGAAGAAAGTATTCCACCAAGCCTGTTGATAGTCCCAGTAATTGAAATTCAGTTTGGCGTTTGGACTGAATATGTACGAATCCGGGAGCCTGCGAGGTAATTCGAGGCTTTGACCCTAGTCCGCTGGAAGGATAACCCCGTGCAGTTGACAGGTTGAGTAAGCGGCTTCGTTTTTGGTTTGGGGTAGTTTGAAGGTTCGAAACAAAGCTGAGCCTGTATACTCTAAAATCGACTTATAATACGCATGGGGTGCAGTCACGTCCCATGGTTTGAAATACCAACCGGAAAACATTTTCCGAAGGGCAACGAAGGGATCCTGGTGATGGAATCCATCTTCGAGGTTTGAAATGATTTGAAAATTCTGTTTTGTAAAATACTCAGCTTTTTTCTCGAAAGCTGGTTTTATCTCCAAAACATTTTCAAGTCTTGAAATCCTAGATCTCAAGGCTGGAATTTTACAAATCTGTTTGTCAGAAGACGTTTTTGAAATTGTTTTTGAAGGAGTCATAGGGATTAAAAGACCTCCTTCAGTTTTGTAAACAGAGTTTGAGGAACACGTACCTTTGCGTTCAGGTTGAGAACTCTGAACTTGTTCCGAGATTTGCTGAAGTGCTTTGAGGACTTCAGGAGATTGGGTCAGATTTTCTACCCACTTTTGAACGTCTGAGTTTGAAGAAGTTTGCGCTTCTGGGTTTGAGGAAGCCGCTGCTGCCGCTTCGTCCTCCATGGTGGCATCATACCATGATTTGATTGGCTTTGCAGCCAATATTTCTTGGACCTTCTCTTTTCCTTTCTTTCGAGGAGGCATGGTTTGGTAGAGAGCGTCCTTGAAGAAATTCTCTTGTGAGAAAATTCGGAAGTGAATTGTCTTCACCTTTTAAGTACTCGATCTCAAAATTGAATACGGAAAGGATCGCCTGCCATCTGGCGAAGATCTGTTTGTTGGCGACATTCTGTACGTCCTTCTTGAGGATTTGTTTGGCTGATTTGCAGTCGACGCGTAACAGGAACTTTTGGTTAAGCAGATCAGACTGGAATTTTGTGATGGACTGAACTATTGCGAATATTTCTTTTTTTACGGTCGAATAGTTCTGTTGAGTTTGGGTCCAGTGTCCGGATGTATATTGGATTACTGTTTCTGATTTGGGTTGAGACTGTTTGGTTTGGGTCAAATACTGTTCAAGTGTTTAGGCTTGGGACTGTTTAAGAATACCACCGTATCCAAGTTCGGAGGCATCTGTCTCAACTATTTTGAAAAGATTTGGATTAGCCAAGGTCAAACATGGAATGGACTGGACTTGGGCTTTGACGTGTTTGACGACATCTGTATGGGCTTGAGTCCAAGGTTTTGGACTCTTCTTGAGTCTCTCGTGTAAAGGTTTGGCAATCTGGTTTAGATTTGGGCAGAAGTCTAAGACATAATTTAAACTACCCAAAAACCTTTGCAACTGTGTTTTGTCTAGGATTTGGTCTGGAAACTTAGACGCAAATTCTATGGACCTCTCGATGGGCCTAATGCTACCCGACTCGATGAAATGTCCTAAGAATCTAATCCTGGTTTGGGCTAATGCAATTTTGGGCTTAGATACTACTAGTCCATTACGCCTAGCGACACTAAGGAAAATCCTAAGATGTTGGAAATGCTGATCAAGACTGTTTGAGTATACTAAGACATCATTAATATACACTAGACAAAAGTTTGAGTATGGATTAAAAATTTCGTTCATAATTCTTTGGAATTCTGACGGAGCGTTTTTTAATCCAAACGGCATAACGTTCCATTCAAATTGTCCAAAGGGTACCGTAAAGGCTGTTTTGTATCGGTCTTCTAGTTTGATTTGAATTTGCCAAAAACCCGATTTTAAATCAAACTTTGAAAAGATTATTGCTGAATAAAGTCTTTGAAGCAAATATTTTTTATTTGGTATAGGGTACCTAATCCATTTGAGAGCGTCGTTTAAAGGTTTGTAATTAATTACTAACCTAGGGGTTCCACGCTCTATTTCGGAATTTTTGTCAACATAGAATGCCGCACAGGACCAGGGTGATCTAGACTTTGAAATTAAACCTTTTGTTTCTAAGTCTTTGATTTCCTGTTTGTAAAATTCTATTAATTCCGAATTCATTTGTATGGGTCTAGCTTTTGTTGGTATGTTTCTCTCGTCAAATTTGTCTTCATACGGGAGATCTACCATGTGATCCGAACAGATCTCTTTTTCGATTTGATTCCTAATCTGGCCAATTTTGTCCTTAATCAATTTTGTTTCTAATTGATTCTGTATTTTGGACATATTGACGTTTTGTTTTAGGAAATCTAAATCATTTTGTTTTCCTTTGATCAGAAGATTAATTTGATCTTCGTAAATTAAGTTTGCTTTTAACAGGTTCAGGTTTCGAGTCCTAGGGATTCCAAGAAAGGATAAATTATTCTTTTTTCCTTTTGATTTGAATGAAATTCCTGACAAACCTACCATATATGGGGTTATCAAATTAATGAAGGGAGTACCTAAGATAACTGATTGACTGATATCGGGAGTTATCAAATAGGTCGTTTTGATTGTTAAATTATTACAAATTAAATCCGCTTCACATTTATATTTGATTTTAAGTCTGGAGCTGTTTGCAGCAGACAATTTCTCGTTTGATTTTGAGAGGTATCTTTTTGGAATGATTCCCTCTTTGATACAGTTTAAGTCGGCACCGGTAACAAATAGCGCGACTGTGTTTATTTGAAAACCATCTTCTAACCTAAGGGTTATACTGATGATGTATTTGCGGGAGGTTATTTTTTTTAAAACATGAAGAAATTCTCCTGAAATTAGTTCGTTTAAGTCTTTGCCAGTGTTTTGATCATCTTCAGATTTTTCATCATTACTGGATTTTGGAGATTGATTTTGAACTTGGTTAGACAGAATCATTTGAATGGTTTGGCTATCAGATTCTTGTTTTAATTTTAACTCTTTTAATTCTTTTTTGACTTCTTTAATCTCATGTTGGAGTTCAGAAGTAGTCAGAGTTAAAACTTTTGATTTCTTTTGTTTGTTAAGAATCTTTGTTAAATCATAAGCGTTTGCCGGCTTTGAAGGAATGTTTTGAATTAATGGTTTGGGTGGTTCATCTTTCTCGATTGACTCCATTAATTTTTCCAAGTATTCCGCTTGTTTTAATGGGTCTGGGATTAAATGAACTATATCTAAAACCATTTTTTGTTGTTTGGTCAAAACATTCATTTGATTTTCTACAGGCTCTTCCTCTGGGTCAGAAGAGCTGCTAGAAGAGGAAGATGACTCTGTTTGGAGTTCATCTAACTCTGGGTTTTCGTTATCATCCTCAGAAGATACTAGGAGACTTTGAATCTTTTCCCTAGTTTCATCATCTAAGTCTAATTCACGAATTTGTTTGTTTGTTTTGCAGAATGTTTTAGTGTGTCCCATCTTACCACATTTATAGCATTTATAGTTTCTAAATCTTTTACCCCAATTCGGGTCTTTTGAAGATGAAACTGTAGTTTTGCTATTCTTAGGTTTTGACTTTTGGTAATAGGGTATCTGCTTTTGATTCTGCGGAGCAAGCAAGTACTTTTGTTTTATCTTTTTGTGGTGACTAGATCTACAATTTCTAGAACATTGTTTGTTTGTTATACCTACAATGTCGAATTGTTTACAGAAAGAACCTAGTTCCTGTTTGGTTTGGTTTAATTCCTTTTTGAGTTGTTTTTGGAATTTTAAATCCTGACAAATTTTTAAAGCTTCCTTTTGTGTTAAGCTTATTAATTCGCCATAGGTGAATTTGTTGTAAGGAATCTGATTGTTATGAGTTTCTTTGATTCTGTTCCTTACTTTTCCTCCTAACACGGGTGGTAGACCGTCTAAGAACTTTTCTTTCCAGAATGGTTGGTTTGAATCTTCCCTAAGCATGACTCTAGTTAGGAAAGTGTTTTTGTACCACTGGAAATCATTAAGTCTTTTGCACCTAAGGTTTGACAATAATTCGCCATTTTTGTCCTTAAGGTGTGAAGGGTCTCCTACGAAGTGTAAAGATATGGCCAGAATAAGGGATGCTACCGCATCAGATATGGGTTCCCCATTATCTAAGATGATTTCGTCGTTTTCATCTACCTTAATGGCGTCTAAAATATCTATTTGTTCGTTTGAAGTCAAATGAAAATCCCACCATCCTTTTAGTTGTCCTGAGAATCCTGCTATCAGGAGTTCTGCTATGGTCTTATCGGATGTGTTCATTTGGGCTTTATATGTGTTTGCTGCCATAGTCATTTGTTGTAAAAGGCCTAGAATTTGGTATTCCAAAATTCCATCTATGTTCCATTCATATAGTGAATTGGCCTTATAGCTAGGCTAGACTAGTTTGTTGGGCCTTACTTCGAGACTAAGGTCTGGTGCTGTTTGTCTAGGTACAATGGTCCTAGATGCTGATGGTATGTCTAAATGGGCTACTACAGGAGTTTCAGGTTCTTGGGCCTCATCACTCTCTGTTTGTTCCGTTTGGTTAACCATATTGATTTGGGTTGTTTGATCAGGTGTGTCTGGGACCTGATTTTGGTTTTGACTAGACGAAGTCGAGGGAGCAATTAAGTTTAATTTTTCTTTAATTGTAGTTACGAATTCATCCTTTTCAGTTTGAATTTCCTTTTTATTGGATTTTGATAATTCAAAAGGTTTGAATACAGGCATTTGTTTTTGTTCAGGTTGCTTATTTTCTGAAACAGTTTGAATTACCGGGAGTATTGTCTTTTGAATTTGTTTATCCAGTTTGTTTAATTGGGTGCCAATAGTGTTTAGATGAACGTTTGTGAAATTATTTTGTAACATAATGTTTTTGGTGTTTTCAAGTTCATCATCTTTTGGCAATCGTAAGGGTTTCAATTCTAGGGTGTTTTCCCCAGCAGACATTTGAATGTTTTGAAGAGGCAGATGTTCTGTTTCCACAGTTCCTCTTTCAGTTTTCCAGGTTTTGGTTTTTGGTCGACTGGTTATGGGTTTTGCAGATTTGAATGGTGAGTTTTTTAATCCTTTTGTGTCTACACCATCGTTCTGTAATGTCATTTCTATCCAATCAAAAAACATGATTTTGCATTTTTTTTTCGGCGATAAATTTGTAGAATTCTTCTTGACATATACGGCTTTGTTTTGCCATGTTTTTTATGAACCAATTTCTTTTTGCAGTATTCTTTTCAGAATAAAAATCGGCTCTAAAGAATTCTCTATCTATGACAAATTCCTTTTCCAGGACATTTAATTGGTTTTCTGTTATGTCAGAAAGGCCGGGAGAATGCGGAGGTGATTCTATGTCATCATCACTAGTTTGTTCCGATTCTTTTCCTTTCTGTTTTTGATAATTTGCCTTAGGAATTCTAGTTTGGTAGTTTGCACCTACGAATGAGTTTCTAGGCATTTCATCTACAGAATTCCTGTTCTTTTGAGTTTTGTCTTCCAAATTAATATTTTTAGGAAGGTTCGAAACATTTCCTAAACTAATTGTGGAAGAGGTCGAGGCATCATCCTTAATTCTAAGGCTCGGATTCCTCCTAAAACTAAGTTTGACAGTTCCGTCATCGAACTGGGTTATTTTGTTAAGATTCGTGTTTGGTTTTGGAATCTCAATTTTTTCAATTTCTTCCTGGGCCGGTTGTGCCTTATCTAATATGTCATAGATAGAAGGATCCATAGATAATTGGAAACTTCCCAAACTTCAAAAGGAAATGGTTTATAGAACCTCAAACTGGCATTTATTGCAATCAAACTATGTAATTAAAACTGAAGAACGTGACCTTCAGGTTAGCAAACCCTTTCAGGTTTTGGAAGTTTCCAATTATCTATGGATCCTTCAAAGTTTTCAATTTCATATTCCTCAGTTTGTCTGTTTGAGTCTCTAGGTCCTATGTCATGCCTAGAACCAGAAGAACTAGAAGAACTAGAAGATCGGAATAAATGCATGTCCCTATCCTATTTGTGTGTAAACGGCTTTCACCCTCCTAAATGTCTACTGCCTTGCCTAACCTCGGGACTTACAGGACTTACAACGACCAGAAAAAGGAGCTTACCTCACGGCCTACACACAAATAAAGAAAATGACCAGATACACTTACCCCTCTCAAGAGCTAATCCCGCTAGGCTCTGATACCATGTACGCCAAGGATCTCGGGAACCAGACGGATAACCTGAGAAATATATATATCTATATATATATATATATATTAGTGTGTATATGTATGGATTTGTTGTGTGCATATATCTATAGTGTGTATATGTTATTATGGAATATATATATATATATATATATATATATATATATATATATATATATATATATATATGTAAGAACAATTTATACCCATTGGATTAAAAACTTATGGACCATTAGATGCTCGTTATTTCCTTTTCTGCCTGTTATTCTTCTGCGTCATTGCTCTGTCATTTTTGTCTTCCTCCCTCTCGAGCCCGAGCTTCTTCATCCGTTGTCCTGTGTTTGTTGCTCGGGCAATACAGCCTCGCTGTCTTCAATTTTCACCATTTTGCAACCTCGATTTCTGTCTCCAGCCCGTTATTTCTTCTGCACCGTTTGGCTCTGTCATTTTTGCCCGTTATTTCTTCTGCAGAGCCATCTTCCTCCCAAGCCCGAGCTTCTGCCTCCGCTGTTGTGTGTTTGCTGCTCGGTCAATACTCGCTCGTCGTCTTCAATTTTTTCCATTTCGCATCCTTGATTTCTGTCTCCAGTAGGTAAATATTTGTATTATTGTACCGATCTTCAATTATTTCCATTTCGCAACCATTGTTCCTCCTTCGTTTTCGACACTGTATCTCCATTTTTCATCCTCATCTTCGCCGGTGTCTTCTCATCCCAGCTCATTTCTTCAACCTACTGAAGCTTACATTATTGATTTCATTTATTCTTCGCTACCAATCATCGCCGGTGCTCTTCGCCTTCGTTTGTCACCATTTTTCCCGAAAATGTCTGCTATTGTTACTGTCGAAAAGTTTCCATAACGATAGTATTATATTGGTTAATATCTTCATTGTGGTTATATTATTATGTAATCTAGTGTTTATTAACCTGATTTTTTTGTATTGATTTGGCTTATTTTCGTTTGTATGTGTTTTAGGTTTTACTGATTCAGCATTCGATTGAAGTAAAATGCCTCAACTTTGGTTGATTTCGAACTTGTTGAATTGATTTAGTAAGTATTTTTTATTGTTTGTTAAGTTATGTTTGTTGTTTTTTGATTAAATTCTATTGTTGTTGTATTCTGAATACTCTGATTAGGGTTAATTACAGTAATGTGGGCTGATATTCTGTTGCTGTTGTTGTTGTATTTTCTGTTGCTGAGTAATGTTGTTCTGTTGTTTTATGTTAGTCTGATTAATAATCAAATTATTAATCAGCTATTGTTGTATATTTTTGCATAATATATGCTAGTATGGTGTTGGTATTGTTGATTGATGTCTGAATATTGGTATCTTGTTCCATATTCACCATCATCTGTTATGAATCCTCTGATTAGGGTTAATTAGAGTAATGTTGACTGATTTTCTGTTGCTGTTGTATTTTCTGTTGCTGATTGTATATGTATTCTTGTTTTATGTTAGTTTGATTAATAATCAGATTATTAATCAGCCATTGTTGTATATTTTTGCATAATATATAATGGTATGGTGTTGGTATTGCTGATTGATGTATGAATATTGGTTTCTTGTTCCATATTCACCATCATATGTTGTGAATACTCTCATTAGGGTTAATCAGAGTAATGTTAACTGATTTTCTATTGCTGATTAATATTGTATTGATGTTTTATATTAGTCTGATTAATAATCAGATTATTAATCAGCCATTATTGTATATTTTTGGATAATATATGCTGGTATGGTGTTGGTATTGCTGATTGATGTCTGCATATTGGTTTCTTGTTCTATATTCACACCATCATCTGTTGTGAATACTCTTATTAGAGTTAATTAGAGTAATGTTGGCTGATTTTCTGTTGCTGATTAATATTATATTGTTGTTTATATTGGTCTGCTAAATAAATGTTTGTATGTGAATGAAAGATTTTGGAATGAAAGACAGGAGTTGGATGTAATTTTTTTTTCAACTTCATGAAGGTATTGGTCATTGATGCTTTTCGTTGTAATTTAGATGATAGTGGAAGGTTTCTTTTCAAACTTATATAAGAATTGTCAAATTTTGAATCATGGAGAATTTTTTTTCCTTCTCATATTGTATAATTAAATGAATATATATTTTATTAGTATGCTTTTTTTTTTCTTTTGTTAAAACAGGTATGCCTTTGGATGGAAATTACATGGTTTAAGGTTTAGTAGGTTTGGGGTTTAGGTTTGTATGGTTTGGGGATTACGGTTTAGGGTTTGGGTTTAGGGTTTAGGGTTTAGGGTTTAGAGGGTTTGGGGTTTAGGGTTTAGGGTTTAGAGGGTTTAGTGTTTGGGGTTTTGGGTTTAGAGGGTTTGGGGTTTAGGGTTTTGGTTTTAGAGGGTTTAGGGTTTAGGGCTTAGGGTTTATGGTTTATGGTTTTGAGGGTTTAAGGTTTGGGGTTTAGGGTTTAGAGGGTTTGGGGTTTTGGGTTTAGAGGGTTTAGGGTTTAGGGTTTGTGGTTTTGGGTTTTGGGTTTAGGGTTTAGGGTTTAGAGGGTTTGGGGGTTGGGGTTTTGGTTTTAGAGAGTTTAGGGTTTAGGGTTTCGGGTTTTGGGTTTCGGGTTTAGGGTTTAGAG
The DNA here is from genome assembly GCA_039764185.1 of Tamarix austromongolica. Classification (NCBI taxonomy): domain Eukaryota; kingdom Viridiplantae; phylum Streptophyta; class Magnoliopsida; order Caryophyllales; family Tamaricaceae; genus Tamarix; species Tamarix austromongolica. The sequence continues at coordinate 77,567,902 of CM077818.1, read as the reverse complement.
GGTTTGGAGGGTTTAGGGTTTAGAGGGTTTGGAGGGTTTAGGGTTTAGAGGGTTTGGAGGGTTTGGGGTTTAGGGTTTAGGGTTTAGGGTTTAGAGGGTTTAGGGTTTAGGGTTTAAAGGGTTTAGAGGGTTTAGGGTTTGTGGTTTGGGGTTTGGAGTTTGGGGTTTGGGGTTTAGGGTTTAGGGTTTAGAGGGTTTGGGGTTTAGAGGGTTTAGGGTTTAGGGTTTAGAGGGTTTTGGGGTTTAGTGTTTAGGGTTTGGGGTTTAGAGGGTTTAGGGTTTAGGGTTTAGAGAGTTTAGGGTTTGAGTTTTAGAGGGTTTGGGGTTTGGGGTTTGGGGTTTTGGATTTTGGGTTTTGGGTTTGGGGTTAGGGTTTAGGGTTTAGGGTTTACATGGGTTAGGGTTTAGTGTTTAGGGTGTAGGGTTTATGGTTTTGGGGTTTAGAGGGTTTAGGGTTTGGGGTTTAGAGGATTTAGGGTTTCGGGTTAAGTGCGTTTAGGGTTTAGGGTTTAGCGTTTGGGGTTTATGGTCTATGGTATAGGGTTTAGGGTTTAGATGGTTTATGGGTTTAGGGTTTGTGGTATGGGGTTCAAAGGGTTTAGGGTTTGGGTTTTTGGGTTTAGGGTTTGGGTTTTAGAGGGTTTAGAGGGTTTAAGGCTTAGGGTTTGTGGTTTAAAGGGTTTAGGGTTTGGGGTTTGGGGTTTGGGGTTTGGGGTTTGGGGTTTGAGGTATGGGGTTTAGGGTTTAGGGCTTAGGGTTGAGGGTTTAGGGTTTAGAGGGTTTAGGGTTTGGAGTTTGGAGTTTACATGGTTTAGGGTTTAAGGTTTAGATGGTTTAGGGTTTAGGGTTTGGGGTTTAGGGTTTAGGGTTTGGGTTTAGAGGGTTTAGGGTTTGGGGTTTAGGGTATGGGGTTTAGGGTTTAGAGGTTTAGAGGTTTGGGGTTTGGGGTTTGGGGTTTGTGGTTTATGGTTTAGGGTTTACGGTTGATGGTTTGGGGTTTAGGGTTTAGGGGTTGAGGTTTAGAGGGTTTAGGCTTTAGAGGGTTTAGGGTTTATGGTTTGGGGTTTGGGGTTTGGGGTTTAGAGGGTTTAGGGTTTGGGGTCTGTATAGTTTATGGTTTTAGAGGTTTAGATATAGGTTTGAGTTAGTTTTTTGGGTTGGTATTAATAAAATCTTGAATATTGATTAAATTTTAATCTAATGGATGAGATTGGTTCTTATGTTTGTATGTTAATAAAATTTTATATGTGGCCCTTCCCCTATATATATATATATTTGATAATGCATATTAATGTGTATGGATTTGTGATATTAATTTATATTTTTTGTGATTTGTGATATTGATTGTAACACCCCCAAAATTCACTACTGAAAAATTTCATTTTAAATGAAAGAATTAACAGAAGCAAAATAACAAAATTGTGAATTATGGGGATATTACCGCCATACTCAGTACCAGACCGGTTCACTCCTACCATTTCAGTACCAAGTGCTAAGGCTAAAACAAATTATCATCAAACAAGAGCTAATACTTAATACAAGAATTCATAAGGAAGTTAAATCGTTCACAATATAAAATTCAGAGTACGCGTAAAAAGGTTTACAAGCCAAATGGGTACATAAACAATATTCTCAAGGAACATAAAGTATCGTACGATAGAACAGAACTAAAATAAAACGATACAGGGTAAACGAAATGAAAAGGTGAGTCCGGCCATATCACTCTCGGTCTCCAGGCCAAGTCTAGGCTCAACTTTCGGCCCCGCCCGATGCCTCATAAGAGTCTTAGGCATCGAAGATATCCTCTCCTACCTGCACAAACTCAGGTGGGTCATCTGCTCGTGGGAATGAGCACCACCCATGAAACGGGTGGTCAGTACACTACGTACTGAGTAAGGGAACTATGTAGCTAAAGCCAAACATATAAAACATACAACATAGCATATATGGCATAATCACACAAGCCGCATGTAGTAATACAGATAATGAAGGCCGGCTATGGTCCGGTAAATATAGTCGATTCACATCATAGTCTTTATCAATTCATATGAGTGGGGGAACCCCACTATTATAGCCGGTGGACCGCTCATGCAGGGCAAAATGCGCCTGGCCACTATTATTCGTCGGTGGACCGGTCTGGGTCCGACTCAACAATCTTTCTCTTTAAATGATTAGTATTTTATTCGTGTCTTATTCGGTAAGCAATTGACCCTTGACATGCATATCACCAACCCTCTACTTCTATCCTCCCGAGAGGGCCCGTCCCATATCTTGGGACTCTTGTGCCCCTTATCACACCCCGATATCCATTCCCCTTTACACTTACACATAATGAAAACCAACTCCTAAGGGTGTGGGTTAAGGCCCAACACCTCGTGATATCAAACTCCACCCACTATCACCCTCTAGGGTTTCCCTTAAAACCCTAATTGGACCTATGTGGCCCAACTTCCTCTTACTTTACTACCATTAATTCATTTATCGTCCAACACCTCATCTCATTTAGATTCAACCCCAAATCATATCACTTTACTCATTGTTTCGCAGGTGATCGAAAAACTCTAGTTGGCCACTCCAAACCCTAGCACATTTCTTTCCCCACAAGTAATCTCTCTACTTTTCACCTAACATTACTTACTTCCCGTGACACCCATACTCATCCCTTATATATTAAATTTCCACTCTTAACCCATTACTCCACTCTTCCTTAATTGTTCTTACTTCCACATTTTCCCCCATATTAGGGTTTCCTCCCAAACCCTAATCAAGTCCCCTATACACCCTTACACCAACCTACGTACTATTTTTCATCCAAAGTTTCCAATCACTCCACAACTCTCCCCTTACCTTACTTACACCTTAAAACAACTTTTCTCACGTAAAGATCATTCCCATGCAAACTCCATCCACCCCATGCAAACCCTAGAAATTTTCCATGCAAAGTTCACATCCCTCATTTATTTTAATCATAATCTCCTTTTAATTTTCCCTCATGGATCATGAGATAATTAGGTCAATCTCATGTCCCCCCTTAATCAACTCACTTTACATTTTCTCCTTTTTTTTATCCTTTACATTCATGTCCCCCACATCATATTATTAACATCCTAGCATGCATGTCCCAGAGGGGTCACGTGACAAAATATCATAAACACAACAGAGCAATCATTATACACATGTCATAAGAATTTCATATAAGCATACCTCAACTCCAAGCTGCGCTACAAGTAATTAGTCATTAAAAACATCAAGTACACAACATGGCATAACACATGATACACAAGGCACATAACACACACATAGTTGTTCTTATCCACATCCTTACCTAATACAACACCGGTCTTAGAGCATGTTCCTACGCCTCCTCAGGGTTTTGACTTGATTCGCCTATAAGAGGGAAAACTATGGATTAACTTCCCTCTAACCAAAATTACTATTCTTCCTACCTTACCCTTATCACAACTTACTATTAGGGCTAAAAATAATAATATTACCTTTATAAGTAAAAGTAGGGTTATTATTCCTAAGGTAGCTAATCATGCTACTACTAATCAAAAATAGGTCTTAATAGCTACAATAATTTAAAGTAATTATAATAATATTTATATTATTAACGGTAATAGTTTCAATGTTACTAATAATGATAATAGTAGTAGTGATAGTAAGGTTAGTGATATATGAAATATTAACCATAGTGACAAGGTGATAATAATAATAATAATAATAATAATAATAATAATAATAATAATAATAATAATGATGATGATGATGATGATGATGATGATGATGATGATGATGTTAAAATAATCATACTAAAGTTATAGGCCATTAATAATAATGATAATAGTTATAAATATTTCGAAGTTAGGTTAAATAATAATAATGATAAAGGTAATAATAATAATAATAATAATAATAATAATAATAATAATAATAATAATAATAATAATAATAACATTAAGAATAATACTAATAATACTACTAAAAATAACTAACATTTGTATAAAAAAGGGTTTAGGGGTTGGGGAGTTTAGAGGACCACCTAGGGATGGTGGTGGCACAGGCGACGATGGTCGGCGGCGATGGGGAGAAGAGAGGTGCAAAAATGGTGGTGGAGGGAGGAGAAAGGAAGAGGAGAGGGTGGCAGGGGAAAATGAAGGTATGGGGAGGTAGAGGGAGCTCCCCTAGTCGTTTTGGAGGGTAGAGAGGGTGTTGGAAGCGGCGGGACTGGTGGAGGGCGGTGGTGCAAAAGGTGGCGGGGCTCAATGAAGGGCTGATTGAGGGAGGGACTTTACACGGCCGGGGTGGCTCGTGCGGAGTAAACCGAGGGAGGAGGGAGGCTTAGGTTGGTAGAGGGTGATGTAGGGAAGGGTTTTGTGGGTGGATCGGGCGGCGGCAACGGGGCAGCTGTCTAAACTAGAGGTGGCGCAAGGCGGGTTTTTCTAGGCTGCGATTTCAAAAGGTCTGATGCTGGCTTCCTTGGTGGTATTTATAGGCCAAAAATGGGGGAGAACCAAGAGAGGGGACAAAGGAAGGTATGGGCAGGCACAGAAGGCACGTCGGCCAACGGTGGTAGGCCGACACAAGTCTACCATGGCAGGTCTGCGTTCGGTCAGGGAGATGAAAGGGGGCAGGGAAGAAAAGAAAGAGAAAGAGGGGCTAAACCGGTCCGGTTTAAGGGAGAAAGAAAAGAAAAGAAAAGGGGAGGGGTGGATCGGTTGGGGCGACGGGCGAGGGAGGATGAGCAGGCCGCGTGGGCCTGGGCGTACCAAGGGGGAGGATTTGGGCTGCGCGGGCTGGCCTAGTCAGGAGAAATGGGAAAGGAAAAAGAAAGGAGAGGGAGAGAAAGAAAGAAAAAGGAAAAAGGGAGAAATAAGGGGGGAAATATATAAAATAACTTATGGGAAATAGGGTGTAGTAATTTTGGTAGATAAACTAATTTTAATACTTTAACTTAATATATTTTAATATATTGGTTTAAAAGGTAAATTTTAGAAAATATTGGTTTGACACATTATTTAAATAAAATGAGTATGATAAAATAATAAATTATTTATTTTAATATGGTAAATATTCACATCAAATTTTATATACTCGAAAATCCACAAAATAACTAAATTAAATGAATTTAAAAGGCAAAATCCTCAAAATAATTAAATTAAATAAGTTTAAAAGCTAAGTTATCCCAAATAAAAGTGATTTATTAAATTATAGACATTTAAAATTTTGGGGGATTACATTGATATATTTTGTAGTGTTTATATGTATGGATTTGTAGTGTGTATATATATGTAGTGTGTATATGTTATTATGGAATATATATATATATATATATTTGGTATTTCATACTAATGTGTATGGATTAATGATATTGATTTGTGATTTGTGATAATTTGATAATGGATTGTTTTAGTTTTTATTTAAATTTTTTTGTTTATTGTATTAATATTTAAATATATTAGATTAGATTGGATTAGATATAAAGGTAATAAATTTAAATTAAATTAAATTAAATAATTTGGGCATTAGAAGTAATTAAATAAGATTGCAAAAATATTAAAGATTAAGTACAAGTATCTTATAGTTTTGGATACATTATTTTTAAAATAATAAGATATATTTTAGTTATAATAATAACATACTATAATTTTAACTTAAAAAAGATATTACTTGATATAAGTACAATCAAGAAAAATAGATATGTATAGATTAAGTATAATATATATTATTATTATACATAATCTATATATATGTACGTTTATTAAAGTATACTTTAAGGAAAGTAGATATATATAAGTTAACATATACAGATTATGTATAATAATAACATAATATAATATAATTTATATTTAAAAAAGATAATGCTTTATTTAAGTATAATTAAGAAAAGTAGATATATTAAGCTATAAGAAAAAATATAAATAATAATAAATTAAGTATAATAGATAATAAGAAAATATATTAAGAATAATAGAATAAAATGTAATCAAAATGATAAATTAAGTACAATAGATTAATTATAAGAAAATATATCACTAAAAAAAGGTCAACATAATAGTTTATTTTGTGTATTTCATCTCCTTAAGTAATATAATGTTTATAACTTGAAAATTTGTTGTATAATGTGTGTGTATATATAGAGGGTGTTCAAATGAAAACTAAAAGGTTAAATGAAAAATGAAAACTATTGTTCTCATCCCTTAGATCTAACCCCTAAACCTTAAACTAACCTCAACCCAAACCCTAAACCTTAAATCCAAACGCTAAACACTAAAACCGAAACCCTAAATCATAACCCTAACCTAAATCCTAAACCCACACCCAAACCCTAAACCCTATCCCAACCTCTAAACACAAACCCTAAACCCTAAACTCTAAATGTTGACTCTAAACCCTAACCGCAACCTTAAATCCTAAACCTAAACTATAAATGCAAACCCTAAACCTTAACCACAACCCTAAACCCTAATTATAATACCTCAAAATTTTCCTTAACCTAATCTCATATAATTAATACCCTAATTTGATGCTAATCTCAATAAAATCTTATTTTTATCCTTAAAAAAAATTAATCCCAAGATCTTAATAGAATATTAGTCTTTGGCCTAGATAAACCATATTTTGTATCCCGATCTTAAATCTGCTAAAGTTTATCACTAATTCTACCTATTTTGGCTAATCTAAAATTATCTAACACTAATCCCCAACCTTTTCTCTTTTTTCCTTTTCTTTCTCCTTTTCTTTTCTTTTCTTCTCCTTTCTCCCATCATCCTTGCCGTAAAGTTTAACTAGCTCAGTCTTGCAACTTGCAACTACACCATCTTCCATCACACCTCTACAACCACCATCATCCATCATCCTTCACCTCTTTTTCTTCTTCTCAAGCTTCCTGACCTACACACACCACCCCTTCCCTCCCCTTCCATTTCATTTTTCTTTCCCACACAACATACACTCACACACCATTACTATATTTGCTTGCACCCTCAGCAATTTCACCGTAACACACAACCATCACCTCCCTGTCATCCCTCGTGCTACCCGACCTACACCATCCCCCTACATTGCCCACTCTCATGTTTCCTCTACCATTTTCTTCCCCATTCGCATGCCCCATACATACACTCACACACACACACACACTACTTCACTCTCGTTCCTTCCTCTTTTGTTTGCGCCTTTCCTTTCCCACACTTTGTCCCAAAATAACTGCCCCGAGCTCCCTCTTCTTTTTCTTCCTTCTTCTTTTTCCACCTCTTCTTTGCTCTATTTCTGCATGCCCACTACCTCCATCGCCACCTTACGTCACCATGCACCGCCCATCAACTGGTGGACCAACCACCAACGTCACCCCATCTTTCCCCTTCGTCGTCCCCATCATCCGCTGCCATTTTCCCCTCTCTTTCCCTCACATCCATTACTTTTTTATAAAATTTATGGCCTTTGCATGGTCTCAAGCACGGCCGTGCAACACTAAAATTTCTTATTGCATGCTAGTGCAATCTAGCACAGCCTGTGCACGGCCTGTCACACGCCTATGCCCATCGATTCAGTCTAAGTCTGTTCTACCCAGTGATCAAACACGGTTGTGCCACTTTGCACAGTCTGGCCATGCATGATTCTAACTCTCAACCTGAGTTGTGCATTGCCTACAACACTCTAGTGTAGGTGCACCTTTGGCCATAAAACCCTATTTTCACTCCTAAACCTTATCCAAACACCACCAAATTTTTACCATAGCCCCACCATACATTCCACCACACATCCACACAACTCAAGCTTCCATTTGACTATGATTATTCCTACTTTTACCCTTATTTACCTAACTTTTCCCTTAATTATACTCTTTGAACCTAACCGTGTATTATGTTATTTTTTTTCGTAGATGATATTCTAGTGATCTCGAAGAAGGAGGTCTATGATTTACATGCTTAGAGTCTGGTGTCATATTTGGTAAGGATATTAATCAATGGTTTAGTGTTTTGTGTTATTTGCTTGTATGGAAATATGTACTTTCATGACATTGTTTCTATATGATTTAATGTATGTTGTTGATAATATGTTATGATTATATGGAATATGTGTTTGAAATAAAGTAAGAATGGGTACGAAGTATGGATATGATTCTATTATGATAATGACGTATTTGTGAGGAATATATGTTATGGCTTGAAGGATAGGTCAAATAAGCTATAATAAGTGGACATAAGCATATCTATGAGGTTTGATGATAAATGATGGATTTGGAAAAATAATGTTTATGGAAGATATAAGATTTTATAAAATAAAGGTTGTCGGTTATCCTTAAGGATATTTTGGTTATTAAGGGATAAGAAGGGACTTTGGTATTGCAATTGGTTAGGGGGATTAAAATATGATAAGGATATCATACGAAATGTTTTGGAAGGATTATTAGTTGTCTTAGGTTCCATAAAAAGAGATAATGATCTAATTAGGGCATAATGAACTAAAATGATAATCTTATTATTCCATGTATAAAATCCTAGAGCTAATCCTACAATTCTGAATATGTTGCTAATGTGGAATTATAAAGATGTATGTTGAATTTGGTAATCATATGAGTCTTATGGGAAGAATTATATCCGCTTGTGAAATTAGAGTTTTGGTAATTTTGTGAGTTGTGAGTAGTACCTCAAGATAATATTATTACTATATGTGTATGACATGGAAGTAGATCATGAATTACGAGTATGATAATAATGATGATATTTGATAATGATATATATTATAATTGGTGGTTGAATGAACAATATGAGAGAATGATGCTAAGAGTGTGAAATTAGAGTTTAAGGACATTAAGGATCTTGACCTGCGTGATGTGTTTATCTACCTCAATGTGTTTAATGCCTCTGAGTCAACCATAAATAAGATACTAATCATTTAAAGTGAAAAAGCATGTAAATAGGGTCAAGGTGATATTTTTATATTTTTTCCCACCGAAGATAATAGCGGCTCGGGAGCATTTTACACTGTTTCAGTCCATTCCATTAGATTAAGAATAGTGAGGTCCTTGCTCATCGTGAATGAAAATATAACTATATAACCTATGAATAAGACACTAATGATTTAAAGTGGAATAAAACATGATTCAGGACCAAGGTAATATTTTTATGTCCGTTCCAACAAAGATAATAGTGGCTCCGGAGCATTTTGCCCTGAGAAGGTGATGTTTTCATATCCATTCCACTAGATGATAATAGTAGCTTAGGTGCTTCCGACTCTGAGAAGATGCTTTAGACCATTCCACTGGTTTAAGAATAGTGGGATTCTTGTACTCAACGTATATAAATGAATAAAAATGGTTATATCTAATAAAGAGGCCTAGATAAGTATTTATCGTATGAAATGTTTCATTTACTTGAATGTGTACTTATCACCTGTTATGAATGCATGCGTTATTTGTATCCCTAATTCGATAGCTTAGTTACATTGCTCAATATATAGCATATTGACCACCCTTTTAATGGGCGTCACTCATTCTCACGAGTAGGAGACCCTAATTATTTTATGTAGGCCTCAAAAGATCCTCTAGATGACTATGTTTCTTATGATGTACTATGTGGGGATGGGTGATCTTATCTGTACTGGGTGTTTTGGTGAAGATTAATGTTATTCGATAGATATATTTACCCAGATATCATTTTGGACTCTTAATCCATGGTATCCCTTATCTTGTATTTTGATATTGTAATTCAGAGTTAAACTCCAAACCCATATTGTACAATAAATGTTTCTTTCATTTCTAATTTCCTTATATTACTATAAATGATTTTAGCGTTGTAATTGATGGAATTATGGTTGAACAAACCAAACTTATATCAATTACGGTGGTAACCCCTAATATTTTACTTATATACTTCCGTTGTAAAATGAACTTTTTCAGTAGTAAAAATCGGGGTGTTACACTAATCCCTACACCCTAAAAAACACCAAATCTTAACCCCAAACATTAACCCTAACCCTTATAAACCCAAGTAAAGAAATTTTTCATTTAGTATTAATAATAACAATAATTCATCCTATCTTTTATGCTTTTGTAGGTGATAGAATGTCTCGCCTACCTGCTGCATGCTTTCCGGCCTATTTTTTATGTCTCCTGATGAAAATATAAGGTAATGCGTGAGATGGATACATGATGAGCTAGGATGCATGTTTGAGAGGGGGTTATATGCGGTACCTTACAAGTTTGGGTCATACCATATTTTGTATACCTTGCCACAAAGTCAACCATGGTTATGGGTGAGGGCTAGATATATATATTTATTTATACATAATAATTTTCCACATTCTAGGTTTATTGAGGGATATTTTATGAGAGAACATAATCATATTACAAGGGACTTTATAGAGATTGATAATGAGTGAAGATCTTGGTATGGGATGCCATCGAGTATATACCCTGATTACCCAAATGACGGTTATGAGTCTTTTCAAGAAGTGGGATTTCAAATGTTTCTATGAGAAGTATGGACCCAGTGGGTGATCAATTGTATTCTAGGTGGAACTACGAGATGATATTTTATGTATTAGAAATAGATAATATAGTATTTTGGTTTATGTTTTGTGTAACACCCCCAAAATTCACTACTGAAAAATTTCATTTAATTAAAAGAAAATTAGCGGAAGCAAAATAACAACCGTGAATTCTGGGGATATTACCGCCACACTTAGTACCAGACCGGTTCATTCATACCGTTCCAGTACCAAGTGCTAAAGCTAAAGGAGAAAAATACAAATTTACAAGAAACTCAACTATAATTAAATTAGAGTAGCGCAAGTAAACATTTTATAAGAGTATAATCCACCGGTGATGGTTACAAAACAACGAATACAATGAAACTATGAATTAAAGGAGACAAAGTAAAACCCTAACAGATCTGGATAGTTCCTTACGCTCTTTCCCAAGGCCCACTTGAATAGCGCCTAAAAACGACCTGCAAGGGACACTGCCCATTGAATAGGCAGGGGCCCCACGAATGGAACCCTTCAGTATTACGGTATTGAGTAACCCTTTAAAAACACACTTAAAAATAGGTCCGCAATGTAACACATGATACACTACTATATTCATACATCATGATAGGTGTAAACATGATATTCAGATCCATACCTTCACATATTCAATAAGTCAATTTGATATCAATGGTGTGTACGTAACATTCACTTTCGTACATTCACATACTTAACAAGTCAACTAAATATTAATAGGCCATAATGAACAATCGATACTTTTAGGGCCTTAAGGCCATTAGTCCATCATTAATCAATCATCTTGGATTATACATGTCCATGTGAGTGTGGGAACCCCACTATTATAGCCGGTGGAACAGTCATGCAGGGCAAAATGCTCCTGGCCACTATTATTTGTCAGTGGACCGGTTATACAGAGCAAAACGCTCTTGGCCACTATTATTCACCGGTGGACCGGTGGACCGGTCTGGCCCGGACTCACAAGGTGTTCCACTTTAAGTAATTAGTATCTTCCCCGTGTTTTATCATTTTTACGTTTGGTTTGTTGAGCACGGAATCCCCCACTATTATAGCCGGTGGAACGGTCATGCAGGGCAAAATGCACCTGGCCACTATTATTCACCGGTGGACTGGTCATGTAGGGCACCCCGGCCCTAGCCACTATTATTCGCCGGTGGACCGGTCTGAGTCCGGCTCAACATCTTCCTCTTTAAGTGATTAGTGTCTTAAGTGTATCTTATTCGAAAGTATTTTACCCTTGACATGCATGACTAACTATATCCACACTTATCCTCCCAGGAGGGCTCGTCTCATATCTTGAGACTTCTGCACCTCCTAACTCGCCCCGATATCCTTCCCTTAATCCACTTTCTCACACCGGGAGCCCAACTCCTAAGTGTGTGGGTTAATCCCACTCACCGCCTTACTCTAGGGTTTTCTCCAAAAACCCTAATCTGGGCCTATGTGGCTCATCCTTCTCTGCCATACACATCCCGACTATTTCAACACCTTACACGTCACGACCCTTAGATCCAACCCTCACTTTCTACCCCACTCATTCTCATTTATTTTTATTATTTTCTTTTTCTTTTTCCACCTTCTCACTTTAGGGTTTCCTCCCAACCCTAGCTTGGTCTCCTGTACACCCTTATACTATCCCACATACTATTTTTCGCCCGAAGCCCCCAGACACCCAAACGGCACTTCTATTACCTTCCTCACGTCCCAAGGCAACTTTCTATACGTAAATTTTGCCCCCATGCAGACTCTAACCATCCCATGCAAACCCTAGTTCCTCCCATACCTACATTAGCCAACTTACTTCCCCTTGGTTATCTTTCTCTCCCATTTCTCTTTTTTATGCCTCCATTCCACATTACCACATCAATTATCCTAGCATGCATGTCCTAAAGGGCCACATCACATCACATCATAACTTACAGCATATCTGTATTATTACATACCAAAAGAGGACACATGAACACATCTCAGTTCCAAGCCACACCACACATGAAACAGTTAAGATAATAGCATATAAAACACGACATATAATTATATAGGATATCCGAGGCATTTAGGACACATAGCACACATTCGGCCTTAGCTACACCCTTTCTCGGTTTAGGTTACCGAGCTATCTCCCACACTTGTTAGGCCACTAATCACCCTTCCTAATTATTACACTTAATATATTTTCCATTTGGTTGGTTAGATTACCAATTTGCCCATTTCCTTTATTACAATTAACAAATTACCCTTTAGTTGGTAAAATTACCAAATTACCCTTGTTCATTATCCTAATTATCAAATTACCCCTTTAGTTGGTTAAATTACCAAATTGTCCTTCACATTTATGATATTTACCATTTTACCCTTCTCCATTATTAAATTATCATTTTACTCTTCTCTTTTATTAAATTATCATGTTTACCTTCTCAATTATTATAATTACCAAGTTACTCCTTTCCAATTTCCACTTTACCCCCTTTTATTTACAAAATTACCATTTTACCCCTTTACTTTCAAATTTACCATTTTACCCCTTAACTTCCAAAAATTACCATAACACCCTTTCACTTATAAAATTACCATTTTATCCTTAATTACGAAATTACCAGTTTACCTCTTTTAATTTCTAAATTAACATTTTGCCCTTTAATCACAAATTACCATTTTGCCCTTTAATTATAAAATTACCATTTTACCCTTTGATTACAAAATTACCATTTTGCCCTTTAATTATAAAATTACCAATTTACCCTTTAGTCACAAAGTTACTATTTTACCCTTTAATCACAAAATTACCGTTTTACCCCTTTAATTACGAAATTACCATTTTACCCCCTTACTTCCAAAATTACCAATTTATCCTTCTACTTATAAATTTACCATTTTACCCTTACCTCTAAAATTTACCATTTTATCCATTAATTTCAAAATTACCCTTTTACGCTTTTAATTACCAAATTACCACTTTGCCCTTGCCTCCAAAATTACCATAATACCCCTTTTTAATTCAAAGTTACCATTTTGCCCCTTCGTACACCACTTATAGTAAGTTATTATTATTACTACATAAAATATTAATATTAACACCTCATCCACAACTCTTATAATTAATATAATATTATTAACACCCCTATACATATATTAGGCCATATTCTTGTACAAGATACGTTACTAAAATACCCCTAAGGCTCACAAAATATTAACCATGCAATAAAGATCACAATACCATAATACAACATGGATAATACTTAACATTTTCATTAACCACCAAATTCTTACCTTAAATAATATTTCCATGCATAACATATAACCTACATGCTTCTTTTCATCCAACATCACAAGAAAATATGCATATGACATTAAACCACATATATTAAGCATAATAACATATTAAAAATCCTAATGTGCTAACATACGTTAATCCATGCATTTAAGTGGGATTTAATGGTTACCTTGATTCCCGCAAAAAAAAACCTTACCGGTATTCCGGTTAAAGGTTTAAGCTTTGATTATCAAAACCAATACCTAAAAATATTGTCAAGGTTTATTATGTTAGAAATAATAAAAATCAAAGTATAAAACTTTATAATGCTTAATTAATCAAATACTTGAATCAAAATATTATTATACCTTAAAAATCATTACCCAACTAAACCAAGAGAGACAGTAGCTCATGCTGCTCATGCAGCATGAGCTGCATGCAAAGAAATGAGGGGGGAGGCTCAAAATGGCAAGAATGGGAGGAGAGAGTGGTGTTTTTGGGTTGGGGTTTTAGGGCTAAGAAAAAGGGCATACGGGGGAGGATTTAAGGCAAGGGAAGAATGCAAAGGTGGAGAGGGGGTGTAGGTGGTGGTCGGAGATGGGTTAACTGCGGCTAAGGGAGGCGGAGGTGGCGGCAGCGAGGCTGCGAATGTGACGGCCGAGGAGGGAGTCGAGATGGAGGCTGAGAAGGAAGGAAAAGGGAAAGGGAAAAAGAGGGCCTGTGGTTAGTGGTTTCGGCCAAAGGAGGCTTGGGGGTGGTAGAGGGGGTTGCAAGGATTATCTTGGTGGCTCAAGTGGCGGTATAGGCGGCGGAACGGCGGCAGATCGGGGCTGCACAGGGTGGTTGCCAAGAAGGGAGGAAAAGAAGAGAAAAAGAAGAGAGGAGGAAGGAGGAGGCTGCGGGGGTGGCTCAATGGGTGTTGTTATGGTTCAAGGGTGAGGTAGAGGGTGGCAGGGGTGGTGCAGGTGGCTATTGAGGCCGCAGCGGCGGCGGAACGGCGGCAGCGAAGCAAAACAGGGAGGATGAAGGGAGGAGGGAGAAAGGAAGAAAGGAGGGACGGGAATGCATGGAAAGCTTGACAAAAAATGCCAAAATGAGGCAGGGAGGAAGAAGAAAAATAAGGCGAAGAGAGAGGAGGGGATAGGTAGGCTCGAGGGTGGCGGTAGAGTGGTAGAGGAATGGCGGTGAGAGGGAGAGGGAGAAGGGAGGTATGGCCGGGCATGGGGGAAGGGAGACAGGGATGGTGGGGCCGGGATGGTGTAGAGAAATGGCGGGAGAGAGAGAGAGAGAGAGAGAGAGATAGGGGAAGTAGTAGGGAGAGGGGGTTGCAGGTGGGGTGGCAGAGATGGCGGAGAATGGCCGGGATTCTCACAGGGGAAAGAGGAAGAAGAAGAAGGGAAGAAGAAAGGGGAGGCTGGGTGCGTGCTACGGGCGGCCGTAGAAAAGAAAGAAGCAGGCCGGCCCGGTCGAGGAAGAAAGGAAAGAAAGAAGGGGGCGGTCGGGCTCATATGTGAGGGAGAAGGAGAGGGAAAGAGGAAGTGAGCCAGTGGCCCAAGGCGCAGGAGGGGAAGGGCCAAAGCAGGCCGGCAGGCGGCCCAAGAAAAAAAGAGAAGAAAGAAAAAGAGAAAAAGGAGAAGAAAAAGGAAAAGGAAAAAGAAAAGGGAAAAATAGGATTAAATAAAATAATAAAATACAATATTTTTGGGTAATAAATTTATTTAATAATTTAATTTAATATAATCAAAATATAATGGTTTAAAAAGGATAATTTTAGTAAAATAAGAGTTTGAAAATTTATTTAAATAATAAGAGTGCGATAAAATAACAAAATATTTATTTTAATTTATTAAACATTTATATCCAATTTTATATACTCATAAATCCATAAATAATTAAACTAAATAGATTTAAAGGCTAATTTATCCCAAATAAAATTTATTTATTAAACTATGTGCTTTAAAATTTTGGGGGATTACATTTTGTCTCATTAAACTATTTAGTATTTGTAGCTTTAAACCCCTTTTTATCATTTACATATTGAAAATATATCCTTGTGCTTTTTGAATACATACATTTCAACTATCATTATTAAAATATAGTGAATATGAAGAAATAATAAAACCTTAAATAGATAATTAATGTTCATTTGTCATATATAGTATATGCTGATTGATAAAAGTTGGATGTTATTAAAGAATCAATAGTCAAATGAATTTTGGAATGGGCTTCAATCATTCCAAATGATGGCTAGACCTTGTGCTTGCAATGGCGATGGGCATATTCGATGTCCATGTAAGAAGTGCAATAACAAAGTGTGGCGATCGTATGATGATGTTGAGTTCCATGTATTGAAGAATGATTTTATACTTGGGTACGACACATGGGCGTATCATGGCAAAATAGAACCAAAGTTGGAGTCAGTGCATACTACTGAGTCATGGACAAATGAGATGGCAGGTGTATTGGGCAATTTGTTAGCTATTGGTGATGACCTGCATATTGATGGTGGAGATATTAATTCCCCTTTAGATGATGACTTTAGCAATAGATCATATCCATATTAAAATGAATTATTCCAGGAGATGGAGCCTGAATTATATCCAAGATGCAAGAAGTTCTCATCGTTGATTTTTTTAGTGAAGTTGATGCATCATATGGTATTGAACAAGTGGCCTAATAAGTTGTTTAATGGAATTATGAAATTGCTAAAAGAAGCACTGCGTGATGGAAATAAGTTGCTTGAATCACATTATAAGGCAAAGAAGAGGATGAGAAAACTTTTTTTAGGGTACCAAGCAATTCATGTATAAAAGTATGATTATGATTTGTACTAGAAAGAAAATGCTAATCGAGATAGTTGTTCTGTCTGTGGTACTTCTCATTGGGTGGATGAAACTACAACCACAAAGAAAGTTATGCATAAGGTTATGTAATACTTTCCTTTAAAATTAAAAAGGTTGTATGCTTGTAGACATACAGTTGAAGACATGAGATGGATTTTGAAGGGATGCTCAAGAGAACTGGGTGTATTACATCATGCAGTTGATGGTGAAGCATGGAAACATTTTGATGCAAACCATCCAAGTTTTGCGGCAAACCCTCATAATGTATGGTTAAGGCTGACATTAGATGGTTTTAATCCATTTGGCATGAGTTTGAAGTATAGTATGTGGCCAGTTATGTTGACCATTTATAACTTACCTCTATGATAGTGCATACAAGACCCATTTTTTTATGCTCATTTTGTTGATTCCTAGTCCTTCCTTTGACCACTAGTGGACGAATTGAATGAGTTTTGGATGTTAGGGGTTGATACATAAGATGCAGTCAATAACAGGGTGTTCTGAATGCATGTTGCACTACTTTGCACCATTAATCATTTTCCAGCACGCTCGTATCTATCAGGGAGGTCTGGTTAGGGATATTTAGCATGCCTAAATTGTAATAAGGACACTTCTTCTATAAGGTTGAGGAATAAGATTGGTTATGTTGGTCATCATTAGTTTCTCCCCACTAATCATCCATTTAGGAGAAATCGACAGTTTAATGGTAAGGTGGAGAAAAGGGATCCTCCTAGGAAATTATCAGCTAATTATATTTTGATACAACTAAGCCATGTTGTTGAATACTTGATAGGGAAGAATCCTAACCATTCAAATAAAAATAGAGATGTCAGTGAACTTAATTAGAAGAAGAAGAGAATCTTTTATGAATTGCCATACTAGTCATCAACATTGTTGAAGCATAATTTAGACATGATGCATGTTGAGAAAAATGGGTGTTCAAGTTTGTTGGGAACGATAGTTTGTGATGATGAGAAGTCAAAAAATAATGACAGTGCATGGTGTGATTTAGAAGATATGAATATCTGACCAAATTTGCATTTTTATTATGAGGAAAATAAGCCGATGAAACCTGAGGACTCATATACTCTTTTGTTTGATAATAGGAGAAAGTTTTTGAGATTCTTCAAGGATGTGAAGTTCCCTAATGGGTTTGCAGGAAACCTAAGGAAGAATGTGAGTGAAAATGATGGTAAGATTACAAGCTTAAAGTCACATGATCATCATATGATATTACAACATTTGTTAGTGGTTGGTGTTCATGCATTCATGAATAAACATATTAGCAACACCATCATTAAACTATGTAGCTTCTTCAGTCAAATTTGCTTAAGGAAACTATGGCTATCTGACTTGGAGAAAGCACAAGATCAAGTTATTATGCTTCTTTGTAATTTTGAACGGATATTTCCTCTGGCATTTTTTATTGTCATGGTTCACTTAATAATGCACTTACTAGAGGAAGCAAGACTTGGTGGATCGGTGCATGGGAGATGGATGTATATGATAGAAAGGAAATTAAAGGATTTGAAGGAGTATATCAGAAATCATGTGTGGCCGGAAGGTTCCATTGTCAAAGGTTATGTGGCTCATGAAGCATTGACATTTTTTTCTATGTATTTACAAGGCAATGAGACAAGTTTTAACATAGCAAAAAGAAATAAAGATGTCATTATCAAAATCCACCAGTTATCTATATTCCAATCACAAGCTCATTCTATTAGTAAGATAACAAGGACCAGTATACCTCTTGCTAAGTTGAGGGAGCTTGAATGGTACATTCTAAACAATTTCCTGAAGATACAAATAAATTTGGAGTAAGTACAGCCCCACAATAAATTAATAATGTTCCTTTCCTATATATATATATATATATATATGTAAGGGATGTTAATCTATTTGTATATTATAGTAAACACATGTCTGAGATTAGCCAATGTGTCATTAATTTGGCTAATATCCAAAAAAATTGCATCTTGTTTAATCCAAGGTAAAATGTATTACCATTAACAAATACAATTGAGATATAATTTTAGGTTAAATTATATTATCTCATAATAACCTTTGACAATCAAATGTATAGATATGTACCAGTTATAATTGAGAAGATCGCCTAAATGCAATGAAGAATTATTTTCTTTATCTTGTTGTCCATTCGGTGTAGCATCAACCTATCATGCTTGTGTGATTAATGGATTTAAATAATTAACTCATCATAGAGATTCCAACAAAAGAACACAAAATAGTGTGGTGTGTGTCCTTGGAGTTGATGATACTTATTTTTATGGCCAACTGTACTTTGAAGATTGTTCTGTTGTGTTGTACAAGTGTAAATGGTTCGACAATGACCCCATAAAGAAGATAATCAAATGGGATAACAACATCACGAGTGTTTATACAGGGTCAGAATGGTACAAGAATTATCAATACATATTAGGATCTCAAGCAAAATAAGTTTGGTATGTTGATGATCTACTTAATGGCTCTAATTGGAAGGTGATATAGGAAATTAACCATAACCACATGTAGGATTTGAATAATGATGATGAATTTGGTGTGGTGGATGCAGTTGATTACAATTCTATTGAATTCAATAGTGGGGTCCAAGTTGTTGATCAGATGGAGACCACCGATGATTCAGAGGATGATGACAATGCCATTGGAGATAATGGAATGGAAGATGAGAGCTTGGGTTTTGTGGATTTCATTATGGATAGTTCCAAATAAGATGAATATATTTATAGTGATGACTTTTATTATTGTTTTGATTATTATGTACATGGTATTCAGATTTCTTCAGCCGAGTATTTTTGAACCCTATGTAATATTGTTGTTATATAACTTATTTGTTTTGTGTTATACCATGTTACTTTATAATTATTGTATGTATATTAATGTCTTTATGGATTAATAATTTAATTATGATAAGATATAGCTATAGTTGATGTCGATGCGAGATACCATGGCCGGGATGGAGGTAATGATCCCCCTAAAGGTTTGTGTCAATTGCTATCTGAGTGTGAGTTAGCTAATTATTATTTACTTGATATTTTACTTAATATATTTGTTATCTTACGAATATTGATTCCTAATACATTTATTATTGCAACATCACCAACAAGACCATAAAGAGGCAGGAAAAAGGGGAAAGTCCTCAATCTTCATCAAGATTGGGTAACAAATGGAAAAATGTCATTCCCTATCCAATTCTCTATGGTCGATGGCACACTCCACGCTATAGGACCACATGCTATACAATTTAATAGGTATGCGGGCAATGCAGCTGATGAGATTCCACCATGCTATAAGTTATGGAAAGATGCCACTCGGTAATATAAGGCTAAGATATTGCCTAAGCTTGAGGTAATAATAATAAAATATAAACTAAAATACATATTTATTTAATTGTAAGAAGTATTTATATTCTATTTTATTATACAGCAATATTTTAATATGGATTAGTGGAGGCAAAGCAATGAGTGGGATATGGTCATTAAAGGTTTTTTATGCATGTTTTAGGACACCTACCACAACAAGAAAAATAAGATAAAGGCTAGGTGGATGGCGAATAATAACTGGAGGCCAAATGAATTTGAGGAGGATGTATGGCAGCAATGCGCTGACTTCTAGTCTTCTACTAACACAAAGGTATTTTTTATTCAAGTTATAGTTTCTTGACTGGATATATATACAATACTAAAATGCAAACCCTAACTTCAATTCATTTTTTATAAGCCCGATCAGAAAAGAACAAGATTAATTGGGTAAATTTGGTTGATCCCAGTCTCCATGGTTTAAGATCTTTCTCCATATATCGACATGAGAAGGTATAGAATATCATATATTAATGATATTTTTTATTATAATGTTATTATAATATTACTAACTTGTTGTTTTTATTAAAATGAAAGGATAATCCACAAACCTAGTAGCTACCATCAGAGATTGAAACTTACAAATATTTGCACACAAAAAATGGGGAATAGATCTCTAACGACTCAAGAAAAGTAAGTAAGTATTTTATTTTAATGTTATGCATTAGTATTTTATAAGTTATTCTAAAATAATGAATTATTAAATTTTTAATCGTAGGAAGAAATGATTAGCCTTCATAAGCAGGCATTTTAAACTCAAGAAATAATGGAGGAAGGTTCAATAATGAACCATAATCAGTGAATGAGATTGCCATAGTTGATGTAGTTTTGGGCCGGCATCGAGGTTTTAGGAAATGTTTTGGACGCATAGCGTTAGGATATTCTTCGTCTGATGCTTCTATCTCTGGTCCTATTTCACAGTTTCAACCTAACAGGTCTCAATCTACTGCTGCCCAATCTAATCCAAGAATTGGTGAATATTGGAGATGGTTTGAAGACATGATGCTAGGATGGATCACATGGATAGACGCATAGATTATATAAAGCAATACATCACTTCTCAACCTTTTCATCCTTCTCAATCTCCTCAGCATGAAAATGAAGATAATGATATCTTTGCTGGATTAGAATAGTTTTTTGTTTAGGTATAGTTGTAGATGAGACAATATTTTATATTATGTAAAACATTTGATATATTTTTTTTTTTTTTGCTGTAGTTATATTTTGAAATATATTTTAAATAGTATATGCCTATATATGTGCACTCGTATATTAATAATTATAAATTATGCATTCGAAAAAATAACAAGTCGTTACTATAAGGTGCTACAGTGACGACACGTGTTGCGACAAAAATAATTTTCCTTTTTTTTGTAAAATTATTATATAATTCACTACCATAAAGGTTTCTAGTGATGATATGTTGTCTCTATAAAATAAAAAAATTTAAATAAAAATATTCAAAATTTTGAAATATGTTGACACATAAAACATATATTTCAACGACATGTCGTCCTTATAAAATTCAAATTTTGAATTAAGATGTCGTTATATATAATTTCAGTGATGTCTCTTATCATCATTGTAAAACCTAGAGCAACGAAAAATAATTTGTCACCATAAACATTTATAGGGACGAATTTATTGCCGTGACTTCTTAGCACCAACTTATCACTGCTACAAGTTAGTAGCGATGACATTCTGTATTTCAGCGATGATAATTTGTCTTTACTATACACACGTTTTCTTGTTGTGGATTGAGCCTCCTGTGTGTTTAGTTGTCATTCTCTAGCTAGGTATTGTGCTTTTCTAGGGTTGTCTTTAGTCACATGGAAAATAAAGAAGCAAAAGATAGTCTTCAAATCTTCTGCTGAGGTAGAATATCGAAGTATTTTTGCCACAACAGGTGAACTTGTCTAAATGGCAAGAATCCTCGAGCACCTTGGTTTTTCCCAGTTCTTTTCCCATTCTTTTGTGTTGTGATAACAAATTTGCTCAATATATTGCATCCAATCCTGTATTTTATGAGCAAACAAAGCACGTCAACATTGACTTTCACTATGTCTAAGATATGGTATAGGTTGGTTTCTTAAAGACTGTACAAGTCAAGTCTAATTTACAATTAGCCAATTTAATGACCAAACCCCTTAGAGCTCAGTAACACCTCTTCTTGTCCACCAAAATTGGCCATGTGACCATCCCACCATGTCCAGATTGCCGGGGGGTTGTGAACACTATGTTATGAATAATGTTCCTTAGAATATGTCAATTAGTGATAAACTAGTTTAGTTAGCTAGCAAGTTGTTATGTATTAGCTTAACAATTCACATCTTAGTTAGTTGTGATTATTTCTATAAATGTCAAAATATACTCTATAACAGACATACCACTTCTAAATAAAATAGTTCTTGATTCTCTCTCTCTTTATTCTTACTATTCTCCCTCGCAGCTTCCATGGCTATTACAAATTAAATTCAGTTAGGTAAATTCATAGTATTCATGTTGATTTCAATTGTATAATTTGTAAACAATTCAATTATCATTTTTTCTTCCGGTGTTCTATGGGGAATCATATTTGGATAAAATTCAATAGGAAGTCTAGTTATTATAGAAGAAATAAGCTAGAGTTTTATTAAATTATTTACATACAAAAGCAAGTATATAGGAGTAAGTATTTATAGAGAGTTTAGTTAAATGATTACTCTTGAAAATATGGTATCCTATTGTTTCTCCTATTACCTAGAGAGATTATAACTAATTTTTGAATTTAAGATCAACTATTGACTAAGTACTCCTATACACCCCCTCAAGGTGGATGTATTTGAAAGGACACCAATTTTGTCTCAAAGAAAATGATGTCATTTAAAGGATAGAAGCTTAGTGAGCAAATCAACTAGCTTTTGTGAAAAATGAAAGCGCCAGTTGATTTCCTTTCTGAATTATCACCAACTCAATTTTCATCGCAAAAACAAATCAGAGACTTGCTGGATGATTTTATGAGATGAAGACCATGAGAAATGGTGAACTTAAGGTAGCGCAAGATGTGGTTCAAGGTCTGCATTATAGATGTCGTAGGATGTTGCATTGGTTGAGCCAATTTGTTAACTCCAAAAGCAATGTCAGGATGTGTGATAGCAAGATAATGTAAGGAGCCAATAATGCTACAAAATTAAGAACCATCACAGAACGCTACATCAAAGGATGGATTAGCACTAAATGAGGTAACCATGCGCATGCACATAGGTTTTGAATCGAACATATCTTCCTTCTAGAGAATATAACCAATATAATGGTGCGGAGTGAGAAATATACTAGAGATGGTGGGAACAATCTCAACACCAAGTAAGTGATTAGGAGAGCCTAAATCTTTAAGAGAGAATTTTTCAACAAGAGTTGCCATGACAGTATTAAGAAAGTTGGGGCTATTTCCTGTGAACAATAAATCATCTACATAAATGAAAAAATAAGCAATAATGGAGCCAGACTTATAGATGAATAGAGAAGCATAACTCTTAGCATTTTAAAAGCCATATTTTAGCATAAACAAACATAGGGTGCAGAACCAAGCACAAGGTGCTTGTTTAAGACCATATAATGCTTTGTTGAGCTTGCAGACATACGTGGGATATGAGGAATGAATAAACCAGTGGGCTGGGTCATATAGACATCTTCAACAATGGTTCCATGAAGAAATGCATTATTGAAATCTATTTTTGAAATGGACCAAGAATAGAAAAAGGGTTATACATAACACAAATTTAATAGTCTGAGGTTTTATGATAGGAGTAAAATTATCCTTGTAAACAAGGCTAGGTCTTTGATGAAATCCTTTAGCAACAAGTCTGGCTTTATGGCGAGAAATAGAGACATCAGGGTTGTGTTTAAGATTAAAAAAAAACCCACTTTTTTCCAATGACATTTTAATGAGGTGTAGGAAGAACTAAAGTCCACCATGTCATTGCGCATAAGATCCAAAAACTCATCAATCATGGTCTACTTCCATTCAAGAAATTTGAGAGCTTGAGAAACATAAGTCGGCTCAACATGAGGAGGGATAGGATATTTGGTGATAAGATGTAGGAATTTGGGCTTGTGGATACCACTCTTGGATGGAGTTTTCATGGAATGAGTGGATGTAATAGATAGAGGGACAGGATTTTCTTAAACAATAGGAGAAAAATTAGAAATTGGAGAAGAAGGAAGATGAGAGGAAACTAGAACAGCAGTAGAGAGACTGTGTGATTTGAGGTTGGAGAAGGAGAACGAAGAGATTCAAAAGAACTCAATGGAGAGTCAAGGGTGAAGGGATGATAGGTGGTTAATAGAGAAATAGACTGATGGGAAGAAGCATTGGAATTGAAAGAGGTAGAGGGCATGGAGGACTATGATGATAAGTTAGTGAAAGGAAAAGTTGATCCAATGAATTAAACATGTCTAGAATGATAGATTTTCTGGTGGTGAATACTATAACATATGTATGCACTTTGAGTAGGAATATACCCTAAAAACACATAGGGATGAGAGCAAGGTTGAAGTTTGTTAGATGTGTAAGGTTTGAGCCATTGAAAACAAATACAACCAAAAGATCTAAGCTTGGTGTAAGTTGGTGGAGTATGAAATAGGGTAAAGAAGGGGGAATGCATGCGCAAACTAGGAGTGGGAAGATAATTAATAAGATAAGCTACAGTTTTTGTAGTAAAGGACCAGAATATAGGAGGAAAAGAGGCTGGATGAAGGAGACATCGCGTGGTCTCAAGTAGGTGATGATGTTTGTGTTCACACAGACCATTATGCTATGGTGTGTGCGGGGGAGTAGTAAGATGCTGAATGCCATGAGTTTTAAAGAAATTTTTGAGTTTCAGAAACTCACCACTATTATTAGAGTAGAATGTTTTGATATTAAATTTAAAATGATTCTCGACAATTACCTTAAAATTGGGAAATATAAGAGAGACATCATATTTGAGTTTAAAGGGGGAAAACTAGATATATTTAGAAAAATGATCAAGAAAAAGAACATAATACCTAAAGCCATCAACCGAACTAACTAGAGAAGGGCCCCAAACATCCGAATACAAAACTTCTAATGGCCTAGAGCTAGAAATAGAAGAAACATGAAACAGAAGCTTATGACTTTTACTAGCCAAACAATGATTACAAGGAGAAAGAGATCTTGTGATAGAGAGATTATACTTATTGAGAATATGATGAAGAATTAGAGAGGATGGATGGCTAAGTCATTATGCCAACATTGAGAAGAGAATGCAATAGCATAGGAATATAGACAAGGAGAAGAAGTTGATGGGAGTCTATAAATATTTCCATCATTCGGACCTTGAAGAAGACTGGCTCCTGTTGTCAAGTCTTTGACCTTGAAAAGGAAAGGAAAAAATTCAATAGAAACATTGTTAGTGTTACATAATTGAGAGATAGATATAAGTTTTTGAGTGACTCCAAGAGCATATAAGACATTGTTCAGGGTAAGAGAACGAGGAGAGGAAGAGAAGGGCAGGCGAGTAGAACCAACATGTGTAATGGGAAGGCACATACCATTAGCAACATGAATTTGATCAATGCTAATATAATCTGATTTAATGGATAGATTGTTGAGATCATTAGTAATATGATGAGAGGCACCAGAATCAAATATCCACTTAGAAGGGGGAATAGTTGATTGTGTGGCATAGGCTGCAGGTTGAGGAGATGATTTGGTAAGCTTGGTGTACTTGTACGAAGTTTGAGCAGTATGATCCTTATTGGAGAACATCTGACAGATATTATTTGATTGAGATCGTTGATTGGAATTACCTCGGCCTCTGTTTTATTGAGAAGAACAGGCACGATACATATCATTAGCCTTGATAGAAGGAGAAGATTACCGGAGTTCATCCTATTAAATATACGTTTCATAATCCAAAAGCTTGACAAAGAGTTCATCAAAGGCAATAGGATTATCATGAGTGTGAATGGAGACTATAAACTCACAACAAGAAGTATCCAAACCATTAAGAGCATGGATAACAAGATCAATATCATTGACTAGATGACCAATCAAAGATAGTTCTTCATAAATTGAATGAATAATCTGAATATAAGTAGCAATAGATGCAAAACCTTTGGTGATTGAATTTAGTCGTTCCTTCAAGGACATGACATGGGAACGAGAACAGGTAGCAAAGGATCGTTCAAGTGACAACCACATGTGATGAGAGGTAGGAGCACTAGACATAGCTACACGAGCTTCAATATCACAAGATCCTAAAAGAGCAATGTAGATGTATTTGTTTTGGCAAATCCAAAAACTGAAATATGGGTTAGGAGACTCTCCAGATTTAGTGTTGATCATTTGGGGGGGTAAGGAGAAGGACCAGTGACATAAGCATTAAGAGCATGGGCAACAAGCCAAAAATGAATCTCCCAGTGCCAAGCTGGATAATTTGAGGAATTAAGTTTGATAAGAAGTTAAGTAATGGTGTGAAACTCAACAAGCATTTTGGAAGGACTAGAGGCCGAGTGAGACAAAGTAGAAGAGGAATACATGGTCGACAGGTAAGATCGAGAGTTGAATAAACAAGAGGCAATATGATACCATATAGAAGAAACAAGCTGGAAGTTTTATTAACTTACTTACATACATAAATGAGTATACAGGAGTAAGTATTTATAGAGAGTTTAGTTAACTGATTACTCCTTAATATGGTATGCTATTGTTTCTCCTATTTACATGGAGAGATTACAACTAATTGTTGAATTTAAGATCAGCTATTGACTAAGTACTCCTATAGTTATTAGAGACAACACATGAGAAAGAAAGTCCAACGAAGATGTAATAAACTCTAATGAGCAGCCTAAGGTCCAATCCATAGCTGGTCAAGGAAACCCCCAAGCTCCATGAAAGACTAGATTGTACCAACTGAGCAACACATTTCATTCCGTGCAATTTCTATTTTGCATCATTTTACATATCTACTTGTATCAAGGAACGGTTAGAGGAAGCTGTGCTTTTCTGAGCAGAGGTATTATGCTGGACAGGAGTATGTGTAAGATTCATGGATGAACTGAAATCACTTTGCTCTCCTTCACTGACCACTAATCTCTGTTTCCCCCTTCTAATCTTTGCTTCTCTTGAATTCATGTCTTCAGGATCCGACTGATTTAGAGCTGAAACTATTTTCTTCATTCTTAATTTCCCTTGAGGGTGTATCATTGGGAAATTAGATTTGGACTAAAATTCAACAGGAACTGATTTGAGAACATGCAAGCAGAGACTGAAATGAGAAGAAGCTGCTTTGGATTACGGAGAAGGAACAAATATCTAACGAGAAGAAGTTATTGTTTTGGGCATTATTTGGTGCCACTGTTTGTGCTATATCTGGAAGGAAAGAGATAACCACAAATTTTCAAGCAAACCATCAAACAAATGAATTCGTTGCTCAAAATAAACAAAGAAATCAGAACGAAGTTTCTTTGTTCCATTCGTTCTTTTCTGTGGTCATTATCTGGACTCCGCATTTGTAAATTGATTTGAATAACTGTCATTGTATACCCGTTAACCTAGTGCTACCATAATGACCTGAAAATTCAATAGCAGTTGCTTATGCTGGTTAAGGTTACCATCATCATGCCTTTCCAGATTGTCTTCAGGACCGACAAATAAGTGCAACATAACTAAGAAAGAAAAGTACTTGATTTCATTAATAATATCAAAGCATAAGCTTTTAGAATTTTCAGACAAATGGTTGGCTTTTCCCTCCTTGGCAGAGGAGCCAGTTAAAGTGAATTGAACCAACAACTATATATACATACGACATAAAAATCAAATCTTTCATTCATTCATACCATAACAATTCTTGATCACTAAAAAAGGGTAGCCTTTGCCTCCCTTCTGTTTAGTCTCCTTAAGCACTGCTGAACTTCTTTGCATCACTGTCATACATCCTGATGGGATTATCAGATTTCTTCACAGGATAAGATGGCTGCATTGCTATGCCACACTTACCAGTGAAGGTGCGAGCATTACGTTGGATCCTGATGTAACCATTCTCTCCCCATTCTCTTCCCCATGAATTCCGTACAATCCAGTAATCTTTTCCATTCTCTGTACCGTAACCAACTGCTACAACAGCGTGATCAAGGTCTGACCCACATTTACCAGTAAACACTCCCTGCATGGATGGGATAGTAATAATAATCAAGTTCATGAGTTAGACGGCGATAGATAATGGAGAAAGATGAATTTACGCGTTTGATATTGGATCGTTGAGAGATTTTATTTTTATTTTATTTTTTTTCTTTTCCTTTCCATAGAGGGAAGAAGAAAGATTGGTTTCTTACAGATTCATAAAGCTGTAGAGCTCTTCCACTAGCTTCAATGGCAACACTGACAGGTTGATGAGCTACTGCTTTCATCAAAGCTCTCTCGTCGAATGGTGGTACATCTTCATACCCGTCAATGCTCACTACTTTATTGTTCTTCTGCAAACACAGTAAGATATTGTTTCAGTAATTTTGTATCTTAATAACAAAAAATATACATTAAACAACAGACATCAGGAAGGGGAGGGGGAAAGAGAGAAAGAAAAGGAACAGCAACCGACCCTATTGACATCACACTGTCCGTCAACACCCTTGTAAGGATAATCTTCCTCGGTATCAATACCACCATTTTGAAGGATGAAAGCAAAGGCATTGTCCATAAGGCCACCATTGCATCCGGCATCAGAAGCTCGGTCACAATCAACCAATTCTTGTTCCGACAGTGAGGTTAAGTTCCCTGTCACTATTTGATTTATAGCTTCTACAGTTGCTATTGTTGAGAACGCCCAACAACTACCTGTTTACAAGAAGAAGAGGAGGGGACGGAACGGTTAGATTTTTCTGTTATGTTAGGGAGGGAGCTAAATTTGTTATGCTCGCTTGCTAGCTAGCTAGTTCTCAGTTGGCTGAATCTGTTTTCTGTAGATGCAACTGTCAGTCTTTGAATATAATAGATTGGAACCTCGCTACAACTCTCTATTCTAGTAAAAATTACATTCATACAGGTATTCTGGATATTAAATATTCCTTGATTGCAACATTTGTAAGACCAGAAAAAGGGAGAAAAGATGGAAAAAGAAAAAGTGCCGCATACAAGTTTCAATCGTATATTGGAATTCCTTACATAAGAAAACAAAACATAAAAGGTGACCCATAACATGAAGGGGATGTAGCTCAGATGGTAGAGCGCTCGCTTAGCATGCGAGAGGCACGGGGATCGATACCCCGCATCTCCATAAAAGACGATTGATTTTGATTCTGATTATAACAGAGAAAACCGAAAAACACCAAACATGAAACGAAAAGCCTATCAAGAGAAAAACAGAGATCCATTAAAAATAAATTTTTTTGACTTACCGCAGCTGCCCTGATCTTTGACAGGATTAACAGCACCCATATTTCTCCAATCAACACTCTCAGGAAGCCGATCGCCCTTCTTAACAGCGTACCTAGGACTAGCGTTCTTCATCTTCAAAACCATCTTTTCGACATCAACTTTAACACCCAGATACAAGTTCCTATATTCTTCGTTAGTCAAATCAGCAAACTTGTTAAGACCGACTCTGTAATCCTTGTTCTCCTCCATTGAGTTATGTTCATCGATAAACTTCAAGTTATCTTTAAATATAACAAACCTCTTCTCTCTTTCTCCTAATCCATTATACGCTTTCCTATGTTTTGCTAACCATAACTGGTATAATCCCATTACCTCTTCATCGGTCCTTGTTGATTGGATACCGGAGACGGCGGCTAGGAGGAGGAAGAGAAGGACGGCGGTAGTTTTGGTTGATAACATGATTAATGAAGATGAGTTTTTGTTGGGAAAGTGAGAAGTAATGTACGGTTTGATGGAGGAGAAGGGTAGTACTAATAGCTATAGCAAAAGTCGTCTTTTGCTTAATGGGAGAGGAAGTTGTGAGGGCGTTGGGAAAGTTAGGGAGGAATGGTCGGTTTATATAGGAAAAGAATGTTAGATGATGGGGGGTGCGTGCATGGAATATTTTAGGCTTATCTTGGGAAACTACTAGTTCACACCTAGAGCTCTCTCTCTCTCTCTCTCTTTCATGATTCATGTGATTGAATTGAAATGAGGAGAGGTGGATAAGATACCAAGACAGTTGGATACTATTTCCCATTCATCAATCTGATTTAGGTATCTTGGAACTAGAATTATCACCCTTCCTTTTCTTGGGCAAGTAAAAAAATACAGGATTACTCCCTCAGTTTCCTAAAAAAATTATTTTATCTACTTAATATTTTTTTTTTACCTTTATTTTTTTTCTTTCATACATTAATTGTTATGCTCCTTGCGTTTCTAAAACAAATATTTTTAACAATTTACACATTATTATAAAAGATAATAAATATATCTTTAATATAATAATTTTATCCTTTATTAGAAAATAATATGATAAGTAATGTATAGTATAAGAAAGAGAAAAAGTATAGTTAAAAAAAACAAGCATTAATTTTTTTAAAAGACAATTAAAATAAAAATATCAAGTTCAAAGACTTCCTTTAAGACACAGAAAGAATATTATTTTTTAATTAATCTATAATTATAATGTTAGAGATATATTTATTAATTTTTAAAATATTGTATAAATTATTAAAAGATTTTTTTTATGAAACCGATGAGTGGTTTATTTTTCAATACTCATTAGGGAAAAAATAGTCTTACCAACTATAGAGAGCCATATGTTTCATAGGTATGCCGTTCATAATTATGTGAAAGACTTTTTATTTATTTATTTATCACAAATGATAATTTTGAACATAGTTTGTTTAACATGCATTCTTAATTTTAAAATATTCATTAAGAATTTAAATAGATTATGAAAATAGTGTAATTAAGAAACTAATCATACATACAGTAGCTCATATTATTGAATGCTAATTTTCTTTCAATTAATTGCACATGAATAATTGATTCAAATATTCACTTAGTATATATTTGGGTGAATATTTTTAACTCTGACACAACTTTTTAATTTCTTTTCTACTATGTTTAGTAATTTTTTTTATAAATAAGAAATAATAACCGACGGCTAACTCTTCTAAGTATATAATTAATAGTTTTTCCTGTTGGGTAATTGTTATATCTTCACCACTAAACATAGTTATGTGATTAAAGGCTATATTATACCTACTATACAAGAAATTCTAAAAAGATCGAATACTTACAGAACAAAATTAATTAAAATTTGGATATGTATGATCCATTACAGTTTACCATCTTCTAGTGCAAAGAGCTGTGGGCAAATTGTGACTCAATATTAAGCCAATGTTTGGAGAAAGTAGTTAATAAATTAATAGGTTTTAAAGATATAGTAATTAATTAAAAAAACGTTTAGCTTATCATTTAAAGAATATTTATTAGAAATAGAGAGAGAGAGAGAGAGAGAGAGAGAGAGAGAGAGAGAGTCGCAATTGGTTAAAAATAAAAACTTATTACTTTGGGTCAAAAATGATAAGAAAAGTTTGTTCTCCTTAAAATTTTGATTTTGTGGACTAATTTTGCTAAACAATTATCAAATCATTCATACTCGGTCTAATTTTGAATAATAATTATTTTTTATAATTTAATTTTAGTTATAAATAAAATATTATTTTATATGTATAATAAAGATTTTAAATAATTTATTTATTTTATCACTTAATTTCTTTATAATTTTTTATATATCAACCTATATGTTTTCTTAATGATAATAATAATAATAACTACTATTAAATCTAGACACAAATATGAGTGTATTCATATTTAAAATCATTTTTCTTAATTTATAAGAGTCCGTAGAAACCAATAGAAATCGATGGCATCATAAAATGATATCAATATTTAAAATCAATCTTATTCCCTCTAACACACGCAATGTAAAACTCCTCATACACGATTCAACAATTTGAACTTGCAATAATGGATTAGGTGGTTTGAACCATAGTTTTAAAAACCGGACCGGTCATCGAACCGGTTGGATAACTGGTTCACTGGTTTAGTGGTCGGACCAGTGGTTCGAACTGGTTAAACCAGTGGTTCAACTGGTTCACTCAGTTAAAGTCAAATCTATCCGCATTTATTTAAAAATATAGTTTAATTATTTAATACTTAATATTAGATATCATGAATCACCAAACAGTATATTTCATCATAAAGTGATCATTACATATTCATATAAGATCATAAAATAACATAATTTCATATTAAAAGTCTCTTACATATTCATAAACAACTTAAAATAAAATACATTAGTTTAGAAGTTACAATTCAATTAGATACAAGGGAAATCAACAGATTGCATAATACAAAGGATTGTTGCAAATGGGGTAAATACAGGAGAAATCAAAGGATAGTAGAATACAAATTTCCAATAACATTTCTCATGCTAAATTATATGCACACAGAACAACAGAATCAAGAGAATGATGTCTTCGGCCTGGATAAGAACATCAGCAAAACCAATAACAAAATCAACGGAATCAATAACAGCATCAATGGAATCAGTAATAAAATTGACATTATCAATATATCCCGAGATTTCATATTATCAAAATCAATAACAAAATAAGGATAGCAGCAATTACAGATTCAAATATGTTTAGAAATTTCGACTGGTTAAAATTTATATTGCAGAATACAAATTTCCGATAACATCTCATACTAAATTATATATACACAGAACAACAGAATCAAGAGAATCAAGTCCTCTGGCTGAATGATAAGAGATTCAGAATCAATAACAGAATTGGCAGCAATTTCAGATTCATATATGTTAAGAAATTTCAGAATCAATATGACCTGAAATCTCAAATGAAAAAATTATTGCAAACTTGCAATCACAGCAACCGAAATCAGAATCAAATTCAAATATGAGTTGCAAACTTGCAATCATAGAATCGTCCTACAAATCTCAAATAAAAACAAAATCATTGCCCCAATCAAAAATTTTCGAGCTGAGTTGCAATCACAGAAGAACAATGAAGGAAGACCGAGCTATTTCAGAGATTCGAATATGTAAAAATTTCAGAATCAATATGTCCTGAAATCTCAAATGAAAAAATTATTGCAAACTTGCAAATTTGCAATCACAGCAACTGGAATACAAAATTATCGCAAACTTGCAATCACAACCGGAATAACATATTATTGCAAACTTGCAATCACAGCAATAAAAAAATTTCGACCTGAGAGTTTCAATCTGGCCGAGATATGAAAATCAAAACTTATGAAAATCATTCATCTGAGATTGAAGGACGACCGAGCTATGAAAATGGATGGCAAGGCTCAAGCGATTTCGCTGTGAAAATAGACGGCGTGCTCGAGCGTCCAGGTTGAAGATGACAGCGAGAAGACAATGGATGATGGACAAAAATCACGAACTGCTTGCTCGAGAGTTGACCTCCTGTGCGTCAGGCAACAAGGCGAAGTCAAGTTGTCTGTCGAAGAAGAAGAAGAAAAAGTGCAGAACTGGAAGTTCGGAACAAGCGAACAGCAGCAACGATCGAGCTCGAACATTCGAGGAGGGGAGTGACCGAGTGAGGCTCTGTTTGTTTTGATGTTCTTAGGGTTCACATAGGAAAATCGGTTTGAGGGTGCAAAAGACTCAATTACCCTTACCGATATATAACACTCAAAATTTAATGTGAGGGTAAAAAAGTAATTGTATCATATACTTACAAAACCGGACAGGCTCACTGATTAACCGGCGGTTCCCGGTTTTCGAAAAAATCGGCCGGTTTTTTCGTTTTGCACCGGTTTTTTTGCCTAACTGGTTAAGCATGATTTTAAACCCAATTATATGACCGGTTCACTGATTCATTGGTTAGACCGGCCGGTCCGGTCCGGTTTTTAATACTATGGTTTGAACGTTTGGTGCCCCATTACTCAAAACTGCAGAGACATGTTCTCCTTTTCATTGCACAAGAGAGAGATAGATGGACACGCACTTTGAGGCACATTTATGGTCGCAAATAATGGGCTTTACTTTTTCCCCCAGAGCAGGAACGTAGACGATCGCATGTCGTTAGAAATTGAGGTGACGTTCCTTTGTATGATCATGGACGAAAGTTGGCCCACTTCGATTAGAATTCAATTTAATCTGATAAAATTTTAAAAATTAATCAATATAATTCGACTTTCTTCTGAGTATAATTAATCTTATCTAAATTCATTCTAACTCGTATCCAATCAATGATCCAAATTAATTCAAATTTTAATTCAATCACAACTTAATCGGTCTGTTAATTCAATCCAACCTAATATTATATCAAATTAAATATCAACTTGTTATGATTAGAAATGTTTATAATATGGTTTAAATAGTAAAATAAACCAAATCATATTATAATTTACAATTTTTTTTAGTTTACAATTTTAAAGATTATTGTGTGCTTTAGCATTTATAAAAATAATTCGGTTATAATTTTGGAAATTGCATTACAATTTATAATATATATATATATATATATATATATATATATATATATATATATATATTGTTTTAAATAAAAAATAATTTTCACAAATCAATCAAAAAATTTTAATAGTAAATTATAATATATAACTCTATAATATTTCTTTCTTTTTATATCTTTGTATGCATATACTAACTTTATTGATCCTTATGTGATATGATATAAAATTTAGTTGATATTAGTTAGAAATTTAGATTGATTATAAATTTATAGAAATATATCCTAAAGTTGAAGTTAAATAGCAAAAATATAGTCTTTTATTATAAAATAAGTATTAAAATAAATATTAAATCCCAAAGGGTTTGGCATGTTTTCAAATTGCAAAATTATTATTTGATTCAATTTAGGAATCAAACCAAACCAAACCAAATCGTGTGCACCTCTAAACTAATGATAAAAAAAAAAAAAAAAAAAAAAAAAAAAAAAAAACTACATATGTTTTATTATTCACATAAAGCTTTTAAAAAACATGTTATTTTTATAAATTTTACTTATCTTTCTTATGTTTACCATGAAAATCATTATTCACCAATACTATTCTAATTTCATTGATCTTTTAATTAAAAAAAATGAAATAATTATAATAATAATAAAGTAGAATTTAACAAGATATTTTTAAATACATACTTGCATTATGTCAAACTTAATGCTTACTCATGAATGAATTAAGCTATTTTTGGTGGTCAATAGCTGATTTGAGCCAAATCTGAATTCATTTGATTTGGGATTAGCTCTGCCCAAACCTGACCCAACCCACCAAAATTTAAAATAACCTGAACCCAAACTAACTTGCCCTGTCAAATTAACTCAAACCAAAACTCACCCGAACAACAACTAGTTTATCCCAAACCCGACTTGATAAATCAACATAGTACAACTCAAATCTATAATGACCTAAATCAAAAACCAATCCAACCCACAAAAGATGATCTACAAACAACTCAATTAGAGAATAACCTGACATGCTACAACCAAAGTCTGATCCCAACCCACCTGACCCAATTGTCAACTCTATGCATGAGATCTCAAACATGTATTATTTGCACACTTAAGGTAAAAACCACAATTTAACTTTATCATATTAGCCTAGGGTAGGGTTAATGGCCCATTAAAGATAAATATATTATCTTTTAGGATGTACAAGGCATTAGAGAGAAGGTAAAAATTAATAGGGTTCGGTACTCTACCTCTTTGTTCGGTTGGGTGGTTTGATAGATTGTTAGTGGCCAATACTCAAAATAAATAGTGATCAACCCAAATAAGGATGGTCCCTGAATTCCCATTCCTACTTTCATTCAAGTCTCTGATGTCCGATTATTACATGGAGTGTGAGGACTTTAATGTTATTTTGAATAAATTGACTAATATGTATTTGAATTGGATAGCCACCGAGGATAAAAAAAATTAAAAAAAATAATAAAAAGAAGAAAGAAAGAAAGAAATAAATAAAGAAATAAAGAAAAGAAGATATATGAAACTCTCTAATCTAAATCTCTCATTTGGAACTTTCAAAGAAAATTGTGTTTCTCTTGAGTGTTTTGCAAACTTTATATTTGTGGTATTGTCAAAATTTACCTATCTCATAAAATTTGAAAAGATATTTAGAGCATAACTTTAAAATTATTTATCTTCTAATTCCTTATATTCATTGTTATCCAAATAATGAATTTATTTATGACTATGAAATCTAAAAGTAAATCAACTTAATAAGATAAATGTTATAATTTATAACTATATTGGTAGCAGATATTATTATGAATGAAAAGTGCAAGTTAATATCATATTTAAATATTGTGTTTAACGTATTCATATATTGTATTAAATTGATTTTATTAAATTGTATTAGAAAAGACAAGTGAAGTTAATTTGTTAATATAATATTGAATTTGATTGTTGGAATATCTTTCAAACTTTAACTCAATATTAGGCACATAATTGTGTAAATAATTAGAACATGTGAATAAGAAACACAAAACTTGTTTCAAAAAGATTTATCATGACATCAGAGCAATGCGTGGTCAAATTAACAATTATCCCTACAACACTCATAAGATAAATGCAACTATGCTCAGAGAAAAGTCAATTGAGAGAAAGAGTAAAATTTTAAATTCAAAACCCAAACATGTGTACACATGCTACAAAAAGAAGGGACATGTGATGAAAAATTGTTACCAATTGATTGGTTATA
Source organism: Tamarix austromongolica (assembly GCA_039764185.1). Classification (NCBI taxonomy): domain Eukaryota; kingdom Viridiplantae; phylum Streptophyta; class Magnoliopsida; order Caryophyllales; family Tamaricaceae; genus Tamarix; species Tamarix austromongolica. The sequence continues at coordinate 77,531,227 of CM077818.1, read as the reverse complement.
CAAATGGGTAGTCTTCAGGATGTGATGTGAATATCTCAATCGGGTGGTCATGGAGACATTGGAAGAGGAATTGGTGGTCAAGGCGAAGTTGCAACAAGTGTTGCAATAGTCATTAACTCTACATTGATTGCTCAAATTGATGTAGTTGGATCTAGTAATGGCTAATTTCATGAAGGATATTAGGCAATGCTTCCCCTTTCTATAGAAATGGAAATGAATGAGAAACGGTCAAAAATGGGGTATGCATCTCACTAGAAACAGCTTTCCACCGTCACCTAATCCATCATTGTGTATAGTATATACGATGGTTTTAAAACTGCTTTGTAAAATCTAAAAATAGTTCAAAGTATTTTGATGCTAGACTATACATGGAAGTTATAGGAAAAAATCTCCTTATATAGCACCATATACATTTCAGTTATAGATCAATACGACTCCATATATGTTAACTGGATCTTGTCATGCATGAGAATAGATGATGGTTATAATGTAGATTCATTGTGTATATTCATAATACACAAGTTTATGAGGAAGGGGAAAAGAAAGAAGAAGAAAGTAACATAGAAATAAAAATGGAGCTAACTGAAATGCCCCGAAAATTTCTAATTTTTATAAATTATATTTAAATGATATTTTATTAGAAAAATTATTTAAATAAATTACTTTTATTAAAATAAAAAGGAATTCATTAGGAAAAAAAATTAAGAAGAATTTTGTAAGTATTTTTATTAGAGGAATTTTGGTATTTTGGATAATTAAATATGTTATTTTGGAAATTAATTAAATAAATTATTTTATTTATAATAAGAATGAGAAAATAGTTTTAATTTAATAATAATTTTATAAATAATTGAATTGGAGGAATTTAGGATGTTTTGATAATTAAAATGGAATTTATGAAAAATATTTTAAATATCCTAATTTAGCCTAAAAAGGGATTTAAACATTATTATTTTTAAATATCCTAAATATTCAGATTAATTTAATTGGCCCTAATCTAATTATTTTTCTCCTTTCCTTTTTCCCTTTTTCTTTTTCTTTCTTCCTTTTTCCTTTTCTTTTTCTTTCTTTTTCTTCTTTTTCTTTTTCCTCTTCTTTTTCCCCGTTTGGGCTGCCCTCTCCCGCGGCCCAATCTTTTTCCCCCGCCTTCCTTTCCTTCGGCCCAGCCTGCGCAGCCTCCTCCCTCTGACTCCGCCACGCCGCGTTTTATGCCTTATTACACCGAAACGCGTCGTCTCACTTAAACGCACCCTCTACCGCGCCCGACTGCCCGGTTCTTCCCTTTTTCTTTTCTTTCCCGGCCGACCGGTCCGCCTCCCTTCCTTCTTCCTTCTTCCTCCCTTCTCCTCCGTCGACGCTGCTGCACCTTCGACCCCGTCAATGGCATCTCCGGTTACGGTGAATAATACCGTTCGTTTCTTGTCTCATTGCCTTCCTCTTAACTCCAAGAATAAATTGGCATAATTTTCGTGCGTTAAATCTCTCCCGTTTCCTCTCCCCAACGTCGCAAACCTTCGAACCAACCCAAACGATACCCGACCGTTTTCCGCCGCCGGCTGCCCAAATTCTTGCATTTAAAACCTCCATATCGACCTCCAGCTCCTCATTATCCATTCCAACATCTATAAATAGCCTAGTTGTAGGAGTTTTGAAGATTTTTCTTCCCCGAAAACCCTCGGCCCGAGCTGCCGCCACCCCAACTTCAGACGCCTCTTCCGCCGTCTTCAGCCAATCTCAGCGCCACCGAAACATTCCATTCTCTTCCCTGAAAGTTCATCTAATTAACTAAACCATTTTCACCTCTCGATTCTTCTTGTACGATCCTCAATAATCATGCAAAGTTGGATGCTCGTTTCGCCGGAATTTTGACCCCGAAATCTTAAACCACCGTCCTCCGCCGTGCTCCGCCACCTTTGGCTGCACCACCACCATCATTTTGTCCCTCTCCTCCTGGGCAACAATAAACACCTCTTATCTCACCTCAATTCCTCCTATCTTTTTCCCAACATCCATCTTTCCCTCTTTTCTTCTATTTTTCCGGCCACCACTGCCGCCGCCGTGCACCACCGCCGGTGCCGCCTATCCCCACCAGCCTAAGGTTGAACCCTAGACCCTCTCAACCATTTTCCATATTATTATAAGCCTTGATTTAATTTATTTCAATTATTTACATGTAAATACCATTATTATTATTCTTAATATTTATATTCTTAATATGTTTTATTATTATTTGATATAAAATTTATGCTGAATTGTACTTGTAGGGTAGATAGTGGTAATAAAATAATTTTATTTTTAGTTTCGATTTTTAAGTTATTAATTGAATTATTATATGATTATTATCATTCTTCTTCTTATTATTAATATTATAATTATTAGAATAATTATTATTAAATTTTTATTAATTATTCTGGAAAATCTTAGGCCCTAATTTTGTATTAACATTCACACTTATTTATTTTAGTATTATTATTTCTATTGTTCTTATAACTATTGATAATAATATTATTATTATCTTTATTATTTTAATGTTATTATATATGTTAGTAATTTTATTATTAATATTAAATAAGTGGTAAGTCATTAGTTATAAGTAGGGTCGAAACCCCACTTTAAATTTTAAAGCTTATTATTATTATTATTATTATTATTATTATTATTATTATTATTATTATTATTATTATTATTATTATTATTATTATTATTATTATTACTACTACTACTACTATTATTATTATTATTATTATTATTATTATTATTATTATTATATTCTCATTGATATTAGTTTTATTATCCTTGATATTATTATATTAGTATCATTATTATTATTAGGGTAAAGTCTTGAATCCTATATTATCAAGGTTTATAATATCTCTATTATTTTTATTTAGCAAAGTTAGAATTTTTTTAAAGTTATTTTATTAATATGTTATTATTTGGTCAAAGCCCTAAGGAGGCGTAGGAACGTGCTTCAAGATCGGTGTAATTTCAGGTAAGGGGTGCTAAGGCCTTTTATGTGCTAATGTGCATTGTGTGCCTTGTATGCTATGCATTCTATGTTTATGATTATTAATTATGCCGTATATGATATGACATGGAGTTGAAGTATGTTTTCGTATGGTATGTGTATTATTTGTGTATGACCCTGTAAGACATGCATGTGAGGATGTTGATATGATTTTATGTGGGAGAAAGGATGAAAAAGGAGGATGGAGAAAGAAGTTGATTAAGGGATGTGAGTTGACCTAAGTATTCCATTCATTCATGAGTAAAGGAATAAAATGGAGAATTTTAGGGTTTCGTGTGTGAGAATCTGATTTATGATTTTTGAGGTTTTGTATGGAGAATGTAATTTATTGTTTTATATGGGGAAGTTTAATTTATGGTTTTGTATGGTTTTGTGGGAGACAATATAATTTATGACGTTATATGGGAGAATTGAATTTATGGTTTGTTAGGGAGAATCTAATTTAAGACGTTATTTGGGGAGAATGTAATTTATGATATTATATGGGAGAACCTAATTTATGATTTGATTGGGAGAATCTAATTTATTATTTGTTTGGGGGAATCCAATTAATCCAAATTATGGTTTTGCTTGGGAGATTATAATTTATGATTTTATGTGGGAGAATCTAACTTATAGTCTTGTATGGGAGAATATAATTTGTGGTTATGAAAGGGGAGAATCTAATCAATTGTATTATGTGGAAAAATCTTTGGGTTTTATATTATTTGAATCTTTGTGTTGGTATGGATTGAATTTAGGGTTTTGTGTGAATGAATCTTTGGGTTGTATATGGTTTGAATCTAGGGTTTGGTATGAATGAATCTTTGGGTTATGTGGATTGAATTTAGGGTTTTGTATGATGAGATTTTGGGTTTTACATAATGGTTAATGTTTGCATGGTGGAAATTAGGGTTTCACATGGAATTTTAGGTTTTACATGAAAAGTTCGAAGGTTTGCATGAGGAGATTAATGTCTGCATGGGTATGAAATTTATGTGTGGAAAGTTAATTTGGGATGTAAGGAAGGTAATGTATGTGTTATTTGGGTGTTGAACTATTTTGGATACAAAAAATAGTACGTGGAGCATTATAAGGGTACGGAGGAGACTGAATTATAATTTGTTGAGGTTAATGGTGGTCTGTGGTGGCTGCTTAGGGTTTTTGTCATATCAAGTATATTTGGTGATTAAAGTGTAATTGTGATTTGTGATGTGTGTTGATTCATGCATGTCCAGGGAAAGCTTTGAATAAGATACTTAAGATACTTGAGACGGGACCAACCGATCCACCGGTTCGGAATAGTGGTTAGGGTTTTAACCCTATGTGTGACCGATCCACCGGTTATAATAGTGGTTAGAGCAAGATGCTCTATGCGTAAACCGATCCACCGGTTATAATAGTGGGGGTTCCCGAGCTCGACAACCGCAAACCAGAATTTTGCTAAAATGCCTAAAAGATATTATTTACTTACAGTGGAACACCATGCGTGCCGGAGCCAACCGATCCACTGGTTAGGAATAGTGGTTAGGACGCGTAGTCCTATGTGTATCCGATCCACCGGCTATAATAGTGGTTAGGGTATGATACCCTATGTGCCTCCGATCCACCGGCTATAATAGTGGGGGCTTCCGTACTCGCATAGATTTGATATAAAGCATGGTGTGTAACGAATTCCAATAAAAGATTAATTAAGTAATTAATCTGGACTATGATTGGGCCTTCATGTATGTACCCGAATGATTGGTCGATATGATGACATGATGATGGTCTTTATGTCCTTTTATTATTATGCATGATTTTATGTGCTTATGTGTTGGCCTTAGTGCTCGGTTACCTTACTCAGTACGTAGTGTACTGATCACCCTTTTCATGGGTGCTGCTCATTCCCACGAGTAGTATGCCCTTCTGATTTGTGCAGGTGGGTGAGATATCAGTTGGGGCTGAGTGTTGAGCGTGTTTGGCTCAAGTTCAAGAGTGTCGTGGCCGTATTTCCTCTTCGTGTGATTTTATATCATTTTGTTATTTCTTTGGTATAGTATTTACCATTTTCTGATTCATTACTCGATTGAGTATTTTAATGAACCTTTTGTCGGTTGTAAGTTTAATTCTCTTTTGGAAATAAATTACATTTATTGATGCGTACTCTGACTTTTGTTTTACAACCGTTTAACGATTATTTGGAGTTTAGTTTGTATTAATTTTATAATTGATTGTTAATCTCTTCTTTAGCCTTAGCACGTGGTACTGGAACGGTCGGAGAGAACCGGTCTAGTACTAAGTGTGGCGGTAACATTTTCAAAATTCACGGGTTTTAAGTATTTCTATTTTAATTGCTTCCACTTTTCAAAAAAAATAGTGAATTTTGGGGTGTTACACTAACCTTTAGGACATATGGAGCAATAACACTGAGCAAGAAGCCTACACAAGCATATGAAGATAATGTTAAAGGTTATGTGGAAGGGGGAAATTAAATAAAAAAAAATCAACTCATCATTTAATGTAACATGTTTTCGTTTATTTTAAAAGCTATGAGCAATCTAATTATTTATTCCACAGAAGGAAAGATCGCAAAGCCAATAGAGTAGGTTGTGGTGTTGATAGTCATAGAAGAATTAAAAAACTGAGCCTAAGGTAGAGAATGAAGGAATAAGAATGAAAAAACATATATAAAAGCATAAAGAAGAGAAAACCTAGAAGTTAAAAAAATCAGCAACGTTAATTACAAATTAAAAAAATAACCACCAAGGGTCAGTTAAAAGTCAAAACCACCAGTCTCTTCGACAGTAAAAAAATTATGCTAGCAGATTAAGGATTTGATGATTCACTTAGAAGTCTAGGATTGAAATTATAGAAATTTTAACAAGTTTATTGTTGTTTCATTAGCCCTACATATTATTTTAAGTATTTACTATGATATATAATTAAAATGTATATTATCATAAATATTTGGAGGCCCTAAATTATGTGGGGCTGGGGCCTAAACCCAGTTGGTGTTACATAGATCAATAAATTTTATGGGTGTTGCTCAATTTCACAAGTAGACAATCTACGTTTTAATGTGCATGTTTTTAAGGAATTCCTCGATGATTGTGTTATTTATGATGCACTTCCCTTGGAGGAGTGATTTACATGTTAGGATAGGGCATAGAGTTAATGTTATCCGGTAACTAGCTTTTTGTCCAAATACCTTATAGACTCTTAGTTCTATTATATCCCTTTTAATTGTATGTTTGCTTATCTTCTAGCTAGATTTTAATCTCCAAACTCTTCTATAAGATTTATGCAAATTTCTCTCATTATATACTTATCGTATTTTAAGTTTTAAATGGTTTACCTTGTATTTGATATAATAATGGTAAGGTAAAACAAACTCATGTTGAGTATAACGCTAACACCTAATAATCTTAATGTTATGCTTCCATAAAACAAAATATTTCAACTATAAATTTTAGGGGTGTTATAAGCACAAACTCGAGTGTATAATGGTTAGTAAATGAAGATGGCTGGTTGTGTTAGGCTTGGGTGTAGGTTCTAGGTGAACGGTGTAAATGATTCACACTAGCTAGGGGATGGGCCATGAATGACTTATGCAACATGCTAAAGGGAGCACAAAGCTTACAGCGAAGGATGGTGGTTGGGAGTTTTTGGCTACACAGAAGGGTGACAAAATGGCTGGGACTTTAGGTAGAGAAGGTTGGGAAGGAGAGGTGAGAGTTGGGGATATAAAAGAATGGTGGAAGTTGGGGTGGTGGCTGCAAAAGGGTGGTGATTAGTTTTAAGGTGGTTTTTGGTCGTGAGGTGGTGCGAGCACAGAGTGGTTTTTGGTGGCATCAAAGGTGAGCAATGGTGGTTCTACGCGATAAATGGAGGATGCATAAGTTGTTGGGAAGAAGAGGAGGTGATGGGTGATGTATGAGAGGGTGGATATTTGGTTGGTGGTGGTGCATAACAAAAATGTTAAAAAGCAATGAGATGTAGTAGTTGGGGACAAAGAGGAAAATAGGCAAATGAAGGATGAAGAGAGAAAGTTGTGCTAGAAGAAAATGAATGGGGAAGGAAGAGTTGGTGCAAGCTATTACAAGGTGGTGCGCGTAGGTTGAGTACTCGTTGATGGGTTGTTGTGAAGGGATACTACTACATAATTGGGTTTTGATGACCCATTATAGGTGAAAAATATATGAAAACTGTCACTAAAAGTGCCACAAAATGTTCTAAAAAAAGAACAAAGTTTAGATAATGATTTAGTTAAAAACCAATATCAAAACTCTAACCTAAAAAAATTTACAATACCTTAGATAAATTTTCTGTTAAAGTCATCATTAATGCAGCTTTAGATAATAGTTTTTATAATAACTGGCATTTGAATTCACTTTATAAAGCAATGTAAAATATCATATTTTAAGAGCATAGGAACTAAGGTGGATGAAAATGATGCACTTTAGATGTCGATTTTCATTAAAAACATTATCTAAGGTTGAACACAACACTTTAGATATCAATTTTAATGAAAATCAACATCTAAAGGTGCCACAATGCAACACTTTAGATAATGGTTTTAATGAAAATTGGCATCTAAAATATAGGTACCGTTCATCTCTCTTTCTAGCTTACCTCTTTCTTTTACAAAATCACAACATATGTTTATTAGCTTACCTCATTATCACTTTCAGATAGCTTATTCTCTCTCTGTTGTTTCTCTATTATTGAGTAGGATAGCTTTGTTTCTTCCCATCATTATCAGCACCATTTTTGAAGAGATGCTACCAGTGGTCTTCGATGGCTATTCTCCAGCCTTGTGTCTCCTTAGCCTTTGGTTTTTCTTATGGTTGGTTCATGAGCTATATTCTCTAACCCTCTTCATTTTCTTCTTGCTCTTTGACCACTAGCCATAGTTATCTTGGTATGCTTCTTTATTATACCTTTATGTCAAATCTAGTTTTCAAAAGGCTATCATGTCTTCTATCACTCTGACTCTATCTTGCTTATCTATCTTCCTCCATTTCTACATACTTAAGTTATGATTGTTGTGGTGTTGTCACCGGACTTCTCCTAGTCATTTTTGCTATCTATTTTCTCCATTTAGCTAGGTAAGCTTTATTTCTTCACTATTTTAGATTTTGATCTTAATTTATGATTTAATTTGTATTTTTTTTAATTTTCATGCAATTTGTGATTTTAATTCATTTTTATTTTTTTTCTTTAAATTGAAATTGTTTAGTATGTAAATCCTTGAGTATTGTGGATTACTTTTGATGCAAATTCTCATGATTTAGAGCTATTGTTGTTTATGTGGTGCTTGTGCTATTACATGTTGTTTGAGGTGGAGTTGTTTGTTATGGAGAATTTATATCTATTATAATTTAGTTTTAGGAATAATGTTATCATGTAACTTCGTTTTTGCTTTCGTTGAAAATATTTGTAAAATTTCTATATAAGCTTGTAGTTTATAGATTGAGAATTTTTGCTTGAAAGTGTACATTTTATGTTTCCTTGCTATTTGATTTCACTTTTATTTTTATTTTTTTTAAGTTCTATTGGTGTTTTTGGAGCTAAAAAAATTATGAGTTGTCTATTTATTTAATTTTTATTTATACTTATGGTTTAGAGCAATAATTATTGGCTAATTATTGTTGGTGTTTGTTTTGTTACCCGAATGATTAAATTAGGTTAAGTTTGAACGATATGAATAGCTTGGATGATAAGACCTAGTGGTTAATTGTTCCCCTTTTTGTAGGTAGCGAGATAGTGTTCCACACGTGTACATACCCTCCATGATGTCTTATGGCGCATGATGGAGAGAAATGTGTACATGGAGTCGTATGTATTTAATTAGTTCATACCATATATTATTTACCTTGCCTCAAATCAAGCCATGAATAGAGGCTATGACTAGGTATATGGTTTTTTTTTCTCATAAACATTCAACATCTAAGGTTTGCTGGTAGTGAGTGTTTTATGAGACATTACCACTAGATTGCTAGGGAGAATATCGTGATAGACAATCAACGGAGGTGCCTTCATGAGTTATAGGTGAGTCTATACCCTAGTAGGATAGATGGACCATCTTATAATTAAGTGAGTGAGTAGATGATTATTCAAGAAGAGTGGGCCCAGAGAGTCATATATGATATTTTGAGGCTTCAGGATGGTCAAGAATACCTTAGGAGATTTTAGGAGTCACATGCTTTTAGTAAAATGTTTGGGGTTGTAGCAATCTTTTTTTGTACATATTGGTGCTTTTGCTTGGGATTTCTTAATAGTTTTTGTAACATTTTTAGTCCCCATATGTTTGTAGCAGTTGTATGTAGATTTGAATCCTTGTACAATCTTATATATATATATATATATATATATATATATATATATATACCGTTTATTTCTTTATGTTCATTCTTCTTTTTGAGTTTCCACTTATTCTATATATAGCTCGTAATTAATTTGTAATATTTATTTATCTCCTAGACTAGGTAGTTATACCATGATGTTATGATAACCTTGAATTATAAACCTTGAACTATGGTCACTAAACCCTAAACCTAAAGAAATCTTTTTTTTATCATTTGTATTTCTTTAACTATTGATATAAATTATAACCCAAATCTAGTTTTAATTATTGGGATATGCCACCATGGGTGATTTTTTATTTACAAAAGTAATATTTCTTAAGAAAGCATATATATTGGAAATTATGCCAAGGGAAAGAGGGTACGTAAATCGTTTTTCTAGGTAATATGAAGAAAAAGTGGAGGTTTTCATCAAGTTTGCAGTATAACATGCCGAAGACTCTAGTAGAATAATCTGTCCCTGTTTAGATTATGCTTATGTCGAACATATCAATGTTGATGAACAGAGAGATCATTTTTTGTGTATGGAATAGACAAAATTTATACTTGTTGGATATAGCACAGTGAGATAAGTGTGCGTATAATAATGAGGAAGATAGAAGGAAAAATAACCAAAGATTTGATAATTATGAGGGAGATTTGCTACAAGAGAGACTACAAAAGTCAAGGAAAGTGTTTAGGATTGCCCTAAAATGTTTGATACATTGGGGAATGATTTGAAAAAGCCTTTGCATGGTCGTTGTAAAACATTTAATAGATTGTCCATTATTTTAATAACGTACAACTTGAAATCATGCAAAAGGTGGAGTAACAAGAGTTTTATGAAATTGTTTGTACTTTTGAAAGACATGCTTCTAGATGATAATATGTTTTTCTGATCCCACCTATAAAGCCAAAAAGATTCTTTCATCCATGGGCATGAATTATAAGAAGATATATGCATACCCTAATGATTTCATATTGTTTCGCAATGATTATGCATCCTTGAATAGTTATCCCAATCTAGAATGAAAGATACTACGATACAAGAAGAACAAGGTTCCAACTAAGGTGTTGTGGCATTTTACCATAATACCAAAATTTAGGCAAATATTTAATGATGAAAAATATGCTAATAACTTAACATAGCATGCTGATAAGAAGACAGATGGTGTGTTTCTTAGACATCCAAATGACTCTCCACAATGGATTTGGTGTCCGTAGCTGGCACGCAATTTAAACCCTCTTGTTGTCAATTGTAGCACTGGTAAATAAGGGTATCGTTATAGGCCGGGGATTGAGAGGGCTCACCTCTATTTAACTAGCTTGGAAATAAAACTAAAACTAAAAAAAATCCTAAATAACACAGAATAAATAAATAAGAAAAATACTAATGGGGGTTATAAAAATAATAAAGGAGTAAATGAAATAAAGTAAACTAATAATAATAAAAATAATACGAAATAATGGGAAACTTGCAGATATGAGGAATATGTTGGGGAAATAAAAATCCACCACTAGATTAGGTCATAATATAATATTTATTTCTAAGTCAATATTTAATCGTGAGAAAGAGATTGACCAAGTTGTACACCAAACGCAGGTCCATACACGTTATACTACTTTCCTTAATTAATTAATACGACAACATGCCTATATTAACCCTATTAAATACTAGCAGTATAGGAACAACAAGCGGCTCCTATATTTAACTAGATTTAATGCATTAAGTGTAAGTGGAAGGCTGTCAATCTAAGTACCCAGACTAGTACAAAACACATGTCTAGTTGTATTTCCTTTCCTTGACCCACACGTATCGAAACGTTTTACCACTTTAGTTAGAATCACAAACTATTAGGTAAATTGTTATCTAACCTAGCTGCAATTTATACAAATAAATTATAGTATATTTAGATGGCCACCTCGCAGGCAAATAATCCTACATACTGTCACTTATGAGGAACCAGAACAAGGCATGCACCAAATAAACTATACTTGACAGAATCACACATCTAAACAATAGCAATTAACATAGAGTTTGGTTTCAATTTTTTCCCTAACAATAAACAATCAGCCAGTCATAATTATAGAATTAATTACACAGAAATATATATCCAAAAGATAAATTAAAATAGATAAAGAAATAACCGTAATTATTTTCAGATAAAAGATCAAGAATTTATTCAGATAAAAATTAATTTTATCTGAAATAAATTCTTCCCAGTAACTTTCTTCCTTATTTTTTTTCTTGTTGTTGCTTGAATTTCCGTGCAATTCTTTCTTTTTATTTTTCTTTTTCTTTTCTCGGCTGACAGGCCTGACGTGTGCTGCCACGCGGCTCTTCATCCTTCCTTCTTCGGATTCCGTGCGGCGTGTTCCCTCATCGTCTGAGCCTGTGAAGGCTCGCGCCCTTCTCCTGGCTCTACCGCCCCCTCTACTGCGTTCCACCGAGCCTCCAAAGGCTCTCGACCGCACACGCCCTACTCTCCTCCGAGCCTGTGAAGGCTCTGCCTTCTCTCGATTCTCTACATCTCTCCTATTTGTGTCGAGCCTCTCCTGCTCCTTTTATTTTCGTCCCTACCCCACGCCACGTCAGCCCTACTGACTTTTCTTTGATTCCGTGCACCGAGACCTATTTGGTTTCGTTGGCTTACTCGTCGTTCCCTAGCCTTTGGGCCTTCGGCCTTTGGCCGTTGGTCCAAAGGTTTTTTTTCTATTTTTTTAAAAATAAAACCTGCAAAATAAATTTAAATAAATATTAATAAATAATATTTTATTCTAAATTTACTTAAATTATATAATTTTAGCTCAAATAATAATATTTATGTAATTTTTACCACTTAAGCATAAAACAATAATTATTCCCCTATATTAGTTAAATAAACTACCAAAAACTAAGATTATAAGGATATAAAATGTGTCAAAATATAAACTCATCAGGATTCCAATTGATAACACATTTCCCACATTTAGTGAGGAATCAAGAAATCCACGTCTTGCACTTTCTGCCAATGGAATGAATGCGCACAATCAATGTAGCTATAGTATATGGCCAGTGAATTTGATTATGTATAAACTACCGCCATGATTATACATGAAACACAAATATATGATGTTGTCTTTACTTATTTTGGGGCCAAACCAATAGGGAAATGATATTTATATTTATTTAGCACCTTTTATCGATGATTTGAAATTGTTATGGAACAATGGTGTTGAGGTATTGATGCAATAGCATCTCCATCTTATTATTCTCATGTTGAAGGGCAAGAATTAGCATATTTGGAGGTAGTATCAATTGTTCTTGAAAATCTTGCAAACCTTCATAATAACCTTAATAATGTTTCATTAAGTGATTCTTGCATGCAGTACATATATTTGCAAGAAGACAACTTCACCAATGATATCTAGTGTACAAGAAAATGACAACGCAAGGGTTATAAAGTTATATGGAAGACAAAGCTACAAAGTATGAAGCTTGATTATTTGATTATTCCATGTATTATCATGATTAGGTTTTATATAGCTTTGGTATTTTATGTAATCTTTGTAATATCTTGTTATTATAATTTTAACTCATTATATATATCATAAGAACATGTGTTGGTTTAACTCTTATTCAATTACGCTAATTGATTTGGGCTTAATTAATTAGAGTTAAGCTTAGGCTCATATGTCATATATGTGTATATATATATATATATATATATATATATATATATATATATATATATATATATATATATATATATGCCTTATACATTTGGTGGTGGTGAATAACCATACACAACCGAGCACTTAATGAATAATGTGAGAACTTAGAGTTGAAACTCTTAGTGAATATATATTCCTACTTTCTCTTCAAGTGAGGATAAATCGTGACTGAATTTTAAGATCTATTCTATAAATAAATTATAAGTATTTCTTTAGAATTCTTTTAATCTTAGAGAAGATCAAAAACTTCCAATTGAAAACTACATTTGAATCATTCATACCATCAAATTTTGTCCTTCTTGGTCAAATTTTTTCTTCTAAAAAGTAAACATAAAGGTCCTACATTTTGTGAAAGATATTCATTCATTATCTTACACATCAGGTATTTGATGTATATTGTCAAGAACGCTTCACTTCCAGAGCAATATTGGTCTATATCATAAACCATTTTTTTATATATGGGAACTCTTTTGGTTATAATGTAAAATGTCATTATGCATGTTTGATATGTGAGCAAAACCCCTTATTTGTGCAGCTAAAGCATAAGCAAAAGACTGCTTTCCTCAAACATCATAGATTTTTACTAAAGAATCATCATTATCGTAAGCAAACAAAAGCTTTCAATGACTTGCAAGAAGAAGGGGAAATGCCAATTCCATTGATGGGTCACCAAGTGTATTTGAAGATGAAATGGTTGGAAATCAAGTTTGGGAAGAAGAAAAAAGATTTGGTTCCATCAATTATGTATGTGTTCTTTGATCTTCTTCATTGGGAATGTTTTTACGTGAGACATGACCTTGACATAATACATATTGAGAAAAATATATGTGATAGCCTTGTTGGAACATTACTTAATATTCCATAAAAGAATACAGATGACATCAATGCTCACATGGATATGAATGAAATGGGCATTCGGACATAATTTTCACCACAAACCAATGTAACAAGAATGAATTTAACATCAGCTTGTCATACTCTTTCTAGAAAAGAGAAGATTGATTTTTGTGAATTATTTGGTAGTGTTAAGGTTCTAGAATGGTATTCTTCAAATATCAAAAACTTTTTGTCGATGAAGGAGTTAAAAATAATTGGTATAAAGTCCCATGATTGCCATTTTGATGCAGTATTTGTTGCCGATAGATATACGTCGGATTTCACCAGTATGTTCGAGTTGCTATCGCTAGGATGTGTTTTTTATTCAAGGCATTGTGCTCTAAAGTCATATACCCTAATAGTTTGTACTCTTTGCAAAGAGGAGTTGTGGTGACTTTGTGTCAGCTTGAGATGTACTTTGGAGCTTCATTTTTAGCATTATGGTATATCTAACCGTTCACTTAACTTGTGAGGTTAAAATTTTAGGACATGTTCATGGGTATTGGATGTACCCATTTGAGCAATGATACATGGTTGAGAGTTACTTAGTGGAGAAGATAATTGAAATTTGCACAAATTACTTATCAAATGCTAAATCTATCGCTATTCTCAAGTCTCAACATGAAGGAAAAATTGTTGGACAGGGGTTTAGGGAAAAAAGTTGGGACATGTAGATGATGATATGTTATGTAAAACACATCTATATATATTGCATAACATCGATGATGTTCAACAATATGTTGAAGAACACTTACGATGTTTGAGGATCAAAAATCCATCAAAGATTGAGAAGTTGATCATGGATAAACACAATCATTCATTCACATATTGGATCAAATATCATATTGTTCCCCTAATCAGGCATTCACTAACTTTAATTTCTGATACATTGATGTGGTTATCTCAAAAGCCCCATCCAGAAGTATTCTTATACAATAGTTATGTCATCAATGGTTACCAGCGTTGCACTGGGACGGGGAAATAGGGATGGTAAGAAATGTGAAAAATGTCATTTTTTTAAAAAATTTAGGAAATGGAGACGACAGGAAAAGTAAAAAGAAAATATATATATATATATATATATATAATGTATATATTAAAATAGATTAAATATACTAAAATTAAGAGAGAAAAATAAAAAAAATCCCTTAAATTATTACCTATATTAGTTAATTTTAATCATTAATAACATTTTTTAATAAAAGAATTAATTAAATAATTTTAATATAAATTCTGACACAGAAAAGTTTTTAGAAGAGAAAACGTTTCCGGGTCAGGGGATAGCACCTGAATGTCGTCCCCGTGCATCACTGATGGTTACACATTCTATACTAAAGAACAAGATGAGAATAATAAAATGTAGAATACTGGGGTAACTTTAGTGGCTGAGGCAATACATATTACTAGCGCAAATGATAATAATCTAACTTGTACATATATGAATTATTATGGCATTATTAAAAATATATGGGAGATAGATTATACTAGGTTTAAAATACCAGTTTTTGGGTGTAGGTGGATTGATAATAATCATGATATTAAATATGATAATGGGTTCACATTAGTAGATCTCAACAAGGTAGGGCTCAAACAATATTGGCATCACAAGCAACACAAGTTTTCTTTATGACTAATCCTACTGATAAAAGATGGTATGTGGTACTATCTACTAAGAAAAGGAAAGTTAATAAATGTGAGGATGAAAATGATGCCAATTGAGGAAGTTAAGATATCACAATTATGGAAGCAACTTAACCATTCGTGAATAATAACAATGACATTGATGAGGATGAAATCTATGTGAGAGATGATAATTGTGAAGTGATATATGTGTTAGATCATGAAACCAATTTGAAAAGAAGGAAGAAAAAAAGGAGAAAAGGAAAACAAAAAGGGTAACTATATTTTGTGCTTATTAATTTATTTATTAAAAATTTATAATAATCATTTATTATTTATACATATTATTTTCTAATCATTTTGATATTTAGTTGAGAAATGAAGAAAAAGATCGGAGAAATGGATAGCAGCAATGTAGAGGAAAAGAGGGGACCAAATGTAATGAAGAGAGTGATAGATATGGGAAAAAAAGAAAAAGTCGTAGAGATGTAATTCAATGCTGAAGGTCTACCCTTGGGCGAGCATCGTGGGATTTTATAATCTACATAAGTGGTAGTACTCGTTTATATGTTTCCATCAGTATCAATAACTAGAAGGAAGTCGATGAAGGAACCAAAAATCTCATTTGCATGGATGTCAGTGTAAGTATATTGGCTTGAATACATATGTTTTAGTATGTTGGTTGATGTTAAATTCGATGAATTGCACTTTTCATAGACATACTTGAAGTACCAAAATCTAAGAAGAAATGGTTTAGGAGGCATTGTGGCCAGTGACATAAAACTTTTAGGTCACACATAGATAGGAAAAAGTTATACAAATCTAACATTACACTATGAATGAACCCACCAAAACACTATAAATTTATGAGTCAAAAAGATTGGAACACATTTTTAGCACTTCAAATCACGAATGAGTTTAAAGCATATGTCACTTTGAGATATATATAATTGGTGATTACTAGATATTGCCTAAAATATTATAAATGTCTAGCTTGTAATATAGGTGTTAAGTGCCTAAAATGCAAAGCTATCCAAAAGGACTAAGTACGCTCACAATATGTCTCAAAAAGGGTATTTGGGCCTTGAGGAATATTTGGTATGAATTGTTCACTTTATTTCAATTAAATGTCTAAGAAGAATGTTATAATAACTCTAAGCATTATATCTTATATTAAAATTTGCAGTTGATACAACAAGAACAAGATCCAAGCACCTCAACTATTCCTCTATGCTCACTATGGAAGAAGGCTAGAGTAATTGCAAGTGGCAAGTATATCAATGACAAGGTGCATCAAATGGATGAAAAACTCGTAAGCTCAAAGCATTTTCCTTAACTCTAGCTAGTTATTTGTCACTATGAGACTACATATGTTTATTTCAGCTTTCAAAATATATTTATTTGCTAATTGTGTATATATTAGGATGCTCTTGAGTAATCAAAATCAAGGGAAGGCATTGATGAATACAGAGTCATTTCACAAGTGACAAGAATAGAAGAACATCTCAAAAGCTAAAGGGGTCTTAGATTAGGAGCTATAAAGATGAGTCTATACGGTGAACACATTGGTCTCAAAAGACTAATGATCAAGTGGCGTACCTAAGTGAACAATTAAATCAAATGGAAAAAGAAATGCTCAACATACGAAAGAAATTTTCAGTTATGAAATCTCAAGAGTATAACCCAGCTAGTCAAGTGTCATAGGGTCCATTTCACATACCTAACTTAGATAGCGTGAGATATAGTTGTGAAGATGGTCCACATTTGTCTTCTCTTTCAATGGTAAGCATCATAAACTATGGTTTACATGTGTTATTATATGTATCAAATATGTAACATAGAATACTTTGTCAGGATATGCATAAGTATGACTTGTTAGCTAAGGACCCCTTAATTCTCTTAGTAAAGGCACTACTACGAAAATGAAAAAATAATAACGGGACATCAATAACAGTTGTTCAAAAACCATTGTCAAATGCGTGAAAATTAATGCGCGAGTGTCTCCATCTATGTCAAGTAAGTAATATTTCATTTTTGTCAACCATGAGTGTCTCCATCTATGTCAAGTAAGTATTATTTCATTTTGAGATTTTAGTACTCTTAACTTGTACAATTGGAATTTTTATGACCTCTTATATGAGTTATTAGTTATTAACAAATATGCATTATTTTTGTCGTCCATAGGTTGGTAGCTAATCGCGTTGCGATGGAGGGAACGATGTCCTCTATTGTGTTTGTGTACCTATACTACATAGCTGACGGTAGTATAATAAGAGAGGGTAAGCACATAAACTATTTAGTGGATTGCATTTTGATTGAGGGACACAAAAAGCTCTATCTCATTCCTCACCTCGCAACTGAACATTGGGTTTTTTATGTCGTCTGGCCTGTTCTTAATAAAGTCTATGTGTTTGATTCCCTTCAAACCTCTGACGTGCCTTTTGAAGTCGCTCGTCGTGGTGGGAAGGAATTTATCGACATGTTAGTATATTTTTCACTTCTTACTTCATTAGCTTATTTATACATATATTCTACTTGAGGTATATATACTTATAATATTGTGTATCTAACTCTATTTATTAGGGCACTACGGACAGCGTATTAAAAGAGAGGTGGGAATGGTGTCCCAGACCAAAAGAATATTCAATACGAGCCTTTCATAATAAGTAGGAAGACAACTATTTTGTATTTTATTTTAATTTAAATTAATATCTAATAGTTAGAGAGCTAACTAAATTCATTTGACAGTGTCCACAATAGCAAAACAACAATGATTGTGGATACTATGTATGTAGAGCAATGGATTTGATAGTCCAAAACAGATCAGTCAATATAGATCCAAGCCATGTGTGTTTTCTTTTTGATATTTTTCCATTAATGAATCATGACATATATGTTTGGTACTTGACGTAAGTGCTAACTATATATTAATCGAAACTTGGGCATTGTAGTTTTTTACTGATGACTATGCACGAGGCCAGCAATACAATGTTGATGAAATTGATGAAGTTAGAGATCAATGGGTCAAGCACGTGTACTCATTCATTTGGTATTAGGTAGAGATCTATATATTCTACATGCATGTTCAGGTTTTTATTTTGTCAATGTCTTTCAGTCTTCTAGGCTAGATTTATGAACTTTTTACTTTGGGGTGTAGAGATACTAAGTTGTAGTATGCCTACTAATTTTGATTCTTGAGTATATATGTCTGGTGTATTAAGACATGCATATTAATTAGAGATTGATTGAAATTATGGTGTGATTGTAGATTTGTTATGAATTGATGTTGTTTTACAATGCAGATTTGGTAATTATTTGAGCATAAATCTGTGTATGTGGGTAGGAACAAAACTGCAAAAACGTTAAAAAAATTGTAGTTTTAATAACGGTTCTTATTAAGAAACATTATTAAAACCACATATTTCATCTCAAATTTATGCTCAGTTAATATGTATTAGGGTTTAATAAAAGCATAATCAATAGCCAAAACCCTAATTGGATGATAGAGTTTTAATAACAGTTCTTATGAAAACAGTTATCAAAACTTTGGCTTTAATAACGGTTCTTCTAAAAACTGTTATTAAAACTGTTATTACGTTTTAATAACGGTTTTCATAAGAACCGTTATTAAAAATGTACATTTAATCTCAAATTTATGCTCATTTAATACGTATTAGAGTTTAATAAATGCGTAATCAATGTCTGAAACTCTAATTCGATGATATTTTAACAACAGTTTTTGTAGTAACTGTTATTAAAACCATTTTTTTAACAATTGTTGTTTCTTAAAAACTATTATTAAATATACATTTTATGCTCATATTGGTGGGTTTTTTTTATTTTTGATAACGGTTAGGAACCGTTATTAAATATTTAATAATGGGCGGTTTAATAACGGTTTAAAACCGTTATTAAAACTATAAAATAACCGTTATTAAAATGCCTTTTCGGGGTAGTGAGGGTAGGGTGGAAATCCCTCATTGTACTACCACATTGATGGTCCATGGTACTCCTTTAGCAACTAATCAAAAGCATCGTTGTATTGGCATTCCAATAGTTTATGCTACACCCCTACCTTTATATACACAATGAGGGTATATAGAAGGAGCTTGTGACCATGAAACAATTTCAAGGAAGTTTTGTGCCTTAGCCTGCGAACTAAATATGTTTGACAAAAAAAAAAAAGAGGTAACAACAATCTCCATTATTATTAGCACCTTATTTTTTTTATTACATTAAACTAATTATGTTTTTATCTCATTATCATATTTTATTTAATACTACGATTTAAGAAATCAAAGCCTAGGAAAGATTCTAAGATAAAGGTAGTTACACTCTCTATCAATATCAATATCTATTTTTTCATTAAATTTTTTACATTAGTTAATATTATGATTACTATAGTTTTTTTTTTAATAATTCTAAGGCAAAGGAAAAAGAAGACGATAGCAAGAGCACAAAGAAAAACATCATAAGGGAAGGAAAAAGCATAAATACTTTAGCAACTCCTTTAGAGGTAACACCTAAAGAACAAAAATCTAAAACTTCCACCCAACCACAAATTCCAAATATACCAAGTTTGGCCATGTTGAGCTTCTATGCCCAACATTTTCTTAGCATGGATTAGATTTTTGTTGACATGCCTATTACTTTATTTAGTCAAATAGCATCTAATATTGTCCCCACTGGAAATGAAGAAATAAGCGAACCTATTAACTAGAAGTTAATGTTGTCTACCAAGATGTTCATATATATTAAGTAAGTATTATTTAGTATCATGTTAATACATTAATGTTTTGTATTTTTTGGTGACACTAGTATGAGTTATCAATATTATTAATTTATACGCATTATTATTTTCATGCATAGGGTATTGGGGGTTATGGCTCAGACATATAGTTTTTCCACTAGTTATTATGGATTTCTATGTTTGTTCTTGATGAATGATACGCATGCTAAAAAGGTTAGGAAAAACACAAAATATCTAGCACAATGGATCATAATTTTCAGCCAAGACAACTATTATTTGTACCATACCTTGCCAATCAACATTAGGTTTTGTATGTTATTCATCTTTATAAGAGCAAAGTATTTGTGTTTGATTCCTTGGCCAATCATTCAATCCATTTTTATCAAGCTCAAGCAAATTGGAAGCATTTGATCGACACATTAATATATTTATTATATTTATTTATTTATGTATATGAATTCCATTTTTGGTATATTTAGCTTGTTTATCATTTATATTAGGGCACTACGAATGTTAGTTATGATGAAAGGTGGAAGAGCTACAAAAAGTGGCTTTCAATATGATCTTCCCAAGGACAAAATTTCTTAATCATGTATTTTATCTCAATTTTAATTACTATCTTTAGTTAGAGGTATATATTATGAACTTGTAATGTATATGATTTCTTTGTGTTGAAAGGTTCCTAGGTAGAAAAATAACATTGATTCTGGATACTACGTGTAGGGCTATAAATGAGTTGAGCCAGTTTGGCATTCGGCTCGGCTCAGCTTGTTAAAAGCTTAGTTTGGCTTATTCATTTAATTAAATGATCTAAGCTCGAGCCTTACTTTTGGGCTCGTTTATCAAACAAGCCGATCTCGAGATCAAAAAAGTAAGACTTGGTTTATTTTTTGGCTTTGGCTCATGAGTTCGGCTTGGCTCTTTTGTTTAGTTAAATGAGCCGAACTCGAACCTTATATTAGGCTCGTTTAGTTAAACAAGCTAAGCCCGAGCCAAGGAGTAGTCGGCTCATTTACAACCCTATATGTGTGTAAATTCATGTATGATATCATGTCAAGAAAGTCTTTACATATAGATCCAGAAAATATATGCCTTATATTTAATTAGTTTTAAGCAATAAATAATAGCATTTGATAATTTTCTTACTAATCAAACAATTAAATGAATATGATTTATAGTTCTATCCTGATGGATCTTATCTGAGAGAATATACACTATAAGAGATTAATGAAGTAAGAGATCATTGGGAAAAATTTATACGTACAAGCATAGGTGTCTATCTTATAAGTAGGTTTTGATCGAGATAATTAGCACTTGCTTAGTATTTTTGTACCGGGTTTAGATAGTTTATGTTTTGCAACGAATGCCATATATACTTTGTAACTAACGAACAACTCTTATAATGCCAAAAATGTAGGTTGTGATTCCAAAGGTTTGGAATTTAATGTTACTTATTGGATAATTAAGTGTAGATTTTAAGTAATTTTATTTCAATGAGAATTATGAATATGGGTAGGTTTGGTGGTGTTGGTCATGTTGTTGATGAGTAATGTTTTTGTTGAGGTATTGGTGAAGAATTTGGATTTTTGTTAGCTTTTGGATATATATGAAATTTTGATATTGTAGATTTGGATTGATACATGAGAACATATAGTAGTGCATGTGGTTTGAGATAAATTAAACAAACAATAAAAAAAAAAGTAAAAAAAAAAGAGAGTATAAGATAACGGTTTTATATAAAATCGTTATCTAATGTGTATAAAAAAAAAATTTGATTCAACATTAGATAACAGTTCCTTATATAACCGTTATCTAAAGTTTATCATTTGAAAAAGCTTTAAACACTTTAGATAATGGTTCCTGATATAACCATTATATAAAGTGTTTTATAATTTTCAAATTGTTATATAAGGAACCGTTATCTAAAGTTTCATACTTTTATAGCCTTAGATAACAGTTATTAGCAAGAACCTACATCTAAAGTTGCAACATAAGTGTTTTTATTGTATTTTAGATAACGGTTTTTGTATAATTATCAAACATTAGATAACCATAAAGACAATAACAACTCAGTACCATTATCTAATAAAAAAATTATTCCACAACAAGTACGCTTAACTATGAAGTTCTTAAACCAGAATCAATAGTAAGATGGAATATCATGTTAATATAAGCTATCATATCAATCTTTATAATATTCTACTCAATTTAGAAATGTTATAATAATGACCATGAACAACAATGTCTTTTGCATTAGATTTGAAGGATGAGAATCAAATTCCTTGTCAGACTCACTAGTATAATAGGGCCTCAATAGGTAATAAGAGTTTATTACATGGTTATTAGGGTGTGTTGACCCTTGTATTAGAAATTTAGAGAGTTTTTAGTAATTTGGTTATTAGGGTGTGTTGACCCTTGTATTAATATTATTTAATATATAATGATAGAAAAAATATATTAAAAAAATAATTTTTAATATAAATTTAATAATTGAGTTTTCATATTGTAATATATTATATTTCAATAGAAATTAATGGTCCAAGCTTATCTTCAAAATACTCAACAAGTGTCTTGAGTAGAGAGAGGATCGTATAATATATGTTAACAAAGTATATTTTCTCATAAATGAATAAAGTTTAATAAGCATTTGATTATGTGGTTTGAATAATTTACTCTTCCGTATTAAAATATTATTCATCACAAATTTTAAAGAAAAATATTAACCATTATTTTTTTAAACATTACATTATATAATATAAAAACATAATTATTATATTTGTATCAAAAAAATACTTTTATAAAACTATTTTTTTATACTTTTAATTAAAATATATTTAAAATATTATAATAATTAGATTTTATTTTTAAAAGTCCTGATGATATATATATATATATATATATATATATATATTCTGCTTGAGGTAGTATTTTGAAATAAATTATTATGGCTTTGACTTTGCACTTAAGGGCCTCAACTGTGATGAGAATAGGCTTCAGCTAGAATCTATATTAGTGTAAATATGAAAAAAGAATATAATACTATTTGATGCACTAGTGTAGTTGGGAATCATGACTGATGTGTTCTGCCAAATTCTTGCCTGCCGCCCCGAACAGCAGAATTGCGGGCAGCAGATCAACTGGGGCGACGACAACCATAAATTGAGGCCTATTTAAAGTGGTACTCTACTCCCTCCCTAATTCTGAAAGAAACTTTGTTTAGGTGAAAATTTTTGTTTAAAAAAGAATTTTAATAGATAAGTGAATATTTATTTTTTATTTCTGACTTTAATTTTTATATGCATTGATTTTTACATTATATTTTTTTATATAAAAGATATAATTATAATATGACAAAATTATATACACTCACTCTGCAGACCGCTAAGTTATTTAAAGCGTGTGGCTGCTTGCAAATTCATAAGAACCTGAGCATCCATCATGCTGCCTCTGCGGCTTGTGAAGCGGGCAACCTATCACTGCTTGGTGGATGTGAATCTGTTCGAAGTCTCGACGGGTTCGCTCGATAGCCTTTGGTTGGGAGTAAATTGGTGGATTAGATGAGAGAAGTGCAAGTTGAGCTTCTGCCATGCCCATACCTCAACAGTGCCACGAGATCATATTTAATAGTAGACGCTTGAATCTGAGGGCAACAATTATACGGATACGACGACAGAGACGTGTATGGATGGGCCAATCAAGGAGACGCTCGAGCCATGCAACCCACATCGTAATTAAAGTCGACAACAAGGCAGAGCTGGGTCGGAGATGGCATACCAAACCCAGAATCCGTTATATCTTCGTCGTCATCCTCGTTCGTGATTTCTTGTTAATTGAGGAATCCTATTCTGAACTTAAGATGTTAAATGTGTGATTGGATCACTCTTTATTACCTATATTATTACTTTAAAAGGGTTTCACTTCATTCATTTTATATATTATTTTTAAAAATTTATTATCTATATTATTTATTATATTATTACTTTATGAGTATATTTTGTTATTATTTTTATTAAATATTTAAATTGTCTTACGCTATTATTCTTATACTTTTATTAATTATACTCACCCACCACCGATATTAATATTATCAATATTAGTTAATATTATTAATATTAGTTATATGATTTTAAATAATAATAATAGTAATGACAATAATTATTTATTAGTTTGTATCGATACTAGTGATAATATAATTGTATATTTTATTAAAATTAAATCTATAAATAAATAAATAAAATATTATAAATATATATTTTATTAAAATAAAAAAATGTATAAAATTCTCAATATGTATGAATTTATTTTAGATTAGATATATTACTTGGAATCATTATCACTTTAAAAATAAATAAAATATGTCTAGAAATGACCATTACTATTCATTACACACTTAGATTTGGAAAACAAACAGAGCTTAAATCTCTATGTCCCGACTTATATCCCACGGTCTCTACGGAGATGGTCACTGATACAGAAACATGCTCTGATCTGATCATAGAATACCAAGACAATCTTGATCCAAAT
The DNA here is from genome assembly GCA_039764185.1 of Tamarix austromongolica. Classification (NCBI taxonomy): domain Eukaryota; kingdom Viridiplantae; phylum Streptophyta; class Magnoliopsida; order Caryophyllales; family Tamaricaceae; genus Tamarix; species Tamarix austromongolica. The sequence continues at coordinate 77,506,410 of CM077818.1, read as the reverse complement.
AAATCAATGGCCCATTAATTATTTACCCAACTAGACAAGTGACAGTATAAGCGAAAATAATATAGTGGTATTGTACCACAACAATCGTTGTAATATGCCGTCAAACATATGTCTGGCGAACTAATAAGGCAGATATTTTATCCATGACGATATACAATTATAAAGACTAGTACAGAACTAAATAATAATAATAACATATTTAAAGCCATAAATATTTTAAATCTGTTTTCGTAAAAATGTAGGTATTTTCCAATTTTTTCATAAAAATATAAATATTTGAACTTTATTTTTGTTAATATATAATTTTTTAATTTTTTTAAATTTTTAAGTAATTTTTTTTCATTTTAATTTATGTCCTAATAAAAATAAATTCTAAATGCTTATATTTTGACGAGAACCAAATTTCAATATTTATGTCTTAAAGTTTTTATTTTTAAAACATTTGTATATAATAGGAATAAAGTCTAAATCTTTGTCCCTTTACAAATTTTTTTTATACTTTTATAGAAACAAACTCAAGATATTAATACATTTAAATATACTTTTATCTCTAAATAAATGGCATCAATTTTTCTTAGAGACCAACATCATATATATATCAAACAATCATGGAAAAATGAATCAAACAAATTTAAATTTTTATAAAACATGCGAAATAATCTTAAATTTTTAAAAATGTTATCCCATTTCAACCGTCACACACTCTCTCCTCCCCACCTCCATACATATACAAATCAAGTTGGCTTATGCTCCGTTCAGCTCATTAAGACTCGATTCAAACTCGAGCCAAGGAAGGCTAGACTCATTTGTTCGCAAGCCAGTTTGAGTTTAGTTCGGCTCGTTTATAAACTCAGCTTATTCATTAATAGGATCAGATTGTATAAAATTGACTTAATAAATAAGCCTAATAGTTAAATGAGTCTTTAAATAAACTAAATAATTAAATAATTTAATTTGGTTTATTTAACTTTTATATGAACCGAATAGGTAAATAAGCCAAGTCGCAAATTGAATCATGATAAACAAGTCAATTTGGTTCATTAATTTTTATTTTTTTTTAAAAATTAATAAGCTGAGTCAACTCATGAACATTATCAAGTCAGACTCATTTCGAACTTGAGCCGAGAGGCACTCAAACCCAACCCATACCCAAATCAAAACTAAAATAATTCAAATTTACCTAAATTTAAGTCCATTTATTCTCATCCGGACTCGATTCAGTATAATGGAATAATCCAAGATTATTTAACTCTCAAGCTATCTGAATCAAATCTGATCTAATCCAATTAAATGGTCTGATCCATCCATTTACCTCCTCTACCCCCAAGAATGAAATTTAGAAGCCTTGTCGCCATCGCCATCACCACCAGTCCACCAAGGGGGTGGTCCTAAAAATTTTAAGAACCCAAAGGTATGTAAGGTAGTACCCAAAAAAAAGAGCAATGAGGATTTTGTGATGAAGAGTAGTCCTCCTTATTTATTTAATTGAATATTATTCCATTTAGTGTTACTAAATCTAGGATTCTTAAGTTTGTTTTCGTGAAATTGTATTGAGATATTTGAATTTACATTTGAGTATTATGATATCGAGCTTGTTTTCCATCATATGGTAATTCTAAAATTTTCTTATCCCATAAGCTCTCGTATGTTCACATTTTGACTTTGTCATTGATAAGTTGTTAGGGGAATTGGATTCTGATTTAATTGATAAGGGTCTGAAGTTGCTTGCTTTTGGATGTTCTAATTTGAGGAAAGCATTAATCAATGCAATTGAAGAGGGTTGCATTATTTAGCTGAGGTTTGAACAAGCCATGGTTCAAATGGAAGAGCAATGGACAAAATAAGGGCTACAAAAAAGGATATATTGAGAAAAATCAGTCAACTATTAATTGTACATCTATCTCTAAATTTGAATGATTATAAAGAGGCAAAAATTATATTTCATTGTTTTTTTTTTTGTATGATTGTATTAAACTATTTTTTGATATTGAGTATATGTTCGAAATATGTAATAATGGGATTAGGTACCATTGTGGCATTAGGTACTAGTAAGGAACACAAATTATGCTTGAGATGTTTCCTTTGGATCATAACCAAGTGAAGGTGAACATCTATCACCCTTATGTACATGAGAAACCTTTACCATTCCCTACCTTTGAATTTTCAACGGTGGAAAAAACTCCTATAGTACATGATCAAATTTTTGGGTTAAAATTGATAGAATGGTACATTACCATAATAATTTTCAAACTTTCTATATATTTAAAGTATTCCTTAAACTAACAAGTTATATCTCTTTTAACTATAATTTATTTATTTATTTAAGAGGATAAACCAGATTCATTTATTACTATAAGTCACCTACGACGAATGGTATGAACAATAGTGGATAGGTTGTAAATGAGTTGAGTCAGTTCGATATTCAGCTCAGCTTAGCTTGTTAAAAGCTCAGTTCGACTTATTCATTTAGATAAATGAGAAAAGCCCGATCCTCATTTTTGGGCTCATTTATTAAACATGCTTAATAAAATTTCAAAGAAGTGAGGCTCAGTTCATTTTATGGTTTTAACTCATGAGCTCGGCTCAGCTCATTCATTTAATCAAATGAGCTGAGTCCAAGCTCGGGGGTATTCGACTCAGCTCATTTATAACCCTAATAGTGGTTGAGAGGGATCATCCAAATGTCACCCTCCTTTATAGAAGAAAGTTTAACAATATCATAAGCTACACTATTATTTATCCAAGGAACATAATTCCATGACACAGTAGGAATGGTTCTCAACATAGTCTGTATATCATGGATAATGTATGTTGTCCTTGTTCTATCACTGATTCTACCTCTAAGATTCTCAATAAGGGCCATGTAGTTATCTCAAAGTCGACATCAGTCCGCCCTTGTTCCATGTCCATCTTCATGGTATTATAGCATGTCAGGTCCTTCTAGCTCCTCTGGTGCCCACATCCCTTACAGTTTCTTCAACGTGCCATCCTTAGCAATCCAGAGTACATGGTCATGGCATACACAGCTAGTGTGCCATTCTTTCTCTCCATTGAACCTAGCATGCTTGATCCCTTCAACCTATTTCCTTCTACCAATGAACTAATCTGGTCATCTTTTCCTTCCACTCCTTGTGTTTCCATAGAACAATTAATAGCTGCTCAACATATTTTTTTAGATCATATCCATGCTTCAAAACTCCATTAAACACTTCATAATTATTCTTAGCCTACCATATATCCCATAGGATGTGCAAATATAGGAATCACTTATTTTATCAAGTTTTCAAAGTTGTTCAATCCACTCCATCAAGTTGCGATTGTTTTTTTGTTTGAGATCCACCGAGACAAGACCTTACCTCTCTCTCTCTCTCTCTCTCTCTCTCTCTCTCTCTCTCTCTCTCTCTCTCTCTCTCTCTCTCTCTCTCTCTCTTTCTCTCTTTGGACACAAGATGTGACATCCATATTTTTTTAAATCAAACCACTAAAAATTAAGAAAAATATATGTGAAAACTAAATACAATGAGGATATTACTGATATAACTAGTGTAAGTAGATACCTTTATTATACTTACACTAGCTACTAAATCTAGTAAAAATAAGGATATACACCAAGTTTATTATTAAATCAAATAAAAGAAAATAATAGTGTTTAATAAACTCAACAAAAACCGAACTAAATGAAAACACTCTTTATAACCAAAACCATGAAAATAGTATACCAAAATCAATAATGACAAATAAAACTCTAAAATTGCCATCACTCTCAATCTGCCCCACTATGCATGCCACCGCGACCTTGACCATATTCATACTCAATTTGTACTAGGGTATCTACTCACCATGTACATTGTGGATCATCACAACCTTATTTAAAACATGTAACAAGTTAATTAAGGAAACAACTACATAACACTTAAATACAAGGGAATGGTATATATAGAAGTATATATATTAATGCATACACACACACGATCATATAGGGAAACCACATGAAATAAAAATATCCAATTATTGATCTTTACATTATATGATCATGGAGTCTAATTATTTAACTAGATAAACCAACCAAGGGATCACTTGAAAAATCAAAGCCCGAAGACCTACCACCACTCAAAAGAAGATTAGGAATCACACATAAGACATTCCATTAGACATAGTCCAAATGGGATAATAAAAGTCCGAAGACCTATTACCTTGGTCATTTTGTGCACGCCCCTTAATAGAGTCCAAAGAAGGTAGAAAAAGAAATTTAACCAAACATAGCTGGTATATAAATAATATTCACAATAGAAAAGAAAATGTTATTTCCAATCTCCAACTTCAGGAGGTTAAACGTGAATGACTCAACCTACTTGTTCTACTTAAAGTACTAATTTCTTATTAAGGTGATCACATAATGTACATAAGCAACCATTCTTCATTAACTCTCTTTCTTTTATTATCCAATTTCTAAAAATAGAAAATTGTCTAAAAAAGAAACCCTTCAAAAAGGTAACTTTCCAAAAATATAAAAATCTAACTAGAATAACCAACTTTTCAAGTCTGACTCACATCTTCAATCAAAATCTAAAATACCACGTATATTAAAATATCAAGCTTGTCCAATCTTGGTCAAACCTTTCTACTTAGTTTCAACATAATCACCAAAACTCAAGCATTGGTCAAAACCAATACAACACACCAAAACTTCAATTTAGTAAGTTATATTATGTTTTTTTAGATTTGAACAATCCTTACTATAACTTCATTTGTTTTTTATACATAATTCAAAATGAAAAAAAAATTATATATTTTATGAAAACTATACTTGTGGGACTTTAATTTAATATATTATTGATGGATAAACTATCATAATTAAACTTGGTGTGATTTTTGTAAATTAGTGTAAAGTTGCAATCAAATCAAAACTACCATGAATTTAACATATTGCATATCATGATGCATAAAATATAGTTATAACTAGTTATAAACTTATATAATAAATAGAACTCCATACCTTTATTGACATCATATTCCGCACACACACACACACACACACACACATAATTCTTATATAAAAAATATAAGGTCTTCAAGCATCAAGAATGATCATATGACACCAAAATAACTTCAAGAGTTGATGATCTTGAGAGAATAATTATTTCTTGAAGTGAAACAAAGAAAGATTAGATTTGAATGTATAATCTTGGAGAGAGTTAAAAATCTCGATGAATCAATTTGAAGGTTTTAATGAATTGGTTGAAGATATGAAGAATATTAGTGGGAGATATAGAACACAAGCTATGATACAAAAGGAGAAAGAAAAAACTAGTTTTGGCTCTTAGGGATTAGTATGGGCTTATATAGATTTTTAGAAGAGAAAGATATAGCAAAATTGCAAGTAAGATATCACCAATATTGATTGATATATTTTATAAAGTTCTATTTAGATATTGAAAAACTCAAGGGAAAAAAGCTTTAGACATTGAAGTTATCTTTCCAAATCAAAAAGAATCTTCTAATTTCGTTATTGGATGAAAATTTTATGGGCAAATTGTTGATTGTTGGTTTGTTTATATACAAATGTGGAGAAACTAGATAAAGAAAGATTGGTCATATAATATCATTTAAGATAATTAATAGATACCAATTACAAATACTAAGAAATAAATGAAAGATTAAATTATATTATATATAACAAGTGTCTTTCTTCAAAATATCATAACTAACTAAAAAAATAACAATAGATTATATCATATGAATATGCAAATAAACTTTCAAATCAATAAATTAATCTCACTAACATACTAATTAGCAAATGCTATTTTAAATATAAAAAATATATCACACCCCACGTAGCTCATAAGGTAGTCATCGTATAATTTTAAGTACTTTCTCTCTTTTTTTGCAAAAATTATTTGTTTGTAAAATTTTCATTTTGTTATTTTACTATTCTATGTGAAAATTTAGATTTAACAAAAAAAATATATATATATATTTAAAATATTTTCTTTTAGTGGCTGTACTTTTGTTAAATGTAACAAAAATATTTATGTGAAAATTTAACACATTATCACATGAAAATAACTATTTAAAAAAAAGTGGTAACTTTTGAATTACTAAAAATATTCTAAAAATAATAATTTTCCTTAAAACTTACTAAAATTTAAAAGATAGTTTCTCCTTGATGTTAAAATGAATTAAATAGTATAAATATAACACAATATCAATTTTCAATATGAGGTATTGCATCTTTGGAAGAAAAAAAAATAAAACAACAATCATTAAATAATGAAATTAAAATATATGAAATTATAGGGTAAGACATAAGCCACATAAGACATTGCATCAACGTCCATCTCATAATGTCCGCATATATGGCAATACGAGGATCCTTGGATGTCTTTGCTCTTTACCTTTTTGATTGCAAGCAAGATGTTTCGACAACATTCCCAAATAAAGTTGTGGACTGGCGGTAGCGCGAGTTAACCTTCCGCAGCTTTCTTTTGCCACAACTTTGGGGCTTGGGTCGTCTGTGGTTTCAATTCCATGTCCTTCAACATGAAGTGGGCGGATTCAGCTGTGGAATCTCCATCCTTCTTATCATATCACGTTATCATGTGCTACTTACGGTCGTCATGAAGTTATATATTAAGGATACATTCAACATCCAGTGGAATAAGACATTCTCTCAGCTTCTCTTCATTCCACTGCCTGCAATCGGTATGCATCAATTCACTTTCATTTTTTCTACAAGGCATCACAAACTGTAATGACTCTGAATGACGTCGACGGGCTTGGGAGCCATTTATCCCCCTAAACATTAAGTGAATCTCCATTACCCAGAGTATTCATCATCCCAGCTTGTACTACACGCCTAGCTTCCAATTCACCAAGCCAAACATAGCTCGAGCGGTAGCCTAAGCTGGCATTCAAGAAATCATCTCTTAAATGGCTATCCAGGCTTCCACACCCTAGGCTATCAAAGAGTTTGCGAATGATCCTCCAAACTTGGTTACCTACATAGCTAGGTTGAAGAGATTGGTATCTCTAAAACCCAAACCCCTTCGGTTTTGGATTTGCACATTATTTTTTTTTTTTTTCCAGTGAAGCCATTGAATGCTATTGCTCTTATCGCCGCTGCTCCACCAAAAGTTTATTATCATGGCTTGGACATCCGTGTAAATTGATGTTGGTAAGCGAAATAAGTTGATGGTATATGTGGGAATTGACTGCAGCATTTTGCTTTGATAACCACCTTCTGCTTTAGACCCCCCCTCCCGTTCCAGCTCTCGATTAAGTCAAAGACCGAGTCCTTCGATCATCCAATGATAGCTGGCAAACCAAGATACTCACTGTATATTCGTACATCTTTTACAGCGAGCTTTTGCTTGATTTGCTCTCTTCTGTTCTCCGGTATATTCGAGATAACATGATCTCAGAGCAGATGTGTAATAGCTGGGGCACCTCCTTTCTGCCTTTATGCCATCAAGGTGTTGTCTTTCTTTCAAATCGAGAAGCATGGATGATATCGCTTCAGCACAGATAGTTCGTCCAATAAATCATCCTTATTCTTCTAATTGACACCCATGAATGGCAGATAAGCAACTTCATATTAGAAAGTAATTAAATAATGCTCCCTTTGTGTTTAGAAGTGAGTCATTTTTATCAATTTTTATGCTTTTATTTTATCCACAATAAGTGATAGAGTCCTCATTAATCACCATATAAGTAGTAGTCACATAAAAGATATTATAATACAAAGACATCAGAAAGAGATATTCAAATTTGGAGCATAGCACCCAAAATATTAATCACTAAGTCAAACCTTATCATTTATTTTCAAACCTTTTAGAACATAATGTATTTACTCTTATATTCGGATTACATAATTTGTGAGATAATGAATTAACAAGAAATACATAGAGAAATAAAGAAAACAATATTAGGGCAAAAAGAAAATAGGGGTTTGACTTTTTTTTTATAATGATGATTTTCTTATGAAAATAAAAAGTTATACCTAAAATGAATTTCTTTCAAAATCGAAAGTGGGTATAATACATGTTCAAGTGATAATAGGGTATAGAATATTTATTTTGTTCCATATAAAAAAAAAAATACCTTCACTCTCTTTATAACTTTAGAATGTTTTGATTTATTCTCTTACCTATTGTCTCGGTATATAAAATATATGTATGATATACCCATAGGCTTCCCCTGAGAATCAACAAGACAGAAAAATTAATGCAAAAGTCTTATTATAACTTTACCTGAAATCTTAATTATTGTTTTTTTCTTAAAAAAATATGTCATTTCTTTTACTATATTTATGTTTATATTTGGAAAAGTTGTTGTTATTGATTGTTTACTGTTTTACCATATTTAGGATGTAAAATTACTACTACTACTACTACTACTACTACTACTACTATTATTATTATTATTATTATTATTATTATTATTATTATTATTATTATTATATTGAAATTATATGTAAAATTAGTATTGAAAGTTAGTATATTGAAAAAGGCTATTGTTTCTTGCAAAGAAATGTGTATCTGTGCAATTGGTTGTCACTAGGTGTTGTGTTTTTTTTTTAAACCATAACTATATATATATATATATATATTACCACGTATCTAAGTATATTTTTTCATTATTGAACATATATTTCACCACTAATTTTTTGAATTTTTTATATAGTGATTTAAATCATGTGCTTATCTCTTACGACAATTAAATATATATTTTACCATGTATTGAAGTATGTTTTAGCATGGTTAAATATATTTTTCACCATTATTTTTCTGAACAAAAAATCAACTTTATCTTTCACTACAACTAGATATATATATATATATCACAAAAATAAGCATATCACCTTCATGTGCATATATTTCACAAAAATTATAGATATTTATCACATATTTAAGTATTTTTCACCATCGTTAAATATATTTTTTTACCACTATTTTTCTAAATAATAATAATAATAATATGGATATAAAAGTATATATTACCAATCCTTTATATATTTGTTAGTAGACCACATAGTTCACCGCATCTAAATATTTTTCACCATTATTTTTACTTCATTCATCTCTAAAAGGAATTCCTTTTATGTGGAAAATTTTGTTTAAAAAAAGTCATTTTTGAAAAGTTAATGCTTATTTTATATTTTTACCCTAATTTTTTCTCTCTTTGTCTTCTATGCATTGATTGTTATGTTATTTTTTTAATAAAGAGTAAATGCTAGAAATATATTTATTACCTTCAACAATAGTATGTAAATTGCTAAAGGAATTTTCTTTTAACATAAGAGAAAGTTTTTTGTTGATTAAAGTTTCAAAGATATTATAATATACTTTTCTAATATTCCAAATTAAAAATAAATTAATTTTAAATGATAATAAAAAAATACTAATGTTGATGTCACTAATGGTGTGATGTTACTTTAAGAATTTGTTAGTTTGAGCATTTTATCTTCTAATAACTACTTTTCAACAATATTTAAATATATATATATATATATGTTATTTTTAGTAAATTTACTTATTAAATTTTATGAAATAGTAAGTAGCTAAAAATTGCACGTTGCAACTATAGGCGACAATCGAATCAGGTTCTCACAGGTCGGATTATTTATTAGTCATTTTCTTTTTTTGTGGGTCGACTGTTGGTTGGTTCAGGTTATTCCAGGTCATCTTATTGTTCATGTCAGGTCAGTTGGGTTCAAGTTGTTACAATTCCGAATTGTATCGAATTAATTTATAGGGTCAAGTCATGTTAGGTTTTGGTTGAGCTAGTATAGGTTTGGATTGGTATAGTCGGGCTTGGACCAATCAAGCTTATATTTAGGTGATTTTGTATTTGAATTAATTTAATAGGTTACGTTGTTATTAAGTTCATAAATTAAATCTTTTTTAATTTTAATGGATCAAATTAGATTCTATCCGAGCTCATTCTAAATCAAATCACTTTGAATTTGAGTCAAATAGGATATTAACCATTAATATTAATATAACTCATTAACTCGTAAGCAAATATTAAGTTTGACATTATATAAATATATGATTAATAATGTATTATTATATATTTATTTATTATTATGACTTTTTAATATCATATTTTTATGCAAAAAATTTGATAAAATTATAATATTATTAGTAAATAAACATATCTAAAATAAAAATATAAAAAAATAAGTAAAATTTATAAAATAATATATTATCATAATTATTTAATATCTAATTTAATTTTATTAAATCAGATTAGATTGAGAATAGATGAGGTTGATAGCGGATCAAATTAATATTAGTTATAGATTAAGTTCAAGTCCATCTTAGATCAAATCAGATTGATAAATTCTCTAATATTATGTTAGATCGAATTTTATACGAATTGAATCATTAGTCTAGTTAAATCAACTTTTCTTGGCTCTAGTTGCAGCCCTTTTCGAGCATATTGCTCCATTGGCGTATTATCATGTGGTGCGCACCGCGCAGAACAAAAGTGCACGTCAATAAAATGCGTTTTCCATCTCAACCGCCGGTCAGGGTGCACTATCGCATGGATACACTCAATAAGAAAATATATTCCCTTCTTATAAACAAATTGATCACAAATTCAACCGTCTGCACACATCTCTGTAAACTATTATGTTGAAGATTCATATGTAAAATTGAAGCGGGAAGAACAATCCAAGCACAGATGCCTGGCCGTGGCATTCTCTTCAAGAAAAATATAAAATAAATCAAAAGGGTAAAAAACGAAGAATTGACCTAAGTAGGGATGAAGGCAAAACTGCACATTATCATCCAGCCCGCAATAGAGATAACCCTCCTTGAATAATTCCACCGTGAGATCCGTGCAAATAACTGTTTGAGCTCAAAACTTTGCTGATGCTAAACGCGAGCAGTATAGGAATCTTACCACCCCACCAATAAAGGGTTTACTGTTCTACAGGCTTTCTCTGCATCTCTGCATCTCTGGCTTCATGCTTTCTCTTACTTCTCCGTTTTGATTTGGATGACCGTGCCTTTGGAGGGCGCTTCTCTATATGCTCGTCAACAGCCACTTTGTTCATGTCAGTTGGCATTTCAGGAGGAGCATCAGGCCATGGTGTATGTTTTGCTGGAACAGTTACTTCCAAGGGAGGGTCGATTATCCATCTGCATGAAAATGGCGGAGTCAGACTGTTTACTTAGCATTCGCTGCATCTGAACATGAGTGGATAGAACAAAGTTCCAACATCATCAGCCTAAATAACCAACAAGCATGAAGCAAACTAAAACGTAGTAGAAAGATCTATACTAAAACTTTACTGTATTTTGCAGGGAAGGGAGTTTCTTGCAAGGCTAACAAATTTAACTTCTACAGCTCTTCGATACTCTAAGAAATCATGAACCACGTTTCCAATGGGGTTCCATATGATGCTGCATGTGGGAAATGTAAACGAAAAGTTATCACACAACTGAGAGAAAGACAGCCACAATCAAGGACATTGCGGTCCACACTGCTTGGTGTGCGGACAGGCCCCTCTTGCTAGTTGTTTAGTGATTCAGGTTTCGACTTTCGAGTCGCCTCAGAGGCATTAGTCACAGCTTCTGGGGCAGGCAGTAATTGGAAAGGGGGCTACGTTATGTATATCGGCTTCTAGCATGCCAAGGAGTCGTTGACACAGCTATTCATACAAAGTTCATCAAAAAGAAAATGGTTAAAAAAGGGAAAAAAGAATAGTTCCTATGCCGGGTACTGAAAGGCATGATTGTGCGAAATATCACCGAATTTTACATTCCGACAGCCTATACAATGACTTAGCAAATAAGAGTAGTCTTGACACTTGCTAGCATAGAGGCACACAAATATTGATGTCACTCAGTTCCTGCATTGTGGAGAAACTGCTTCTAGCGCTGCAACCATGACCCACGCAACAATATCAATGGGAGAAAATGATGATTTGGCACATCAACTGAGCGCCAAGGACAAATCTTCTGACTGCCATTTGAATTTAGGGGTGGCAAATGGCAACAAGAACACACCGCCATAGAGGCAAAGTTTACCACACATGATACAGGGACACAATACCAAAAGCCAAATAAATTAACAGCCCTTTGTTTACGACTAACATCTCATATTTTAAAACTTAATGCAACGCATAATCAGATAGGGTCTCCAGCAATTAGAGGCATATTTTTACTTCTATTTTCAAAAAAGCACAGTATGCAATGACATAGAGTTCACTAATATGAACACATGTTCACAAATACAAAGTAGTAAACCAAGTCCCTTGATACTCTTTTTCCTCCCATTAGTTATGACCCTTATAGGTAGAAGTCACCCCCAAAAGCTAGCCTGATAGGGGAGGAAGCCCTTGGGTCATTTATACTACTAATCAATCTCATACTTGGATCACTACCCACGCCACACAAGTGCACTGGGTATTGCAGTGGTAGATTCCAGTACCTCTGTTTTGACCCTTGGGTAGATATAACCCCCAGAATCTAGCCTAAGGCGGAATGGTGCCCTTCAGTCATATATAGCATTAATCAATCAATCTCATATGACCAACGTGGATCATAAGCCACTACTAAACATACATAAATACACAATGGGGAAAAGGCAGTTAAGGAAGAGTTACCTCCATCATGTCAACAAAATATGGGAAGCAGAAAAGTCGACACAAACATTCCATAATAGTTTGATTACGTGTAAAGAAGTTCCTTCCAGGTTTGAGGTTGTCATATTTTATTAATTCAATCAATGGAGAGATATGATTATGTTCTTTCTTATGTCAATTAGTAAGAAAGGCATACTCAACCAAGCCCATACACACAGGCCAGTTTTGGTCACCAACCTCCAGCTAGGAAGTGTATGTCAACAAAATAAGAGAACAAGTAAAATCAACACAACATTTCATATTAGTTTGATTGTGTAAACAAGATCCCTCCACGTTGGAGGTTCAATGTAGATATGATATTTCTATCTTCATTAATTCAATCAATGGAAAATATGATCATCTTTTTTCTTTTTTCAGTTAGTTAGAAGGCATACACAACCAAACCCATACACCGGCCAGCTTCGGCCAGCAACCTCAGTCTCCTATCTGCCAGACTGAGACAAGACATATATATAAGCACATTAATAAAAAATAAAAACGAAAAAAAAAAAAAACATAAGCAAAGGCCAAATATCTCCGTCAATTGACATTGAAAAATTGGGAAAAGGAAATGAAGGTACAAGTTATAAATAAAGGTACTACAAACAAGATGTTGTCCCCCGTGAAACATAAATGGGGACCAAGGCTAAGGATGGTTGGCAATGAGACAAGTTGTCAACTAGAATTTTATACTATTAACAAAATTTATTTCTTCCTTAATCATTCTCATGGTTCTAGGTTCTATACAATTAACAGTTTTTTTTCCTTCTATAATCATTCCCATGGTTCAGATGTGGTCTAGACCAAATTCTATTTCCGCCCTATTGCTACCTTCCTCTCTCTCAAGACCACCAACGTCTGAACTTATTTGCAGATACATTACTGCCCTTCATTCTCCATCTTTTATTCTCTTTCTGTTATCACTATCCTCACTTATCGGTTGATGCTTCCTTCGATAGCCTCCCAAAAAACCCACCCACCTCCACACACAATCCTATAGCTATCCCCCCCCCCCCCAAAAACAAAAAACACCCTTCAATCCTTCTTGTGTCAGCAAGGCTAGGCTAATGAAGGTCAGAAAGTGGTGCTTGTGCTGTGGACTAATTCAATAGAGACTAGTGAGTGCACCCCTCCCCAGTTGGAAATCATTACTGTGTCAATGACAAGCATGCAGCAAGTGCTGGCAGAGCATCAGGTGGACTCTTCAACCAACCACTACACAAGATATTCCGCATATCTAACTACTAGCTTTGTACGATGGTACCTAAGATTTCAAATTATCTCACCCCAAATCACTACGAGAAAATGCACACGTAGCAACAACACATATAGCAATGATCACAGACACTACACTTTTTTTTCCAAGCAACATGTCGTAGGCTCGTAGCTATTGGTTTCTGGCAACATCATTTCTTTGAAGGGAAAGTGTCGCTGCTAGAAAATTATAGCGACATCAATGTTGACGCTGAAAACAGCAGGAAATTTTCCCTCCCAAAAAATTCAATTGTAATTTTTAATACTGAAACATTTTCTCTCAGAAAAATTTTAGTCAAAGCTACATTTGTAGAGACATGTTGCTGCTATAACTCATTTTAGTTGCAACATATGGCATGTGCATGACACGTTTTTCTTAATTGTTGATGCTAGATAATTTTCTAGTAATGGTGCTCATAGTTGCTACAACTTCATTAACATCCCTAAGTGCTCTGCTCTTTTCCTGCGCTATTCTTTCTTCTTCCTTCAACCTCTCCTATTCTCTCAGTGACCAAAGATTCAAGAGGCATTTTTAGGTTAGTTTTTTAATTAAATTTGTTTATTTCTTGTTAATTTAATTTAGTATGTGTTTATAATTGACTTTTTGTTGTTTTTTGGGGTTTTGTTGAAGGTGGATTGCACCAACACCTCTACCACCTATTGTTATCTCTGTCGCCGGTCAATACCACCATTTGCTGCTTTTTTAGTTTACATTTTAGCATTTTTTATTGTTATTACTTATTTTTATTTATTTTTAGTTAACTACCAGACCCCATCGATGCTCATTGGAGGTCGCTTGTTGATGCTGGTCACCACCAACCTTTCTATTTTTACTTGAAAACTCATGCTGTGTAGGTATATTTTTGTTCTCTTTACAATATCCTTTAAACTATAGCTAAATGTATATAATAGTTAATAAATAAGCATACATAGCAGAGGGTATAACTTTAATCGTAATATAATTTAGAAGTATTGTTTGTGGATTGTGAACACGTTATTGTTGATAATTTTGTGTATTCCGAAATTATTATGATGCATAAAATTTTTGTGGATACATGATGGGCATGATATAATGTTATGCTTACATATATTGTGTTGTATCAATTTTGGTGAATTGTGAGCATGCTATTGTTGCTGTGTAGTTGTTCTTTATTTTGTGGTAATTTATTATGTTATATATGTATGTACATGTATTGCATTATGTTAATTTTAGTAATTAAATGCTAAGATTAGTAATTAAAATAATTTATTAGCAATGTGGCATTAGTAGATAAATTGTTAAAAAAAGATTAGAAAATGATTATTCATATTAAGTTATCACAAGAAAGTATTATATTTATAACTAAGTATATTTATCAAATTTAAGCTTAAATTTAATATATTATAAAAGAAGCGTTAGAATTAATAGAGACATGGGCATTCAAAGTGGCATGATAAAATGATAATATATTGTTAATGTAGTATAAAGCCATAAAGTGTTAAAGTAAAAGATAATACAATATTAATGCAGTATTATTAAATAAAGTGTTGAAGTAAAATATTAGAAAATGATCAACTATATTAGGTTGTTATAAGAAAATATTGTATTTATAATTAAGTATATTGATCAAATTTAAACTTAAATTTAATATATTAGAAATGAAGGGCTAGATTAAAAAAGAATACACAAGCTTTCAACTTAATATAAAAGTTTTATGATAGATTGAAATATATTATTAAATAAATTGTTAAAGTATAAGATTTCAAAATAACTATCTGTTTTATGCTATAATATGATGATAATATACTTATAATTAAGTATATTTATAAAGAAAGTGTTAAAATAGTAATAAGAAATATTTGACAGTGTTAAAGTACAAGATCATAAAACGACCATAGTACATCTAACCTTAAATAAATCATGTTCTATTAGATATTGACAAGCAAAAGATTATACTTAAATATCTGGAACTTATATGAAAAATTTACCTAAATATCATCAAATTTCGACTTAAATTTAATATATATAATTTACCTAATTTTTAGGAATTGAGCTTTGGAAGACATTATATATATTCTAATTTATAAGTGAGAACCCTCTATGGCCACCATAACCTAAACTACCCAATTTTACCCTAAATTCACTCATGCACTTAATATTCCATTATTGTAAAATATAGCTATGGTCAATGTTCTTGCAAGACACCATGGTAGGGATGGCTGCCATAATTCTCCTCCCAATCCTCATAGATTTCCATTAGGGTGCAAGTCAAATACATATTTATGTATTACCCTTTATTTTAAATTAGATAATATATTTGTTATCCTACTAATATCAATTTTTAATAGATATATGGTCACTTTAATATTAATAAGTACTAATATTTATTAAATATAATATTCTATTTTCTTATGGAGCAATAATTAGGAAATGGTATCTAGAGATCTCTTGTAGTCATTTCAAGACAGTCTCATCGGTAGCTTGGAAATGAAGATGACTATGACAGACTTGATTAGACTAGATTGCTTTTGAACATTTAAAATATTTGGTAAACATCAAATATGTATAAATTATGAGAATGTTTTGTTTTTATAATTAAATTTTTATATCTTAAAAAAATATAAACATACATAGGATTTTGCAAGTTAATAAGCAAAAAAATAAATAAATAAAGTTGAAAAAAAGACAATCAGAGATGATGTCATATCACCAATAATAATTTCAAATTTGAAAAAAAAAATAGCTCGGCACATGTTGCAGCAATAGGTTTTTGTAGTGATGACATATCGCAACTAACAATTCAATTTTTTTTTTAATTTAAAAATGTCTTTATAGCAACAACATGTCAATCAGAAATTCAGATTTTTTTTTTTTTAAATAAATAAAAGTATTCAAAAAGTGTTGTGGCTATAACCCTTTATAGCAACGGCAAGGTGTCCCTGTTAACTAATTTTCTTTAAAAAAAAGTCAACTAGAATTTAAAATTCATCATTGCGACAAATATTTCTAGGCTATTAATTTAATTTTTCTTTCAAAAATTAAATTTAATTTTGAAATATGTCAAGGCCATAAAGTACATTAGCAACAACTTACGTAGCAACAGTGATTTTTTTTCGTCGCCAGAAACATTTCTTGGTACAAATTTATAGCAATATAAAATTTATAATGAGACGACACACTGTCATGATAGTTTTCTAGCAACTTTCTTGTAATGAGTCCTTCCCCTGGCCCCAGTACTGAAATTGCACACATTATATGCACTCTAGACAACTTTAGGGAAAGAATTAACTCTTGAAGTATTTGTTAGGAACACTACCAGTTTTGTACTTTCACAAGAGGTCTATGGGGAGAATATGTTCCTTGGATACTAATATGAAACTTCTTTAGGAGTCCACAAAGGATAAAGTTCATACCAATGTAGCAATTACAATATGCTCAGGGGGGAATCGGCATATAGTAGTTCATAGGCTAACTGAGATATGTGAAAATATGTGAAAAAGACAAAATTGACAACAGCTAAGATATGTGAAAACACGAATTAAATTTTTATTTAAAAAAGAACAAGTACTCCCTCCAGCCCATTAAAATTAAAATTATCCCCTCATCAATCAGTAAAAAAATATGCATGATCAAATGGAATGCCCCTTCCCAAAGCCACATGGAATACAATGTCAGGTTGATAGCTTTAGAACAATTTTTGTTCCTAACAAAGGCAGTCTTCTTCTTTTATTTATTTATTTATTTTCTTTTTAGGTATGACGAGGATACAAAGTATGATAGCGGATCAGAATCTGAATACTCTCAGTTACACAAGTGCTACAAGTGGTTGGTCAAAAATGATTACCTAATCCTTCATTCATAAATATAAATCAAGTACTTGCAGCAAATTCATTACCGCATGACATTTCCATCAATATCATTCAAGAACTACCAATTACGATCAGTCAGTCCAAGATTGAGCATGGTAAGTTAACAAACTCAAAAGATTGATTTGTAGAACTGTTTAAATCGAGCAAAAAAGTGTAGGAAGAGAGAGAAAAATCCCACATTTCTAGAACAAAAAGCTAGTCAGTGGTAAAAGAAGATCCAACAATCCAAGTCATGAAGGGCTAATTTAGAGAAGAGAAGGAAGAAGGGGGGACTCCTGGGAAAGATTGACTGAGGGGAAGGAGAATAGTGAGAGATGAGACCCAGTCAACTCTCTAGACGAAGAGGAGACACTCAACGTTAAATTGATTAAGCCTTAGTAAGAACAAATCCTGAAATGATCAGCCTAAAGCCTAAGAAAATAATAAAAAATTAATATCACCCAAGATAATAATATCAACCTACCAAATAATATTCAAATAAAAATCCTAATCAGATAACATCCAAAAACAGAAAAATATGAAAATGTTAAGAGATAGAATGCCTTCTATATTTCTAACCACATCATTAAGGCAGATTAATAATCAAGCAGTTGGGTAGTTTGTAAATGCTGTTGTTCATGTGAAGAAATTATTTTCTCAAACACGTATTTTCATAGAGGATTGAATAATCTAATGGAACTATCTTTTCCTCACTCGTTTCACATAGCTCCAGCTACAAGTTATCAAACACTAATGGTCGCTTCAACAGCATTCATATAGAAATAATTCACCATCTACAAAAGACTATATCATATTATTATATCATGCTAGTTCATATTGATTCATATTCACCAAATTATTTTACCGAACTAAGTTGTTGTTCGAATTATGCATGTTTGGTTCCCTTTTTATTATTATTTGATTTCTACTCATCTAATCTGTTAAAAAAAAATGAAATGAACATGTTTTTATGATTATTATTAGTAGTAGTAATATTACAATTACTATTGGAGATATGTGCTTACTTATGGACAATCCATCAATAGTAATGCATAAATAATTTACAGAATTTAGTCATAGCTTCTAGCTAAAATGCCAAGTGACGGTCAAGCAGCAGTTACATGTAAGATTTGTTAATGAACCAAAGCAAGCCAAACCTCCAAGTACTTCAGCTTGGCTAGTTCATTAAACGAGCTGAATCAAGTCTACTTGTTAATAGATGAGGTCTAAATATTGATAGTTGAGTTTGGCTAGTTTAAACAAATCAAGCCAAACTAGCTTACAAACTAACTCTAATAATAGAAATAAATTGAGTTATCTCAATTCATTCCATTAGAAACTCGCTTATTGACTCGATTTATATATATTAAAAAAAAATTATTGAACATAAGATTGTAATAAGATGTATCACATTGTTATAAACTTTATACTCGACTAATTTATGCATAACACAATATATAGTTTGAAATTAGTTGTTATAAACGAATGAATAAGCAATACATACATATAATGAGGTAATTATAAATGAGCTTCTAACAAAAGTCTAATTGTGTCACAATTGAGCTTTCAAACAAGCCAAATCTACCCCAACTTGAGTTTGTCTCGTTTAATAAGCAAGCCTAAAAATAAAGTTTAAGCTTGGCTTGTTTAACTAAATGAGCGAACCTAATCACGCATTTATTGAACAAAATCAAATCGATTTGCGAGTTAGGTTGAATTGTCAACAACCCTAGTTACATGCCATCCATTTGCTTTTAAGTTGGTTCACACTACTTCCACAAACAGGATTAGCTTTCTATATTCATGAGCAAAAGATGCAAAAGGCAAGTGAATGACCTGCTAGCATTCAATGTTCCCTAAATAATGAAAGAAAAGCCCTAATTAAAGTTATTGACCATCAGAGAGAAAATTAACTGCCATCATGGCAGAAAGACGGGCAATATTAGAGACCTTATCTCTGATGAGATTACACGTTTAATTTTAAGTCTTGATGATACAAGACATCAAATAGTTATGTGGATTCTACTCTCACATGGTGGCATAGCAGACTTTTATGTGACACTAATACCAGGGAAGTAAACACAATAAATATGTCTAGATTAAAAGTAATGGCATTTATCATCAACATCAAACTATCAAGTAATCTTATGCGCAGATAAAACAATAGCAAAAAGGCAATCAACTCACCTGGGAGGGAATTTACTGTCAGAACGAGCCTCAACGCGGAGCCACCAAAGCAAAACTTTGCGACCACAGTGCCCAAGAGGTTCCACCACAGAAGAGTCCTTCAACAAAGACAGCGGACTCTCAAGTTCCTCTCCGCTCAAACTATCTAAATCCTTAAACCATTCAGGCTTATCCACATTACCCTTCCAAAGCAACTTCGAATTCAACACAAACCCAGCCCACTCAAACTTCCTGGGCAATATAGTTCCCCGGTCTCCAATAAAAACTGCACTCCTGTCTGAATAAGGCAGTGAATTGAATGTGTGCCACCCAACCAAAGCTTCAGAGGCATTACAAGCTGGACCTTGAATAGGCAATGAATTTGCTTCATCCTCTAACTTGTCAATTCGCATAGTCTCATCAGCATCACCGGAATGCACGAGGATACCAACTGAAACGGCCCCAACCCAATTCACCTTATGTACCTCATCAAAGAGCTCCAGGCTATGCATATTACTATCATCAGCGAACATCACAATCCCATCCAATTTCCTTTCCCTCACAGCTCTGTTCCAACGACGAGATGCCATTTATATCAAATTCAATAGAAAAAAAAAACGAAACTTAAGGCGCGTAAATAATTCACTTACCTCAACGCCTGATGCCGCATCCGATCCTCCATTCGGTACCGATCTGCCCAAGCAATTGGCATCTTCTGGTCAAATCCAATGTGAATGAACTCAATCCCCGATTTCTCCAGCAATGAGGCCGTCTCAGTAGTCACTCCACCTGCCTCAACAACGATCCAAATGACCTTATAAGGAGCATTCATCAATGAGTGCATAACCCCAGTCAAATGAAGTGTCTGGAAAGTTCGGACATACGTCGGAGTAATGACGATCAGAGTCCTAGGGTTCTTAACACCATACTGAATCCTCTGCTGTCTCTGAACTCTTTCCAATATCCTATGAGCCTTCATAACCTCCTCAGGATTCGGATGCGGCCAAGGCCTAATCCTAATCCCGTGCCGACCAACCACCACTCGGCTACCAGACGCAACGCCGCCATTCACATCCATAGTCTTATTCACCGGCCCCGAATCAAAGCCATCGTTACCCGGAGTAGCACGCGCCGTTAGAGAAGCGACCGCATCGCTTGCAGTAGTAAGAAACGGGGTAGAATTATCACTAGAGATCCGATTTGAAGTTGGAGAGAAAAGAAGGAAGAAAACGAGGCGGGAGAATCGGAATCCAAGGATCAAACTAATTAAGCAGCAAAGGCCGTGTAATATTAACCAAAATAACGCCGCAGGTGATTTACCTCCATCACTTGTTCCATCTAATACAGATGCTCCTCTAAAACTGCCGCTTCTTCGATTCGCGTTTTGTAATGCTAATAGCTTCATTTTTTTACTTATTATTAATTCTTTTTAATACCCTATTCAGAAGTTGAAGCTCGCTGATTAATTAACCGCTCCTTGCGGACCTCAACTCAATGCTATCAATCAGGCTCGGAGAGGGAGGCGGTGATGGCGGCGGAGGTGGTGGATTTTAGCTGTCTTATGCTAGATATTGGCAATGGTGGTTGTACTTCATATGGTAGTTGGTTGGAAGAAGTTGAGTAATCTTTCTATTAACGATTGAATGAGCTGATTTGTGCCTTTCAAACATTTACTCCCGCTCCCTCAGCACATAGGAAAGGCAGTAAGAGAGAGAGAGAGTTGGATAGAACTGAACGATCATTTCGGAACATACTCAGACATTGTGGATATAAATGGCCTAAAATTAGGAGAAAATATGTCAGAAAACGAAGAAGGTGAAGGGAGGAAAGAAGGGAGACATTAGACCTCCCATATTCTTATAGTTAGGTATAATTAATTCCGTATTTTCAGACGAAACACTATTGACGATGTGATTATATATTTCTACGCAGTCCCACTCCTCGGCGCTACAAAGAGATATTTAGTTTTATTTTAAAAATTGTATTAGTTTAAAAATATATGAGTTTGGCTTATTGTTAACTTTAGTGTTTTCGGTATTTCTAAGCAGTACGAGTATGATTTAATCTCTAAACGGTGATTTGGTGACTTATAATATATATATATATCTATATATATATATAGGGTGAAGGTCTCATACACACTATTTTTAAAATACATTTATAGGAACCAATCATAACCATTAGATTAGTATTTGATCAATGGTAAAGATTTAGTAAATAACTAACTTGAATTTATTTTAATCTTCACCCTTCAATCTTTTAGATCTAATGGTAATTAAAGGTTCCTACATTTGTATTTTAAGTAATGGTTTGTACAAGAACCTAAATCTATATATATATATAGACCGAATACATAATATTAAAAATTAGATCGGCTGACCGGTGAACTGATTCACCGGTCGAGTAACCAAATAGATTTTATGTATTAGTTTTTAAGATCTCCAAACTAGTAAAAATTAGTCAAAAATCTATTTTCAAATCGGTTAAAAAATTAGTTGGGAGTCGGTTAAATTCATAGGTAGTTTAATTTTTTATATATTTCATATTTTTTAACTTAATATGTACCACTGATTAGGCCGGTCCAAACCACCGGTCGACCATTAAATTAATAAACCAATTATAATACCGATTCTATGACAAGTCCAATTTTTAAAATTATGATCGGATATCTAATTTTTAGGTATTTAAAAATATAAATATGATATTAAATATATTCAATACTCATATAAAATATTAATTTAATCACTTTTATAAGATTTTTATATTCTTTAAATAAATAAAAATCGTATATGAGCTGATAGTTATATTTATATAAATATCCTATTACATCAAAAAAAAGAATATTAAAATATTACTATTAATGTTTAGAGTATAAAATTTTAATAAATTTAAAAAACTTAATACTATAAAAATAAAGTATAAGGTTTCATAGAAAGACGACTGATGTTATCTTATTACTACGTTTTAGATATGGTCTAAAAGTTGAGAGTAATAAGAGGATAACCGAGCCTTCGACAGGAAGAGAAATGTTCGAGTGTACCACGAGAGGGTGGGTTTGACGTTGGGCCAGAAAATGGTGAAGTGACTTAAAATTGAAGAAAAGAGATATTTTTATAAATAAAAGACAGAGAGAGAGAGAGATTTACCAAAAAGAAGAAGAAGAAGAAAAGAGAAATGTGTCCAGCGGCGATATGGAAAAGTTGTTGGAGAGGAGTTGGCACCCAGTAGGTGGTGGGAGGGATAAAGACCGTCCACCTTCGACGAAGCTTGGAAGTCCAGCAAAAACCAAAATTGGATGGAATTAGTAGTAGTGGTTAGCATTTAGCAAGTAGTTGCTTAGTAAAATTCGTATTGCTACTTTGGATGTTGCTACGACTCCAGATCTTGGAGCCAGGAGTTAGTTAGCGCTTTGACATTTTGTACAAAGGCAAGAATTTTGAGCCACTGGTCTGATTTTTTTATTTTATTTTTTTTAATGGGATGGGTAGCGGGTAATTTGAGGGAATCTAGTGAGATCTCAGGAAGGGTAATTTGATATGGTCTGGCACTTCAAATTTTACGATTGTCAAATATTAAAATATTTTTTTATTAAATCAAACTGTAACTTTAAGTGGACAACTTTCAATTGAAGTGACAAATATAAAAGAAATGTAATGTTGTTTATTGAGCTCTGTATTTGAAAAAAAAAAAGATTAAATTATTATAGTCACGAGTATAAACAAAAAATATGATAAGTTTTAAAAGTAAGTTATATATCAATTCATAATTGACTTATCATAATTTTTAATTGATATTTAATCAAATTATTTGATGAAGATTTAATTAATAATATTTTTTTCACCTTGTTTTCATATTATATTATATAAATCAGATCAATAAAATTTTGATGATAATACTAATATAAAATTAATTATTATAATGATAGTATTGATATTAGTAGTGATAGTAGCAATGAAAAAAAATATTAATTATGATATTAATTATTATAAAATAAAAATAATATTATATTGAATTTTCACAAATTATATTTTTCTCAAACCATAGTCTAGATTAATTGATAGTTTTATATATCATGAGTACATCCTGCTAGCACTCTAGCATACAATAACCACAAAATCTAGCATACACTAACTACAAAAGTAAATAAGTGTTGGGGATTGAATTGTTGAAGATGTTAGATATAATTTATTGTTGTCAATTTCTGGATGGAATTGAACTAAATAAAAAAAATATGAATGACTTGTTATTAATATTTTATTATTATTAATTTCATAATGAATGTATTTCCTATTAGTTTCCTTATTATTTTTTTCATTACTATCATTATTATTAAAATAATTATCATTAATTTTATAATTTTTTTAATATTATTAAAATTCTACTCATCTAATCTGATCTGACATAATTTTATCTAACTTAATCCTATAAACTTTAAAAACAAGGAGAGAAGAAGAGGTCTTAGACGTTATTGTTTTTTTTCAACTTATAATTAGATTCGATCAAACTCAATCAAATAATAGTATATTATAGTAATTATTATGATTATTATTATTATTTATAATTATGTAAAATAATATTTATAAAATTTAATATGATTATTATTAATATCATTGCAATTATTAGTAATGATTATAAATATTATAATAATTCTTATTATAGTCCCCGTTCTTAGCCCATCTAGGCTAAATTAAATGTTTGGGCCCATGGACCGAACTCAACATTTTGAGTGGGTCTGGATTAAGTTCAATCTTAAAGAAGTTCTCGTTAGCAGGTGATTTTTACATGATTGTACTGAACTACTAGTATACGTGAAGTAAAGTATTATTGTCTTATTTATTTATTTATTTGTTTTTTTTTTTATCTACAACTCATTGGATGTTATTTTTCATCAAATAAGGGTACGTATTTATTTTTCCAAATATCTTCGTCTAGTTTCTTCTACTTTTGACAGTTGTGACATCGCATTACTATTGAAATTAACAAACTATAGTAACTTCGACTTTTTTTTTAATTGCCAATATTTCTTTACCATCTGTTACAATGACATTGGAAACTATGTTTTGTGTTGGTGTCTATCTTATGATCAGAAATTAATAAAAATTGATCCCATCCAAGATAATCGGTCGAAAATGATACAATCTATTTATTAAAAAAATTGAAACAATTTAAGAAATTATAAAATTGAAATTTATTCGATATGATATAATATCTAGCTGAATTTAAAACCTACCTGACTCGGTCTCCCATTTAATTGATACCCGATATGATCCTAAAAATTATAAATTTAAAATAGATCTAATTCAATACTTATCTAACATTCAACATATCCAGAAATTATAAACCCAAAAAGATCCAATTAAATTTTTTTAACAAAATCATAATTTTTAAAAAATTATAATATTTTTTTCAATACATATATACATACATATATATAGTTCACTAGACAAACCCAATAGATGTAAAGTAGTTGATTTACCAAGAAAAGAAGAAAAAAGGCTAAGGAATTCTTCTCATCAACTTATCTCCGCTAATGTGATATCATTCGAAGTTCAATGACATTTTTAATAAGTTATTATTACTACTTTACTATAATTAATATCACAATTAATATTTTTATATTATTATAATCACTCTTTTTATAAATTATATATATATGTTAAAAAAGAATAGACCCTAATAAAACTTATGCATCAAAAGTAACTTGCGTCTTCATCAACATTATTCCAAAAAAGGCTGCAATGCACTCAATAAAAGAAAGTCAACATATAGCACATAGTGCCTTATCCTCAACTAACCATCAATGAACAAAGATGAATTAATGCACCTTAACCATGACTTTCTCCATTCAATAGCAACAAAAGAATCATCAACCCAAGTTGAAGTAATATACATCTTTAGAAGTATAGAACATCCTACAATATTATTATCAAATTTGATATCATATAATTAGGATTAAAAAAATTAATGCATTGCTGTTTTTTTTTTTGTTGCTATACTATTACTATTATCATGTATTTAATTATGATCGGTACTATTGTTATTATTTTTATCATTATTAAAGTATTTATCATTAATTTTGTATTATTGTTGTTGTTGCTACCACTATTGCTGCTGTTGTTGCTGCTA
Source organism: Tamarix austromongolica (assembly GCA_039764185.1). Taxonomy (NCBI): domain Eukaryota; kingdom Viridiplantae; phylum Streptophyta; class Magnoliopsida; order Caryophyllales; family Tamaricaceae; genus Tamarix; species Tamarix austromongolica. The sequence continues at coordinate 77,480,399 of CM077818.1, read as the reverse complement.
CTGCTACTATTATGAAATTTTGTGATATGATGCAATCGATCGATTATTAATGATCAATATAAGTTCATATTATACAAGGATTGCATGACATACGAATATAACATAACAATAAAATAATATTTGAACTCGATATAACCTAGATTATAATGAAGATGAACAAGTTTTAGCTTAAAATACATAAATAAAGTAATTGAAAATACTTTTCAATTTAAAATGTCGATCACAAAGTAACAATACCTCCAAAGATAAGTTGGGTTCCTCGACTAAACCAATCAGTTAGTTAGGGGAAACTGATTGACTAGTGGACGGACAATCAACTGGTAGACCCAAACCAATCGATTGTTTTGTTGAGTTGGTCACATTTTTTAATTTGATTTTTCTAGAAAAATCCCTTACACTAAAATAGAACCTTACCAACCCATACCAATTGTCTCTAAGAGATTCCAAACCATTTTTATGATGCATTTAACCCAAAATATTGTCTTAATTTGCTCTAGAGGTTGATTGAGACCAATGAGGGAGAGAGATGACCTCAACCATTATCTTCTTCCTTCTCTCTTCTCTACCAGATTTTGAGATTGATTGCTTTGACCTCATGCATACTTCTAAGAAATTGGAATATTCCTTCTATGTTCTCCTCCCATTTCTTCATTTATGTATGCTAAATTTAGCCTGATTGACCTAAGTTCCCTAGTTTGTTCTGATCGAATTCCCCGACCTTAATCATCATTGTAATTCACCTTTCTTTCAACCATCGAACTCCCTTAAGTTCTACATTCTCCTCTCTTCTTTCCACACTCGAGCACTTGCTAATTTACTTTGCACATTCTCTTGATCCTATTTCTAGCTCTATCTTGTTTCAATTGTTAAGCAAAGCAAAGTTAGATTTTGGGAAAATATTAAGTGGTCCAATTGAGCTTTCTCTATTTTTTTTCTCAAAGGTATGTCCTTAATCCTTTCTATTTTCTTTTTTTTTTAATTTGATAAGGTTTTTGGTATAATATATGAGTTAATATTTTTTTCTGTTAAGGTTTTAAGAGTTGAATTTTTCACAGATTTGGAAATTTTATTTTTAAGGAGATTTAGCCTACATCAAGTAAGTTATTATTGTTCTTAAAATGTTAGCATGTGTTTATGCATGAAATGTGATATGTTATTTGGTTGATATAGGTTGGTATGAATAAATATAGATGTATGCACGAATTGCCTGCTTAATGACATAAATTGAGTAAAAAGCATGAAAATGGATAAAATAGGTTATGATGACATTATGGTGAGAAATGCATGGTAGTATAGTTAAATATATGTTAGATGATGTTGATACAAGTTCTAATGTGGTTATAAATGATTTTTATGCAAGAATCTATATGAATATTGTAGTTTGATGCTGTGGTAGGGCAAACTGATGGATTGGTTCTTAGAACAGTTGACTAGTTGACCCAACCCATCGACTAGCATGCCTATAGAGACCTTAGTATTGCTATCTGCTTAAACCCATCAACTGATTTTGAAAAAATGATAAGCTAGTTTGAAGGAAGCATGGTCTATTTGGGTCAAACCGATCGAATGGTTAACCCAAACCGATTGATTGGTTAGGCCAGACCGATCACTGGTTCGCTTAATTTATTTCTTTTAAGTCTGGCTATGGTTTGAGATTATTATTGGTATTATATCATAGTTATTAATGGGATAAAGTGCTAATTTCATCATGGACTATTAGCCTAATTGAGGGATTAAAACGGATCATATCTTATGCATACATAATGAGTAAGGTAAAGGTTAAAGGTGTACTTCACTTATAATAAATGATAGTATGGAGATAAGAGTAATGGGAATCAGTAAGGGTATGAATTAAACCATATGGCGGATTTAACTAAATTTGGCCAAGGGTAATTGGATACCCACATGGTTGGGAAAACTAGAAATCAAAGGATTAATATGGTTTAATACGAGAATTTACCTTATTTGCTTGTATGGGCCTTGTATGATCACCCATCCTTATGAATAAAATACTAATCACTTAAAGTGAAAGAAACTTGAGTTGAGTATGGGTTTGGGTTACCTAATCCTTGATTAGATACCAGGGGTTAGTCTTCCTTTGGGCATTTTTTATGTCTTAGGGATTTGCCTTTGGGTGGGATCTTGAGAGGTCCCAGTGCCTTACCTACTCTAGACACTAATGACGTACTAGGGGGTATCGATATTAAAGGGTCTGGTTACCTAGGTGGTTGGCTTTGACCTAAACTTATGTCTATATTGGTTGGTTTCAGCCTGAACTTATGTCTATATTGGTTGGCTTTGACCCAGACTTATGTCCATTGTGGTGATTGGCTTTAACCTAAACTTATGTCCACTTAGTGCTTGGATTTAGCTTGAACTTTATGTCCCTTTTTGGATAGGCTTCCATGGTAAGTGAAACAATAAACTGGTACACAATCCATTGCTCGATGATAATAAAAATATGGTTGGTAAATACTGGGTAATGAATATGAATGATTATCAAATGAACGGTTGACAATTGGTTATGCAATGGAAGTAATGAAATGATTAACTAAATGGTTTGATTTAGCCCATGCACTTGATTAACTGGTTATGGAATGGAACCTTAATTGCGGTGATTGGCCTATATCTTACATGGATAAATGGAGAGCATATATTAATGAAACTAAATAAACAAAAATAACCCTAGGGGTTGTTGGGCTACTTTATGTTGTTACTCATGCAAGTGGTTATGTTAAAGTGCTATGGTATCCTAAGCATGATGTTTATACAGTGATGACGTTGAATATGATGGCATGTGCTATGCACTCTTACTTTATGCATAATGTCCTACCATGATACATGTTATATATTGTGATAAATTAGCATGCTTGTGTACATTGAGGGAGGAAATTGGCTTACTCATCACGTAGTGTACTGATGTGTCTGTTTGCTTAGTCACCTACACACTCCCACGAGTAGAGGACAATATGCAGGTTTTTGGAGATACTTAGTAAAGGGCCTACCTTAGTGGAGTCGAAGCTTGTGAGAGATGACATTTAGAAGGTTGTGACGGGGTCCATAGAGGACTATGGTATTTGTTTTGGGCCTCATGCCCCAGTTCATATTTTGTAATTCCATAGATTTAGGATGTAATATGTAATGATTTGATAGGAACCTATTAGGGCCACTTATTGTAGACATTTTGGAATGGCTTCAATTAAATTGCTATCTACACACTCTGTTGTTTTCATGTTTTGATGGGTTAGCCTTATATCTGATATGGGGTAGGCAGTGAACGTGATACGAACCCAAAGGGGGTACTCCCCCAGAGGGCCCCAGGGGTACTCCCCCGGGAAGAGCCCTAACTCCACCCAAAAGCTAGCTCAAGAGGTGAGGACTGACTCCCCCATATAAACTGCCCAAAGATCCCCTCAGTAACCGATGTAGGAATCCCACATCACCCACCCCCTTTAGACTGCACGTCCTCGTGCTGCCTCTGTCGGCGATCGGCACGCAAGACTGCAGGGAGGTTTGACTGAGGATAGCTCTGATATCAGATGATACGAACCCAAAGGGGGTACTCCCCCAGAGGGCCCCAGGGGTACTCTCCCGGGAAGAGCCCTAACTCCACCCAAAAGCTAGCTCAAGAGGTGAGGACTGACTCCCCCATATAAACTGCCCAAAGATCCCCTCAGTAACCGATGTGGGAATCCCACATCAGAACGTCTACCCTATGTTAGGCATGGTAGTAACACCCCATTTTTCTAAATATTTCCTACTTCCACAACATGTTTTAACGAAATTTTTTGGTAATAAAAAAGGGAGGGTGTTATGCTTTTGAAGGTATAAAGTTCGATGTTAATCAATAATGTCCTCAATAGTCTGCCACTATACTATATGAGCCTCTTTATAGTCCCAAAAGGTTTAGTTAAAGAAATCATCCAGATTTAGATGAATGTCTTCTAGGCAATAAGTGGAGATATAAAGAAACTACCACTAGTTAGTCGGGAAATAATCCAAAAACCTAGAAGCTTAGGGGGTTTGGGCATCTGAGATTTGATACTTAAAAACAATGATTTTCTCTTAAAAAAATATAGGACACTTTTTGGATTAAAGAGAAGAAAGAGAAGGGATTTTGACATGAAACACTCATAAAATTTTTAATGGATGCCTGTACAAAGATTCCTTAAAACCTTCATGTCAAACATTGACTAAGGTAGCACGGGGACGTGTGGTATAAATGAGTTGAATGATGTGATTCCACAATAGTTGCCAAAAGAGTTGTTGGGTAAGTTACAAAGTGTGGGTAAACCTCTACACTTGAATTAACATTTGTGGTGGAGTTAGGTCTCGTAGAAAGTATGTTGCACCTAGTTCTTCCATCAATTTGGAGTGTAAACCTAGGTTAAGCAACATTAACTTAACCTAGATTCATCCAAAATAATAATAATTGAGAAAGGAGGTTAATAATAATAATAAATGCATCACCCAATTTGGGTTAACCTCAAAACAAATACCATTACTAATATTAGACTTCTCTTTATTTACCACATAAGGGATATAACAACATAGGTTAACTGAGGAAAAAAATACTCAAGGCCTTTTGGTGCAATTACTTGGGTTGCACGGAGCATAATTTTTATGCAAGTTCTAGTTAGTCTTCTATTTACATCAAGTGGCTTGGTCCCTTTATACACTAAGGGATCAAAAACTAAACCAACTAGATGATTCTAGATTAATTATGAGCTACCAAAATAATAAGGCTAAACTAACCCAGCAAAGATATTAAAAATGGTTGAATTATCTCTAACCCTAACCTAAGGCATACATGGTAGCCAAGGAATATAAAGTGTTTATCTCACCATGAATAATAGATATAAACTAGGTATGTAGGTAATAAAACACTCCTATGACTATCTTAATCAAGAAGGGTTGCTAGTAACAAGGAAGGGTAGGCTAAACAAGTTGCCTTGCTTCACTAGTGCACGTAATATCCAAAATATATTTTTCAAGAAACAAAAGTGTAACATCCTTGGTTTTAAACTTGTACAAACAAAAATAATAAAATATTAAAACATGGAAGCATAAAATTGATTATGGATTTATTACTCCCAAACTACATACAAATGAAGTTCCCGCCACTTAAGTCATACCTAATGTAAGTCCAATAAATCTATCACAAACAATGAAATGATATAATGTAAATGTAAAATAGTAAATAAATAAAACAAACAAATAAATAAATAATGTCCATTAAATTAATATAATGCCAATATATAAAAAAAAATGCATAGTAGCTCTAGATATCCTCATCTCTAGCTCAACATAACCTTTATTAAGGTTCAACTATGTACTCAATATGCACTAGATCATCTGCTCACTCGACACATATCACATGTTTCATTTAATAACCAAGTATGCACGAGACCAATGTTGAGTAGGCCACATACACCGCCAAAATATATGATTCATACTATAATTCACAAGCATGATAGGCATGATGAATTGTATATATGGTAAACTATGCATAATATAAATTACCATATAATTGTACACACACTTGAAATTTTACCACATAATATTATCAACTGATCTAATATAGATAGTCATCACAACCAAATAGGAAAGTCATTGCCAACCCATCCCTAGGAGGCCAACTCTAGAGAACACCTAAATTTGGTCTTTCCACTTTTAATTATTACTATGTTATTCCACCACGGCAAATAATTACACACCATACAAAAAGGTCCAAACAATCCATTTTATAATACACACACTACAAAATAATTCATTTATCCCAATGATACCTTATTTGTTGGTAAAAACTATTTTTTTTGTTGGCAAAACTTGTTATCAACAAAACTTTTTCTATGACAAAACTATAGGTAAAAACTTTGTGGTTAAAACTTTTTCCCATAGATATATATGATCTATTAGGAATAATTGATAATGCCCACAGATATTTTTCTGTTAGTAAAACTTATACCTACAATTATATATATGAGTAAAAGTATTAACCACAACAAAATATCTGTTGCTAAAACTATATATATATATAACAACAACAATGTCCATAATACCTGTTGTAGCAATATTTACCTGTAATAACAATTTATCCTTATATAAAATTAAGTACACCATACATAATCATCATTGTTTAGTTTAATTATCAAAGCAATAATAGTCTTGTAAGTAAAATACTATGTATACAACTTGTAATATACGTTAGTATACAATACATCTTCATTAACACAGAAAGCACGATCCTCTTCATTCACATCCTATTCAGCATCTCCAACTACATTAGCATCTTCAACATTCTCTTTGATAAACAAAAAGATGTATTCCCTAAGAAAATATACATATAACTTAATCAGATTAATATAAATTGATACCCAAAATCTGAATAATGAAGGTAGTTTAAAATTTTCTAATAAAATAATATGAGTCCTTAATTAAGAGGGAGAATAAGTGTGAACAAAATTAAGCATTTTCAAGAAAAGTTAAAATGACTCTCCAATATCTATTTTGTTGGGGGAAGCATTCTCAATAGTTTTATAACTTCATCACAAAATGATAGAACAAAAAGAAAAACTAGAAATTTGATAGAGTTTGAGTATTTTTCTACATGTAATAATGTAGCTTGAGGCCTTGATCAAGTAAGCATAGTTCACATGACATGCTTATTTCAATCATCAACTAATTTCAATGTTTAAAATTTGCACTCTTGGAGCCATAGATCACAATTTTGAAACCCTAGTATTCTATAGGTCTTTTGGAAGTAATTTGTTGGAAATAAATATAAGAGTCATGATGGCCTATACATCTAGACCTCCCTAGCCTATATCAATGATATGGTTCATATTTGGGTGTTACTTTAGTCTTATAAATATTAATTAGAAAGTGATATCTTCTAGGGTGAGCAACAATCAATAACTTCAAGCCTTACAATTTAAGATTTTTGGTTTTTGGCAGGGTAGAATCAATTTATTCCACAAGTTCAAATATTTATAGCTCCCTTTTATGCAAGATGGGTGATTTCTAGAACTAGTATAAACAAGCTCATGCTTTAGGGCCAAACAAATTATGCATGCACAAGAGAATGTTGAAAGTATAAAACCATTAATCAATCCAAACCCAACAACTTAAGATTTTAGGTTCACTAGTTCAAATACATAGTATAAAAAAGGCAGCAGGTGACAAATTATCACCTGAAAAGAAAAATATTTTTAATGAATCTTCCCTTTAGGTGTACTCCAATTAAACTTAAATATAATTGATATATTAGCTTGTCTAAAAATTACCCTTAGGCACTTGTCAAGACCTTAATTTCTTTTTCTAAATAATGTAATTCAGAAACTAATTGTATATACAAGCACTAGTTGGTATTATTAAAAGTCAATGTTCTTTCTATTTTTGATGTCTTAACATGGCCACCTACTAAATTTAATGTCATTCAATGAACAAAACAACAATGCACAAAATAAAAATGCTTGGTAGACACTGAGTTAGAAAATGAAATCCTATAGGGTAAAGAATCTACTAGTATCCACATAACCACAAACAACATTAAAGAAGCAAAAAAGTATTTACTTACCATCAAGATAAATGAAATTTGCTTTTACAAGCAATGCTATAAGCTAGTAGAGTCCATAAATCCACTCCTAGAACTTAAACCTAATATTTGTAAAGCATGAGATTGTAAAAAAAAAAAGGCCAAACATAAAGTGTCAACAACACTCAAGCTACTCTACAATCTCTAAAACTAGCACCGTGAAGCCACTGAATTGTCCTTTAATTTAAACATATAAAGGCTTATTTGTATTTAGATTTTAAACCACTTGCATGATATCAATATTAGGTTGTAATGTGAAGTTTTAGGGTCAACTATGGAATTGAAAGCAATAGACATCCCTACCACATAGCACATGCTATAAACAAATATACAAACTATCTATAACTTCAAATTTCAATCATACATGTAATTTCAATTTTTAATCAAACAACAAATAATTTCAATTTTCAACCAAACAACTTGTAATTTCAAAATTTCAACATGCAATTTTAGTTACCAATACCTACCTTAGCTACAAAAGTCCAAAAATAATCAAATGCCAATATTCAAAAAAGGAAGTGATTGGCAATTAACCTCATTTTGATGCAAAATTAAAAGATCTAGAAACAACAAAAATGAAAGAGATTACATATTTAAACTTTACGAATTGAAAGATTAATATGCTAAGTAATGAGAGAGATGAGTTAGGAACCCAAATAAGTTTCTTGTTATAAATAAATAAAAAACTAATTGATTTTATACTAATTATTAGAAAATAAATCAAATATATCAAAAAGGACTTAAAGGATTAGGTTTTATAATTAATACATCAAAGCAAATAATTTTGGAGAATTGATCTAAAAAAATAAGTTATAGATATAGTTTAACTGATTTTAAACAAAAAATAATGACCAACAAGTAAAAGAATCAAACACAACTAAGTTTTATGACCCATACCCAAAATTTAGGGATTTTAAGTCTGAAATGAAAATTTGGACAACTCAAATCAATTAACCATAATAAAGGCTCAAAAAATATAATTAAACTAATTCTAAACAAATGCAAACAATCAATTTTAGCAAACAAAATAACAATGTTGACCAATTCCAAATAATCACTTTCAAAGTAAAGTTTTAACTCCAAACCATAATATGGTAAAATCCTATTAATTTCTTCAAATTGAAAGTTTAGAAATGCAATTATACACATTCTATTACATATTGACTAATAAATTTAATAAAATAACCAAATGATCAATCAAATTTCAAAATCGCAACAATTTTAACCAAGAAATCCAATTTCGATCGATTCTACCCAAAATTTTCAAATTGACACTTCCAACCTGCAATTAAAAACATTTCAAAGAATTTTTTAGATTCAATTGGTAAAAATATCTTCAAAATCAGACTAACCCGAGCTATATAGATATATGCAGGTTAAAAATCTAAATTTCATAAATCAACCATATATCATACAATCAACCCTTCCGAATAAATCATCTATCTCGTATATACATAATATAACAACAAATTTAGCTTAACAACTTTTCATAAGCTAATTCACAAGTCAATACAAAAATTAAAGTTAGGGCTTGAAGATTACACTAAGTAAAATCTGCCATTACAAAACAAGAGGAGCTCAACCAGGACGAGGAGCAACAATAGTGCTTAGGCGGTCAGACGGAGCTTCGACAATGGTGGGGGTGCTTCTGTTGTGGCTCAATGTTGGTTCATTGCTACCACACACTACGTTGCTGCTATCATTAGTACTTCCCATTTGTGGTTAGCGGCTTAATGTTGTGGTGGTGGTGGTTCACTGCCCATGCTTAGGTGGCGGCAGTTATAGTGGAGGATGGAGCTAAGTAGAAGTGTGAGCAGGTCAAGGTAGAGCATTTGCCCTTTAGTAGTTGGCTGCTATTTTGCAAACAACTAGTTTCCCCTAGTCGTTGGCTGGCTAAAGGTGACAGAGGTAGTGGCTTGGTAGTGGCAGCAGGGTGTGATGGTGTTGTAAGATGGAGGTCGAAGGTAGGTCTGCATGGAGTTGAGATCAAAGAGGTTGAACAAGAGAAAAGGAATGGGAAAAGAAAGATAATAAGGGAAAGAAGGTTAGGTTCAAATGGATTTAAGGTTTTCTTTTAATCAATACATATATAAAACAGCTAAAACAAAATAAATATCTAAAAATAAGGTAGGTAAATAAAACTTTTCAGTCAAGACAAAATTTAACAAAAATGCTTTTCTAAAAAAATGTATAAATAGCTTTTCAAAGAAAAATAAAAGACTTATCCAATTAAATGATATAATATAAGCTAAATTATAACACTTATTAATATAGAAATATGATTTTAAAATAAATATGAAAATAAATCAGAGAATTAATTTTATGGAAGTTAATCGATTATGAATAATTCAACACATTTTTTTTAAAATTCATTCGTAAGAAAATGAAAAAATAAAAGAAAAATATTTTTCGAAAGAAAATGATAATTAAATTGAGGAAACTCTTAATTTAAAATATTCTAAATCTCTTATCAACCTCATAAAATTAAATAAAATCATTAAAATAATTTTACTACTTTAAAAATATTTTATTATTTAAAACAATTTATTTCCACAAACAAAATATAATTCCACAACAAAGTTATAATTACATGACGAAGTTATAATTGAAAACAAATTTAATTCAAATATGAAAATAAATATATTTTAAAAAAAATAAATATACATTTTACATGAAAATAACAATTTATTTTATATAGAAATTGAATCACATGAATTTAGTAAAATCGTAGTAGTGGACGAATTTATATAGAATTATCTACAATGATAGATGATTAATTAAATTTCAAAATAAATTTGAAATTGTTGATAAAACCTTATAGCGAATCAAAAATTTTTAAATTTTTTTTAAGAAAATCACAATTTCAAAAAAATAAGTGAATTAAAATAACATTAAGAGTCGATACTCATAAATCAATACCAATATTTTATGGGAAATTAGATTTTGAAAATTCAAAGGGTTACAACAAACCTCACCAATTTCTTAAATCATTCAATTCATGACCAATGAATAAAAATTATATTTGATTCAAATAAGTGAAGTCAATAGCAAAAAATTAGCAACCTATAAACAAAATTCAAAAACAAGAACTATCATAATAAATTTTCTAGAAAACAAATATGAGGTTCAAGAATCAAGGTTGTGCCTCCAAAAGATTTTAGAGAAGTGACTTCTCAACCAACTCAAGTTACAAAGAATCATTAAGAAATTTTAAATTGATTTAAGAACATTAAATGAGCAAGAATTATAGAAAATTGTTCAACTCTATAAAAAATGACATTAATGGTTAGGTTTAATAACAAAAATTGACCAATCCCATATAATTGACCCAATTGATAGGAAAGAAAAGAAATTAAATATATTTTAAAGTAATCCTATTTGGCAATTGAAACAAACTCTATAAAAGTTTCACTTAATTTTATCAAATAAATTTCAAATATTAGGGCTTTTAAACCCGAACTACAAATTAGCCAATTCAAATCAATAGCTTGAAAGCAACATTAACCTAATTCTAATTAAATTTGGGTAGTTAATGTCAATAAAAATAATCACACAAATAACCAATTTAAGATAATCAGGTCCATAAGTTATGGTTTCAACCTGAAATGCAATCGAGTTAATTCTTGCTAATTTTATAAATCAATTGATCAAAAATGGTTCAAAGAAATTATTCTAAAGTGTATTATAAAACCAATTGATAGAAATAGCGTAAGACTAAATCCAATTTTAAATACATAAGCTCACCTATTAGGGTTAGAACCAAAATCCCAATTCATTTATTTTCACACCAGTTCCTCAAATTAAAGCTTTCATCATACAATTAAACATTTTTTAAGACATATTGCAAAGTTAAGTTGTTAAAAATAACTTAATCAAACGGACCCAAAATAGCTGGAAATATTCATATTAAAATTCAAGAAATCAACCACATACACAACATTCAATGCAACCAAATTAATCATACAACTTGCATATACACAATCAAACGACTAATTTAGCTTATCAAAATCTAATTCACCCAAAATCAATTCAAATTGGAAGTTAGGATTAGGGAAATTATACCACATGAAAATCTAGATGGAGTACTTCGGTGTGAGCACACGAAACTGGAGGAGGGATGGCACCCTAACTAGTGTTTAAAGGACAAGGAGGTTGCAATAGTGGTGGCTTGACACTTGTGTAGTGGCCTAAACTAGACACTAGATATTGCTCGGCCACTACATCGTTGTGATTTGCTATTGTCTGCCATTTGATGTTTGAGGTCCTCGATCTAGGGTCAGTAATAGCGGAAAAGGGTAGAGAAGAGGAAAGTAGAGTTGGGAAGGGTTGATAACTTGGGGGAGCTGGGGTCCAGGTTGAGCATGTCTGACTCCCCTGGTGTTGGCTATGTCAGTCATGATACAAAAAAGGAAAAGGAAAGAGAAAAAGCAAGTCAATTTAGATTTTTTTTTTTAAAAACACGAAGGTACTTTATTGAAATATCTAAAATTAAAATTTATTATACTTTTTCAACCAAAAATTATTTAACAAAAAACACTCAAAGATCTAGAAAAGCTAAAATTACTAAAACAACTAATTAAAGAATAAAAAAAGGCTTCCTTGATTAAAATATTAACGATTAAAAAAATCATATAGCTTGCAGAAAAAGAATTAAAATATCAAAATAATAACAAAAATACATTAGAAAAATATATAAATTAAAATTTTAATAATTTAAATAATTTTCAAAAATTTTCCTCCATAAAAAAATGGAGAACGGAAACAAATTAATTTTGGAGAAAAAATTATAAATAAGTTGTAAAAACCTTTAATTTAATTTTTTTGAAGGTTTCATCAATCTATTAAAAATAAATAAATATAAAAATGGAAATACTTTTTATAGATAAAAAATTATTAAAATAATTATACTACTTCAAAGTGATGTTTATAATTTAACAAATTCATTTTTATTGGCAAAATATAGTTTTAAAATAAAGTCTTAATCAAAGTACAAAGTCATAATAAAAAAGGAATTTAAAATATTTGCACAAAACACGTGATAGAAATGAAAAAAAAATTCAATGTGAATTGATATCATATTAATTTAATAGAATCAAAACCATGAATAAATGTTTTATAAAATAATTCACAATGACAAATTATTATATAAATTTTAATATAACTTTGAAGTTGTTAATAAAACTATAAAACCAATCACAAATAAAATATTTAAATGCTTTCATCAAATCCCTTTAATAAAATCATTAAGCTTAAGAAAAATAAATAAAAAAATATGGAGTATTACTATAATTATATAAATAACTATAATAATATCATACCTAAAATATCTAACAATGGGAGTGCACCACCCCCAAGAACTCATCACACTGATCAAGCAATGAAACCCCCACCCTATAAGTCATTTGAAGTGTGACTTAAATGATTATTACTTTTATTATGATATTTACTAATATAATTTATATAATAAAGATAGTTACTATAATAATAATAATAATTATTATTATTATTACTATTATTGTTATTTTAATTATCATATTTATGCTATAATAATATTAATAATGTTTATAATGATAATTATTAATATGGTTATATATTATATTAGTAGTATTGAATATAAAAATTGGTAATTATGATAATTAGAGAAGTATCTCATGTATAAGAGAAATGAATGTGTTATGTTAATGGATATAATAATAGTTGAAACCTTTGTATTCCTTACATACTAATACTAACAGATTGGGTATTATTTTGTTGGTACTAATATCTATTGATATAAAAGTATACAAAAGATATGTTGGTATAATATACTATTATCAACACATAAAAAATTTCTATGAAAAAACTTTCTTCATTGGCCATAAAAAAATATCTTTTGGTATTAGTAACTTTTGCCAGCATAAAAAATTCTATGACTAAATTTCTATTAGTACAAGTCACATATTTTGTAGTGACATTATTTTATAGGAATCATTTATTCCAAAAACCCTTATGAGGCAAAGATGTTTATTCCATTATTTCAACCAATGCCAAAGAACATTAGGTCTTTTATAAGCTACGACCATGAATATTATAACCCATACTAAATGATAAATAATAATAATGTCCGTCATAACTATAATATCACATATATTTATATTTTGAAACATAGTCCTAGCCACATACATGTTGTTTTTATTATGTTCCAAAGATGACAATATAGCATGCCAAGATATCATGAAATTATTTATAAAAAATCAATAGCGTGTGTCACCAAGGATCACCTCACACATAACACTAGAGCATCTTGGATCATGCATTACGTTTTTAGTTTTGCGTACCTCAAAATATGGATAGCAATTCACCTATATATGGGTATTTAGACGTGTAGATGGCTTACGGGAAATGCAACCCAATCACCAAAAATCCTCAGTCGACAAATTCTATAATTAACACCAATATATTATTAATGCTGGGTGAAATAAATTAAAAAAAAGTACTATAGAAATCTTAGGTCCATTATATCAAAATCCATAACTTTTGTGTGTGTGTGTGTGTGTGTGTGTGTGTGTGTGTGTGTGTGTGTGTGTGTGTATAAGCCCCGCGTTTGGATATAGGAATGCTTTAATAGCAAAGTACCAACGAGTTGTCAATTCAGGTTTACAAAATTTGTTGAGCAACCCTGGATTAAATTAATCTATTATTAGTATTAATCAAGTATCATACGTATGAAAATTAAATTAGTGTCTAAGGGTTTACCAATTTATAATTATTTGACCTCTACAATATTATTTGACATTAAGGGTAGTATATAGATAGATAAGTTAGCTAACGATATACAAATAGATGAGAGGGATAAGGATCTTTCAATTAAGATTCGCCTAGTTATTAAGACTAAAGCTGAATATGAAACTAATTAGATTTACTAAATTTATCATAGTAACCTAAATCTCACGCTATAAATTTATTTATTTTATCATCTCCATGTATGGAATTATAGTAAACATTCAAATACCAATTAGTTATCAAATAGATGCAGCCCTATACCCATAACTAAGTAAATTGCACCTCGTACGAATATGCGTGCTATTAGCTTATCCTAAATTCATTTAACAAACTTGAAAAATCTAATTAACTGTTAATAAAATTTATTAACTAACCTATAAAGATACGCAACTATAACAAACAATTGTTAAATTAGAGCTTGTTTAGTTATCTAGAATAATTAACTATTTTGAAATTTTTTCAGACATTTTTTTTTAAAAAAAAATGAATAACTTTTTTTTTTGGATAAATAACTTCAGTCGATAGGATTATGAGCCTCCCTTGTTCTTTTTCTTTTTTTTTTTCTTTTTGTTTCTCCTAATCAAAACTACAGCCGTAACACTAGAAATCTTGAAGTACTCATGCCATGCGGACCATTCTTTACACCCGTGCGATCTAACCGCTCAACCCGGCAACGAAGTGACTATGAAGTCATGTTTTGCATCTTCTTTTGCATGGATGACATAGCACAATAAGGCAATTAAAAGCTTATCCTTTAGCACGTAGTTTCGTCAATTACCCTTCCAAGTTTGAAAAGAAAATAATTTCTCATCCCTGTCACATCATCCACGGAAACTAAGATGTAGTTCCATTTTAAACGCTGATTGATCAAAATACCCACTTCCGACAAAAACTCCATAGTATCATATTAAATCACTTATATTTTATTCAACAATCATTTGATCACATTACTTATAAAATATTAGGTAGCACCCTCAAAACCTACTAGGTCAAGATTATTCCTCATATTACCATTAAATGACCATAATACCCTCATGATACTCATATATTTTTAAAAGCCTCATGAATTCCAATATCAACACATATCAATCCCCAACATTTATACGAGATATGTAACTCCAAATGTATATATATAAATACCATGTCTCTAATATTATATCCAAACACATACTTTCACATTTTCCTCTCTTTTAAGATAGGATATCATAGCATGATCATAATTAATATTATTGACATAATTACTACAACAAGATATACATACAAACACATGTTATACATACAAGTCTAACTACGACATGTATCCTTACCAATAAGGACACTAGACTCTAAGTATGAAACCCTAAATTGCCTCCTCCAAGTTCATATGAATATTACCCATGAAAATGAGGATAATTCATAATTATAACTTAAGAATAACAATCAAGGAGGGTGGAAATGGGAATAACCAAAATAATTGGAAAGTTTGGGTTGTGTGGAAATGTGGTGGAAGTTATGATGGCTTTAAGGTGGTGTTTGAGTGGTTTTTAAGTGGAGCATGGGTGTATTAGAAGGGAGTACGTGTGTGCTAAAGGAAGGGAATGACCTTGGCATGCAACGCATGCATGGGTTAAGAGTTGAGAACGCGCACGAGAGGGTTGTGTGAGATTCGCTCAATCATGCATGAAGTGCACAGGTAGGAATGAGGTGATCGTGGCTATACACAGAACCATGCATGAGCATGCACAGCTAGGTTGTGCGAGGTGCACACATCCATGCACCTCAACAAAAATGAACAAAGCACAATAAGGAAGAAGGAAAAAGAAGTGGTGTGAGGTGGCGATGGCAATAGACGATGAGGGGGAATTATGGATTGGTATTGGTGGTTGGTTTCACAATAAAATGGTGGTAATTGGTGGTCAAGAATTTGGGGGAAAAAAGTAAAATAAAAAGAAAAGGATAAAATGAAAAAGGAAAAGGATTATGAAAATTAAAGATGCAGGCAATTCTGATTTTGGTTTAGATCCATTCAATCCACATTATTCTGTAGTTATTTGGTATTAAAATTATGGTTATTGAAGAGATATGGTAATCAAGATGGTTAAAAGATTAAATATTAAGAATTTTAATCAATCTATCAATTCAAGATTATTAAAATTGAAGATGAGGGCAATTATGGTTCAAAACCAATTGAAAAAGGTCTTATTCGATCATTCTAATAACCCAGATTCAATGACGGATGAAAGATTTGAAGAGATTTATCTGAAGGTCCTCTTTACCATAGAATTGTGCTTGTAGGATAAGGTATTGTGGGAAGTGGCAAAGGAATCAACAACATCTACCTTATGGTTGAAGCTTGAGTCATTGTACATGACGAAATCAGTAGCAAATCGACTATAGTTAAAGAGTCAACTTCATGAACTAAAATTAGGTAAAGGTCAATCTTTAAAATTTTATTTGGATTAATTTGATTATATTATGATAGATTTACATAACATAGAAGTCAAATTAGATGATGCAAATTTGACTATTATGCTATTGTGTTATTTACCTGCTAGTTTTATGCATTTTTGTGATACTATATTTTATGGGAAGGACGAGTGAGTCCTTGAGGATGTGAAATCCACAATGCTACAATGAGAGTTAATTGATAGTTAGTTGACTGGTAGTGGTACTTATAGGGTCTCACATAGTTAGGGTCTCAGGGACTTGTAGCAAGGGAAGGAATCAGAAATGAGGGTATAGTACATGTAAGAAGTCCATATCTAAATCAAAAATTTGGTAAAAGAATGTGACATGCTATGAGTGTCACAAGAGAGGGTATATTAAGAATTTTTTTCTAATTGGAAGCCCAGTAATAATCCTAGTATCTAGTACGAAGAATGATGTTGTTCTTGCCCTTGATGACAATGATGAAGATGTGTTGATGATTACTGATAAACAAAATAAGATCAGTGATAGATGGATATTAGATTTTTGGTATTCTTACCATATATGTCCCAACCGAATTTAGTTTATTACGTTCAAGGTGACTCAAGGTGAAGTTGTCTTGATAGATAACAATGTTGCTCGTAAAGTTGTGGGGATTGATATGGTGAAGGTGAGGATGCATGATGGTGTGGTCAGAACATTGTCTAACATGAGGTAAGCCACTAATATGACCAAGACCCTTATTTCTTTGAGTTCTTTGGATTCTAATGGATACCATTGTATTATTGAGGATGATACTCTGAGAGTTACAAAAGGGACTTTGGTGGCGATGAAGAGGAAGTGGACCAGGATACTACATGAGTTAATGGGTTCTATTGTTATGAAGACAACTATTGTGACATCGCTGAGGTTGACACACTTGAATGTTATGAGACTTTTATACATGAGACTAAGGCAAATGAGTGTCGGGGACTTTATAAGCTCTCTAAGAGGGGGTTGCTGAATAGATAGAGTATATGTACTATGGACTTCTGTGAGCATTGTGTCTTTGGTAAGTATAAGTGGATTAGCTTTTTGACATATAAGCATGGAACAATAACACCTATGGAGTATATTCATTCATATTTATAGGGTCTAAAAGGTGTGATTTCCAAAGGTAATTCACAATACTTGCTCACATTTATTGATGGATTCTTTCAAAAAATATGGGTATATTTCTTATAGCATAAGAATAATGCATTTGGTGTTTTCACATATTGGAATACCTTGCTAGATAAGCAAAATAGGAATCAAGTTAAGTATAGAAGGACAAATAATGGCTTTTGATTTTGTTGAGTAGAGTTTTACTGATTTCTAGTAAGACTATGGGATAACAAGATACTACACTTGTGTTGGGAGACCACAGTAGAATGGGATTTGATGTGGGGATGAATAAGACCTTATTGGAGAAGACTTGTTGTATGTTATCATAGGGAGGGGTAGGTAGAGAGTTTTGGAATGAGGTAATTCACATGGTAGCATAACTGGTGATTTAGTCACCAAATTGGTCCATTCAGTTGAAGACACTTGAAGATTTGTGGTCTGGTAAGCTTGGTAATTATTCTGATTTGCATGTATTTTGGTTGCTTTGCTTGTGATTATGTGAATGATAGTAAACTTGATCTAGATTCAAGAAGTGTATATTTCTTAGCTTTACATTCAGAGTGAAGAGGTGCAGGTTATGGGACCTAATTGCATCCAAGGTCTTGACTAGTAGGGATGTTACCTTTAATAAGTCTGTCTTCCCCTATAAGACTGAGTTTTGTGACTAGAAGGTGGAGCAGGATAGTAACTTGGGCTAGGTGGAGGTTGAGTTAGATGGTAGAGACCCTTTTGACAAATCCACTATTTCTAAAGTGGATAGATCCAATAAGTAGGTAGAGCAAAAGAGCGTTACTCCAGGCAAAACAAGGATAATTGTTAAGCCTCCAGTCAGGATTGGTTTTGAAAAATTGGTTGATGATGCTTTATCTAGTTTAGAGACTATTATTGATGTGCATTAGCCAACATCATTCTTAGAGCCTATTGAGAGTTTTGATTCTTCTTAGTGGTGTGCTACTATGGAGAAAGAGATGGAGTCCTTATTAAAGAAGCAAACATGGAAACTTGTGAAGGAACCTAGAAAGAAGAAGATAGTTGATTGTAAGTGGGTGTACATGTTCAAATAAGGAGCTCCAAGGATCGAGAGACCAAGATACAAGGCTCATTTTATTGCATGTGGATTCAATCTAATTTCAGGCATGTACTATAATGAGGTATTTTATCTTGTGGATAGATATGCTTCTATTCATACTTTGATTGCTCCTGTAGCTGTGCATGATCTAGAGTTGAAGCAACTGGATGTTCAAAATGTATTTTTTTTATGGTGATGACAAAGAGGAGAGTTACATGTGATATCTTGATGGGGGTTTTCTATTGAGGGGATGCATGATCATGTATGCCTATTGAAGAGGTCAATTTTTGAAATTAGGATTTATGAGCCCGAGATTAGTAACTCATGAGATAGGCTTATTATCTCATGTATAAGACCTTAGAGTTAGGATTTGAAATTTTATTTTATTGATAATAATAATATTTTAGAAAGAGGTATTATGTTTGGTCGATAAAAGAGTAACAAAAGAAGAATTATGGCAAAAGTGTGAAAGTAGTGTTTCTAGGGAATATAAGGGGCTTAATCTTAGAGAACAAACTTATGATCTTTGTGGTGTGTTTTACCTACTTTAAATATGTTATATACTTTTCAATTCAGTTATGAAAATGAAATTAATCATTTAGGGTGAAAGATCATCCGAGGTGTTGAGTCCGTTCCATCGGAAGATAATAGTGGATCAAGTGTATTTTCCCTGAGAGGTACTTTAGACCATTCCATCGGTTTAAGAATAGTGGCTCAGAAGCGTGTTGCCTTGAGTGGTGTTTTATGGTTTTTTTCTACTAAATAATAATAGTAGCTTAGGTGTTGTTCGTGAGATGTGCTTTAGTTTGTTTCACTGAATTAAGAATAGTGGGGCCCTAATCTTAACGTGAAAGATAATATGATTTGAGGTAAGTTACCTAATGGAGAATATATTAATGACTTAAAGTGGAAAAGTATGTGAATTAGGACTGAGGTTGGGTTTGTTCCATCATACTATGACAATGGCTTAGGTGTGTTGTCCTTGAGAGGTGCGTTCAAACCATTCACCGGTTTAAGAATAGTAGCTCAGGAGTATTTTTTTTAAGAAGTGTTTGGTTTGTTCCATTAGACGATAATAGTAGCTCAGGTGTATTGTCCCTAAGAGGTATTTCAGACTGTTCCATTAGTTTAAGAATAGTGGGGTTCCTAAATTCAGCGAAGATAAAAGAATGAAAATTGTTATCTCTAATAAAGAGGTCTAAATTAGTACTTATCTTGTGATATTTTATTTGTTCACATGTATACTTATCTTTGATATGAATGTATGTATTTAAATATATTCGTCACTCGATAATAGTGTCACCTTACTCAGTACATAACATACATACAATCAATTTTATGGGTGTGGAGATACTTTTCTGTACTAGGGGTTTGGGCAAAAATTCATATTATTCAAATGATTGTTTTATCCTTATACCTTTTTGGACTCTTAGATCTATAGTATTTTTTTATCTATATTTTGTTGTTGTATTAATCTCTAAACTCGTATTTGTATCTATGAAATTGCTCTTATTTTATATTTATGTTAGTTCATATTTTAATGGTTTTAGCCTTGTGATCTATATAAGGATGGTATAGTAAGCTAGACTTACATTGATTATGGTAGTAACACCCAATATTATTGGTTATAAGCTTCCACTATAAAATAAAATTTTTTAATAGCAAAATTTGGGGTGTTACACAAAATTCTTTTCGTCATCGAACAAAGAACATTAGCATTATGTATCACTTTATTTGGGGTACTATTGCTAATGAAAAAGTTGTGTTGGAGAATGTGGGTACTTTGGATAATCCAGCTGATATGCTAATAGAGTCACTCACCATAGGTAAATTTGGGTGTTTTTTGGACTTAATTGGTGTTCATATGTCCTGAGGTACTTTGTTGGGCCTTTTTTTCTGTACATATATTTACATGCTGTGCACCACAAATATTGTGTCAAGGTGGATAGTTGTGAGCTTTGATTTAGTATTTGATGCACAACATAGTATTGTGTTGGTTTGTACAAGTATTGAAGAAGTTTAATGAGGGATTGTGAGTTCTGTGATGAACATGGGGGCCCCATATTTATTAACATGAGCCGTGTCTACTCACATAATATGTTGATATGAGTTTCGAGCAAAAGGTCGAGAATAAGAAAATAAATACGAGGGATCATTCTTTCCAAACATGAGCATTGTTTTTCCTTACTTTTTGAAACACGTTATTTTATACAGTATACTTTTTTCTAGTATAAAAAAGATATAGGACCCTAGTAGTCAACTCATGCAACCCAACTTCTTATTCTTCTTCTTCATACAATTCTCTATAGTTAAAAAATTGTAGATTTGTGTAATTGATTCATTGATTAGTTGTAACTATACAAAGAGTACAAATATAGATCTCTATTTTTTCTTCAATTGTTATATTTTGTTATTGATCTATCAATTATCCATCATCTTATTAATTATAATTTTGGTATGGATTCATTTAATCCATGCTATTTCGCATCAACGGATTACCAATTTATAACTATTTGACCTCTACAATAGTAATTGACATTAAAGGTAGTACATAGATAAGTTAGCTAAGGTACGCATAGATAAGGTGGATAAGGATCTCTCAATTAAAATTAACCCAGTCATTCAGACTAAAGCTGAATAAGCAACTAGTTAGGTTTACTAAATTTATCATGGTAACCTAAATCTCACGGTATAAATTTATTGAATTCATCATCGCCATATATGGAATAATAATAGTAAACATTCAAATGCCGATTAATTATCTAATAGATGTAGCCCTATGGCTATACCCATAACTAAGTAAATTGCACCTCGTACGAATATACATGCTATTAGCTTATCCAACATTTATTTAGCAAACTTTGCAAAACTTAGTGGCTGTCAATAAAATTTATTAACTAACCTATAAAGTTATACAGCTGTAACAAACAGTCGTTCAATTAGTCTGTCGGATTATTATAAGTCTCGCTTTTTTTTAATCAAAACCAAAGCCGTAACACTTGAAATCTTAAAGTACTCATGCCATGCGGACCATACTTTACACCAGTGCGATCTAATCGCTCAACTCAGCAACAAAGTGATCCTGAAGTCATGCTATGCATCTTCTTTTGCATGGATGACGTATAACAATAAGCCAATTAAAGGCTTCTTATCCATTAGCACGTAGTTTCATCAATTACCCTTACATTTTTTTATTTTTTTTTATTTTTTTACTAATCTATGTCACATCATCCGCCTAACCTGTGATGCAGTAATGTTATAGAATTTCGATTAGCAGTGCATATAAGTAACGGAGTGGGGCTACTAATTATCTCCTGACGGTGTTAATTTGACCAACAGATAGTTTGCTCGCAAGTAATTTCTAGAATTTACTAATTTACTAAAGATAGGTAGTTGATAAATAATAGTAAAAATGGAAATCAATTAAAAATCTATTTACGACTGAATTTCTCAAACTAAGTAATTATCTTTTAAGTATATTAGTTATTAAAACTCTATTGATAACCCATTATTTATTACTATAATTTTTATGCATAGTAAAAATAACCATAATTTATATTCTTAATTATTTTAATTATTATTTTTATCTAAAATTTTGAGATATTGCATTAAGACCCTTGGATCCAATCCATACACTTTATTTTACAAAGGATGCTAGAATTTGACCAAAATGTCCAAATCCTAAATTTTCAATCAAGTCCCAAATAATTTTTTTTTTTTTCACGAGACGTTGATGGGAGGATGGGGAGCGGACACCTACACATTAGGCAGGACCTGAAACCTCGACTAGAAACTTGGAAGGTGAAATATGAAGCCATAAAACACGTCCCAATACCAAACTCCATAGGTGTCACTTGAGAAAATGTTGGGCTTTGTGAGTTATATTTGCATTGTTTAACCGCTCGAAAGAGAGCCATATTTAGGCTAAGGATTATCCCAAGTGTTTGATGACTCAAGTTTGTATGCATGTATTTTACTAATCCTCCACAAGATTGCAAAATTGTAAGCTATATTGTCATTTCTTTCCTTATATAGCAACATTTATCTCATAAATTTCTCATTTATGATGACAAAACACTTACAATATCATGAATGCCCCTGTGTTATCTTCCTAAGGTTGCTGAGGATCCAAATTAGCTTCTTTAAAGGCATTGTATTTGATGTAAGAGAAGATATATCTAATATTAAATGTATATTTGAATGAGCATTTTGAACTTAAACAACTACTTTTTAAAACTTATGTTATTTTTTTTTAAATTACTTTTTAAATATAGTAAAATAGTTGACTTATCAATTTTGTACAATTATCTCTCACCTAAACATAAACCGAAGACTTTGAATAAATCATCACTCTTTAATTGACACAAACCTTTTTTTCCTTTCGAGAGGGAAACACTCTTTTATAAGCTGCATCATTCAGTTCGAAAATGTTATCGCTTTTGATGTCGATTAGTTATTTTCTTGTGCAACTCATTTATTTTTTCAATTTAAACCCTAATTTGTTCCTTAATTGATCGGTAAGAATACGGCTTGAGTATTAAAACTGATATGGACGACGCTCACAAGGAATTGAATATACAAAAATGCCTAGATCTTGTTAGCAAAATAAAATAATCTTCACTCCCAAAATCCTTAACACTATTTTAAGATCTCTCTTCGTGCTTGTATGTGATTTCTTTATTCCCGCATCTACGTATTTAGTAATATATATATATATATATATATATATATCAGCTCAAGTGTTGTTCATGATATGTCGAGGACGAAGGGACATACATGGAAGAATTATGAAGTGGTGTGGAAGGGGAAGAACACACGAAGATACGTCAGCACTCTATGGTTGGCTGGAAGGGATAAGCTGCTTACTCGTGATAGGCTTACCTTCCAAATTAAACATGGATATGACCTGTCCACTGTGTAATGATCGATGTTGTTGAATGTCACAATCATATATTCTTTTGTTGCGCTTAGCAGCACTGTTCGGGACCAGCTCAAAGAGTGGCTAGGGCCAAGAGAGGTATACCAATACTTCATCATAAGGGTATCCGCGGATCAACATTCGGTATTTTGGATTGTTAATAATTATATATATGTTAAAAATCTTTAAAATTTAAAAGATCAAACATTAAAAAAAAGTTTTTAGAGTGTATATATCTATATAATTTATATAATCATATATTATTTATATTTGTGGGATTAGATATCTGATTTATTTGATCTTTAATTGATTGGATAGCTTATTTGATTTGAAAAAAAAAATATTCAAAGTGGTCATTTGATTTTTCAAATCGAATGGATTCAGATAAGGAATCGGATAATCAATTATCAGATAGCATAAACAACCATAATTTAGAGTGTAATGAAAAACATCAAGAAGAATAATCAAAGCAAGAAGATCCACATTAAGGCACGGGAGTTGACCTTAGCCACTATAGTCTTCCTATTATGAATGCTAGGAACAAAGATGTTTTTGAATTATTGGTACCTCATCAACTAGTTGTTATTATGCAATAAATTATTTTTTTATAGATCCTTGTATCGAGATCACTTACATACCTCCATCAATTTTTAGAGAGGGTTTGTAGTCTCTAACAATGTCGGTATAACTTAATAAAAATAATAATATACTAGTAGATACATATTCAAAAGATAAATAGAATTCTTGATGGTAATTAAGCAAATTAGATAAATCGATGTCTTCAACTAGACAAATCTTATCTAATATGAAATATAATCCAAATCCTATACTATACAACATGTTACACAATGCAACATCATGCAACATGTGTCATATTAGCATTTTAACAAAAAAAAACTTATACTAAGAAATCATCCATGTTCTATTATTCCTCTCTCACGAATGAATTTTCATTAGTGATTAAGTAATATATCCTAACCATTGACTTTGACCTTGACCATTAGCCATTGACTATAAATAGTGAGTTTTTTGAAATTAGCGTACAACCTTATTTTGTGATTTTAGACTTAAATATATCCTTAAAATGATCTTTTTGAGTTATAAGGTGGTTCTTTTAGAATATTTTAACCAATGCAATTATAAGTTAAGTTGGATGGCACCTATAAACACTTATGTGTAAGTTCAGTATCATTTCAAAACACTTATGCGAAAGTGTAATGTAATCCACAAACACCTATTGTATGATATATGATGTGAGTTAGCTGTTATCTATAAACATTATGTTATGTTTGGTGTTAACATATGAAACACTTGTTGCATTTTATTGTTATCATTTTGTATTGGATGTTTAAGCACAATAATTATAATTATCATTGTGTGTTGGTCACTAATTAAACACAACATAATTGTCCATGTTTGTTGTTCATTAAACACTAAAGGCTACCAACATAGTTTGGTTAAGTAAGATGGGTGTGATATCCCTTTTGAAAGACTCTTAGTTTTGGTGTCCATCAAATACATACAATTACATGTTAGTAATTAAATGCAACATAATTGCCTTCATAATGTTAGGCATTAAACACAAGAGTCTTTGAGCTAATAGTTATAGTTATCATGTTGGTCGTTAAATAGATAGAATTCAGACTTATAAACTAATGTTACCATGTTGGTCATCAAACATAAGATTCTTTAGGTTTATAAAAATGGTTCATAACATTACATTTTGGATGTGTGTAACGAATTCCATGTGCACTCCCTTAAGAGGTTACATGTTATTATCTACACTAGACTACTCAAAAGCATCAGCATGTATGAATGTGATATATAGTACCATGTGGTTTCATGATTTATGTTTTAATTGCTCATAGGAGCTAAATTCTACTAAGTATCTTACTGCATTGATGCCTTACGTAGTGATGTGTTGATATGGAATCATTTGATGGAGTAGTTAGCTTTATTTTGCAACCAATCCATTATTGTGAAGCCTTATTTGGTGGAGCAACATTAGTACTTGAATATGATACCACAATTATTTTCCTTCATTATTTCCTTGTATCTATTTTTTACGTTTTAGTTGTGAAATCTAACATTCAACACTACTCTTATTATAATTTAATCTATTAATTTAAAGAGTTTTCTCAAACTTTGATTCATTGTTCTGTACATCTGATATCAATCCCTAGTTAGGTGTCAGCCACACTTGATCCTTGAGGTATGAGAATACTTTTATAATGGCATCTGTTAGGTGTTAGTTATACCTTCTTTATGTTGGATGTGATAATAAAACTCTACATTTTCTATTTTGCTTTTGCAAAATATTTTTAAAACAACAATTTTTTGTTGTTGTTGTAAAAATGGGGGTATTATAGAAATATACAACTAAAAATACTCTAATATAAATAGTCTATGTTGGCACAACTAACTCAAAGTTAAAAAGTTAAAAATTGAAGTTTGTTTCATTAGCTATTCTAGAAAGTTTATTAAAAAGATATTTCAAGTTTAGAACAACTCGTCATCCCAACACTTTCAAAATTGATTATGTAAGTTTTTAAAAGTCAAATAAGTTGAATATAGTTGAAATGAACATCTAAGAATACGCTAAAGGGAAAAATATACCAAATAACCTTGATTTTAGGTATAATCACTATTAAAAAATTGAGTTTCATTGAGCCTTAATAGATAACAGGTTTTCAAACAAAAAAATGTTGACAAAGGTGTGAAAATTTAAGGGTAGGAGTATGAATAAAGATTTGACAATAGTTCCTATGAAAAAAATTGTCATAAAAAACTGATCATTTAATTATGTTTAAAAACACGTGTAGATTTTAGATAATGATTTTTTTGAAAGCTGTCATCAAAAACCTAATGACTTGGTATCAACTTTTTATCAAAAGTGAGGCCCAAATAATAAACAAACACAATATATGTAGGACACATCCATATTTCTCTAAAACAATATACTACTGGCATTTTCTCTTTCTACAAAACTGCCCTTAGCTCTACCCTCTCACTCTAACTAAACCTCCATCTTCATCGACAAGCATGTGGAAATTTTCTCCTTTAGTTTAGTGGATTGATTTCAAACCATCTTTTTCATCAATTTTAACCATCAAATTTGAATGAGGAACATGACACTTCAATTTCAAATATATCTAAGTCGAATAAGAAAATGGATGTAGAGGGAGTCACCAATTTCAGCAAAAACCAAGCTATTTTCTACTTCCAAGTCTAGATATCCATTGCACACCCAAGTTTTCCCATTTATATTTGAGAAAATAACAATGTTACCAACTAAATCAATGGACTCATCTTCACCATGAAAGAGTATTTTCTTTGATTTCAAGTAGATCTAAGGTTTGGACTTTATATCTACCACCAACTCTATTTTTTTTATACCACACATTTTTTGTTCTAAATGATTTGGAGAACACTTAGATCTTAGGATCATTGCCATCTATATTTGAGGCTTCAACATTGGATTTACCAACAAATTGAAAGGCTATTGGAAGGCTTCAACTATTTTCTTCGACTTCAAACATATTTGAGGCTTCAACTTTTGTGTTCCACACAATGTGAAAGTCTCATTCAAATTGTAATTTTTTTTTATAAGTTTCATTCAAATTGTATTTTTTTATATAAAAAAATAGACTTTGGATGATGGTTCCTTACCAAAATGTCATCTAAAGTGCTTTTAAAAAAAATGACTTTAGATGGCAATTTTGGTAATGAATCATTATCTAAAGTCATTCCTTATGTGTGTTTTTCACTGATGCATGAAAACGACACTTCAATGCCATCCCTCGTCCTGAAAATGTCTCAGAAACGTTTTCCCTTTCAAAAAATTATCGGAGTTAAAATTTTTATTAACATCATTAATTAATTTTTTATAAAAAAATTACTTAATTATTTTTTTATTAAAAATATTATTAATGATTAAAATTAAATAATATAGATAATAATATTAGAAACTTTTTATGTTTTCTCTTTTAATTTTAGTATATATATATATATAATGTGTGTGTGTGTGTATATATAATTATTTTTGATGTTTTCTACCTTCCCCATTCCCTAAATTTTTAAGAAATAATATTTCCGCATTTTTTCTCATCCTCGTTTCCCGTCTCCATGCAATGCTAGTGTTTTTTGGCCATTTGATGAGGATTGCTTTGGCAATGTCGGCACTCTACCGTTATCAAAGGCCAAACTTAATCTTAATCTATTTCATGGTAGTGAATATACAATATAATCCTAAAATTTCATAAATGCACTATATAACCCTAAGTTTTGATAGTTGCATTCCAAAAAAACCCTTCGTACATACAATCCTAAGTGTTAAAACAAAGGGTCTTCTCATGTGCAAAAATATAAAATCAAGATTATATGGTGCTTGTAAAAAAAATAGAATTGTATTGTTTATTACATATAAAGTCAAAGTTATATAGTGCATTATCCCTACATTAAATTTCATAGAAATATATCATTTAACATAATTTCTATCAATATTCCTCTCTCTTTTCTTTCACTTTTTGAGCTACAAATGTTGTATGTAATTTTTTATATTCATAATACAAATTTCATTTTGTATTGGATAGTGAGCTTTCTTTTAAAACTGGAAAAAGCTGAAAAGGGTTCTTTAATTGGTTATGCTCATGCATGGGAGCCATAATTTAATTGTATATTAAAACTACAATTTAGCATTTTATTGAAATACACAGCTAAATAATATCTCGTTTATCTTCATTTCTACTTTCATTATAGCATTTTTTTAAATATTATTTTTTTTAAAAAAGGTTTATATAGTTTTTGTTTAGCTTACTTTAGTTCTTGTCAAGCACACACAAAAATAACATTAAAAAACCTTAGTTTGGTCATTTTATTTGTCTAATAAGCTCTAAGTATTTTTCGTCGATTAAATAAGACATTGATTTATCCTTTATACACTAAACTAGAGAAGTTGATGACAAATTTGCATAACCATAAGTATTGATTGATAACTTTTATATATTTTTTTTCTTAAAACCTCATTAATTTTTCTACATTGATATGAATTAATTGGTTGCCAGAGGTAAGATTCAAATATTATGGGTAAGTGAATATGATGTGTTGAGATGACTTGATTAATTTTGGTCAGGATTAGACTCCTAGCTAAGATTGATTGGAGGCTTTTATGAACAAATCGAAAAATTGGGTCATAGGATCATAATTCATAAAATCCTACATATATCACAATTAAAAGGCTTTCATATACATATATGCTATAAAATACCATAATTATAATTACAAGAATACTAAAACTATATTCTTAAACTTTCATATAGTTATTAATGAAGCTTTAATTACTTACAATTAAGCACTAATTTTTGAATTAGTTTTACAAATTAGGGAAAAAGGTGATAATTGTGAGAACATGAAAGATATTAACAAAATTAGTTTTTCTTCCTTTAGTCAATGTCGTAATGGTGAATATAAGAGAATATGCAACTTATTGTGTGGTAAATGCACATCATTAATTTTTAGAAAAAATACATAAAGAACAAAGAATTTAAAAGGTTCTATACTTAGGGTTGCAAGTGAAGAGAACCGACTTGCAATCTTTCTAGGCTCATGTCATTATTAAGCTAAACAAGTCACTCACAAATGATGATTTTAGGCTCGTTTAATAAAAGAGCTAAGACTAAGCATTTAGAATTTGGACTCAAGATCATTTATTACTCATGAACTTGGCTCATTTATTACAAAATCTCGGTTCCTTAAAAGCTGAGCTCATTTAAAAATAAGTTGGGCCCAAGCCTACCTCAGCTTGATTTATTTATAACCCTTTATATATTAAAATAATATCAAAATAAATGTATAACGTCTTTCAGGACAATGGAGAGCCAAAAATACATGTTATGTTAGCTTTTGGTGTTCAAGTAAACCAAGACAAAAAAGAGGCTAACTTACATACACATAAAGTAGTAGTTGTTATTTAATTTTGGGTTGATTAACCCTTATTTAGTATTAATCATAAAATGTAATTATCTTATATAATTAACTATTTTATTTTTTTACCATAATTTTTAAAAATAATTATATATGATAATATTTTGATACGTAATACCAAAAAAATGCTTATAGTTGAGCTGAGTTTACATCTTGGGACAATGGAAAAAGAAGATCCAAACAACAAACATCGTTTGCAGGAAATTGAGCTAATAAGTACATTATATGAAGGATGACAATTGAAAATTGAGAGCTAAAAACATGATTAGCTTCAATTTCTAACGAACCATGCAACAAAACATCTAGAAGTCTAGTAGGAATATTTTAAAGCATAATTGGAGAATGATGGTGTTCGGAAGTTGATAGTGGAACTACATGTAGCCCTATCGATCTATTGAACCACAACCAAAAAATTCTTCAACAACAAACTTCTAGAAATCTAGAAGCATGCACTCTCATGGATGATAGTAGGAGATTCTACAAGGTAGATCGTCCAAGGAATTGATGAAGCAAATCGGGACTAAAAAGAAAATAAACTCAAAATGAGGTAGAAAGCCTGCAAATGTGAACCGAAATAAGATAAGCTTCAATAAAATCTTGCAACGACATCAAATATGTGAAAGCGGAAGTTGAATTGTCAATTACATTTTTCACAAGCTTGTGAGCGACGCAATTAGTTGATCTGGGAGTATGCCGAACTTGGAAACCTTGGTTCTTGAAGCAAAATATTTCTACATTGAGCAATGTTTACAATGCTAATTCTCTAAGGTAAAGACT
This sequence comes from Tamarix austromongolica, assembly GCA_039764185.1. NCBI lineage: Eukaryota > Viridiplantae > Streptophyta > Magnoliopsida > Caryophyllales > Tamaricaceae > Tamarix > Tamarix austromongolica. Next base: position 77,449,745 of record CM077818.1, on the reverse strand, counting down.
AGCTCCCGAGTACCAGAGATATCAGGTTTGAATCTCCTCCTTTCATTATTGTAATGCCTTTATGATATTGCCACCTATATAATAATTTATACTTACCTTTATAAGCCCCTGTGAATCTAAAAAAATGGTAATTCCCCATGGTCAAATTACATGTAATTAGATATATTACAAATCATGAATCCAATTTGAGGATCACGTTTTTACTTTTATCATTTATTAATTGCATATTCGAAAAATGAGGCAAAGAAAATAAGGCCTAAGAACATGTCACTCTCATACATAGTGTGAATAAAGATTATACTGCTGAGGTGATTTTATAGGTTAGAATTTAGATTAGGGCTAACATATATTGCATATTTATTGAAATCAGTCTGTTGGCCCGACTAAAGTGAGCAAACTATCATGTTTTCTATAATGGTCAGAATAGTATAGTCATTGGCAAAACCAAATACAAGTAGATAATTAGCGTACGATTACCTAGAATGCCAGTAATCTCTTTTATAATAAACTTTCCGTTTTTAAAATGATTTTTTTAGTTATTTATACATTATTTTAGAAGGTAATAAATATAACTCTAATATAATAATTGTATCATTCATTGAAAAATAATATAATAAATAATGTATATGAGAAGAAAGAAAAAATCCAGGGATAAAATTGAAAAGTTAATATTAAAGAATTTTATTTTGCAACAAAAATTTTGAGCTACAAGAATTTTATTTCAAAGTCGGATGATCGAATTTTAGAAGAGATAGAAATCGAAGGGAGAGAGGACGTCCTTACCTTAATCCACAGCCACCTTGAAAGCTAAGCAACCATGAGGTTGCCCGTTAATAAACACGGAAAAGGAAGGTGTAAAAATACTCTATAATTAGGTTCAAAGAAGGATCTTTAAATCCGAACCCCATGCATACATGCAAGAGATTAAAGATGATTTACATAAAACAAACAAACAAATAAAACTGCAGGGGATTATTATTATGAAATAGATAGAGATCAACACTGTCACTTTTCCTATATTCATTTTACTATTTGGATACAACTTGATATCTTTTTATCAGTAAACCATATCAACACTTATTATATCAATCCTATATACAATCATAATACCCTACAATGAATTTAAAACGTTAATTATTTTTTTCATATATAGGTTGAGTGTCAATAAATTAAGGGTTCCATGAGGCAAAGTACCCATTTATATGGTATGAGCTAGGGATTCAGGAGCAATAAGATTGAATTCGAGTAGTCAAACCAAGAAATTAGAGCAAAATAATCAACAGAATAAGATCGAAAGATTTAACTTTCTCCCACTGTTACTATTTCAACCAACGAGTTAGCATTACAAAAACACAATTATCCTTCCCCACTGTATAAGACAAAAAGTGATCTTAAACTTAGCCTAATCATGGTCGTCCAAATTATAGCGGGTAACTCCAATGTAACAGGAGCTTCCCATTCCGATCTGCAGGCAGCGGTTCATGTTTTTGATAATTGATATTAACATTCCTTTTAAGTTCCCTGACTTACCGTTTATTGTATAAGACCATACATTTGCTTAGTAGAATCTTTCTCGTACGCAGTCTCCGCTACTGTCGGACTAAACCTCAGTGTCTTTCTCGAAGAATCTTTTTTCTTGGTCCTCGTCTTCATCTTCCCCACTAGTTGATCATCATCCGAGTACGTGTGATTAACTTTCCTTTCCTTGTTCAGATTAACATTGTGACCAGACTTCTTCTCATTCTTCTTCTTGCTATTGCTGGTGTTGCTACTCTTTTTCTTCGTAGAGTTTCCGAATAACAACGAACTAATGAAAGAGGTCGGCTTCTTTAGATTCGCCCTTAATTTCTCTTCTTTCTCCTCGCATCGGCATGAAAACTTGCTTTTAGATCTGGGTCTTCCGCCGGAATCAGAAGTTCTTACTACAGTTTGGTGATCGGAATGTTCCTGGTTTTTGCTGTGGGGTTGACGGTGTTTGGCTGTTGGGTTGGTTTTTTTGTATGGTGATGGCGCTGGAGGATGATGGTGTTGTTCGGAAGTTTGAGAAGGACGGGCAGTAGGAGTGGCGGTTTGATCAATTGAAAGGGCAGAATGAAGGTGCTTCTTCTCGTAATCTTCTTTCTCCTCGCGTTGCAATGTTGTCTGGAAGTAACTTGAGAACGGGCAAGTAGGAGCAGCGACGAGTTTCATCTCCTTCGGAATCTGTCTGCTGTTTTCAGAGTTGGAAAGTGTGTTACTGGTTGTGAAAGTGGTGTTATTATCCTCGTCATCAATTGATTGAATGATTTGATCGAAAACAAAGGAAGATAATGATAGTTTGGATGATGACGATGGAGGACAGTCGCTCTGTTGGCGTTGTAAACCAATCTCCGCGGTTGTTGATGCCGGTTTCTTCAACTTGGTGGTTGTGGAGGTCATGTTATTATCTTCTTGATCAGTTGATCGAATGATTTGATCGAGAACAAAGGATGAGGATGATGGTTTCGATGATGACGATGGATGGCAGTCACTGCGGTGGGTTTGCAGACTAGTTTCCGTCGTTGCTGATGCTGGTTTCCTCAACTTGGTGGTTGTGGAAGCTGTGTTATTATCTTCTCGATCAATGGATTGAATGATTTGATCGAGAACAAAGGATGAGAATGATGGTTTTGATGAGGACGTCGATGGAAGGCAGTCGCTCTGGTGGTGTTGCAGACTAGTTTGCGTCGTTGTTGATGCTGGTTTCTTCAACTTGGCGGTTGTGGAAGTGGTGTTATTATCTTCGTGATCAATTGATTGAATGACTTGATCGAGAACAAAGGATGAGAATGATGGTTTCGACGATTGCGGTGGATGGCAGTCGCTATGGTGGTGTTGCAGACTAGTTTGCGTCGTTGTTGATGCTGGTTTCTTCAACTTGGCGGTTGTGGAAGTGGTGTTATTATCTTCGTGGTCAATTGACTGAATGATTTGATCGAGAAAAAAGGATGAGAATGATGGTTTCGACGATGACGATGGACGGCAGTCGCTATGATGGTGTTGTAGACTGGTTTCCGCGGTTGTTGATGCTGGTTTCTTCAACTTGTTACTACTGAAACTATTGCTGCTGCATTCATTCAAAGTGTTTTTTTGATCTTGTGATATTTGCTGTCTGCTAGGCATTTTCTGGAAGATTGAATAGACACAGAGAGAGTGGAGGATTGAACTGAAGAAGAGGGAGAGACGAGACATGACTTCAGAACAGAGGGAAACGAATGAGGGAGAAGAGAAGAGAGGCTTATAGAGAGATGGAACGTAATATTCGATCGCTATATATATAGAGGAGTATTTTAAGAAGCCTGCACGAATTATGGTGTTCCTCCTTCGATTCTTTCCTTTTTCACTTCCTCTCTCTCTCTCTCTCTCTCTCTCTCTCTCTCTCTCTCTGGCAAGAGTCCTTCAATTTCGCCAGTCATTAAAGTCGAGGTATTGCTATTTGAAATATGGAAAGTTTGAAAATTCCACTAAAATCTTCAATACGATATTAAGGCAATAGCTATAAATAATTTATCAAAATTTACCTCTTGTAAATTATCTATCTTTTTTTTTTTTTTACTTCTTTCAATGATATTTTTTGTACAATTTTCTTATATTATTGTAAAATAAATGTGCATATAGTCTTTTCTCGGTCTTTTTTGTTAATAGTTTTCTCACACATCTTTGTATATTTGTATGATTAACAAATATATATTAGGTTAATTACAAAAAGTATTATGCAAATTTAATACTCATTATGTTTCACAATATATGGCCTTTTAAATTTTGATTTAAAATATAAGGCCTAGTACAAAAAAGTATAGAATAAAAAGGAAAATACCTATTTTGTCTCCTTATTTTTATTGTTAATTACAAATAAATTTAGAGCATTAATTAGAGAATCACAATTGATGTAAGGGCATTGAAGTAGGTATCAAAGTTTATAAAATTTATTAATTCTTCCGTTTTCGAAAGAAAGTCTTTTAGTTCAAAATTTATACTTCAAAATAAATAAATAAATATTTACAAAAAATTAATGCTTACTTTTCTTTTACCCATACTTTTTAACTTTCTTCTTCTATACATTAATTATCATATTAATTTTAATGAATGGTCTAGTTGTCGTATTAAAAGAATATTTATTACCTTCTAAAATAGTGTATAAATTGCTAATGAGATTTTATTTTAAAAACATAAGAAGTACTTATTAATATGCATTTTAAAATGTTATAAGTCTTATATTATGAAATGAATGGAGTATTTGATTCCATCGATCTTATTTATTTCACTCGATAATATTTTGATTGTAGGTTTATTTTAAATTTTTTTGAACGCTTCCTAAATATCATTTTATTGTGCATTTCTTCTTCTTTTTTGATTTGGAAAACTAGTGGACATTATTTTTTTAGTTATATTATTAAGAATTTAGGCAAACTTACATCCAAAGCATCATTATAATAGAAAATGATACATTACATATAGGAGAATCCAACATATGAAACTCAGAGGAAAAGTTAAGAGTCAAAATAGAAAGTTTAACGAATGACATTCCGCTGTGATTTGTTTCTTGTATAGTAAAATAGTTATGATCTTATACTGGGCACGAGTAAATCTTTAAATAACAAAATAAGTGTATATTTCTTAAATTTTAGTGTTAAATATATCATTATATATTTAACATAGTTGCAATTTTTATATTTAATAGGACCAAATAACAATAAAAAATAACATACTTGATAGTTCTCTGTTTCTAATGACATGCTTGAAACTCCATAGTAAGTGGACAGCTGAAATAGTCGACATTCGAATACTAATGTAGCATTATTGAAAAATATGAATGGTTTATATCCTCTTATTAACGAGATTCTTACTTAACAAAAAAAGTTTTGTATTAAAAATTATTAAAATACTGATACAATAATAAAAGCATCTTGAGAACATAACTATTATATATAGACACACCAAGAATTAAAAAAAGGAATTCATTGTCGCATATACTATATATGATATAATTTATTAAATTTAGCTTAAAAATATTGACACCATAAGATATACAACAGCTTAAATGAAAAAAATTACCTTTGAATGACAATATATACGCCGTGTGTGAGCATTAACTATCTTACATACCAGTAATATAAACCTCACAAATAGTTAAATGTTTATAGCTATTAGTCGAGGGTGATCACATTTCTATAGATATCTATGGGTACGAATGTTTAAAAATTATTTCAAATTGGAATTCTAGATTGGGCTGATCGGATTTTTTGGGTTTCGATCCAAGACAGTATCATTTCGGTTTAGATTTTGGTCCCAAAGTAAAAAAAAAAAATTCCTTAATAGATTCCCATCCAATCTTCTAGCCCGACCCAAAATTATATTAATATTTTATCTAAAAAATACATTTTTTTAATATAAAAAATATATAATTTAGTATTCCGGTCCTAACTGGTCTTGGACCGATAGTTTTGATCTGATCCCGGTCGGATCCTCAGTCCTAGCTTAAAAAAAATCCGGTCCTAAACTAGAGTTTGGTCTAGTTCACTTTTTGAACAAGTGCATACCCCTATTTGGGAGCGTGAACATGATAGTATTATCAGCGGTGTACATATAGTTTTTAACCATCCGTAACTTCCAATCCGTTTAGGACTTTGCAAAATAACTCATAACAAAGCTTCTTATGTTTTTTTTCCCACATGAAATCAGTGCTATAATATTAAAAAATCAAGCAATTAGTATGCATATGATTACATTATCATATGGTAATAAAAATAAAGTCATATCTATTACTAATATTCAAATCATACCATAGTATCATCCCACACCCTATCCTTGAATTGTTTTAAGACATCCCTCAAAGTCCAATAAGTGATGGTGATGTGCACACAAGCCCTTGAATTACAATAGTAGACAAACAAATCCCTATTCACTCACTCGATACCCAGAATCATCACATCAAGCATAATGCATTTTTCTTTATTTCTAACAATTTGTGTCAAGCTAACTCCTCCCCTTCTCCATGTTTTTCATTCCTTACCTCGTGTATCATCTTCACGAGGATCCATACTTGAAACGACAAATAAAAATTATAAATAAGGAAGTAATTAAATCAATATGCAATACAATATAAAAATATAAAAAATAAACCTTTATGCATAAAATATATATATATATATATGAAGTAATTAAACCATCCATCTATGGTGCTTTAATCTATAACACCCGCCCTCTTTATGCATAAACTCCGATTCAAGTACATAGAACCCTTCTTTGTGATCATCTTATACATAGAGGTCATTAGTAACACCATTATGGTTGGATGAGAAATGAAAGTCAGTAGTCAAAATATTCCCCCCTTCTATGTCATCTTCCTATTTTATTTGCATTCAAAACAATGGACCACTGTTTATCAGCCGGATAAGTAACATAAAATACCTATTTTGCTTGTGAGGACAATATAAATGGGTCATGCTTATGACCAAACCTTGAAAGATCCACCCTTGTAAATCTAGCTTCCTTAGTACATATCCCATTTTGATTGTCAACCTATTTGCACCCAAATAAAAGAACTATAAAAGTGGTACAATCTAATAGTCATATGTGCTCTATCACCCTATGGTATGTCATTGATGCATAAAGATATTTTTTTTATCTCTAGAACTTGATATATGCAAAGCTTATAATATTACATTCACACCACTATTTCATATATTGCACTTATCATCCTAGTATTTTATGTAGAAAGTACAACCATTAATCATATATGAGCAGTAGAAATCACTCCCCTACAAAAATGGTGTGACAACTAATACAAATTAGTGTTATATTCAAATGATTGAGATGACAACCACTCAAAAAAGGAGCTATTGTGTGTATCTAATATCCATTTATCGCTCTGAGATGGATTTGAAGCCTTCAAATTATCTATGTGTTGATATAAATATGAATGAACATCATCTCTATTGTGAAGATCATAGATTTGAGCTTGCGAAAATATTTTATTGTCATCAATGATGGCCATACAAAATCCTTTGCACCCTTGTTCTTCTATACCTTAATGTCATAGTTCAGGAAGGCATATCATACTAACATTAGGTAAGAACTCATAATAAAAAATTTATTAGCTCCTCTACTAGATAACTTTTAGCAATGCATATTTTAGGCTTGCTTGGATTTGTCGTGTATCCTTTCAAATGGATACATCCAATGTAAATAAGCCTCCCTACACAATCTAATTTTCCTAACCAATTGAATTGTTAAATGAATCACAATTACAAAGAATGATGGAGAAAAATACATCTCAAGCTGGCATGCTCACTCTACAATTTTTCCAAGATTGCAAGGTCAATAACATTACTACATAGTTTCTTGATAAAATATTGTGATGACACTTTGAACCCAATTTAGTAAGATAGAACGTATAGCAATCGGCAACAAATATTGAATAATAATATGATGATCATGAGATTTCATACTGACTAACTTCAAATCTTTCATGAAAATAATTTTATTGAAATTTTATGAATATCCTTTGAGAACCTTCATTCCATGCAAACACTCACAGAAAGAGATATTCTCTTTTCTAGAAAGAGTATAACACACGAGAGGTAAAAAATAAATTTCTATTTCCCACCTTCTGCGGATGTATTTATGTTTTTATACCCATGTCAACTAAGTCCAACCTAGCATTTATGCTAGAATTTGTCTTTTTAGCACATTTAGAAGTGTACCAATTAGACAATAAAATACATGCATCACATCAAGGCATTTTTATAGGTACAAGTTCTTCCAATGTGGAAGGTTAAAGAAGATTGACCTCTTCTTCCACCTGCTTGAAGGGATTTCTTTCTTATTATATTTTTTAAAAGTCACATTCAAGTCTTTTACTTTATTAAATACATAAAATCCCATGAGAAGATTCAAAGCTCTTGCTTCTTCAACTTTTCCATTAAAATCTTTTCTTTGCTTGTAATAATGATGATTAGTAGGCACGAATCTACAATGTCTAAGATAAGTAGTCTTCGTACTTTTTAGTAGTTGGAGAAAATGTGTATAACCTTCATAAATAGGACATGCGTGGTATTTGTAAACACTATAACCGAAATGATTACCATAAGGCAAAAAATTATTTATGGTACAAAATAACATGATTGTAAAGTTAAAATACTCTTGTCTCAGTGCATCAACTATTTCAACTCTGTGATACTACATGTACTTTAAATCCTCAATAAGGGGAGCCAAATAAATATCAATATAATTACCCGGGTTATTTGGACTAGATAAAAATTAAGGATAGCATGATCTATTTTTGATTCATGCATAATGATGAGGGAAGATTGTAGATCATTATAACAATGAGTCATAAACTCTAGCTGGTGTTCCCAATAAAAGGGTTCATTCCATCTAAATATAATGTAACTCGCAAGTTTCTAGATTCACTACCAAGAACAATGGGCCATAAAATATAGTTGGTATTACCATTAAAAGGGTTTATTTTGTATAAATAGAGTGCAACTCATAGGTTTCTAAATTTATGACCAAAATTAGGGTATAGAAAATTATTCATTTTCCATTGAGAAAAATTTGTCAGCTATCATCTTATCATAAAAAATCCTTCCTTTCACATGCTGTATAAGGTTCTATGCATTTTTCTCATTACGAAACATGCGTTGGAATCATATCATGATTAAAAAGTATCGCACCACCTTATTAGGAATCTTAGACCTTTTTTATCATGGCATTCGACACTAAGGACAACTACCTAACTATGCATATTCATTATGATATAAAATTTAATTGTTATATAACAAGCACGAACCTTTTCATAATTCAAACCTACGGAGAAAATAATCTTATTAGCTTCATAAGTACCGGGGGGAAGTACATTATCCTCAAGAAGCATCTCTTTCAAGAGCTAAAGAAAAGAAGCGAAGCTTTTATCACTTCATCCATTATCCACCTTCAAGTTGTACAACTATAACACTATGGATAATTTTATAAAACTAGTACAATCATTGTACGAAGGCATCTTTGAATCATTGACTAAATTTTCAAATACTTTTGGATGGTCTCTAAAATATTCTTCAAAAGTATTTTCCAGGTCCTCTATGTAATCATGGTCAACCACACTAGGTTGATTAAGAGATGTATCTCCATATCATATATACCTAGTATAATTGTATCAATTTGAAAGATGATAAGATGATATCATATCTTATTTACCCATGTTTTTATTGTATTTCCACAATCAACACATGGGCAAGATATCTGTCAAGAATCTTCTAAATGTTCGACACCTATCTTAAGAAAGCTCTAATGCCAACTTATAACATTTCCATATTTACTTACTTATAACATTCATTATGTTGTTGCATTAATTACAAAAATAATAGGTGTTATCACCAAACTTAGCATAAGCATGATCTCCTCTGCCATCATTATACTAAATGTTAAGGCTAAAATATTACTTTACTTAAATTAAAGTTTACAACGTAAGAATAAAATAGTGATTTTATTACAAATTAACACTTTCCTGGTAAATACAAAGGATTAGGCAATGGAGTTACATTATAACAAAAGAAGAAATAACACGAGATATAAGAGTCTAAGGAATATTCAGATCAAAAGATGCCTGAGCAAACATTGGATAGTTTTAACTCTCAACCCTTATTAAAAGCCATCAAACTGAACCTTCAAAGTATTTTTGTAAGGCAAAAACTGCCCATTGAATAGGTAGGAAATCGAGAATGGAACCCATCAGTACTACAGTACTGAGTTATTCATTACACAACACTAACATACAAAGCCACATGAAACATAAAGGTAATAACATGGTTGCAATACATTAAGGATATCATGTAATATTGAAATGACTACCACGGACATAATCAAATATATTCCAAATACCAAGGGTAAGGTACTGAGGCAACTACCAAATCAACAAATCTATATTTTTTCCAATCACTAAGGTAGGGCTCTAAGACAACTACCATACTATATACCAACTCGGGTGTACACAATGGCAGCTACCGAAACAGTAGTGCAAAATAACCCATTAATATTCTTACACAATAATTACTTTTATTTTTTAATTATTCGAGGGGATACAATAATAAATCGGATACATAAAAATACACTGGTTATATGAGCGCATAAAGAATTACAGTACACTCCCAACCATATGTGAATAACAATTATTGTATTATAAACTTAATCATGTGTGCATGCATTTATTCTACCTATACCAATCCTATCTACCATGAAAAGATAATCATGGTACACTTATCATAGCATTTACATCATAGTCTCACCAAGATCAAAACCTAGACGTGTATATGTTAACCATTCAATAAAATACACATGCGTATATCTTCTATTTAATAGCATGTTGAATATATGCTAGTTATTTAATATCATACTTTCATTTTTCACACCTATTCTTAACATTTGCATATATAATGTAAAACACCAACGTATATAACACACACACACACACACACACACATATATCCTTTTAAAAATCATGCATAAATCATACCCTAAACACATAACAACTTTTATGTGTCGCCGCATGATTTCACATTTTATTATAAGGGTATAGTTACCTCTTGCCCAAGAAAAAGAAATAAAGTAAGTTCCATCCAAATAGTCTCCACTCAACATCTTCAAAACCTTATCAAAGCAAACCACAAGAGGTAACAATGTCATGCCACAAGGAGAAGAAGAGTAACAACACTTGATGCCATTGTAGGTGGTTGAGCTTTGCCACTGTGTCATTGCTACAGATAAAAATTTGGCAACTTTGGGTGAAGCCAAGGGAGGGGAAATGGTGCCTTTAGGTGTAGAAAAGGTGAGAGGAACAACAACCTTGGTCAAAGGGAAATTATTATATTTGGTTGGTTCATCCGAATTTAGGGAGGTGAGATGTGACGATTTTGGTTACTAGTTTGGTGAGGTGTTGTACACTTTTAGCCAAAGCCAAAGGGAGTGGAAGGGTGGGGAAAGCTGCACCTAGGGATGTTCACAAATTGGTCCAGACCAAAATTTTGGATCAGAATCATCGGTTATTCTAGGTTCCGGTCTATGGTTCTAGCTTCGGTCTCAAAGTAAAAAAAAATTTGGTTTCCAACCGGTTCGATCTTTCGGTCCGACCTAGAATTCCATTATATTTTATCTAAAGAATGCACATTTTTTATATATAAAATATATAATTAAATGATTTTGGTCCTAACCAATAATTATGGTCCAGTCTCTAGTCCTAGCTTTAAAAAATTCCAGTCCTTAATCGAGTTCCGGTTTTGTCTAATTCCATCCAGTCTTATATTATTTTCGATTGGTGTACATCACTTGCTTCAGCTAGGAGGGGTGAAAAGACAGTAGAGGTCAAAGATAAGGGGAAGGGTTTGATGGTGGAGGATGTTGCTATGGGTCGTGGTGGTTTTGGGGCGTGTTTAGCAACAGTGAGTAGGAGGGAGAGGAAGGGGGAAGCCTGCATTCGGTGATGGTAAGTTTTGATAGCAAAAAAGGAGGGAGGAGGGAGGTTGTTGACATATTAATTGTGTTATATTTATACACACATATGTAGAGGGGATGGAAATGAGGAATGTTTGGCAAGACAACCCATATGCGTAGATGGTTGGAGTAGATAGGGTAGGGTGTAGTTGATGGCATGGTAGAGGCATGTCTAAGAGGTATTTTTCACGCAAGAAGAAAGGGGAAGAAAATGAGATCGGACAGATGGGGCAGAAAAAGGAAAAGAAAGAGAAGGAGAGAAGGGGAAGGGAAAAGGGGGAAGTAATTAGGGTTGACTTAGAATTAGATTTAGGTTAAAATAATTTAGGTTAGGATATGAACTAGGATTAAATTTAATAACCCAATTTCTATCAAATTTTAACCTAATGTAATTTATATCTAATATGTTATAACAATACTCATATTACTAATACATTTAGTACATGACCTCCAAAAATAACTATTATAATTGATTATACATAATTATTAGTTTATGACTAAGGTTTCAAAAAATGGTATATTATAGTGAGTGCCTTCATAACAATTAGAGCATTTTTTATGCCTATGTATTAACCACCAAGAGAGAATTGAACGAGTTAGAAACTCATTAAGAGTCCACAAAAATGCAACACGCGTTATAAACACTTTGTTATCAATCACATCTCTAGTATCAACTCTTGACACCTACAAATCATTCAACCCATTGATAAGAGGTCCGAGGAACACATCAATATCCATCTTAGGAGAAAATGGATCGGGAATCAATAAAGACGTCATAAAATAATGGATTTTTCATGCACTACTATTGGGGTAAGTTGTATATTATCAAATTTACTAGCCATATGCTCTAATTTCCACTCATTCCAAAATGATTGAACTCATATGATGCCAACCTAGTCTAACATGGTGAGGATTAGCTGTGAAATCCTGATTATTTGCATCCAAATCTTTCCATTCCTAGCCATCTACTGCATGTTGTAAGATCACCGATTCTCTTGAGCAACCATTCAAGTGCCATCTCATGTATTAATTGGTATGTTTACAAGAGTACAATCTTTTCAATCTCAATGTCATGTAAAAATAATGCAACACCATGTGTGGTACTTTCTTTCCCTCTGTGGCTTCATCTACCCATTGAGAAGAACCATATACTAGACGCTTATTTCTATTAGTATTCTATTTTTAGTACAAGGCACAATCATACTCACATGCATGGGTCATCTCATAGCCCAATCCTAATTTACTAATCATCTTCTTATTATCGTTGTTCAATCCTATAAGTGCTTCTTCCAACTATTTCATAAGTCCACAAAATGAATTGTTACTTCATTTATTCAACACCTTGGGATGCATCAACTTTACCACAAAATTTAATGAAATTTTTTTATCACATCCTTGATATAATTTTGTCTCCATCTCTTGAAATAACTCATCAACATATAGATATCTGCTATCCCTAGATTCATCACCTATTGCCTCATTAGCATTCAAGTCATCACTAATAGTCTCGAATCTTTCACTATCCTCAAAATATGGATCACCACCTAATAAATCACCCAATAGATATGTCACCTCATATCCGATATCTTTCTCCACATGTTCTCTTTAAAGTTTTCTATGAAACTCCCACATATCATAATCATCCATGATCCTAAACCAAAAAATGCAGGCTTCAACCCTATCTATCTTATTCCATTCAAAATCGACACATCTCCTATAATAACAATGTGTCAATCTATCCGACTTTAAGTTATCTTTTGCCAACCCTATAAACATTTGAAGACCACCCCAAAACTCATCACATATTTGATTACGTAACCTCGTTCAACTCTTATCAATTAACAATGTATATATATATTAAATCAATTAAAAGATGGATCAACTAAAATTTTTATTTTTCATTTTAAGTATGAGCATTTTTTCCCTTAATTTTTGCATGTATTAGCTTTATAAAAGTGTTATACATTTTTCAAAAATGTTATTCTAATTGGCTTAGCGACCAAGACATAATTGTTACTACACTTCTTACTTATATAGGTTTATGGTTAGAATTAGGGTTGACAATTATTCTACTTATTTATTTAATAATAACTTATTTGAGGCCAACAATATTATATTATTTTAAAATTTTATTATCTTACTATATCACTTAATTATTTAATCATAAAATTTCAAATGCCAATAATGTTTTCTTACTTTAAAATATTATTATCTTATTACTCCAATTAATTATTTAACAATAAATTATTTAAGGCAAAAAAATATTTTATTATTTTAAATTTGTATTATCTTATTATTCTACTTATGTATTTAATCATAAATATTAAAGGCCAACAATATTTATTATTTTAAAATTTATTATCTTATTATTTCACTTAAGTATTTAATCGTAAATTTTCAAAGGCCAATAATATTTTATTATCTTAAATTTTTATTATCTTATTATTTCACTTAATTAAATAAACATAAATTTTCAAAAGCAAATAATATTTTATTATTTTAAATGTCATTGTAGCCTAATATTATTGTAGTGAGCTTTTGGCTAAATCCCTCATATCCTCTTTCCATGATATAATTTCATCTCTTCTGTCAAATGATCTTATTATTATTTTTCCATATCTCCAAGCTATAAGGGGATTGAAGGAAGATATGAGCATTTGTTTCATCACGATCCTTTTGTTCGAAGTTCACAATATATGTATTCTAGGAAATTCATCTGCTTTAATATGTCTTTTGTCATTAACTTGTTTTGAATGGCTAACCACATGATAAATTGGTATTATTAATCTGATATTTATAATTATAATAAATAATTATTAATCTATCACTACAATTAAAATCAATGTTATAAATTAATTAAGTAGAATTATGAATTTATAAATAATATTATTTATACTAATTAATTAATTTAAAATGATAATAATATTATTAATCTGATATTTATAATTATAATTAATAATATTAATTTTTTATTAATTAAATATTACAAATTTACAATTTATATTCTTGTATTTCTTAGCTAGTTTTGTTCGGCAGATGGTAGGGCGGGAGCACTCTTGTTGGGTGGAAAATAAGGTTTTTTTTTATATATATATTTTTTAAAAGGTGGGTTTGAAAGAACAACACCAATATCGGAGGGTGGATAATTGCTCGATGGTTTTTGATGTTATGTTATGGTATCTATGTGTATCGTTGGTCCCTGTGATGATCCGTGGGCTACTTCAATTCAACGAGGGATTACTGGAATCCCAAAGGCGCAAGAAAAGGAAACCAAAGCTGTCATTGAGAATAACATGCCGTTGGAGGCTGATTGCGCATGGGTATTGGAGGCTCTTCCACGAGCAAGTTGGGATTGTTGGCGCAGGACGGCGATGCATGGCGCAGAGTTTGCGCTGGGCGTGAGGTGATTTCAACGGAGCTCTTTGTTTGGTAATTTATATTAGTATTTAATAATATAGATTTTTGATCGATTGTTTTAATCCATTATCTAAAATTTACATAAATAATTTAATATTATTTTATAAATATAGTAGTAGTATTTCTCATGTATCCTGCACTCCGGCTGATCGCTCCTCCAATCTATTTTTACTACTGCAATTTTACGCTCCCTTCGTCCTCAACCAAACGTGAAGTTCAATTAGAATGGGACCCACTCCAGCGGCAATGGTCAAACCCTCCCACCAATCTCATCAAGTGGAGAAACGATTATTAAAGCCAGTAAAAATGCTGAGCTTAATAAAAATAAATTTTTTACTGACTTATTTTTTAGCTCCATAATAAAGAGCGGTTCCGTGTGTTAAATAATTTAAAATTTTACACATTCATCGAAACTTAAAATCTAACCTTAAACTTGAATCCTTCTAAAATTATGTATATTAGTGATTTAATTTATTTTATTATTATTATTATTATTATTGATAGTTAAGCAATAAAAGCCTATAAAAAAAACATAAAATTTTTCATTAAAAGGAAAATAATTTTTTTATTGTTATTATTTTTATTATCATTATAGTTGTTATTATAATAGCTTTCATGTACCTTTTTTATACCATAAATTTCTTTTATTTTTTTTCACTGTTATTAGCTTTTATAATTTAATTATTAATAAAAAAATTTAGCATACTAATATATACATTTTAGAAAGAATTTGGTGTGTATTCTTTTTTTTACAGTAGGTTTTAAAATATAGGCATATGACATTATGTATTGAGATCTTACCTTAAAAAGCGAAAGTACCAGCCTGTGCTCATTAGCCCAAAAGAAGAATCATTAACTGTAAATTTGTGAGCAATAGTTAGTAGCATTACTTTTAAAAAGTTGAAAAGAATAGTTTGTAACTAAAATATCAAGTACGAGAGAAAATCTATTGCCTCGCCTTAGCTCTTCAAGGTATCTTACTCTTACCAATGTTTTGACAGCTCGCTCGCCCCTCCGGCCTTTTTCTTCCTCCTTTTATTTAACCGGCTCCGACTTACTACTTACTGCTCCGGTCCTCATCGGTCATGGCATAGCCCAAATGGGTTGTTAGAGTCGATAAAATTTAATCTGATTCGTTTAATTCGATTTAATTCATATAAAATTTATTTTGATATAATTTAATAAATTTATTAATCTGATCTAATTCAAAATTTATTAGATCCTACACTGATTCGAATATAAATGACTCAATCCGATTCTGACTTATAATCCACCATTAACCCAACTCATTATAAACCTATCCGTTATTAACCTAGTCCGCTATCAACTTTTGACTCAACTTGACTCGATCTAACTCGACAAAACCGAATTTAATATTGACCAGTTATGATAATAGAAAAAAAATATGTCTTATTATTTATTTAAAACTTTTAAATATTCAGTATTATTTAAATTTTAATTATTTTTCTTATTTTTATTGTAAACTTACTTATTCATTAATGATATTATAATTTTACATTTTTTTTCTTAAAAATATAACATTAAAAAGTCATAATAATAAACAAATAATAATTAATAATACTTTATTCATTATATGCTTACGTGAAATTAAACTTAACTCTTGTCTACAAGGTTAATGAGTTAGATTAATTTTGGTGATCAATGTTTAATTTGACCTAAATTTAAAGTGATTCAATCTAGGATTACCCCGTCCCGAACCCCAACTTGACCCATCAAAATCTAACAAGACCTAATTCGTCAAGTTAACCTAAACCTAACCCGTCAAATTAAATTAAACATGAAATCACTCAAATATGAGTTTGCTCGCCCCAAACCCGACTAGATAGGGATATAAATAAAGAGGATTCAAGATGGGTACGCCCATATCCGTATCCGTACCTGATAAAAAAAATTCGTACCTAAATTTATACTTGTACTCCAAACGATTATCTACTAATACATCTATATCGGTATCTATTGAATATCTGTTACCCTATGGATAATTTATTTATCCATTTAATGGATATTATCCGGCGTATAAATTCATTACCCAACGAATATACCTATTTATAGTTAAACCAAGAAACAATTTTAACCTTAATATATACTATATTTATTTTTAAAATTAATAGTAAAAGGGTTATTATATATATAGTAAAATGGGTACGGATATGGATATCCCATACCCATATCGGTACCTAAACCCGACGAGTATTTTTTCCACCATCCGTATCTATTTATTCATATCCGTTTAAGTATCCAACGGATAAAATTCATTGGATTTCTGGTAAAATCTGTCCCATTTACGTCTCAAGACCCAACCCCATAAACTAACCCAAAATAATTCGAACTTGACCTGACTTGAAACCAAACTATCTCAACCCAATTAAACTAGATAAATTAGCCCAATACAATTCGGATCTACAACGACCAGAACAAAAATCCTACCCGATCCAAATAATAAGAGGACCTAAAATGACTTGAACCATAAATGATCCGACCTAATCCACAACCGATCCACAAAAAAAACTGATTCACAAATAACCGGACCTATAGTTTTAAAAATCGAATCGGTAATCGAACCGGTATCATAATTAGTTTACTAGTTTAGTGGTCGGATCAATAGTATATCTTAAGTCAAAAAATATGAAATAAAAAAATTAAACTACATATCAATTTGACCGACTTTCAACTAATTTTTTTACTGGTTTGGTCGGTCGGTTTTTTTTATCGGTTTATCAATTTTCACTAATCCAGTCAATTTTTGACCGATTTTTATTGATTTTGAGATTTTAAAAATCGATATATAAAATCTAACTGATTCATTAGTTTATTGTCTGACCGACCGATCCAGTTTGATTTTTAATACTATAACCGGATCTAATAACGATCTGATTCATGATAATCTTGTACAAATTCGTTTAAATATCCAATGGATAAAATTAATTGGATTTCTAGTAAAATCTATCCTGTTTACGTCTCAAGACTCGACCCCATAAACTAACTCAAAATAATCCAACATCGACTTGACTTGAAACTGAACTATCTTGACCCAAATTTAATCCGACTAGATAAATTAGCCCAACACAATCCGGATCTACAACGACCAGAACAAAAATCCTACCCGATCCGAATAATAAGAGGACCCAAAAAGACTTGAACCATAAATGATCCGACCTAATCCACAAAAAAACTGATTCACAAATAACTGGACCTATAGTTTTAAAAATCGGATCGGTAATCGAACTGGTATCGTTACTAATTTACTAGTTTAGTGGTCGGATCAATGGTATATTTTAAGTTAAAAAATATAAAATATAAAAAAAAATTAAACTACATATCAATTTGACCGACTTTCAACTAATTTTTTGATTGATTTGGCCGATTGGTTTTTTTTATCGATTTTATCGATTTTCATTGATTCAGTTGATTTTGACCGATTTTTATTAATTTTAAAATTTTAAAAATCAATATATATAAAATCTAAGCGATTCATTAGTTTATGTGTCTGACCGACCGATCCGGTCTAATTTTTAATACTATAACTGGACCATATAACGATCCGATTCATGATAATCTTGTACAAATCCGACCCGATTTACACCGATATCTGTTATTGACCAAAGCTCACACAAAAGGACTAGTAGTAGTATGGAGACAAAAACAGAGGAGAGAGAAAGAAGTGGGGGAAAAAACAGCGATAGCGACAGAGGGGAGAGAGAGAGAAAGAGGGTGGACTCTTTGCTTTTTCTCTCCTTTAGTCAAACATAAACGTTGATCTCCTATGCTCATCATCTCTTCTTTTATAGCACGCAGCACCACATTTTCCCATCTCCTCTTTTTCCAGTTTCTTCTCGCCCACCACATCTCCTTCTGCTTCCTCCTTTTCCATCCTTCTCTCTCCTGCGACTGCAAGAATGAGACAAAGGGTCTGATATTTGTGTAACTTTCTTCAGCCATGGCTGTAGATCTCATGACGATGGGCTATGGCGATGGTGAAAGCCGTCCCCCAGCTCCTGCTTCTAATATCATAAAAAAAGAAGAAACGGGGCGTGAGGGAAGGGAAGAAAGTGGCGGCATAATCAGTGAAGCCGCCGCTGGAATCAAAAGCGTCGAGAATTTCATCCACTTACTCTCTAAAACAGAGGAGCAGCAGCAGCAGCAGCAGCAGCAGAGCGACCAAAACCAAAATCAGGATAACCATACCTCTTCAGCTCCTATGGGTTACAAGGAGTCCGGTATTGATTTGAACTGCCAAGCTGTTGCAGACGACGCCGTCTCGAGGTTCAAGAAGGTAATTTCGCTCCTCGGCCAAACGCAAGCCCGAACCGGCCACGCCCGTTTCAGACGCGCTCCTCCTCCGCCCCCGCCTGATCCACCGTCTCCTCACCACCGTGTCGGGATGAAAGCGCCCCAAACTCCCAACAACCCGGCCCCCGACGGCGACGCCCAAGTAGAAGGGAGGCCGCCCGTCCTCTGTCCAAAGCCGATACAGCAGGTGCCGATGAAAACGGCCAGAGAAGCTGCAGGCTATGATTTTAGCCTCGGTTTCGGGTGCCCGCGGCCGGTCGCCTCGTCGGCAGGGAACTCGATTAAGTCGACTCTGACGGGCGAGACCGCGGAAGCGGCCGGAAACGGGATTATACTACCGATGACGGGACCTTTTCGGGTTACGAACTACTATAACGGCGGCGGCTCTCAGGTTTCGGGGTCTTCGACGGGCGGCGGAGGTCGGCCTCCGCTGTCCCTGTCGTCGTCGTCGTCGTTTAAGGTGAAGAAGAAGTGTTTGTCGGATCACGTCGCCGGCAGCAAGTGTACCGGTGGGTCCGGTTCTGGGAGGTGTCACTGTTCTAAGAAGAGGTAAGCAAGCTAGCTCAGCCAGCATCATGTTATTGCTTCCTTATACTTTAGTTATAATTAATTACCTAACACTGGATTTAAGTAGGGCTCCGTATTTATTAGTGATAATTTAATTATCCGGTCATAGTTCATGCTTCATTGTATAAAAAAGAATTACTATTTAGACATGATTCGCTATATATATGCTTATATATATATATATATATATAAATGATGCATGATCCATGAACAGGAAACTGCGGTTGAGGCGAGTGGTGAGGACTCCGGCGATCAGCTCGAAGATGTCGGGCATTCCGCCTGACGATTTCTCTTGGAGGAAGTACGGACAGAAGCCCATTAAAGGTTCCCCTCATCCGAGGTACGTAGTCGGCCATTAGTTCCCCTACTACTGCTCCTACCACGACCACCACCTAAGTTTAGCTCCACTACTAGCAAGTAGGAGGCGAGTTAGTAAGTATCAACAACTGTATCATTTAATTTCATTTATAACGGGCAAATGCGGAAAACATGTTGACTTTGTACGCAGACGACGTGTATCCACGTCGTTAGGGTGATGATGACAATCGGTAAGTCAATTTTATTTTTGAATTTATATAGTGGCAGCTTACGAGTGTTTTCGATAGGATCAAATTGAGTGTTGAAGTCTAATTTGTTCCGACATCGTTCGGGAGGGTCTGAACAAAATATGCGGCTTTTTTTAAAAAAAAAAAAATATTATGCTCGGTCTTTCTTTTCTTTTTACACTTATTTATTGAAAAAAAAAAGAACTTGCATTAAAAGTGATCATAAGAAATAGTTTTTGAATAAGTACTTTCTTAGGAGGCCCATGGCGACTTTAATTCAAAATAAAATGTAGGAGGTTTCAATCAATTCAGGAATAAGTTAATGGCGCATCGAGGCTTATATTATAGGATTAAGAATCCATGAATTAAGAATCTAAGGGAGATTAGATTGTTGAGAATATAATTGTATTAAGAATAAGAATATGGTCGTTCTACTTTTCAAACATATATACACACACACTCAACTGTGTCTCGCATATCCAAAATTTATCTCGGTAAGGGGTATATGGTCATTCTGCTTTTTCGAACAATCGTAGTATTATTGCTTTATTTTTAATCTACTAAAAACAAGAAGAAGAATAGGAAATTTATATTTAAGAAAAAAAAAAGATGATTACTTACCAAACTCAGTCATAATTTGGTTGGTTGTGAAAAATTATCGTAGAGGGAAGAAGTGGTCAAATTAGGCTCTTTCTTTCATGTTATCTTGTCCGCCAGCGTTCCCATTGATGTAAGTAAGACCTGTCAAAAAGAGGGTTGGGGTGGGGGGGGGGGGATAAAATACTCCGCACTTCCTTCGGTTTTGGAAGGAATTGTTTTTTAGCTTTATTTTTTTAATAAAAAAAAATGAAAGTTATATTAAATAAGTTCGTGTTTATTTTTTTTTTATGTTTACTCTTTTTCTTTCTATGTATTAATATCATATTAGAAGTATATTTATTATTATTTTTAGGTTTACTCATGCTTAAAAATATGTATATATGTATGTATGTCTAAGTGTATCTATGTTTGTTTGTGGAATTGACGACAACAGAGGCTATTACAAGTGCAGCACACTGAGAGGATGTCCGGCTCGAAAGCACGTAGAGAGAGCAACGGACGACGCGAACATGATGATAATCACCTACGAAGGCGAGCACAACCATTCTCTTTCCGTCGCCGCCGGGACCAGCTCCGTCAATATCCTCGAATCCTCTTGATTATATGATATTAATTAATTAATTAATTAAAGTTCTTCATACCATGCTACTGGCCGCGTCCTAACGAAGCGAGGCGCCGGTATTCAAAATTGGGACGCTGGCCCTGCACCCGGTCAATCAAAATCTCGAAGGAGATCGAGCTCGCTCTTGTCATTTTCTTTCGTTCCCTACCCCCTCCCCACCCCGGATTTCGAGGTTAAAAAAAAAAGGATACGTAAAAAAATAGGTTTCCCTTTATTTTATTGTCCTTAATTAGCTTCGTGCTTTGTCTCGGGATGATGCTTTGTTTAGTTTTTGACTTACTTTTTTTCCGGTTCCCTTCGCTTCCGTTCTTTGAGGTAATTATTAGTCTTCGCTAATCATTTCTTTGATTATTGGTTTACAATATCCGATAAACGTGCCTTTTTTTTTTCCTTCCCTCGCGGAACATTTAGTCAAAGGGTAGGAAGGAATAAATGTCGTGTTTGTTGGACCAACGCTTGCATAAAAACAGATAGGAGATGCGAAAGACCCTTACCGAAGCCCGGGAAAACAAATACTGTTGGCGGTTGGGAGTTGGAAGTAATAGGAGGAATCGTCATTTATTTACCTACTTGCATCGTGATAAAATTGACGGGAAAGAAGAAGGAGAAGAAGAAATTCTCCTGCCAGTAAGGTTTGGTTGGTTTTGACAAGTTTTTAGGGTAACAGTTTTCCGACTTTAATTTATCACAATTTTATCTAGTACTCCGATTAGTATATTACTAAAATTAAGAAATCTAGTAGCTGTAACATATATATATATATATATATATATATTTTATCACTTAGGAAAATACGACTGCAACTACTAATGACCACTACTAATCCATATATACTCTAAAGCCTTTGTTTCGAAAGTTGTCATCATAGATCCATCTATACATCAGGGACTTAATCCCAACAACCACTTCTCAAACCTTGTATGCCCTCATTCATGATCAATTCACCTAAGCATTGCATTGTCCTCCACTCAACATCATCTCCCAAGTGGATGTTATACTTTCCATCTGGTTACTGTATGTATATTCTTATTTAAAATTCTAATATGTGAGTTTTTTTTTTATATGGACAGCCAATAGAGGAGAGTATAAAACACTACAAAGGTGGCCACAGTTGCCATAGAGCTATTACAATACCTATTGTGATCCAAATATAGCCTTAGGCACTTGGCTAAACTTATTGATTTTAATCAACAAGTTATGGCGGAGTAACTTATCATGTCTCTTTCTTCAAGCATTAACCTCTTCTTTGGACCTACTTATTAAAAGTAGTTATCTAATATAACTACATATTTTGAAAACATTTTACCCTAAAAAATTATAAAATAAATAATCATATTGAATAATTATATTTGATAAGTAGTTTCAAACAAGCCATAAGGCTCGCATGTGCATTAATTCTATCACATTAATTCTTTAGAAATACTTTGGCAGTCATACAAGCATAACGTGTAGTGGTAGTATTAAGTAAATTCTTTATGCTTTCTTATAATGTTAGGTCGATTTTTCATCAATTTGTTCCAAATGTAACCAATACTTTGCCATTTCTATCATCTTTTCATCTAAGGATTCCGTTTATATAGAGGCATATGATAAAGGATGGACTAGTTTTTGTCTGGGCTATGCATCTTTACGGTTTGAATGGTTGCCACAAGATTTTTTTTTTATCAATTTATCTAAAATGTAATTTTTATTTCCAATATTTTGAATCAATGAATATATATTACAATCATGAGTGTATTTATGCTCTATTATATTTTTGGATTAAATTTTATATTAATTTTCATATTTTGTATATTATCATTTTTTATCTATAAATCATAAAAAAAAGGAACAAAAAAAAGTATTTTAGATGAACCATAGCAATTATTCAACATCTTATAGTATTATAAATGTATAATATATTTCAAAATTCATTAACAAATGTGTAGTTGGAAAGACAAATCAAATAAAGAGCTAGGAGCTTTATAACTTAAACCAATGGAAGAAACAACATCAATTGTACATTGATAATGAAGAGAGTTGACAACATTCATCAATATACAAGGATGATAGACAAGTCAACAAAAGCTAGGTCCACTTATCCAAGTCTCTTGTTACTTTGAATCATATCCCTTACATATGGTTGGAATCCCAATCTTATGCCACTAGGAAATTCATTACCAATCTCACCACACTTTCTTTTTTATTAAGCCCTTCGGTAATAGTGCTACTACCACTCTCATTAACATAACTAAGGTTATATTGGGAGTTTAGAACACGACACTCATATGGTACATCACCTTCTAAGATATTTGTAAAGGAATTCCATTTATAAATATTAGTTTGCCACTCTAGTGTATGTTCATTAGTTTCATACAATCATTCTCCCATTTTAAATATAACATCCAATGGTACCTATTTACATGGCCCATCATTACCCTTTTTGCAAACAAAATGCAATTTTACTTTACTAATGTCACCAACTTTAAAAACTCTTTGAAAAAGGCACAAGTAATAGTTCTTTTACCATTATCATTAATGCCTTCCATAGCATATTTTTATGTTGGGTTAATCTTTTGTTCATTTGAACAAATATGAGACCCATAAGATTATGTTGATGGAATTTCTTAGGTTGAATCCATTTGATCCTATATTGAGCATCTAATAATAGTAGTTTTAGTCGATATGTAAAATACTAAATAAAATACTAAAGCCTTACAAATTTACATAGCTTAACTATTTATTAAATAAATTATATATAGATAATAGAGTAAAGTATAACTATGGTGGCATTAATGAATGAATGAATCATGATACAAATCTAAATAGGTAACAAGGGCATTTTATAATGATATCTATATGCATAATCATATGACCAACAACAACATATTATATGTTAAATTCTATAAAGGATATTATGACCCGTGTCTAAATAAATATAAGTTATTACAATAAATTAGCCAATATTAGCACATAGATTTACAAATTAGTTATTATTATTGTAATTGTAAGTTTCAATTAGAATTCAATAGATGTTAAATTGTCACAAATTAGTAGCTCAACAAAATCAACATAACAAGAAAATTAAAATCATATTAGCAACGCACCAAAACAAAAAAGAGAAATAGAAACATTAAAACCACATTTAATAATAGCAAGCCAACAAAATTAGTCTCAAATTCAATCAATTTAAGAATCTAGCCTCAACATCTCAAGATAGATGAAAAGTTCTAAATTTGAAATAAAATAAACAAGATAAAAACTATTTTCTTAAGTAATGATTTAAGGAGAAGGAAAAAATATAAAAAGGTTTTTCCTCCTTCACTCTCCCTTTTCCCCCATGAGATAATTTTTTTCTTTATGTTGTACAAACTTGTAGGTGAAGATTTTTGTTCCTATGGTGTATGTCTTTGCTCGAAGATATTGTTGGAATTGTATGGTGTGCGCCCGTGACCTACTATTTTCAATGATGTTTCAATGGTGGCGGTGTGGTTGGTCAATAATGTGTCAAGTTGAAACCAAAATTAGTGTAACCTTCTAACAAAAATGGTTATTTTGATGACTAGGTTTTACTCCAATAAATTTCAATGGTTCTATTTGTTTCAATTTCATATCTAGTCCAAATTAAAAAAAAAAATGTACGTATATAATCGTCGGTTCACCTGTGACCAATTGAATCGGTCAATCCATTATTAATACCATTATAACACCCCAAAATTTACTTCTATTATTTTTAGTAGAAGCGTAATAACATTATCATTGGATGTTACTACCGTATTTAACATAAGTTTAAATTACCATATCATCCTTACATTGAATACAAGGAAAAATAGTTAACACTTAAAGTATGATAAAATATAGAATAAGAGAGACTCATAAACTTAGATAAGAGTTTGTTGGTTAACTCTGAGTACAATATCCAAAATACATAAAAAAAAAGGGATACATTGGAAATAATAGTCCCAAAAGGTATATGAACCAAAGCTATAAACTAAATAACATAACTCTACATCCCAAATCCCAAAGATAACATGGTCACTCATCCCCAAGCAAAGCATCATAAGCAGTAAATTCATCCAAGGAGTCATCATCGACCTACACAAAATCATCTGGACCATCTACTGGTGGAAATGAGTATTACCCATGAAACAAATTATCAATATAGTACATACTGAGTAAGGAAATAATATAGTCGTAGAAGGGTTACACAAAATACATAAAGCCATATATAATAGTAAGCATGCATAATAACTATACATGAGACAGCGTAAGATGAGAAATGAATTAGAATTTCATTCTTAGGTACAGCCACAGTCCATTCCTTATTTACGTTGAGTGTAGAACACCATTATTCTTAAGCTAGAGGAACTAACTCAACATTTTAATCCTGACTTATGTGATCTTTCACTTTAAGAAATTAATATCTTATTTATTATTATTTATCTCAAGATCATCATGTAGATATGCAAGGCACATATTCCAACTTAACATAATTATTGAAAACACATAAAATGCAACCAAATGAATATCAGGACATCCCTTAAGGAAAAAGTTATATTTTCCCTAAGAAATCCTAGTTTCGCAATATCATCATAACTTCATCTATAAAACATATCTTGAAATGTGGTCTAAATTAAACATCTTACACATGCAATAAAAGCCCCACCTCTAGGGTTACTGTCCACAAATCCATATGAAACTCTAATTTCACAATTGAGTTAGGTATAAATTTTTTTGTATAAGCCTCATACAACCATCAAATTTAGTACACATTCCTAAAATATCATTATTAACATCATATATAAAAATTAAGGTCTAAATCTAATGTTTTACATATATAATAATGACCTTATCTCTAGGGCTATTATCCTCATTTCGAGCTGTTTTTCTCATTTTTTTTAGACTTAGGCCACTTATAATTACTACAACTAACCAACATAACTCATTTAGAATACTTTGAACCCATTAAAATATTTAAATACTAAAGATTCCATGTTTTACCCATATTGACCTGAAATATCTTTTTCGATAGCCTATACACCCATATTCTCACAAAAACTCTACATGTCTGATATTATCTATTCCAATATTACAATATATATCATCCTGGAAGAACTTAACCACACCCATTTATCACTTCCCATACTCATTCAAATTACATTAAAATAGCATAGTTCATAATAACACACTTAGGATTTCAAAACGACATTATTGCAACAATAACATATGAGCTCATGCTCTTCATATATTCACACTTTTTATAGATTCTATACCATAAAATCATAAAACAAAATTATCAACACAACATTATCATAGTAATAATACCAATCATGCAGTTTCACATAAAATACGCGTAGCATTCAAAAACCCCAACTATGATATATATCCTTACCTAAAATGTCTCCGGCTTGTAACCACGTATAACCCTAAGACTTCTCCTCCAATACCACCAAAAATTCACCTAAGAATCAATAAAAATAGATAAATAGAACTAAATAAAACAAATATGGAAAAATAAGGTAAATGAGTGTGGAAAATGGAGCAAAAATGAAGTAAATCAAGTCACGGGGGAAGTGTGGAAAAGCTCGAACTAGTTGCGTCAGGATTTGGTGTCTAAGGTAGGGTGCAGTGTGAGAGAATCATGCATCTAGGGGTTTCTGCATGAGTTCCTCATGTTGAGGGTAGGGTTGTGTGCATTATGAAGGGATGAAATTTCTAGAGTAGGGTGGCATGAGTTGGTTGTGTAGTTGTGGGGTGTCTTGCGTGAGGTTAAAGTGTAGTTGGGGTGGTAATTACTTGAAGTAGTGATGCAAGGGGGTGGAGGTTGTGTGATTTTGATGGTGCAAATTGGGGTACGTGGAAATTTCACGCAGCTAAACTATGGGAATGGAAGGATGAAGTTTGAATGATGGTCTGGCATAACTAAGGTAGCTGTTACGTGAAGTGTTGACACAACTATAGGGTGATGTGTATGGAGTTTTGACGCAACAAAGGCTGGGTTACATGAGGCTCTAACGTTGATAAGGTAAGGTTATGTGAGGTTGTATAAGCTACACAAAGATTTTCTAGAATAAAAACTGGGGGGGGGGATTTTAAAAAAAGCACAAAGGAGTTGAGGGAAACAAGAGGGAGTCTGGAGAGAGTTTAAGTCAACTGCCAAGTTAAGTAAGAAGTGAAGAGAAAAGGGTATCTATAGTGGAAAGGGGTGTGGATTCAAAATGGGGAAATGGATAAAGATGTAAGGTTGGGTAGGTATGGGCATTCCATGTGATGGAAACTAGAAGGAAAGGGATATGGTGTGTTGGTCTGTTGCATGCTAGGGTGCAGGGGTAGGTGTAGAGGCAAGTGTCGGGAAGGGAAAACCATGTGTGAAGAGGAGGAATGGCTTGAAGAGGAAGGAGGATAAGGCCGATCAAGATAGAAGGATAAGGAAATAAAAATGGAAAATGGAAAAAAGAAGAAAGAAAAATGATAAATAGAAAAGGAATTTAGGGTTAGGATTAGAATTAGGTTTAAATTCAACATTAAGAAATTAAGGAAAAATTAATTTATCAATCGTTCGGAGTTAGAATTAGGTTAAAATGTAACACCTCCAAAATTTACTACTGAAAATTTTGTTTAATGATAAGTGTTAAACAAAATTGAGATGACAAAACTATAAATTCTGAGGGTATTACCACCACACTCAATACTAGACCGGTTCACTCCTACCGTTCCAATACTAAGTGCTAAGGCTAAATAGGATTAACTTCAAACACAAGTCGATAATTGAAACAAGCTTTCATAAAAGAAATGATAGTGTTCACCATACAGAAATCAGAGTGCAGTTAAAGAGAGTTACAATCCAAGGAGTAATTAAATAAGTTTTCAAATACATCAAACATAGTACGACAGAATATGACTAGAGTAAAATGATACATAGTAAAAGTAAGATAGAATCCGGCCAGTCACTCTCGATCCCCAAGCCAAGTTTAGGCTCAACTCTTAGCCCCGCCCAATGCCTCGTAGGCTTCGTAGGCATCGAAGACGTTGTCCTCTACCTGCACAAACTCAGATGGGTCTTCTGCTCGTGGGAATGAGTAGCACCCATGAAACGGGTGATCAGTACGCTACGTATGGAGTAAGGTAACCATGCGCTAAGGCCAAACAAACAAAGCATACAACATGACATGATCATATAAGCAACATCTAATAATATAGGTAATGAAGGTCGGCTATGGTCCAGATAGATTTATTCTTTGGATCTCTGGTAAATATAATCGTTTTACATCATAATATTTATCAATCCATGCAAGTGCGGGAGCTCCACTATTATTCGTCGGTGGACCGGTCATGCAGGGAAAAATGCTCTTGGCCACTATTATTCGTCGGTGGACCCGTCATGTAGGGAAAAATGCTCCTGGCCACTATTATTCGCCAGTGGATCGGTCTGGCCCCGACTCACATGGTGTTTTACTGTAATTACTTTGTGTCTTTCCCATGTCTTATTATCATTATGTTTCATTTGTTGAGCACGGAAACCCCCACTATTATAGTTGGTGGAACGGTCATGCAGGAAAAAATGCGCTAGGCCACTATTATTTGCTGATGAACTGGTCATGTAGGGCACCCATGCTCCTGGCCATTATTATTCGTAGGTGGATCGGTCTAGGCCGGACTCAATAATCTTTCTCTTTAAATGGATATTATCTTATTCGTGTCTTATTCGATAAGCATTTCACCCTTGACATGCATGTCTCCAACATTCTACCTCTATCCTCTCAAAGGGGCTCATCCCATATCTTGAGACTCCTGCGCCCCTTATCACGCTCTGACATCCATTCCCCCTTACACTTACACATAATGAAAACCAACTCCTAATGGTGTGGGTTAAGGCCCAACACCTCGTGACATCAAACTCCACCTACTATCACCCTCTACGGTTTTCCCTTGAAAACCCTAATTGGACCTATGTGGCCCAACTTTCTCTCACTTACACTACCATTACTTCATTTATCGCCCTACACCTTATCTCATTTAAATTCAATCCCAAATCATATCGCTTTATCCCTTGATTCCATATGAGACCGAAAAATCCCAGTTGACCACTTCAACCCTAGTACCTTTCTTCTCCCATAAGTAACATCTCTCTTTTTCACCCAAAATCTCTTCTCTCCCATGGAACCCATGCTCACTCCTTGTAAAATAAATTTCCACTATTAACCTGTACTCCACTCTCCCTTAATTGTTTTTACTTCCACACTTTTTTTTTCCAGATTAGTGCTTTGTAACACCCCCAAAATTCACTACTGAAAAATTTCGTTTTATTTGAAAGAGTTAGCAGAAGCAAATTATAAAATCGTGAATTCTGGGGATATTACCGCCACACTTAGTACCAGACCGGTTCACTCCTACCGTTCTAGTACTAAGTGCTAAGGCTAAAAGTGTAAAACATAATTTACAATCCATTTTCAAATCAGAGTAACGGATCAAATCATTTACAAGAATAAAATCCACGAATGATGGTTACTTTAACAACATTAACATTAAAACCATGAATTTAAAAGAGAAAGAGAAAAACCCTAACGGTACTGGATAATTCCTTACTCTCTTTTCCGTTGCCCACTTGAGTAGCACCTAAAAAGACCTGCAAGGGGAACTGCCCATTGAATAGGCAAGGGCCCCACGAAGGGAACCCTTCAGTACTATGGTACTGATTAACCATTTAATACTACACTTAAAAACAAGCCCGTAATGCGGCACATAATGCAAGCTATATACATATGTAATGAGAGGTGCATACATAACAATAACATATATAACAAGGTTGCCACATATCAACGAGTTATAAAGTACGATCAAAACTTTTGGGCCTTAAGCCATTAGTCCATCATTATTCAATCATCTATCTCATTATATCCAAGTGAGTGCGGGAACCCCACTATTATAGCCGGTGGACCGGAATACATACAGGACAGAACGCTCCTGACCACTATTATTGCCGATGGATCGATCTCCAGGGCAGAACGCTCCTGGCCACTTTTATTCGCTAGTGGACCGGTCTGGCCCCGACTCACAAGGTATTCCACTATAAGTAATTAATATCTTTCCATAATTTATTCACATCCAATGCTTGTTTTATTGAGCTCGGGACCCCCACTATTTTAGCTGGTGGACTGGGATATATATAATCATCATCCAGGGCAAAACGCTCCTGGACCACTATATATCCGGTGGATCGGTACTTATAATCACTTGCCAGGGCAACACGCTCCTGGGCCACTATTATAGCCGGTGGATCGGTACTCAATATCATAAGTCAACTGGGCCCGACTCATTAATAATTCACTTTTGTAATTATTGTTTTTCCTTTCTTTAATCAGCACAACAATTATATTTATTTGCCTCGGACGGGAGATCAAGAACCCGGGACACAAAGGTACACCGGTCGTACTGGTGCATACAAGCTACTCAGTACCCTTCAACCACGAACCCAAGGACGCAAAGGTACCCTAGTCGTACTGATGCATAAAGCCACTCAGTAACCTACCGACAAGGACACCTAATCCATAAGTATGCATACCCCCTAACTAGGTCCGTAGAGCTAGATAGAGTAAGATATAGGGCCTGGCTGGGGCACAAAGGCACACCAGCAAATACCAGAATAATCGTGGACTAAACCACGTCTTTAGGGTAGCGACCCCTAAAGAGTCACCATTCCCGATCTCGAGGTCTTTCACTTTAAGTATTAGTGTCTTAATTAAAGTGATCACGAAAAGCACAATAATCAGATACTTATTCACTTTCAATCGTTCTGATATCATTAGCCGTTTCTTATTTAGGCGGTTATCCGAGATAATATAGAGAAATCATTAAGGCCATCATAATTCCATTCTAAATTCGAATTAGGATTCGTTCTCGTGATACTTACTAATTATCAAATACTCTTACCTTGCTAATCAACATTATTTAAATCATATTATGAAATTCCACAATCACAACGACATGTTAGGTATAAATTACTTATTTACCCCTTACTTATATAATTGCTAAGCCATCCCTTCCTTACTTGACAAATTACCCTATTACCCTTCAGGTTGCATAATTACCAAATTACCCCTTATTCGATTTAGGTGACCAAGTTATCTCCTACGCTTATTAGATCACCATTCACCCCTCATAATTACTACACTTAACATGTCTCCCATTTAGTTGGTTAGATTACCAATTTGCCCTTTTCTTTATTACAATCAACAACTTGCCCTTTAATTGGATAAATTACTAAATTGCCCTTATCCATTATCAAAATTACCAAATTACCCTTCTCAATTATTATCATTGCCATTTTACCCTTCTTAATTATTATAATTACCATTTTACCCTTTTCAATTATCATAAATCCCAAATTACCCTTCTTTATAATTACAATTATTAATTTACCCTTATTTATAATTATAATTACCAATTTACCCTTCTCCATATCTATAATTATTAATTTAACCTTCTCCATTTTTATAATTACTATATTACCCTTCTCCATTATTAAATTACCATAATGCTCTTTAATTGGTTAATTTACTAAATTACCCTTCTCTAGTATCATAATTATCCAATTGCCCTTCTATAATCATAATTTAATTACCAAATTATCTTTCGTCATTATCATAATTACCAAGTTACCCCTTACTCCCAAGTTTACCATAATATCCTTTTATTTACAAAATTACACTTCTACCCCTTACTCTCAAATTACCATAATATCATTTTATTTATAAAAAATTGCCATCTTACCCCCTTCACATCCAAATTTACCATATTACCCTTTTACTTGCAAATTACCATAATACCCTTTACATCCAAAATTACTATTTTACCCTTTTCTTACAAATTACCATTTTGCCCTTCTCTTCTAAAATTACCATTTTATCTCTTACTTCCAAAATTACCACTTCACCCTTTACTCCCAAAATTACCATAATACCTCTTTTTCTTATAAAATTACCATTTGCCATTTAATCATAAAATTACCATATTGCCCTTTTGCCTCGAAAACTACCGTAATACCCCCTTTCTCTAACAACTTACAATTTTATCCCTTTACTTATAAAATTATCATTTCACCCCTTTATTTTGAAATTACCAAAATACCCTTTTGCTTACAAAATCACCATTTTGCCCATTTCTTTTAAAATTACCAAAATACCCCTTTACTACAAAATTTCCAAAATACCCCTTTCACTTATAAAATTACCACTTAACCCCCTTTATTGCACCACTTTTATAAATTTACCACCACTACATAAAATACTAATATTAGCACTTCATTCTTGTCATCTAACTCCACCAAATTGTCATTATTCAACATAATACTCATTAGCAACTACATATTTTATATCACATACTTACATAGGCATATTACTAACATACCCTTAGGCTCACAATAATATTATTCATGCATTTATAACATAATACATCATAGACAAGTATTTAACATTTCCATCAATAATCACACTCCTCCCTTAAGTATCATCTCCACACACAACACAAAAGCTATCATAATTTTCTTTTCTTTTCTTTTTGTCAATCAATATAAGCAACCATATATGTCATACTAGGCAACACAAAACATGCATAAAATCATACTAAAATCCCTAATGTGCTAGCATACGTTTTTCCATACATTTAAGTGAGGTTTAACGATTACCTTAATCCCACAAAAAATCGAACCTTACCGGTATCCCGGTTAAAGATTCAAAGCATAATTAGCAACTCAACACCTAAAAATAATATCAATAAATATTATATTAGAAGTAGGAAATTAAAAAGGATAAAACTTTATAAAAATTTATTTATTAATGAAAAACTTTAATTAACTATTAATATACCTCAAAGATTAAAAAAAATTAATTCCTAATCAATGTGGAGCTCACGCTGCATGAACAGCGTGAGCCACATGCAGCTTAAAGGGGAGAAAAGGTTCGAAGTTAATAAGGTAGAAGGGAGGGGGAGATGGCTCAGTTTAGTGTCTTTAGGCTAGAAAAGGAGGTAGATGGGGGAGGATTGGAGGCAAGGTAAGGGTGCAGGAGTGAAGAGGTGGTGTAGGTGGAGGCTAAGGATGGGTTGTTGGCGGCCAAAGGTGGCGGAGATGGCGGCGGCGAGGCGGCGAAGTCGGCTATCAGGCTAGGCGTGGCTGAGAAGGAAGGAAAAGAGAAGGGGAAAATGGAGGGGTGCAGGGGCCATTTTCGGGAAAGTAAGGTATGGGGGTGGTAGAGGAGGTTGCAGGGTGTGGGTTGGTGGTTTGGGTGGCGGCAGAGGTGGCCGGACGGCGGTGAACGGGGTGGTTGCAGGTGGCTTGGCGATAAGGGAGAAACGTGGGAAGAAAAAGAAGAGGTGGAGAAGGGAGGAGTTGTAGGGGCTCGAGGGTGGCTTGGGTGGTCTCGTGGTGGTGCAGGGCTGAGGTATAGGGTGGCAGTGGGCGACGCAGGGGCTTGGTGCGGCGGTTGGCGGCGGCGTGCAAAAACCAAGGAAGAATGGGAAGGAGGAGAAAGGAGAGAAGAGGGAGGTCAGGGAAAGGGAGATGCTCGAAATATGGGGTAGAAAGGAGGCTGGAGAGGTGAAGAAAAAGAAGAGGGAGAAGAGAGGGGGCAGGTGGCTGGTCGGCAATAGGACGAAGGGTGGAAGGGAGGTGTCGGTTGGCAGGGGAAAGGGAGGGAAGAAGAAGGAAAGGAAGATGGGCATGCGAGCTGTGGTCCAGGGGTTGGTTTGACGGGGAAGCGAGAGGGAGTAGCAGGGATGTAGGTGGTGGCTGGCGTGCTCGATCATGGTAGAGGATGGTGGTCGGGCTTGAAAGAAGAGAGAAAGGAAGGGGAGGGTGCGAGCGGGCGGACCGGCTTAGGAAAGAAGGATAGGCTGGTCGGTCCGATCTGGGAAAAGAAGAAATGAGGGGTGATTGGGCTGCGTCACACGTGCCACACGGGAGAGGGAGGAAGGAAGAGGGAGGGAGTGATGGGCCAAGGCCCAGTGCGCAGGGGAGAGGGGAACAGGCTAGTGCGGGCGGCCCAAGGGAGGAGAAAAAAAGGAAAATAAAAGAAAGAAGAAAAAGGAGAAAAAGGAGAGGGAAAGGAAAAGGAAAAAGAAAAGGAAAATGAGAAAATATGGGAGAATAATTTAATTTAATTTAGAAAATAATAAAATGTAATACTTTTAATAAATAATTTAATTTAATAATTTAATGTAATATAATTTAATATATTGGTTCGAAATTGATACTTTTAGTATTTATTAGTTTGAAAAATTATTTAATTAAAAACAATGTGATAAAATAACAAAATATTTATTTTTAATTTATTAAATACTCCTATCCAAATTTGTACACTCGAAAATCCATAAAATAATTAAATTAAATAATTTTAAAAGCTAACTTATTTCAACTAAAAGTTATTTATTAAATTATAGATTTTCTAAAATTTAGGAGGATTACATGCTTCCTCTCAAAACCCTAATCGGGTCCCTTATACACCCTTACACCAACCTACTTATTAATTTTTGTCTCAAGTCTCCAATCACTCCATAACTCTCCCCTTAGCTTATTTACATCCTAAAATAACTTTTCTCACGTAAAGATCATCCCCATGCAAATTTCATCCACCCCATGCAACTCTCAAAGTCCCCATGCAAACCTTAGAATTCCTATGCATGGTTCCCATCTCTTTTTTTATTTTGGTCATCTCTTCCTCTTTATTTTCATCTCATAGATCATGAGGTATTTTGGTCAACCTTATATCCGCCTTAGTAAACTCACTTCCCATTTTCTTTCTTTTTATCCTTTCATTCCCATATCACATTATCAATTATCCTAGCATGCATTTCCTAGAGGGTCATATCATATCATATCATAATCACTATAAACATATCATACTCATACCATAAGGAAACACATAAACATTGTAATCTCCCAAAATTTTAGAAAACCTATAATTTAATAAACAGCTTTTATTTGAAGTAAATTAGCTTTTAAAGTTATTTAGCTTAATTATTTTACAGATTTTTGAGTATATAAATTTAGATAAGAGTATTTAATAAATTAAAAATAAATATTTTGCTATTTATCATATTATTTTTATTTAAATAAATTTTCAAACTAGTATTTTACTAAAATTATCCTTTTTAAGCCCACATATTTAATTATATTAAATTAAATTATTAAATAAACTTATTATAAAAAATATTACATCCTATTATTTTATAAATTCAATTATTTTAAAATTTTCCGTTCTCCTATTTTCCTTTTCCTCTTTTTTTCTTTTCTTTCTCCTTTTTCTCCTTTTCCTTATTTCTTTCTTTTCCCTTTTTCCTGGCTTTAGGCCGCCAGGCCAGCCTCACTGCCTTCCCCTCTTTGCGCAGTTGGGCCTCTGGCCCATTCTCCCTCGCCCCAGCCCCACTAACCGACCCAGCTCCCTCCCTTCTTTCTTTTCCTTTTTCCCAGGCCGGGTCGGCCCGCTTGTTTTTTCCCTTATGTGCCGGCCTGCACCTCCCCCCTCCTTTATTTCTTCTTCTTTTCCCAACACCTTGACCCAGCTTCCCTGACCTGTCTTCGTCGACCAAGCCTGCCCCTCAGGCACGCCGGCCACCACCCTCCTGTAACCACTGCCACCACCTACAATTCTCTCTCTCTCTCCTATCTTTTTTTCACCGTTTTGGAACCGAGAAGCTATGCACCCCATCCCGCATGGCTCCCCTTTCCCCCTCCTCGTCACCCTCTCCCTACCACCCTATGACACCCTGCCACCCTAAACACTACCGCCGATCAGCCACCTATCCCCTACCCTTCCTCTTCTTTTTCTTCTCCCCTTCAGCCATTTTATGCCCCATCCTTTCGAGCCCCTTACCCCCGATCTCCTCTCTCTCTCCCATTTCTTCTCCTCCTATTCCACCCCTATTTTTGCACGCCGCCACCCTCTGTCGTTCCAACCGCCACACCCACAACCTACAGTGCCTCCTTCCACCTTCTACTACCGCCCTGCACCACCACAATACACCCTCTCAAGCCATCCGGTAGCCCTTCTTCCTCCCCACCTATTTTTCTCTCCATTTTACCTCTTCTCGGCAGCCCACCTGCAACCCCTCCTTCCACCGCCGTCCGGCTGCCTCTGCCGTCACCCAACCCACCATTCAACTCCTTGCAACCTCCTCTGCGACCCCCATACATTGTTTGGCCAAAACAAGCCCCTGAACCCCTTCATTTTTCCCTTCTCTTTTCCTTCCTTCTCAGCCCCTCCACCTCGACCCACCCCGGCAGCCAACGTTTCCACCTTGCTGCCGCCACCTCCGCCGTCCTTGGCCACCGTGAACCTATCCCCGACAACTACCTACACCCCCTCTTCACTCCTGCACCCTTCCCTTGCCTCCAAACCTCCCTAATCTATCTTATTTCCTAGCCCCAAACCACCAACCTGAAAATGGCCATTTTACCTTTCCTTCACCCCCCCCCCCTTCGAGCCTTCCTTTACTTATTTTTGCATGCAGATTATGTTGCATGAGCAGTATGAGTTGCTGCATTCTTAGTTTATTTTGGTTAAAAATTTTAAGGTAAAATAATATTTGAGTTAATTATTTCCTTAAGTAAAATTTATAAAGTCTTATGTTTTGATTTTCTTATTTCTAATATAATAAGTATTGATATTATTTTTAGGTATTGGTTTTGCTAATCAAAACTTAAATCTTTAACCGGAATACTGGTACGATTTAATTTTGTGGGAATTAAGGTAATCGTTAAACCCCACTTAAACGCATGGATAAACGTATGTTAGCACATTAGGATTTTTAATATATTATTATGCTAGATATTTGTGGTTTAATATATATATATATATATATATTTGTTTGTATTGATTGATAGAAAAAGAAAGAAAAGTATGCTGGTTTATATGCCATATGTGGAAATGTTGTTTAAGGGAAGAGTTTGATTATTAATGAAAGTGTTAAGTACTTATCCATGTTAATTTATGTTATTATGACCATTTATGCATGAATATTATTATTGTGAGCCCTAAGGGCATTTTAGTAATATTTATTGTGCAAGAATGTGGCCTAATATGTATGGGTGCTAGTATGTATTATATTAAAATATAATAGTTAGTGGAGTTTGATATTGTTAATGGAGTGTTAATATTATTATTCTATGTGGCAATTTTAATTTAATAAAGGTGGGATAATAAAAGTGGTAAAGAGGAAATTTTGAAGGCAAAAGGGCAATATGATAATTTTACAAGTAAAAAGGGGTATTGTGGTAATTTTGGAAGTATGGGGTAAAATAGTAATTTTGGATGTAAAAGGGTATTATGGTAATTTTATAAGTAAATGGCGAAATGGTAATTTTATAAGTAAAAGGGGTATTATGGTAATTTTATAAGCAAAAGGGTATTGTGGTAATTTTGTAAATAAAAGGATATTATGGTAAACTTAGGCGTAAGGGGTAACTTGGTAAATATAACAACGGCGAAGGATAATTTGGTAATTAAATTATGATTATAGAAGGGCAATTAGATAATTATGATAATGGAGAAGGGTAAATTAATAATTATAAATATGGAGAAGGGTAAATTAATAATTATAAATATGAAGAATGGTAAATTAGTAATTATAATTATGAAGAAGGGTAAATTAATAATTGTAATTATGAAGAAGGGTAATTTGGGATTTATAATAATTGAAAAGGGTAAAATGGCAATTATAATAATTGAGAGGGGTAAAATGGTAATTACGATAAAGAAGAAGGAAAATTTGGTAATTTATCCAACTAAAGGGGCAATTTGGTAATTTAGCCGACTAAAGGGTAAATTAGTAATTATTTAACCAACTAAAGGGGCAAAATGGTAATCATGATAATGAAGGAGGGTAATTTGGTAATTTATCCGACTCAAGGGCAATTTAGTAATTATAACAAAGGATAAGGGCAATGCGGTAATCTAACCAACCAAAGGGGAAATATGATAAGCGTAGCAATTATGAGGGGTGAATGGTGATCTTACAAGCGTAGGAGATAACTTAGTAACATAAACCGAGCATGGGGTAATTTGATAATTATGCAACCTTAAGGGTAATATGGTAATTTGTCAAGGAAGGGATGACTTAACAATTACATAAGTAAGGGGTAAATGAGTAATTTGTACCTAACATGTCATTGTGATTGTGGAATTTTATAATATGACTCAAATAATGCTGATTAGCAAGGTAAGAGTATTTGATAATTAGTAAGTATCACGAGAACGAATCCTAATATGAAATTAGAATGGAATTATGATGGCCTTAATGATTTCTCTATATTATCTCGGATAACCACCTGAATAAGAAACGATTAATGATATCAGAACGATTGAAAGTGAATAAGTATCTGATTATTGTGCTTTTCATGATCACTTTAATTAAGACACTAATACTTAAAGTAAGAGACCTCGAGATCGGGAATGGTGCCTCTTTAGGGGTCACTACCCTAAAGACGTGGTTTAGTCCAAGATTATTCTGGTATTTGCTGGTGTGCCTTAGTGCCCCAGCCAAGCCCTATATCTTACTCTATCTAGCTCTATGGACCTAGTTAGGGGGTATGCATACTTATGGATTAGGTGTCCTTGTCGGTAGGGTACTGAGTAGCTTTATGCACCAGTACAACCAGGGTACCTTTGCGTCCCTGGGTTCGTGGTTGAAGGGTACTTAGTAGCTCGTATCCCGTCCGAGGAAAATAAATGGAATTTGTTGTACTGATTAAAGAAAGGAAAAATACTAATATTGAAAGTGAAAGATTAATGAGCCGAGCCCAGTTGACTTATGATATTGAGTACCGATCCACTAGTTATAATAGTGGCCCAGGAGCGTGTTGCCCTGGATGATGTTGATATATATTCTAATCCACCGGCAATAATAGTGGGGGTCCCGAGCTTAATAAAATCAGTCATGGATGTGAATAAAGTTATGGAAAAATACTAATCACTTATAGTGGAACACCATATGAGTCGGGCCTAGACCGGTCCACCGGCGAATAATAATGGCTAGAAGCGTTTTGCCTTGGAGACCGATCCACTGGCATATAATAGTGGTTAGGTGTGTTCTTCCCAATAAGTGACCGATCCACCGGCTATAATAATGGGGTTCCTGCCCTCACATGGATATAAAATATGGGAGTTGATTGAATAATGATGGACTAATGGCTTAAGGCCCAAATATATTGATTTTGCACTATGCATTGGCTTAAGGCCTGAAAGTATCGATTGTTCATAACGACCTATTGATATCTGATGTAATTGTTAATTATGTGAATGTTATATGTACACATCTTGTTATATATGTATATAATTTTGTATCATGTGTGACATTACAGGCCTACTTTTAAGTATGATTTTAAAGGGTTACTCAGTACCGTAGTACTAAAGGGTTCCCTTTGTGGGGCCCCTGCCTATTCAATGGGCAGTGTCCCTTGTAGGTCTAATTTCAGGTGCTACTCAAGTGGGAAACGGGAAGGAGCGTAAGGATTATCCGGCTTTTAGGGTTTCATCCTTCCTCTTCTATTATCTGGTTTAAATGAAATCATTGTACTTATAACCACCACTGGTGGATTTTACTCTTGTAAATGCTTACTCGCGCTACTCTGATTTTAAATATGAATTGAATATCTAGCAATTGATATTTCATTCTTTAGCCTTAGCACTTGGTACCAGAACGGTATGAGTGAATCAGCCTGGTACTAAGTGTGGTGGTAATATCCCCGAAATTTACAGTTTGTTATTTTACTTCCGCTAATCTTTTAATAAAATGAAATTTTTCAGTGGTGAATTTTGGGGGTGTTACAAACATACCTCAACTCCAAGTTGCGCTATACATAAGACAAGTTAATGATAATCATACGATACACGACATAGCATGATACATAACATTCAAGGCATACAAGTCACACAATACACATGGGCTTTAGCTACATCGTTACCTAAAACGACGCCGAGCTTGGAGCATGCTCCTACGCCTCCTTAGGGTTTTAGCTTGATTCACCTATAAGAGGGAAAAACTAAGAATTAGTTTCCCTTCTACCAAAATATTATTATTCCTTGTTTTAGTCTAAGATTAGGGTTGCTATTATTAAAGTGAGCTGTACAAGTAAAAAGTAGGATTTTTATCCTCAAGTTAGCTTACTAGATATTACTAGTCAAAATATGTTTATGTTAATATTTATTGCTACATTTACATTATTAAACCTAATAGCTTTATTTCTTCTAATAATAGTACTAATACTAGTTATAGCAAAATAGTGATAATAATAATAATAGTAATACTAATGCCCCCAATAATAGAAGCCCTATTATTTTTAAGGCTAAGGCTAATATTAATGTTAGGGTTAAAATCATAATATAATAATAGTAATACCAACAAAGTACTAATATTGCTAAAGATAATAATGATAATAATTACATTTGGAATAATAATAATATAAGGGTTCAAATGTTTATGCCACAATAATAATAGTAACAGCAATAATAACAATAATAATAGTAATAATGATAACACTGTAGTAACAGTGTTGATAATAAAAGCATTAGGCATAATATTAGCAATATTCGAATATTAAGTAATAATAATATTAAGGCTTAAGTATTGTTCTTCTATAGTAACAAAATGATAATATGCTAACTTCGGTTTCAATAACGTTAATAATGATGATGATGATGATGATGATGATGATGATGATGATGATGATGATGATGATGCTGATGATGATGATAATAATAATAATAATAATAATAATATCATTATTATTATAGATAATACCATAAATATTGTTAAAAATAGCTAATACTTGTATAAAATAGATTTAGGGGTTGGGAAGGTCAGAGCACCACCTAGGAACAGTGGTGGCACTGGCGGCAGCGCGAGGGGGCGACGGTAGCGGTGGATGTGGGGATTGGAGGTGGTGGAAGGAGGAGAAACGAGGGAGAAGGAGAGGGAGGCAGGGAGAAAGGGAGGTTTGGGGAGGTAGAGGAGGCTACCCTGGTTGTTTTGGAGGATAGAGGTGGCGTTAGTGCCAGTGGGATTGGCGGCGGACAGCGGTATGAAGGGCAGCAGGGGTTGAGGAGGGTTTGATTGGGAGGGAAACTTTGCACAGTCGGGGTGGTTTGTGCAGGGAAAATCAAGAAAAAAGGAGGATTTAGTTAGGTAGAGGGTGACGCAAGGAGTGCTTATATGGGTGTTTCGACCGACGGCAATGAGCGGTGGTGAGAAGGGGAAATTTCTGGGTTTCAAAATCAAAAACCAAATTAAGGCAGCCTATGGGGTATTTATAGGCCAATTGGGTGGGAAATGACAAGGGAAGAAGACAATAGGGGTGTAGATGCCAGGCATGCCGGCCAGTGGTGGCAGTCGAGGCGGTTCTACCATGGCGGGGTGACAAGGTTGAGGGAAGAGGAAAAGGAAAGGGGCAGGGTGCTTAGGTGAGGGGAAAGGGTCGATTAGGGTTGAAAAAATGAAAGAAAGCGATGGGAGAGGGAGGGAAGGACGGTAGGCAGCGGTGGTGGCCGGCAGAGGGTAGGGTTGCAGCTCCTTGGTCACCGCCTACGCCTTGGGGAAGAAGAAGGGTTGGGATCGAGCGATCTAGGGAGGAAGAAAGAAGAAAAGAAAAAAAAAGAAACCAGACCGGCCGGGGAAGAAAGAAAAAAAGAAGAGGAGGTGTGGTGCGGGCCTGGGCTGAGTAGGAGGGAGAGAAGCTGGGCCGTGCAGGACGAGCTAGCCCAGGTCGGGGGGAAGAAGGAAAAAAAGAAAAGGGAAAGAGAGAAAGAAGAGAAAAAGGGAAAAAGAGGAAGAAAAAGAAAAGAAAAGGAAAAAATAGGTGGGTTGGGTATTTTGGTGTTTTTGGGTTATTTAAAATAATAATATTTAGAAAATAATAATTAATTCCTTTTTAGATTAATTTGGGCTATTTTTTAATAGATTTTTTAAATTTTCATTTTAATTAGCAACACTCCCTAATTTTTCCTAATTAAATTATTTATCATTTTCCTCTTAATTGTCCCCAAATAACTCCCCTATATTTTAATAAAATAATTTACTTAATTAATTTCTCTAATAAATTATTATTTAGCCATAATTTCTAGAATTAGAATTTTAGGGTATTTCATAAAATATTGATCACCTAGA
Organism: Tamarix austromongolica; assembly: GCA_039764185.1. Taxonomy (NCBI): domain Eukaryota; kingdom Viridiplantae; phylum Streptophyta; class Magnoliopsida; order Caryophyllales; family Tamaricaceae; genus Tamarix; species Tamarix austromongolica. Next base: position 77,407,046 of record CM077818.1, on the reverse strand, counting down.
AATAGGATAAGAATTAGGTTTAGATTTAGAATTAAGTAATTAGAAAAAAAAATTAATTTATCAATCCTCAAGTGTTTGAATCATCCTCTTAGTATGTCCATGTAACACCCCTATTTTTATAACTTACAATTTACGTTGAAAAAGTTAATTGTGAAGACTAAAATAGTAAAAATATAGGGTATTACCACAACATTTTATGTAAGATCAATTTCCTCTACAATTTTCATACAAAGTGTCAAGGCTAAAAATATTACTCCAGTTAAATTAATGACTCAGTTATAATAACTAAAATAGATATTACAAAACCGATAACATCATTCTGATAATACAAATGGTCAGCGGTTACAAAACTCAAAATAAAAGAAATACAGGATGACATTAGAGTGTAAGAATATCTAGGTCAAAAGATACGTATAGGACACCGAATAATCCTAACTCTCAACCCAACATACTAGCCTTCAAACGATCTTACAAGCTAATCTGCAGAGTTACCAATACCCATTGAATAAGTAGAGCCCCGTGAAATGGAACCATCAGTACATCAATGTTGAGTAACCAACTATACAAAAATAAAAATGAAAAGATCACATGGGACACATAGAAGGTTTCATAGGAGGACATAGTATAAAATACTGAAATATACATACGCTGAACAAAATACAGTAGCCATATAAAATAAATAAATATCATCAAGGCCACATACTACTCATGCTCATTGATTTAGAATATAATAAAACATACCGACTATGCATCCAAGGGATGCTTAGGATCAATCTCAACCTAATAACCATAACATTCACAATATTTTTCATAACTCAACATCCATATGAATAAATTCCATAAAACCATAGGTAGGGTACGAATGCAACTACTGACCATATATAAGCATGAATACTACTACCGGACCACAGGTAAGCATGAAGGTCAAACCACAGTAGGCCCAAATATTACTACCGAACCACAGGTAGACATGAAGGCTACTACCAAAGAAATTCAATAATCATTTTAAACCAACAATAATTATTTTCACTTTTAATATTATTAAGGGGAGATCATATCAACCTAGATATGTTAAGAAACTTTGGTCATAATAGTGCACCAAGGCAACATGGTATCCTACCGACTATCAACTCAAGGATACTAAGGTACCTTAGTCATACTGCCACACGAAGGAAGCACAATACCCTACCGTCAATGACACTTAATCCATAAGTATGCATATCCTTTGTAAAGTTTGTAGAGCTAAATAATATAAGATATAAAGCCTAGCTAGGCTAATATGGCACGCCTGTAAAAATTTATCACCAGCCATAGGCTAAACCAAGTCTTTAGGGTAACAACCCCTAAAGAGCTACTATTCCCAATCTTAAAGTATTTTACTTTAAATATTAATATTTTATTAAGGTGATCATAGATATCACATAATACACCAATAATTTTAATTTTCATGCTTAAATAATTTTTTACTCATTCCTAATTATTCAAGATAACTATAAACATGGACAAGAATAAGGTCAACTCAAAATTTTACTAAGGTCGTTGTAGGTTAAATTATTCATATTTAGTGGTTCAAAATATAATATGTATATCCTGAGTCATATTTGGAGTAATTATAAACGACTTAAGTCCAATGGAAATAGAAAATGGCTTAAATTGATAAAAGCAGTCCTATAGGTAGGTCATTGTCGCATGTATAAAATGTGAAAGTTAGACCATATTTTTTTGGCATGTCGTTAATATTAGAATTTTAAGAATTTGTATTAAATTTTGTGGTCATATGAATCTTATGGAAATAGTTATGCTTAATTTTTAAAATCTGGGTTCTATAAGGAATTAAGAATAGTAACCCCAAATCCAGGTTATATCACGTATCTAAGACAATGGGTTAGACCTTGATTTTGGGGGTATCTTTTCAATAATCATATTCTAGGAATTTTCACTATATTTGGTGGTTAAATGAATATTATGGTAAATTTCATGCTCACTTTGGGGAAATAAGGTTTTCTTAAAGAAATATAGTATTCTTCCTTAGGAAAATGTCTTGACCTTCTTGTGATTGTGTGTCATGTCTTTTGAATAATCAAGTTATGTTTGGATTATATGAATTGGGTATATTCATGTGTGTCTACATGATGATATTGATATATATAACCATGAATAAGACACTGAGCACTTAAAGTAAAAGATCGTGTGAGCTAGAGCTGAGGTATTATGTATCCATTCCACTAGATGATAATAATAGCTTAGAAGAGTCTTACACTAAGAGGTTATTTAGTTAATTCCACTAGATTAAGAATAATATACTTCTATATCTCAAAGTAGATAAGAATATGATCTTGAGATAAGTGATAATGAATAAGATATTAATTATTTAAAGTGAAAGATTACATATGTCAGAACCGAGGTATTGTGCCCATTCCACTAGATGATAATAGTGGCTTGGGATTATTTTCCTTAGAGAGGTGCTTCAAACCATTCTAACAATTTAATAATAGTAGTCAGAAGCGTGTTACTATAATATATGTTGGATCTGTTCCACTGGATGATAATAGTTGTTCAGGAGTGTTTTGCCATTTAGTCTGTTCCACTGGATTAAGAATAGTGGGGTCCCTAAAATCAAGATAATAATATGATCTTGACATAAGCAATAACAAATAAGATATTAATCACTTAAAGTGAAAGATTACAGGAGTTAGGACTGAGGTGTTGTTTCCATTCCATCAGATGATAATAGCGGCTCGGGAGTATTTTTCCTAGAGAAGTGCTTCAGACCATTCCACTAATTTATTAATAGTAGTCAGAAGCATGTTACCATAATATATGTTGGATATGTTCCACTAGATGATAATAGTGTCTCAGGAGTGTTTTGCCTTGAGAGGTGCTTTAGTCCGTTCCACTGGATGAAGAATAGTGGGGTCCCTAAATTCAACATAAATAAGAATATGCATTCTAATTATATCTATAATGGGCTTCCATATTTAGTATTATCTTACATCATATCATATTAATCGTTGTGCAAATTGATTCTTCTATGTGAACTTACATATTCTATGTAAGCTTGTAATGATTATAATGTTACATTACTTTGTACGTATCATACTAATCATCCATTTTATGGTTACTCCTTATTCCTATGAGAAGATACCACCTTGTTTTATAAGTGGTTGTAGATTTCTACTTTTACTATGCTCACCTTTGGTGAGCTTTCACTACCCCAGAAAGGGGTTTTAATAACGTTTATTTTATAGTTTTAATAACGGTTTTCAACTGTTATTGAACCGTCTATTATTAAATTTTTAATAACGGTTCACAACCGTTATAAAAAATATAAAAAACCCGTGAATATGTGCATAAAATTTATATTTAATAATGGTTTTCAAGTAACAACCGTTGTTAAAAAAGGTTTTAATAACAGTTCTTTAGTAAAACCGTTGTTAAAAACAAGGTTTTAATAACGCTTTTCAAGTAAAAACTGTTGTGGAAAACCATGTTTTAATAACGGTTATTACAAAAACCGTTGTTAAAACATAATCGAATTAGGGTTTCAGTCATTGATTATGAATTTATTAAACCCTAATAAGTATTAAATAAGCATAAATTTGAGATTAAACACACATTTTTAACAACGGTTTTCATCAGAACTATTATTAAAGCCTAAGTTTTAATAACGGTTCTAATGAAAACCATTATCAAAATTCTATCATCCAATTAAGGTTTCTCAGATTGATTATGTATTTATTAAACCCTAATACGTATTAACTGAGCATAAATTTGAGATGAAATACGTGGTTTTAATAATGGTTCTTAAAACTACAGTTTTTTTTAATGTTATTGTTGTTTTGTTCCTGCCCACATACACAGTTGTATGTTTAAATAATTACCAAATCTGCATTGTAAAACAACATCAATTCATAATAAATCTACAATCACACCATAATTTCAATCAATCTCTAATTCGTATGCATGTCTTAATACACCGCACATACTCAGGAATCAAAATTAGTTGACATACCACAACTTAGTAGCTCTACACCCCAAGGTAAAAATTTCATAAATCTAACCTAGAAGATCGAAAGACATAGAGGAAATACAAACCTGAACATGCATGTAGAATATATAGATCCCTACCTAATACCGAATGAATGAGTGCACATGCTTGGCCCATTGGTCTCTAACTTCATCAATTTCATCAACATTATATTGATGGCCTCGTTCATAGTCATCAATGAAAAACTACAATGCCCAAGTTTTTATTAATATACAGTTAGCACTTACGTCAAGTACCAAACATATATGTCATGATTCAATAATAGAAAAATATCGAAAAGCAAACATATATGGCTTGGATCTATGTTGATCAATATGTTCTGGACTATCATATCCATTACTCTACATACATAGTATCCACAATCATCGCTATTTTGCTATTGTGGACACTGTCAAATGAACATAGTTAGCTCTCTAACTATTAGATATTAATTTTAATTAAAATAAAATACAAAATAGTTGTCTTCCTACTTACCATGGTAGGCTCATATTGAAGATTCTTTGGGTCTGAAATACCATTCCCACCTCTCCTTTGATATGCCGTCCATAGTGCCCTAATAAATAGAGTTGCATACACAATATTTTAAGTATATATACCTCAAATAATATAATTAGAATATATGTATAAATAAGCTAATGAAGTAAGAAGTGAAAAGTATACTAACGTGTCGATAAATTCCTTTCCACCACAACGAGTGACTTCAAACGGCACGCCATAGGTTCGAAGGGAATCGAACACATAGACTTTATTAAGATTAGGTCGAATAACGTACAAAACCCAATGTTCATTTGCGAGGTGAGGAATGAGATAGAGCTTTATGTGTCTACCCTCTCTTATTGTACTACTTAGCTACCAACCTATGGATGACAATAACAATGCATATTTGTTAATAACTAATAACTCATATAAGAGGTCATAAAAATTCAAATCGTACAAGTTAAGAGTACTAAAATCTCAAAATGAAATAATACTTACGTGACATAGACAACGACACTCATGGTTGACATCCATTCCTGATTATAAATGTCACGTATGTCAACCGTCGATACCATGTAAGTAGCATCGTCCCTCCCAACATACTTAGGACAACAATCAATGAAAATATAATTGTCCCTAAGGTAGTTTTGGGCATAAAAATATAATAAAGCTATTGCTGGTGGAGGTTGGCTTTTCTCTAAAGGATGAATATTTTGTGGGGCAACTGATTTTTCAGATTTAGCTCTCTTTCCTTTAGCAGCGCCCACTTTTGTGTTGCTCGTTCTGCTAGTACCTCTCTTGGTTTTACTAGCAGGAGTAGTCTTCTTTTTTTATTCCTTTTTTGATTCCTTAATTAATAATAATAATAATAATAATAATATGTATTGAGCATATATATATGAAAAAGGTATAAATAGTGTAACTACTAAACAAGGTATAATGAAGATGTCGAATGTCAATACCTCTTCAGTAGTGAGACGTATCTGATCCGCAGGCCAAGCCACGAAGCTTCCATGAGCTTCTAGCACTGTGGTTGCCTTATCGCCCTCTTTATAACAAGGAAAGTGTGCACCACCAATGATTGGAGTGTTAATACTCATCGGCCTTGTATTTAGGCATAAATTGTACCTGTGGACTATTTGTGTTTGGGTACTGTGACTGATGCAAACCCTTCCTTTCATCAAAAGTGTTGAAAGGTCATTTGCTAACAAGTCATATTTATGCAAACCCTAAACAAAAATATTATACATTATTAATTATTTATTACACCGAATATATTTAATAACAATTCATAGTTTGTAATGCTTACATCGGGAAGAGTAGAAAGACATGCATCACCTTCACAACTATCTCTGACTCTATTTACATTAGGTATGTGAAGATGATCATGGTCTACTGAATTGGATGGCTTATACACTTGAGATTTAATAAATGACAACTCTTGCTCCATTGTTGTCATTCGTTCAAATGCAATATTCAATTTCTAGGTGAGGATGGCGACTTGCTCATTAGTGCTATGAGAACCATGAGATCGACCACATATGCTCATTCTCGTAACACCTAATCCAAGACCTCTGTGTCTTCCAGGGTGTGCTACAATTCTTGTAGCCTGGGACACAATGCTATATTGGTCCACCCCCTCATCACCATCTGACTTTTCAAGTTCATCCTGTAATGTATGTAATATATGTAAATTTAACTTATAGGAATAAGCATAATATAATAGTTTTCTAAAAGAAAACTAAGTAGGATTCTAGATATCTACAAACTTACAATTTTTTTGGTTGCAACATCTACATCTTCATTAATATATCCATCTCTTGTTGCTTTAGCCTTCTTCCATAATGTACTAATATTGATGAACGAGGTACATGGGTCCAAATCTTGGGCTAGGAGCTACAAATCAAAAAATATTCTTAATTAAGAATAATATTATAAAATTTGACATTTACATGTAAATAGGTAAATCACATAATGCATACCAACTCCTCTTCAAGGCCCGCATAGCCTTTGTGAGCCATATTATACCGGTATTTATTCTGCTTTGTAATCTCTTAATTTTTGGAACTTTTTTTCCTATGTGACAAGCCAAAACATAGTCACACGGTTATTTCAATATTAAGCATAATATTGGGATCAATACAAAAATTTTAACTGTTATCTAACAAATTCCTTAAAATCCCCCGTAAGACGATATGCAATAAATTGGTTCCAACTTTCTTGATCGATGAAACCGTATCGTTTGGGTGGGTTCTATCGTAAAGAACCATCCCTATTTCTATACATTTTCCTACGAGCTAAATATGACCTAAATGTTCTTAGACTCTCCCCATAATGTCTAAGAAGCCATTTCTTCCTACTCTCTAGGACATTGAACACTCTCTACAAAATAAGACATGTAAATGTATACCGATGTTAATGTAATAAAATTAATAACAATTGAAATAAAAAAATAATTACATAAAATAGCATATTTATCATGATTTCCTGCCAAATATGCTCCTTATTACCTTTTGGAACCTGCTTCCAATTATTATAGGAGATAGGAATACGGTTACAGGTCACAAGTGAAATGTAAGTCAAGAACATGTCTCCGTAAGGGCCAATGGGAAGATTGTAAGTATTTCATTCCAACTCGACTAATTCTCCTTTATTTATCATATCTGTGATGATTTTCATAATCGTAGCTCCTCTTTTCCCTTCTTCATCACTGTTGTCTCTATCAATATTTTTGTTGGCCATATCTCTACAAAAAATTAATAAATAAATTATGTTAGAATGTTATGTATTGAGCATAATGTACCATTATATTATCGATACGAATCATGCTTAGAAATAATTAATCTCAAATGTATCATGCTATTCTATATATATATACGAATCATGCTAACACATTTCCAAAAAGATATTAATACTAACCCTAACCCTAATTAACCATAATAAACAATAAACCATAACCATAACCCTAACCCTAACCCTAACCCTAATTAACCATAATTTATTATAATAAAACCTAACCCTAAACCTTATAAAACCCTAATCCTAAACCTAGCTAACTGTAACTAAACCCTAATATATAAATCATATTATTATTATTATACGCAATTATTTCTCTCTATTTAATTATTCACTTTTATATATTCCTTATTTTCTATATCTATTTAATCCTCATCAAATAACAATCATTAATATATGCATCTCTAATTGAAATTTTCATTTAATGATGTGCATATGTAAAATATATTTTCATTTCATTATATGACATTTCCTATATCTTATAGCTAGTGTCCTATACTTATTAATGAAAATGTATATATATATAGTTTTTATGAGTGAAAATGTATATAATTCTACACTCTCATTCATATTATATATATATATATATATATATATATATATATATATATATATATATATATATGTATGTATGTATGTATGTAAATATCTCGGCCAACACATGCATTTTTTAATATATAACAACAACACAACAAATTCAACAACGAACAGCAACATTTTCAACCAACACATTATTGAATGAAAAACCACAATTTTTCAATAACAAACAAACACAACCCTGTAGCAATATGCATGAATTTATATATATATATAAGTGTAGAGAAAAAGTTATGAGCGGAGGAACAAACACATAGGTAAAGGGAGCGGCAGCAAGCAAGAAACCGGTGGCGAGCAAGTTGAGAGTGGCCACAGCCTACAAACACGACGGAAGATGAAGGTACAAGTGCTGGCTAGGTTCGAAACAATGACAACACGCACATGCAAAGTCGACAATGGCAGAGGGGTGGTGGAGAGTTGGCAGTGCGAGGTTTTTCCTTACTTGAGAGGAGTTGGAGTCGTGGTGCACGGTGTGGTGGTGTGAGGGTTTGCAAGGAGAAGGAGAGTAAGAGAAGGAAGGTGCAGAGAGTCTGAAATTTTTGGCACGAAACAGAACTAATCAAAATAAAAGTTTGATTTTAGAGTTTTAATAACGGTTCTTTCAGGAACCGTTATTAAAACTTTCAAACTTTTGACAACGGTTCTTGTATGAATCGTTATTAAAACATCCATTCAAATTTTAACTGTAATCCCCCAAAATTTTAAAAGTCTATAATTTAATAAATCACTTTTATTTGGGATAACTTAACTTTTAAACCTATTTAATTTAATCATTTTGAGGATTTTACATTTTAAATTTATTTAATTTAATTATTTTGTGAATTTTTAAGTATATAAAATTAGATGTGAATGTGTAATAAATTAAAATAAATAATTTGCTATTTTATCACACTCATTTTATTTAAAAAATGTTTCACACCAATATTATCTATAATTTACCCTTTAAACTAATATATTAAAATATATTAATTCAAATTATTAAAATTTATTTATCTATCAAAAATACTAAAACCTATTTCCCATAAGTTATTTTCATCTATTTTCCCCCCTATTTTCCCTTTTTCCCCTTTCCCCTTTCCCTTTTCTTTTTTTCTTTTCTCTCCCTCCTTCTCCTTTCTTCCTTCCTTCTCCATTTTTTTCCCCGACTAGGCCAGCCCACTAGCCCAGATCACCTGTCCTTCCCCCTCCGTCTCGTGTGGCCCAAGCCGCGTAGCCTGCCCTGCACCCAACCGCCCGACCGGTTCTCTTTTTTTTTTTCTTTTCTCACTTGGATCGTGATAGATGAGATTTATTGATTATTTTCATGTCTAAAAATATCATTTATCCCTCATCAATTCTATTAGATTTAATCTTTTCGTCGAGTTTTCCTCCTTTGAATAGATTTTACAGGAAAGGAAAGAATTGAAGAAATTCAAGGATAAATCATTGAAAAGAAGAAATCAAGTAGAGAACACATCAAGAAATGTTGAATCAAGGAGAGCGAAGTTGGAAAGGGAACAAATACATCAAGAGAAGATAAGCTGAAACTTTCAAAGGAATTGAGTGGAAAGATCAAAAACACGGGGGTCCCGTGTTTCATAAACACGGGCCGTGTTATTTATCCCGAGTATCGATCTTTAAATCCTTGTCAGCAGAGCACTTGGAAGAAAACACGGGGGGTCCCGTGTTTCCAAAACACGGACTGTGTTTCTATTTAAAAACGTGTAACTGTCCACGCGACTTGTTTCTTATAAATTTTATCTGAGAACAGAGTTCGGGACAGAACGAGGAGATCGAAAAACATTGGAATGTATTTTTCTTCCTTTATTCCTTTAGAACATACATGTAATGCACAATTCCAACTTTTGATCATCTTGAATTCTATTGATGATTTGACATTCTGCACTTCAATTGATAAGTTTCCTCTATTCATTTGTAAATTTCTGTATCTTCATTTTTGCTAAATCTAAGTAGATTTTCTGTAATTTTATTTGTGTTCACTACATTATCATCTAATTGTTGCAATAATAGAATTCGTGAATGCGGTGTTGTTATTAATTTTCAAGATTTATATGTAATTGTATGAATTGTGAATATGCAGAAATTTGAGTAATTTGAACAGGGTAGGATGATTTGAGGATGGAATTATAACCTAATTACCATTTCATACTTTAAATGTTTGATTCTAGATGAGATTTAATTGAATTAATGGATCGAATTGAATGATTCCATATCATAGATTAAGATTCTTGAACTAATTAGATTGATCACCTATCTGGTTTAGAACTTGATCTTTGCTAAGACAATGAAATTAACCCGTATTTGTTAATTAAATTTGTCTATAGTAGCAAGAAGATTAATTATTAATCTTATCCATTAATTCGTGTAATTGCATGATCCGAGCTTTTGTGATTATGATTGTAGTTGGCTGCTTCCCGTTCATAATGCTACCATTAATTGAATCTAGTGTTCGTAACCTAGATTATTAAATGGGCATAAAAATAAATTGAGAGCATATTCAATTTATTAAGGTTGAGAGGAAGTATGGGAATTTGTTATTCTGAGTTTCCTAAGTCAACATTAAGTTGTTTAGAATCATTCTTCTTATTTGAATGTATGGCATTTTAATTCCATCACCAATTCATTCCTCCCCTAATTGTCAATTAGTGATTAAGATTTAGTACAATCAAATTTAGTATAAGAATCAATGAAATTGTATAAACGGGGTTAGAACATCAATAGCAAAATTAGTGATTAAAACGTCATTCCTTGTGGGTTCGACTCCTTCTTGCCATATACTACGTATTTGGGAATTACGATTTATTTATTAAATTTGTTGTGCATACAACAGTGCATCAAATTTTTGGCGCCGTTGCCGGGGAATGGCAATTATAATCTCTAGTTTTGTTTTTGTTGTGGTTTCTTATTTTAGTTTTTGATAAATTCTTCACGTGAACTCATCTAATCTTTGATTGTGTGAAATCTTCAGGCACTCACAATTGAGATCATTTGCAATCGAGCATCAAGGACAAATTATTCCAGCCATAGATCCAAACTCATCTTCTCCAATTGCAACTAGGACGAGAAGGAAGTTGGAACAAGCTAGTCAGATTCCATCACCTTTTGAAGAAAGTTCCACAAATTTGGGAGAAGAAGACAGTATAGAGGATTTGTGTAGTACACCTTGCTACATTAATCCAACGATGGCGGATCGAACTCTCAAGGAGCTAGCTGCTCCTGTCTTCAACCCTAATCTTTTATGCATTAATTATCCTGCTGATAATGATACTTGTGAAATCAAACCTGGATTAATACGAGCCTTACCTATTTTTACAGGTTTTAGAGACAACAATTCCATGGGTTCAGGCTGTTTCACTGACCCAAATAAATTTATCAAGGAATTCCATATAGCTTGTTCTGGTATGAAACCGAATGGAGTAAGTGTAGAACAACTTAAACTCAAAGCTTTTCCTTTTGCTTTAGCTGATGCTGCTAAGGAATGGTTATATGATCTACCAGCGGGCTCAGTAAACACTTGGACTGATATGCAAAAGGTTTTCCTTGAAAAATATTTTCCTTCATCAAGAGCAACTAATATAAGAAAGGAAATATGCGGTATTAATCAAGATGGAGGAGAATCTTTACATGAATATTGGGAACGTTTCAAGAAATTGTGTGGTAGTTGTCCTAATCATCAAATTAGTGAACAATTATTAATACAATATTTTTACGAAGGTTTATCTCCTATGGATCGCAATATGATAGATGCTGCTAGTGGTGGTGCTTTAGTTGATAAAACACCCATCGAAGCTAAAAGGTTAATTGCTAATATGGCATCTAACTCTCAATATTGTAATAGGGGTAATACTTCTATGTCTCAACAGGTGAAAGAAACCAATATTGCTGAATTAAAAACGCAAGTATCGAATTTGACAGCTCTTGTAGAAAGAGTTGTAGGAGAAAAGATTCCTACCAAGGTATGTGGAATTTGTTCTTTTACTGGTCATCTAACTGACATGTGTTCTACTTTGCAGGAAGAACAACAAGTAAACGTCATTGGAGGACAACCATTACCAAAAAGGAATGATCCATTTGCTCCAACATATAATCCTGGATGGAAGGATCACCCGAATCTAAGGTATGGAAACACTCAACAAAGTGGTAACTCATATTTCCGACCACAGATGTATCAAAATTAGCAAGGAGCAAATCCACCTCCCGGGTTTTTCCAAATTCCACCAAATCAGCAAAGACCACCATTTCAACCGATGCCTCCACCGCAAGTTCCACAACAATCGAGAGGTATGCCTTTGGAAGACTTGGTAAAATCTTTGGCTACCAATACATTACAATTCCAACAAGAGACCAGAAATGGTATTAAGAATCTGGAAAATCAAGTGAGTCAACTAGCAGATTCCCTTGGAAAAATGCAAGCACAAGGCTCTTCAAAATTTCCTAGCCAGACTGAAAGAAATCCTAAGGAAAATGCTAGTGCTATCACAACTCGCAGTGGAAAACAATTGTCAAATCCAAGAAAAGTGAGTGAAGAAGATGACATAAGGAAAGAGCCAGATGAAACAATGGCTGAAGAAGAAATAAGTGAAGATTCACAACAAACGATGAAGAGTAAGTCACATTCTCCTATAAAAATTCCTGCTCCTTTTCCTAGCAGGTTGGCCAAAAACAAGAAGGTAAATCATGACAAGGAGATATTTGACATATTCAAGAAGGTAGAAGTTAAACTTCCTCTCATTGATGCAATCAAACAAGTACCCAGGTATGCAAAATTCCTTAAGAATTTGTGTACTAAAAAAAGGAAACTTAATGAGAATGAGAAGGTAAGTGTGGGAGAAAATGTATCAGCAATATTGCAAAGAAAGCTTCCACCAAAGTGCAAAGATCCAGGTATTTTTACTATACCTTGAAAAATTGGAAACACGAGGTATGAAAAATGCATGCTTGACTTAGGTGCTTCAATAAATGTCATGCCTTTATCTATCTTTAACACCCTAAGTCTAGGTCCTTTAAAGGAAACTCGTGTTGTTACCCAATTGGCTGATAGATCTAACACATATCCTGAAGGGATTATTGAAGATGTCTTAGTTCACGTAAATGAATTGGTTTTTCCTGCAGATTTTTATGTGTTAGATATGCAAGATAATGGTTTAGTTAACCCCTCTCCTATATTGTTAGGGAGACCATTCCTAAAAACTTCAAAAACAAAAATTGATGTCTACGATGGAGTGTTAACCATGGAATTTGACGGTGAAGTTATTAAGTTTAACATATATGATTCCATGCGATATCCTGCAGATGGTGAAGAGGTATCTATGATTGCTGTCATTGAGAATTTAACTGAAATGGTGTACCAACTATCGTCAGCTGATCCTTTGGAAATAACTTTGACACAAGGTATAGAAACTGAAAGATTGGAAGAATTGAACAGATTGTATGACATTGAAGAAGACATCAAGGAGGTAGTGGCTGCTTTGGGAACATGTCCTAGTAGAATTGGAAAATTTGTGGATTTGCCATTGACAGTGGATAGACCTATACCTTCCATAGAATAACCACCTGAAGTGGAGTTGAAGCCTTTACCTGACCATCTCAAATATACATTCTTAGGAGATAAGAATACCCTTCCGGTTATCATATCTAGTGAACTAACATCTCAACAAGAAGAAAAACTGGTAAATGTGTTGAAGAAATACAAATCAGCTTTGGGATGGACAGTTGCTGATATTAAGGGTATTAGTCCTTCAGTTTGTATGCATCAGATTTTAATGGAAGAAGATGTGAAGCCAAGTAGACAAGTACAACATAGGTTGAATCCGATAATAATGGAAGTTGTGAAGAAAGAGGTTTTAAAATTGCTAAGTGTAGGAGTCATATACCCAATTTTTTATAGTAGTTGGGTAAGTCGGCTTCAAGTTGTCCCAAAGAAAACAGGAATAACAGTAGTGGAGAATGATAAAGGAGAGATGGTTCCTACTAGAGTTCAAAATGGTTGGAGGGTATGCATTGATTATAGAAAGCTGAACTCCATGACTAGGAAAGATCATTTTCCTTTACCATTTATGGATCAAATGTTAGAACGGCTAGCGGGTCATGCTTATTATTGTTTTCTTGATGGTTATTCTGGATATGTGCAGGTTCCCATAGCTCCAAAAGATCAAGAGAAAACCACATTTACATGTCCCTACGATACGTTTGTGTATCGACGCATGCCATTTGGATTGTGTAACGCTCCGGCTACATTTCAAAGGTGTATGGTAAGTATATTTTCCGAATATTTGGAGAAAATTATCGAGGTATTCATGGATGATTTTAGTATTCATGGAGATACTTTTGAAGAATGCCTAGGTAATTTGACTCTTATCTTGAAAAGATGTTTGGAAACAAATCTTGTGCTAAACTCTGAAAAATGCCATTTTATGGTCCAACAATTAATAGTTTTGGGACATGTTATTTCAGCCAAAGGAATTGAAGTAGATAAAGCAAAAATTGATCTTATTTCTTCATTACCTTATCCATCAACTGTCAAAGATGTGCGTTCATTTTTAGGACATGCCGAGTTTTACCGCCGATTTATCAAGGATTTTTCTAAAATAGCCCAACCATTATGTAAGCTTCTTCAAAAAGAAACGGAATTTCAATTTGATGACGCATGCCAGAGATCATTTGACTATTTAAAGGAAAAATTGATAAGTGCACCCATTCTTCAACCACCTGATTGGAACTTCCCATTTGAATTGATGTGTGATGCATCTAACTTTGTTGTTGGTGCGGTGTTAGGTCAAAGGATCGGGAAAGAGCCACACGTGATATATTATGCCTCACGCACATTGAATGAAGCTCAACTTAACTATACAACTACCGAAAAGGAGCTTCTTGCTATTGTCTTTGCTTTGGATAAATTTCGTTATTATCTGTTAGGAACTGAAATAATTGTTTATTCTGATCATGCAGCGTTGAAATATTTGTTAGCAAAGAAAGAGGCAAAACCACGACTGATTAGATGGATTATTCTACTCCAAGAATTCAATATACGCATTAAAGATAAGAAAGGAATAGAAAACGGAGTAGCAGATCATCTAAGTCGGTTAATCAAAGAAGTTGAAGTTGAAGTACCTATCAATGAAGCATTTCCGGACGAGCAACTTCATGTCATTGGGAATGAGATACCATGGTATGCTGACATTGTAAATTTTCTGGTAGCTAAGGTATTCCCATCACACTTTACAAAAGCACAGAAAGATAGAATGAAAAGTCAAGAAAAATATTTTGTATGGGACGATCCATACTTGTGGAAACAATGTGCCGATCAAATCATTAGAAGATGTATTCCAGATAGTGAGGTTCTGTCTATTTTACACTTTTGTCACAGTTATGCTTGTGGGGGACACTTTGGTCCCAAACGAACAGCTTATAAAATTTTAGAGAGTGGATTCTTTTGGCCTACATTGTTTAAGGATGCTCATGAATTTTGTAAAACGTGTGAAAACTGTCAAAAGACGGGGGGATTAGGTCCTAGAAATGAAATGCCACAAACTCCTATCATAGCATGCGAAATCTTTGATGTTTGGGGTATGGATTTTATGGGACCCTTTCCATCCTCTTTCGAGTTCAAATACATTCTTGTTGCTGTTGATTATGTGTCAAAATGGCTGGAGGCTAAGGCCACCCGTACTAACGATGCTAAGGTTGTTGCAGAATTTCTTCGAACTAACATTTTTGCAAGGTTTGGCGTACCAAGAGCCATCATCAACGACAAAGGTTCACACTTCTGCAACAGAACCGTAGAAGCTCTATTAAAGAAATATCATGTGACACATCGAATATCTACAGCATATCATCCACAAACCAATGGTCAAGCCGAGGTATCTAACAGGGAAATCAAATCAATCTTGGAAAAAATGGTGAAACCAACAAGAAAGTATTGGAGCTTACATCTTAATGATGCTCTCTGGGCTTATCGTACAGCTTTCAAGACTCCAATTGGTATGTCTCCATATCGTCTGGTTTACGGTAAGCCTTATCATCTACCGGTTGAGTTAGAACATAAAGCTTTTTGGGCCGTAAAGAAATGTAACATGGAGTCAACTGAAATTGGAAGACATAGGCGACTCCAACTACAAGAATTGGAAGAAATAAGAAATGATGCTTTTGAAACTGCATTGAGATATAAAGATAGAACTAAGGCAGTTCATGATAAGTTCATTCTTAGAAAGAGTTTTGAAATTGGTCAAAAAATTTTATTATATCATTCTCGATTGAAGTTGTTTCCAGGAAAATTGAGGTCGAGATGGATCGGCCCGTTTGTTGTGACTAATGTGTTTTCTCATGGTGCAGTTGAAATTAAGAGTGAGAAAATAGGAAAGATGTGGAAGGTCAATGGACACCGCCTCAAACCTTACTACGAAGGACATCAAGTGCACAATTTGGAAGTGGTTGATCTTACCACTCCCAATTATGAGGGCTGAATGACTCGCATTTTGTCACTTGGGAAACACCCAAGTGTTGTACATAAGTTTTCCGTATCTCGTACTTTTCTTTTTACATATTTGGTATAAATTTGTATGTACATAATGTGTATATGTGTGGAAATACATTAGTAGTTTATTTATAAAAAAACACGGGGGGGGGGGGGTATTTGTGAACACGACCCGTGTTTTTCTCTCTGCAGAAAAATTTCAAAATTCCAGAGAGCTCCAAAATTAACATGGGGGGTCCGTATTTCTAAACACGGCCCTTGTTTTTTTCTTTGCAGAAAATTTCAAAATTCCAGAGAGCTCCAAAATTAACACGGGGGGTCCATATTTCTAAACACGGCCCGTGTTTCCTTCTCTGTCAGAAACAAAATGTTCATCAATTAACACGGGGGTACCATATTGCGGAAATACGGTCCGTGTTTCTCTCCAGCGTCCTTTTTCTCCCCCGTGTTTTTCAGAGCTGAAAAAACACGACCCTTTACTCTCTTCATCTCCATCTCTTCGCAGCGCTCCTCTATCTTTCTACTCCTTCGAAATCCTCTATTTTTCTCACTAAAACCTTCAATCTTAACAAATCCTACTCCATTAACCTTCCATTTTCTTTCTCCACCCTTAAATTTCTTTTCTCTGCCGACTTTTGTGACATTCCACTACAGAAACAGGCGACATCATTCTTGTCAAACCCTAATTTCAATTCGAGCATTATCCCTTCCATTTTCTGGAAATTACATTAGGGTTTTCGTGGCATCTGTTATTCAAATATCCTTCCTTTGATTTCTGCATTTTTATAGCCTGTTTTCACACAATCAAGGTAAGTGGTTCTTCCCCATCTTGCAGCAATATTGATTCGGCTTCCTTGCTTTTACTTACATATGCTGATACAATGTGATTGGATATTGGGTGAATTTGTTCCATAACTTACACCATTATAAAAATGGGTGAATGATATGGTTAGGGCATATGTATGCATTCAGTGAATATTGTTATAGTTATCATTGCAGCCTAATCATATTCTTCAAGAGCAATATTATGTATATGCTGCAATTTCAAGTTTAAGACATTGTTTCTTAACTTCAAAGTGGTAATCTTTGTGTAGATGGCACCGAAAAAGAAACAGTGTGCTGAAGGCGAATCCTCAAGGTCCCGATCATCACCCACTCAAGCGAGACAACGACGTAACCGGCCTAACGATTTAGGTATAATTTTTACCACACCCGAACAACAACAAAGGTACGATTACTTGTCTCAAAGGCGTATCACTGGCACTCGATACCTGGATGATGGCTGTTTACATACATTAGGTATTCATGATCAAGTCATGTGCATGCTTGGAACTATAGGCTTGCACAACTTTGTTTATTGTACGAATCATACCTATAGGCGCTTGACTTTAGAATTTTTGAGTACTTTTGAACTTTGTGCTGAAGTTGGTGACATTGGTGATACTAAAAATAATCAAGGGTATGTTTCTTTTCGCCTTTTTAATGAAGATAGGCAATTAGCAGTGCATGAACTTGCCCACATTTTTATGTTGCCTTCACAGGGGTTCCGATTCATTTTACCCTGGTTCCATGCCAACAATTTTTTCGCTAAAATAGGTGATATAGCGAATATGCCTACTCCCGATACCTTCCGCATTTCTGAAGCCAAATCCTCTAGGATTTTTAACCTAGTCTTCCGATACATTCAAAGGCTTTTGGCTACTACCATCTTTGGGAGGGGAGATAGTACCGGGGTGGTTCGTTCAATTGAACTTTTCTTTCTATATTCTATGCTTGAACACTACTCTGTTGATACTGCCTATTTTATTGCAAAACAATTTCAAAGGGTCGGTAATTCCAAACAGGGGGACATTGTCATCGGTGGTTTAATTACCACCATCTGTGTAAGTTTGGACATACCCCTTCCTGAGGATATGCCCATTGAGGCCATGAGCACCCGCATTGATATCGAACATTGCCGCCTTACGCATCTTATTGAGCGTAGGGGTAATGCGTGGTACCTTTCTTACCAGGGACGTGTTTTCTTTCCTCTTCCTAACCCAACCAAAACCGACCCTTTAAACCCATTGAACTGGCAGCCTAGTGAAGATGATGATAACCCTGCCCCGTTAGCCATCGAACATCGTATTCCGCCTCATGGTGACCATGCACCACCACCACCACCACCCCAATCCCAAGC
Source organism: Tamarix austromongolica (assembly GCA_039764185.1). Taxonomy (NCBI): domain Eukaryota; kingdom Viridiplantae; phylum Streptophyta; class Magnoliopsida; order Caryophyllales; family Tamaricaceae; genus Tamarix; species Tamarix austromongolica. Next base: position 77,388,476 of record CM077818.1, on the reverse strand, counting down.
CAGCTCTTCTTCCACCTCAAATTTTGTCCCCGAATGGCATCTCCAATTTCAAAATCAAGTGTATTCCCAATTGGATTCCATTCGCCATAACCAAAATCAGATGATGGAGATGATGAAGAATCTTTATGATTTCCATCTTGGGAGCCGAGACCCACCTCCACCTCCCTCTTGAAACCTATTCCTCATCTTTCTCTTGCATTTGTTCATTAGGGACAATGAACACAATAAGTAAGGGGGGTGCATTAGCATTCGTAGGCTTGTGATTATTCTTAAGTAGAAATAGTTAGTAAATGTTATATATGTATGCTAAGTGGTAGTTAGTTAATTTATTCCTCTCTACTTTACGTACTAGTTGTTCATTTGCATTTAAAAAAATTGATAAAAAAAAATAGGGAGTATTAGATTTGAGTAATCCATATACGAAGTAAAACAAAGTATGGGACTGAATTATTTTCAAAAAGGATAATTTTATACTTATTGTATGTTTTGATCAACATCTTTTGAAACCTTAAAGATAGAAATTGAAGATGTGATAACAGTGAAGGAAAGAAAGTTAGAATGATTAGAGATCAAATCATGCATTGACTAGGAATAGGATGAAATGAAATTCAAAATTGGTGGGTATAACATTGTGAGCGCTTGAGCCTAACCTTTGTTAACATTGCTTATCCAAAATATATTTCTCTTTTGTATGTGTTCTCCAATGATATGTGAAACTAGAATTTGCCATTAGTTCTCTTCAAAACTGCATAGAACTTTAGGATATTTGAAAATGATAAAGGCACTCTTCTTTCTTTGTTAGCTACAAGACCAATTAGCCCACCTTGAAAATTGTTATCCATTGCATAACCCCTTTGAGCCTAAAGACCTGTTCTATTGATATAACCTTTATTAACAACTAATCTCCATATGTATTTTCCTTCCTTACTCTACGACTAGTGGAGCAAAAATATTTTCAAGGAGAATTTTTTTTAAGGTGAAATTTAAATATGGGGGTGTAGATATCATAAAAAAAAATGGAGGAAGTAGCTAAGCATTTTACTTCAAAAAAAAAAGAAGAAAAGAGGAGAATAAAATTTCATGTCTTTTGATGTTATTTGGTTGAATGGAAGGGTTTGAAATTATAAAAAAAAAAGGGAAGTCAAGTAAAGGAGAAGAGAAGGATTTATTATTTAATTGAAATAAATAAATTACTTCTCTAGTTCGTAGAGTCTAGCTACAACACCAAAATTCTATCCCACCTTAGAACCCTAGCCCCATTACAACCAAATTTAAGACCTTTTGATTCTTATATACTTTAGTTCTTTTTAGCGGTGGCGAATTGAGAATAATGGCAAACATATGGGCGATCATTTTCATTTGGAGAAAATTTGAGAGTAAACACATCATACCCTATACACTAAAGAGTGAGCGTTTCCACATCCCGAAAGTAAGAATTTACCAATTTGAATTTCATTAGTCTTAATCTAATTTGCATGATGAGATACTAATTATTATAATTTTTGTTCCTTAACCGTTTGAGCATTTGATAAGACTGTTTTTAAGGTGATTTAGGGTATGATCCAAAAATATTTTTATCATTGATATTTCATGATTTACAAGTATTTTTTTCAGACCCAGTACAAGTTGAGCTTCGTACATGAATAATTCCAATCTAATAAATCTTGTGTTCCGTAACCTGTTTCTCTTGCGTTTCTTGATGTATTCATGTGCATGTTATGATATTGCTCGAGGAAAAGCAATAATTCAAGCATGGGGGTATTTGATAGATGAGATTTATTGATTATTTTCATGTCTAAAAATATCATTTACCCCTCATTAATTCTATTAGATTTAATCTTTTCGTCGAGTTTTCCTCCTTTGAATAGATTTTACAGGAAAGGAAAGAATTGAAGAAATTCAAGGATAAATCATGGAAAAGAAGAAATCAAGTAGAGAACACATCAAGAAATGTTGAATCAAGGAGAGCGAAGTTGGAAAGGGAACAAATACATCAAGAGAAGCTAAGCTGAAACTTTCAAAGGAATTGAGTGGAAAGATCAAAAACACGGGGGTCCCGTGTTTCATAAACACAGGCCGTGTTATTTATCCCGAGTATCGATCTTTAAATCCTTGTCAGCAGAGCAATTGGAAGAAAACACGGGGGTCCCGTGTTTCCAAAACACGGACCGTGTTTCCATTTAAAAACGTGTAACTGTCCACGCGACTTGTTTCTGATAAATTTTATCTGAGAACAGAGTTCGGGACAGAACGAGGAGATCGAAAAACATTTGGAATGTATTTTTCTTCCTTTATTCCTTTAGAACATACATTTAATGCACAATTCCAACTTTTGATCTTTTTTAATTCTATTGATGATTTGACATTCTGCACTTCAATTGATAAGTTTCCTCTATTCCTTTGTAAACTTCCGTATCTTCATTTTTGCTAAATCTAAGTAGATTTTCTGTAATTTTATTTGTGTTCACTACATTATCATCTAATTGTTGCAATAATAGAATTCGTGAATGCGGTGTTGTTATTAATTTTCAAGATTTATATGTAATTGTATGAATTGTGAATATGCAGAAATTTGAGTAATTTGAACAGGGTAGGATGATTTGAGGATGGAATTATAACCTAATTACCATTTCATACTTTAAATGTTTGATTCTAGATGAGATTTAATTGAATTAATGGATCGAATTGAATGATTCCATATCATAGATTAAGATTCTTGAACTAATTAGATTGATCACCTATTTGGTTTAGAACTTGATCTTTGCTAAGACAATGAAATTAACTCGTATTTGTTAATTAAATTTGTCTATAGTAGCAAGAAGATTAATTATTAATCTTATCCATTAATTCGTGCAATTGCATGATCCGAGCTTTTGTGATTATGATTGTAGTTGGCTGCTTCCCGTTCATAATGCTACCATTAATTGAATCTAGTGTTCGTAACCTAGATTATTAAATGGGCATAAAAATAAATTGAGAGCATATTCAATTTATTAAGGTTGAGAGGAAGTATGGGAATTTGTTATTCTGAGTTTCCTAAGTCAACATTAAATTGTTTAGAATCATTCTTCTTATTTGAATGTATGGCATTTTAATTCCATCACTAATTCATTCCTCCCCTAATTTTCAATTAGTGATTAAGATTTAGTACAATCAAATTTAGTATAAGAATCAATGAAATTGTATAAACGGGGTTATAACATCAATAGCAAAATTAGTGATTAAAACGTCATTCCTTGTGGGTTCGACTCCTTCTTGCCATATACTACGTATTTGGGAATTACGATTTATTTATTAAATTTGTTGTGCATACGACAGTGCATCAGACCGCCCGGTCCTCCCCCTTTCCCTTTCCTTCTTCTTCCCCACGCAGCTGCAGCCCAACCTGCAGCTCTGCACACGCCGGCCACCCCTACACCGCCGGTTGTCCTTCCCTGCCCCTCTCCCTGTCGTTTTCTTTCCCTCTTTTGACCCCAACAGACCTCACAGCTCCCTCCTCTCATGCCCATCTCCTTTCCTCTTTCTCCCCGACCCGACCTAACCTGCCACCCCCGGCCGGTGGTCCTGCTAGGGATGTAAACGGGGCAGGTTTTATCCGTTACTCGACGGATTTTATCTGACGGATACTTAAACGGATATGGATATGGAGGATGGATTAAAATACCAGTCGGATTCGGGTACGGATACGGGTATGTGATATCCATACCCGTACCCGTATCCATATCCGTATCCGTTTACCCGATACATAATTACTTTTTTACCCTTAATTTTAAGATAAATATAGTATAAATTAAGGTTAAAATTATCATTTGGCTTAACTATAAATGGGTTTATCCATCGGGTAATGGATTTATTCATTGGATAATATCCATTAACGGATAAACGGATAATCCGTCGGGTAATGGATATCCAATGGATACGGATATGGATGTGTTAGCGGATACCCGTACAGGTACGGGTACGGATTTGGGTGTAGATTTTCTTATCGGGTACGGATACGGATATAGTATACCCACTCCGAACCCGCCCCTTTTACATCCCTAGGTCCTTCCACACCTATCCCGCACGTCTTCTTCTTCCCTTGTCTTTTTCCTCCTAAATTATCCTATAAATACCCCCCGTTGGCAGCCATAATCGAGCTCTCTTTTCCCACAGCCCAGAAACTTGGCCTTTCACCGCCGTCCAAACAGATCCCTACCTCGCCGCCGTTAACGATCGCCGCCGCAAACGCCACCCACCAAGGCCATCCCCACACTTCCCTCTACGAAACCAAACCACCACCACCCTCTATTTTGCCCTGCACAAGCCGCCCTGGCCGTGCGAAATCGCCACCCCGAGCAGCCCCCTCCAGCCCCTCGCCACCCCTTGCGCCGCCTTCCGCCGCAAATCCCGCTGCCACCAGCACCTCCTCCACCCTCCAAAACACCCAGGCGACCTACCCCTACCTTCCCATACCTTCATCTTCCGCTGCCTCCCTCTCCTTCTACCTCCCCCATTTTCCACCACCCTCCACCACCTTCGGCCGCCGCGCCAACCACCGCGTGCCGCCACTCCCAGCCACGCCACCCCCCTCATTCCACCCCTCTTCACCTGCTGCATCTTCCTCCACCTCAAACACCTTTCCCCTTCCTCTTATTTAGCCTACATAGTAACCTTTTCACCTCTCTTCCTCCTCCACCAATGCCGCCGTCGCCGCCACGCGCCGCTACCTGTTCCACCACTAACCTTAGGTGGTGCTCTAACCTCCTCAACCCCTAAACCTTTTTAGCACAAGTGATTAATAATTTTTACTAATATTAAGAGTATTATTATTATCATTATTATTATTATTATTATTATTATTATTATTATGGTTGGTATTATTATTATTATCTTTATCATTAGTTAATCTAACTTTAGAAACCCTTTTTATATAAGTGTTAACAATTTTTAGTAATATAAATGGTATTACCTTTATTATTATTATTATTATTATTATTATTATTATTATTATTATTATTAATGTTGTGTTGTTATTACTATTATTATTATTAGTATTAGTATTAGTATTATTATTATTATTATGTATCACTCTTATTACCTAAACTAATTTCAGGAATATTTATAAATATGGTATTATGATATAGTATATTTATCATTATTAATAACATTATCATTACTACTACTATTATTATCTCTATTATTAATATTATTATTTTCTTACTAGTACTAACTTGACCATTACCACTTTTAGTGTAAATATTGGGACTCTTATATTACTATTATTCTTTTCTATTGTTATCTTCTATTATGCTTAACATTATTACTATTATTATTATTATTATTATTATTATTATTATTATTATTATTATTATTATTATTATTATTATTATTATTATTATTATTATTCTTAGCACCTTTATCATTATTGTTATTATTGCCACTACTTTTATTATTATTAATGTTATTTAACCCGAAGTTGGTGTGTTATCATTTTGTTGTTAAATAAGAAGAATACTTAAACCTTAGTACCTCACCATTTAATATTACTCCTAATGCCTTTATCACTAACATTATTACCATGGTATCAAGATTAGTTATTACTATTATTATTATTATTATTATTATTATTATTATTATTATTATTATTATTATATTACTATTATTGTGACAAAAACATTTGAACCCTTATATTATCATTATTCAAAAGACAACTTTTATCATTATTATCTTTAGGAATATTTGTACTTTGTTGGTATCATAATTATTATATTATTATTTTAACCCTAATACTATTATTGGACTTAGCCTTAAAAATGCTAGGGTTTCTATCACTATAAGCATTAGCATTACTATTATTATTATTATTATTGTCATTATTTTGCTATAACTAGTATTAGTACTATTATTACAAGACTAAAGCTATTAGGTTTAATACTGTAAGTATGGCATTAAATATTTAAAATAAGCATATTTTGGCTAGTAATATCTAGTGGGCTAACTTGGAGATAAAAACCATAGTTTTCACGTATAATACTCCCTTTAATAATAACAATCCTAATCTTAGACTAAAATAAGGAGTAATGGTACTTTTGGTAGGAGGGAAACTAATCCCTAGTATTTTCCCTTTTATAGGTGAATCAAACCAAAACCCTAAGGAGTTGTAGGAGCGTGCTCCAAGCCCGGTGTCGCTTTAGGTAAGGACGTAACTAAGGCCTTTTGTGTGTCTATATGTATTATGTGCTTCGCATGCTATGTATCCTATGTTTATCATTATCAATTATGTTGTGTGTGCATGACATGGAGTTCAAGTATGAGTGGTGTGTTTACATGGCATGTGTATTATATATATGTGATGATATGTGTCGTGATCCTGTAAGACGTACATGTGAGGGAGTTGATGTGTTTTGTGTTAGAGAAAGGATTAAAAAGGAGGATGGGGAAAGAGATTGACCAAGGGAGGTGAGTTGACCTAATTATTTTAATGATTCATGAGTGGAAGAATAAAATGGAGAATTCTAGGGTTCGTGTGGGAGAATCTGATTTATGATTTTTATGGTTTTGTGTGGGAGAGTTTAATTTATGGTTTTGTATGAGAGAATCTAATTTATGGTTTGGATGATTTTGTATGGAAGAATTTAATGTACGACGTTACATGGGATAATCTAATTTATGGGTTATATGGGAGATTCTAATTTATGATTTTATGTGGAAGAATCTATCTCATGATCTTGTATGGAAGAATCTAATTTGTGGTTATGAATGGGGGAATCTAATCAATTATATTATATGGACAAGTCTTTGGGTTTTATATGGTTTGAATCTAGGGTTTGGTATGGATGGATCTTTGGTTTTGTGTGGACTGAATTTAGGGTTTTGTATGACGAAATCTAGGGTTTGCATGGTGGTATTAGGGTTTGTATGGTGGTATTAATGGTTGCATGGTGGTAGTAATGGCTGTATGGTGGTATTAGGGTTTGCATGGTGGTATTAATGGTTATATGGTGGTATTAGGGTTTGCATGATGGAGTTAGGGTTTTGCATGGGAGTTAATGAATTGTATGGGATTTAGGGTTTAAAGTTCGAGAGGTTGCATGGGATGTGTAAAGTTTGCATGGGAGAGAAATTTATGTATGAAAGGTTGATTTGGGATGTAAGGAAGGTAATGCAAGTATTATTTGGGTGTTTGAACTGTTTTGGACGGAAAATAGTACGTGGAGTATTATAAGGGTATGGAGGAGCCAGAATTAGGGTTTGGAGTGATTAACTCTGGGTCGTTGTGATTAAATAGGGTTGGAGTAGCTAATTGTGATTTGTTGTGGTTAATTAAGGTTTGGAATGGCTAATTATGGTTGTTATGGTAAAATAAGGTTTGGAGTGGTTAACCACGGTTTGGTGTGGACAATTAGGGTTGGTTATGGCTGCTTAGAGTTTTTGTGTGATCATGTGTATTTATTGATTAAAGTGTAATCATGATTGTGGAATTTTATTATTTGTGAGGTGTGAGGTATAAAGAGAATTATTCGTACATGTCAAGGGTGAAAATCTTTTGAATAAGATATGTTAAGACACTAATCACTTACAGAGAAAGATGTTGAGCCGGACCCAGACCGGTCCACCTGCAAATAATAGTGGCAGGGTATGTTACCCTCGTGATCGGTCCACCGGCTATAATAGTGGCAGGGCATGTGCCCTCGTGACCGTTCCACCGGCTATAATAGTGGGGGGATTCCGTGCTCAACAAACCAATCATAATAATGATAAGACATGGGAAATATACGAATATTTACAGTGGAACACCTTGTGAGTCGGGGCCAGACCGGTCCACCAGCAAATAATAGTTACAGGGTATGTTACCCTCGTGACCGGTCCACCGGCTATAATAGTGGGGTTCCCGCACTCACATGGACTGATAAAGACTATGATGTGAATTGATTATAATTATTAGAGATCTGATGAAAAAGTTATATGGTTCATAACCGGTATTGTTTATTTGTGTTATTGCATGCTATCTACGTAATTATGCCATGTCTGTTATGTCATGTATCTCTGTGTATGTGGGCCTTAGTGCGTCTGTTACCTTACTCAGTACGTAGCGTACTGATCACCCGTTTCATGGGTGCTGCTCATTCCCATGAGTAGAAGACCCGTTTGAGCTTTTGCAGGTAGGGGATGATGTCTTCGATGCCTACGACACTTACGAGGCATCGAATGGGGCTGAGTGTTGAGCCTAAACCTAACTTGGGGATCGAGAGCGACTCGGCCGGACTCTATTTCCTTTATTTAACCTTGTATTATCGTATTTTAGTTGTGTTTTGTGATATGCTTTATGTTTTGAAAAACGTACTCTTTAGTTTGTAATCCTAAATCCCACTCTGATTTCTATATGGCTTATGTTTTATTGATGATTCGTATTTATTGTTAACTTTATTTAGCCTTAGCACTTAGTACTGGAACGGTAGGAGTGAACCGATCTAGTACTAAGTGTGGCGGTAATGCCCCCGAGTTTACGATTTTATCTTTTCACTTCCGCTAAACCTTTTTGATTAAACGAATTTTTTAGTAGTAAATTTGGGGGTGTTACATTAACGTTACCCTTTTAATAATGGTTTTGAACTATAACCGTTATCAAAACTATCCCGCGCATTAATTTTCATGCGTTTGACAACGGTTTTTGAACCACAGTTATTATTTCCTGTTTTTGTAGTAGTGTCTAATAAAATTGTTATAAGGTATGGCTATCCAATTATCTCTATTTATCTATGGACTATTAGTCCTATGTTTTCATTATACTTGTTTCCTCTTCTTTGCTTTATATCCTATATCATGGTGGAATCATGTGTTTTTTACACCTAATTTCTAGGTACGATATTAATTTTATCTTTCACCCAAAATATACTTGAAATAGGGAATGTCTCTTCTATGTTGGATACAACATGGCTCCCCTATGTTTTGTATTTTTTCTCCCACAATTAACTCTTTAAAAAGAATTAAATATTAAAATTTGGGGGTGTTATAGATATTTTAACATAGATATGTAAACAAGCATACTATTAGTATGATAATGTACTAAGTGAACAACCCAACTCATAGCAATAACATACTCACATTTAACATATGATCATGCCATAAATATTATGAAACATTTGTCAACATGAAATGATGTAAATGACGTTGATAGAAAGCTCTCATATTATCAAATATAAAGCATAATAGGTAAAACATGGATATCATACTATCATATAGATTATAGGTAACAGAAGAACTAGATACGTAAAACAAAAAGATAAATAGGAAAATATCTAAAGCATGCTATCATGGGATTATAAAATAAACATGTTATTCAAAGAGAACATAATTACACCCACTTACATACAACTATTCCCACTAAACATATTATTCATTACTACCACTACTATTCACTTATTTTCATATAAACTTTGCACTTAAGTTTACATAGACAATTTTTAATCAATTCCATTAAAAGATAATATGTTACACGTTTCATTTCATATTCTTACTCATTTTCTTATATATATATATATGATATCATCACCCACTTTTCCACATATTCCATATATTTGACATGATGTTGCAGTTCAATTATATAGTCAATCATAATCATATATATATATATATATAATCACATTAATTTATTTACTAAATTCCTGCGAACATAGCCTTCTTGTCACCGATGAAATAATCATCCGGAGCACAAAGACTACATAATACCCACTAATACGCTACCACACTGCAATAACACCATATGAAATAATAGTCAAGAGCACAAAGAATTATCAAGAGCATAGAGGCTTTCACTACCCTAATCTCTTAAGTATACACCCATCTTATAGAGCTCGTAAATCACATATAAATTAGAAATAGAGATTTCATAAAAGGCACATAGACTAATAGCTAACACGAAACTCGCTAGTACATTAAGATGGATAGCTCCATAAAAAATAATAAGGAAAGCATATATTGTAAGACCCTACCTCAAAGGCCATCTTGAGGGTACTAACGTAAATCACTATTTTAATTTATTCACTTGAATAATTAATAATTTACTGTAATCTCCCAAAATTTTAGGAAACTATTAATTTAATAAATAGCTTTTATTTGAAATAAATTAGCTTTTAAAATTATTTAGTTTAATTATTTTATGGATTTTTGAGTACACAAATTTGGATAGAAGGTATTTAATAAATTAAAAATAAATATTTTGTTATTTTACCATATTATTTTTACTTAAATAAATTTTCAAACTAGTATTTTACTATAATTATCCTTTTTAAGACCATATATATAATTATATTAAATTAAATTATTAAATAAACTTATTATCAAAAATATTACATCCTATTATTTTATAATTTTAATTATTTTAAATTATTCCATTTTCCCACTTTTCTTTTCCTCTTTTTTTTTCTTTTCTTTCTCCTTTTTCTCCTTTTAATTATTTCTTTCTTTTTCCCTTTTCCCTTGCTTTGGGCCGCCTGGCCAACCTCACTGTCTCCCTCCTTGCGCACTGGGCCAGGGGCTCGTTTCTCTCCCTCTCTTTCCCCTCCCGTGCGGCTCGACCAGCCCAGCTCTCCCCCCTCCTTTCTTTCTTTCTTTTCTCCTCCTCCTTGGGCCGGCCCAACTCTTCTTCTTTTTTTTTCTTCTTTTTCCTACGCCGGTCCGGTCTGGTTTCCCTCCCTCTCCCTTCTTTCTTTCTTCTTCGACCTCCACGCCCGACCACCTGCATGTTCGATGCCATGCCCGCTGCCACCACCTGCACCCATCGCTACCACCACCTACCCTCCTTCTCTCCTATCATTATCTTCCTATTTTCGGACCTGTCCAGCCCTGCAAAGCATCCCACTACTCTGTTTTCTTTCATCCCCTTCGTCACCCTCTCCCTGCCACCCTACCACCTCCCTGCCATCGACTGCCACCTATTCCCCCTACCTTGCCTCTTCTTTTTCTTCTCCTCTCCACCCTTTTTCTGCCCCATATTCTCGAGCCCTTACCCCCCGATCCTCCCTTCTCTCTTATTTTCTTCCTCTCCCATTTCCACCCTTGTTTTTGCATCGGCACTGCCCTCCGCCACACCCAGCCCTTGCACCATCTTCTGCTCCCTTCTACTACCGCCCTGCATCACCCCAACACCGTCCAAGCCACCCCGCAACTCCACCTTCCTCCTCTCTTCTTTTTCCTCCCTATTTTTCTCCCTTCTCGGCAGCCCACCTGCAACCCCTCCTTCCGCCGCCGTTCGACCACCTCTGCCGCCACCCAAACCACCAATCTCCTCCCTGCAACCTCCTCTACCACCTCCATACCTTATATTCCCAAAACCAGCCCCTGCACCCCTTCATTTTTCCCTTCTCTTGTCCTTCCTTCTCAGCCCCTCCACCTCAACCCACCTCGGCAGCCAACTTCGCCACCTCGCCGCCGCCGCCTCTTCCGCCATTAGTTGCCAACAACCCATCCTCAGCATCCACCTACACCCTCTCTTCACTCCTGCACCATTCCCTTACCTTAAAACCTCCCCCCATCCATCTGCTTTCCTAGCCTAAAGACCTCAACCTGAAAATGACCATCCCTCACCTCTACCCCCTACCTTCGACCCATTTTCCCCATCCCAACCTACATGTGGCTCACGCTGCTCATGCACCGTGAGTTCCAAATTATTTTGGGAGTTTTTATCTTTAATTATTGAGGTATATTAATAGTTAAATAAAGTGTGTTATTAATTAAGTTTTTTTTGTATAAAGTTTTATCCTTTTTAAATTCCTACTTCTAATATAATAAATTGACATTCTTTTTAGGTGTTGATTTTGCTATTTAAATCTTGAATTTTTAACTGGGATACCGGTAAGATTCGATTTTTGTGGGAATTAAGGTAATCGTTAAACCCCACTTAAATGCATGGATAAACATATGTTAGCACATTAGGATTTTTAATACGTTATTATGCTTGATATTTGTGATTTGATACAATGTATATATTTGCATGTATTGATTGATAAAAAGGAAAGTATGTTAGTTTATATATCATGTGTGTAAATGTTGTCTAAGGGAAGAACTTGATTATTAATGAAAGTGTTAAAATACTTATCCATGTCATAATATGTTATTGTGACTATTTATGCATGAATAATATTATTATGAGCCCTAGGGGCATTTTAGTAATATTCCTTGTGCTAGATTATAGCCTAATATGTGTGGGTGATAATAAGTATTATAATAAAATATAATGGTTGGTGGAGTTGGATATTGTTAATGGAGTATTAATATTATTATTCCATGTGGTAATGTTAATTTAATAAAAGTGGTGTAATAAAGGGGGTAAAGTAGTAATTTTGAAGGTGAAAGGGCAATATGGTAATTTTACAACTAAAAAGGGGTATTGTGGTAATTTTGGAAGTTAGGGGTATTATGGTAAGTTTGGAAGTAAAGGGAAAAATGAAATTTTACGAGTAAAAGGGTATTATGGTAATTTTAGGAGTAAAGGGTAATATGGTAATTTTGGAAAAGAAGGGCAAAATGGTAATTTTGTAAGGAAAGATAAAAATGGTAATTTTGGATGTAAAAGGGGTAAAATAGTAATTTGTAAAAGGGGTGTTATGGTAATTTTATAAGTAAAAGGGTATTGTGGTAATTTTGTAAATAAAAGGATATTATGGTAATTTGGAAGTAAGGGGTAGAAGGGTAATTTTATAAATTAAAAGGATATTTATGGCACACTTGGGAGTAAGGGGTAACTTGGTAATAATGATAATGACAAAGGATAAATTGGTAATTAAATTATGATTATAAAAGAGTAATTGAATAATTATGATAATAGAGAAGGGTCATTTGGTAAATTAACCAATAAAAGGGTATTATGGTAATTTTAATAATGGAGAAGGGCAATATAGTAATTATAAGAATGGCGAAGGGTAAATTAATAATTATAAATATGGAGAAGGGTAAATTAATAATTATAATTATGAAGAAGGGTAATTTGGGATTTATAATAATTGAAAAGGGTAAAATTATAATAATTGAGGGGGGTGAAATGGTAATTTTGATAATGAAGAAGGGTAATTTGGTAATTTATCCAACTAAAGGGGCAATTTGGTAATTTAACCGACTAAAGGATAAATTGGTAATTATTTAACCAACTAAAGGGGCAAAATAGTACTCATGATAATGAAGGAGGGTGATTTGGTAATTTATCCAACACAAGGGAAATTCAGTAATTATAACAAAGGAGAAGGGCGATTCAGTAATCTAACCAACCAAATGGGAAATATGATAAGTGTAGCAATTATGAGAGGTGAATGGTGATCTAAAAAGTGTAGGAGATAACTTGGTAACCTAAACCGAGGAAGGGGTAATTTGGTAAACATGCAACCTGAAGGGTAATATGGTAATTTGTCAAGTAAGGAAGGGATGACTTAGCAATTATATAAGTAAGGGGTAAATGAGTAATTTGTACCAACATGTCGTTGTGATTGTGGAATTTCATAATATGACTCAAATAATGCTGGTTAGCAAGGTAAGAGTATTTGATAATTAGTAAGTATTACGAGAACGAATCCTAATTCGGAATTATGTGAGATTATGATGGCCTTAATGATTTCTCTGTGTTATCTTGGATAACCGCCTAAATAAGAAACGACTAATGATATCAGAACGATTGAGAGTGAATGAGTATATGATTATGGTGCTTTTCGTGATCACTTTAATTAAGACACTAATACTTAAAGTGAAAGACCTCGAGATCAGGAATAGTGGCTCTTTAGGGGTCGCTACCCTAAAGACGTGGTTTAGCCCATGATTATTCTGGTATTTGCTGGTGTGCCTTTGTGCCCCATTCAGGCCCTATATCTTACTCTATCTAGCTCTACGGACCTAGTTAGGGGGTATGCATACTTATGGATTAGGTGTCCTTGTCAGTAGGGTACTGAGTAGCTTTATGCACCAGTACTATCAGGGTACCTTTGCGTCCCTGGGTTCATGGTTGAAGAGTACTAAGTAGCTTGTATGCACCGATACGACCGGTGTACCTTTGTGTCCCGAGTTCTTGATCTCCCATCCGAGGCAAATAAATGGAATTGTTGTGCTGATTAAAGAAAGGGAAAATACTAATCATGAAAGTGAAAGATTATGAGCCGGGCCCAGTTGAGTATGATATTGATTACCGATCCACCGGTTATAATAGTGGCCTAGGAGCGTGTTGCCTTGGCAAAAGATTATGAGTACCGATCCACCGAATATAATAGTGGCCCCGGAGCATGTTGCTCTGGCAAGTGATTATGAGCACCGATCCACCGGACATAATAGTGGCCCAGGAGCGTGTTGTCCTGGATGATGTTGATATATATCCCGATCCACCGGCAATAATAGTGGTGGTCCCGATCTCAAAAAAATCAGTCATGTATGTGATTAAAGTTATGGAAAAATACTAATCACTTATAGTAGAATACCATGTGAGTCGGGGCCAAACCAGTCCACCGGCGAATAATAGTGGCTAGGAGCGTTTTGCCCTCGAGACCGATCCACTGGCATATAATAGTGGTTAGGTGCGTTCTACCCTATAAGTGACCGATCCATCGGCTATAATAGTAGGATTATCACACTCACATGGATATAAAATATGAGATTGATTGAATAATGATGAACTAATGGCTTAAGGCCCGAATGTATTGATTTTGCACTATGACATGGCTTAAGGCCCGAAAGTATCGATTGTTCATAACGACCTATTGATATCTAATGTGATTGTTAATTATGTGAATGGTATATGTACACATTTTGTTATATATGTATATAGCTTTGTATCATGTGTGACATTACGGGCCTACTTTTAAGTGTGATTTTAAAGGATTACTCAATACCGTAGTACTAAAGAGTTCCCTTTGTGGGACCCCTGCCTATTTAATGTGCAGTGTCCCTTACGGATCTTTTCAGGTGCTATTCAAGTGGGCAACGGGAAAGAGCGTAAGGATTATCCGGACTTTTAGGGTTTTCCCTTTACTTTTACTTTCTGGTTTAAATGTATTTCTTGTTCTTGTAATCACCACTAGTGGATTCTAATCTTGTAAAGTGTTTACTTGTGCTACTCTGATTTTAAATATGATTTGAATTTCTAGCAATTGATATTTCATTCTTTAGCCTTAGCACTTGGTACTGGAATGATATGAGTGAACCGGTCTGGTACTAAGTGTGGCAGTAATATCCCCGAAATTCACAGTTTGTTATTTTGCTTCCGCTAATCTTTTAATAAAATGAAAATATTCAGTAGTGAATTTTGGGGGTGTTACATTTACACCCATGACAACATATTCCATCAAACACAAAAAATCACTTATATTCTTAATAACGATGAACTATGATTAATAATAAAGAAATCAATCACTTTACATCTGCATTAACAAACATGATACCAAAGGAAAATATCATGCCACACTTAAGCATGCACTCACATAAATCATAAAAACATCAAAACAATATAGAACTTATACAATTACTAAGAACCATGATTTACATCTATGAATAAATACATAATATCACACCAAAAAATCAACACAGCCTATAAATACGAAAATAGCCTAATGACCAAGACATACAAACATGGTCATACTTGCTCATTTTGACATACAACTTATATAATATCACATGTGGTTAAAACATTTCGAATACACACTATCCTTATTTTTATATTCAACATGATTCTCTTGCATAACCCTTAACACACTTATAACACACAAAATGCATGCTTGCTTAAATAAACTACTAGTTTATGAGGTTTAACCAAGTTTTGAGCTATCTTTGCACAAAAATAAGGGAACCCTACCTTTGGAGATCCACTAGAACTCATTCTTAGATCACCATTGAAAATCATAGGATAAAGTTAGAGAAAACTAATCAAAGTAGAGAAAAATAGAAAATAAGTAAATTTTATTTTAAAAAAATAAATGATTATGTTTTAGAACCTAAAACACTAAAATGATTATTTTTGGAGAATTGATCCAAATGATAAGACAGAAAGATAATTACATTGATTTTAAATCAAAGCTAATAATCAATTTAGCTAAAAGATCTAATCCAATTAGAAAACCACTGTCAAAAATTAGGGTTTGAAGTCCAAAATGTAATTCAATCAAATATTATTCATTTATTTGAATTGAAAGTTTGGAATGCAATTAGACACATTTTAAAGCATATTATATAATAAATTGTTTAAAAATAATAAAGAAAATATATAATTTAACACAATTAAGGTTTTGAGCCCAGAATGTAAATCCGATAACATCTTGCTAAAATAATTAAATTGGGTAGTTCAAGAATGATATTTTAATGTAAATTGTATAATCATTATAATAAAATAGCTAAATCTATAATAAAATTTAAAAATCATAATAATTTTGACCAAAATAATCGATTTTGCACAATGTTCTAAAGTTAGCACTTTTAGCATGAAGTTAAATACATTTGAAAGCATATTGTATAATCAATTTGTCAAAAATAACTTAATTGGATAAATTTCAACAATTTGGTCATAACCAGGTTATAAAATTTGAATTTCATAAACCAACCACATACACCACAATCAACCATTTCAAATTAATCATCTAACTCATATATGCATAGCTCAACCATCAATTTATCTTGTCATAAGCTCATTCGCAATATTTTAATCCTAAAGTTAGGTTTAGGATCTTAGAAATTTACCAAACGAATCAAGTCATTACAAGCCTAAAGGAGCTTGTTTGAGGCAAAGAGAAGGGCTAGTGGAGGCTCACTAGGGTCATTGGGTCTTTTCATCCATTGTAGATCATCATAGGTGAGGCACTACTGTGCTTAATTGGTCATTACGCCATGTTGAGTTGTTGCGTAGTTGCTGCTAGCATGGGCATTGCTCCAACCTCCTCTTCTTAATCTAGTAAAGAGGTATCTTATCCAAATCACATTCTAATCCCATACACCCATACTTGTAGCTGCTTTATGTTTTTGTGATGATAGGAAATATATCCATGGAAACAAGAATTTTAATGGCTTCTCCCCTATACAAGATGATACCCAAAGCTTTAAACATTTACCATCACTTAAATTTGCTATATCAAGGTCATGTATAATTTTTTATCATTTTCTTCCACATACTATTCCCTTTAACATTAAAAAATTCCATTTGATTACCACTAGATATATGCTATAAGGAGATAATATGATTGTAGAGTCTATTATTTTGATTCGTGAATCTCCAACCTCATTTGGGGAGCATGGCCAAAATTTCAAGATTTTTCACACCTCATCCTCCCTATACCTTATGTTTTTAAATAATGTTCCATTTGATATTTGAATAAGAGCAAACCCTAGCATTTTTTGCACCTTTTCATAAGATTTGTCTCTACATTTTTGTGATCTTATTCTTTCTTAATACCATCATTAGTGTATATTATAAAATAAATTTCCAAGTAATTTCAATTTTTATGTTTCATCTAACTTTTTGAGGAGGGGGCAAGGCAATAACCCTTTTTTTTGGGCAATAGTGAGATCCCAATCCTAGTTTTTCACAATGCCCAAGAGGAATTATATTTGGTGTGCTATCCTACTAGTCATATTTGGTAGATATAAAATCTAAGTTACAAAGACAAAGAGGTTAGACCTTTTTCTAATCTTTCATTTGGATTGTGATGAATCAAGGTTAAGGCAAACATAAAAAAATAATCTAGACAAAAAGAATAAAGATGAATCAGGGTAAATGTAGTATTATATCTCTTGACACCTTGATTTTTCATGATCTATTTTTAATAAAAATAAATTAATATTATTGGAATGTTTTATTAAACCTTTTATGGAATTCAAAACCCTAGTTACATTTTTAAAATGCTTCGTTCAAAGCTTCTTATCCTTTCATATGTTTTGGACTCTAATGAGAATTTCAAGCCATTCTAAAACCTTCCAATACTCAATTTTAATGTAGTTATTTAAAATCCTCACATTGTTTTGAGCCTTCTAGGATTCTTCAAAATACCAAACCAAATTGTTGGCAAAAGACACTATGTATTATTTTGATGGACCTTAATTGCGTGTTTTGAGCTCTATTAAAGTTTTATGGTAATCTAAATTTTAAAAAAATTTGGGGATCATATTATTTTATTATTCTAGATCTAAATATTATACAAAAATATTATATTATTATTCATATCATTTTAGGACTATTTTAGATATTTTTATACACATATATTCCATCAAAACCAATTTGTACACCTCTAACCATGTCTAAACTTTCTTGTAACCTCTCCCATCCACTCATTGACCTTCCAATAAGTGAAAATATTTTATTTGTGAGCATAAATATATATTACACCTACCTCCTTTAAATTTCATTATTTTGTAGATTATTTATTAAACTTAATGCTTAAGTTAACTAAAACATCCTCCTCACTTTTTCCTTCATTTTCTATCTTCTAACATAATATTGATCTCCCCTTCCTCTATCCCAAACTCAACACCACCTCCCACAATAATCCTCCATGACTCTTTTTATAATCCATTTCCTAGTCTCCTTATACTCTCATACATTGATTTTCATGTAAAAGAATATTAGGTTAAGGAAAGGGTTGAAGAATTTAGGTTTCTGTCATCCTCTAGAGTTCAAAATATTGGTAGGATATTCTCTTCATTTCTATCTTTTTTTTTTGGTCTTTTGGTTTGATTTGTCATAATCTTGGTTTGACTCTAGCTTTTGGAGAGTTTTTTTTTTTAAATGGTATGGAAGCTATAAAACCCTTTTTACTCTTTAGATGGTAGAATGTTGAGTATTTTTATTCTTGGATGTGGATTTATACTATTTTTTACCCTTTATGTCTTGGTTGTTTAGCATGGTTGGTGTTGTATGATGGTTTGCAGATTTGTACAACATTTTCATGAGTTTATTAAGGCTAACTTTGATG
This sequence comes from Tamarix austromongolica, assembly GCA_039764185.1. Classification (NCBI taxonomy): domain Eukaryota; kingdom Viridiplantae; phylum Streptophyta; class Magnoliopsida; order Caryophyllales; family Tamaricaceae; genus Tamarix; species Tamarix austromongolica. Next base: position 77,369,568 of record CM077818.1, on the reverse strand, counting down.
CATAACATGTTTAAGGGTAAAGTGGTCAATTTACATGTTAGTTTTTTTTTGTGGATTTGAATTTTTTTTATCATGATTAACATATTAATCATGTAAAGTTTGATGGTTTAGATCCATGTATGTTAGGTTTTATGGCAAAAACATAAATATACCCCTTTAGGGGGAGAATGGTCAACTCACATGTCCTAAATATTGTTTTGCTTATTTCTAAGTGATAATGTGTTATGATCATGTTAAGTATGTTTAGATTTAATTTTCATGACTATTGGTAACTATCTGTTATTTATTATCTAATTTCCTAAGTATTAGTATAAGTAAGTGAATAGTAATAAATTATATGAATAGTGTAAATGGTTAAATTCCCTAATTTAATTGAGATTAAGGTTAATATGGTAATTATGCCTAAATGCTTCACTAGAAACATCTTAGACATTATTAGTGGTCGTTGACCATAAATGTTAACTTTAACATTCAAAATTGTAACTGAGCATGAATAGTTAACAAATGTGATATTAATTTCTAATAATAAGAATTTCTTAGCTTTTCTCATTGCGACTCTTGATATAATTCAACATTTTTTTTTCAAAAGTGAATAGTATTTAAATAAATAGTGGTATTCTAAAATTAGTGTATGATCCTATTTTATGTTGATATAGCTTATTATGTCTAAGTTTCTATTAAAAGAGTGTTTTCGGCATAGTTCTTAAAATAAAGATAATTTGTTAAGAAACGTCTAAGTGTTAGGGTTATGGCTTAGTGCCATTTGATTGTTGTATGACCTTTAGTGTTCTAGTCTTGATGATTTTTTATGGTTGTTGTTCAAATCTTAGGATCCTTGGTTGAGTTGAGTACTAAATGTTGGAAATGAAAGATCATTTGAGTTAGGTGACATCTTGAGCCTTGGTTAGCCTTGAGTGCTAAAGACCTTTGCGTCAAAGGGTTTAGTCTACTTACATAGGTACAATCATAAATCCTATGAGGAGTATGCATACTTAAGGAATATGACACTTAGTTTTTATGATTGGTTGTTATGTTGCAATGGATTTCTTGATAAATGTCTTGGAAGTACGGTATTTTCATCCTCAGCATTTGAGCCATGGATGAGATTGCAGCCCCTCTTGAGTTGAGTTTAGATTTTTTGTTTGAGATGCATATAACTAGGTGGTTGTGTAGTTTTCTTAGCTAACGAATGAGTTACATGACTAGGAGGTTGTGTGGCTTTCTTATCTAGTTTGATTTGATATAAGGTTGGGAGTTTCTTTTTTATTATGTCGAATCTATCTTGTTAGCTAGATATGTTTTTTTTTTTTTTACTTGAATGGTTGAGATGGGTTGTTATTGCAGTATGTGGTCTTGTCTTATCCTTAAGTGATGTATGATGTGTGGCTTCATATGTGCTAGTATGCATTTACACATGATCTTATGCTTTTGTTTATTTATGATATGTGAGCATATTTTATGATTAGAGGAGTTGGGGTTTACTTAATATGAGAAAGTCCTACCGATACTACACTATTTTAGGAGTTTGTGTTTAGCATATGTATGGGTCAAAGGACTTTGAGAGTCAAAAAGATATGAGGATCGAGGGTCTTTGCTTTTTTGATTTGTGAAAGTTGTACCTCTAAGTATAGTGGGATGACTATAAAGACTATACAATGTTCTACTTTTGTTACTTTTGTTTCGAATATCTTTTGTACTCATATGCCATTTCCCCTTATACTTAAACCCTTTCCCTAGCTTTTGTTATCTTGCATGTTGCAAACTTTTTTGGTTCAAATATTTATATATATTATGGTTTACAAAGTTAATTTCAATCTTTTATCCTCATAGTTGGCATAAGTTAGGTGATGCACGCACCTTTCATTCTATTAGATACGCCATTTTCATTCTCATTCTTTGTTTTGCTTCACCGCTATGTCTTTTAAATAAAATTTTAAGTTTGAAAAAAATAGGGGTGTTACATTGGATAATATTAATCTAACTTGAATAAATTAAGGTGAATGTTGTTTTAATTTTGTCAGCATTGTGGTGAAGTTAAAAAAACAAATGACACCTACACCCTTTCATTAAATAGAAAAGTCCCTTCTACAAAACATATTAGGGTGAGGGCATTTTTATCCAATTAGGTAAAGTATTATCTATTTATTTTTCTTTCACCCCTATTACCTAATAAATTAGATGTTAATAAAAATGAAATGAATTAAGGTGAATGAACATAAAAGTTAGAGGTACATTAACCTCTAATTATCTATTTATTTTGTCTTCAGGTGGGGATGAATGGAGGTGAACCAAATGGTTTACCTCGATTCATCTCAAACTCAAAAAAAAAACCTATAATTATCTATTTTATTTAGGCTAAATCGAGGTGAATAAAATCATTCACTTTTGCCTACCCTATTTGGAAATATATTTAGAAACATTCACTTGGATTAATAGATGTTAAGAGTTTACCCTCGATTCACCTACTTTTATTAACCTAGTTTGAGGGGGGGTTATCTATATGAATGGTAAAATTTAACTAATATAACTTTTATTTATCCTAATTAACTCTAATCTAAATAGAATTAAAATAACTTTCATCAAAACTATGTTAATATAATCTAAACGACATTTTAAAACATTCAATTCGATTCACCTCCATTTTCTTCATTTATATTAATTTTTATTATTTACTCTTATCTCAATTCATCACAATCTAAATGTTAAAAATTAACCTAAGGGAAGGAAGTAGAAATAAATTGGAGTGAATGATTTAAAATGTTGTTTGGATAAACCTGACCTAAATAAATTGAGAGGAATATTATTTTAATTGTGTTTGGATTGAAGTAACTGAAGATTAAATAACAAAGTAAATAACACATATAATCTATATATTATATAAAGAGGTATTAGGGTTGGAAAATTAGAATAATAATTTTTTAATCTAAAATATAAGTTTTATTTATAACTTTTTCTTCTTCTTTATTAAACCCCCCAAACACATATGGGGTGAACATAAATGAGGAAGACAAGGGTGAATGATGGAAAATAATTAACCTTAAGGTTATGTTTGGTATGGGGGTAAAGGTGGTGTAAAAATTACAAGGGAAATTATTTTCCTTTTCTTTTATGTTTGGTATGGGAAGAAATTTATTTGGGGGTAAATTTATACTGTTAACTGAGGGAAAATTATTTCCCAAGTATACTGTTGGGTAATTTATTCTCTCATACTGTGCCATCTCAATCTGGCTCCTCTCCCTCAACCTCGCACGGATATTTCCTGGTGCAATTAGGGTGAAATAAATTGAAAAAGGTAGCTGTCCGCTGGATCTTTTTAGGAATGTTTAATCGACATACCTCGGAGTTAGTTAAACGACGTGAAAAGTATCAAATGGCGTTAAAATAGATACTTACAATAATCAATATTATTATATTGTAAATTACACTACTAAAATAGTAGTAGGAATGGGGAAATTATAAAAAAAAGTAATAATAATAAAAGGTAGGTTCCACTTACATCAGTACACGGCTCCATCAATTCTTTTCCCCCTGGCTTCGGACTTTTTGTTACGACTCCGAAAACTTTTAATTTTATTTTAGAAAAGTTTATATTTATTTTTATTCTAATTTTTTTCTTTATATATATATATATATTAATTTTCATATTATTTTTTTTAATAATTTATATAATTATTATATTAAGAATATATTTATTATATTCTAAAATATAATGTCTAACAATTAAAGTCCGACCTCAAAAACTCCAGTCGTGCAAGCAATTTTGTCCGAAATCGATTTGCTAATTAATATGATTATTAAGATGTTGCGTCACGCTTTATGGAATAACTCAACTCATGAGGGTTATCTATATCTTTGTTGTCAATCTAATTTCCGAGTTATTTGATATTCAAAACTTTGGATCACGCGTATCAATGAATAGGCAACTTTACAAATAGAATGTTATTGGATGAATTTTAGGTTATAAAAATGCTTTTATTATGTATTAGATGGATTGAAGTAATACTTTTTTTAATTAGATGAAGTTTGTAGACTTTTATTATGTTTTAATAGATAATTGTTATCTTTTTAACTATTGAATATTTAGTATGTGAATTAATTGTAAATGTCTTATTTCAAATATTGTTACAATATATCTTGATTAGTCTCTTTCATAGATTTTTTTTAGTTATTGTAATATGTTATTTTGATTTATAAAAATTAAATTAAAAAATTTAATATATTAAATTTTGATTTATGTGATAAATAATTATTTATATATTATATCTAATAAAAATATTACTAATTTTTCATGCTAATAAAGTAAAAGAAAATATTATTCTAACATAAGTTATTCCTCCCAAACCAAACATAAGGAAAATATTCCCTAGAATAATTTACCTTTATATACCAAACAAGAAAGGTGGATAAATTTTCCCCCTTAATTATTATCCCCTTAATCATTTCCCCCTTAATCATTCCCCCTTGATCCATTTCCCTCATCCCAAGCATACCCTAAGTCACTTACATAAAAAATTTTGAAATATATTCTGAAACAAGATGAAAAACATATGTAAATCTCTTCATACGCTAAATTTTTGTTTTGTTTAGGTGAATGATGGTCAACAGAGATATATCAATCGATTCATTCTATTTGAAAATAAATTTTGTTAATATCAACTAGGCAAATTGGAATTAAAGTTTTACTTCCATTCATCTCAATTAATATTATTTAAATAATATTTTAAAATATTTATTTTTATTTCTATTTATTTTTCATCTAAGTTAGTATTTAATATTTACTCTCAATTCACCTTAATTCGAATGAAGGTAAAAGTCACGGCACCAGTAATAGTGATTCACATCAACAGGCCTCTGTCGATTCATAACTAGAGTTGGCCCATAAAATTTCCATTAAGTCAGTTTGGACCTGGACTTATTGGCGCAGTTTTGTGGACCACCTCCATAGGTTCAATTCGAATATCCAATTCACTGCCCGAAAATACTCCGCGTTTTTCAATCACACTGTGCTGGAGCAATGTGAGGCGATGGGCTGCGAAGCCGCCATCCGCCGTCCATGAAATTCTCTCTCCTCCTCCCACGCCACCACCTCCCTGTTGATCCTTTCCGATACCGGCCCAGACCAGTCTCCTATTCCTCCATGGCAACACTAACTATCTCTCAGACCCTGACTCCCTCCGCAGCCCCGCGGCCGTCTCCTCCGTCTTCAAATGCTGAAGACCTAGACGACCAGCTCTGTACCGGAAACGACGCTGCCGTCTCAAAACAAGAGAAGCAAAGTCATGAGGCAGAGTGTAGGCAGGAATGTTTTCTGGGTTCGCCGAATGGGTATTTGAGTGGGGAGGCAAGAATAGAGAAGGCTTGGGCTCATTGGCATAAAATTGGACGGCCGAGATTGATTGTTGCCCCAATGGTTGATTGCTCTGAGCTCCCTTTCAGATTACTGTGTAAGAAGTATGGAGCTCAAGCTGCTTATACGCCCATGTTGCATTCCAAGATATTTACGGAGACTGAGAAGTATAGGACTACGGAGTACACGACATGTCAGGTATGCCAGTTATATATATGTTGACATTTTGCTCTGATTTACCTTTACTTTTCATTTATCTGATATGAGACGTGAAGTATCTTTTGTTTCAGATTAAGTGGTACTAATGGCTCAGTCATAGATTGTTTATATGTGACATTCTAATGAAGAAGTGTAATTGACCAAATTAGTAAATAAACAGTTCGAATCGTAATTTTTAATGGAGGAAGAAGAGAAATGAAGTATATGCGAAAGAGATTAATTAATTATTGGCTGATTTCTTCTTACATGGACAATAACGAAATCTTTGAACCAATCTTATGTTCCGTTGATCCAATGTTATATGCCCTCATTTACACGGGAAAGGCAAACATTTTACAACCTCAACTACTTGCTCAGTATTAGTCCCACCACGGGTAAGGTCTGGAGTGTGCGTAGCCTCAGGCCTACTAGCAGGGAGATAGGAACCTACTGTTTTTATCCTATTATCCACGTAAAGAGAAGTAACAACGTTTTGCTAACATGAATGGTTGTAAGAGGGGGATATTAGTAAAACTACTACCAGTGTATGGTCGAAATAGTAACCCAAGTTGTGGATGTTTGAGCTAAATTGTCACGATTCTCACTTTTGTTAATTATATCTACTTCCTTGATTGGATATCAAGATTGTGAAATCCTCTATAATCTTCTACGTGTGAAATCAGGATTGTGTGTGAAGCATGCAGGATTTCCTAATATGCACTGATGTCTAGGGCAGTAAATTTATGACATTAACTCTTAGAATTTCTTCCAGGAGGATCGCCCATTGTTTGTGCAATTTTGTGCAAATGATCCAGGCATCTTACTAAAAGCAGCAAAAAGAGTGGAACCCTTTTGTGACTATGTGGATATCAATTTGGGGTAAGTTTTCCTGATCAAGTTACGTCTTGATGCTTGAGGAACTTTAAGTTTTGCCTTCTAGCAGTTCATCTAAAATGTGCCTTCTGTTGCCACGTTTGACTTCCTAGCCAAAGCAGCCGAACGGAGCGGCTCTGATGATCTTTTCATTTCCTGTTCTTGTTTTTGTCAAATGTCTTTAGATATTTGAGTATGCAAAATCCATATTGAGGGTGGTGGAATGAGCGACCTCGGTTTGATTCATGTGTATGTTATCGATTAGATATGTACATGCCATGGCCTGCCTTTCTATGTTGCTTTCATGGTAAACTTTGATCTTAATAATTACTCTAGAAGAGGATGAACATCATTGATTTCTCGTTATCTAACTCTGATCTTCTTAATTTTCTAGAATAGGATTTTATCACTGTCTTCTAGCCATAAGCTTTCATCATAAGTACCTTTGGACTGATATTCTTCTTCAACCAAACTGGTTAGATGTGAGATAAATTCAGTTTAGATGACGTGTGTTTTCTTTTTTCTTAGTGCTTTTATGAGTGTTGTTATATGGTCACCATCGGAGATAATTACTGAAAATGATATTGCCGTCATAGTTTCCTCATTAAATATTCATGTTTTGTGATTATAATTTTTGTCTCCTACGGTTGCACTTTGCATGGTTACTTTAAATTATTTTGTGTTGCACATCTATCACGTATGGCCCATTCCAATTTTCACAACAAATGTTTGGTTCTGACGACAGTGGTTAACTTCTATTTTGTAGTTAGTATACGTATTTGTCAGATTTGAAACAGGAGAAAATAGAACATGTGAATCTGCTCATCAGTTTCACGGGATCTTCTCAGCCAAAACTACACTTATTCATTTATCAATTTTTGTTCTCTCTCTCTCTCTTATTTTTTTTCCTTCATCTTGTTTCTGCAAGTTAGGATGCCTCCTAGGGGATTGAGGTTGCATTAGCTGCTTAGATATGTTTACCTAGTTTCTAATGAATTGTCGTGCTTATTTTAGTTGCTTGTGGTTCACGTGCAGCTGTCCTCAGCGCATTGCTAGGAGGGGAAACTATGGAGCATTCTTGATGGATAATCTTCCTGTTGTAAAATCTCTAGTACAGGAATTGGCTTTCAAACTACATGTCCCTGTATCATGTAAAATCAGAATCTTCCCAAATTTAGAAGATACGCTAAACTATGCAAGGATGTTGGAGGCGGCTGGTTGCTCTCTTCTGGCTGTTCATGGGCGTACCAGAGATCAAAAAGACCAGAGAAAAATCAGGGCTGACTGGGCTGCAATTAGGGCTGTGAGAGAAGCCGTTAGAATTCCTGTCCTGGCAAACGGGAACATAAGACACATGGATGATGTTCAGAGCTGTTTAGAGGAAACTGGTGCTGAAGGAGTTCTGTCAGCCGATGCTCTTCTTCAAAACCCCGCACTTTTTGCTGGATATCGAACTGCTGAATGGGCAGCAAATGAGGATGGTATAAAAGATGGAGATCTTGATCAAGCAGTCTTACTTGTAGAGTATTTAAAGCTCTGTGAGAAGCATCCAGTGCCTTGGAGAATGATTCGAGCCCATGTACACAAAATGTTGGGGGAGTGGTTTAGGGTCCAACCACAGGTAAGAGATGAACTTAATAAACAAAACAGGCTGACTTTTGAGTTCCTTTATGGGATGGTGGATCAACTTAGGGAACTTGGAGTGAGAATCCCGCTTTATGTGAAGGATGTTGAGGAGGAAAAAGGCGCTGTAAATGCAGTTGCTCAAGCTCAACATATTACCTGAGAATTTATCAGAAATTAACACACCATTAGAAACTTGTCATCACGGATTCATTCATATAGTTTTCTTTTTTATGTATTGCCTCAGTCGGTGGCTTTGGTGTGAACAGTATATACAATATCAAAGGGCTTCCAGAAAAGAGGGAGCTACTTCATACTGCTAAAAAGATTAACGTTCTGTGTTCGGATGACAAGCAACGAGCCCGCTGTTATAATATTTCATTTGTTGCTTAGTTTGCGTATTGTATGAATATTTAATTTAACACGGGGCGCTCCCCTCCCTCGCTTTTTCTGTTTTGTTTAGGGGGGAGGGGGGTTGTGTGCGCTGCAGATGTGCCCACTTCATACAAGCAATTTTGTCCGACAAAATTGATTTATCAGCTGCAGAATCATAGTGTCGGTAATTTCAGAACATTGCCAACGACCGAATCCAAGCCGGCATTTTATTTATTGGAGAAGCAATTTACAAGTCTTTTCTTATTATAAATCAACAGTGGCTAGTCTTGATGAGCTGCGGTCAGTCGTTGCTTGCATTCATAACCACACTGAATAAATATGAGACTAAGATGGATGAATTCCTTGATTCAGAAATTGATCAATACCGGAAATTGCTTGTTACTTTACTAACTAAATGTTCTCCATAAACAGCTCGACAAACGCTCTTAACGTGGCCGCTCTTCTCTACGCATCTATCTAAGGGCTCCACTGTAGCATCATAGTTTGTCTGCCGATGCAAAGGGTAACACGCTTTATCACCCAACAGATAAGAATGCTACATGAGAACAAGGGAGGTAAGAGAAGCTGCGTACCTCGTAGAAGTAAGCTATACAGACTCGATATTTCGGATAATTGTTGATAACTCGATGTAGTGTTGACTCATATATTCCATTGGACAGAATCTGAGTTTCATTAGATGAAAGAATATTGATCCGAGGAACAACTTATGATAGATTGAGATAAAAAGATAAATGGAGCATGATAATAATACTGGAGCAACAAAATCATGTACCTTCAACATGTCACCTATATTGCAGACAAATGTGCCACGGATGGGAGGAGCCCAGATCCATTCTCCAGAGTGGTTTCGGACCTTCAAGAAAGACAGTAGAAAATAGCATCAACAATTTACACTTTCACCGTACCAGAAAGAAAGAATGAATGCTAATACTCTATCCTCATTTCCCTAGTGAAGAAATCACCTACCTGAAGAGCTGTTATATCATCATCTTGATTAACCAATGTCAAAAGACCTGTCAAGAAAAATCAAACGCTCAGCGATCTGGATCAAAGAAAAGAGTTTTGAACTTTTCCTCATTCGAGAGAAAAATTTACCATAGTCTGTGTGAGCTCCGCTGGATTATTCAAGGCAAAAGGACCAGAAAACATACGAGTCAAAAAAAGAATTAAACTTCCACAGTAAAGTGTATGCACGCAAAAGAACTTATAGAGCAACAATCACTAACCATCCAATGTCATTTTCTGCCTTCTCATGGTCGCTAGTAGTTGGTTTTGCAGGATAACCAATCAAACGCATGACCCAAAACGGATCCCCAGCGATATCGCCCTCAAGATCATACGGTGAACCACACAAGGCTAGAGAAATTCCACGCATGATTTTCCTAGAAAGCTCTGTAAAACAAACCAAATTATCAAGAAACAGAAAATGAGATAAAACAAAACAATGAAAAGTAAGATTTTTGAGCCAAAAAAAATTATAAAACAAATGGTAGGAAGCATGCCTGTACATAGTTTGATGTATTCCTCCATCAGTTGCTTAAAGTTCTGAGGATTAGCTGGCCTGTATGAAGAAAATAAAATACCTCAATGCAAATCATCTGAAGCAGCATGAAATTACACCTGAACAATGAAGTTCCTGCAAATGAACCACAGAGGAGATTCCTAGTTTCTTCTTTCTGATAAGCTGGCTACTAAGACAGAATATGAATATCCTAAGGAAGTTCGGGCATGGAATGGCTCAAATTTGTGAGCTCTCTCTTGATCGAAATAAGGAGGTATCAAGAATTTCAAGTCCCATGTCCAGACTAGGTCTATATCTGGAAACTGAGGGTCAGACGACAGAACAATGTTTTCAATCAAATAGAATGCACTCTTTGTTACATAAGATTACATAAATGCTGAGGGCTTGGCACACATACCATAAATTAGATCCTTCCATCGGCTTCCCCATATCTCCATACTTCCCACTTTCCAACTCCTTGTAACACTGCTCCAAGAGGAAATGATAATAGTTTTAGTAATTATTTCTGGTTAGTTGAGGCCTATCACTAAGATCATAACACCTCTAGCAGAGTGGTCAAACGATAAACCAGGCATAACTCGTAACTATGATCTTCCATGAATCTATGGAAATTATGATTGACATTCAAAGAAAAATAAATAGCTCACATCGATAGCTTCATGCATATCTGGGATGCCCTTAGTCACATTTTCTCCAACTTCTTGATATCCTCTGCAATTAAAAACTCTAGATCATAAGAACACATTTGTGACAATCCCAGGGATATAGTAGCATGACAACCTCATTTCACTAATGACGCTGACTCTGCAGAAGCAAACCTGTATCCTGTTTCAGCTGACAACTTGATCTTCAACTTCTCCTCAAAGGAAAGATGAAAGAACTTACGTGTGATTCTTCTGACTTCATCAACAAGGGCTTGAGGAATACCATGGCCTTTCTAATCAGCACAAACATGCCAAAACATGAAACGTTGTAAAAAAAAACAGAAACCATCAGCACAACGAACAGGAAGATCAAAAAAAAAAAAAAAAGGCAGATGACAACTAATTGAGATAGTAAATAAGGACAATGAAATACGTATGATAAGCAAACACAAAGATTACCACATAGAAAAATCCTGCCTCCTTACAAGCTTGATCTAACTGTCTAACAACGTCACCAACACCAGCATCCTCAGCCATCTTCGGATCCTCGGACATGGCCACCAGAGGACCAATGTCTACATTAACGATCCAGAAGAAGTAAGAAACAACACAGAACTTCACTTGTAAACAAATTCTTGCACAAAGTATGTTCAACCGTCAATTATACATACTGCAGAAAGAAGAACAAACCCTAGCTACACCTCCTAACGAAGCTATCGTTCCCCCCTCACCCTCAAAATTACAGACAATTACCTCTTTCAGCAATCTAAATAATCAATCACATTGGAACATGACCAAGTTTACTACTTATTTTTATCATTGAAAAAAAAAACCTCCTCTGAACGGCCATTGAACAATTAATATTGTTCCTCAAAAGTAGCTCCCTACTTTATAGTTCGTTCGATCTGTAAACCAACATATCATCGCCCAAGTCGGTCCCGCCCAGAGGTGCAAATTCTTCCGTCTTATGTCAAACTAGAAAGCTACTTCATCATCAGCAAATCATTTGCCAATAAAATGTAGATGCTACGTATAAAGAGGTCAATTCGAACGATTGCTTTTAAAAACTGAACTAAGATACGCATGAATTAATTATGATGCTTTTAGGGATTGAAGGAGCATATGAATCCTAGTTGATATGAGTGTGATAGATGATAAGCTAAGCTGAGCAGAGCAGAGTAAGCTGCTTACCGATAACTGGAATGGATTTGAAGTCAGAAGCCATGAAAGTCAATTATTGGATGATCAGAAGCAGAGTTCGAAATAGGAACCAGCAATGAGGATGCCGTAGCATATGAAAGTGTGAAAACCCACTGACCCGCCCATCTTGGGTCTTTGTATGGCGACTTATAACATGCTATAGTTTGGGTAAATTTGCGTCCCATTACAATCCAATTGTTATATAATCATGTTGGGATCAAATATTTTTTAGATTCAGATTTAATTTAATTAATTGTAATTTTAGCTAGATTTATATTATATCGAGCCATTTCGTATTAGAAGAATATTATGTTATATTCGGATATAATTCATTGAATTTTTTTATATTCGGATTCAATTTGGATGTATAAACTTTGAATTGGATAAAATTTAAGTCGAGTGGATTCGAGTGTATAAAATTCGAATCATATTAGATTTTGTTAATGTAGAATTACTGAACAATTGAATTGAGAAAAGGAAAATTGTTAAAGAAGAAGGAAGAATGAGGAAGAAAGCCGAACTCAAACTTTCTTGTTTATTGTGTCATAATCTACGACATTACAAAAATCAGCTTAAGCCTTATATAGCCAAGTTAATAGACTAACTAACCATAATGATTATACATATATTAACTATACTAACTACATTCTATTGTTAAATATGTTATTTATAATCTAACATGTGTTTAATATGTATTTAATCATGAAAATATCTATAACAGAGTACATAAGATACGAATGTTGCTCTATTATGAGCTCAACACCCCCCTAAAGCTAGAGGTGGGGAAGTCATGCCTAGCTTGGAAATAATAGAGTTGTGTGTCTTGCTTGTGAGGCTCTTTGTGAAAACATCAATCAGCTGCAAAGATGTTGGAACATAAGAAAGATATATAAGGCCATTATTTAATTGTTCCAGTCCATAATGTGTAACATCTCGAGTTGATACGACCATATAGGGTTACCTTATAGCGCTTTCAAATTGATCGTCTGACTCCACAAATTAATTCGAGTTATTTCGGCACCCTTTTTCCCACTTATGTGCTTCCCAAACAATTTTAAAAAATTTCTGAAACTTTTCAGGAGGGTCACTTATCCTAAAAATTACTCCACATCCAGCATGCTTAATTGTGGAGTTCTTAGGACGGAATCACCAAAAGGATGGTATACCATATTGTTATAAGTAGCCAAATAAATCCTTATAACACTCCACTCAATTTAGGATATTACATTCACCCCCAATCAAAGAACGCAACATCCTCATTGTGCCTTAACCACTAACTGTCTCAATACAGTTTATCCCAAGAATCCTCCCGCTAGGCGGCTGATTGGCTCATCCAAGTTCAGCTCACGGTCGCGGTTTTACTCTGATACCATTTGTAACACCTCGAATCGATACGATCATGAGGGGGCTACCTTATATTGTTTTTAAATTGATCAGTTGGCCCCACAGATTAACACAAGTTCTTTCAGTACTTTTTTTCCCAACTCACGTGCTTCCCGAAATTTTTTTATAATTTTTTAGAAACTTCTCAAGAGGGTCACCCATCCTAAAAATTACTCCATGGCTAACACACTTAATTGTGGAATTCTTAAGAAAGAGTCACCAAAAAGATGGTATACCATATTGATATAAGTAGCCAAAGCAATCCTTATAACACTCCGCTCAATTTAGGGTATTGCATAATGGCAGTCTAACTCTATGTGTTTAGTCTAATCATGGTATACTGGGTTTTTAGCAATATGAATAACAACCTGAATCTCACACTTAACTGGAACAGGATTGATGTTAGGAACACAGAATTCATGAAGTAATTATGTAAGCCAAGCCAATTTAGAAGTAATTCGTTTGATAGATCCATATCATACTTCTGTTAAGGATAAAGAAACATTATGTTGTTTCTTTGATTTCCAAGAAATTGGACTTCCACCCAAGAAAATTAGAAATCCACTGACTGATTTGTGGCTATAAGGGCATATTGCCTAGTTAGAGTAAAAAAAATCATGTAATTGGAAATAAGGATTTGCATTGAGGAGAATACCTTGAGACAGTTTGCCTTTTAAGTATCAAAAAACATGTAAGGCAACAGACAAATGGGCATTATCAGGTGCTTGCATGAACTGATTTAGGTATTGTACATAAAAAAGCTAAGTCTGGTCTTGTAAGAAGAAGAATTTTGAGGTTTCTAATAAATTGTAGATAAGATGATGAGTTAGATAAAGGTTGAACATGGAAGGATGAAGCATAAGATCCAATTCAAGTGGGTTGCTGATTAGAGATAAATCTTAAAGGAGAAATTCTTCCAGTCACTCATTGATGAATTTTCTTTGACTGAGAAGTATTCCTGCAAGGACATGTAGGAATTCCATCCCTAAAAAATAACTCAAACGACCAAGATCTTTGATCCTGAATGTTTGATGAAGACATCTCTTGAGAGAATTGATTTATGTGGAGTTTTTGCCGGTGACAAGAATGTCATGTACATATATTGCTACAACAATGAAGGCATCAAATGATGTTTTGGTAAAGAAAGAGTAATCGTTCAAAGACATAATGAACCCCTTTAACATTAAAGCTTCAGAGAGTTTAAAGTACCACTGTCTTGATGCTTTTTTGAGACCATATAGTGATTTCTTCAGCTTGCAAACGAGAGAAGGAGAAGAAATGGGAAGTCCTGGAGGTGGCTTCATATAAATCTCTTCATGTAAATCACCATGGAGAAATGCATTATTCAAATCAAATTGGTAAGGTAGCCATTTGTTCTTAACTATAGTGGCAATAATACATCTGATGGTAGTCATTTTAACCACCTGAGAGAAAGTTTCATTATATGCTTCTCCTTCTTTTTGAGTGAAACCTCTCACAACATCACCACGGAAAGGGGTTTTAATAACGGTTATTTTATAGTTTTAATAACGGTTTTCAACCGTTATTGAATCGCCCGTTATTAAATCTTTAATAACGGTTCATAACCGTCATGAAAAATACACAAAAACCCGCGAATATGTGCGTAAACTTCATATTTAATAACGGTTCTGATGAAAACCGTTATTAAAACTCCAGTTTTTTTTTTAGTTTTTGCAGTTTTGTTCCTGCCCACATACACAGTTGTATGTTCAAATAATTACCAAATCTGCATTGTAAAACAACATCAATTGATAACAAATCTGCAATCACACCATAATTTCAATCAATCCCTTGTTAATACACCGGACATATATACTCAAGAATCAAAATTAGTAGGCATACCACAACTTGGTAGCTCTACACCCCAAAGCAAAATGTTCATAAATCTAGCTTAGAAGACTTAAAGACATAGACAAAATACAAACCTAAACATGCATGTAGAATATATAGATCTCTACCTAATACCGAATGAATGAGTGCACATGCTTGGCCCATTACTCTCTCACTTCATCAATTTCTTCAACATTGTATTGCTGGCCTTGTGCATAATCATCGGTGAAAAACTACAAATCCCAAGTTTTGATTAATAATCATTCTGAATCATCGGAATGTAGCTCGTCTTCTTCACTTGAACCCTTAAAAACTTCAATTTCATCATCATCATCTAAGTTCCTTTGTCTCGAAGATCTGATTCCAGTAGCTCTTTGGAGGTACCTAAAGCTCTTATCTCATCCATAATTACACAGAATTGGCATAATTACAGTAAGAACTAAGAAGTCTTTAAATTTGAATATGTTACACTATCCTGCCTCAATATCTTAGTAACCATTAGAAATACTATTACAACCCTCACCAGCTAAGACCATTCTGATAACCTATAAGTAAAGGTTGTTTTACCCAATGAGGCTAAATAGATGGATGGCTGGATAAAGAGATAAACAATAGAGGAAAAACAATTATGATAAAAGTAAAAACTAAAATAACTGAAAACATGTATTACCCTACATATAAAATAATACAAGGGGGTAGATATATAATGGTTGTTTCTAGAATAAATTCTATATAAAAAATGCAAAGGTAGGCAACATGTATTACCACTTTAATCAAGAGGTTATATAACACCCTCATACCCTATAATGTGAAAAAGGTTTTCAGGATAGTCTAAAGTAAAGGTTCAATTTGTGAAAAAAGGCCCTAAAAATATACCCTCAAGTTTGTATCACTTGTATGTTTGTTAGGAATGTAACAAAATATACCCTAGCTATGTAACAAAATATGAAAAATAACAAAAAAAAAACCTCAATTTAGAGGCCAAAATGGCCTTTTTTGGGCTCCCAGATTGCCCAAACTGGCTATGCCGCTTGGCCACATCGTAGATCTCGAAAAAATACCCAAAATAGCCTCCTAGATCACCTAAATCCGAGGTCCCATGAAAAAGTTATGACCCTCCAAAGTTTACAGTAATAATGTCTTTTCTTTTGTTTATTACTTACTAATATGTTGAATGGTGTTAATGTTAGTGATTTTATTGCTCTAAATATATTGTATTTCTGATCCATAGTACCCAAATTTATTTCCCAAGAGCCATTATTCAACAATAATGTTGAATCTATATTCTCCATACAAACAAATACAACAATAATATGTAAAGGTCTCGGCCAACACATGCATTTGTTAATATATAACAATAACGCAACAAATTCAACAACAAACAGCAAAATTTTCAGCCAACACATTCAACAACACATTTTCGAACGACAAACCACAATCTTTCAATAGAAAACAAACGAAACCCTATAGCAACATGCATAAAGTAGATAAAAAGTTACGAGAGGAAGAACAAACACATACATAAAGTGAGATAGCTACAAACATGACGGTGAGAATGTTGAGAGAGGCAAGGGCTTCAAACACGACGGAGGATGAAGGTGCAAGTGCTAGCTAGCTTCGGAATAATGACAGCACGCACATGCAGAGCCGACAATGGCAGAGGTGTGGTGGAGAGTTGGCGGTGTGAGGGTTTCCTTTACTTGAGAGGAGCCGGTGTGGTGGTACGAGGGTTTGCAAGGAGAAGGAGAGCAAGAGAACGAAGGTGAAGAGAGTCTGAAAACTTTGGCACGAAACAGAACTGATCGAAATAAAAGTTTGATTTTGGGGTTTTAATAACGGTTCCTGAGAGAACCGTTATTAAAACATCTTTTAATAATGGTTCTTCCAGGAACCGTCATTAAAAAGCTTCTGACTTTTGACAACGGTTCTAATATGAACCGTTATTAAATCCTCTTTTAATAACGGTTTACATAAAACCGTTATTAAAACATCCGTCCAAATTTTAACGTTGCCTTTTTAATAACGGTTTTTAGCTAGAACCGTTATCAAAACTCTCTCGCCCATTAATTTTCACCCGTTTGACAACGGTTTTCGAACTACCGTTATTAATGTCCCGTTATTATTTCCCGTTTTCGTAGTAGTGCAACCAGTCCATCTTTGTACCTTTCAAGACTTCCATCTACATTGTACTTCATTTTATATACACACTTGCAGCTAATTGGTCTTTTTACCTTTGCGAAGTTTCACTAATTCCCAAGTGTTGTTAGCTTCCAAGGCAGAGAACTTCTTGTCCATAGGTTTCTACTAATAGGGATTACTAGCAGCTTGAACATAGGATAAGGGCTTAGATATATGTGTATGATGATGTGTGGAAACTAAACTGTAGGAACTCTGGGTGAAATTAGGATGTAAGCTAGGAATAATACATGAGTTTGTGAGTGTGTGAGAACATAAATGATTTTCCGATGAAAGGATATGGGTTGGTTTTTTGATAAGTTTGGTAGATTTTTGAAATGTGGGGTTTGGTTGTGGAATTTTTTGTGGATTTGGGTCAATAAGTATGTAATTGTTAGGAAATATTCTGATGATAAATGTGAATGTGTATCGGGATCTGCTAGTAATGATGATTGTTGATCAATGGATTTAGTCAAAATAATGGGATCTTTGGGTGATGATAATTGTGGATTATTATATTCAATTGAAATGAAAGTATGGGATTTTGTATGTTGAGTGTGTGTGAGGTTATTAATGGGGAATGGATAGTATGTATTTGGGACTGAATTATGTGGCATATGATGATAAGAGAAATGATGTTCATAAAATATAACATCCTAAGAATATCGTATTGATTCAGTGGTAAGATTATACAATTTGTATGCCTTCTTACTAATGGGAAAGCCTAAAAAAAAAATAAAAGGATGTGATCATGGTGAGAATTTATCCATGGGTTTGGGAGAAGCAGAGGCATATCACAGACATCCAAAGGTTTTTAGGTGTGATAATGACCTTATAATTTTTCATGTGGGGATTTGCTTTAGGGAAATTTTGAGGGTAGAAGGTTGATTAGATGAGTGGCATGAAGGATGCATTCTACCCATAATTTAGGAGGTATTTTGGGTTGAAAGTAAAGTGCTTTGGTAACTTTTAGGAGGTGTCTTTGTTTTCTTTTTACAACTCCATTTTATTGTAGAGTATAGGGGTAGGATGTTTGATGTAAAATACCTAGAGAAAGGAGGTATGATGAGGCTTCCTTACTGGAACCTGAAGGCATTATCACTCCTTATACTCATAATGGTTTTGTGATATTGGTTTTGAATCATGGCAATGAAGGCTTTAAGAATTGTAAAGGCATTATTTTTGGTGCTAATTAAGTGTGTCCATGTATGCCTAGTATAATCATCCACAATTGTAAGAAAATATTTGTAACCATTATGAGTAGGAATGTGATATGGCCCCCATATATTAGTATGAATCAAATCAAATGGTTCTTCAGTATATGTGTGACCGTGTGGGAAACTAAGGCGATGTTGTTTTGCTTGACTACAAATAGTGTAAGGAAGAATACTATTCACATTGTATATAGATGGAAATACATTAAATTTTTGTAGTTTTGCAAAGGTTACATGTCTAATCTTACATGCCAAGTATTACAATAATCTATAGGGTTTACATGAGAATTATTGACAGCACTGAGTAAAGAATCAGGGACTTGATCATGTCCTTAAGACTTGGAATACAATAGGTATAGGCCATTGTGGAGTTTACCAAGAGTCAACGGCCACTTCATTGAAGGGGCCTGCATAAAACACATGACATTGTTAAATGTAATAACATTAGTGCTTTGATGAAGTAGTTTACTAATCGATACTAAGTTGTATCTAAAGGAAGGGACATAAAGAACATGTGTTAATGTTATGTCATTAAGATTGATAGTCCTTGCTAATGTGATGGAAATAGTTTAGCCATTTGGTAGAGTGATATTGTAAGGTCTTGACATGTGGTTTAAGGATGAAAAAAGGGATTTGTGATCCCACGTATGATCTGAAGCACCTGTATCCAATATCTAGCAGCTACTAGCAAAGGAGCTATATAACAGTAAAGATAAGGATAGAGAATTACCTATCAATTTGGAAGATGATGATTCATCTTGTCTTTGTATATTTAGGAGAGAAATTAGCTGCCTATATTGATCATTATTGAGTTAAATACTTGATTGTGATTGAGTGTCATTTTCTTATTTGTCTTGAGCTTCACTATGAGTATCAGCTCACACTATTTTATTTGAAGTCATTAGGGAAAGCCACTAACCTGTAACATTTCTCCTTTAATTGTCCTAACTGCTTGCAATAAGTGTAGACGAGATTGGACTTCTTCCCATTAGACCTAAATTGTTTCTGTTGTTGACTTTGTACACTAAATGATAATTTCTCTTGAGACATATTGCATCATGAACTCACTTCTCTTTGCTTTTCTTCATGCAATAGGATGGAATAAGCCTGACTGAGATTAGAAGAGGTTTAATCATGATGATGGATCGTTGAACAGTTGAATATATGTCGTTAAGTCCAATCAAAAATTGCCATAGTTATTCTTCATCAAAATACAGCTGAGTTTATTTGGTGGGAATAGGAAAAGGATGAAAAGTTTGAAGTTCATCCCATAGCTTTTTAATTCGAGTTAGATAGTTTGTGATGTTATCTACCCCTTGGGTTGCATTGGAGATTTCTCTCTTGAGTTGCAGATAGGACATTCCATTTGATTGCCCAATCTTTTGATGAAGATCGGATCATATACCTCTAGCTGTTATGATGAATATTACACTATTAGGTATGTCCTTGCTGAGAGTGTTAGGGATCCAAGATATTAGCATAAAATTGCAGGCATGCCGATCTTCATATGGTGGGTTATCTTCTTCAGGTTTTGGAATTGCTCCATTCATGAATCTCTATTTCTTTTTAGTTGATATTGTTATTAACATAGGTCTTCTACATGATGCATATCTAGTTCCATCATATTTCTTGGATACTAATACTACAACTATATGATCTAAGATTCCTATAAATAAAGTTTGGAGGTATCGATCAAATATGCTGAACTGGTTGAGAATGTCTAAACAATTGTATGTTCTTCTAGGTTAGGCATGATCATAGAATCTAATAGATGAATTTGTTGATTTTAAAGAAACAAACTAATTGATTTAATGAGAGAAATATATTCATAGAATGAATGCAGAAGGTAGTATGCTTTGATACCAAGTTAATGTAGAATTATTGAACAATTGAATTAAGAAAGGAAGACTGTTAAAGAATAAGGGAGAATGAGGAAGAAAGCCAAACTCAGACTTTCTTGTTTATTGTGCCATACTCTGTGGCATTACAAAAATCATCTTAAGCCTTATATAGCGAAGATAATTGACTAACTAACCATATTGATTACACATCAATTAACTATACTAACTACATTATGTTATTAAATTCATTATTTACAATCTAACATGTGTTTAATATGTATTTAATCCTGAAAAATATCTATAATAGAGTACATAAGATACAAATGCTACTCTGTTATGAGTTCAATAAATTTTGGCTAAGTTAATTCAATTTAAAATTTATATTGACATTGATTGTTATTACTTTAGTATCATTAATAAATTAAATTCTATGATTTATCATCTTCTTCTTCTTCATCATCATAATGTATGTGATGATATAATAAATTGTTATAACAAAATATGTAGTAGTAATAGTAATAATAATAAATTATATCATTATTAGTATTATTGTTATAAATACAATTATAAATATTATTATATAATAATAATTGTTATAATAACTATTGTTATAATTATCATCTTTAGAAATATAATAATCATTATTATTAGTAGAAATACAAATATAAAATTTACTATTATTATAATAATATATATTATAATTATAATATTTACAATTATATTTTTTATGTTTATAATAATTAATACCCATAAATAATAATAATAATATATTATGATAAGGGTCTACACATATGTTTATCTATTTAATTATATATGTAATTAGTTGCATGTAAATACCTTTTTTTTTTAAATAAGTAGTTATCAAATAATTTATGTTATCAATGGAATTTAATAATAAATAATGTCTTGATCATTTCAAATGATATATAGTAACCAATTATATTCTGGTAAATAAGTAAGTTATAGAAATTATCCTTTATTAAGCTCATTACACTATAACCCTACTCTCTTAGCTATAATAAATAAGCTACTTAATCTTCACAATCAACATAGAAGTCGAATATCCCAAGAAAAATAAAATATAAGAGTCATCATCGCTTAGGAAGATGGTGTATTGTGAGATAACTATAATACCATATGATATTCATAGGTATTTAACTATTATTTAAAGCATAACAGTTCATACCATACTATCCGTTTGTACTATTTTAATATAGAATTATGGTATAGGAGCATATGATGTTATCTATTATCAATAAATTATGTTTGTAATTAGTCATACACCTTTAGTAGATATAATTAATAATAGCTTTGTAATTTTTACAAGAATAAAAGAGGTGGGAGAAATCAAATGGTGTTGTGCATCCAACTTCTCCTTTTTATATTTCCTAAGCAGTATCTACATCTTTAATTCATAATCTTAAGTTTGCATATCATAATTTATATTCATCCAACTATAACTTACGTCATTAGTTAGAATATCAGATAGTAGAAGTCCTAAATAAATACAAATAGATGCCTTTATAAATAAAAAAAAATTAAGTAACAATCGCACTAATGATATTGCATATTAGTAGGTAATTATGAAGATGAAGTACTGACCTTTAGACTTAGTTTTGAGAAATTCAATTTGATGGATTTATGTAATAATAGTATCAAACAATTCTATCATATCGATTTTAGTTTCTGAAACAATAGTTACGGCTAAGTAGAAAGTATAAGTATTAGATTAGTTTTTTTTTTATCGGGTTTAAATTTATAAGTTTTATTTGGAGGTAAATAATTGGGTAGATGATCACTTAGCACTTTATTTATTAGAGTAATTCTATGCTACCTTAATTATTCTAGAATTAAGGGCTTATATATAAATATTAAGTGATAGACTCAAGGATCATTAAATTTAAGGATTTTAATAAATTGAGCCTAAGCTAATTATAATACATTTATTTATTATATTTCATCTACCATTACTAATATATTAATTTTAACTTTAGGATTAGTTGACTAATAAACCTTTAGTGATTGGATCATATTTTAGGTAATTCATTTACTTTTCTAACTATTCATAGGCAAATTACCAATTATATTTTGATATATGTGATACTATTTTTATAACATATAATTTAAGGTACTCATATATAAAATAATCTTTATTTTTCAAACATTTGTATTTTATCAATCTAGTTCACAATTTTATTTAACAATTTAATTTGTATAAATATGATTTTATTCAGACATATTTTTATAATTTTTTTCCAATTTATTTAGAATGTATATAGGTGTTTATGTGATTTTATATATTGTTGGTAATTGTATAAATGCTATATGTAGTCATATGATATTATTATGAATATATGATCTCTGTTTTTTTAATTGGCATTGAATCAAAATGATGATTGATTGAATTTGGACCTAAGTGATCAACTCTTTATGAAAATTATTCAAATTAGGAAGTAGTATTGTGGAATTTCTTATTTAATAAAAATATTATTTATAAAAGTATTATTTATGGAAGTTGTTAATTTTTATTATCAAATATGGAAGTGCCTATATTTAAAAAGGTGGTTAATTAGGGATCGTATATGGTTGTGTGTTTTAGATGTGTTATCTGGTCATTTAGAATAAGGCATGTTAACCTTAAAGGTTAAGTAATAACATTATACTTGTTTTGATGATAACAAATGGATTTTAGTATCTAATATGTTTTCTTAAGTGTGCATATTCAACAAATCAACACATACAAAAGGAACCAAGACATGATGATAAGTATTTGATATGTCTTAGGTATAATGAAAAGAGTTAAGTTGAGAAAATGTAACATTTT
This sequence comes from Tamarix austromongolica, assembly GCA_039764185.1. NCBI lineage: Eukaryota > Viridiplantae > Streptophyta > Magnoliopsida > Caryophyllales > Tamaricaceae > Tamarix > Tamarix austromongolica. The sequence goes on along the minus strand of CM077818.1, from coordinate 77,346,477 downwards.
AAATGAAAACTCTTTAAAACTCTTTGTTGAAAAATACTTGACTTGATTTCATATTATAAATATTTTAAAAGTATTTTCCAAACAAATTGATTGGTTCCAATCGGAACCAGTTAACTGGTCATCCGACTGATTGCCTGGTTCAGTTTAAACATAGCCACTTGTTGTGTTAAAATTAAGATGGATCAAATGGTGCATAAAACTGATCGAATGGTTTCCTTGAACCAATCGGCTGGTTTGACAATTAGTCCATGAGTTTCAACCTTGTAAAAACCTAGTTTATCTCTATTTAAACGCCTTAACTGGTTCAGGAAAACCAATCGACAGGTTAAGAAACCAATTGACTAGTTTGACCAACTAGTCCATAGGTTTAAATCTTGCAGAAAACCCAATTCGTCTCTATTTAAACACGTCGACTAGTTCAAGAGAACCAATCGATTGATTTGACCAACTAGTTTATAGGTCTCCATATTGTAGAGACCCAGTTGTTCTCTACTTAAACACGTCGACTAGTTTGACAAATCGATCCATAGCTTTCATATCTACAAAAACCCTATTGCTCTCTACTTAAACACATCGACTTTTTTCTCTAAACCAAATGATTGGTTAATAAACCGATCGATTGGAACATAGAACATACCGACTGATCTCACCATAGCAGGATGGTGTTCATATGTGTTTTAAGACCAATTGTGTACAATGCCAAAACAATCAACTGGTTTCTCTAGATCAATATACTAGTTCACACAATGATAACTTTCTATTTTGGTCGAAACATGAACGGTTGACTAGTTGAAACAAACCAATCGACTGGTCATACAATCGATTGACTGGTTTCTCCAGATCAATCGACTGGTCATCGTTAAATGTTGATTTTCTTTCCGTTGGGTGAAATAACTTTTTAACAAAATGTGTTTAACAACTATACGTGAGGGCAACCCTTATAAATAAGGTCCATATGCATTTATTACAAAAAACTTTTCATATCATTGATTTTTCAATTACTCTCTTACACTAAAATCATTCAATTACTCATTCAATATATCAAAGTTTCATATTTCTGAGTTTTTACTGAAAACTGTTCTTTGCTCTTTGCTGACCTCTATTAGCTATAATTGTTCTCAAATTGTAACATCATATATTACGTATAGCTAGATTATATCTCATTCAAAGATCAACACTTTCATATCTTTTATTTGGTGAGAAACACTAGTAATCACAACCACCTTTCAAAAATCAATCAAAGGGATTTGTGAGTGTTGCCTATTATTCTTGAGAAATTCATTCAGTGAATCTAGAGAATATAAGTAGGTGAAGTTGTAAATCATCTCTTGAGTAGGTCATTGAGATTTTAAGGTTCATAAACTAAGAGAAGAGTGATCATCAATAAAATATATTACTATTTGAAAAATCCAAAAGGGAGAACCTTTTGGTAGTGGATGTAAAGAGTAATTCACTCTTAAACCACGTTACATTACATGTAAATTTTTATTTAGTCATTCCCATTCCACAAAATCCTATTCACCCCCATCTAGGATGTTTTCAAAACATTAAAACTTAAAGTGAAAGATGAGAGTGTGATAAAGTCCTTTTGGAGTTGACCTATTAAAGTTGGGGATTAACAATAGTCTTTCCTTAGATTATAGTGATGTGTAGTCACATGATTTGTTTACATGGTCAAGAGCTAATAAGGCTCAATGTCTACTCTATTAAAATCTTTAGACCTCTTAGAAAGTGTGCATACTTATGGAATGGATAATTGAGGTTGGATTTTTCCATTTGGTACTAGGACCACTAGGGTTGCTTAGGAGGTGGATCTTCTTCGGTTGGTTTTGGTTGTTATTGGATGTCTTCTAACTTATTTGCTAGGTGACCCTTTTAATCAAGTTTTTCCCATTCAATAAATAAAATTGAATTTTGTGTTTAGGTTGTTGCTAATTTAAGAGGTTTTTACAAATGGTGAACTAATATTTTCCTTATTATTTAACTCATACATGGTTTTATTTGATGTATTATAGTGATTCTATAAATTATGATATTTTATTTCTAACTAATGGGCTACTTAGTTTTTATCCTAATTAATTTTTTGTTGTTTTAAATAGGATTGCGATGATCTATGATTTACATAGTAAGTAGATAGTCTTTTGCAAGTAGATTATGACCATACATGATGATGGATGTATGTTTGTGGGATTATTTGAGAGAGTAGTATGGCTTCTAGAGTTTGTCTTTTGATGATGTTTTGATTTCAATAGGTTTTAAATATAGTTGAGTTATTTAATTTATTGATATGTCATTAACTACTTTCAACTTTGTTATTTAACTCTATTATGGTGTCATATTACATTAACAATGTTGTAAAAATTTATTTTGGTTTCAATTTTAAGTTTTAACATTAGCATCTAGTGTAAGAATAATAGTGTCTACTTGCATTAGATGGACTGGTAATACACTCATTTATATTTAACTTCCACATTATTATTTTTATAAGTATTTTGTAGTTTAAAAGTGTTATAACAACAACAACAACTAGCAATAGCCGTAACACCCCAAAATTTTAAAATCTAAAATTTGATATTTAACCATTTATTTGGAATAATTTATTCTTAAATTATTAATTTAATTATTTTGTGGACCATTGATTTATAAAAATAAATAGAATTATTTAATAAATTAATACAAATAATTTTATCTTTTATCTTACTCTTTTTATTTAAATAAATCCCGAAACCCATTATTTTACCAAAATTATTTTATTAAATTAACACTTTAATTTTTAAATAAATTAATTTAATATTTTCTCCATTAACTAAATTTAGCCTAATTTCTAATCCTAACTCTAAAAATAATTTTCTTTTTCTTTTCTCCTTTTCCTTTTTTCTTCATTTTCTTCCTTCTTCCTTAGGCTAGCCCAGCCCTTCTTCTTTTTCCTTTTCTTCCTTCTTTCATTCGAGATAGCCTAAGATGCCATTCTCTCTGTTTTTTTGTCTTTCGTTCCCTCCTCTCTCCCTTTGGGCTAGCCCATCTCTCTCCTTCTTTTTGTTCTCCTCTCCTGCACGGGCCAGCCAGTGTCCTTCTCCTTTCCCCTTCCCTTCCACACAACCCTCTTTCCCTTCTTCCTTCTTCTCCCCGTCCACATGCCTGAGCCAAACAACCCCTCCCCTCCCCCTCGCACGTCTGCGTCTTCTTCCTCCTGCGCCCTGCAATTGCTAGCCTACACCTCCACCCTCCTCCCCTGTCGTCCTTTTCCCTGACGATTTTCAACCCTACAACCTTGATCTTTCCTCCCTTGGATGCCTTTCCCCTTCTGTTTTTGCCCATCCCTATCACATGCTTACCCCTTGCCTATCATACCCGATCACACCCCCTCCTGCATAATGGTAATAATATTTTATAAATTTAATTAATAATAGTTTAGTTAATTATTTTATTTATAACTATTATTATTAATGAGGTTAGTGCTGGGTGGGAAATTAATGAGAGGCATAATGGTAATAGCGTATGATATTTAGATAACGTGCAAAAAATTTTGAGACCTACTTATGAAATAATAGTTTGTAGTATTTAATACAGATAATAAAGTTCTGGAAATAATAAGTAGAGTAAATGATTAATATCATTTCTATTATTTATTAATTTATCATTATAATTAATAATAATATTATTAACTAATTATTTAAAATTATAACTAATAATTTTGTGTTGCTTGTTTAATTATGATGAAGATTAATAAATTTTATAATAATTATAACTAATATATAATTATTATTCTTATAAACTAGTTATGTATCATTAATATTTTTTATTGATTATTCAATTATAATTAAGGCTAACAGTATTTTTTTGTACTTATAACTAATATTATTTATACTGATTGTTTTGTCATAATTTTGTTTTTAAGTTTTGATTACTACTTTATAATTATAGTTAAGGTTTATCTTATTAATTATTTATTTATAACATTATTATTATTATTATTATTATTATTATTATTATTATTATTATTATTATTATTATTATCTCTTCATACCCATAACCCTACTACCTCTTCATATCTATAAATAATCGTTATAATGAGTAAATCAAGAGACTAGTCTAGCCGCTTTAGAATATATATATATATACACACACCTACTCTCTAAAGAGAGAGGGAGAGAAATTTCATAAAGAATAACCTTATTGTTATTCACATCGGTACAGAAAGGAGCCTGGTTCATAGAATAGTATCTTCAAAGGTTTGACTTGTTTGACAGAGGTAATACGGTGCTCTTCTATCGGTAATAATATTCCTACTACTATTTAGTAAACTATTGTATGGCATGACAAAGACAATAGATATACATGAAATAATAAATTATACGCCTACTTGAAGAAAAGGCAATTGCCATGTATATAGTAACTAAAAGATAATGTTGACAATCTTAGGTCATATGTGTAGAGGTATTTGTCTAATATTACATATATATAGATGCATATACTTCTATATGATGGTCGTACAACTAATAGGCTAAATTTTATACCTTTTTAATGAAGACTACTTTTTTTGACTTTTCAAAGTATGTAACTAGTGATGATTGAAAATTATTTTATTTATTTATTATTATTTACCTATTTTTTGTAACATCATAAGTTTTGATTGTATATAATAAAATAGTTTGTTTTAGTTTCCTAAAGATTTGGTTATAGTGTCGTGTAGCCATTATTATCTTTGTCGACTTGGTGACTATTTCATCGTTATATAATAAACTTCTATTATCGGTATATGGGTGTAGGATGGAATAGTAATCCTATCATTCACTAAATATTTTAAGGTATAGTTTTATTAAGTGGTTAGCCATACGAGATAGATTGCTTACAAAGGCTCGTTTGTTAGATAACGGCCTTTTTGTTGACCTTTCTTGTGTGTTTTGTCACCACCATCTTGAAGATCCAAATCACTTATTCATTAAATGTTTGTTTGCTAGTGCCTTTTGGAGGAGGATTAGAACTGCTATAAAAAGAAGGGATACTTTAGTGAATCGGCAGTAGGAGGTTCATACATTGATTTTCTGTTGGAGGTAGCGTAGTTCCAAGAAGATTGTGTTGGGCACTCTCTTCGTGTCATATGCTGCAAATGTGTGGTGTGAGAGAAATTTGAAGATTTTTCAGAATTGTAATATTATCCTTTCTGTTGCTAGGAGATTATCTCACCCTCTTTGTAAAGGTCGATTTGAATTGTGGGCTAATTTGCTTGATAGCATAGTGTGTTGAGGTTTTTGGATTGCAATTTCACATTCGATTTAAGTAATATATTTATACTTATAGAAAAAAAATTATATGGTTCCAAACTCATAGGATCATGGTAATGATTTATTGTCGATAATATGTAAGACCTACTGATAAATTTCAGGAGGATGGTTAAATTTTATTAAGGAACTATATTTTTCTAATATTTGTTTAATCAAATTTTGAGACCTCTTAACAACTTAACCATTGATAACCTTCAAACCATTACTATTTAAGTAGATCAAAAAATTATGAATTGGTACAACTTAAACAATAAATTATTTTATGCCTAAAATATACACATTGTATTTACCTAATATTAATAATAGATTAATTCTATGATAAGAACATTGAATTAATAAGTCATCATTGTGTGGGTTGTTTTCAAGTAATATTACTTTCAATATGTGTGTGTGTGTGTATTCATGCATATCTTAATTACGCACTTATTTGATATAAATGGTATTATTTTGCTATATAACTTTACTTGGATATATATGATTTTTGTATATTTAGTCCCCATGGATGATATTTTATTTTTATTATGAATTTAATATAAATGTGGACTTCTGGTTGATTTTATGTAAATATTATAATTTTATAGGTAGGCTACACACACACATATATAACTATAGTATGGTTATAAAGAGTTGATTTTATAAAAGTGTTCTTTAATTATAAATATATCATAAGGCTTGTATCTTATATGATTGAATTAAGTTTTTTTTATTCATGTTAGCGTATAATTGGACTCTATGAAACTTTGAATTTGATGTATTTATTTATTTATCTAAAGTGCTGGTTGGATAATTAATTTATTCTATTATATTTCGACAGGTGAATGGAGTGGCGACCCAAAGTGGGTATATTTCTATTTAATTTGGGGAAAAATCCATTACAAAAAGTGGATAAAGTGAATTTAATATGATGGATTGTGCGAATACACTTAATTAAAATATCATAACTTAAAGTGAAATATAAAGTTAATTTTAGGTCCTTCAGGTTTGACCTTTTAAAGTTGGGGAATTGGCAATAGCCTTTCTCCTTTTTCTTATGGATATTTATTTATTTATCAGTTATATCTGGTTAAGGCTTATTGTCTACTCTATAGACTTTTTCAAACCCTGTTAGGGGGTGTGCACACTTAATGACAAGATGATCAAAGTGGTAGGTCTTCGGACTTTTGTTATCCCCTATGTACTATTTACATTAGGATGACTCATGTGTGATTTATATTCCTTCTATAGTTGGTGGTAGGTCTTTAGACATTGATTTATCAGGTGACCCCTTAGTTGGTTTACCTACTTAAAAATTAGATGTCATAATCGCCTAAATAAAGATTGATTAGAAGTGGTTTTCTCATGAGATTCAAGTATATGTCTATGATTTATATGCTTATATAAATGTGATTATGTAAACATACAATATTATTCATTCGTATTTACGTGTTACTTAGTTGTTCCCCTAGTTAACTTATTATATGTTTTAAATGGAGTTGTGATGATCCATTATATATATGGTGAGTAAATGATCTAGAATAGGTTGTGTATGAATCGACTCAAGGCATTGATAGCATGCGTGATGGGGAATAGTAAGAGTGATGGTGAATTTTAGAGTTTCACTTATTATACTAATTTTAGTAAACAATTTTCATGGTTTTATTTGTAGTAATATTTTCGGTTCGGTTGATTGGAGTTAATAAATATATCTTGTGTGTTTTCTTATTTTACTTGGCCTTAATATCTAGTGTGAATGAGATTATGATGTCTATTTATAGTAGACTGGGCGGTGATGGCCTCATTATATTTAGCTTCCGTTCATACTCTTTAATAAGTTTTTGGTTTTGGAAATGGATAAGTTCCAGTTGCAAACAACCCAATCCAACAACTATATCATATGGTACAACCCGACTTGAACCAAACTTGATCTACTCAACCTAATTGTGACCTCTAGACACCATGCGACTCTTATGATTGAATTTTGAAGTTTGAGTATTAGAGTTATAAAGTTTGAATCACTTTTTGTGTTATAAACATATCGGCTAATGTCAAATGTTGGATTCATAAGTCTTTTATAATTAAGGACCCCTAGCGTTGCCTAGAAATAATATATTATTTACTGACCAATACCTTTGTATTAATTAAAGAATTTGTTTTTCAGCATTATAGTAATAGGATTATTAGCCGACCAACCTACAGTGATACGCAGATAGCAGTTTTTTTTCTTGTTGCAGGTTTTGAATTGTGATTCTTAATTGATCACACCAAACACTTGACATTGTTGGATTTATATAGGCACACCAACTCACATGTTGCTCCAATAGTAGTTTCAAACTAAAAGCACTATTTAGCTACTGCGCCTTTATTACGATTTTGTTAGTATTTTTCTTCTTCTTCTTCTATACATACACACACATTTATGTATACATATGTGTGTGTGTGTGTGTGTCGGCGATTAAGTGGTCGTCGTTTTAGTTAGTATACGACGGTGACCTTCTAACTAAAATGGTCAAGCCATGGCCTTGTTTCTAGTACATGTTTGCTTATACAACCTTTCTTCACTTGCCCTCCCAGCAAAACCACTCGCCGTTTTTAATTCGATTCCAGCTGTGGTATTGAATCATCTAAACTTTGCTCCATTTTTCATGCAATATAGTATTAGCTAGGATGTCATGGTCTGGTCGACCTAAAAACAATGATATTTTACCACAAAAGGTAATTCAGAACTATTTGTGCAAGCATTTGCTGAGATTTCTTTTTTTTTTTCCTTCCCAAACTGATATAATGCAGGAATCATTATGGATGTTAATAAATATTAATTTATTTTCAATTTCAACCAAAATAAGTAGATGAAGCACTGTTTTTTCCTTATCATGTGGCTATCACATATATACTTCTAATCATAAATTCTATCCTGAACCATCTTATTTCATTGATTACTCGCACTTCCTTTTCATTGATCACGTATACCCTTTTTTTTAAAAAAAAAAAGATTATATATGTTTTAATTTTAAATATTTTTTACTAATCTCTCTTTTTCTTCTCAATATTTATTAAAAATCCAAAATAGTTTTTGATTTGCAATTACCATCTATAAAGTTGTTTTTATCTTCATTTATTTATTTGGTAGAACTGCTTACTAGCTTATGTTAGCAAACTAACAACCTTAATATTTCTTCCTAAAAAATCTAGAGTCCAATTTATCACACTAGAATTCTCATTTTTCCTTCAAAAATAACACAATTCATAACGAAAATATGGAAAATGGAACATATTAGTGATAAATTGATCTAGACAAACTTGTTTTACTGAATATATCTCAAAAGTTGGTACTCAGCTAACATGACCAACTTCAGCTATCATGACCAACTTCAGGGTGAGGGTAGTTATTTGTATACTTCATAATTTTAGGAGTGGTTTTCCATGGATAACTCCATACCATATAAATAGTTATACTCACATGATATCATCATTTGCAACTACTACATCAAACACATGCATCGATATTGCTTTTTACGCCATCACTTGTTCACTAATATTTTCTATGTGTTAAAATCCAATTCCAAATCAGACTAAAATTACTGGGGGCGTTTGAAGCCGAAAGAGAAGGTGACGGACAAATAGTATCCGTGAACAAGCAAGACGATGTAGCAGAGTTTGACATGAATTCCCTTACTGCAAGAACAGAGTTCTGTAAATCCTTGAAGGAACTGTAATTGTATGAATTTTGCTACAATCTTCCCATTTCCCCCGAAACCCAATAGGAAGTATAATAAGAAGAAAATAAAAAGAACGATTATTTTTACAAGCCCTCCAGCCAAAATTTGCTCATAAATAAAGAACAAATGTACCCCTTTTGGTACCACTACCACCGAACAAAAAGGGCCAGAAGGACTCTTATCTCCGATCAATCACCAGTAACCATTTCATTTAGATTTTGCAGATGTACTCGTGGCTTTTACTTTTCTTGATCCTGTTCCGTCATTTTTAGCAGGACAAAACTCCACGCTGCTTTCCTCCATTTTCTCCACAACAAAATGCCCGAGCATCCCATTACTCTCAACCAAATTCTCCTTACACAAAAACTCCTCACTTGCCACCCACTGCGGTTCCAAATTATAATCATGAACAAAAACATGAGTCTTCAAACCCCCACCTTTCTTACTCCTTGCCAATACACCTGCCGTATATATAGCCGACATCCTTCCGGGAGCATCCGGCCAATGACCGCGTGGTCCGTCCACTAAGATCACATCCCAGTCAGTCTCATAAAATTGATTGGGCAAATCATTGAGCCCAAGCTTACAATCTGAAAACAACAGATTCTGTACCGGCTTGCATTCATTAAGGGTTTGTTCTTTAGTAGACGCGATTAATTCATGCAACTCGCTGATCTTCGTCGTGTATTGGACGTCGTAGGCTTCGATTTCTGGGTGTTTTTCTTCCATATAAGCTGCGTAATACCTGTTTTCATCGATGAATACTGTTCTGCCATGGTTGTTCAGTGATTTCCATAAACGGGTTTCATGGGTTAATCCGAAGATTAAGAAATTACAAGGTGATGGGCATTTTCGAAGGACGTCGGAGATGGATTTTAGGTCGGAATATGACATTTTTTCTGTGGTGTTAGCGTTGGATGCGTAGTGGAGGAGTGTCGTCATTATGTGTTTGGGTAATGGGATTAAGGTGTTTGTAGCGGCTGTGGAAGTGGCTGCGACGATTGTGGTGGTTGTGGTGGAGGAAAGTGAAGAGAAGGATTCACGGGTGTAGATTAAGGTAAGGAAAAATATGAGAGTGAAGAATGAAACGAAGGCTAATAGCCATACTCTGTTTGAGCTGCCCTGTTTTAGAATGTATGGATGGAGGAGGATTAGCTTGGTATTATTGTTATTGTTGTTCTTCATTCTTATTTTGTTTCAGGGAATATGAAATAGAAGAGAAGAGAATAGAGAGCAGGAAGAATTTGGGATCTCCGAAAGAGATAATGAGAGTTTGTTTCAATTTAAAGACGCACTGCCCTGTTTTTGAAGCAAAAACAATCGCCACATGTTTCAAGACCGTGCTTTTAGTATCTTAGAAGTTAGAAGTCCAACCCTTGTTCACCACGTGTAACTTGAGGAGTCAACATTTCTCCCCACTCTTCTTTTCTGTAACTGGTTCATAAGCTGATGTACCTTATACTAGTACTAATATAATTTATACTCTTAATTGAGCATCAATGGACTATGATAAATTAATAACGTTAACCATAATTTTTTTTCTATTCAATATCAACAAAACAATCACCAACCCAAATTGAAATAATATATATCTTTTGGATTAGAGAACATCTTATAATATATCCGATCTGATATGATCACAAGTGAAACATTAATGTGTTATTATTATTATTATTAAACTATTACTATTACCGTGTATTTAATTACTATTATTGCTATTGTTATTGTTGTTATCATTATTATAATTTTATCTTTAATTTTGTACTACAAATATTACTGATAATAAAATTCACTTGATATGATGTGATCTGTCTATTATTTATGATCTATATAAATCTATGTTATGCATGGACTCTATATGATATGGTTATAACATAAAATTAAAATAATATTCGAACTTAATATAATCCACCTTATATTGGCAGTTTAAAATAAAAAGAGAGAGTAAATAACTCAATTAAAAAGACTTATAAATTTGATATGTCGATCACAAATTCATAACACATCTAATGAAAAAATAATGACAAAAAATTTTAAAAGTCTGAATCCAATAAGATCAAATTCTAAAAATAAAATGAACCAAAATCTATGAGCTTCAAATAATAGAACTTGATGCATATTTAAATGAAAAAAAAAACAATAATATGAACATGATGCAAATTTAAAATGACTAAAATCTAATACAAATCTAACCCAAAAATAGAACAATCTAAGTCTGACCCATATCTAAATTAGAAGTAAAATAATCAAAATATATATGGATTTGATTCTATTTATTCTGAATTAGACCTAATAAAATAATCCGATATTATCTGACTCCGAAACTATTCGAATCAAACGGATCCAATAATAATGGCCTGAGTTTATCCAAAATTAAGATGATCCGATTACCGAATATGTCAATCCAAATTTAATCCAACCCTCTTGATTGTTGGCTCTAATATCAAACCAAAAAAGTGGAAAATAGCTGCTCCCATGTATTTATTTATTTGGGTTTTTATGTATAGAGAAACCATCAAGATGAGTGCAGGGTAAAATTATGAGACCGAAAGAGGATTTTGCAGTACATTCCTCTATAAATTAAAATTATAATAATTACGCGGTTAAAAAGATATGACTTGAAAATAAAATACTCTTCCAATCACAGACTAAATACCTTGTGATCACACTAGTAATTTTCTCAACAAAGTCCTAGAATGAAAAAGAGATAAACCTTAGCTGTAATGGTATTATATAAACTCAAATTTACACGGTTGTAAATTGTAATTTCACTCCAACATCTATATTAATCTCAATTGACATAATAATGTGTGTATAAAATACTCATATTCCTTTAATAATTGCACACGTATAGATTTAATAATTTAATTTCTATATCCTGAAATATTTTTCATTATAATTGCTGGTTGCACTTGTATGTATTTAAAATATGTTTTTGATATGCCTGTGCTGTCATATCTAGAAAAAAGTGTACGTAATCGAATCTTTGATTACTTCAAAAGGTTTCATTTGGGGAAAAAAGGGAAAGCCGGAGTTGCATTTTGCATCCGCATCTTCCGCTTATTATCTAGTTTTAGAGTGCTGAAGCATTATTTTTAAGCTCTTACCGACACGGACGAAGGGCTTTCCTGGTTGAAGGTTTAATTTATCCTTATAAAATAGCTTTGGGGTCCAAATCCAAGTCGGCGCCAAGGCACAAAAAGCTGTAAAGTGGTTAAACAGGAGCCATCGTCAGTGGAAAGGGGGATCGCTAGATGAACGCATTCATCTCCAAATCCGGGCCAGTGACCGGATAACTAATACAAGCGGGAAGTCGTTTTCCCTTCCCACGCAATCAGCAGGAAAATTAAAATAATTAAAATATTAGGCATCTTGTAAGTTAGCAGTACAGATTACCAAAGCTTAGTGTCTTGAACAAGGCTTTACAATTTTTTATTTTATTTTTTGGAGGAAAAAAACTATACATTTGTCCCGTCTAAGAATTATGCTTATTTAAGATCCTTTATGGTTAGGATGAGAATATATGCTACGTAAATTAAGCAAAATATAAAAATAGATTGTTAGATGAAGAGTGGAACTTGACACGGTAGCTTAACTTCTTCTTTTTTTCCCCATCATCATCATCTCAAAACTTTCAAGATAGAATTTATTCGGGTAACACAACATTTGGCATAAAATTTAACATCATAATAATCTAAGACAAATTTGAAATGTGTTAGGCCACTTGAAGCACATGACCGACAACAACATTAGAAGGAAATAAAAGTTATAGCCAAATGACTATTTTTCGAATTCGAATTTGATTGCTTCTAAACACACCAATAACATTGATAATGTGCTGCAAAATGTTTAGACAAAGGTGGCGAATGAGTGATTGACTATTTTTGTAAGTGTGTAGCAAATCAATGGCATATCCATGTAGACTTGGTGTCAATTATTAATGTTCCAACCTTTTTCTATCTAAATTACTCAATATAAATGAATGAATGAATGAATGATGAGCTAAAGTAACCGTAGCACACCGGAAACATGTAACCATAGCAACACCATTTGCCAATCAAATTCCTTCTCCCACCTCATCAACACACACACACAAAATGCATTGATTGATTCTCATGGCATGAAAAATTCCTTGATTAACTCTTGTAGTAATTCTAAAACAACACACAACCCTATCAACATTTCCTCACCCATTGTTCCAATTGAAATCCCTAATCTCAACCTAAATCTATAGGATATTGATGACAATCCCAAAGTTGCAGAGAAAACCTAGCGCAACACAGTTATACACAATCATTATCCTAATCACCTTATATTCATCTCCTACATACGACCACACGTACATGACGGCAATTAAATAGTAATCATACAACAACATGACTTTGAAAACAAGTCTAATAGGAGGAAACATTACTTGATAAGTTATATCTATGGTTGTCGCTCTCATATTCTTTCTTGAAAACATAAACTTGTACCACCACCATTCATTCACCTGCATAAAGAGGGCTACATCATATTCCTATTTAAAATAATAGAATAATGTATTGCTATAGTGAACACACCATATTATACATTCTCTAACCACCCATTGTTACTCAAAAAATGGTCACCAAATGTGAAATTCCAAAAAGAAATTTTTTAGCACATCCATACCCAAATCAATCTCCCTTCTCTACCTCTTACCTTTTAGCCCCTAACTATATCAAACATATTACAAGTTGTGTGGGGAAGCCCTTGGGTATGGATGTTGTTACACCTAATAAGTATTGCATCTCTTATGCTCCTATTCTAGTAGAAGTTGATCTCAATCACCCTATGCTAAACTCTTTGACGTTGCAACATCTTGCATAAAGATATTGCATATAATGGAAGCCCCAAGACTTTACCCATTGTAATTCATTTGGTTATACTCCTATTCAATACAAGCTACAAAAGCTACAATTTCCTCCTAATTAGATGTGGGTCAAAGTGTAGGGCAACAAGCAACTACAAAAGGAGGTCCATGAGCCAACTAATACCATAAGTGAAGTTGAAACTAAGTAACCAGCTAGAGAAAAACTTTCACATAGTGGTACTTTATTAAATCCTAGCACAAGTGTAAATCTTATGGATAGACAATATATCACTACTTCCAGTCAGGGGTGAACATAATTGTAATACCCCCAAATTTACTACTGAAAATTTTTATTTTAAGCGGAAGCGTATTATCAAATATTTGGATGTTACCGCCGTAACTGACATAAGTCTGGCTTACCCCACCATCCTTATGTTAATCACAAGGCAAAACAATTAGAAAAATTAAAACATGATTAGAAAGAGATGAGATGACTTTTTATACATCAAATAAGTGTTTGGAGATTAACTCCGATTACAATATCAAAATATAACTAAAAAGGGATCCCATGGAACTAAGAGTCTAAAAAGGTATCCGAGTAAAACTATTATCCAAATAACATGATTCTACGCCCAAACCTTGCTATGAATGAATCACTCCTCCACGTATATAGCATCAAAAACTGTGAAATCATCGACCTGGTACTCATCAACCTGCACATAAACATCTGGGTCGTCTACTCGTTGGATTGAGCAGCACTCAAGAAACGGATGATCAGTATGCTACGTATTGAGTATGGTAACGATACAGTCAAATAGGGTTACACATAATACAAGAATTCTTATAAAAAATTCATACATGTGCAAATAGAAGAAAGCCATATTTCAAATCTTTTATTTACGTTGAGTTTAGCAACTTCATTATTCTTAAACAAGTGTAATGGTCTGAAACACCTCTCAGAGACAACACATCCGAGCCACTATTTTTATCAGGTGGAATGGATTCAAAACCTCTCAGAGTAAAAATATTCCTAAGCCACTATTTATTAAATCGGTGGAACGATCTGAAGCACCTCTCAGAGATAAGACACTTGAGCCACTATTATTATCTGGTAGAACAGACTTGATACCTCAATCCTGATTCATATAGTCTTTCACTTTAAATGATTAGTATATTTTTATTTATAATTTAACTCTTAATTGTATTTTAATTCACATTGAGTATGGGGCCCCACTATTCTTAATCCGGTGGAACAGACTAGAGCACCTCTCGGGGACAACACACTTGAGCCACTATTATTATCCAGTGGAACAGAGCCATATAAATACCTCAACTCGACTCAAGTGATCTTTCATTATACATGATTAATATCTTATTCAAAGTTGTTTGTATATTATCCTACCAAACTTAAGATATATAATTAAACATATAAGTATGACCACGTAATTATCCTTAAAAGACTATAATACCCTCAGGGTAATCAAGATAATCGTATTCTCCTAAAGATTTATAAAACCCAAAGCATATACATTTCCACTTATTCTCCAAAGTACATATCCTTAGTTTCCCATAGTTATTTTATAACCAATATTATATCCAGACATGTACTTACATAATTTCATTATTCCTAAGAATATCATCTCATAGCATTTTTCATAATTAAATTATTCAATACAACATATTAAACACAAAAGTATACATCAACAATATAAGTAAAATACATGGAGCACATAAAACCCTATCAATGACCTGTATCCTTACCGACACGGACACTGAGCTCTATGCATGTAAATCTTATACCTCCTCCAAGATCACCGAAAAAATCACCTATGAAATAAGATAAAATATGATTAAGATTGAAGGTTAAAAATCAAGAGGGAGATTATGGCATAGAAAGGTAAAAATGGAATTTACTAAGGTCGAATGAAAACTTGAATTTTATGGAAGTGTAGAAATATGTGTAGTGAAGCTATGATTAAAATTTAGTGGTGTTTGGACAAGATTTGGGGTGAAAATAAGGTTGCACAACTAAAATGGAAAGTTGCACGACCAAGCGGTGCAATGATTGCATGGTTGTGCAGTAACAATGCACAACAGTTTGAAGAAAGAAAAGATGCATGGCTAGGCGGTGCAAGAATTGCACGGCTGTGCATCACTAGTCGAGAGAAAAAAAGATGCACGAACAGACAGTGCAAGGGTTGCACAGCTATGCAGCAAGGTATATGAGTGTTTGCACAGCCATGCAGCAGGTCGTGCACTTAGAAACTCTGTGACAAACGAAGGGAAAGAGAAGAAAAAAGAAGCGGATAGCGGCGATAGCCGGTGACGACGAGGGGGAAGGTTGGGGAAACCTTGGTGGTCGGTCCACCAGCCAAAAGGTGACTAGTGGTGGCTTGGGTGGTGCTTAGTGGTGGATTGGGTTGTGTAGATACTGAAAATAGGGAAGAAGGAGGAAGGTGAAGGAAGAAGAGGAGAAGGTCGGGGAGCTTATGGGTGATAATAAAATGGAGGATTTGAGGGGTATTTATACTAGTAGGTGGCATGCTAAGGGGGAGAAAAAAGCAGAAAAGTGACGACAACGATGATGATGAAAATTTCTACCGAGAAGAATAAGAAAGAAGAAAGAAAAAGATAGGGGGGATGGTGATGGTTGAGATGGATGGGAGTCAAGCAGAGGCACGAGGGGGTGATGATGGAGAAGAAGATGTGCATGGGAGGAGATGGCAGGGAGAAGAAGAAAGAAGAAGGAAGAAGAAGGGTGGTAGACACATGATGGGGCTGCAAAAAATAGGGTAGTAGCAGGGTGATGGTGGTGGTGCATGAGGGAGGCAAGTGGAGGGGGTCAAAGCTTCTCAAGCCAAAAAAATTTTCAGCGCAGAGAAGAAGAGAAAAGAAAATAAAATGAAGAGAAGAGAAGCAAGGGAGAAAAGAAAATGAGAAAGAAAAAGAAAAGATAAAAAGGTTAAGGAATTAGGATTAGATTAGAAATTTTGGGATTAGCTGAATAATTTAGATTAGTGAAAATTTTAGTGGTTTTTTATTTCAGTTTATGAATATTGATGTATTTGAATGAAGGTTTCGGTTTTCAGTTAAATTTTTGGGATTAAGAAATTTAGTTAAGGCTAACAATAAGATTTCTTGAGATTAGAGTCAAATTAGGGTTAATGATGCAAAATTAGATTAAGTAAACTTTTCTAGTATTACAATAATATAGTTCAAATTGTAAACCAAGCTGAAGAAAATCACAAATTTATGAGTTCTTATATAATTTTTCAAAACATTTTAGTTATGGTTTGAAAAATTAAATTTTGGTTTGTAAGGTATAGACCATAATGGTATGTAAGTATGTATGTATTGGTTATATCACCATAAAGTGAGTATTATTTTGTGCAATTCTAGCTAATAGCAAAGTTGTATGTATATGTTTCATCATATATATTTTTTTGTAACAAGATTTTACTCTTTATTATATCTTAAAATGTATTCATGTTTTCTCCCTATTGTTTACATGCTTAAACTAGTTAAAGAGTTGCTTAAAAATGTTATATAATTTGTGCATTACTTAAATTATTTTTTATTTTATTTTTCTTGCAATTGAAAATGTGACTTATTTATAAATGATTTACACACACACACACAAACATACACATACAATTTTATAGTACTTTAGATATTAATATAAAAATTACATATTTAAATTACAATTTTATATTGATTTTTCATTAGTTATTATTTTTGTAAGATTACCAAAGTGATTTCAAGTCAACCAAATACTTTTTGATATTGAAGATACAAAAACTTTAAAACAAATCGTAAATAACTAATATTGTTTGGTTTGGATTATTAGAAAAATGATTTTTTTTGGTTTGGAATTTTTTCAAATTGTAAAAATATGGTTTGGTTATTTTGAGGTCAAAACCAAATCAAACCAATCCATGTTCACCCCTACCTCCATTGTTATAGAAAATGATCTTGCTAACCTTTGGTTTAGAGTCACAAATTGAAGAAGGGTAGTGAAATGCCCCAAAAATATTTACGTTAAGGAGTGTAATTAAAAAAGAATTTATTAGAAAAATAATTTAATTAATTATTTTTATTGGAATAGGAAGAAATTATTTAGGGAAAATTAAGAGGAAATTAACAAATATTTTTGTAAGGAAGAATTTGGACATTTTGCTAATTAAAAAGGAATTTAGGAAAAATCTTTTAAAAATCCTAAATTAGCCAAAAAAGGAAATTTAATATTATTTTATTTAAATATTTTTATTTTAAATACCCACAATATTCTAACTAATTTAATTGACCCCAACCCACCTAAATTTTTCTTTTTCCTTCTTCCTTTTTATTTCTTTTCTTTCTTTTTCTTTCTTTTCTTTCTTTTTCCTTCTTCCTTCTGATTGGGCATGTCGGCGGCCTAATCTCTCCTTTTTCTTTCCCTCTCTTCCGCGGCCCATCCACCATTTATTTTCTTTTCTTCCTTCGGTAGCTGAAGCGCTGCGTATTGCATCTTTTCCCCCCGGAACGCTGTGTTCCATTTAAATTTTTATAACTATTACCGACCAGCCTGGTTCTCCCTTCTTTTTCTTTTATTTCTTTTTCCCCAGCCGCCCGATTCACCTTCTTCTTCCTCCTCCCTCCTCCACCGTCGACCTGCAGCTCCACCGCCTTAGAAAATGGCGCCGCCGGCTATGCTTGACTTGACCAACCGTTTCTCCTCTCTTTCTCTTCCCCTTGAATCGTAGTTCGACCTAACCTAACCCACTTCCCTTTTTCTTTGCACAAAACCCTCCTTTTCCTACGCGAAAGGTCGATCATGACCTGAACTTGTGCGGGACAATTGACGTCGCCGGCTACCCCAAACCCTACTTGCATTATCCTCCTACCGACCTTCAGAACCCTTCCTTCCCCTCCAAACTCTATAAATACCCCTTGTTTGGTTGATTTCAAAACATTTTCCCCAAAACCCTAAGAACCTACCCTGTGCACCACTATAACTTCAGACGACCTTTCATCTACCGTCAGCCTACTACGCCACCAGCTCAACCTACCTAAGTCTTCCCTGCACCTCCCTCTAACTAACTGAACCACTCATCTCCCTCGATTCTTCTTACACGAGCCACGACAACCGTGCAAAGTTCCCTACCCATCAAGCCAAATTTTTACACTCGCAACCCCTCGCACCACCGTCAACCACCACATTCGCTGCTATCACTGCCTCCTACACCACCCAAAAACTACTACTAATCTTCCTCCACCTAGCTATACCCTTCTTTTCTCCTTTCTCCTTCTCCTCCTCTCTTTTTCTCTTTCTCTTCATTTCGGTCGCCACCTTTGCCGTCGTGCGCCGCTACCACTTGTTGCGCCACCACCCTCACTTTACTCCTCTCAACCTAGGCTACCACTAACACCTCAACCAGTACCCTCATTCTTCACCTTTTCTTCTCAAACGTCAACTTTTTCCTTTTCTATCCTCTTTTCCAGCCACCGCCACCGCCGTCGTGTACCACCACCAGTGCCACTCATCTCTACCGACTCAAGGTGAAACCCTAGACCCTCTCAGCCCTTCTCCCCTATTTATTTAAGCTTACCTTAATTTATTTCAATTTTTAACCTTTATTTGATTATTATGATTAATATTATTATTTAGTGCAATATTAATGTTATTATTTCTTGGCAGGGTTGAGAGTGTGTAGGAATTATTTAGATTATTAGTTTTGAATTATTAATATTATTATTATTATTATAAGTTATTATTATTATTATTATTACTATTACTATTACTATTATTTACTTAGAGGGACGAGACCTATTTTACTTAAATAAGTCGATTACTATCATTTCTATTATTAATATTACTATTAATATTACTATTATTATTATTATTATTATCAATATTATTTTTAATATTATTATAAATAATATGTGTTAATATTATTATTATTACTACTAATGGTACTTTTACTATTTTAGGGTAGAGTTGAAAACTCTACCTTATATTACTTTTTGTTTAAGTCATTTCATTATTATTATTATTATTATTATTATTATTATTATTATTATTATTATTATTATTATTATTATTATTATTATTATTATTATTATTATAGTTGTCATTGTTGTTGTTGTTGTTATTGTTGTTGTTGTTGTTATTATTATTATTATCATGATTATTATTATTTTATAATTCGATTATTATTAGTAGTACTATTTTTATTAATAATGTTTTAATAATATTTTTAGTATTATTTTGGGTGGAGGGTAGAAGCCCTTATACCACCATTCGTTTTGAATCATATTAACATTATTATTAGCATTTTGGTATTTTTTTTCATGTAGTTATTATTAGTATAGTATTTTTTTACTTAAAAACCTAGTCTTGGGATAAGTTAGTAAATAATAGTATTTTTTTAGGGAACCTAATTCTAGTTTTTCTCTCATAATAGGTGAGACCATTCAAAGCCTTAAAGAGGTATAGGAGCATGCTCCAAGACCGATGACGTTTTAGGTAAGGAGTAACTAAGGTCGTTTGTGTGTTATGTGTTTTATATGCCATGCATGCCATATGATATGAAATTATAATGTATTTTATGTGTAATTGTATAACTGTCATATAAGCAACATGATATGGAGTTGAGGTAGGTTCGTGCATTAAATTATGGCATGCGTATTATGTGTATGGGTTGTGTTATTAATGTGGTATGGTGTGGCCCATAAAACATGCATGATAGGTTGTGTAAAATAATGACGGGGAGTGTAATAATGTGGTGTTAGGGTTTGCATAGAGTTAAGGGTTTGCATGGAGTTGGGGTTTGCATGGTGTTAGGGTTTGCATGGAGTTGGGGTTTGCATGGAGTTAGGGTTTGCATGAAGTTAGGGTTTGCATGGAAGTAGGGTTTGCATGGAGTTAGGATTTGCATGGAGCTAGGGTTCGTATGGAAGTAGGGTTTGCATGGAGCTAGGGTTTGCATGGAAATAGGGTTTGCAAAGAGCTAGGGGTTGCATGGAAGTAGGGTTTACATGGAGTTAGAGTTCGCATGGGTGTTAGGGTATGCTATGGTTAACTATGGTTGTGGTGGTCAACTAGAGTTTGAAGGATAAGAATAGTAGGAGTCAGTCATACATGTCTGGGTGAAAGCTTTTGAATAAAATGCTTAAGACACTAATCATTTAAAGTGAAAGATTATTAAGTCGGGTCCAACCGATCCATCGGTTAGAAATAGTGGTGTGGACATGTTGTCTCGCAAGTGACTGATCCACGGACGAATAATAGTGGTGTGGATCTGTTATCCCGCAAGTGAACGACCCACCAGCAATAACAGTGGGGGATCCCGAGCACAATAAACACAAACCAGAGTTTGCTAAGGTACTTAAAAGATACTAATTACTTACAGTGAAATACTATGTGAGTAGGAACCGAACCGATCCACCGATTAGGAATAGTGGTGTGGACATGTTGTCCCGCAAGTGACCGATCCACCAACAAATAATAGTGGTATGGACATGTTGTCCCGCAAGTGACCGGCCCACCTGCTAAAATAGTGGGAGGTTCTTGTACTTGCATGGTTTTGATAAAAGGCATGGTGTGAACTGAATTCCGATAAGATATTAATTAAATAATTAATCTGGACTATTTGAGCCTCTATGTGTGGGCTTGAACATTTATAAGCTGTATAATATTCTGCATGACTTTATATATGATATGTGTGGGTTTGAATGTGTAAGTTGAATAATATCCCGCATGATATTATGTACTTGTGTGTTGGCCTTAGTGCTCGGTTATCTTACTCAGTACGTATTGTACTGATCACCCTTTTCATGGGTGTTGCTCATTCCCACGAGTAGAAGGCACATCTGACGTGTTGCAGGTAGGTAATGCCTTCTTTGATGACATTGATGTCTATGGGACATCAGGTGGGGCCAAATGATGATTTGGGTTGGATCAAGTACTTGGAGTGGCGTGGCCGATTTTTCCATTATGAGATTATTATTCCTTTTCTCTTTTAACTATGTTTGAAACTTTAAAGATAATTTTAATATTGTAGCTATTTTTATTCTCTGAAGAACTATCTCTCATATTTCGGATTATGTAAAACTCATGCGCACTCTGATTATTGATTTGCGGAACTTTAATTTATGTATTAAAGTGTGATGATGACAATATTTTTCTTAGCCTTAGCACTTAGTACTGGGACGGTAGGAGTGAACCGATTTGGTACTAAGTGTGGCAGTAGCATTCCCAGAATTTACGGGTTTTAAGTTTAAAGGTTTTGTGAAAAAAATAATAATAGTAAATTTTGGGGTGTTACAGGTAGTCCTTAAGGATTTGTATCAACTCAACTTCCATATACATTTAGCTTGAATGTTGGATGTTGAAATGCGAGGGGTATTAATGAACCCCACAAAAAGAAGGTGGGAGGTACTTGGTTTATATAAAACAATATTGCACTAGTTGGGTTAGTTGAACTAGATTTAAATCTAGTTAGGCTTTAACCGTTACTATTACTTAGTCTAGGTGCAAGTGGATTCAAAACTAAAACTCTCATCACCATGGGTGCGTATGGGTTGGATGGGTACTAGTTGGCACTTATACTTCATCGAAAAATATGTGCAAGGGTCTGAAGACATTTATCTTTTTGTAGTGTTTATTTATAGGATAAATGATAGGTATGGGCATAAATCATTATAGTATTGGTTGATTACCAAATTTATTCCAGATCAATTGCTTCTACTCTTAGGGGATTTTGATATAATCCTCACGCTAGAAGAGAAATTACATGGATATGCTTCCTTTGAAGAGAATATGCAATATTTTACAATTGTGACTACACCTTTGCTTGCATGATATCAAAGCTATTGGTGCTTTTTTAACCTTGAGAAATATAAAAGAAGTTGTAAATAGGGTTTGGTGTAAGATGGATAAGATCATGGGGAATGATAAGTGATTGGAGGAATTTGGATGCTCTTTAGCTCCTTTGACATCTGACCACTCCTCAATTCTCCTTGGTGCTCTTCCCCAAAGGAGGGTCAAAACCATTTACGTTCTTTAATATGTGGATCGAGGATCTCAATTTTTGTTTCCAAATTCTTCAGAATTTGTGGAATTACACATGTAATTCCTCTCCTCTATGTGCAATGATGTTAAAACCTAATAAGCTTAAACAACCACTCACATGTCTGAATATGAGAAAATTTGGTAGCATACAAGATAAAGTGGTTAAGGTTAGGAATACTCTTATTCACACCCAATAGTTATGGATGAAAGCTTTGTTGACTGCAAACCTAATCAAATATAAGAGTGCAGCCATACACCAATTAAAATTTTATAGTAGTTGTAAATAGTGTTTTTTTTTCTGACAAAAGCATGCATCCATTAGATTCAAGAGGGAGATAATGCAAAGTTATTTCATGCACACATAAAGGGGAAGAAAACATATGAAACATATAAATTTCTTACAACTAGAAGATGGTAACATTAACTTATATCAAAAGGACATTGCCTTAGTGTATATTAATTTCTACAATAACCTTATGGGTACATGCCATAATGCAAAATGGACCTTTCCCAAAAACACATAATTAACATTTGTTTCTTTCACTAGTGACTAAAGAGGAAGTTAAGGATGCTCTTTTTAACATGAATGGTGATAAAGAATTAAGCCATAATGGGTACAAAACCAAGTTTAATAGGTATTGTTTACCTGTAGTGGGAAATGATTTTTGGAAGGTTATTTTTGAGGTCTTCTCTTCAGGAGTTGTCCCTAATGACCCGATGCTGCTACCATAAATCTTACCCAAATAATGCCCAACATTTCTAAGGCTAGTGAGTATAGACCCATAGCTTGTTGCAACATCTTGTACAAGCTGATCACTAACAAACGTTAATGTATCACACCCTATATAGTAGGGGATACCTAACCTACTTTTTTCTAAGGGAAAAACATCTGAGACAATATCCTCCATACCATAAAAATAGTAAAGGGCTGTATTATGAAACATAGTTAACATAGATTCATGATCAAGTTCAATATACAAAAATCATATTATATCATAGGTTATGAGTTTTTTGAGAAGGTATTTGATTCTATACACTCTCCCATCCACTTCATTAAGATCGTTACGGGTAACATATCTTCCACAAGTTACTCTCTCCTTATCAATGGATCTTTGAAGCCCCCTTCATGGCTAAACTTGGTCTTCAACAAGGCAACCCTTTATCCCCTTACTTTGTTGTACTTGCCATGGAATACTTACACAAATACATGAGTGATCTTTAGACTAATACTTATTTCATGCCTAATCCCAAGTGTAGGAATGTCAAGTTACCACACATTATTTTTCACAAATGACCTCCTCTTCTTTTGTTATAGTGACTTTGCTTCAGCCTAAGCAATTCTTGATGTTTTCTACCATTTCTTGGAACTCTTGGGTCTCAATTTTAATACTAGCAAAATTAATATCTAGTATAGTTGAGATGTGACCATGTATGAAAGGAGGAAAATCACTTATATGCACCACTTCCCCAAGGGTGACCTCCCAATGAGATATATTGGCATTCCATTGTACTTTAAGAATATCACTTTTACTAATTATTCCCCTAATAGATAAATTCACCTCCTAGATTCATGCTTAGAAAACTAAACTATCAAGACTTTTAAGCTGCCTCCATCTTATCCAATTGGTTATTTTTTGACTCTACACCTATTGGTGTAGTACCTCAAATTTTACTACTAAAAATTTTTATTTTACAACAGAAGCATATAACTAAAATATCTAGTGTTACCATTGTAATTGATATAAGTTTAGCTAGCCGTAACATCTCTACATCAATCATATGGTAAAAATATTAACATTAAAATAGATTAAATAGAATGAGAGAAACTTTATGAGCATAAATATGAGTTTGGAAATTTATTCTGAATATAATAATAATAAAAATACAGAAAAAAGAAATACCATGGAGATAAGAGTCCAAAAAGGTATATGGGTAAAAACTATCCTCTAGATAACATTACTATACTGCCAAAGCCCTGATACATAATATTACTCTACCCCATACAAAGCATCTTAAGCATAAAAATCGTCCTGT
This sequence comes from Tamarix austromongolica, assembly GCA_039764185.1. Taxonomy (NCBI): domain Eukaryota; kingdom Viridiplantae; phylum Streptophyta; class Magnoliopsida; order Caryophyllales; family Tamaricaceae; genus Tamarix; species Tamarix austromongolica. Next base: position 77,321,577 of record CM077818.1, on the reverse strand, counting down.
AGATCATCATTGACCTGCACACAGTAAACAGGGTCATCTGCTCATGGAAATGAGTAAAACCTGTAAAAAGGATGTTCAGTATGCTATGTATTGAGTAAGGTGATAATATTATCAAGTTAGGGATACTTATAACTATATACATCCTTAGTAGAGAATAAGTATACATGTGAAAAACATAAAATACCATAAGGTAGTTACCAATATTGTCCTTTTTATTAGATAAAATAATTTTTATTCTTTTATTTACATTGATTGTAGTTACCCCACTATTTTTAAACTAGTGGAGTTGTCTGAATCAACTCTCAAAGACAACACATTTGAGCCATTATTATTGTCTGTTAGAATAGATCAGGGAACCAACACCTCGGTCTTAAGTCACATACTATTTCACTTTAAATTATTAATATCTTATCCATTAGGTTATTGTTCTCAAATCATATTATCATTCACATTGAGTTTAAGACCCCGCTATTCTTAATCTCATGGAATGAATGAATGTACCTCTTAGGGAAAAACGTTCCTTAACCATTATTATCATCCAATGGAACAAGCATTACAAACCGCTATTCTTAAACTGGTAGAATGATCTAAAACACCTCTGAAGGATAACATCTGAGCCGCTATGATCATCGGTACACCGAACCCATAAAATACCTCGACCTGACTCACATGATGTTTCACTTTAAATGTTTAATTTCTTATTCATGATCGATTTTATAGGTATAAAAAACATTTAAATCTGGTAAACCACATCACAAATATCATAAGGTCATTCTCTAGGGTTAAGACCCTTATATTCCCCAAAAACCCTAATTTCACATTTTAGACATAACTTCTTTTGTATAACTCTTTTATTTGCTAGACTTAGTACCTATTCCTCAAATATCATTATTATCAATATACCCAAAATTCAAGGCCTAAATATAAGGTCTTACACATGCGATAGTAGCCCTATCTTAAGAGTTACTATTTCTATAGCTCATAAAACCCTAATTTTATAAGAAAGTCATAACTTTTCATGTAGGAATAATATGATTATCATATTCAATATAATTTCCCAAAATACTACTATTAACATTATATCCAAATTTTATGGTATAGCTCTATCGTTTCACATATGTGCTAATAACCTTCCTATTTTAGAGTTACTATTTCCAAATCAAGCTATTTCTACACTTTATCAAACTTAGGCCATTCACAAACACTCTAAAAAAATCATTTAATTTCCTTAAAATATTTTAATTAATATAAAATACTAAAATGCCATGATTCCCATATTAAACTTGTATTGATCTAAATTACCCTTACTAATAACCAAAGACCTTATTTCATGCAAATTATGTATATTTTGATAACATTATTTCGAGATACTCCATTTATCACCATTCACCTTATTATACTCATTTTCCACTTCTCATACCTTATTAACCCATATTACAACCTTAATCACACTAAGAGTTTTCCACATAGAATATTATTGTAGTAATATCACATAAACCTCGACTTACTTATTTTTCCATCACATAATATCACAATCTCATATCATAGCATTAATAATCATAAATTTAAACACATAATAACAATAAAATGGAATCACACGCAATCATAAGTAACAATTAGCACAAAAATCATAAAGTATGACAAGTAATGTTATAGAGTAAGGCTTTGGTCTCTATACACATAAATATTATTCTGCCTCCATTGGATCTTCCAGAAAATCACCTAAGAAACCATAATAGAACACCATTAAGATTTAATAACATAACTACGGAAAATCTAAATGAATGGAGAGTAAAATAATGGAGGAAAAGAAAACCATACCAAATGAATGCTTCGGGAAATATTTGTGCAACAAAGTAGGGAGGAACTAAGACAAATCTTGAAGCCTAGGGGGTGGAAATGACACAAGCTGTCTTTTCTAGGGATTAGGAATGGCCAAAGGGGCTAAAGGATATAGGGGATAAATGGTGGGGAGGCCAAATGGAAGGAAGCAAGCAACAAAAATATGTGTCGTTGCTATAGGGATTCTTTGGTGTTGTTGGTTAAAGCCTAAGGGTGGGTTGCAGTCAGGATGGGTGTGGCTATGGGTGTAGTTTTGGTGGAAGAGGAGGCAGGAAAGGGAAAGGGATCAAAAGTATTAGCTGAATTTGGTGAGTGTGGTGCGGTGATCTAGGCTAAATGGTGGGTGTGGGTTGTGGTTGTTGTTATTGCAGACATGGGGAAAGGAAATGGAGGGGGATTTGTAGTGATATTGGTTGGAAGGTGGGGTGAGGAGTGGCTAGTTTGGCCGGTGGTCATAAGGAGTTTTTATAAAGTTCACCGGTGGTGAGGGTGGTGTTTTGGTGCAGGCTACCAAAGGTGGTGGAGATTCTTCGATTGGGCTCACTGGTAGGGGCGTTTTTGGGCTTCTTTGTTAAGGACAAGGATGAGGGAAAGGAAGGAAGAGAGGTTGCACTTGGTGGTGGATTTTCTAAAGAAAAATGGAGGGAGGAAGAAGATATTTGAGAGAATTTATTATGCAGTGTATATATACTCATACATCCAAGCAGATATGGGAAAGGAGAAGGGTGGGATAGGGTCAAAATTTTCAACCCCAACCCTAGGAGGTGGGAGTTGATAAGTTAATGGGGGTAGGGAGTAGCTTGGTAGGTGATGAGGAAGTGGCAGGCATTATCTAAGGATAATATTTCACATAAGGAGAAGAGGAGGAGAAAGGAAAATGGGGTCAATTAAAGGAACAAAAAGAAAAAGGAAAAAAGGAAAAAGGGAAAGATAATAGGTAATGTTTTAGAACTAGAATTAGGTTAATATAATTTAGGTTAGGGTATTAGGATAGTTTAATTATCAATCAACTAGAATTAGGCTAAAATTTAGGGTAAGGGAGTTAAAGTAAAGTAAAAAGATTAATTTTCTAATATTAGAATTAGGGTATAATGTTAATCACTTGATATTAGGTTTAGCTTAAAATTTGGAGTATTACAATTATATCCCCTTTTTATTCTTTCATACAATGTTATTAACAAGATAATTTCCATATGTATATCTTTTATTTGGGTAGGTTCTAATCACCTAAAGAATCTCCATTTGCAAGGTCTAAGGTATGCCTCCCAAGTAAGAAAGGAAAACTTAGAGTAATGCAGCTTTACCACTCAAACTTTTTTAAATTAAGGATAACTACTATAGTGGTTGGTAGAACTAAAACAAGTCTTATGGGTAATTGGGGTCCATACATATTATATTAAGGTGTGTGATTTTATCTATCACTATCACACACCTACCAAGAACCTTCATAACCTCTTGAAATTAAGGGGACCTTTTTTAGAGATACTTTACTATACAAAATAATAAGCACCTAAGTAATAGGGGTATTGATTATAAAATTTATAAAGGATACGAGTTAAGTGGATAGATAACATCAAAATTATATTGGGATATGGTGGTATTGAATCCTCCCGCTATGCCAAGACATAAGCTTTTGTTGTGTCTTATTATTCAAGAATGACTATTCACCAAAGACAAAATGAATCATATGGTGCAACACCTCTATTTTTACTACCAAAAAAATTTGTTTTAAACATTTGAGGACACATAAATACAAAAATACTCTTGAAAAAAAAAGAGGAGTGTTATTGCTATGCCTAACCTTATATAGACATCCATCCTATGCTAGATACAAGTTTAAATATCCAATCAAATAAACAAAAGAAATAGAGTGTACATAACAAATAGCATATAGGAATAAAGAGTTAGTGTTTAAACAACCAATACCATATCAACTCGAAAACAACTGAAGTACAGAAAGAGGGTGTTCACAAAGAATAGGGTAAAACTAGAAAATTTAGGTATCTCAAGATAGAAAAAAAAAGTGGCCATAGGAATGACCACAGTCACTTACCCTATGACCACCATATAAATAGGATGACTACTAACCATAGGAATTTAGGTATTTCAAGACCAAAAAAATCAGCCATAGGAATGACTACAGTCACTTACCCTATGACCACCATATAAATAGGCTGACTACTGGCCACCCTCAAATACCTACACAAGGTCCTTTACTCGTGGGATTGAATAGCTGGTCGATTAAATTAGCATGTCAATATGCTATATATTGAGTAAGCCAAGTTACTTGATCATGGGATTTTATGATGCACATATATTCAGAACAGGAATACAATTCATGATGTAACAAATTCATCATGCATATCCCAAAATTCCAAAATCATGGATAAAAACATATGATCATGTGAAGTGATAAACTAAGGGTGCAAGCTACTAGGTAAACTCTAAGGTTCATTCCACTTAACCATTCATGAGATTTTGATTATAATGTTATATGTTTGTTAGGTTATTTATTTATGTTTATTTTCTTTTTACCAACGGTTGGATCATCTCCCATGGTCTCTCAATATACACTAAAGTCAAACCAAAAACCAAGGTCATAAGTTTTGCTGAAGCCAAGAAAACCACCAATGGAAATAAAGCCCAAATGAAGCCAAATAAACCATCTAGGTGATCATATCTTTTAGTATTGATACGCCCTAGTAGATCATTAATGTTTAGAGTAGGAAAGATACTGGTATCAACTAGTATCCTGCTCAAACACATACATCAAAAAAGAGTGAAATCATATAGTTCTCCATGTTATTTCAGTTTAAGAAATTAGTGTTTTATTTACCAAGCCATATACCAAACAAAGCTCATATAACATACCAATTCAACCATGACCACATAATTATCTAAAGTTATCCATCATAACCCATTAAGGGCACTTAGTAGTGATATCATCAATACCTAACCAATTTGATCAATCAATTAGTTCATGCTAACAAGTGGATTTCCTTCATCTAAGGCTCATATCATAACATCATACCAAGTCTCAAACCATTAAAAAGTTAAAAGGAATCAAATAAAATATTCTGGCCAAAATCATATGATCAATTATATAGACCAGTTGATCAGCTTGATGTTGCCTAACCCTAATGTCCTTGGCAACACTATTTGATTGATTTTCCTAATCAATCGCCTATTCTAGATACCATTTGATCGATTTGACTAAACTAGTTGATGGGTTCAAGTTGAGACCAAACCAAATAATACCATAGACAAACCAATTGATGGATTAGACTAACAATTCAACTATTGTAGAGATTAATCAATTAATATGATGGAACAAGTTGATTGGTATATGTAAAACTACCTACATATACAATTTCATACTCTAACTAGACCTCAAATGCCAACCATATCATTTAACACTTGCAAAAACTATGATTAATCATGCTTAACTACTAAAGCAGGTTACATTTTTAATTTATCATCAAAATAAATTCATAAAACTCATAGTTTCTCAAAATAATATAGCCTAAGTCATGCTTTACTACAATACTACTACTATCAAAATTCTAGACCTACACCCACCCACATGCTCATTCACTTTACACCATAAGACAATAATGATTTACCTAGTGTAAATTAGCAAAACTCACACCAAGTATGGAAAACCCTAGCTAAAAATTTCCAAATCTTAAATACCTTAAAAGAAATTTTAAAACTTTGTAAAAGCTCCTTAAAATTTTATAAAACAAAACAAAATAAGAGGTTGGAAGAAAAATTAGCAAATACCACCTCACCGAAGTGAACACTAAGGAAATAAGTTGATCCTCAATCTTTTACTAAAATTAAACCTATCATGCTTAAGAGTAACAAGAAAGAATTGGAGTGAGGATTAAAAGAGGTGCAAGAGGTTAGAAGTAGAATGCACAAAGAAGAAAATGTGTGAAAGCACAAAAGAGTGAAAAACAGAGGCACTCGATGGTTGAAAGAAAAGAAGAAAAAAGAGAGGCTATGGTTGCTAATATACCCATAATCTATTGGAAAATAAAGGGGAGGGGTATATAACATCAAAACCCTAATCCTATTGCTCAAATTTGGGCATCTTAGGTAAATTTCTCAATAAATTAGATCCATCTTCTCCCATAGCTCAAATGGTAATGAATGAAATATCCTAGAGCAATGTGCCTCAAAAAAATCCAAACATAAGAAGGGAAAGGAAGAAAAGGTGTAGGAAACATGCATCTGATTCTACATGGAGTTTTCTAAATCATTCATTTGGGCATACATAGGAGAGAGAGGAAAAAGGAGACAAAGGGTGAATTTATCATCAACTTTTTGTCAATTTTGGTCCCTAAATTTTGTTCAAGGTTGGGAAAAAGCTTGGATTCATGATTAAAAAAACATGAAAGATTATTTAGAAATATGTTGGAGCTTGATTACCAAGATTCAATATTGTTTGAAGAATTTCTTGACTAAAATCAAGTTAAATTTTTTTAGGTTAGATGAACTAGTCCATTGGCATCTCAGAACTAGTTAATTAGTTATCCTGAACCAAAAACTATGTTAAAAATGTTGGACCATTCGATTGGTTCATGAAACTAGTCAACTAGTACACCAAAAAATGATTCTCTTCATTATTTCCAAACTTGTCCGACTTCTTTGCAAATCAAACTGAAAATACATTTCTAAAACAAGATTAAACACCATCAAATCATGATCAAGAATATGAATCTTCACACATTATAGGTCTAATTTACAGTGTTCTATATATGGAGATCTACCAAACCCTTACCTATAGTTTATGTGATGCAAATGAAGAGACTCACCAACATATATTCTTTGATTGTGAGTTCTCATCTTATATTTGTAAACATATTGCAAAAAGGTATAGGAAAAATATCATGTCACACTTTGATGGCACGAGATCTTACATTAGACGGGTAAAGGTGGACTGGGTCCTAGCATTAGAAAACAAGCATTACAAGCTTTATTTGTTGCATTTAGTTATCACATTTGGTGGGAAAGTAACTATTGATGATTAATGGCAAGCAAAAAATCTTCCTAATAGATATACAAGGCATTCTCATGGAGTTAGCTAGTTGAATGAATCCTCTATCATCTTATACCTCTTTTTTCACCTAGTACAGCTAGTTGATCATGAACTCTCTTATTTCATTATCACTCGATGGTTCTATGTGTGTTTGAGTTCTAGTACATAACTACTTCCTACTTTCATTTTAATGATATTATATATATTTACCCAAAGAAAAATATTAGAGATAATAAATGTTAATGAACAACAATAAAATCAATAAGAGAAACTTAGGATTGGATTATGACCATAACTATAGTAATTGATGAATAAAAAAATGGGTAATACAGTGAATACTAGCCCATCAAACCCGATATATTCTACGATGATTCAATTAATTTTGCGAAAGATTTTAATCCAATTTATGGTTTGATTCTCTCGTCTAATTATTATATTTTTGGATTTTAACGTTTATTTTTTCAATTCTTCAACTGATTGATTTTATCTACTCAAATTGTTGATCGAATAATTTTTATATTCATTGTACTCACAAGAGGATTTATAAATAATAATAATAATAATAATAATAATAATAATAATAAATAATAAATAAATAAATAAATAAAAGTTTATTCAATCCAAAACTAAACTAACAAAATTAGACTAAATCTCATCTTAGGAAAAATGACCTATTAGTACATAAATATAGGCATGGAAAAGTATACAATAAGAATATTATAATAGAATATAAACAAGTTTCTTCAAGGATTTTGAGTATTAATTTGTCTGATTCAACCAAATAACAAGAGAAGTTAATAATTACAAAATAAAATAAGATAAAATATAAAATAATTTTATAGCAAGTGGAGAGTAAAGTTAATTCTAGAATAGTATGTCTTAAATGGATGCAACATTAAGTTGGTGCATATGAATTAGGGTTCAAACTTGGTGAATAATGGAGAAGTTTGCTCTCAACAAAAGAGAAAAATAAATCAATGGATGAATAAAGGATAAACTAGTAATCTTAGACACCTCCAAAATATTTTCTTAATATTTTATCTTATTCAAAGGTTCATAAATAGTGGGGAATTTGTTTTGAGAAAATAGGAGTTTAAGAATGGGAATTTGATGTTTGATTTTATATTTACCATGTTTTTGTAGAGGAAATGAGAGAAAAAGGAGGAAATCAAAATATAGGGATTCAAGGCCACTATTCATATCATCCTAATATCAAGTGGGAAATCATAATTGGCCATTGGGAATTTACTAAACAATAAAAACATCTACTCCTAAACTATTTCCATTATATACTAAATAGGGAAATGTGAATAAATAAATAAATTTTCAATTTTTTATTCCCATTTCCATCTCTTAGTTTCCAAACACACACTTCCATTTACCAAATGACCCATAAAGATAAGATATATGAGATTTTGACAATAACTTTTACTCTTGAATGTGTGTTGGGAACTATACATTATCAAGGGAAACGACATGCATATGAGGGTTTTCTTCTATCTTTTTTTTTGTTAACCAAAAGTAAAAATTTTATAGATCAAAAAGAATATTTTACATCATTTCTAGGCATACCCAAGTGTATATAGTCACACACAATGCATCCTTACAAATCATCTAGTAAAATTCCTTCCCATACAGGTATTAATGGGGCCAGGTCTATATGTGTTATACAAAGTGAATTTAACCTATAGTAAAAAATTTATTGGGTTAAGTTCAAAATATTAAAATTAACCTTGTTTATAACTATTTATAGCATAAAAGTGGTACCAACCTAGGTGAGCTTCCAAGACTTTATGTAAATATTTTTACTATTGTGATACTTCCAAATGGCTCTTACAACAATTTGAAGGGTATTCATACCCTTGATAATTCTTTTCCATATTATGAGATGCCTCTAAATAGTCATGTTGAAAGAGTAATTAAAAAAACAATCAAGATATTTGTTGTCATACAAATAGGGTAAGTTAAGCCAACATACAAGAATGACATAATCTCTTGTCACAAGTACGCACTTCACATCTAGCCATAATATGCAAACATATTGTTGGGTATTCTTCCTCTTTGAAGATACTCTATCTTGATTCTATTTCCCATCACCTTTATCTCTCATCAAGTCATAAACATATTAGGTTGATAATATCTTCCCTAGTATACAAGTGAAGTAGATAAACTGTCGGTTCCACAAATCACACCAAGAATTGGTATATTGAGTGCGTACAAAATTGTTTGGGATAAATAATGTGTAAAACTATTGGAAAAAATAGATACAAAAGAAATTAAATATTTTATTATGGATATTTATGCATTTAATTTAGATCTACCTCAATTTTTTTCTCAAAGTTGATTAATCCAGTCAAGTATATGATTTTAATTAACACATAATAATCAAAGGAGTAATCATGTTAAAAACACAATCACATAGCACACTACTTGGGATTATAAAATATTTCATGTTTCTACATTTTCCTTTGACCATACTCAACTCATTTAGCTTCTTAATTTTAAAAGGTGCATGTGTACAAATCGGTAATGTTGCCTAATTTATATGCCCTTAATAAAGGAGAAAACATTAACCATGAATACACATACACCTTTTAAAATAAGGAAAGAAGATGATCTAAGGTTGGATTAAAGGCACATGTAACAAAAAATAGTTCTTTTATAATAACCCCTTCATAAAAAAAATTAATTCAGCCTTATTTTAGCTTATTTAAAATAAAAACCAAATATTATATGGAAGTTTAACCCTTCCCAAAATCTTATTTAATAAATATATTTGATTTTCAAATTTTATTTCATATAAAATATGGTTTGAAGTTTCTTGAAAGTGATTTCTTCTAAATTTTGTTGTATTATGGTTAGAAGTAACTTTTTTATTGAACTCACTAAGATATTAGTTAACTTTCGAGGTCCTTCTTGCAAAATATATTTTTTAGGTTCCAAATGTATTGAAATATAAGTATGAAAGTTTTGGTTGAATTACAATTATTTTTAGTATTTCTTTTAAGGATTTTCTTAAAACTAATTTTCAATGAGTTTTTATATTAAAAAAGTTTCAAAGGGTTTGAAAATTTCTAAAATACTACGTATGAGTTATAAATGAATTAAAACACTAATGTAACACCTCCAAAATTCACTACTAAAAATTTTCATTTTATTTAAAATTTAGCGGAAGTAAAATGCAAAAACCATATATTTTGGGTATATTACCGCCACAATTACTACCAGACTGGTTTTCTCTTCTCGTTTCAGTACCAAGTACTAAGGCTAAAAGGATAAAATATAATTTACTTAAAACTCAAACCATATTTAAATCAGAGTAGCGCAAACAATTTCGTTACAAGAATAGAATCCACCAATGGTGGTTGCAAGAGTAAAGATTACATATAAACCATTAATTGAAGATGAAAGAGTGAAACCCTTAAGGGTTCCTAGATAATCCTTACGCTCTTTCCTATTGCCCACTTGAATAACACCTTCAATGGACCTGTAAGAAATACTGCTTATGGAAGAGGAAATGGCCTATGAATGAAACCTTTCAGTACAATGGTACTGAATAACACTTTAAACCACACTGAAATACAGGCCTGCATACAACACATAATACAAAAACTGTATAGAATGATAAAATGTGGACTAATACACGAGGTCACATCTCATATAATAAGAAATGCATAACACAAAATCCATACACTTAGCAAATCCACCACATACCCAAGTAGGGACAAGCACTGAAGCCAAACTCATGTCATATCAAAAGATCATGATGGGAAATCAATACTTTCAGGCCTTAAGCCATTAATTAATTATTATTCAACCATCATCTTTCGATTTATATCCATGTAAGTACGAAAATCCCACTATTATAGCTGGTGGACCGGAAACATACAGAGCAGAACGCACCTGACCACTATTATTCACCTGTGGATTGGTCTCTAGGGCTCCCTGCACCTGGCAACTATTATTCTTCAGTGGACCGATCTGGCCCCGACTCACATGGTGTTCCACTATAAGTGATTAGTGTCTTTCCATACTTATGAATATCTAATGTTTGGTTTATTGAGCTCGGGATCCCCCACTATTATAGCCGGTGGACTGAAAACATACGGGGGCAGAACGCATCTGACCATTATTATTCACCGGTAGACCAGTCTCCAAGACATCTTGCGCTTGGCCACTCTTATTGTCGGTGGATTGGTTTGGACCCAGATTTATACTCTTTTTCTTTATGTAATTAGTACTTATTTGTGTCTTATTCAAAGGTCCATTTATTCAATTCAAGAGAAGGGGAAATGTCACAAATCTAGAGACATGAAGATATACTGGTCATAGAATCAAGCATTACTGGTCATAGAATCAAGCATTACATATCAAGGATCATGGCATACACAAAACCCTAACACGTACTTCAAACATATCTAACATACATTTCCACACACACTTAATAACCAAACACCCCTTGCATAATTATGATATAATACCATATCACCCACTTAATTATCCATCCAACCCTAGGTTATACTAAGTTCTTGTGATACTCACTAACTTATCAAATACCCTTATCTTATTATTCAATGTTATATGTGTCTTATTATGAAATTCATTCAATCCATTAACATGTTAAACACAAGTTACTAATTTATCCCACCATCCTTACACAATTACTGAAATACCCTTCATCTACAGAATTACCAAGTCATCCCTTTTTAGTTGTCAAATTACCATATTACCCTCCATGTTGCATAATTACCAAATTATCCCTTACTTATATTAAATTATCCTCCATACTTATTAAATCACCAACCTTACCCTTCATACTTGTTAAGTTACCAATTTACCCTTCTAGTGGGTTAAATTACTGTATTACCCTTTTTGCTTATCTGAATTAATAAATTGCCCCTTAGGCTTATTAAGTTACCAAATTGCTCTTCTTTATTATTATAATTTTCAAATTGCCCTTCTTCATTATTATAATTACCAAATCACCCTTCTAGTTGGTTAAATTATCAAATTACCCTTCTAATTGTTTAATTTACCAAATTGTCTTTCTTCATTATTATAAATACCAAATTGCCCTTCTAGTTGGTTAATTTACCAAATTGCCCTTCTTTATTATTATAATTACCAAATTACCCTTCTTCATTATTATAATTACCAAATTTCCATTTTGGTTGGTTAAATTACCAAATTACCCTTCTTCTTTGTTACCATTACCATTTTACCCCCTTTACCTTACAAAATTACCAACATACCCTTTTATCTATGTCAAATTACCAACTTACCCTTCTCCTTTATTAAAATTACCAATTCATCCCTTTACCTTACAAAATCACCATAATACCCTTTTCGTTATTCCAAATTACCAAAGTATAATTCTCTTTTATTAAATTATCATTTAATCCCTTTACTTTACATAATTACCATTTCACCCCCCCCCCTTTACGTACAAAATTACCATATTACCCATTTATGTAAAAAAATTACCATTTTACCCTTCTACTTTATTAAATTACCAAAATACTCTTCCTTTACACCAAATTACCATTTTACCCTTTTACTTTACATAATTACTAAAATTCCTTCCTTTATACCAAATTACTATTTTACCCTTCTACTTTATTAAATTACCAAAATACCCTTCCTTTACACTATTTTATCCCCTTTTCTCTTATAATTAATTTACCATTTTACCCCATTTTCTCTTATAATTTACCATTTTACCCTTATTATACCACTTTTACTAAAATACCCTCACTACATAAAATATTAATATTCATGCTCCATACCCATCATCCAACTACACCAACTATTATTATTTAACTTTAATACACATTAGCACCTACACTTATTTAGGTCACACTCTTATACAAGAAGTATTACTAAAATTCCCCTAGGGCCCACAATAACAATATTTATGTAACAAATGGCCATATTAGCATAACACGTCATACATATACACTTAATATTATTATTAACAACAAAGCTCTTTCCTTAAACATTATTTCTACACATGACAAACAAATTAACATGCTTTCCTTCTTTATTTTTTTGTTTATCAATCAATACATGCAAATAAAAACATTATACTCAACAACATATATTATGCATATAAGCATATTAAAAACCCTAATGTGCTAGCATACGTATATCCATACGTTTAAGTAGGGTTTAATGGTTACCTTATTTCCCATAAAAATCAAGCCTTACTGATACCCCGGTTAAATATTCAAGCTTTGATTAGTAAAAATCAATACCTAAAACAATATCAAAAATTAGCATAATAGAATTAGGAAAAATCAAAGGAATAAGTTTTATATCAAAGCTTAATTAATATATATTAAACCAACTATTTTATACCTTAAAATTAATTAATTTTAGGCTAAAATTAGGGCAAGACTCACCTGCTCATGCAACATGAGCTACATGCATAAATGAAGGAGGAAGGGGTCAAAGGAGGCAATAGGAGAAGGGAGGGGTGTTGGTTTGGGTTGGGGTTTTGGGGGCTAGAAGGAGGGCAGGTTGAGGAGATTTAGGGCAGAGGATGGGTGTAGGGGTGGAGTGGGGTGTAGGTGGTGGTCGGGTATGGATTATTAATGGCTAAGGGAGGCAAAGGCGGCAACTACGTGGCTAAAAAGTTGGTTGTAGGGGTGGTAGAGGAGAATAAGGAAGGGAAAAGAAGAAGAAAAAGGAGGGGTTGCAGGGCTAGGTTTCTGCCAAAGGAGGACATGGGGTGGTAGAGGAGGTTGCAGGGAGTAGATTGGTGGCTTAGGAGGTGGCAGAAGCGGCAGGACAACGGAGGACGGTGGAGGTGTAGGGGTGGAGGTTGAGAAGAGGGAAAAGAAAAAGAAGAGGAATAAGGGTGGTTAGAGGGCTCAAGGGGGTGGCTAGGTGGTGTAGGGTAGTAGTAGGGGATGGCAAGAGGCGGTGCAAGTGGTTGATTAGGCAGTGGAAGCAGTAATCGAGGGTGGCGGAGCAAAAATAAGGGAAGGAAAGGAGAGGAGAAGAAAGGGAGAAGAAGGGGATCAGTAGGGGAAGTGTGGCTCGAGTATGATGGATTTGAAGTAGAAAAGAAGGAGAAAATGAGAGGGAAATGATGCAGGTATGGCCGGTTAGGCGGTGGTAGGGGAGGTGTGCAGGTCGACGACGTAGGGTGGTAGGGAGAAGAGAAGAAGAAGAGAAAAAAAAAAAGGCATGCGGGGAGGGTTTGCAGGGGTTGGTTCGATCCAAAAAGGGGAAGAAAAGGATGAGGGAGAGCAGGATGGCAGGATAGAAAGGGAAGGTAGCAGAGGTGGCAATTGTCGGCTGGATTTGGAGGCGGCGTGCATTAGTCGACATTGAAGAAGAAGGAAGAAGGAGAGAAAAAGAAGAAGAAAGAAAGAAAGAAAGAGAGCGAGCCGGCAGGGCAAGGGACAAAGAAAAGCAAAAAGTCGGCCCACGCGCGAAGGAGAGGGGAGAAAGGAAAACTAGGTTAGCCCAACTGGGGGAAGAAGGAAAGAAGAAAAAGAAGGGAAGTGAGCTGGGGCGATGTCGCGGGGAAGGGAGAAGGGAGAGGAGGAAGTGGGCCGGTGGCCCTGCGTGAGGGGGGTCACAACTTGGCAGCCCAAAGGGAAAGAAAAAGGAAAAAGAAGGAAAAGAAGAAAAAGTAGAAAGAAAAGGAAAAAAAGGAAAAAGGAAAACTGAAATGGGGAGAAATAAAACAAAATAATTGTTAGAATAATAGAATTCAATATTTTTTAAAGATAAATTAATTTAATAAATTAATTTATAATAATTTAATATATTGGTTTAAAAAGGTTAATTTTATAAAAACATTGGTTTAGAAAATTATTTAAATAAATGATTATGATAAAATAATAAGATATTTATTTTAATTTATTAAATATTCATATCCATTTTTATATACTCAAAAATTCACAAAATAATTAAATTAAATAAATTTAAAAGTTAATTTATCCTAAATAAAGGCTATATATTAAATTATCAATTTTTAAAATTTTGGGGTATCACAACTAAACTAGGTGGTTTCATGATTTTCCAAATAATTTGGTATTTATTTTTTAAAAATTTTAAAATCCCTATTATTTCCTAGTAAGAATTATATTCTATTATAGCTAAGTTCAAAACATTATTTTTATTATTTTCCACAAATTTTCATATTAGTTTGGGAATATTTGGTATTTTCCTTAATTAATGAATATTTAACAATATTCTTTTAATTGTTTAACTTTGAGAAAAATATTCTAAAGTCATGAAAATTCTTATTTGCACTTTTTGATTATATTTTGGGTTTTTTTGTATTTTATTATACTTTGAAAATTTTTTAATCCCAACAAAAACATTTAATTATCTTATAAAAAGGTTACTTGCTCACTAGCCACCTATTTTTATGCCTATAGTTAGCTTCCAAGTACCTTATAATGTCTATTTCAAAAAAAATAACTCACAAAGTGTTAAAAAAACTATACTACTCCAAGTTATGGTGAAGGCTTAAAAGGATTGATAAAAACAACCTATATCAACAAGGTACAAATTTTTTTTGAGAAGCCTATCATTAGATAACTCTACA
This sequence comes from Tamarix austromongolica, assembly GCA_039764185.1. NCBI lineage: Eukaryota > Viridiplantae > Streptophyta > Magnoliopsida > Caryophyllales > Tamaricaceae > Tamarix > Tamarix austromongolica. The sequence continues at coordinate 77,306,125 of CM077818.1, read as the reverse complement.
ATTAAGCGTGTTTGGTTTGAAGTAGTATAATAATGGGTGACATCTTGAGAACTTTATAGATATGCATGTAAGTTGATAAAAATTAATAAAAAAAAAATAAGACTCATATGTGATATGTGGGGTCCATCATCAATCCCGCAAGTGATTTAGGCAACTATCCACAACCAATATAAGGTTAGGGCGTTATAAATTATATCATCGCAAAACTGTGACTGTAGGCTAAACATGGATGAGCTCGTTTGATGCCTAATAGGATGATTCTAGGTATGGGTTGTACTAAGATAAGTAGTCATCAAGATGCAATGAAGCATTGTGTTCTTTGAGTTGGGATGTATGTTATATCCCAAGTTTTGTGGTAGATTGTGGAGTTTAAAAATGATTGGTATAACTAGCTATATCAACAAGTTTCACCTTCTTTTTGAAAAATATGTCATTGAAAAACTCAACACTTAATCTTGTTTAGCTTAGAGTAGTCTAATGATAGGTGATCTCCTAGAAAATTTTCTAATATGGGTGCAAGTTGATTAAAAAAACATGAGAAAATGGTTTTTTGTTGATCTATAGGGTTGTAATACCCCAAAACTTTCCTATCACTAATTTCAAGGTGATTAGCCTAAAAAAAGACACCTACTATTAGGACACCTTAACCATACCCCTAAATCTCTCATTTTTACCTTTTTACCCTTAAAACCCTAAAATTCAAACAACTCAACTAGCAGTCGTTAGGGTTTTACCTTCTGATGACTGGCTAGCAACATTACAAAAACAATCATGTTGAATCCTATTATTTTTCCACCTTACCCTTACCCTTATCCATAACCCCCCCCCCATTTTTATCTTTCTACCCTCAAAACCTATACAGAGGGCATTCGATAGTTGACCACCGGCCTCACTTGGTCAACTAGATGTTTTGTAATAAATTAATAATAACTATTCTAGGTTTTCTTAATTTCATTTGACCCCGAATCAAATCATATGTCCAATATTTGTATATATTTTGATTTCTAGGTTATTTCCTTCCCTAAATTTTCAATATTTTTGAGAGTTATTTCATTTTTTTACATTTAGCCATTTATTGGACAGTTTATCAAGCCTAAACCATTTTTCGTCATTGTCAACTTTAGTAGAAATAAAGGCTTTGTAATTTAGACTCCATTACACCCCCATGATTAAGTCATGCCATGTCATTGCTCACTCAATCAAAATATGACCATAACCACCTATATTACCTTTCACCAACTCTCTTACACTCTCTCACCTATACCAATCACTTCCATCACTCTTATTGCATGAAAACAATCCCATCCATTTGACTTCTACCTTAATTGAGAGCTATAAGGGGTCATATGTCCTTTGGTTGGTCATTCTACACTTATGACCTATTTTTTTTGTGGTGAAAGGGGTGAAAGAAGGAGAATTAATTGTTTTATCCTATTTGGGGACTAATTTTATTAACCCCAACAAGGTGAATCGGGGTTAAAGTTTAACCCCTATTCACCATGATTAACCTCATTTTTATTGACCCCCAATTTTAGGGGTAACGGATGTGAAGGTTAAAATATAAGTAATATTTTGACTTGACCAAACAAAAATACCCCTAATTTATATCAATTGAATCATCATATTCTTCTCGTCCACTCTATCCCGTTATGTGTCTTATCCTTTATTTGTTTTATTTTTTTAAACCTTAATTCACCTCAATCTAAATGGAAGTTTTAAAACATTCACCCTGATTCACTTAGGTTAGATTAATATTATCTAAATGATATTTTAAAACATTCACCTCCATTCCCTTCACCTAGGTTAATTTTTAATGTTTACCCTCACCTCGATTTAACCCAATCCTAATAGACCATTAGCCAAAATTTCCACACTTCAACTTTACTCTTTGACTTACAAAATCTTGAAACTTAAATCTTTGATATTTGTTCGAGACCTGGCAAAGCTTAATCGACCAACCGACCCACCCCAAATATCCAAACCTAAAATCCAATATGCATATGAAAAATTAAACCTAATATCAACCTAAAAACTAAAAAAAAAATCAATCCAAACACGATCCAAATTTAGCTAACCTCATAGTGAACCATATCTGAAATGACCCAAACCTAAATAATTCAACCCGAAAAGAACCTACCCCATACCTATAAAGAAACCTGATAATGAACCAAGATGAACTTACTCAACCCAAAATAACCAACTTGAATCCAACTCATACCTGGACATAATTTCTAACTTGTTACAAACTAAGGTCAAATTTGATTCACAAAGGTAATATTTTATCTTATATAAATTGATACATAAATAATAATAATAACTATCTAATTAACAAAATTTTATGTAAACAAAAATATGTAACCCATATAACAACAAAAGAAATAAAACTAGTAAAACTCTGTTCTCCTCACTTCATTCTAATATTATATTAGCATCAATAAAATTAAATCATGGAAATTTCTATTATTATTTTTATTATTGTTGTTGTTAGAAGATAATGCGAAAGCTGAATATAAATGAGGATATTACCACCCCATCTAGTGCAAGTAGATATTATTGATTCGCTTACGCTAGATGCTAAGGTTAAAACTTAATATTGAAACTAACCCAAAAGTCAACAAAATTCTTAATATAATAAGACATCATAATAAAGTCTAGTAACAATTTCAAACATAATTAACAACATATCAATAAATTAAATAACTATACTACATTTAAAACCTATTGAAATTGAAACACCATAAAAAAATAGAACTCCAAAAGCCAAACTACTCTCTCAACTAATCCCGTAAACATGCATCCATCATCAAGTATGGTCATAATCTACTTATGTAAGACCATGTACTCACTATGTACACTATAGATTATCGCCACCCTTTTAAATAAATAAGTTAATTAGGGAAACAATTAAGTAATGATCTACTCACCATGTACACTATAAATTATAACCCTATTTAGAACAACAAGTTAATTAGGGAAACAATTAAGTAACCCATTATTTAGAAGCAAAATATCATAATTTTTTTAATGAATATAATACATCAAATAAAACCACATATGAGTTAAATAATAAGGTAAATATTATTTTACTATTTATAAAAGCCTCTTAAATTAGTAACCACATAAACGCACAATCCAATTTTATTTATTAAGTGAGAAAAACCCAGCCAAGAGGGTCATATGGAAAATAAATCTAAAGACATTTAATAACAATCAAAACCAACCATAGGGTGGGTAATCCCAATGATCATAGCACCAAAGGGAAACATCCAACATCAGTTATCTAGTCCTTAAGTGTGTAATCTCTCTAAGAGGTCAAAAGATCCTTATATAGTATATATGAAACCATACTAGATCTTATCTAGGTAAATAAATAAGTGACTACACATCACTACAATCCAAGAAAATTCTTGTCGATCCCTAACTCCAAAAGGCCAACACGAGATGACCCTATCTCACTTAGGGATGTAAATGAGGTGGATTTTACCCAAAACCCAACTGATTTTATCTGATGAATACTTAAACGGATATGGATACAGATATGAAGGATGGAAAAAAATACCTGTCAGGTTCAGGTATGGGATATTCATACCCGTACCCATATCCATATCCATACCCGTTTATCAAATATATAGTTACCCTTTTATCCTTAATTTTAAAATAAATGTAGTATAAATTAAGGTTAAAATTGTTATTTAGCTTAACTCTAAATGGGTTTATCCATCAGGTAATGGATTTATCCGTTGGATAATATCCATTAACGGGTAAACAGATAATCTGTCGGATAATGGATATCCAACTGATACAAATATAGATGTATTAGCGGATACCCGTTTGGGTACAGATTCGGATATAGATTTTCTTAGCGGGTGCGGATACAAGTATGGGTATACCCGCCCCGAACCCACCCCATTTACATCCCTAATCCTACTCTCATCTTTCACTTTAAATGTTAGTGTCTTATTCAAAGTAACCATATAACACATCCAAAATACACACCCATACCCTTTCCTTAATTATCCACCTTTGTAATCTCGATACCTTCTATATTTGGTAATTTTCAAAATTAGCAATTGCCATAAATAAAATTTTACATAATTAACACATCCCATAAATAACACTTTCATAAATAACAATTATATTAAATAAGAATTTCCATAATGCCACTTTCTAATTTGAACAATTTTCATAACAAGTTGACCACTTAGGTCATAATCCAATCAACCATCACTATGATTCAATGGCAATTAGGAAAATAAAGGTCATATATTCATAATAATATTATATGACTATATGCATCATGAATTTTATACAATCAGCAAAAATATATATAAAATCACATAAACACCTATACACGTTCTAAATAACTTAGCAAAAGAAATTTATAAAAAAAAAAGTAAATGGATTACCTACAATGCGATCCAATTACCGAAGGCTCATTAGTCAGTCAATCCTAAAGTTAACAATAACATATTATTAATGCCAGGTGTAGTATATTAAATAAATATATTATAATTATCTTAAGCTCAACTTATCAAAATCCTTAAATTTAATAATCTTTGAGTCTACCACCTACTATATATTTATAAGCCCTTAATTCTAGAATAATTAAAGGGGAATGAAAATACTCTAATAAGTAAAGTGCTAAGTAATCATTTACCTAATTAATTACCTCCAAATAAAACTTATAGATTTAAACTTGGTAAAAAAATATATTACTAAAACTTGTTACTTAGTCGTAATTACTATTTGGAAACTAAAATTGATATAACGCATTGTTTGAGGCTATTATTACATAAATCAATCAAATTGAAGTTATCAAAACTAAGTCCAAAGGTCAGTAGTTCATCTTCATAATTTTCTCCTACTATTTGACATCATTTATGAAATAATTACTCTTTGTTTTTATTCTTCTTATATTATTATTATTATTATTATTATTATTATTATTATTATTATTATTATTATTATTATTATTATCATTATCATTATTATTATCATTATTATTATTATAAAGTCATCTATTTGTCTTCATATATGACTTCTACTATCTACTAATTTAAATAATGGCATACATCATATTAGATGAGTAGAAATTATGAGTTACTTAATAAAGACTAAGAATTAAAGATGCATACACTATTTAGAAAATACAAGAAGTAGAGGTGTGCTGCACAACACCATCTGATACCCCCACCTTTTTCTATTCTTGTATACATGATAAAGCTATTACTAATTATAACAAAAAAAAGGTGTTTCGATAAATACAAACCTAATTTATTAATAAAGGTAACATCATATGCTACTACAACATGTTATGGGTTTCTCAGCTTTAAGAGTAAATTTGACATCTCTCTAAATTTATATGGAAAATGAATATACCATTTTACTCTTTGGGGTCTTTACATTAAATTTGATGTATAACATGTTAGGGTTTGGATGATTATGTACTAAGTTATAAAAATAATAAATTTAGAGATGTTTAATAGAACTAAGGTCATTTCAATTCTTTTTTGTTAAATCTGGAATTTTGGTGTTACATAATATGGGATAAAATATGATAAGTATGATATTTGAAGTGTTTTGATAATTTATGACTAACATAAGGTGTGATTCTACGTATATGTCTTAAATTGGGAATAATAACCATAAAGGTAGCATCGGTATTATATATATGAAATATTGGAGTTAGGTTATGATTTTTAGATATGGTATTTCTAATTATATATTAGGGTAGTGTGTTACAATTACTGTATTGGAGAACCTGATAAATGGAGTTATGATGTACTTGTGAATTAGGATTTTATAAGTGCTTTATGGTCTTTTCCTTTATGAAATGTTTCTTTATATACTTAATAGTTGCTCTTCTATGTTGCCTTTACTCCATATGAATATAGCGCATCCAATATATTTAATCCAAATGCATTCTAAGTGTTGAGTATTAACAATAGTTGGAATAAACTCAGTAGCATTTTTTATCTTATATAACCAAGATAAGTAATAATCCATGCCATAAGGCATTAATATTTAAAGTGATAGAACATATGACTAGGGCTCAAGTTGTACTAATCCATCCTATTAGGGAAAAATAATAGAGAAAAGTTTTATGTTATGGAAGTTGTATTAACCTATTACATTATACGAGAATAGCGGTTAGAAGCATTCTGCCTTAAAATTTATACCATATATTCCACCAAACTAAAATAAAGGGGTCCCTAAACTACGCATGACTAAGAAATTGAATGTATGATTTCCTAAAATGGAAGCCCTAATATATTTTGCCTCTTGGATCATAATCATTTTGAATAATATGCACGTAACTATCTTTCATATGTCTTTATACGTTATGCATACCTTGCTTTAGTAATATGTATTATTACCTTACTCAATATAGAAGAATTGATTATCCTTTTTATGGGTGCTGCTCATTATACTAAGGATACAACCTAGCTATTGACATGTAGGTATTTGATGACAGTCTTAGAGACTTTGCTAAATTCGATGCACTTCCTGGGGATGAGTGATTTTGTATCTTAGCTATCTGGTATCTAGAGTTTTTGTTTAGATATCTCATGGACTCTTAAATCTACAGTTTCATTTTGATATGATTTGATTCATATTGTACCTAGAGTTTTATCTCCAAAACATTTATCTGTGTTTATAAAATTATTCTTATTCTCTTGTTATATTGTTTTAACTTAACATTTTTGCCTACTACTTGATATGGGAATTATACAAAATTAGAATCATATTAAGTATAGCAATAACTCCCGGTTATTTATATTTAGATTCTGAAAAAGAAATATTTGTAAATTTGGGGGTGTTATAAGTTAGCATTAGAGATTTGGTTTTGATTACTATATTTTACTTTCAAATTTTGGTTATCAAATGATCCCTTATCTATTTTTATCGGCCTGTTTCACATTTAACAAAACTTAACTCTTCAAACATCTAGATTAACTTATGAGGAGTCATGAATAGGTAGCTTAGGTGGCATATGGGTGTGCTTGTGCATTTTTCATGTTAGTAAGATAGAGTTTATTATCCTAACATGATTTCTTTCTTGTACCTAGCTTGTGGCTCTAAATGTGTGTGATAATCATTTAGATAAGGAATTTGAGGTATTTATGGAGGTTGTTCAACGTTCTCCATTTCACAATGCGTTAACACTACCACCTCTATATCACCACATGAGGGTATTAGAGTATATTGGCTTTAGAGAGTATCTATTCATCCCTCATCAATGTATGCCGAAGAGAAGTTAAGACAAGAGCATCCTCATTTGATGATTACAATCTTGTAATTAATTTTCCTAAGCTTGAAAACCACAAAACTCTCATTACTTGAACAACTTAATAATCCAACAAAACCTAGCCATGTAAACCTTGCTAACCACCTCCTTTGTACAGTGTAACACCCCGAGTCGATACGACCACATGAGGGGCTACCTTGAAGTGCTTTTGGATTGATCGGCTGGCCCCACAGATCAACACGAGTCCTTTCAGTGCGCTTTGTCCTCACTCACGCACTTTCTGAGAAATTTTTTTTTTGAACTTCCCAGAAGGTCACCCATCCTAAAATTGCTCTACGGCCAGCACGCTCAATTGTGGAGTTCTTAGGTTGGAATCACCAAAAGGATGATATACCATGTTGATATAAGTAGCCGATTCAATCCTTATAACACTCCGCACAATTTGGGGTATTACATTCACCCCCACTCAAAGAACGCAACTTCCTCGTTGCGCCTCAACCAATGATTGTCTCAATACAATTCATCCCAAGAATCGTCCCGCTAGGTGACTGACTGGCACATCCAAGTTCAGCTCACGATCGCGGTTTCGCTCTAATACCATTTGTAACACCCCGAGTTGATACAACCACACCGGGGAGCTACCTTGAAGTGCTTTCAGATTGATCGACTGACCCCACAGATCAACACGAGTCCTTTCAGTGCGCTTTGTCCTCACTCACGCACTTTTCGAGAAATTTTTTTTGAACTTCCCAGAAGGTCACCCATCCTAAAATTGCCCCACAGCCAGCACACTTAACTGTGGAGTTCTTAGGATGGAATCACCAAAAGGATGTTATACCATGTTGATATAAGTAGCTGATTCAATTCTTATAACACTCCACACAATTTGGGGTAGAGAATTTAGAGTTAGATGAGACTTTGTCTTATGAAGAGCGGCCATTGAAAATTTTAGATACTAAGACTCGGGAGACTAGGTCGAGGTCAATTCCTATGGTGAAGGTCCTTTGGTCAAACCACAAGGTAGAGGAGGCCACTTGGGAGACAAAGGAAGTCATGAAGTGTCAATACCCTCAGTTATTCGAGTAGGTATGCCTTAGGGTTCAAGATTAAATTACCTCATTTCTTATTTACCATATTTTTCTTCTGTGATTGATATATTTTGATATGTGGTGCTGCTATATAAGTTGATGTTATGCTTCTGTGTTGATGTTTTTACTTATGCAATTAGGTTCAAACTTCAAGGACGAAGTTCATTCTTAAGTGGGGGTGGATGTAATACTCGGTAATTTTGATGATAATAATAATAATAATAATAATAAAATAAAATAATAATAATAATAGGTCGTGGTGGGATTTGACTAAAACAAGGTTGTTATAGGTTTATCTAATAATATTTAATTTATTTACTAATATGTTACTGCCGGTACATTTCATTGACTAACTAATTGTAGGGTATAATAAAATTACGTATGAGTTAGAAATTATAAATTAGCTTGAAAAAAAAAACTAATTAATCCATAACCCTAAGGGCTCCCTACCTTTATAAATACTTACCTATTTCCTTGGATACACCATTCGGCCGCACAAGCAACGGAAGATAGGTTTTGCAGCAGAGATTAAGAAGGCACATCGGCACTCTATTCCGCGTTAACCCTCTGCTCTCACCCAATCTAACTGATATATCGCAGGTATTTCTCGACACTATGCTAGTAATAAAACATAGTTGATCTAGTCTTATCGAAGGGTAATTAGAAGTGGGCCTTGATTCTTCTAAATATAAAAATAATACTACAATCTAATTAGTGGAGAATGGTGGGTGGGGTCTTACTTGTTGTAGTTTAATTGAGAATATCTTATTCAAGCTTTTACATTACTTGACGATATGTACTTTCCGCATGCATTTATAAGTATTTCTTCTCCGCAGGCATTCGCGACTAATTCTTATATATATATATATGTGTGTGTGTGTGTGTGTGTGTGTGTGTGTGTGTGTGTGTGTGTGTGTATGTATATGCATGTCCGTATCAATCGTGACTATATTACTTAGGTAGTACTCAGGTTTTCTCAAGCCTTGAGTGACTATACAAATATTTTTTTTTTTTGTTAATGAATCAAACTAATGAAAGTATGTTACTAGTAAATTTTATGTATTGTTAGTACTTGTGTGTGTGCGTGTGTGTGTGTGTGTGTGAGTAATCATATACTTATAATTATTTTAGGAGTCGGGGTTTATATATAAATATTAGGCGGTAAATTAAAATATTAGCAAATGTAAGAATTTTGATAAGTTGGATCTAAGCCCTTTATAATATGTTTACCTAATATATTTTGTCTAGAGTTAATATTATTGGTGTAATCTATAGGTTTAGCGACTAGTGAGCATTTGTGATCAGATTGCATTCCAGGTAACATTATTTTCAACCTTTTATATGTAGATATATGTGTATGTGCGTTCATGTATATTTTAATTACGCACTTGTTAATATAATGGTCTTATCTAGCCATGTGACCTTATGTGAATATATAAGGTTTTATATAATTAGGCCCCATGGATGATATTCTATTTTTATTATGAATTTAATACAAATCTGGGTTCCTGATGGATTTTCTATAAATATTGTAATTTTATAGTGGTGTTATTTATTTGAAGTGCTAGTTATAAAGAGTTGATTTTATGCAAGTGTTCCTTTATTATGCATATATCACAAGGCTCATATCTTATAGTTATAGGACTAAATTAAGTTTTTTTTTTATATTTATGTTAGCGTATAATTGGACCCAAATAAAATTTGACTATTTATTTATTTGAAGTGCTGGTTGGATAATTATTTTATTCTGTTCTATTCCAACTAGTGAATTGAGTGGTGACTCTAAGTGGTATATTTCTATGTAATTTGAGAAATTTACCTAATATAAAAAGTGTATAAAGTGAAGTTTATATGGTGGATTGTGTGACTTTATTTAATTAATATACCATAACTTAAAGCGAAACATAAAGTGGGCTTTGGGTCCTTCAGGTTTGGACTCCTGAAGTTGGGGATCGGCAATAGCCTTTCCTTTTCTATTGTGAGTATTTATTTATTTGTCAGCCGTGTCTGGTTAAGGCTCCTTGTCTACTCTATAGGCTTCTCCAGACCCTATTAGGGGGTGTGCACACTTAAGGACAGGATGACTGAGGTGGTAGGTCTTTAGACTTTTGTTGTCTCCTTTGGACTATGTCCATTGGGATGGCCCAGGTGTGATTTGTATTCCTCCTGTGGTTGGTGGTAGGTCTTCGGACTTTTGATCTGCCAGGTTACCCCTTGGTTGGTTTTCCCACTTATAAAAAAATAATAAATAAATAAATAAATTAGACGTTACGATCACCTAAATAAAGATTAATAATTGGGTGATTTTCTTATGTGATTCGAGTGTATGTCTATAAACTATACGCTTATATAAATTTGAATATATAACCTTATTCCTTCGTATTTACGTGTTACTTAATTGTTCCCCTGGCTAATTTGTTGCATGTTTTAAATGGGGCTGTGATGATCCATGATGTATATGGTGAGCAGATGATCTAGTGCAGGTTGGGTACGAACCTACTCAAGGTGTTGATGGCATGCATGATGGGAAATATTGAGAGTGGTGGTGACTTTCAGAGTTTTATTTATTATATTAATTTTAGTAGATACTTTTCATGGTTTCATTTGTAGTAACAATTTCGGTTCGGTTAGTTTGAATTAATAAATATGTTTGTGTGTTTTCTTATTTTACGTAGCCTTAGCGTCTAGTGTGAATGGGATTAGGGTGCCAATTTACACTAGATGTGGCGGTGATGCCCTCATTGTTTTTAGCTTCCGCGCATACTTTTTAATGAGTTTTTGGTTTTGAAAATGGGGGTGTTACATACAGTCCACAAACCAACCGAAAAGAAGGCTCCTAAACCCATATTTTTTCCAAGTCCCCCCCCCATATTTTTAGCCATTTACCTTAATATTATTATCCCTAAAAATCCATTAAAAAAAAAGCGACCCATATGCAACCTAGGAAGCCACACGAATCATCCAAAAGTCCCTCTCATGTTGGATGCCAAGTTACTTTCAATACTTGTAAAGAATAATGCATGATTGGGAAAGAACACGGAAGCCTAAAAGAAATTCCTTACTTACTTTTTTTACTTACAAGATTAAAAGGACCCTTTTCTCCTTTATTTTGAGTATCATGGCCATTATATGATTTAGAACATGTGCTAATAGGGGAGGGAAACACAAAAATCTACTCAAACTTCCACCCCTATGACCAAAACACATAGGCTGGAACTTAGGTATATTTTATCCTTTTTTAAGCTATAATTTTCATGTATTAGTTGGATAACTTTCAACCTTTAATCCTTCACTTATTTTATAAGTATAAAGTATGGAATGAAAGAAGGAAAGCTTAACTTTTGGCTGCACATTTTCTCTCAAGTAAACCAAGAGCTTCTCCTTCAATCTCAAGTGTAAGAGTTTGAAGATTTTGCAAAATCATTCAAGATTTATCCTAATAGTTTAAACTTTAGGTGATTCTTGAAATTATTGATTCAAGGGGTTACCAAGAATCAATTTTATCCTCTCAGGTCTCCTCCATTTCTCTCTTTATTTCGGTTGATCTAAGGGTTCTTAGAACACCAACAAGTAACAAGATCTAAGTTGGATCTTATATGCATCAACTTGGTATCAAAGCTTAGGTTGTATTAATTTGAGTCTTATATTGTCTTCCTATAAACCTTATCTAAAACAAACACACACACACACACAATTTCTAAGCTGACCACCCCCTATTTTCTTGAAACCTATCCCATTTTCTTCTTCTCTTAGTCAAATCATTTTCTCTCCTTAACTTTCTTAACCTTAAATGGGAGACCTTCCTTTACCAAGAAGGTTGAACCTTGAGGAAACAGACGACTTAATAATGGATAAAGCCATTGAGTCTCTTCAAAATGATATGGGAAGAGTACTTAATACCTTAGAAACATTAATCCCTAATGTGGCCTGATATCAACCAAAAAAAATGTTCTCATTTTGTGAGTCGTATGGAGATGTCGAGCATATTGGAAGTAAGGATGGAGAAGACCCATCCTCAATTGAGTCTTCTATGGATACGAGGAGGAGGAATAATAAAAAAGAAGAAATTTTTCATGATGTTAGGGCCGAGGTCTCGGAGTTTTAAGGCAATCACAATCCCGAAGAATTTCTAAGGGAGTTGAGGTGTAGTAGGTTATTTGAGGCCATAGGCTATTCTGACTCTAAAACCTTTAATGTGTTGGGAGAATGTAGTTTGTAAGAGTAAAAAAAATTAAAAGTTAGGTCTTGGTTGAAAATGAAGAAGTTGATGAAGGGGATATTCCTTTCCTTCCTCCTTATTTCACTTAAGACTTGTAAAACAAAATGTCATCTTTAAAACAAATACCATTGAGTGTAGAGGATTACATGAGAGATTTAAAAAAAATCTATATGAGGATTACACATTTAATGTGAGAGATCTACTTCCTTCCATTCATGATGAACCATTGAAAATAAGGAGGCTGCTTTTCAAAAGGGAGAGGATGATGCAGGAGCATCATTATTTTATGATCACAATCTCATCATTAATTTTCCTAATTTTAAGAGCCATGAAACTCTACTTACTTGAAAAAATTAATTATTTAACATAAACTTGCCATGCAAGCTATACAATCCATGAAAACCTTGCCAAACATCTCCTTTGTACCGTCCACAAATAAACCAAAAAGAAGGCACCTAAGCTCACATTTTTTCCAAGTTTTCCCCATATTTTTATCCATTTTCACTTAATATTTTTAGCCCTAAAATCCATTAAAAAAACTCATCCCATATTCACCCTTGGAAACCACACAAATCAACTACAAGTCCTCTTATATTGGATGCCAAGTCACTTTTAGTACTTGGGAAAGAACAAGGAAGTCTAAAAGACATTGATTACTTCTTTTGTTACTTCCAAGATTAAAACTACCTTTTTATCTTTCCTTTTGAGTATTATGGATGTTATATGAATTAGAACATGTGCTAATGGGGGAGGGAAACTCAAAAATATACTCAAACTTCCACCCCAATGACCAAAACACATAGGTTGGAACTTAGGTAGATTTTATCCTTTTTTAAGCTCTAATCACCTGTATTAGTTGGACAATTTGTAACCTTTAATCCTAATATTTTTCTATAATTATCACGAATAGAATGAAAGAAGGAAAACTCAACTTTTAGCTAAAATTTTCTCTCAAGTATATCGAGAGCTTCTCCTTCAATCTTAAGTGTAAGAGTTTGAAAATTTTGCAAAAATATTTCAATATTTATCCTGAGAATTTAAATATTAGGTGGTTTTTAAAAGTATTGATTCAAGGAGTTACCAAGAATTAATTTTTATCCTCTCAAGTCTCCTCCATTTCCCTCTTTATTTTTGGTTGTTCTAAGGGTTATTAGAACACCAAAACTTAGCAAGACCCAAGATGGATCTCATATGCATCAGTAGGATTCAATCATCTTGGAATTTTAGATGTGGGACTTTGATAGGAATCTTGAGGCAGTTGATTTCTTGAGGACAAGGAGGATTAAAATGGGTGTGTACTTTCTTTGGAGATCAATAAATGCTCGATGGTTTGGTCATAATGCTCATGGAGGACCGTTGTTTTTCTAAGAGGACTTCAAGATGATGCTTCGAGCATGATTCAAGCCTTAGATACTTAAGATAGATGATCTTAAGGAGTTCATGTAGTTGACCCAAGGGAGTCTAACGGAGTATCATGCACATTTCATATATTTGTTGATGTTCACTATAGGCACAGCAGCGAGTGAGGCTTCTATAGTCTTCTAGTTTGACTAGAGATTTCTTTTCAGCATTTAAAAGATGATGGGTGTGGTGGTATTCCACAATCTATCCATATTGCATGAGTGGGTGTATGTTACCGCTACTATGCTTCAGGAAGGGGCTTCCTATATAGGCAAGAAAAATCATGAGACATAGGGTTTTAGGGGAATGATTCACCATTGCAATGGCGAATCTCTAAATTATCATCCTAGGGAGCCAAGTGGGCAAATGGGACATTTGGGATCACAGATACATTTTTTTTATTCATTGATGTGGTTTAAACCATCCAAGGCGAGATTGAGAAGTCATATTAGTCATATCCAAAGTTTGTGGTCATATGGGTCACCAAATTTTTGAGTGTCAACAATATAAGGGCTAGTATCAGCCACAGTGACCACTTGTACTACAACAATAGGCATACCAACAATATATTTTTTATCCAACCCAATAACAATAGAGGGAACCTACCCCAACTAGTGTATAACCTATGGAGGCAACATAGAGGCCACAAAGGTCTTGCCTATTGCTTCAAGGAGGAGGACAAGCTTAGAGTTTTAGAGGATATCATAGAGGATACTAGAGAGGGGAGTAAGATGGATGCATGAAAGTCATAACACAGATATAGGTAAATCAATAGTTGGATGTATTTATTGCTATGTTTTTCATCCTATCTTTACTAATGCATGTAATATTGTTTCAAGCTCTTGAGTTTCATTTCCATCTGCCGCTTTTGGTGTTAGAGCTACTTTGTCTCCATCTGGTAGCTTATCTATATATGTTGCTTTGTTCTCTCAAGATATATTGAACTATACTATAATCTACTTAGAAGTGGCCTTAGAGATAATTGGGCTAGAATTATTTTTTTGATTTGGTTGAGATGGATCTTCAATACTTTGATGTGATTTTAGGGATTGATAAGTTGGGGAGATGACAAGCTTTGATAGAATATATGCAAAAGTGAGTGTTGTTGCGGGGACCTTAAAGTGTTAGGGGTTCTATAGGAGATGAAATTCTAGGTCTACGTCATACTATTTATTCATCAGTGTAGAGAGATTACCTAATGTACTCATGTAGCATTTGAGAGTTGAACGCTAATGTATCACCTTTGAAGGATATTATGATCTATTGAGATTTTCTTGATATTTTTCTTCATGAGATATTGGCAATGTCGCTAATACGCATGGTAGATTTCACCTTTGTGTTCGTACCAAGAGCTAAGGTTCTCTTGAGAGCACCCTATAGAATGGCATTGATAGAGTTGCATGAGTTAAAGCCACAGGTGAAGGGGAAAATGTCTCACAAATAAATCTACCCAATTGTGTCTTCCCACAGCTAAGGTTCAAAAACCTTTTTTATAACTGCAGGGAACCAAAGTCTTCTTAAAGATTAAATTGAGGTTGGGGTATCATTAGATACACATCATGGAGCCAAACATCATGAATACAACTATTAGGACACATTTTGAGCACTATTAATTCATAGTGATGTATTTTGGGTTCACCAATTCGCTTGTCATATTTGTGGATTTGATGGTGATGATTTGTCGACTCTACCTCAATCTCTTAGAAGTGGTGTTCATAGATGACACCCTGGTTTACTCATAGAGTAGAGATGAGTATGAACATCATCTCTACACTATTTTATCACTCATTAGAGAGCACATATTGGATTTCAAAATATTTAATTGTGAGTTTTGGCTTCAAGATTTTACATTTTTAGGAAATATGGTGTTATTCAGAGGAGAAGTCATGGACATGATTAAGCAACCAAAAACGTTCTAGAAACCCATGTCTAAGGCATCTAGCGATTGATCGTTAGCCTCACTTGGTCGATTAAATGTTGAGCGTTTATTTCCATTCTAGGTTTTCTTAATTTCTTTTGAACCTAAATAAAATCCTATGTTTAATATTTTTATAAATATGGGTTCCTTGGTTAACTCCTCACCTTTCCCAAAATTTTCATGATTTTTGGGAAAATTTTGATTAGTTTCCCAATTTATTAGAGATTCTATCTTAGGTAAATTATATTTAATAATTTTTTTACTTTCTTAGATGCAAGGGCATAAAAATTTAGATCATGCCATGCCCTTGATCACTCAACTAAAAATCTATTCATAATCACTTCCATTACCTTCCACCAACTCTCTTACACTCTCTCATCTATGGCATTCAGTACCATCACTCCTCTTGCTTTCAAACTACCCCTCCATATAGCTTTTCCCTCTCTCTCACCTTGTTCAAAAACCATAAGTGGGTGTATCTCCTTTGGTTGATCATTCTATACCAAAATTTCTACACACCAACTTTACTATTTCCTCTCTCATCCCTTTTTTATTTTTGTTAGTGTTTTTCTTAACTACCAATTGGTATTAGGCCTCCATGTTCATATACTCTTTGTTATTTTTCATCCTTTAAATTATAAAATATAAAATCTTAACTCTTTGGTGCTTCTTCTAAGTAGAAGAGAGTTATAATAACATAGATTGGCAAAGGCATGATTCAAACTTATTAAAGGCTCCGTTTTCAAAATCTAGAGGGCTGGTTCTCTTTCCTTTCATTTGTTCTTCTATTCTAACCCTAACTATATTTCCTTTATCTAATTCTTATATTCTTGTTTTAGGCGATCAAAGGGTAGTTGTTTAGATGTAATTTGTTCTTAGAGACCGAAGTAGATTTTGGTTAGGGATGTAAACGGGGCGGGTATTACCCGAAACCCGACGGATTTTATCCGGCGAATACTTAAACGGATATGGATAAACGGATATGGATACGGATATTGAGGATAGAAAAAAATACCCGTTGGGTTCGGGTACGGATACGGGTATGCGATATCCATATCCGTACCCGTAACCATACCCGTATCCATATCCGTACCCGTTTACCCGATATATAATTACCCTTTTACCCTTAATTTTAAAATAAATATAGTATAAATTAAGGTTAAAATTGTCATTTGGCTTAACTATAAATGGGTTTATCCGTCGGGTAATGGATTTATCCGTTGGACAATATTCATTAACGGGTAAACGGATAATCCGTCGGGTAATGGATATCCAACGGATACGGATACGGATATGTCAACGGATATCCGTTCGGGTACGGGTACGGATTCGGGTACGAATTTTCTTATCGGGTACGGATATGGGTATGGTATACCCGACCCGAACCCGCCCCGTTTACATCCCTAATTTTGGTAATGATACATGTCTCTAGTTTAGGGATTTGTTCTTGATATATAATTCCCAAGTTATCATATTTTTATGCTATGTATCATGCTTAGGATTTACCTTTATTCACTCTCATGTATTGGATGGTAAATCTATGATTTTATGAGTTTTACAATTTTATATGAAATGTCTATTTTATGCCTTAATAGGCTTTGCCTTAATATCTCAAGCATGATGGTATATAATTTTGCATTAATATGTCCTTAATATCTCTCATGTAGTCAATTTTAGCTTTTGTGGAATGTTTTAATTGAACCTCATTACATTTCTAAGTTGCTATTAATATAAGGGTGGTTGTGTGTAATTTTGGTTAATTTTGGAGGCTTGTGTAATTTTAAAGATTATATAGATTTCTCGATTTTAAGGATAAATCTGGCCTCTTTGCAAGCTTTTGTAACTCTCTGCCCACACTAAGGCCATGTGAAGTTCTTTAGAGCTCTTTCAAGACTGATGACTGACCCCATACATTAATATGAGTCTTTTTTAGTAGGTTTTTTTATCAACTTAAACATATCTTAAAAAAATTCCAAGGAGGGAACCCATAATTAAATTATTTTAAGTTAATCACACTTAACTATGAAATTCTTTAAGGAAAAGTTTTTTGAAAATAAGACATAACTTGTTGATATAGGTGACCTATCCCAAAAATAATCCCGTTAGGCGACCAACTAACTTATCCAAATTTATCTCATGATCGCGTTTTTTCTCTAGTACTATTTTGTAACACCCTAACCTCACTAGGGACAAGGTAGTTATTTGGAGGGATTTCATGATTGATAACTAATCCCACAGATCAATACAAGCATTTTTAAGAGCTTTTAGGGGGAAAATAGTAAATTCTAGGGTGTTACAAGGGTCATCAATTCTAAATGTATTTTAGGTATCTACTCATGTCTAGTGTGGGGTCAGAGTATTACAAAAAATCTCTCTCTTCTCTCCACAACCTTGGTTGGCTACATCTTATGGTGAGCATGGGCCTTGTTTTGATTTAAAACCATTTACTCTCTTTTGTGTTTAATGCTCTCTCCTCTCTCTTCATAAATGTTTGCTAAGTAATAAACACACATTTCACTCCTCCATACCTATAGGTTGAGCCTTTCATACCTCCTCTTCATTTATTTTACATAATTCCTCTTTTATATTCATTTTTCTTAACTCTTAATTACTTTTCTTAAGTTTATAGTGTGTTAATATCTAATGAAAAGAAGAATAAAGGCTTTGTAAGTCCTACTCAAAGTTCATCCATTCAAAGTGCAAGGGTTATTTTTATTCTCTTATATTTTCTACTAATTTTTCTTCTACTTCAAAATTTAAAGAATTTCTACTAAACTTATGTTAATCTTTGTTGAAGTTGGGTTCAAGGCTTAGAGGGTGGTGCTCAAGTTTATCTCATATTTCTTTCTTTTGCTATTTAAAGCTTAGGCCCTAGATAATATAGTATTCTCTTTAGATATAGAAATTTATGTGCTAAGTGTTTTACTTTCTTTTATTTTCTACAAGCATGTTAATACTTTTTTTAAAGAAAAACATGAAAGTATGAACATTGATTTTAAGCACGTGTATTATGTTAAAATGTGAAAAATAAGCATGCCATATATTGTGTAGCTAGGTTTCAACCACCTTGAGTGGTGTATGTTTTTGTTTTGTTTTAATGTTTCTCGGCATGATATTAGTCTTAGTAGTTAATTGTGAAATAAATGCATGTGATGCTATGGAACATGTTAAATGTGAGCCACTCTTTTTTCCATCTATTTGAGTGCAAGTATGTAAATTTATACTTTAAATTTTGACACATATTTTGGCATTACTCTTTCTCTATTCTAAGTTACCTCTAAATGTAGCCATTTGGTCTCAGTCATCTACTTCTCTAAGTCCTTCTACATCTTAGAAAATTTAGTAGCATACCCTAGTATTTTGTTATTAACATCGTTATTCAGTTTACTAAGGGTTCTGATTTTATTCCACAGTGATGTGTTAGAGTCAAACAAATGTCGCATATTCCTGGCATTAGCAATTCATTTCCTTTTTTCTAAGGACAGTTGATATGTCCGTTTATTTTCATTTAGCAAACTATCTTTCAGACCAGTTACCTGAGTTTTCAACTACTCTATCTTAACCCAAACTAACTTCTTTTCTCTTTGGAGATTATCTTCCAAGATAACTACTCAAGCCTTAAAAAAGTCAGTATCAATCGAGGTGGATTTCAAGGTGCTTCTCTTGACCTCCAACTCAACCACTTTAAATTCCAAGGATTTCTTCTCAACTTTTGTTGCTGAGTTGCTAGATTGAAGATCTTTATGTTCCTTCTTTAGCAGGCAGAATTGATTTCCACTTCGTTAAAATCTAGCTAAGATTTTTTTCCACATTTATAATGGCTGCAAATATCATTAGTACAGGTGTTAGTATTTAGAACAAGGTTATCCCATATATAACACATACAAATTAACACTAACTTGGAAGAAGAAATTTAGGTCAACCCTCAGCATACTTATCATTTTAAAAGCACCCACTACCTCTTTATCTTAGGCTGACTCCAAGCTATTAACCCATAAAGCTTCACTCTTAGGCTAGCAGACCTTGTAACACTAGGGACAACTTTCCTACGCCCCATCACACCATATTATCCCTTTTCCCTTGCCCTCATTTCACTTCTTTATATAGGGGCCTTATAGTCAATTTTTAACATGAGAAATCATTATATGCCTTTCCAATTTTTTCTCCCATCTATTTCCTCGTTGTTTTGTTTTCCCCTCAACACCTTACTGGTGATTCTCCCTACTTTAATCCTTAAGAATACATTAGTTTACAAAACTTACTCAGCACTTGCTTTTGCCACAAATGTATTACATGAATAACGAAGGGTCCTAATAGGTATAGGTTTATGTGGAAAATTTTTAGAAAATAAAATGTGTGGAGCTCAAACATACTAAAATGGATAAAATAGCTAAAATCATCTAATAGTATAAATCAAATTTCTATAATTTAATGATTTATAAAGAGTTGATGAACCAAAATTGAAAAAAAAAAAAGAGTTTGTAAGCTTAGAAATAATTTTAGAATGAATTAAAAATTATGGATGAATTGAAAATATGAGAAAATGATTAAATTAAGAGAATAGTGGGAGATACAACCTTTTACAGATAAATTAAATAAAGTGCGGAAGACTTGAATCTAATATGAATAACCAAGAAATCAATATTAATAATTTTAGAAATGAGCTACGAGCCTACTTATACCGTGATTAGGGTTAGGGTAAAACAAAATATACAATAAATCACTCTTATTGGTCTGTCTAAATTATATGCAAATAACTTTTATTTTTTCGTACAATTATTTTAAAAAAATTAAAGATAATAATCTATTATTCTACTTTAATTATATGTCACACACGTGCATACGATAAATCCCTCTTGTGACGCAACTATCACACACGTGGTCGAGTTTGAATGGCTAACTTGATCATTCAGTCCAATTCAAAATCAACTGTGGTCTGTAATTATATATATGATATCGTCTTTTTTATTGGGTTTAGCTTTTGTCTAGTGGTATTTTCTATCAAGAAAATAATAAAATTTGTTTATTTTATTGGTTTGTCTTATCTACCAACCTATTTAAAAAATTGTTAAATAGATTGTAATATATATATATATATATATATATATATATATATATATATATATATATATATATATATATAAGAGGGTTTTATTTGAATTAATTTGAAAAGTCATGATTGTTGAATTGGTGCCTTTTCATTTGAATTAATTTGAAAAGTCATGTTTGTTGACTTGGTGCCTTTTCATTTGAATTAATTTGAAAAGTCATGATTGTTGACTTGGTGTCTTTTCATTTGAATTAATTTGAAGAGTCATGATTGTTGATTTGGTGTCTTTTCAAAGAGGCTTCATTAACTCTATAAATAGCCCCCACCATCAACCGGAAAGATTAATTTTTGGAAAATTAGATTTTTTCAGAAATTCCAATAGCTCTCTCTCTCTCTACTTTTCCGATTCATATATTCCTAGTTGAGTACAAGCATAACGTTGCGTTCGTTGGAATCCTATTAGATTAAAGTGCTACATCTGATAGGAACGAAAATCCGTTCTATCCTGGAAGACGATTGTTCACAACCTTGAGCACCGTGTAAGGGAGCAAAATCGTCTTAAGGACACATCGTGAATTCGGTGGGCTCGAATAAATTATTTCTGATATTTTTTATTATATTTCTATACTATACACCCAACAAAAATCTTCTACAAGCCTAAGGCTATTTGCAAATAAGGCATTGCAGAAGAGGTAATAACCATATATTTGGAGTTAATCTCCAGAGGCAGCGGAGATGGACCTGACAATTTTTGAGTTTTAACTTTGAAAGCTTTTTTATATGTTTGATGGATAAGGAGACAATGCGAGAACATCATTTACAAAAAGGAGAGAAAATGCTTTCTTTCTTTATTTTTGTGTAAAATGATATGGTAATTTTAATAAATAAAAAAATCATATGTCCAAGAGTATTATTAAAACTACATTTAACTTACATAAAATTTTATGTAAAATACATATAAATTATGTATAAAGAAGATATGCCTAAAGGCCCTAAATTATGCACTATTTTAACCTATTTTTACGGGATTTCTCTAATTTTATGATAAAAGTCATATTCATAAAGAATAAGTAAAATAATAAGAAACACTACAATAATTTTAATGGATAATGTTTTCTTACTTTCTCTGTTTACACAATATATTATCATTCTTAAACGGAGGACTAGAGTAAAGTTTTGTGAATATATTAGATAAAATATTTGGTTATCTTTCCCTACATTTTATAATAGTATCTCATGTAATCATGTCTCGATAAACTAGCAAGACTTTGCCCGCACTATAGATAGTAATGTTGAAATAAAATAAAATATTTTATTATAAGTTGTGAAAAATTAATGATAATTAGCAGAAAAAAAATATGTCATGTTAGCTGAAATAAAATATTATTTAAAAATGGTTTAGGTATCTAACATCTATAAATTTTTATTTGAAAATTATTATGTTGAATAAAATGTAAAACGAAATAATATGCATTGATATTTTAGATATTTATTATAATATATATTTCTTGATAATAATTTATAAAAACATTTGAAAAAAAATTAATAGATTTGATTTTTTTTTTTTTTGAAATCATCAAATGAACAATTTGGTTTCCTCTTGTCAGAAGCCACTGAATCAGTATTCACCATTTTTTTTATCTGCATACTAAAAGTACCAAATTTCTTTTGAGGTGGCAATCCTTCACATTAAGGAGGTGGTTCAGGTTTAATTCCTAATAGTAATGCTGTTTGCCACCCCACCTCGCATCAATCATTACAAAGATGGAAACTTCGAGGAATTGCATGATGCGACGAGCTGCCATATAATCCATCAGCATGGACCCCAACTAGCCAGGCCCGGCGTAACCTTGGGCTTGTGATCAAACTGGCTATAGATTAGCTGCTAGTATATCACAAACATGGGATCGCTAATGAATTATAACGTCATGCCAAGGTGTAAAACAGACTTGATTAATTATCCAAACAATTAAAAAAAAAAAAAAAAGCTAAGAAACTAAAACACTTTTTCTCTCCGTTAACGTTGTAGTATCTTTTACTAATCACATTCACGTATAACGGACAAACATACATAGTACGATGACATGGGGAAAAGGTCTGGGCATTTCGGCTGGCTGTACGCCGAAAAAGAGTCCGGTAATAAATAAAGTGCGGTAAAAGAAAAAAGAATGATTACCAAATGAACAAAAGAATCGGAAAAGGCGATCCTTAAGCTAGGGCATGTAATTTTTTTTACTGGTTCGCATTATGAAATAAATTATGAATTATTTTATTATTACATTTTTATATTAAAAATAAAATTATATTTGAAAACTTAAAATATGCTTTTTTTTAATCTCATATTTTTCTCTTCTATTATATAAATAAAATTTTAAAACTATATTTATTAATTTATATATAAAAAATATAAATTATTAAAATAATTTTTTTATAATACCAAGAAAATAATATATATTTTAAAAGTCGTAACTTTTAAAACTTTCTTACTTTAATTCATAAATACATCTTGTATTAATTATATTTTTTTAATTAATATTGTAATTTAATTAATGAATACCAATAAGAATAGATGGTAAAATAGAGAAGAAGATATTTATTGCTTTGTAATTTTTTTTGTAAATAGTGTTATATTATAAAATAAATTTATATGAAAAAAAAACTATAAGTTATCCACCCTTAAACAAATGAAATATTAATTTTTATTTTAATATTTTTATTTAAAAGAAGTATTTTTTTTCTTTAAATATTCATCACTCATATTCAATAAGGATATAATCAACCATTTATATATTTATTTAATAAATATGTAATAAAATAATAAAGTATTTATTTAGAATCGAATGTAACATTTTTTTAGAACTTAGATGTACGTGCTTAAGTTAATACCATTTGTCATTATTTAGTGTTTAATCTTCTCTCGTGTTCCGTGTCCTTTGTCCTTCATTTCTTCTTGTTTTCACCCACCTTCCTCGTTTTCCACTCTCATTTATTCGGTACATTTTTCAACCCTCAAGCAACCATCATTCTGTTTTCTTTTTTCTCCAATGAACTCAATCTATCATTATTGGTTCAATTTGATGGACAATATTGATATACAACTAGTAATTAACTAAAGTACCAACATCACAACCGATAAAGTATATCTTGGTCATTATAGGCTAGTTCTCAGACACCGAAAGACTTAGGTGTGTGAGAGTCTCCTCCCTCTTCAATCAATATTATAGGATTTTGATGATAATTATTATCTACCTATGTGATATTTTATAGTCCTTTGCGGGCTTTCTACAATTTTTTTTTTAAAAAAAAGTACCAACCCTAAAAAAACCAATTTATTATATTTAAGTATATTTTTTGTTATTTATTTTCTTTCATATGCATTTTTTCATGGACATGCACAACTATAGGGGTTTTGTTAGCTAATAGAAAATTTTGACCAAAAAAAAATAAATCATGGGCGTCCAAACCATTTAAATTAAGCTCTAAACCATTTTTTGCATTATTCTTAGTTCGTACTATAATTGTCTCTCAATTTGTTTCTCATTTTCAACCAAAATCAATGTTATGATGGTTGCCTTTATTACGTAGGGAAGGGAGAGGATAAAAAACAGGAGAAGAGCGAGGGTGGAGAATCAATATAGTGGTTGAAAACTAGGGTCTCAGTATGTGATCTCTAGTGTCCAAATTCTCTCTCATGAGTTATACATACCGCGGTCTAAATGTTTTATATTGATTAAAAGGTACTCTATAAATATAAAAAAAATTCTATCATGCCTATTTTGATTCTATATTAATTATTAGATTAGGTCATATCCATCAATTGAGTATACTTTACTGATTTCATATTATACTATTACGTATTGCTGCTTGTACAAGTATTAACAATCAAAGGAAGATGATTAAAAATGATAAAAGTGTATTTAAATGTATAATCGTTTTGAATTTATTTCTATAAAGTTATAAATATTTTTTTTTATTTTTTATAAATGCATAAAAATTATATTTCGTTTCCAATAAGATATAATGTTTTAAAACTTGTAATGTTTAGATAATTTTAGTCATTTTTATTTATGGTTTGATGGAATAAAGTCTAGACATTTATGTTGTAGTAGAAATAGAGTCTAAATATTTATGTCTTAATAGAAATAAAGTGTAAATATTTATACCTTCATTTTTTTTAAACCATTTGTATTTTAATTGAAACAAAGTTTAAATGTTTGTATCTTTGTAAAAAAAAAATTATAAGAACAAACACAAAAAATGTATCTCTTTAAACATATTATGGTCTTCTAAAACATAGTTGGGATTGTGGTGAGACGTAATCTTTATTGATTTGATGCAATCTTGCTTTACTCACCAATGCATTTTTTATACTTTATTTTTTTTTATAGGAGTGCATAAAAGTTATGGAAATTTGATTGGTAATGTAAAGAATAATCACCTACGATCAGTAAAATTCTCACCAATACTAAGGGCATCTCTTATAAATATGAAAATTTCTCTAACATTATAAAATGTTAAAATTAACGAACATAAAAAAAATCTGAAAGAAACTTATTTAATTATATTTCTTTTTCTAAACAATTATTGTGTGTTGTCCTGAGGTATGATTATAACCTAAATTTATCCGGATTAGTTATAGGGCTAACTAGACTAGCTCCTAGATCTCCTATCAATACAATTTGTATTGCATACACCTGAGTGTATGCACCATATTCCCACATCATTTAAAAGAAACATATTCAAAAAAGGCAGGTGAATACAACATCAATTAGTGCAACTAAAATGAGTGGTTATAAGGGACAAGGGAGGTAAACATTTAGTATCATTAATAACTTCTACAAAATCAAAATTCTCACCTCTTCCTTCCTTCATCCTCTCTTCCAAACTTATTCATCCTCTCTTCCTTCTTCACTATATGTCGCTAAAGCTCAACATAATCTCTACAAAATGTATTAGGGATTGTTTGGTATGGAGGTAATAAGGATGTATGGAGGTAATAAGGGTGGAAAAAAATTCCCCTAATTTGTGTCTTTTATATTAAGTATTTAATAATAATAAATATATTTTTAATAAAATACCTATTTTATATCAAATTAAGATCTAAAATAGATATTTATTAGAATAAGAATATTTAATTTTAAATAAATTATATAAAATATATAAAATATAAGGATAATTTTTCTACTCCTATAACAAATGAGCACTTAATGTGAAGAAAAATCACACCCTTCTTATTATTCGATGGCATGGTCCACTAGTCCTAGAGAGAAAAAAAAGCAAAATTTATATCCCTGACACTAAAAGTTAAGATTAAATCACAAATTTGATGTTTAATCTTACATTGTTAATATAAAACATATGTCCATTTGCAAACATCATATTAACATCTTGCACTGTCTATGTTTATTTATACATGTTTATTTTACAAAAATTAACTTGGTCCACAATAATTGCAAGAGGAAGATGCTCAAGCTAAGGATGAAAAAAGCTAGAAACACCCATTTGCTATATTATGATCCTTTTACACTATATTATGTGTCATGCAATAGAAAATCTACATGTTCCATCATATATTGACCATATTAACCATCATAACCATATATATACATTCTCATCATATTAGCCTATATAATTGCCATATATATGGGAATAATGACTTAGAAAATATAGATATTAATCATAGGATCATACATGATAACCAAAGATATGTATATAATCACCAAAAAAAGTCCTGTCATAACAAACTTACTAACATATAAAAAATAACTACCATAGCACACATATGAGAATAGTCGCAACAAAATCCGTATATTGATCTACATAATTACCATATTACAACACATAATCACTAGAATAGCCTACAAGATCACCATATAAATGTACATAACCATTATGTTAGCCTATATAATCATCATATATATGTACATAATCACTTAGGAAATGTAGATACTGACCACATTATTAGATATGATAATTAAAGAAATGTGCATAATTACCAAAATGTCAAGTCATATCATAATAAATAGGCTAACATCTACAAAATGGCCAACATAGCATACATATGAGAATAGTTACGACATAATCACCATATTATCCTACATAATTTCCATATTTGCCTATATAATCACCATGTAAGAGCACATAATCACCGAGATATGTGACATGTAAAAAGTCTCTATTGTCTTATACAATAGTGTCTTTGTTTCTATGTTAATGTCCTATTTGTATGATACATAATAACCACACTAGGAGACATAATCGCCTGGAAAATGCACATAATCACCATAGTAGCTGACTTGATCACCATAGAATTATTGGAAAAAAAATTATAACAGCACACATAATCTCCATAGAAATTGACACCACATAGTGGTCAACACACACTATACAGATAAACATAATCACCCTATATATCAACATAATCACCAAAAAGGGTCATATAATAAACTTGGAAAATGTAGATACTAATAATGGTATGAAGCACAGTAACAAAGAAATATACAAAGTCATAAAAAACATAAGTCCTATCATAATAAACAAGTTAACATATGCAAAATTGCTACCTTCACAGACATATGAGAATAATTACAACATAATCGCCATAATAACCTACACGGTCATCATATTTACCTATACAATTACCATGTAAGAGTTCATAATCATCTAGATATTTGACATAAGTAAAAATTTCTATTGTATGATACAATATTATGTATGTTTCTATGGTAATGTCTTCTTTATCTAATTTACAATCACTCATTTTTCTTCTATATTACTCAAGCTAAATCTCAAGTAATGAAGAGGAAAGTATATAACAAGGATAGTGATGATGACATTCTCTTGAGTGATTTCATTGGTACTAATAAGGCAAGGAGAAATAATGATAGCTGAAGTTATAATAGTTTAGAACATGATGCTTCAACGGATTTTTTAGAAGCTTCATGAGATGATCCACCTTAATGCCGGAGAAAAATGTTCCAAAAAACACAACATTGAAGAAATCAACACAAAGCTAATAAGAAGAAGAAAAAAAGATCAAAGAAGAAAGGACAAGGACGTTCAAATAGTTCACATAATAGAATACCCAAATACTTGAAATGATAGACGTTTTTTTTAATTCATTGGATAACTAACTAACGAACAACAGTAAATTGCAGAGATAATAGGCTTTGGAGCCTTTCTATGTGTGAAAATCAATAAAGGGAATAAGCAAATTGTAGAGGGAATAAGCTGACTCTATTAAGTAGGGGAAGGAGAGAATAAAAAGGAGGTGGGGGAGTGAGGGTGGAGAATGAAGGCTAGGAGTGTATGATTAGGGTTTGAAGAGGATTAAGAACCTTGACCTACATGATGTGTTTATATGCTTCAATGTGTTCAATGCTTGAGAGTTAATCATAAATAAGATACTAATCACTTAAAGTGAAAAAGCACGCGAGTAGGGGTCAAGGTGATGTTTTTATATATTCCTTTCCACCAGAGAGAATAGTGGCTCGGGAGTATTCTACCTTGAGAAGGTGATGCTTTTAATTTTCATTCCACCGAAAAAGAATAGTGGCTTGGGAGTATTTTTTTTCGGAGAAGGTGTTTTAGTCTGTTTCATCGAATTAAGAATAGCGGGGCCCTTTCTCATCGTGAAATAAAAAAAATAACAGTATCACCTATGGAAAAGACACTAATGATTTAAAGTAAAAGAGTATGTGATTCAAAACCAAGGTGTTGTTTATATATATATCTCATTCCACCGAGGAGAATAGTGGCTCAGAAGCGTTCTGCCTCAAGAAGGTGATGTTTTCAGATCCATTTCACCAGATGATAATAGTGATTCAGATGTGTTGTCCCTAAGAAGATATTCCAAACCGTTCCACTGGTTTAAAAATAATGGGGTTCCTACACTTAACATATATATCTAAAATTGCATGAACATATTGTCATAAAATTTACAAAACTTTGGAAATACTTATACTTTGGAATATTTAATCTAAATATGAATAAAAATGGGATGTAACTATTTTTGAAATTTTTAAATAAATTATCATTTTAGGCATAATTAGCCCGTGAAGCTTAACTTTCTCTACACTAAACCTATCATAAATACCCCATACTTGTTCCTATCCTTCTAAAATTTTATAATTAAACTTGGATCAATTTTTTACCCATAGTAATGTCATTCAACATCCATCCCCTCTCTTTATATATTATTATTTTTAGATATTTTCATTATTAAAACCATTTAATGTCCTTTAATGTTGTAGACATCTATTTTAACCAAAAGTTTTCCCCACCAGTTTTTCCCATCTGATTTTAAACCATACTTTTCTCACTAAACCTTCCATATTCAATTTTTCCTCTTTCCTCCCTTGTTGAGCCTCCATTTCTTGATTTTCTTCTTAAATCTTGATTTAGCTCTTTATTGTTTTATTTAAGCAATTTAGTGTTTAAAATTAAATAAATTGAAGAGAATTATTTATACTATTCTCCTTAATTTCATAATTATATTCTAATGAGAATTAAATCTTTTTATATTTGTTCTTACTTTTTGCATTCTAGAAGTGATTTTAATATTTTTCATGGTTTTGTGTACAAGGTTTCCAAGGATGTGATCAAGCTTGATCTTAGTGGCTATTTTAGATGATATTGGAGCTTAGGATATAGTTAAACTAAATAATACTAAGAGTAAATAGGAACCAAGGTGTTAGCATGCTTTAATTTTTTTAAGTTGTGGAAATAACGTATTTGCCATTTTTTAGGGTTCTCAACCTATGGACATAAATTTTGTGTTTATGTGCTCTTTTGTGAATTTTGATGAATTAATTGGTTTACCAACCTTTTTTTTAGGTATGGTATCACATATTTAAAGTCTTGATTTGGGTTTGTGTAATTAAAGTTATGATTTAATCAAGTTTTAGCATGAGAAAATTATATTTCTATCCATCTACTTATGTGTTGCGACTTTCTTGGAATTGTTGGTGTTTAAATGGGTTCACAATATATTCAATGAATAGTATGCAAAGTTTGGATAGTTAGATATTTACATGTTAACAAATTCATATTTTTTTTTATATTTATAGGGTTTGGGGCATTATAGAACTTTTATATGAAAAACTAATTTATTAATTAAATTTCTTTGTTCTAGCATGTTAATTATTGATTAATTATGCTTTTAATTTAATTTCATGGTTTTTAAAACATGATAACTATTTTATTCATAATTTATAATTTTATGGCATATTATGGTTAATTTGGTAATTTAGTATCCAAAGGCCTTACTTAGATATTTATGGGTCAATGGGTGACATTGATCATTGACTCGACTCTTGAAATAGTGATTTAATGTGAATATTATATTTTAATAGTAATAAATTGATAGTTTTTAAATATAAACCTCTTGGTAAATTTCTACAAATTCTATTAATATAAATAAATTGATACTATAGAGAAGGTAAAGAGGAACAAACAAATGAGCGCGCCTCATGCACTAGGTTGAAGATTGTTTCTTGTGCCTCTTGCTCGGTTCCGGCCATGGCCAGAGGTAATCGCCGGAAGAAATCGATGCTGACTCCCACATCAACACCACAACCAAAATCCACCAATGTTACTCCTTCAATGCAGGAAAGTGAACCAAGGATGAATTCAGAAGTTTCGCCTAATGGAATTGTTCGTTAACCCTTGATTGATTCCCCTTCGAACCCATCGGACATGATGGTGCCTGAAAATGAATCCCTTAATTTGGATGAGATTCGTGACGATCCTAAACTTGATAGCACTGCTTCGACTACTTACTATGTTGATCTATTACCTCTTATGACATTAAGTTGGAAGGATATTATTCTCCAGAATATCTGGGAACAAACTGCCATGAACCTCTCATTCACGCCTCCTGAGATTGAGAATGGTGAGGCTACGGCTAAGCTACGAAGAGAGGAAATTGAGAAGGAGGAGCAACAATGGGTGCATACCCTTATAGGAATGGTTGTTGGCTTTCAACCTTTGCTTTCTCAAATTAAGAAATACATTGCTGATCATTGGACAGGTATCTCTGCTTTGCCCCAAGTCCTTCCCCATTAACAAGGATTCTTCCTCTTTTGATTTGAAACCAAGCAAGATTGTTTCCCTATTCTAGAGAAACCTTTCTGGTCCTTCGGTGTACGACCATTGACGGTTCGGCAATGGAACCCAAATGTTCCTTTTAATGAAACAGAATGAAGATGTATGCCCCTATAGATCACCTTACCTGGACTTCCTTTAGCCTGATGATCTACTGACTCCCTTAGCCGTATTGGAAGCTACTTGGGTGTTCCTATTTGTGCGGATATG
Organism: Tamarix austromongolica; assembly: GCA_039764185.1. Classification (NCBI taxonomy): domain Eukaryota; kingdom Viridiplantae; phylum Streptophyta; class Magnoliopsida; order Caryophyllales; family Tamaricaceae; genus Tamarix; species Tamarix austromongolica. The sequence continues at coordinate 77,274,886 of CM077818.1, read as the reverse complement.
GTCACTGCCACCAAAAGCCGTATCTCTTACCCACGATTACTTGTTGAAATTAATGTCAATTTACCTCCTATTGATTATGTTCTTATTGAAATAGGTTCTGACATTAGAAAGAAACCAATAGTGTATGATTGGAGACCTTATTTTTGTTCTAAATGTGACTCCCTGGGCCATGATATCAAATTCTGCCATAGGGGTATTACACATCCTCAGGACCAGAAGGTTTGGAAACTAAAATTAGGGACCAAACCTAAAGGTGTATCCTCACAACCAATACCACAGGAGAATAAGAAATTTGAGAACAATGTTTCAACCCAAATGACAGCTTTTAAATTTGATAAAGGTAAAGATATAATGGCATATCAGAATCTTGACGGTAATACTATTAGTATATTAGATACCTTGGAATTATTCAGCTTTTCGGAGAATAAACTTGCAAAAGGTGGAGGGGTAGGAAATCCCCCACCAGGAGGAACTCCCTCAACCTCGTCATGACCTCCCCTATTGTGTGGAATATCGGAGGTGTGAACGTGCCTCTGAAGCAAAAGACTATGTGTAAATATATGCTTTTGAAGAAATTTCCTTTAATTTGCCTTCTCGAAACTAGAATAAAGAAAGACAAGCTAGAATACTGTCATAAAAGAATTGCTTCTAATTATTTTTTGGCATCCAACCATGATCATCACAACAATGGTCGAATTATGCTACTTTGGCTCCCAGGCTCTCTTCACCTCCAGATTCTAGAAATGACTGATCAATTGATCCATTATGTAATTTTCTTTCTTCTTAGACAGAAGAGAATGGCAGTCACTTTTGTATATGCTTATAATTCAAGGAATGCTTGATATCCTCTATGGAAGGATCTTATCAGAATCAGTAGGACCATTCAACTGCCATGGCTTGTTATTGGGGATTTTAACACAATTTTGCATGCTAATGAGAAGATAGGAGGAATCCTTCACCAGGGGGAGATGGAGGATTTTAAAGAGTGTGTGCTTACAAGCGGACTGGGTTCTCTTTCCCTTGTTGGTTCCCCATCTACCTAGGGTAATAACCAAGACCCCCCCATATAGAGTTCACTGTCTACTTGGTAGAGGTCTTGGAAATAAGCATTGGTTTGATGCTTATGCTGGAGGTTACATCAGGATTGTATCTCATTCCTTGTCTAATCATGGATGCCTAGAAGTCTGCAATGTTGGGGTGGACAGTAAGGGGAAAAAATGTAACATCTCCAGAATTCACGGGTTTTTAATTTAATAAAAAGGGATCATAACACAAAAATAAGATATTTTAATTTAAGTGCTTCCATTTTTTTTAAAAAATAGTGAATTTTAAGGTGCTACAAAAAACCTTTCCAGTTTTGTAATTTCCTAGCCTTCCACCCTCATTTCCTAAACATGGTAAAGGAAGTATGGGATGCCCCAGTGTTTGGGTCCAAGCAATACCAAGTTGTCTAGAAATTGAAAAAGCTAAAAGCTACGTTCAAAACTTACAGTAGGAATCATTTTGGAAAAGTAACTAAAGCTGTGGAAAAACCAAAAGTGAATTGGAATGGTATCCATCAACTCCTTCTTACTAACCTTATGAATGCAGATCTTGTTAAACAAGAAAAAGATGCTCAAAAGCAGTGGTGGGATAAAAGTAAAATTGAAGAACAGTTTCTCTAGCAGAGAGCTAAAATCAACTATATCAAGCTAGGTGATAGAAATAACTCTTATTTTCATGCTCGTATTAAGGAAAGACAAAGTCTTAATTCTCTCACTTTGCTTCAAGATGACAGAGGTGTTCAGCTGCAGAAATAGGGGGAAATTAAAGCTGAGATCCAGAAATTCTATAAACTCCTATTGAGTACTACCAGCCCTAGATTATTAGCCATTGATATGCAAGTATTGCAACAAGGGCCTCCTCTTTCTCAGACTAGCAGATCTCAATTGATGCAACCAATTACTATCCAAGAAATCAAGTAAGCCTTATTTAGTATAGGTGATTTAAAAGCTCCAATATGGGTGATTTAATGCTTACTATGGCTATTCAACAGTTTTGGAATTCAGGTCATCTCTTAAGGGCTATAAATAACACTACAATTCATCTTATACCAAAGAAGAAAGATGATAGACATATCAGTGAGTATAGACCCATTGCATGCTGCAATGTTGTCTATAAAATCTTCTCTAAAGTCCTCATGAATAGACTCACTAGTATACTTGGGGAGATTGTGGACTGTAATCAATCTGCTTTTGTACCTGGGAGGTGGATTGGTGATAATATCATGTTGGCTCAAGAACTTCTTAGGAAGTATGGTCGAAAGAATATAAGTCCAAGAATGATGCTCAAAGTTTATCTTAAAAAGGCATATGATTCACTTGAGTGGCCTTTTATCCAAGTTGTTTTGCTTGGGTTAGGTTTCCCCCCTCATTTTGTGAATCTTATTATGCAATGTATTACCATTGTCCATTTTTCAATCTCTATCCAAGGTTCGTTGTGCAAACCCTTCCAAGGAAAAAGGGGCATCAGGTAGAGTGATCTGTCGTCACCTTATACTTTTGTTATAGCTATGGAATACCTCAATCGATTATTGCATACCTTATGGAGTTGCAAAGAGTTAAAAGCTCACCCAGAGTGTAAAGGTTCAAAAATCATTAGCTTGTGTTTTGCTGATGACCTTATTTTGTTCTACAAAGGCACTATCACCCCAGCCCAATGTCTCCTCTCAAAACTGGAAGTCTTTGGGAAACCATTAGGCTTGGTGGCCAATCCTCAGAAAAGTGAAGTTTATTTTGGAGGTCTTCCTACCTCCATCAAGGATTCTATCTTATCCCATCTTGGCTTCAAGGAAGGTGCATTTCCCTTTAAATATCTTGGCGTCCCTTTGAACTACTCTTCCCTCTCAATATCCTTCTATCAACCTCTTATTGATCGGCTCAAAGCTAAACTTCAATCTTGGACAAAAAAATATCCGAGCTTTGCTGGCCGAGTGCAGCTTTTACAGTCAGTAATCTTTGGTATCACAAATTACTGGCTGTAGGTTTTCCTCCTTCCTAAAGCAGTTATTCGTCAATTATATGCTCTTTGCAGGAAATTCTTTTGTTCAAATATGGATCCATTGAAGAGGACAGCTCCCATTGCTTGGTCCAAAATATGCCTCCCTAAACAAGAAAGGGGCTTAAATATAAAGCATTTAGGGACCTAGAATTTAGCATGCATTGCTAAGTTTTTTTGGAAGCTCATTGAACATAAAGAAAGTTTGTAGGTTAAATGGGTTCATGAAAGATACATTAGAAACATTCCTATATGGCATATCAAGTTATGACATGACTCTTCTTGGACTCTTAAACAGATTTTCAGTATGCAGAGGTATGGGTCTAGTTTTTTCACCTGCTGTTGCTCTAAGGATAAACTGACAATAAGCAAAGTTTATGATGCTTTGAGAGATCATTCCTCTCCTGTTCCTTGGTCTGATCTGGTGTGGAAACATCCGTGTATGTCCAAACACAAAATCATAACTTGGATGGCATGTCATAAAGGTTTGGCTGTTAAAACTAAACTACAGAAATGGCATATTATTGATGAGGTTATTTGTGCTAGTTGCTTACAGGATGTTGAGGATATGAACCATCTCCTCACTCAATGCCACTTTACCCGTATTATATAGAGATCTATGCTCAACTGGCTTATGCTTCCTCATTGGTTTTCTTCATGGACGAGTTGCTTATCTTGAATGATTATAATTACCAGTTCAGGAAGAGGTCGAAGTCAAATCTGGAGGGCTTCTTTTGTAGCTATTGTCTACCACCTATGGTGCAGCCGAAATGTAGTTATCTTTCAATTCAAGCAAGCCTTACCAGCAAGAATCATCCATCATATGATTGCTGAATTATTTGTATGTTTTAGCTCTATCAAGAACACCAATACTCAAAGGTATTTAAGACTAATTGATATATGGGGAAACTGATGTATTTTTGGGATTGGGGATTGATGGATTAGTGTTTTCCCTGTTATCTTAGTATCACATTGTTGTGGTGTCGTGGATTGGATGTACTTTTACTTTTTTTGGTAATCACATTACTTATTTACCAAAAAAAAATACTCGTTATGAATAGTAACTTCTTTAAAAGGGTGGACAGGCTTTTTTTAGTAGTGATTAATAGTATATATGATAAATAGATAAATTCAAAGTGAAAGTGTATATTTAGAATTTATAGAATACTTTACCCTTGTAACAAATATTACAAATGTATCCCATGAGGCACTTACTATAAAGTTAGCATTAGTTTGACCACCGAGTGTTAAATTAAATAATGTTAATGTCTTGTATGTTAGTTAGGCTCGTTTCTATTTTATAGGTGACTTACAAACCCTATAGGGGGTGTGCATATTTAAGGATAGGGTGACCATAATAGTAGGAAGATCCATATGCCATCTACACTTTGGATTAAATATCTGATGCCCATGTAACACAAGAGATAATTACCTAAAGCCCTTTAGCATGGGAGATAGTTACATGATGTTCATGAGGTATAGTAGATAAATTTTTCTATGTTTAAGTTGCCTAATGCCCATGAGGCACAGAGGAGAAATGTTCCACGTTATTAGTGAAAAGTGTTACTCTAGTAGGAGCATGATAAAATGCAAAATGTTGTGGATTGTGTGATAAAATAAATAAGGAACATAATAACTAATGGCCTTTACATATATGTGTATTCCATAATATCATTGTTTAGTATCATACTACAAGGTTTTCATATTATTCTAAGTGTTTATGTGATTCCTAGGGTTTTGATGAATAGTGTGAATAGTAAATAATAGTTCAAATAGTGGAATTTCAATAAATATTATAATGATTCATGTTTTAGCATACTTTCATACATTATTTTACTTATACATGTTTCAATGTGTCTTATGTGTTGCTTGATATCTGCTTTTAATAGATTTAGTGTACGTGGTATGTTTGTTGTACTAACTCTATAATTGTTTCCCTTTTTCAAATATTAGTGGAATACGTTGTGGATTTGTAGGGTTTGTATAAGGGTTGGACTTAGAATAGGAATATCATATTCATCATGTTGATATGTATTTTAATATTTGAATATGGATAGTTGTAATCTATTTTTGTACCTAAACTTATAAGTATCTCCTTTTTTTTTACTACATTATATTACATATCTATCTCTCTATTTCATAGTTCTATTTATCATATTCTTTCACTAATTTTTTAAGCTTATATCAATATAGGATAAGGTGACAACTACACCTAATCTTTAAGGGTATAAGTTAATATTTTTTAGCCTCACACTCAGCATAGTTTAGGTATTAGCTACACCTTCTCTATATTGGATACGATGGCAATACCCGTGTATTTATGGTTAGCTTCCACCACGAAAAAATTTTGTATTTATGGTTAGCTTCCACCACGAAAAAATTTTAGGTTGTAAATTTTACGGGTATTACAAATATCATCATGAGAAAATTTTCCCACCTTCTGAGAAGGATTTGGAACTCTTGTTAATTATTTTTGTAGGTTGTTCTGGAGGACTGCAAAGATCTACCCAAACACCCTTTCCCAGTCTCCAAAGACTACTTCCCCACCCCTCCTCTTTATCACAACCATCATATCATAAATCAAGATCAAGAACGTAAAGCATACTTAACAAAAATAGATACAAACTATCTTAAAGACGACTACATTGTAAGACATATGACCCATATACTATATGCATGGGCACTCACCCCACCTCAATACCCTATATAACCATGCAATCCAAGGTTGCTTTAATTGTTGTCCTTGCTTGACCATACTACCTACAATTTTTTTTACCTTACCATGCTAGCATTGTTTGTGAATTTGATTCAATCTCAATGTTCAAGTGTCGTATCCAACCACTATGCATTGTGAGTAAGATGACCATGTGGGTCATAATAATCTCAACTTCAATTATCTCCATCATCTCAATGGGGAAGGAAAAAAAACATACATAAACATCAACCATGTTAGTCATGTAAAACACCTCCAATACTAGCTTTCATTGAATCCTTGTAGATAGGTGCATTAGTGTTCCACTTAACCTAGCCTTAGTTTGGCAAACACTACTCAACTGCTATAGTTTATGTCTTTGTGCTCACTTGATGACAAAAGTAATTCAACAACCAACCATGTTCATGAACCACTTCATACCCTGATATGGGAAAAATGGGTGGTAAGCTTATTAATACATTTTAGTTTTATATAATTATTATTATAATTTTATAAATATAATATTTTGTATTTTATGTATACATTAATCCTTGGTGTGGTTCATATTAAATTAGATATAAAGTTTGGCCATAAATTTTATATTATATGGTAATGTGTTAGTAATTAAGTCTAACCTATATCTTTCTATCTAATTCTTGATGGTAGAATTAGAGTTGAACAAGTATGTATGTATGTAGGCATGTGTATGGCACATGATACAAATATAAAGGAGATAATTAATTTAATTATTAATTAATTAATTATCTCATATTCTATTTTAAAAAATGGAGCCAAAATTTGGTTATTGAATCCAACTATGCGTGGGGCATTAGAAGGGGAAACAATATTGTGCACATGTATTCAGTAAAATGAAGAATCGCTCTTCATATTTTCCATATATTACAAACATACATACGTGCGTGAATAAGAGAAATAGGGTAGATTTGCTTCTTCCATTTTTTTATGAGATTTTTGTGTGAAATTGAAGAAGAAGAAGAAGAAAGCGGGTCCCTATTCCCATTCCTTATGAGAAATGTGCACCATCTAGTTTAAGAAAAAAGGGATTGTAACTGATGAATTATAATATGTTTCATTATCAATTACATTTTTGGTGTAATAAATTTCATCAATGGCTTGAGATACGTCTTTAACAACCCTAAACAAGCATAATATAATCTAATTCCACATATTGAATGCTTGTATTGTGTGTTAGGGTTTTGCACATTTATCATTGAATTGTGCATGAATTGTATGTATTAATTATTGATTATAACTTGTGAAAATAAATTCCATCTTACCTTTGGTATCGGAGCCTTAATAGCCCATGTTTTGATGGAATTAATATACAGTTTCATTATCTTTTATATATGTATGTTTTGTTTGGTCATATTTCACAAAATAGCATAACTGCCCTTCGTTAATAAGAAACACTGAGGGTCATGTTTTTTTCTCAAACTCATAACAATCCTTGGAATTTAGAGAATACGAGCGTGTTTTATTAACACGGGTGCCCCATGTTTGATGGGTTTTCCATTTGACTTTTTTTCACTTATGGTTTTGTTCTCGTGTATATTAAGGCCACGTCTGGAGATGTTTTGATTACATAAAGTATGTATTAGGTGTGATTAGCATGATTAAAATAATTAGGACTTAGCCACAACAATCCTACTCATAGATAATCATGCATTTAATTGTTTATTTGATCACACCTAAATTACATAATACTAGTTGCAATGTAATACACATATATAATGAGTGTAGTTCCACAGGACCATTCATTAGCATATCCAAAGTATATTGGATTAGAATATTGAGTTATTATTCTCAATTTGCTCACAACGATTAAGGGTTATTTGGTGACTTAATAGTTTTAATATTAAGTTGCATGAGTCTATTTAAAATACATACTTAGCCCACAGACAATTTAAATGTATTTTGATTCATGCTAATTGCCTTTTGACATGCTATACATTGGTAAAGCATGCATACATGCATTTTGGCTTCAAATTGATCATGAGCATGAAGGTTCAAATTTTGCATCAAGCTATCTTAGTTTATATTCGATATTTGATCTTAACGTTGAGGTCCCTAAGTTAAAATGGGACAACTATAAGATTTGGAAGGATAAAAATTATCCTAAAGCTTAGGTTCTATGATATAGATGAGACTATTAAGTATCTAAAACCTATGATAACTTAAGAAATCATTAATGACTAAAAGGTTGCATATGAGCGATAGGTAAAAGTCAATCACATAAGCTACATGTACATAAAGACTAAGATGTATTCTTCCATTAGAGGCTCAATTGATCATCATAAACATGTCAATGAATTGCTAAGGGACATTGATGAACAATTTATTCATTCAAACAAGGCCTTAGCTATTTCTTAATAATGAAAATTTCATCCATGAAGCTCACTACTTTCAAGGGTGTGAGTGAGTACATCAAGAAGATATAGGATTTAGCAACACAACTCTTCTAGTTGTTAACATGCCAGATGCCTTACTGGTTCACTTCACCTTGAATATGCTCCTAAAGGAATACACAACATTTGAAGTCGCCTAAAACACAAAAGGAGAAATGATCAATCCATATATTAATGGCAATATGTGTACAAGAGGAAGAAATACTTTTGATGGATTAATGAGAGATTATGATGATGAAAACCAAGAATAAGAAAAGGAAGAAGAAAATAGGCCAAAAGGATAACCCCAGGGTAAGATAATGAAGCAATATAAGTGTTTCTTCTATAAAAAGAAAGGATTTATGAAGAAGGATTATGCTAGGTACAAAGCCTAACTTGTGAAGAAAGGTAATGCAATCTCTTTGGTATATTTTGAATCTCATACAATGGATATAAATCATAACACTTTATGGATTGATTTTGGTTCTATAATCCGTGTTTGCAATTTCTTGTAGGTTATGGTAAGGATAAGGGAACCAGTGAGCAATGAACAAAGTATTTTTACCAGTAGTAAGATACATTCAGTTGTTCATAGAATAGGATCGTGTAGCACAGTGCTCTCTAATGGTCATGTGTTAATAATAGAAAATACATTGTATGTTCCAATTTTTAGTATAAACTTGATTTCTATTTCAAGACATATGTTGTTTGGATACTCATTTATTTTCAAAGACCATTAAGCTACTTTGTTTTATGAAACAAATCCTATTGGGTATGGTACCTTGTTTTAAGGTCTTTAATATATTGATTTAATGCATAATGATTTGAATATTGGTTCAAAAACATGTGTTATGAATGAGGACTCATCAGTGCTCTGGCATGGTAAAATATGTCACATCTCCATTGAGAGAATAAGGAGATTGGTAAATGTTTGATTACTTGGTTCTTTAGATTTTGCTAACTTTAGCACTTTTATACATTACATAAAGGGCAAACAAACAAGTCTAATAAAGGTGTCAATAGAAGTTCTCAAATACTTGAGATTAATCATATCGACATATGTAGTCCTGATATGGACTTACATAGTCAAAAATATTTCATCTCATTCATTGATGACTACTTATGATACATGTATTTCTACTTGTTTAACAATAAGCATGAAGTGTTAGATGTTTTTTAAGTGTTCAAAGTTGAGATGGTGAAACAATGTGATAAGAAAATTAAAATCACTAGGTCTGATAGAGGTGAAGAGTAGTATAGGAGGTACACTTAGGATGGACAAACATCTAGTCCATTTGAAAATTTTATTCAAGAGAATTGTATAGTTGCCTGATATACTATGCCGGTTCAATAGACTAGAATGACGTAGCGAAAAGAAGAATCAGAACTTCATTAGATATGATGTGGAGTATGCCTAGAAACTTTAATATTCCTATATCTTTGTGGAATGAAGCACTTATGATGATGATATATATTCTAAACCGAGTTGCAACCAAAGTGGCGTATAAGACACTATTTGAGTTTTCTAAGGGTTGGAAACCAAGTTTAAAACATATGTGAGTTTGGGGATGTTCGTCTGAAGTAAAAATTTATAATCTATAAGAAAGGAAGCTTGATATAAAGACCATTAGTGGGTATTTATTTAGATATGCTAAAAGGTCTAAGGGTTATAGATTCTATTTTCCATCAAATAACACTAGATTTATGGATTCAAGAAATGCCAAAGTTCTTAAACATGACTTAATTAATGGGAGCGATCATATTAGGGATTTATCTCTTAAAACTACTTATTCAATAGAAAAAGCTTCCACTTCATATGATAGAGTGACTTTTGATCTTTGTACACTTTCAATTCCAATCATGATTGAACAACAAGTCAATGATACTCCATAGGATGCTGACATAAATCTGGTAGATTAGGTTGTTTGGGAACTTCCTATGGTTTTTGAACAACTAGTTATTAAGCAAGCTCCTCTAGAGGATACCGGGCCAACTTTAAGAAGATCTATTAGAGAAAGAAGGTCATCTATACCTAGTGACTATTATGTGCACTTATAATGCAGTCTAGTTGTGACATTTGTGCTATTAATAATCCTAAAACCTTTTCACATTCTATGAATAGTTCAAAATATGAGTTATGGTATAATGACATGAAGGAAGAAATGAATATCATGAAGGTCAATGAATTTTGGGACCTTGTACAGTTACCTTATAGGGCTAAGCCTATTGGTTGTATGTGGGTATTTAAGACCAAGAGAGACTCATCAAGGAACATTATAGGTACAAGGCTCGACTAGTTGCTAAGGGGTTCACTCAGAGTGAGGAAGATGACTACAAGGAGGCTTTTACTCCTATATCTACTAGGGATTCCCCATAAATAGTTATGGAATTAGTCGCCCATTTTGATTTTGAGAAACAAAAGATGGATGTGAAAATGACCTTTTTAAATAGTGAGCTTGAGGAGGAGGTATACATGAAACAACCTGAAGGGTTCTCTCTCGTGAAGGTAACAAACTTGTATACAAGCTTAAGAAATCCATATATGGATTGAAACAAGCCTCCCAACAATGATATCTAAAGTTTTATGGTGTCATTTCTTCATTTCGATTTGAAGATAATGTCATGGTTTAGTGTACATATGTCAAGGTTAATGGGAATAATGTTTATTATTATTATTTTATATATAGATGATATTCTACTTGCATGTAATGCTAAAGGGATGTTATATGAGGTGAAGCGATTTCTTTCTAACAAATTTGATATGAAAGATATGGGTGATGCATCTTATGTCATTGGCATTAAGATTCATCGAGTTAGATCCTATGAGATATTAGAACTATCTCAAGAAACATATATCAATAAGGTGTTATAAAGATACATGATGGTATATTATACACAAAGTGTGGCTCCTATTGTTAATGGTAACAAATTATTGTTAAGTCAGTGTCCTAAGAATAACTTAGAGAGTGATTGGATGAAGAATATCCCATATAATTCTATAGTTGGAAGCTTTATGTATACTTAGGTTTGTACAAGACATGGCATTGCATATGTTGTTGGGTTGTTTGGACGTTACTAGAGTAATTTAGGAGTTAACCACTAAAAAGATACAAAGAAAGTTATGAGATATCTAAAGGAAATAAATAACTATATGCTCATGTATCGTCATGTTAAGGATTTGAAGGTAGTTGGTTATTCAAATGCATACTTTGTTGGTTGTGTAGATTCACACAAGTCTATTTCTGGATTCATTTTACTATTAGCTTGTGGATCAGTATCCTAAAAAAGTAAAAAGTAGGATTGCATAGTCGGTTCTACAATGGATGGAGAATTCATCTCATCGTTTGAAGCCACAGAGCATGGTGTGTGGTTAATAAATTTCATATCAGATCTTAGAGTAGTGGATTCCATTTCTAAATCATTGATGCTTAAGTGTGACAATTTAGTTGTCTTTTTTACCTGAAGAAATAACAGAAGTGGTAGTCATGCCAAGGGCATAGACATTAAGTACTTGAAGATAAAGGAATATATTTCAAAAGGTGAAGTTGTATTGGAACACATATGCACCAATTGTATGTCAGATAATCCTTTAACAAAGGGCATGCCAAACAAGTTCAAAGATCACATGTGTAATATGGGTGTTGGACCCTCTATGCAATTATATTGTTGTAATACATCATGACATTTAAACAAGTAGTGTTTGTTTCTCATTTGGTATGTATACATATGGTTTATTAAGAAATAACACATTAAGTGAATGACCTTGAATAAACATTAGGTTTATTCATAAAGTTTAAGTTGTAGGATGGAATTAGTAAATTGTAATACAAGGAAGATAACTTTTAAAATGTCAAAGACTTGTCGTTATGATATGTGCATCAATTTCATCATTTAGTTTGTATTAGGGTTTTGTATATTTATCATTGAATTATGCATAAATTGTATGTATTAATTGTTTATTATAATTTATGCCGATAAATTCCATCTTACAAAGCTTTGATCCACCATCCCATTGGGAGAAGTATCATATCATGCATAGTGATTGGCTTGTCGAATCTTTAAAAAATTGATCAAATCACTTCTTCCAAATAAACCATAAGATAATAATCTTATACGCACCTTTCCATATCTTATTTCTAAAATTATTTTTGATCGGTGGATACCACGGATCGTAACAATGGATCATAGATTTCAGGAAATACCATAAGACCCCTGTAACTTGATTGCGGCCACCAATTCCATATACTTTGAACAAAGGAGCAATGCATGAATAAGTTTGTGTTTAAAGCTATTGACTAAAAAATTTCTAAAATAAGTAATTATTTATAATAATTATTTTTTATTGATAACTCCAAATAAGTTCTAAATAGCGGACACTCTTATTTGCTAGATTACACAAAAACGTACCTCATTGTCGGGTAGGACACCTCTGATGTTAAAAAAATTTCTAGGGCTTGTTTGGTATGGGGATAATAGGGATGGAAAAAATTTTCCTTTATTTTATGTCTTTTGTATTAAGTATTTAATAATAATAAATATATTTTTAATAAAATACTCATTTTATATCAAATCAAAATCTAAAATAGATATTTATTAAAATATATATATTTAATTTTTAATAAATTATATAAAATATATAAAATATGGAATAATTTTTCTACCTTTATTATCCTCGAACCAATCGAACACCTAGTAGGGATTTTTTCTCTTACTACTAACCACGCAAAAATCTCCATTCTATGCGGTATAATACTTAACCAAATGCTTGGCCAGGGTCGTGATATATGTGCATAGGGATGGCAATGGGTCTCGGACCCGACCCAGATCCGCTAGACCCGCCTCATTTTTAGCGGGTCTGGGTCCATAATTTTTGGACCCGATGGGTCTGGATCAGGTCTGGGTCCACGTATATCTCAAAGGGTCTGGGTCTGGGTCCAGTTCTAAACCCAGACCCGACCCGCTAGACCCGTTTAATATACATGTGTGTGTATATATACATATATAAATATATACTAATATTATGTTTGTCATTATTGTCTTAATCTTATATAAGCTCCTTATTCATTTTTTTTAATTTTATTTTTGTATACTTACTTTATAAATAATATGTATAACATTGTATTCTAAAAGATAGGGATATAAACGGGGTGGATTTTACCCGAAACCCGACGGATTTTGTCCAACGGATATGGATAAACGAATATGGATATAGATATGGATGATGGAAAAAATATATCCGTTGGGTTCGAGTATGGATACGGGTATGGCATATCCATACCCATACCCGTAACCATACCCGTATCCATATCCGTACTCGTTTACCCGATATATAATTACCTTTTTACCCTTAATTTTAAAATGAATATAGTATAAATTAAAGTTAGAATTATCATTTAACTTAACTCTAAATGGGTTTATCTTTCGAGTGATGGATTTATCTATCGAATAATATCCATTAACGGGTAAATGGATAATCCGTCGAGTAACGGATATCCAACGGATATAGATATGGATATATTAGCAGATACGGATGCGGGTACGGGTACGGATTTTCTTATCGAATACGGATACGTATATGAGTATACTCATCCCATTTACATCCCTACTAAAAGCATTAAAACAACATTTGAAAAGTTAATATAACTATTTTAATATATTTATTTTTTCACTTAGATGATTTTTTTTAACAAAAAAAATACATTTTAAGTTATATAAAACATAAATGTATTTGTATTAGCATAGATTATTAATTATTTTTTTTAAAAATAATCGGACCCATTTAGGATCCGTTTAGGACCCATTTACCCGCTAGATCCGATGGATCTAGATCTGGATTTGAACTTTTAAGACCCGACGGGTCTGCGTCGGATCTGGATCTAGGTAATATAAACGGGTCCGAATCTGAGTATGACTGGACCCGGTCCAGACCCAACCCATTGCCATTCCTATACGTGCGTACACGACAATACGACATTAGCCATCACGGTAGTGGCTGAATTTATTAAGAAGTCACCTCTTCTTGTGAACTTCCATCAAAGTTTATCATTCAAATATGGGTCGATGCGTACTTCTCTGAGCCTAGCAGTCGGTACGTCAAGTCCAATTCCCAAGCAAATAATTGTCTCCGCCATTGAAAACTCCATGATCGTTCATCCCATGTACCCATCTGTTTAACTGATTATTTTTTTATTCACGACAAGTGAATATAGTACAAGAAAAACGATCTTAAGAGGTTGATTCCCAAGCCATAAATCTTCCCAGAAAAGTGTATGTTCCCCATTCCCCACCCTTTTACGTAACCCCATCCAGAACATTGTACACTATTCATTGCTACCTAGGATATACGTGCAAAGATCATTCCAATAGCTCCCTTTTTCGGAGTTAATTCATGGCACGGGGAGAGTGGCATTCATATTTTTTCGCCAACAACTCATTGCCGTAACCTATAATTGCTCACACATGAGGTATCGTCCAGCAAAAAAGACTAATTTTTGACTATTAAATATTTTAGGTTCGAATCCCTCTTTCTCTTAATATTTTTATGATACCACTAACTATATAGTAATTTATATTTATTTTTACATATCTTTATGAATATAAAAGAACTTATAATTGCTCATCATTAAACATTTAGCGATAAATAAATTATTGTGGTTAACGATTTTAGTCATTGATTATTTTGTGGCTAATTATTTGTCACATACATATTCTTGTGATTTATATTTTTACTTATGCATCACATATATATTCTTGTGGTTAATATTTTTACTCACACATATATCTATATTGTTGATACATTTACTCAAAGATGTATTTTTCTAGTTAATACCATTACTCAGATATATTTTTTGTGATTAATACATTTACTCATAGAAATATTTTTATAGTTAATACTTTTACTTTCATATACTAATTATAGTTACAAGTTTTATAAAAAAAAATGAATATATGATGGCATTATTAAGTAATCTCAAAAAATAAAAATATGTGTGAGAAACAATTTTATCCAATTTTTTTATAAAAAAAATTGTGTTGGTGAAAACTTTTGTAATAACTCATAACATCAGATAAGGTATCACCGACATAATTTATTTATTTTGTAGTGGATATAGTGGTATCTTCATCTTAAAAATTCAATATTCTTTTCCATCAACTTTAAACCCGTGAGACATAAATATTTTTTTTTTAGTCCACATCAAGTTGAAGTAGTTCCAAATAATGCCAAGCTACCAAGTACGATAAAATATAGATGGAAGAATGCTCACAACAAAAGAGAATAGCTTGATATAATTAACACAATCCTTTTGAGCATATCCTTTTGCCTTACCTTGTAGTAGACTAATTATTAGGAAATCATACTTTCCTCGCAAATGCTCATTTGCACCCAACAATCTTCCTGATATTCAACAATGACATAGCTTCCAAGATTATTCTTTCGAAGACTATGCACTCTTAGTTTCACACCGCTTCATTATCTACAATTGGATGAGCATGGTGTCATGCCCTAACATCTCCTTAAGCTAAATGCATGTGCCACTTAATCTTTTTTCCACTCCTTGAAATATTAAGCCAACCTTCCATCCTAAGTGAACCTACTCTTGAACAATGATATCTTACTTAACACAAAGCCTTAAAACACTCACAAAGAAATACACAAGAGAGTTTGAGAGCTTTTATTAGAGAACTTTAATAATGGCTTTCAACTCTAGATGATGGAAATGAGACCCCCAATCCCCTATTTATAGTTGAGGCATCTTCCCCCTTCCGCACTGAGGAACATTTTGGAGTGGCAAAAAACGTTATCCCTCTAGAATACTCAATTGGAACACACTAGGATAATATATAATGTTCCATACAAGTATGTAAGAAAGAGAAGGGTTCTAGTGATATCCCCCTGTAGAACTATCTATACAAATGTAGAAGTCTCCTACATCTTCTATGTATCTTTTATTCTAGATCATTTTAAAATATTTCTGAAAAATAAAGGTGCTCTAAGCAAACCGTGACAATAAGCTACCACTGTATCGAGAGGATGAGTATGTTTCTTAATTACTTGATGTAGTTTGTCTTGTGCATAATTGATCTTTGGTTGTTAAGATATTTGGGCTAATAGCTCTTCTTATGTTATTAGATAGGGACGACTATAGGGTGAGTTGAGGACGGGGACCCCATCCCCATATTTGAACTCGATAAGCCAAATAATTTCCAAATCTGCCTCAATCTTCGATTTTTTCTTATCGGAGAATCTTTAACCCGATTCCCGCGGTAATCAAATTATTATACCCAACCCGATATTTGATCTATTTTTCATTTCCAATTCATTCCTCAACCTTGAAATCTGACTTAATGCCCAAAATCAGACCCCATCCTTATACCCAAGTAGATCTCTGATCTATTTTTCATTCTTGATTTATTCTCCAACATTGAAACTTGACCCAATACCTGAAATCCAACCCCATCCCCTATGTTCGATCCTATTTTTTTGATAATATACCTATAATTTATATTCTATGTAAGAAACTTACAAGTAGAATTATATGAAAAATATTTGGAGCAGGCTCGAGATAGGGACCCCAAATCCATCTTCATCCCGTCTCTGAAATCTCCCTAAATTTAAACTAAAATAGAGAATCCCCAACAAGATTCTTAACCTACAAAAAAAATTACCGTCCCTATTACTAGACAAATCCCATAAATTGAAGTGTACATTACTTTCTCAATCAAAACTAATTCAAACGAAGTTATTCTAGCAAATAACCTATAAATTTTAAAATGTCTCGATCACAAATTTATAGCTCCCGCAAAAATTAAATAATGATTAAAAGAATTATATGATAAGACATAAAACTAACTCAATTTTTATTCAAATGGATCTAAATTCGTAATGATCCAAGTTCAATAAAAATATAAAAATTTTTTTTTTTATCAAAAACTAAAATTATTCGACCTCAACTTAATCGAGTATGAGATAACTGAATGAGTAGATATCTTTTAAACCAAAAAACCCAAAACAAGCCCATCCTAACCTGAAATGATGCAAAATTGAGATCACCCGACCAAATAACGACCTGTAATACCGGATTGCCCGCTTTAATTACATAGGCCACGGGTCATATAAGCTGCTAAGGTATTTTTTCTTAATTATTACGAAAACATAGAACCAATAAACAATAAAATATAATCAGCATCAATTAATCTTGACGCTCGTGCCCTGAGTCTTTAACCTCCCCGTGAAATTTTGGGATACAGTCGGACATTCTCATTTCCCACTTTTCAACCCCTATTCTAGCTTCCCATCCCCTCGCAAGCCCCACTGATATCGAGTAGCGTCAAAGGTCTAATCGATTAGCGAACCTCTCTCCGATCTTCTCCACTCCAGCCACGTGAAGCTCTGCATCGTCTACTGGACTTGGTCCGCTTGAAATCCAGCTGCTCCACAAATACTCACCGATCACTCATTTTTACCTCTCCTCGCCGTCGACCGAAAAGAACTGGCGCCGATGCCATTTCCATTTCCATTACCAACGCAAGCTCATTACTAGCTACACTAGTAAACAATGTCCCACCTCCCCTTCCTCCTCCTCCTCCTTGTATCCACCGCGCTCCCTGCAAACGGCGCCACCACATCCCCTTCAGCCAAAAACCCTCCCGCACTACCTGCGGACGCAGTATCTCTCTTAACCTTCAAATCCAGAGCAGACCTCGACAACCGTCTCCTCTACACACTCCATGAACGCTTCGATTATTGTTCATGGCAAGGAGTCAAATGTGTTCAATTCCGTATCATTCGTTTCTCTGCTGAAAGCTACGGTCTCCGAGGCACTTTCCCACCGGACACACTCACTCGTCTCGACCAACTTCGTGTCCTTGTCCTCCGTAACAACTCACTCTCGGGTCCTATCCCTGACCTCTCTCCACTCATTAACCTCAAATCACTAATCCTCCACCAAAACAACTTCTCTGGTTCATTCCCCCCTTCGATTCTCTCACTCTATAAGCTCCGTGTCCTCGACTTAGCCTCTAATAACTTCACAGGACCTATTCCGTCTGCTATTACCCGCCTTGACCATTTGAAATCGTTGAAGCTAGAGTTCAACTTGTTTAACGGTTCGTTGCCGGCGCTGAACCAGCCGGAGCTGAAGGTTTTTAATGTCTCCGGGAACAATCTCACGGGTGTCGTTCCGATTACTCCTACTTTAACTCGTTTCCGTGTTTCCTCCTTTACGTTAAACCCTAACCTCTGTGGTAAAGTCGTTAACAGGCCTTGCGACGGTTCTAGGTCTCCATTCTTCGATCCTTCCTCTCCCGTGACTAACAATTCGCTGCCAGGACTGGAAACCGGTCATTCTCCTCCTTTAACGCAGGCGTCGTCTCAATCCTCTCTTCTCTCTCCTCAATCGTCGCCCAACAGTCACAAACGGAAGGCGCTAATTCTAGGTTTCAGTTTTGGTGCCTTATCCTTACTCTCTTCGTTCATCATCTTCTTCCTCATTACTAAAAGAAGAAATCGACATGGAATGCCCCTTGATCAATTCGAAATGAAACCGACAATTTCCGACAAAGAAATTGTGACGAGTAATGAACTGTCGATTCCGTCGTCGGCAGATACGATCACGGTGAGATTGGATAGTGGTAATAATAGTAACGAAATGAAGCTGGGCGGCGGTGCGGAGAAGAAGAGTGGGAGTTTGAGATTCAGTGTGGGCGAACCCAGGCTTTACACATTAGAGCAGCTAATGAGGGCATCGGCGGAATTGTTAGGGAGAGGGATAGTCGGGGCCACGTATAAAGCGAAGCTTGATAATCAGTTAATCGTGACCGTTAAAAGGCTTGATGGTGTGAAAACTTGTGGTGTTAGCGGTGAAATGTTCGAGAGGCATATGGAAGCCGTGGGCGCGTTGCGGCACCCGAATTTAGTCCCTGTCAGAGCATATTTTCAGGCCAAGGGAGAGAGATTGATTATTTTTGACTATCAACCGAATGGAAGTGTCTTCAACTTAATTCATGGTATGCGCTCTCTCTCTCTCTCTCTCACACACACGCACACACACATACACGAACAATAGTTGTAGAAGTTGTACTAGTTACTAGGAAATGGCAATTTTAATAATGAGCTCCGAAAGCATTTATTAATTTCAATTTCCAGCGTTAAAATTTAACGTTTATGGTATGGGAGAGTGGAATTTTTTTTTATATTAAGTATTTAATAATAATAAATATATTTTTAATAAAATATTTATTTTAGATTAAATTAAGATTTAAAATAAATATTTATTAAGATAAAAATATTCAATTTTAATTAAATTATACAATATATATAAAATACGACGATAATCACTTAAAAGAAAACTTTACTTTAAAAAAAAAACACTTCGTTAATTTTCGAGTAAGAGTAGTGTGCTATTTGTCGTTGCCTCCTGGAGTGTCGTCTCGTGCAATGTGAGCTGAGTAAAAAGCTAGTGGGATTGTGGGAAACTGGGAATATTGTATTGCATGCCGATAATTCCGGTGTGGTGTTTGACAACTTGGTCAGAGCAAAGACTTGTTTAACCAAATTGAAGGGGCTGTCTTCCGGATTTGAGGACACCACCAACACAGACCAGTGCCAATGTGTAAGTTTTTTTAACAAACTGCAGATTAGGTTGTTTTTTAATTATATATATTTTTTATTAATTAGGTCAGTTTTTAATTGAACTTTTCAATTATACTCAACTGTTACCTAATATGATATAATTTTACTCAAATTTTAAAGAATATTCTTCTTTCCCCAACTAGAGAAATTTTATGCAAATCTATTTGGTAACTTTCCAAATTAGGTAATGGTGAATTAGTTATCTACTACATAATCCTTTTTTCTTTTTTCTTTTTGTATCTTCTTATTTAATTTTCACATAAATAGTAATGGAACTTTTTGTAAATATATAGGAGTACTATTTTAATGTCTAACTTATACCCAAATTGACCTAAATTGGTATATGATTTGTAGTATTTTTTTTAAAAAAACACAAAATATGTAGTAGATCTTATATAATATTTTTAACGAAGGTTTAGTATGTAGTATGCTTAAGGAATGCATGTAATTTTTTTAACGAACTTGTAGTATGTATCTTTGCACGTATGTAATATGTATAGAATATCTTTGACGAACTTGTAGTATATATGGTATATAGTATTTTGATTAATGTGTAGTATTTATAGTATCTTTAACAAGTGTATTGCATATTATATATAGGCTTTAGGATATTATAGGTTTGATAAACAACGTATGATACATAATATCTTTAATGACATATAGTATATAATATCTTTGAAGAATGTGTACTATAAGTATTTTTAATGATTTTGTCGTATATAGTATATAGTATCTTTTACAAACATAAAGATGATGTGTATATAAGGAACAAATATTGTAAATAAATTAGTTTGAGCTAGCTCATCTAGTATTAACTTATGTGAACAAAATTTTGAAGGTAATTTTGTATATTTATAATATTATACTATATCTTTATGGGTAGAATCAATCATGTAGAATATTGCGGAAAGTGATATGTGAAAACTGAGTTATAATAAAAATGGTATAAAGAGATTTAAATTAAAAAACTATCCTAATCGATACAAAGAAATATGATTAACCTAATTAGAAAAAATAAAAATATTAAAAAAAAACTAAGATATAATTAACTCTTAAGTTTTTTGGTGCGATTGTCCCTAAATGATACTCTCTCCTTTTCTAAAAGAAAGTCCTCACGGATTTCACTTACAAACTTTGATCATTAATTTTTTTGATATATGTGTATAAAGTATAAACATTATAAAAAATAATATAATGAGTAGGGCTGTAAATGAGCTGAGCCAGTTCGGTATTCGGCTCGACTCGGCTCGTTAAAAGCTCGGTTCGGCTCGTTCGTTTAATTAAACGAGCCTCAAAGTGAGGCTCGGGCTCGACTCGTTTATTAAACGAGCCGAGCTCAAACTCGAAAAAGCCAGGCTCGGTTCATTTTTTGGCTTTGGCTCGTGAGCTCGGTTCGGCTCGTTCGTTTAGTTAAACGAGCCGAGCCTAAACAACATTTTAGGCTCGTTTAGTTAAACAAGCCGAACCCAAACCTAGGGGTATTCGGCTCAGCTCGGCTCGTTTACAGCTCTAATAATGAGAGAGCTTTTCAATAATAATATGACAATTATATTTTTAAATCATAATGTAATATATTTTGAGTGAAATTAATGGTCGAAGATTGTTATTGAAAATTGCGAGGAATTCCTTTTAGAAACTAGCGGAGAGTGTGTTTGAAAGGAGCGTGAGGGATACGTTGAAAGATGTTCTGATCAAGGTTAGTAATGGGTCTTAGAGCATGTATGTCAATGAATTTTATTATTGGGTTCCATCTTATCTTTTGTTGCCTAAAAGTAATGTAGAACCCGTTTAATTTTCTTATCTACATTAATGATTCCTATTTTCAATGTATATAAAAAATTTTAATATTCAATTTGGATAAACAAGATCAATTTTGGGGCAAAAAAATTTGTAGCATCAATTCTATAATAGGAATTCAAGGTTGATTATATTTTTTTGGAGAGACAAGCGAGCCTTAGCCATTGACTTGTATTAATTTAAAGGCTCCTTTTTGTTCGCAATTCTAATTTTAACTTAGGTTCTCATTTTAACCAACCCTATAGAATGTAAAGGATTGAGGCATGAAATCCTAAATCCTAAACCATAAACTCTAAAACCTAAATTTTAACCTAAACGCCAAACTCAAACCCCAGACCTAACTTTAAATCATAACCCCTAAACCCCAGCCCATAAACACCAACATTAACTCTAAACCCTAAGCCCCTAAAAATTAAACTTATTCCTAAACCGTAAATTCCAACCCTAATCCTAAACACTAGACCCTAAATCCTAAACATTAAAATTTACGCTAAACCTTTTAACCTAAACTATAAACCCTAAATTATAAAAACATAAATAAATGAAATGAACTCAAAACCATTAGCCCCAAACCCTAATATAGATAGAGTAAATCCTAAATAAGTCTAAAATCCTAAAATAGAAGGAATAAAGCTTAAATCCTAAATAAATATTATAACCTAAAATATATGAAATAAATCCTTAACAATAAATAAACCTAAAAATAAAATATTAAAACAAAAAAAGTCCAGGAAAAAACTAAAATTAATGAAATAAACCCCGCACTTTAAACCATGAACCTTAAAATAAATATAAAAACCTGAAATAAATGGTATAAACCTTAAACTCTAAACAAATCTCACAAAAACCTTAAATATATAGAATAAATCCTAGTTCCTAAACAAATCTAAAAAGCTTGAAATAAAATAAATCTAAAGAAATGAACTAAACCTTAAACCCAATTTTAAAAAACCTAAAATAAATAAAATAAACCCTAAACTTTAAATCCTAAACCCTAAATAAATCTAAAAACATAAAATAAATGTATAAGTCCTAAACTCTAAACATATCTTAAAAAGCTAACATAAATGAAATAAACACTATTTCATAAACAAATCTAAAAAAAATAAAATAAAATAAAGTCTAAAATAAATGGGTTAAACTCAAATCTAAAAAGTCTAAAATAAGTGTAATAAACCCTAATCAATTTTAATAATAAAATATAAAAATAGCAAGAAAAGAAAAACTCAAACAAAATTAATAAGAAAATGCAAAAATATAAACAAAATAAAAGAAAAGGAAAACTAAACACCAATATAAAAGTATAAAAATAGCACAAAGTAAGTAAAATACTTGATGTCCCTGTGGCTTGATCCCACGCCGGATCTACCAACTTAAGTGTCCCAAGCCACTTTGGTAGTGCACTTTTAGTGTTTTATATGCATTGTTGTTTTATTAAAACTGGGAAGGTTGTATAAGCAAATACCTATGCGCAAGTCATTTATAACAAACTTGCATTATTACAATAATGCTATCACATAGCCTAAGTTTTAATCTAGATTATCTATTAAGTTGATCTAACGGTGCAAATTGGTTCTCATTTCTCATTCGAATTTAAGTTCTTAATTGATCATATATATATATATGTATGTATACATATGCCCATCTTAATGGTCTTTGTTTCACTTTGGAAGAAGTATTTAACTTTAAAGGGAGATTGTGCCTCTTTAATAATGACATTATATTAAGTTCTAGTAATAAGTTGTTCATTTGTTCATGTAGGAGCCTAGCATGCATCATGCGTCACTTCATACTTTGCTACTAAACAAATCGATTAAGGAAATTCTTCTTTTATTTTCTAAAAATTCTTTAGACCCATTTAACTCCTAGATTTGAAGGGTGTGGGTCTCTGTCTAACATTTTGAGGGTCTATTTTGGGTATAGCTGTATAGTTCCATGTAAAATAAGTTTTATTTGGTTTGATTGGACTTGACTTAGAGTTAGACCCAACAATTGGCATCCTAAGTTTTGGGACACAAAAATATTATTCAATCATTGATTGAATAGGATTTTATTTCAATAAATAGAGTTTTAATTTTTCATTAACTAGTTGTTTTAGCTATTTTCCTAGTCTTATTAGACACAAAAATAAGGATGCATTAAGACATGTATGTGTTGTGCATGCCCTTGGTTGTTAATTTATTATAACAAATAAGTTATGAGTTTGATGATTTATTATTTTTTATGACATTTTTCTTTATTTAATTTTGGTTAAATCTGTATAATTGGATTGAATTATTTATAACTAGATGTGCATTTAATTTTCTTTTTACAAGATAGTTAATTGAGTGGACCTAATTGGGGATGGCAATGGGGTGTGTACGGATCGGGTACTCCCTACCCAAACTCGATAAGAAATCCATCCTCATACCCAGGGATGAAACCAGGTATAAAATTTAATGGGGTCCCAATAAATACTAAATATATATTTAAATATAAAATAATAAAAAAAATTATAATAATAATAATAATGTCATATTTAATATTATCTATAATCATACATATTCGTTTACAATTATATTCAATCAAACTAATTTAGAATTTCACAATAAAATTAGAAATAGAAATACAACTTATTCCGTCAACAAAAAATTAGTTTAAATTTAAATTAAATATAAAAGATAACTTACTCACCTAATAGCTAGTGAAGTAGTGGACTAGATTAACTAATGGCTGCCTGCCTATAGTGCTGCGACTTGGTGTGCAGCTGAGCTGTGTAGGTGTGATGCGGTGCTACGGTGCAGGGACGAAGTAGTCGTGCAGGCTACAGGGATAGTGTTGAGGGGATGGAGTAGTGGCAGAGACTGTGAAAGCCTGAGAGGATAAGCTGCTGGGGTCTAGAGGGAAAAAAATTTGAGAAAAATAGGATGGGCTGCTGGGGTCAGGAGGGAAAAAAACTGAGAAAAGGATGGATTGCTGGGGTCAGCGGGGAAAAAAATTTGAGTAAAAAAGGAGTCAGCAAAATGTTATCTGTAGAGTTTGAACCCGTGACCTTTTCCCTCACTAAAATCCTTACGACCAACACTCCAGAGATATTTATTTGATATTTCACTTCTATATTATAAATATAATACATAATTTTAACCCCATGGGCTCTTAATTAACTGGCTTCGTCCCTGCTCATATCAGTCCCCGTACCCAAATGGGTACTTGTTATGTCATCCAAATTTGCATCCATCAGGAACATGTTACCCAATAGATAAAACCATTACCCAACACATCAACGAGTTTCTGAAACTTGTTCACCCGATAACATACCTGTTTATCCGAAAATACTAATCCATCAATCACTCAACTATTTCAAAAATCTCACTATTTATCATTTTCTTTTATAAATCAACAGATTTAAGTATGTTATAAGAAATCACCTTTGATTTTAGTTTGTAGATGATGAAAAGCAATTAGTTTCGTTAGATCTTGAGAGTTGGACCGATTTTGAAGATAAAGAAGCACAGATTTATAAGAAACTAAAAATACATACAACTAACTACACTATATAGATTAACAAAACTAGAAATAATAGTTGGTAACTTACTGCTTAAGCTTAGCAAAAACGATGGGCGAGCTATACGATTGATGGAGGAAGAGGAAGGATGGAAAAAAGGAAGGAAGACGGCAACACGTGATGAACATGGGCTTGATGATGAGGAGGAGGCTAGGACAACAGAGGAAAACAACATAGCAAAAATGGCGGACATGAAGGGGACTAGGGGCTTGAAGGATGGAGGACGGGAGGAGTGTCCTTAATTTTGATCATGAGCCACATGTTGTAGTTTTTAGTTAGGTATGGACTGGAGAGTGTGGACCATGTCATGTATAAGAATTTTAGGTTTTATGTTTATTTTCATTTTTAACCTTGTTGATGTATTATTATGCGAGTCAAATGAAGGGTAAATAGGTATTTTACAATGGGTAAACAAAGTCAGGTAAGAATTTGGATATCTATATCTATATCTGAACTCGACAGATTTTTTCTCTTATTTATCCATTTATATAGTTATTAGATAAAATCTATCAGATTTTTGGTAAAACCCATTTGATTGCTATCCCTTGAGCCAATTAAGGTATCATCTATTGTTATGTTTTTTATTAGTTCTTAAGAATTAATATACTAGTATGTTAATAAAAAAGTATCGTAAAAGACGGAATTATATAGAAAAGATATCGTCATTAAAGTAAAATATAAACAAAAGTAAGATGCTACTATGTTAAGAAAATGTTAGTTGATAGCAATTATTATCATATATTACTTGTTCATTCATATAATTATCAAAACAAAGGTGAAGAATATTCTATATATGGTTGATTAAACATATATGATATTACTTTTTGTAGTTCTTGATAACATGGAATTTCTTGAGCAATGCATATGTATTTTAGGTTAGTTGATTTATGTTATTTTATTTATATTGGTGTGTCATTGTGTTGAGTTTGCTAAATAGATACTAGGATATTAAAAAAATAATATGTCCTGTTTGCCATTGTCTATATGTAATTATATATGGCAAATCCAAGATTATGATGTAGTCTCAAATTCAGCATTATAGATACTAGGATTATGATGTACTCTGAAAAAAAAATCATTCCTTTTTATTATATTGAAGAATCTTGTTCTAGAGTAAGATGTTGTCTTTGTTGACCGCCAATCGGATTGTATCAGGGTGTGCTGTAGTTTGATTTGGGTTTTGGCCTATTTTCAGCATGATAGTGTTTAATCTGCATTATTTTTGGTATTCTCATTTTTGTTTGGTTCAGTTTTTATATGGGCTGTTATCAGATTTGACTAACTTTTGGTCAATTTTGGATTTTAGAGCAAATTGGTTTTAGTTTTGAATTAAAATCCAGGTTGGATAAATGGTTTCAGGTCAGTTTTGCAGGGTCCAGTGGCAGATAACCTCAAGGGCTTAATTTTTGCTTTAGAGATCAAAATTTGTTGATATACAATTACTTGAATCAAAACAATTTCTTGAATAAACATATGACAGTAAAATCACTTTTGTGTAATTGGTATAGGAGAATAAAAAAATCACTTTTGAAACACCACCGTCAATTCCTTTTATCAATGTTGAAGATATGAAATATGAAGGCAACTGGTTACCCTTTTGGAGGTCTTACTCCTCATATACCCATACCAAACCTAGGTTACGTAGCCCTTGTTACTTCAGTACTACTGTATTTATTTTTCATGTTTAACCCATCCAAACAATCCATTAGGGGGTAAAGATGTTAATGTATGGTTGAAAATCATAAGCTTTGAGCTTTATCTTTCTCTTTGAAACTTGATGTGTATTACGAAATGCCATATACTAATGTTCAATCACCAATGATAATGTAGGATAAGATTTAGGAGAGTATGCCAGACAATTAGCCGGGGTGCCATGTACCACGCTGTGGGGGTGGGGGCTTGGTTTGTCATTGTTAGTTGTCTTTGCCTGATTGCGCTGAGTCTGAAATTTGTACCTAGGAAACTAGAGATATTATAATTTTGATGCAGGTTTGTTTATTCATTGCGTTGCAATGTGTTGGTTGGGTAAATTATTTTTTAGGTTGGAAACAATCAGAGCTCTAGAGTCATTTGATGTCCTGGTCTTACTTGCACTGTGTACGCTTCTGAGAGTTGGAAAGTTTTGCTGAGATTATAATATACTTTCCTTCAAGTTCTGGTATGAACGGACCTTTGTCTAGAAGATAACCTCCCATGCTGGCCTTCTCTCTTGTTGGTTGGCCCCCGTTGATACAAATATCAGTTTTCTCCAATCAATTCAAATATTTTACAGAAGATGCATGCTTAATGTTTACCAACTATGGGCTACTTTCTGATATAATTTCATTTTTTTAGAATTACTGTTAGAAGGTGGGAAAATAGAAACTGATGTTGAAGTTTATCTGATTGAAACTCAAGCTCAATGTGCTGTCTTTGGGTGTAATCAATCATAGAATAACCATAAGAACAACCGTGATCAGCTATAAATTATGGCATGTTAACAAGTTTTCCTTAGAATTTTGAGAACTGAACCTCTTTAAACAATGAAGCTACATTTTAGACTTTCATCCTCCATTTTAACTTTTGGAAATACCTCATTCTACTTGCACTTGGATCCCTTAACATCCATGGCCTAGATTGCATCAATCATTTGACTTATTGTTGCCTTCGTTGATGATATAATAGCCTAATGTTCTTAGATTAGATCAGATCACCAAAAATAAGACCATATCTCAAATTTACGTTGCATGTCACAGAGTATACCCTGTTTAAAATGATTTGATCTCTACTAAGGGAGAAGTTTCAGTTGTATCATATGGGGGGTTTTGACAGCCCTCTTTGCCATGAAGATCAATGTTTTGAACTTCTCCATAGATTTAAATATTATTTTTTTTAAGCAGTCTTTAAGTTCTTCGTTTTGCATGCTGTTCAAGCAGTCATTTGGTCTTTTCTTTTGCATGCTGTCTTTCGACAATGGTAGCTAAGACAACAGTGTTACTGCAGAATGACATAGCTAAGGGAAATGTTTTAAGTTAAAAAATTTCTACCCATTGTGATTTGCGCTTGCTGACCAGATACTTGTGTAATTGGACTTGAGGTGTTGATTTGAAAAACTTAGGTTAAATTGGTGGCTTCTTGTGTATTCTTCTTTACCTTTTTTCTCAATGTAAGTATTTTGGAGACATCTGAATTCATCCTTGTGGTTCATGAATTGATTTTATATGATGAATATGGACAGGCTCTAGATCAGCTCGTGCAAAGCCTCTTCATTGGACATCCTGTTTGAAGATTGCAGAAGATGTTGCCCAAGGCCTTGCCTACATCCACCAGGCATCAAAATTGGTTCATGGCAATATCAAAGCAACTAATGTGCTTCTCGGTTCTGACTTTGAGGCTTGTGTCACAGATTACTGCCTTATCACCTTTTTGAACTCTCCCGCCGATGAAAATCCGGACTCTGCATGTTACAAAGCTCCTGAGATACGAAAATCAAATCGCAAAGTGACCCCTAAAGCTGATGTTTATGCTTTTGGTGTTCTCTTACTGGAGCTTCTATCAGGTAAACCTCCCTCACAACATCCGTTCCTTGCCCCCCCTGATATGCCCGAATGGGTTAGAGCTACTCGGGATGATGATAGCAGCGAAGATGACAGATTAGATATGCTTATTGAGGTCGCTAGTGCATGTAGTTCAACGTCTCCAGAGCAACGGCCAACCATGTGGCAGGTGTTAAAGATGATTCAGAAAATAAAGAGCAGTGTCATGTCAGATAATTTATTGGGTCCAACTAGTACTCATTTTTGATAGTTTGATGCATGTTCTTTGCTTGTTCCGTCGGACATTGAAGGGGAGATCAGAGTTTTCGTTTCTCAGGCAATTTTAGCGTGCTTGCTAACTTGAATATTTTGTGCAAAAGTTGGGACTGGTTTCCTCTCGAAAGCGGGCTATCGGCGGATGCAGGGAAAGATATATGCCATTGCATTTTAAAATGGCCGGTGAAACTGTTGCTCAAAACAGTTTCTTGGGGCATGTCAAATCATTCTAGATTCGCCGGTATACTTTCTGCAAGTGAGGAACACATGATTGAAGTCTATGAAAGTAGTAGGTGAACCCGACGTGTATTTTCATGTATCCTACGCATATATTCCACATTTATGACCCGGGCTTTCGGTTTCATATACGGAAATCATAGAATTATTTTATGGTAGCTGAAAAGTGCCATGTGATATTCGTGTGTAGCGTGTTTACAAAGGAGAAAGCCAGAGGCTGCGGACATTTTCATGGGATGTGCTCATGGACAAATATAAAAAGGATATCGATGATGAGGACGACCCGGCGATGTTATTTGAAGTAGATGTTTATAAATAGATATTATCTTCTACTAGATTAGATGTCTGTTTTTTATTTTATATATCCAATATTAGAATTTTTAGATATCTAAAAATATAGATTGGAGATGGATTGAATATTAAATTTATATACATATATATCATTTTTAATAATTTTAATAACTTTTTTAAAGAAAATTTTAAAAATAACTGTATAATAATTAATATTTTTATTAGTATTTACATGAGTTTTATTTTATTTAAAAAGAGTATTAAACTATTTTTGTTAATATTTAAATAATAAATATAAATAAAATTTAAAAATATGATATTATGATATATTGTTGAAATAATTAATAAAATATTGAATATTTTTTCAAATTAAATAATTTGGTTAAAAGTTATATATATTAGAAGTTGAATGTTTTTTTTTGATAAAAAATAGATTTGATAGTAAATGGATTGAGTATTCTAAATGCCCGGTCAAATTTTATAGATATTGGATTACATTTTTGGATTTCTCATCTTTTGCACAATTCTACTTTAAAGTTTGCTCAGCTACCAAAGTTCATAGGTTGTTAGATTTTCATCATTCTAAAAATCAATGAATGTGTAATTGGTTCAAGATAAGGGGGGGGGGGATAGTGAAAATGATTGAGGTGAAAAAAGTTTTATTTGGTCTTAAATTGAATTAAATTATAATATAATGGTTTGAATAATATTAAATTGAATTAAGATATTTTTAGAGTTTTTAAATTAAATCAAACTATATATCGGGCTATGGTTTATGTACCCTATACTTTATGGTTTAGTATAATGTATGAATGCTAAATTTAACATATTTATGCATGAAAAATTATATTCTCATAAGTTAAAATAAGTTTACACTATGTTGTTTCGTTTACAACTAATCCAAGATACAAATTATAATAATTTTGTGTAAAGCTAAATTCAATTTAGCCTAAATAATTATATTAGTTAAACAAAATAAAACAAGTCTTTCTAATTTTGGGCTTTAAAGATGAGTAATAATATAACTTATTTGTTTGGAGATGTGTTCATTAGATAATATATCAAGATATTTATAAAAAAGAAAGTTTGAACCTTTATTAAATATTATATTAGTGAAATATTTAAGATATTATATTATTCTATTATGGTTTATATAGAGGATGATTCGTAACTATTGGATTGATAGTGTGTTTAAATAATCCAAGCTCATGATTAAAGATGCATGATACTATAAATAGGGATGAAGTGTTCCTATTTATAGTCAAGCTAAAATTGAATATAAAAATCAAGTTATTTGGCTCATTCTTTTAGGCCTCGTGATTTGTTAAAAAAAAAATTGGTTAACTTTTCATGTATAACTTAAGGTATTTTTTTACCGTAAATTCATTGAGTAATTTTAGGATGAACAAGGTTCACCAAATAAGACAAAGGACGTGGTGGACTTGACCAATAAAATTTAAACATAATAGCATTTTTTAATGCAACTCATCTATATTAGTTTAGAAATCAATGATTCATATATCTAATTAATGAATGAATGATATTACTAAACGAAATTCATACTATAACATTGGTTTGGATATTTCATTTCAACATTCATACGACTCCTCCTCACCTTCAATGCAAGCAACCGCCATCACAGGATTGGGCATCGCCTATAACCAACCCCACCATTATCGAACTCCACCACCAATTCACACCATCGATGTGAAGAATAGTTTACCATCATAGTATCGCCCCACTACTAGAGGTTAGGTTTTAGTTTTAAATTTTAATTTAGATTGAGGATACTAGTTACATATATATATATATGGGTATTTGTGATGCTCGTAATTAATTTGAAATATGTCCACTCCATTTACTTTACATGTTCTTTAAAATTCAATCTTAGATTGAATTATCAGAATTTGTATCCAATTGCTAGTATTTCTCTTATGGAGAAAAATCAGCAATCTACTAGAATCCTCCTCCAACATTGACATCTTTGAAACCCATTTCAAATTCAAAACTATCACCTTCTCTTCGGATAATATACATATCTTGATAGTTTCCTCCAATTAAAAACCCATTTGTTGTATATACTTATGCTAAACTACTTGGTTTAAAGCTTGTTTTATTGAATAAAACTTGTAAATGAATATAAGATAAGGGTGGAATATATATGAAACTATCACCTTTGAAGTTCTTTAATTTTGCTTCTATTTGGTTTTAGCGCCTTTATATATCTTTGTATATATATTAAGAGTTTGTTTTGTCACCTAATATTATTATTAATTTTCCATAACAATAGGATAATTTCTTGTTTTCCATAGGTTTGTGGACTTGGTCTAGCTTGAAAAGTGGTGAGATTTTATCTTTGTGCACTACCCTTAATAATTGGAAATACCTTGGGTTGGTTGGTTGATAGTTGTCTTAGTCCAATATCCTAGTGGTCATGAACTATGTTATGACTGTTTTGGAAATGATTAAGTATAGTTTGGTGTCTTCCCTTTTAGAATACTCCTCTACATGAATTGATGTATTTGGTTTCATATATGATTAAGTGTAATAGTAAAATTAGCATATGGCCTCGGTAATAATTATGTTACATTATGATTAATGACATTTCATATTGTATGTATTCTTGATATAATCATACCATATTTTCTCTTGTGATTGCCTTCTATGTGTTTCATGTGACTTTTGAATGACTAGTATTGTGCAGTGGGTTTAATCAGTACCGTTGTATTGTTATAGTCTCTTGCTTATTTAATGGGTAGTTGTGACTTTGCAATATTACTTTGAGGGTAATGTTTGATGACTATGGTTAGAGGATTAGAGTTAAAACAATCTGGTGTTTGCTTTGGCATCTTTTAATTCAAATATCATTAGACGCTTGTGTCTCTTTTGTATATATTTTATCTCATGGGTTGTAGCTCTTTCGACCAATACCTTTGTGTATATCATAACACTTGTAACTTGTAATGTAATATCTATTATGTTTTTTATGATTGTTGTAATTAATTTAAACGAAGTAACGTTTTTGTCTCAGTAATTAGTGGAAGAATGACAGAGGAAATTGAACTTATACTAAGTGCACCAATAACACCCTATATTTTAAATGTGTTAGCTTCTACAATTAACTCTTGAAATAAAAATTTTAAGTACTAAAAATAGGGGTATTACAGAGGACATCATTTCAGCCACTAGCCGACTCTCCAATTTCTTGGATCTCTTCTCATTAGAGAAATGATTGTAGTTAGGGGTAAGAAATGATATGAAAATAATATTGAGAAGAAGATAATAATAATTCCTACAATTTTATTAAAGATTTGATGGGTTAGTTCACTAGTAGCCTTTCCTATTTTCTTCTCTACTCTAACAACCACCTAGACATCCACTCTTGTAGGAGGTACACATGAAGTACCTTCACTTTCTATGTAGTCTTTTGCCTCCTTCTCCTTTAGAATCGATTTAAAAATCAAGTTAGCTATTATCATATTCATATAAAACTAACAATATTCAATACATAATGATCTAATTTATTCTCTTACTAACTCCTTTCTTGCAGCATTATTGCTAGTGCACGTATTCTTATGAAGGTAGGCATTTTTCTTGGCACTTTTTTTGCCTTTTAGCTCTTTTCTGTCACATAAAACATAAAATTTATATATAAAATCAATATATATATATAATTATAGGTATTATATAAGGTGTAATGTATAATGTGAGTTGTTATATATCTTAGTTTATTCTGAATTTTTCAACTCAACAAACTCGGTCTATTGTTGAAGTGTGATCATGGCTTAATAATCTGCTAGTGGTTGTGATTAGTAAGTTTCATCTTCACCAACCATGTAAAGACATGTTAAATCAAACTTAAAGTCTTTGTAAGATTTATTACACTTTTGAAGAATAACTTTCTTCCAAAGTTTGGGCACATTAGAACCATTCTACATCATGAGAGCAATAAGTATTATTAGTATGTAAGTTATGGTATATAAATGCTCACTGTAACAACATATCAACCCATGGCTTCTCCTTTGTCTCATTATTTAACTTTCTTCCATTATAAAACGTAAGAGGAACCATCGCACGAGATCTAAGATTCACATAACCTATGCAATATGTCTCATTCTCTTTGATTGACACCCATTATTAGTAACTTCATCAAATATGTATCTAAGTCTCTTATGCATTGAATTAGATACATTCTTCAATAAAACCCTTCCTTTCTTTGCTTCAACGCCTATTCCTACTTGATCAACTTGAGATGCCATACCTACTACATGAAACTAACCATAAAATAAACAAAATTTTTTAGAATTAATAAGGCATTGATAAAATTTTTATATTTTAAAATAAGCAAGGAGGAAAACTTCAAAACCTAGATCCCCTTGCCAAATTTTGAAATTCCAACAAGCTAGCATTACAGAAGTTAATGTGAAATGTTGCAAAGTTTTCCTTGATCAATTTACTACATAACAAATATAATTAAAATACTCAAAAATTCTACAGCCATATGATAATGAATAGCACTCAAATTAGTAGCAACATTATAACTAAGGTTGTAAATAAGCCTAAAAATGAGGCTCGAACTTAGCTTGTTTATATACGAGCTGAGCTTTTAATGAGTTGGCTTGCAAGCTTTTGTAGTAAGCAAGCTGAGCTCACAACCTTTTGCATTATAAATGAGCTCAAGTCCAAAAATTTTACACTTAATCTTGGCTCATTCATTAAATGAACTGAGTTCAAGCCTTATTTTAGGATCATTTAATTAAATAAATGAGTCGAGCCGAGTCCAAAAAGCTCGCGAGCCAACTCTATTCATTTACAACCCTAACTGTAGTAGAGCATATAACCAACCAATATTGTGTCCTCGTTACTAATAAAATAGTAGCAACTAATCAAATAACAGAGCATGTAAATCACATATACCATAAAAGAAGAAAAATGAAAACTGTAAATTTTAAAACCACAAGATGGTAAACAACACTCCAAGTAACACTCAAGACACTTTTTATTAAAGGGTATATAACATATTAAAGAGAAAAATTGAACAAGAATATATTTCAAGGGAAAAAAAGGAGAACTCGGGGTTTTATGCAGCATTAAATAAGAATAAAGAATAAAAATGCATACCTAAAGTATGCAGAACAATGACAGTGGAGAAAAAAGAGAGGAAAAGATGAAGATAATGACTAGTGGAGATTTTTTATGATGAAAAAATTGTGGAGGTTCTTCAAACTACTAGAATGTCCTTTTTTTTGTGTTCGAGTAAATGGGTGAAAGTAAATATCATTTTGGGTTAAAGTAAAGGAAGAAACTTAACACCACCGACCAAAGCTTTATTTCCTTCCCTTCCTCCTTTTCGTCATCACTAAAAACACCACAAAAACTACCATCGGCAGCCTTTGCCATTCCTCCCACATTTGCATCGGCAAAGAACACCATTATCACCCCTCATAGCTAAGGAAAACCATAAAAAACATACCCCTATCACCAGCCATCACTTCATAAATCCTCCTTGTTTCCTTCAACCAAACTCAACAAACCCTCCATTTTCTATCTCCATTATGTGCCGACAATCTATAACAACCCAATTTTTACTATTGAATTTTTTTTGAAGCGAAAGTAACTAGGTAAAATAGTGGGAGTTACTGCTATAATCGATATAATTATGGTTTATGCAACCATCGTACATCAATCACAAGGCCAAAATATTTAGTTTGGAGTTTAAATTCAAGTATTACAATACCAAATTACAAAAGGAGGATACCATGGATCAAGAGTCCAAAATGGGTATCCAGCTGAATACATAATATGAATAACATATACTCTTCACCTAACCCTGACATAGATGGAGTCACTCATCCCCACATAAGGCGTCATACTCAGAGGTCACAAAGCCATCTATCTGATCCTCTGAAACATGCATATAAGATCAAGGGCCTTTTGCTCATGGAAATGAGCAGCACCCATAAAACTGGTGGTTAGTATGCTACGTACTGAGTAAGGGAATAATACTATCGAAATAGGAATACAAATAACACATATTTCTACATTAGATAATAAAGGAATATAACCAATTAAATGAAACATCTCATAAGGCATATTATGATCCAGATCCTTTTATTAAGTATAGTCTATTTTCATTATTTTATATACGTTGAATGTAGAAATCCTACTATTCTTAAACCGGTGGAATGGTCTGAAACTCTTAGGGACAACACACCTGAGCCACTATTCTTTTTGGTGGAACGGAGATTAAAACATCTTCTCGAGACAAACACTCCCAATCCACTATTCTACCTAGTGGAACAGGAATATATATACATATATAAAATAGATCACCTTGGTCCTGACTCACGTATTCTTCCATTGTAAATTATTAGTATCTTTTCCATATGTTATGAAGATATATTTTATTTTACGATGAGTAGGGACCCCACTATTCTTAAACCGGTGGAACGGTCCGGTGGAACGATCTATTATCCTCGGTGGAATAGGATACATATATATAGGTTTAGAAAAATAGTCACTATGGCCCTACTCACATGCTCTTTCACTTTAATTGATTAGTATATTATTCAAGATTGATTCTCAAACATAGGATATAGTAAAAACAGATATACATATAACATAGGTCTAAATCCTTAAGTCCTATTAAATCCTAATTACACTCCCTTTAGTGTTCATTCTCCCATAATGCTTATTCTACTCACATTATATTATGTCATCTCTGAAATCCCATCATTAGTGTCATACCCAAAATGTACAACCTAATTCCCATGAGTTTGCTTCAATAATTTCATCTCGATACATTAATCATTGAAGTATCCAAGCCCAAATTCCATCGAATTATCATGACACTTCATATGAAATTTTCATGATTTCTAATTCCAAAAGATAGCCTCTAAACCCTGAACATGGAATAATGATATTAACACTTCAAGATAGCTTGTCCCAAATTTACTATTAAACATGTAAGAACCCTAAATAACGGTAATCCTCCCGTGAATTACTCAAGCTATTATTGTCATAATTTAAACCTTCTAACACATAAATTACCAAAACTTTATTAATACCCTTATGCACAATTAAAACCTTTATTTTATAAAATCTTACACTCTCCATACATATTATTTCCCTATTTATCATCATACCTCATGAGAGACCTTAAGCCCATTTACCACAACTCATTCAACCCATATTTCACCACAAGTGTGATGTTATCATCATCCAACCCATATTTCATACCATAGATATATTTCCACAAGTGTGATGTTATCATCATTCAATCCATATTTCATACCATAGATATATTTCCACAAGTGTGATGTTATCATCATTCAATCCATATTTCATACCATGAGATGTATTTTCACAAATATGATATTATCGTCACAAATCATAACACAATGATATATGCTACCAATTTTGAATGTCTTTCAACATAACATTCATATCATCACATATTACCAATGTCAACATATATTACATAATATAGCAACATTATCATAAAAAAACACATTTATCCATATAAGCAAATATCATCAAAAGTCCTAAGCATCGAATAGTATCCTTACCAATTAGTACACTAGGCTCTAAGCATGCAAATCCTAGAATTTCTCTTCCGAAGCTACTGGAATACCACCAACAAAAATAATAAAATTCATGGTTAGGCTCAAAGAGTTAAATTGAAGGAGAAATCAAGATAAAGAGGGTAAAAATAGGTATAACTGTAATCAAATGGGAGCTTGAGGTGTGTGGATGTGTAGAGGAATTTGTGGTGGAGCTATGATTAAATTTTGGTGGTATTTGGTTCAGGTTTGGGGGTAAAAATAGGGATACACGACCAAAAGGAATGATGATTCATGGGTGTGCAACAGGCAGTGTAACTTTTGGTCGAGAGAAAACAAGATGCACGACTAGGTGGTGCGAAACTTGCACGACCATGCAGAAATAGGTCAAGAGGAAAAATTATGCACGGTGAGACGGCGTAGGGGTTGTACGGCTATGCAGCAAGGGATTTAAGCATTGCACGATAGTGCAATAGGCGGTGCACCGTCCATGCACTCTGCAACGCTACTACACACGAGAGGAAGAAGAAGGAAAAAGAGGCAGGAGTCGGCGGCGATGGCAAGCGACAACGAGTGATAAGGTTGGGGCGATCTTGGTGGTCGGTCAACAGTGGTGGACAAGGCGGTGCATAGTGGGGGAAATAGTGGTGCGAAAGCCAAAAATAGGGAGAGGAAGGAGAAGGAGAAGAAGAACAAGGAGAAGGAGGAAATGAGAAGGAAGAGGGAGCTTGATAATGGCTCTTTGGCAAAAATATTAGTAGAGTGAGGTAAAATCAAATAGAAAAAGGGAGAGTGTGAGATGTATGTATATATATATATACATACATACATACATACATGTGTGAGTGTGTAGTGTGATTCAGGGAAGAAGAAAAAGAACAAGAGGGTGCTAGTGTGTGACGATGATGATGGTGATTGTGCAGTTGCAAGGTGACGGTGATGGTTGCAAGGGATGGTTAGGGTAGGGTAGTAGGTGCAGGGTGAGGGTGGTGATGGTTGATGGAGGTTTTGTGTAAGAAGAAGAAAAATGGCAAGGGGAAAGATGGATGTGCAGAGTGTGCGATGGGGTGTAGTCAGGCAGGGATAAGGATGCAAAAGGAGAAGAAGAAAAAAAGAAAAGAGGTAAGGTGATGGGTGATAGATTCATAAAGGTGATGGTCCAAGTTGCAAGTGCAAGTTTCAAGTGCAAGTTGCATAGATTCAGGAGTTATAGCTCAAGTTTGGTGGGAGGAAGAGAAGAAGGAAAAGAAAAGGAGAAAGAAAAAAAGGGAAGGGTTGGAAAATTAGTTTAGGTTTATTTTAGATTAGCTAAACATAATTAGGATTAGCAAAAATTTTAGCAGGTTTTTTATTTTGGTTTACAAATTATGGTTTATCAGAGTTAAGGTTTTCGGGATCGGTTAAAGTTTCAGAATTAAGGATAGGTTAAGGCTAACATAAGATTTATTGAGATTGGAATTTAATTTAGGGTGCTAATGATGCAACATTAAGCTAAGCATATTTTTGGGGCATTACACAATGACTTGTGTTCCCTCACCCTAAACACAAGCCATTTCCAGCATTCCATACCCCTATTATAGGCCTAAATTATTGCAGCACCTTGCCCCTTTCGAGCAAAACAATCGAAAGCCCCTATTTCCCTTTAGCTGAAACCCACTCAAATCACCCTAACTTCCTTCAACCAAAGCCACCAGTCCTCATGTAACACCCCCAAATTTACTACTGAAAAATTTCGTTAAATTTAAAAGAAGTTTTAGCGGAAGCAAGCAAATGAAATTGTAAATCCGGGGGTATTACCGCCACACTTAGTACCAGATCGATCCGCAACTACCGACCCGATACTAAGTGCTAAGGCTAGAAAGAATAAAACCAGAACAACCATTCATAAAACACAAGTTTTACAGAATCAGAGTGCGAAGGTCAAATGTTACAATCCGAGATACAATTGAAAAAGTCCATGTATCAGCGTACTTAAAATAACGGAATAATAAGGTATGATAAAACCCTTGAAAATTTAAAAACAACACTTGTAACCTCCAAGGACAAATACGATTTAAGCCAAAACAATTCCGAAGGGTGAATATCCAGACCACTTACTCACTCAAGTCAAGCATTCTACCCCAAAAGTAGTAACCGACCAAAACCTGCACAAGGGTCTGCTCCCCACCATCGGTGGATCATCACAGGACCCAGTTAATCAAGGCAGTATCAGTACGGGTCCAGTACTGAGTAAGGCGTAGACGCTAAGGCCAAGCATACAATCACAACACGAGGGCTCCATGACACAATCATAAAAGCAACATGCAATAATACACAAGATACATGCTCAACACGTCAGCCACACATCAGGATGAGTAAGCGGAAAGCTAAATCATGCTCATATAATGTCCGTTATTTCTTATTATGATAATAATCTCTTTTCACACATTCTTCATTTAACCTGTAAGCACAGGGACCCCACTATTATAGCCGGTGGACCGGAAAAATCAACACAGGGCAGAACGCCTCTGAACCACTATTGTAGCCGGTGGACCGGCACGAAACGCACAGGGCAGAACGCCTCTGACCACTATTCTAACCGGTGGAATGGACTGGCCCCGCACTTACATGGTGTTCCGCTGTAAGTGATTAGTATCTTTCCCGGTGTTTAACTTATTCGTTTGGGTCTGTCGAGCCCGAATCCCTCCACTATTATAGCCGGTGGTCCGGAAAAATCATCACAGGGCAGAACGCCTCTGAACCACTATTGTAGCCGGTGGACCGGCACGAAACGCACAGGGCAGAACGCCTCTGAACCACTATTGTAGCCGGTGGACCGGCACGAAACGCACACCCAGGGCAGAACGCCGCTGGCCACTATTATAACCGGTGGAACGGACTGGGTCGGGCTCATCAGTCTTTCACTTTACGTAATTAATGTCTTATTCGTATCTTATTGAATCACATCATGTCCTTGACATGCATAAATCATTCACTACATTCTTTACACATAATAACAAACGGTAAAATTCCACATTCATAACTATACTTTACTCAATAATACACATAATAACGCCAAACAACTCTAAACAGCCATACGAACCATGATTGTCCACACCCAGCCATGGTTAACCACTCTTAACCTTCTTTAACCGTAACAACCATAATACCATCACGAAAACCCTAATACCACCATAAGTCATTAATACCACCAAGAAATCATAAATACTACTATATAAACCCTAATACCACCTTGCAAACCCTAATACCACCATAAGCCATTAATACCACCAAGTAATCATTAATACCACTATATAAACCCCAATACCACCTTGCAACCCTAATACCACCATAAGCCATTAATACCACCAAGTAATCATTAATACCACTATATAAACCCCAATACCACCTTGCAACCCTAATACCACCATAAGTCATTAATACCACCAAGTAATCATTAATACCACTATATAAACCCTAATACCACCTTGCAACCCTAATACCACCATAAGTCATTAATACCACCCATAATATCACCAAGCAAACTGTAACACCCCCAAAATTCACTCCTGAAAAAAAATTTATTTGAAAGGATAAAGCGGAAGCTAGGAGAGAATTTGGGGAATGTTACCGCCACATCTAACACAAGATAAATGTCCACCATCTATCTTATGCTAGATGCAAGGCTAAAACCTGTCAAATAAAACTTCAAACATCAATGCCGTAAGGATAAACTCCCACAAGGAGATATCCACAGACAGATGGCAAGTGAATCAATTCACTAAATAAAATCATCGCTGAATCAATCAGCGGAACCTGTGAAATAAATCCGAATTTTAAAAGCTTATCAGAGTACGATAAATTAAAAGTTAATTACAATACCCTTGAATTTTAAATACAATACTTGAGAATTCCAAATACAAATACAGTTAAATAAGACAAATCCCGATATATCAAATTCCGGATTGCCTACTCTCTCAAGCCAAGTCTTCCACCCAAAACAATATCTGAACTCAAACCTGCACAAGAAGTCTGCTCCCCACCATCAGTGGATCATCACAGGACCCATTCAATCAAGGTAGCATCAGTACGGGTCCGGTACTGAGTAAATCAATACTACCAAACTCATGGAAGGAAGCATAAAACACATAAGATACAAGCGTACAAGAAATCACGATAGCATGCTAAGTAACACCAATCTAACAATCCAATGATAATCATTATTACATCTAATTTTATTTATTTACGATGAGTTCAGGGACCCCACTATTCTTAAACCGGTGGAACGGTCTGAAGCACCTCTCGGGGACAACACACCCAAGCCACTATTATCATCCGGTGGAACGGATCCTACACCTCTCAGGGCAAAACGCTCCTGAGCCACTATTCTGAACCGGTGGAACGGCTTGAAGCACCTCTCGGGGACAACACACCCGAGCCACTATTATCATCCGGTGGAACGGATCCTACACCTGGTCCTGACTCATGTAATCTTCCACTTTAAATAATTAGTGTCTTATTCATTACTTAATTCATACCATATTCTTTTTCACGATGAGTATAGGGCCCCACTATTCTTAATCCGGTGGAACGGACTGAAGCACCTCTCGGGGACAACACACCCAAGCCACTATTATCGTCCGGTGGAACGGACTCTACACCTCTCAGGGCAAAACGCTCCTGAGCCACTATTCTGAACCGGTGGAACGGCTTGAAGCACCTCTCGGGGACAACACACCCGAGCCACTATTATCGTCCGGTGGAACGGACCCTACACCTCGGCCCAACTCACGTGATCTTCCACTTTAAATAATTAGTATCTTATTCAATGATTTTAGCCGACCGTAAATCAGGCCCACATAAATAATTCCATGGCATAAAGATACAGCATAGGGTATCATATAATATCAATCCATACTTAACCCTTCACATACTCAAATACATATCATAATCAAACATCATACTAACACGCATTGGCATTGAGGCTATAAAATTCGTGCATATA
Organism: Tamarix austromongolica; assembly: GCA_039764185.1. Lineage (NCBI taxonomy): Eukaryota > Viridiplantae > Streptophyta > Magnoliopsida > Caryophyllales > Tamaricaceae > Tamarix > Tamarix austromongolica. The sequence continues at coordinate 77,232,915 of CM077818.1, read as the reverse complement.
TGCAATTACCACACAGAACACAACATACACTTGACTTGATTAAATAATCGATAGGCATACTTATCACCTTTCCACTGGGAACAGAAATACATCCAGATTCCATCATAATTAAAGGTAAGTAGTGACTTACCTCAATCCGAAGCTAGCTAAGCAAATTGAAAAAGAGGGAGAGCTATCGAAGGCTCAACAATCCACGAGAAAGTTTTCCTAGATCGCCGATAGAAATCGGAACTAGGTTAGAAACCATCTTATCAATTAATAATTCACCGATTATAATCAAATAAATACAAACGGACACAAACGATCTTTCTTGGAAAACGTGTCCAAAACTTAGGACTCAAGAGCATAGCTCTATTAAGATTTAAGGTTAAAATATAAATCAAATGATTTAAAACCCAAAGACAGAAATCGATTAGATAAAATACGCATAGCAAAAAACCAATTTATAAAACACTCCCCGAAGATTAGGGTTTTTAATCCCTAAACTACGAATCGACCAAATCACTTCGATTACCTCAAATGGATAGTTTTAAAACACAATTAAACTAATTTTAGATAAATCTAGATAATTAATTTCAACAAAACAATCTTCCGATTAACCAATTCAAGACGATCCGTTTTCAAAATTAGGGTTTTAAAGCCCACGACACAAACTCAGATAATTCAAATCAATTAATTCCAATTAAAGGTATTAGAATACAATTAGGATCATTTCAACTACTTATATAAATTTAATTTTAGAAAAACAATTATACAAATAACCAATTTCATAATCTCACTTGAAATCTAGGGTTTTAGGCCCGAAAATACAATTCGGTTGAATTCTATTAATTTAATTAAATTGAATATTTAGAAATGCAATTAGACATATTTTATAACATATCAAATAATCAATTGATCAAAACCGCTAAAAGAAATACCCAATTTAGTACAATTAGGGTTTTTGAGCCCGAAACGCAAATCCGATCAATTCTTGATAAAATATATAAATTGACGGTTCGAAAATGTAATTAAATATATTCTAATGTAAATTATATAGTCAATTGAATAAAACAACACGATTACATAATCCGATTTAGTCCCGTAAGAGTTTTGACCTAAAAATCCAATTTCGATTAATTACGTACCATTTTCCCAAATCAACACTTCCGATATGAAATTAAATACATTTCAAACGATATTGTAAAATCAATTGAGCGGAACGACTCAATTACGCAACCCAAATTTTATTACACACGAATTGTGACCTAGGAATTAAATTCCGATTGATTCCGTATAAATTTCTCAAATTGACGGTTCCGACATGAAATTAAATACATTTAAAAACATATTGTATAATCAATTTATCCAAAATCGCCAAATTGGACGGATCCGAAAAATTTGGGCATAACCCGACCTAAAATTCAATTTTCCAAATTCCGAACACAAACCATACAATTAACATATTCAAATCAATCTTACAGCACATATATACATAATACAACAATTAATTTAGCTTATCACAAGCTAAATCACACTCAATTAATCAAATTAATATTAGGGTTTTCGGAAATTTATACCAAACGAAAATCAACGAATCGGGACAATGGAAGGCCGGAGGAGCTTCGTCGGGGACCGGAGACTGCTCGCCGGTGGTCAGCGAGGCTCGCCGGTGACCGGGCGGCGGCTCGTCACTGCTGCTGCTGCTCCCGCGCGCAGTTGCTGTGGTGGCTCTGCTTCTGCTGCGGCCGAGCTAGCTGCTGCTGCTTCAGTGGCTGCTGCAGTGGCGTCTTCGGTGCCTGTCGATCGGTGGGGTGGCGGGAGCAAGGAGGAGCTGGGGAGAAGAAGGCTGGGGCTGTGGTTTCTGGCGCAGAGCAGAGAGCACGGGGAGGAGAGAATGGGAGAAGAGAAGAGAAAGGGAAAGAAGAGGGGGGGTCCGGTCGGGGTAAGGCTCCCTTTTTTTTTTTTTTTTACAAATACAACTACAAAATAAATACTAAATATTTAAAATTGTTATTGGAAGAATTTTACCTAATATTTATTTAACGAAAATTATTTCGTAAGGTTCCGAAAGCTCAAAATAAATAAAAAGACTATATAAAGAATTTCGGAAACCTTTTCGGAAAAATTTACCAACGAACATAAAAATTTATATTATTTACGGAAATATATTATAAGACCTCGAAAAATTATTTAAAAGCATAAAAGTAAATATTTAAATTAAATTCTGATAAACCGAGACTAATTTAAATAATTTCCGAAATCGATTTTCCGTAAACCAAAAATCGTAAAACGGAAGAAGATTAATTCCGAAAAGAAATTCATAAATAAACTCCGAAAATCTTTTTAATTTAAAACTTCCCGAAGATATTAACGATTTTTAAAAATGAATAAATTTAAAGTCGGAAATATTTTCTACGGATAAAATTATTAAAATAACTTTAACTATTTAAACCGAAATTTTATAATTTAAATAATATATCTCGTTAACGAAATATAACTCCAAAATAAAGTCGTAATCACACGACGAAGTTATAATCGAAAACGAATCTAAATTATTAAAATCAAAACGCAAGAAAGAATGTGAATACATATTTTTAACCGAAAATCGAAATCATAAGAATATAATAAAATCATGGTCGTGAACGAATTCATCTAAAATGGTTCGCAACGACAACAATTAATTAAATTCAAATATGAATTCGAAAACGTCGATAAATCCATAAAACGAATCGAAATTAAAATAATTAAATATTTACATCAAATTATGCTAATAAAATCATTGGGCTTAATAAAATTAGGTTTCGAAAATACGGGGTATTACATTACTACCCCCTTAAAAAGGAACTTCGTCCCCGAAGTTCGGGAAAACCTAAGTAGCGGAAACTTGACAAAACGATTGAATAAAGCATTAACCACAATAAATAGGTTAAAAGTAAATCCGAAGAAAAGTAAAACGATGTTTTACAAAACTAAACCAAACAAAGTTGAAACAAACAAGGCATAGGAGCTAAAATAAAAGAAGGAGAATCGATGTTTAGCAAATCAAATACAATGGGATTCGAATTAGGAAGGAAGTACATACTTAAAGTCAAAACAAGTTACAAAAATATTATTCTTTAAAATAAAATCTTACAAGAGAATAACAACACAAATTCATAACGTGAAGTTCAAACAAAATAAAGGAACGAAAGTTTTAAAGAGTACACAACTCTAATAACACAACCAATACATAATTTGCACATACACTTTATACAATGAGTTATCCCTATAACATCACATATGAAAACAAAGTTAACACTTGGCTCAACGACTCATAAAAGATTCTTATACACACCAACCACATACACCTAGGTCAAAGGAAATTTCTAACCCAAAACACTCCACTGACAAGCTCCCTAATCTATACTATAACCATGATAGTCTAGACACTTAAATTCGAAAATGCTACTACTATAGCAACTATAGCATTCAAAGCCCAAAATTTTTATTTATCTATTTATTTATTTATTTATTTATTATTTTGACTATTCGTTAATAGTTCTCCTCATACAAGACAAAAATTAATACATTATCATTCACCAACAACTAGAAAAGAAAATATGCATATTTTACAAGGAAGGATTTTCATACATTAATGTTGAAATTACCAACACGAAATACAAAATCGAAGCAACATGCAAATGAATGCTAATTAGCAGAAAATTAAAATATATACACATAATGAAAGTCATACAAAATTATTAAAGTCACTAGAGCAATTTGGGCACCCTACACACTGCTTATTAAAATTAACACTTCTATCTAAACCTCAACATTATCATTATCATATTTCTAGGTTTCTCCTAATTGAAAATGACACATCTATTTAAACATCACCATCAAGGTTGCAAACCTAATTTTCTTACAACTCCAAAAATTTAAAACAACTCAATAAAAATATATTACAATTTATGTCACATCATAATACATCCAACAATATACACCTTATGATTATCAATCCAAAAAAAAACTACCGGACTAGGGTTAACCTAGTGGGGTCACTACCCCCTTAAGGGCAAACTAATTACAAAACGATAATAATTACAACACATAACATTTCAGAGTTAACACAAGTCAAGCATGTGAAATACCAAGTAACCATATACAAAGACATAATTACAAAAGCAAATAACAAGGCCACTTACACTACCCAATTATACTATCCTCACAAGCTAATCCGGATTTAAAATTCACTTGAAAGAAAGCAAATACATTTTCGTGTAAAACAATTAGGATCGTGAGAACCGAATCTCTAACCGAAACCCGATTCTCAACAACCAAAAGCTCTGATACCAACTTGTAACACCCCCAAAATTCACTCCTGAAAAAAAATTTATTTGAAAGGATAAAGCGGAAGCTAGGAGAGAATTTGGGGAATGTTACCGCCACATCTAACACAAGATAAATGTCCACCATCTATCTTATGCTAGATGCAAGGCTAAAACCTGTCAAATAAAACTTCAAACATCAATGCCGTAAGGATAAACTCCCACAAGGAGATATCCACAGACAGATGGCAAGTGAATCAATTCACTAAATAAAATCATCGCTGAATCAATCAGCGGAACCTGTGAAATAAATCCGAATTTTAAAAGCTTATCAGAGTACGATAAATTAAAAGTTAATTACAATACCCTTGAATTTTAAATACAATACTTGAGAATTCCAAATACAAATACAGTTAAATAAGACAAATCCCGATATATCAAATTCCGGATTGCCTACTCTCTCAAGCCAAGTCTTCCACCCAAAACAATATCTGAACTCAAACCTGCACAAGAAGTCTGCTCCCCACCATCAGTGGATCATCACAGGACCCATTCAATCAAGGTAGCATCAGTACGGGTCCGGTACTGAGTAAATCAATACTACCAAACTCATGGAAGGAAGCATAAAACACATAAGATACAAGCGTACAAGAAATCACGATAGCATGCTAAGTAACACCAATCTAACAATCCAATGATAATCATTATTACATCTAATTTTATTTATTTACGATGAGTTCAGGGACCCCACTATTCTTAAACCGGTGGAACGGTCTGAAGCACCTCTCGGGGACAACACACCCAAGCCACTATTATCATCCGGTGGAACGGATCCTACACCTCTCAGGGCAAAACGCTCCTGAGCCACTATTCTGAACCGGTGGAACGGCTTGAAGCACCTCTCGGGGACAACACACCCGAGCCACTATTATCATCCGGTGGAACGGATCCTACACCTGGTCCTGACTCATGTAATCTTCCACTTTAAATAATTAGTGTCTTATTCATTACTTAATTCATACCATATTCTTTTTCACGATGAGTATAGGGCCCCACTATTCTTAATCCGGTGGAACGGACTGAAGCACCTCTCGGGGACAACACACCCAAGCCACTATTATCGTCCGGTGGAACGGACTCTACACCTCTCAGGGCAAAACGCTCCTGAGCCACTATTCTGAACCGGTGGAACGGCTTGAAGCACCTCTCGGGGACAACACACCCGAGCCACTATTATCGTCCGGTGGAACGGACCCTACACCTCGGCCCAACTCACGTGATCTTCCACTTTAAATAATTAGTATCTTATTCAATGATTTTAGCCGACCGTAAATCAGGCCCACATAAATAATTCCATGGCATAAAGATACAGCATAGGGTATCATATAATATCAATCCATACTTAACCCTTCACATACTCAAATACATATCATAATCAAACATCATACTAACACGCATTGGCATTGAGGCTATAAAATTCGTGCATATATGCAATTACCACACAGAACACAACATACACTTGACTTGATTAAATAATCGATAGGCATACTTATCACCTTTCCACTGGGAACAGAAATACATCCAGATTCCATCATAATTAAAGGTAAGTAGTGACTTACCTCAATCCGAAGCTAGCTAAGCAAATTGAAAAAGAGGGAGAGCTATCGAAGGCTCAACAATCCACGAGAAAGTTTTCCTAGATCGCCGATAGAAATCGGAACTAGGTTAGAAACCATCTTATCAATTAATAATTCACCGATTATAATCAAATAAATACAAACGGACACAAACGATCTTTCTTGGAAAACGTGTCCAAAACTTAGGACTCAAGAGCATAGCTCTATTAAGATTTAAGGTTAAAATATAAATCAAATGATTTAAAACCCAAAGACAGAAATCGATTAGATAAAATACGCATAGCAAAAAACCAATTTATAAAACACTCCCCGAAGATTAGGGTTTTTAATCCCTAAACTACGAATCGACCAAATCACTTCGATTACCTCAAATGGATAGTTTTAAAACACAATTAAACTAATTTTAGATAAATCTAGATAATTAATTTCAACAAAACAATCTTCCGATTAACCAATTCAAGACGATCCGTTTTCAAAATTAGGGTTTTAAAGCCCACGACACAAACTCAGATAATTCAAATCAATTAATTCCAATTAAAGGTATTAGAATACAATTAGGATCATTTCAACTACTTATATAAATTTAATTTTAGAAAAACAATTATACAAATAACCAATTTCATAATCTCACTTGAAATCTAGGGTTTTAGGCCCGAAAATACAATTCGGTTGAATTCTATTAATTTAATTAAATTGAATATTTAGAAATGCAATTAGACATATTTTATAACATATCAAATAATCAATTGATCAAAACCGCTAAAAGAAATACCCAATTTAGTACAATTAGGGTTTTTGAGCCCGAAACGCAAATCCGATCAATTCTTGATAAAATATATAAATTGACGGTTCGAAAATGTAATTAAATATATTCTAATGTAAATTATATAGTCAATTGAATAAAACAACACGATTACATAATCCGATTTAGTCCCGTAAGAGTTTTGACCTAAAAATCCAATTTCGATTAATTACGTACCATTTTCCCAAATCAACACTTCCGATATGAAATTAAATACATTTCAAACGATATTGTAAAATCAATTGAGCGGAACGACTCAATTACGCAACCCAAATTTTATTACACACGAATTGTGACCTAGGAATTAAATTCCGATTGATTCCGTATAAATTTCTCAAATTGACGGTTCCGACATGAAATTAAATACATTTAAAAACATATTGTATAATCAATTTATCCAAAATCGCCAAATTGGACGGATCCGAAAAATTTGGGCATAACCCGACCTAAAATTCAATTTTCCAAATTCCGAACACAAACCATACAATTAACATATTCAAATCAATCTTACAGCACATATATACATAATACAACAATTAATTTAGCTTATCACAAGCTAAATCACACTCAATTAATCAAATTAATATTAGGGTTTTCGGAAATTTATACCAAACGAAAATCAACGAATCGGGACAATGGAAGGCCGGAGGAGCTTCGTCGGGGACCGGAGACTGCTCGCCGGTGGTCAGCGAGGCTCGCCGGTGACCGGGCGGCGGCTCGTCACTGCTGCTGCTGCTCCCGCGCGCAGTTGCTGTGGTGGCTCTGCTTCTGCTGCGGCCGAGCTAGCTGCTGCTGCTTCGGTGGCTGCTGCAGTGGCGTCTTCGGTGCCTGTCGATCGGTGGGGTGGCGGGAGCAAGGAGGAGCTGGGGAGAAGAAGGCTGGGGCTGTGGTTTCTGGCGCAGAGCAGAGAGCACGGGGAGGAGAGAATGGGAGAAGAGAAGAGAAAGGGAAAGAAGAGGGGGGGTCCGGTCGGGGTAAGGCTCCCTTTTTTTTTTTTTTTTACAAATACAACTACAAAATAAATACTAAATATTTAAAATTGTTATTGGAAGAATTTTACCTAATATTTATTTAACGAAAATTATTTCGTAAGGTTCCGAAAGCTCAAAATAAATAAAAAGACTATATAAAGAATTTCGGAAACCTTTTCGGAAAAATTTACCAACGAACATAAAAATTTATATTATTTACGGAAATATATTATAAGACCTCGAAAAATTATTTAAAAGCATAAAAGTAAATATTTAAATTAAATTCTGATAAACCGAGACTAATTTAAATAATTTCCGAAATCGATTTTCCGTAAACCAAAAATCGTAAAACGGAAGAAGATTAATTCCGAAAAGAAATTCATAAATAAACTCCGAAAATCTTTTTAATTTAAAACTTCCCGAAGATATTAACGATTTTTAAAAATGAATAAATTTAAAGTCGGAAATATTTTCTACGGATAAAATTATTAAAATAACTTTAACTATTTAAACCGAAATTTTATAATTTAAATAATATATCTCGTTAACGAAATATAACTCCAAAATAAAGTCGTAATCACACGACGAAGTTATAATCGAAAACGAATCTAAATTATTAAAATCAAAACGCAAGAAAGAATGTGAATACATATTTTTAACCGAAAATCGAAATCATAAGAATATAATAAAATCATGGTCGTGAACGAATTCATCTAAAATGGTTCGCAACGACAACAATTAATTAAATTCAAATATGAATTCGAAAACGTCGATAAATCCATAAAACGAATCGAAATTAAAATAATTAAATATTTACATCAAATTATGCTAATAAAATCATTGGGCTTAATAAAATTAGGTTTCGAAAATACGGGGTATTACACAAACCGACTTCCCCATGCAACCTTAGTTTATACCCACCCTTTTGTTTACTTAATTCCACCTTCTCCTCATTATCTCACAAATGGTGAATTCCTTAGGTCGTCCTTACCTTGTTTAGCCAGCATACTCCCCTTTGGTCATTCTAACCTCTTATTTTTCTTTTTCAAGTCCCCCACTTCACCACACTCCCTCACATCACCCAACCTACATGTCGTAGGGTCACGTCACATCACACCACATCACACTTGTACCACAACATATTAGTACACGAAGACAAGGATACGGGGACGTACCTCGGATCTATGCTGCGCTTCACAAATATACAAATAATATACAGGTTATAGCATACAACTGTACAAAGCATATAAGACACTTAAAACAAGCAGTGCACACAAGTGGCCTTAGTTACGTCCTTACCTAAATCGGCGCCGGGCTTGGAGCACGCTCCTACACCTCCTGGGGTTTGACCCGGTTACCTATAAGAGGGAAATACTTAGGGTTAATCTCCCTCTTCCAGAATTATCAAATTCCTATCTTACCCCTATCATGGCCTAATACCAAGGCTACTATTAGTGACGGGGTTTATAAATAAAGGGTAGGTTATTACTACTCTTACGATAACTTAAACGGATTATCGCTACTTAAAGTAGATTTTAGCAAATCCAAATACTAAGGTGAGGGTTTTAATCTCATTAATAATAATTACCAATAATACCAACCATAATAAGAATACTATTTATAATAATAGTGCTCATAATAAAAATAATAATAGCTATAATGATAATAATGATGATAGTAATAATTGAAATCATATTAGCATTAGTGATAGTGTATTATCGATAATAATGATAATAAAGTACTAATACAACCATAATCACTTAGATGATAAAATCAATAATAATGTTAATAATAATAATAGTAATAATAATAATAATGATAGGAATGAAGACAATAATAATACTAATAATAATAATAAATACGATGAAAATATTAATAATAACATCAACGATTATAATAATAATAGTAATACGAATAATAGTAATAATACGTAGGATAGTAAGAGTTCTAGAAATAATACTAATAGGGATAATAGCGATGATAATGATAATAATGAGAAAAATAAACATAATAACATTAGTGTTAATTATAGTAATGATAATAGTGGTGATAGCAATAATGCTAGTAACAATAGTAACAATAGTGAAAATAACAATAATAAATATAACAATAATAATAATCACGATAATAATAATACAATGGTTGTGGCAATGCTAAGCATAGCAAAATACTAAGGTAATAATATTAAAGTATAACGTTAAGGATAATAAAGATAGTAATAATTGATAAAATAATAGATGCGTTAAACACAATAACGATAAAGCAATAACAAGGATACTAATGATAATAATAATAACAATACTAGTAATAGTAATAGTAATAATAATAATAATAATAACAATAATAATAATAACAATGATAGTATTAACAATAACAATAGTAAAAATAACAATAATAATATTAATAATAATAATTACACTAATAGTAAAATAATGACCATGATAATAATAATAGTAATAATAATAACAATCATAATAATAATAATAATAATAATAATAACAATAACACAACCATAAGAATGGTGACGGTAATGATAATAATACTACAAATGATAATAACAATAGTAGTAGTAATGCTAGTAACGCTCGTAATAATAATAATGATAACGATAACACTAATAATAATAATTAATAGTCATACTAATAATAATAATAATAATAATAGTAATAACAATCATAATAATAATAACAATAATAATAATAATAAGGGTGGTAGTATTAGTAATAATAATAATATTAGTAATAATAATGATAATGTTAATATTAATCATAATAATACTAATAATAGTAGTTAATAATATCAAACCACTAATCACTTCTATTTATTTATTTATTTATTTATTTTATTTTTATTATTATTTTTTTAAGACTTAGGGTTCAGGGCGTTGGCAACCTGACTGAGGTGGTGGCTGCGGCGGCGGCGCGGTGGCAGCGGCGGCGGCGCGGTGGCAGCGGCGGCGGCGCGGCGGTGGAGGAAGGGAGAGAGGGGAAAATGGTGGTGGAGGCTAGGGGAGGGAAAACCAGAGGGAAAAGGAGGTACGGGGTGGTAGGGCAGGAGCTGCTGGTCGTTTTGGGGGGTGGTGGTGGCGCTGCAAGCGGCGGGGTGGCCGGCGGTGGCGGCGCGAAGGTTGCGCGACTGGAGTGGTCGGTTTTCGGGGAGGGATTTTCGCACGGCCAGGGCGGCACGTGCGGCGCGAGATACTGTGTTTTGGTTGGTTGGTTGAACAGAGGGGGGTGCAGGGAAGAGGATGGTGGCGCGGGCAGGTGGAAGCGGCGGTCGGAGGCGGCGAATAGGGCGGCTGAAGGTCGGGCGGCGAGGTTGTAGAATTGTTCTGGGTTCCAGGTTTTCGAACCGAATTACGCGGTGGAGGGGTCAATTTATAGGCCTAAGCGAGGGGGAAACGACAAAGACACGTGGGAGGTTAGGTGGGTTAGGTTCGGTGAGGTCGTCCGGCGCAGGTCTGCCGTTGCAGACCAAACCCCATCGGAGAAGAAAAATCAGGGCTTGCGTGTGGGGAAACGGCTGCCCGATTGGTCACATCTAGAGGGGAGGTCAATCAGGGGTGAAAAGACGGGAGAAAAGGACAGAAAAGACGGGACACTCGCCGCTGCGTTTTCCGGCGAGCTCTCGAGTTGCAGGTGCGGGAACGGTGGCGTCGCGAGGAAGAAGAAGGAAGGGAAGGGCTGGACCGGCGGTCCAGGAGAAAGAAAGAAGGGGGAGGGAACCGGCCGGACCGTGCGGTTTCTTCTTCCTTTAAATGAAACGCTGCGTTTTGGGAGAGGTTTGGAGAAAACGCAGCGCTCGCGTCGACAGGTAACGGTACTCTTCCCTTTTATCGCGACGCGGCGTTTCAGCGACTTCAGTGTCGAAACGCCGCGTTTTGGGTCACGGACGGCCGGGCTCGCTGGGTCGCGGCGAGAAGAAGGAAAGGGGAGGGGGGTTTGGGCCAGCAGGCCGGCCCAGGCCGGGGAAAATAAGGGAGAGAAGGGGAAGGAAGAAAAAGGAAAAAGGAGGGAGGAAAAAGGAAAAAGGGAAAAAGGAAAAAGAGGGAAAATTAGGGGTTGGCTTAATTAGTATCATTTGGATAATTTAGGGTATTTAATATAATTATCAAAACAATAATTAATTTCTATTTTTAGGTAAATTTTGGAATTTATAGAAAAATCTTCCTAAATTCATGTTAATTAACAAAACCCCTTAATTTTCCTCTAATTAAATTATTCATAAATTTTATATTAATTTGAAACTATTTTATCCTCCCTATTTTATATAATTTAAGGTATTTAATAAATTTCTAAAATGAAAACCTTAATTAACTTAAATACCATAATTTCCCCTATTTACACTCTTATAATTTCCTTCTTGATTTATCCTATTAATTCCCTTTTATTTCACTAAAAGTAGTTTATTTTAATGAATCCCCTAATAATCTCCTATTCGGCCATGATTTTCTAAATTAGAGATTTTGGGGTATTTCACCTCACCCCCAACCCTTAGGTATTTGTGGCCATTTCACACCCTTTGTAAATGACACAAACTATTTTTGCTCCCCCTTTTCTTCAACACATTCCACAAGCCATCCTCCCTTTGTCGTGCAACTTTCCACCGAAGCCCTTACCTTGGTTTGATTCACCTTTTCCTTCGTTCTTTAACTCTTCTTAACTTAGCCTTTCCTTAATTATATCATTAATTTACAGTGGTTTTTTATTACTATTTTTTAGCAAACTTACTGAGGTTCCAGATGAGGTGGGATAGGAGATACACACTTAAAGACTGGTGCTTTTTTTTGTAAAGATACTAGTTATAATTATGGTTTTATGCTAAATTTCTAGTATGACCTCTAATGAGTTCATATTTTGACACATTTTATACCCTTATAATCTTAGTTTTTGGTAGTTTATTTAACTAATATAGGGGAATAATTATTGTTTTATGCTTAAGCGGTAAAAATTGTAACAATTTTATTATTTGAGCTAAAATGATATAAATTAAGTAAATTTAGAATAAAATATTATTTATTAATTTTTATTAATTTATTTTGCAGGTTTTGTTTTAAATAAAAGAAAGAAAAAAAAGAAGTCGACGTTTGGACCAACGGCCGAAGGTCGAAGGCCCAAACGCCACTTAAACGAAACCAAACGAGCCACACGGAGCACAGGAGAAAGAAGAGGCAGCCGCAAGGGCTGACGTGGGGGGGCACAGAAAATTATAAAAAGCAGGCCAAAGACGCAGAAAAAAAAGGGAGAGGCGCGGGACGCTGAAAAGCAACGGAGCCGTTAGGCTCTGACAGAGGAGCAGCCTTCACAGGCTCGCGCGGCAGGTCGAAGAGGGTAGAAGGGAGAGAGGCAGTCTCTGCCGTTAGGCAGAGAACGGGGAAAAGCAGCCAGGAGTAGTGACGCGAGGAACAGGGACGACGCACGGAAATCGAAGCAGCTGTCAGCCGGGTGGAAAAAGAAAAAAAGAAAAGAATTTTTACACTGAAATCAAGGCACCGAAGGAAGAAAAATTAGAGGAAGAATTTAATATCCGGTAGAATTTATTTTAGATAAAATTAATTTTTATCTGAATAAATTCTTGATCTTTAATTCAAAATTAATTTCGGTTATTTCTTTCTCTTATTTTTAATTTATATTTTAGATATAAATTTCTGTGTAATTAATTCTTTAATTATGACTGGCTGATTATTTATTGTTAGGGAATGAATTGAAACCCTAGACTATGGTTTGAATTATAATTCTATTTTCTTTGTTTCGTGAGATTGTTTCTTGACTCTATATTAATTGCTATCGTTTATATGTATAATTCTGTCAAGTATAGTTTATTTGGTGCATGCCTTGTTCTGGTACCTCATAAGTGACAGTATGTAGGATTAATTGCTTGCTAGGTGGCCATCTAAATATACTAGAATTTATATATATAAATTGCAGCTAGGTTAGATAACAATTCACCTAATCGTTTTGTGATTCTAACCGAAGTGGTAAAACGTTTCGATACGTGTGGGTCAAGGAAAGGAAATACAGCTAGACATGCTTTTTGTACTAGTTTGGGTACTTAGATTGACAGCCTTCCACTTACACTTAATGCATTAAATCTAGTTAAATATAGGAGCCGCTTGTTGCTGCTATACTGCTAGTATTTAATAGGGTTAATATTGGCGCTTTGTCGTATTAATTAATTAAGGGAAGTAATATAAGGTGTATAGACCTGCTTTTGGTGTGCAACTTGGTCGATCTCTTTCTCACGATTAAAAGATGACTTAGAAATAAATATTATATTTTCAACCTAATCTAGTGGTGGATTTTTATTTCCCTAACATGTTTCTCATATCTGCGAATTTCCCATTATTTTTATTATTATTAGTTTATTTTATTTTATTTATTCATTTTATTATTTTGATAAACCCCCATTAGTATTTTTCTTATTTATTTATTTTGTGTTATTTAGGATTTTTATTTTTAGTTTTAGTTTAAGCTAGTTAATTAGAGGTGAGCCCTCTCAATCCCCGGCTAGAACGATACCCTTATTTACCAGTGCTACAATTGACAACAAGAGGGTTTAAATTGCGTGCCGGCTATGGTCGCACCAACCTCGTGTATCATTGTGATGTTGTGTTTACGTTGTTAATTTTATGTTGATCGATATTATGATGTGGTATATGACATGATGAATAGTGAGTAAGTTGAGAAGCATGAGATATCAATATGATAATTTCTATATTAAAAACCCTAAGAGAATCAATATGATACCTAGTATTGTATTGTAGAATGAATAAGTATGATAAGTGGAAATGAATAGTTAATATGTGTGGTGATAAATGGTGGATTGGGAAATAATGATATCGAACATAAAAATTTGTTGTGAAATAAGGACATTTGGTTACCCTTAAGAGCCTTTTGGTCAATTTGGGTGTAAGATGAAAATTTTGGTATTTTTATGTGTTATATGGGTTAAAATATGGTAATAGCATCATGTGAAATGTTTGGAGTAAATATAAATGACATAAGTTCCACAAAACGATAAAATGACTTAATTTAGAAATAATAACCCTAAAATAACAATGTTATAATCGCATATGTGAAATTTTAGAGTTAGACCACAATTTTCAGAGATGTTGTTAATAAAAGTATTTTAAAAATGTATATTTAATTTTTTTATCATAGGATTCATATGGAAAAAATTATGATGCAAAATTCGGGTTTTGTACTTATTATAAATAGCAACTCTTGAAATATGGTTGTTATCGTATGTGTAAGATGTTAGAGTTAGATATTGATTTTTGAGACTATTGATAAGATAATATTTGAGGAATATATACTACATTTGGTGGGTAAAAGAGAAATAGGGAATAAGTGTTACCTAAAATATGAAATTAGGGTTTCATAATAAGTATATGGACCTAAATCCTTAAGAGCGACCTTAATATCTATGTGGTTGTGATTTAATTGCTTTGATTATGTGTTAAAAATATCAAGCTAATCATGAATAATATATTAATCATTTAAAGTGAAAGATTACTTGAGTCGTGCCGAGGTGTTTTATGGGTTCATTCCTCCAAACAATAATAGTGACTTAGATGTGCTTTTTTCTTTAGAGGTACATTAGTCTGTTTTATTGAATTAAGAGCGGTGGGGCACTAAAATCAACGTGAATGAGAATATTACTGGAGATAAATAAATAATGGATAAAAAATTAATTATATAAATTAAAAGATTACATGATTCAAGACTAAAGGATTGTGTTTGCTCCATAAGACGATAATAATAGCTCAGGTGTATTCTTCCTTGAGAATTATTTTAGACTATTCCACCAGTTTAAAAGTATTGGTCAAGAGAATGTTATCCTAGTATATATTGGATCCATTCCACTAGACGATAATAGTGGCTCAGGTATGTTGTCCCTGAGAGCTACTTTAGTCTATTTCATCTAATTAAGAATAGCGGGGGCCCTAAAAGTAATGTAAATAAAAGAATGAAATATGTCATATCTAGGACTATAAATGAGTTGATCCAATTCGAGCTCAGCTCGGGTTTGTCTTATTAAAAGCTTGTTCGTTTAGTTAAATGAGCTTTAATTAAGGCTCGGATTTGGCTCATTTATTAAACGAGCTAAACTTGAGCTTAAGTATGTTCAGCTCGGTATGTTTAGAAATTGTTTAAGTATCGACTCAAAATTAGTTTGTTAAAAAATCGTTTATGAGTTCGTTTATAAGATCAAGTTTTAAATGAAAACACATAGTTTTATATTAAAATACAGTGTTTTAATAAACCCTAAAATCTAAACTTTTCTTTCCTACTCGAGTTGCCCCCACCGCCCGAGGCCCATGACACGAGCCTACGCGACTAGGCGCCTACACGTCTCTACTCTCAATGTAACACCCCGAGTCGACACGACCATACGGGGGCTACCTTGGAGCGCTTTCAGATTGATCGGTTGGCCCCATAGATCAATACGAGTCCTTTTAACACGCTTTGTCCTCACTCACGTGCTTCCCCATAAATTTTCAAAAAATTTCTGAAACTTTCCGGAATCACCAAAAGGATGGTATACCATGTTGATATAAGTAGTCAGATCAAACCTTATAATACTCTGCTCAAATTGGGGTATTACATTCACCCCCACTCAAAGAACGCAACGTCCTCGTTGCTCCTCAATCAATGAATGTCTCAATACGGTTCATCCCAAGAATCGTCCCGCTATATGACTAACTGGCTCATCCAAGTTCAGGTCACGATCGGGTTTTGCTCTGCTACCATTTGTGACACCTTGAGTCGCACAACCATACGGGGGCTACCTTGGAGCACTTTTGGATTGATCGGCTGGCCCACAGATCAATACGAGTCCTTTTAACACGCTTTGTCCTCACTAATGTGCTTCCCGATAAATTTTCAGAAAATTTCTAAAACTTCCTAGGAGGTCACCTATCCTAAAATTGCTCCACGGCCAGCACGCTTCACTGTGGAACTCTTAGGATGGAATCACCAAAAGGATGGTATACCATGTTGATATAAGTAGCCAGATCAATCCTTATAATACTCTGCTCAAATTGGGGTATTACACTCAACCTCTCAATCCCATTCTCACTTTCTCCACTTCACTCTCTCACTCGTCTTGCTCCTCCAATCCACTTGCTGACCCTACTCTCAGAATCTCATTTCTCTCATCTCCTCTCGTCACTCGTTGTTTGTCGATAATCGACGCCCTCATTCGTCTGGCCATCCTCCCTTTTGGGTTTCATCATTCCTCGACAGTGGAATCCCTCATCCTTATTCGTCGCTTTCTCCCCCAGGCCATTTGTAACACCCCAAAATTCACTACTTTTTTTTTTTTGAAAAGCGGAAGCAATTAAGATAGAAATACTTAAAACCTGTGAATTCTGGGAATGTTACCGCCACACTTAGTACCAGACCGGTTCTCTCCGACCGTTCCAGTACCAAGTGCTAAGGCTAAAGAAAAGATTTACGTTAAACTCAAATTAACAATTCATAAAAGAATTCGAAAGATCATACAACAAAATCAGAGTACGCATAAACGTTTATTAACACTTGTAACTTCCAAATAGAAATACATTTAAACAAGATAAAACCCGATGGGTCAAATTCCGGATTGCCTACTCACTCAAGTCAGGCCTGCCACCCCAAAACAGTCTCTGATCTTAAACCTGCACAAGAGGTCTGCTCCCCACCATCGGTGGATCATCACAGGACCCATCAACCAAGGTAGTATCAGTACGGGTCCAGTACTGAGTAAGGTGACTTGATCACTAAGGCCAACACATAAACACATAAGCCATGCAGAGAAATAGAAGAACACAATCATAAATGCATATGATCAACCAGGTAAAAGTACAAAGGCCCAATTGTAGTCCAGATTAATCATTTCATTAATCTCTTATCAGAGTTCAATTCACACCATGCCTTTTTCAATCCATGCGAGCATAGGAACACCCCACTATTATAACCGGTGGGCCGATCACAATAGAGCATCAAGCCCTAACCACTATTATTACCGGTGGATCGGTCACAATAGAGCATCATGCCCTAACCACTATTATTACCGGTGGATCGGTCATATATAGGGTAGAAACCCTAACCACTATTCCTAACTGGTGGATCGGTTCGGTTCCTCCTCGCATGGTGTTCCACTGTAAGTAATTAGTGTCTTTTATTTGCCTTAGCAAAACTCTGGTTTATTTTCATTGAGATCGGGATCCCCCACTATTATAACCGGTGGGCCGGTCACAATAGGACATCATGTCCTAACCACTATTATTACCGGTGGATCGGTCACAATAGGGTAAAACCCTAACCACTATTTTAACCGGTGGATCAGTCGCACATAGGGTAAAACCCTAACCACTATTACTGACCGGTGGATCGGCTAGTCCCGTCTCAATATCTTCCACTTTAAGTAATTAGTGTCTTAAATATTTTATTCAAAGGCTTTCACCATGGACATGCACGAATCATAAATCATAAATTCCATATTCATCATCATACTTTATTCACCAAGCACACATGTGCTACCACCAAACCCTAGACATGCACCATATACCCTAATTGACCCCCACAACCATAGTCAATCACTCCAAACCCTAATTCAGTCACCTCCATACCCTTATAATGTCTTACGTATTATTTCTCACCCAAAACATTCAAACACCCAAATAACTCTTCTATTTCCTCCCTTACATCCCAAATCAACTTTTCACACGTAAATTTCACTTCCATGCAAACACTAATCTTTCCATGCAAACCTTCGAACCTTTTTCATGTAAACCCTAAAATTCCACGTGAAGCCCTAAATTCAACCATGCAAACCCGAATACCACCATACAACCATCAATATCACCATATAAATCCTAATACCACCATACAACTATAATTACCACCATACAAACCTTAATATCATCATACAAACCCTAATACCAACATACATCCATTAATACCACCACACAAATCCCAAGATTTCGTCATACAATACCCTAAATTCAATCCATACCAACCAAATGTTCATCCTTATCAAACCCTAGATTCAATTCACATAAAACTGAAGATTCATCCTTACAAAACCCTACATTCAACCATATTAAGCCCAAAGATTCATTCACACAAAACCCTAAATTCAATCCATACCAACCCAAAGATTCAAATCATATAAAACCCAAAGATTTGTCCACATAATACAATTGATTAGATTCTCCCCTTTCATAACCACAATTTAGATTCTCCCATACAAGACCATAAGTTAGATTCTCCCACATAAAATCATAAATTAGAATCTCTCAAGCAAAACCATAAATTGGATTTCCCCAAGCAAATCATAAATTAGATTCCCCCATATAATATCATAAATTACATTTTCCCAAATAACATCATAAATTAGATTCTCCCAAACAAATTATAAATTAACTCTCCCAATCAAATCATAACTTAAATTCTCCCATATAGTATTATAAATTACATTCTCCCAAATAACATCGTAAACTAAATTCTCCCAAATAAATTATAAATTAACTCTCCCAATCAAATCATAACTTAAATTCTCCCATATAATATTATAGATTACATTCTCCCAAATAACATCATAAACTAAATTCTCCCAAACAAACCATAATTTAATTCTCTCAATCAATCATAAATTAAATTCTCCCATATAATATCATAACTTAAATTCTCCCAAATAGCATCATAAACTAGATTATTCCTTATAAAACCATAAAATTTAGGTCAACTCACTCCCCTTAGTCAACTTCTTTCCCCATCCTCCTTTTTCATTCTTCCTCTCACACAAACCACCTCGGCTTCCTTTCATGCATGTCTTATAGGGACTCAACACAAATTATCATACATAAATAATACAAATGCCATACAAAACATACTTCAAATCCAAGTCATACCACATATAAAATATTTAATAATAAACACTAGATACATAACATGCGAAACACATAATACACATGAGCACATAAAAGGCCTTAGCACTCCTTACCTAAAACGACACCGATCTTGGAGCACGCTCCTATTCCACTTGAGGGATTTGACTGGGCTCACCTACTATGGGGAAGAAATACTAGGATTAGCTTCCTTCCTATACTACTATTAGTTTCTAATTTATCTTAAGTCTTGATTCTTAATTAATTATGCCCAAAACCACTAAAACATTAATACATACTATTATAATTTAAAGTAAAAAGGTGATATAAGGGTTTCTACCCTTTACCGAAATAAAGTTAGTAAAGGTAATAATAATAATAATATTTATTATAATAATAATTTTAACAATAACAAATTATTACTAATAGTAGTAATATTAATAGAAAACTTAATAATAATAATAATCTAAGCCTTAAATTTACAAAGTGGATTTTGAAACCTCCCCATTTAATGATAATACTATTTGAAATGTAAAAAGATATTAATATTATACATATACTTATTATATAAAGTTAATATGTTTAATAATAATAATATAATTAGTAATAATGTTAAAAATGCTAAAAATAATAATAAAAGGCAAAGCTACGAGACTTAATTAAAATTTTAGGTTTCTAATTCTCCTGAAATAATTGCAGTATCAAATAACTAATTATACTAACAATAATAATATTAATTATATTATTAATAATATTATTAAACATGTAATAATTACATTAAATAGGCAAAATTCGAGAATAATAATTTATCTTACTCAATAATACTCCCAGACCTGTCAACCAAATTTAGAAATTAAAATACAGTTGATAACAACAATAATAATAATTATAATAATAATAATTAAACTCGAATTAGCATTAAAAATTAGAATAAAAGCATAATAATTATCAATAAATCGAAAGTAAGTATTTAAAAGTTCTAGGGTTTCACCTTGAGTTGGAGGGTATTGGTGGCACCGGCGGTGGTTCCCGGAGGTGGCCGGAAAAGTGGTCTAAGAGGGGTGAAAATGAAGAAAAAGAGGGAAGGGGAAAGGAGAAAAATAAACTAAGCTTATGGTTCGATGGAGGATACTTAGTAGAAGATTTTGAGTGGTTTATAGGGTGGCAGAAGCGGCGTAAGTGGCCGCGAGCGGTGGTTTAAGGTCTCGGGGTCAAGATTTTGGGCGAGATGAGAAGCAAACTTTGCATGGTTATGGCAGCTCATTTAAGAAGAATCGAAGGATTTGAAGGGCTTAGTTAGGTAGAGGGAATTGCAGGGAAGAGATTGGTAGCAAGAGGAGGTGTTGAAGTTGGCCGGGGAAGGAGATAATGGCGTCTGATGGGGCGGTGGCTGGGCGATTCTGACTTAGGGTTTCGGAAGGAAGAAGTCTCGACCACACTCACAACCAGGCTATATATAGATTTTAGATGGGTTATTAGGTTTTTGGGGGTCGCGTGGATGACATTTATTGCTATGGTTTTGGCGGCCGGTGACAGAAATCGACCGACCTAAGCTTGGGTCGGGGTCGAACCTTCGCGAAGCCAGAGAGAGAGAATGAGCGGAATTTAGGGGTAATTGATTAAACCAAGCTCATGTGCGAGCCAAGAGGAGGAAAAATAGGGGTGAATCGGTCGATAAAATTCGTCGTAGCCGGCGCCGCCATTTTCAGGGGTGAAGTTGCAGGCTGCGTCGACGGAGTCGGGGCTGGCAGGCGCGAAGGGGAAGAAGAAAGGGCTGGGCCGGGCGGTTCGCGAGAAAAGAAAAGAAAGAAAAAGGGGGCAGACCGGCTGTTCGGGCGTGGGGAGGTGCGTTTAAATGTAACGCAGAGTTTCCGATAAAAATGGGTCAAAACGCGGTGTGGCACGGGCGGAAGGAGGACGCTGCGCGGGCGCGGGCTGGGCCGAGGGAAGGAAGAAGAGAAACTGGGCCGCGAGCTGGCCCAGTTCGGGGAGAAGGAAAAGAAAAAGAAAAGAAGAAGAAAAAAGAAGAAAAAGGAAAGAAAAGGAAAAAGAAAAAGAGAGAAATAATTATGTTGGGTATTTAAATGAATTAAAATAATTTGGATATTTAAAAATAATATTATTTGAATAAAATAATATTTAAATCCTATTTTAGTCCAAATTAGGATTTTTAAAAGGTTTTCCATAAATTCCTTTTTAATGAGCACCACACCCTAATTTTATCCAATTAAATTATTTATAAACTTATTATTAATTTCAAACTATTTTTTCCTTCTTATTTTAAATAAAATAATTTATTTAATTAATTTCTAAATAAAATCATTAATTAGTTAAGATACCCAAATTTCTCCTAATTAAAATACTTACAAATTCCTTCTTTATTTTTCCTAATTTAATATCCTTTTATTTTAATGAAAATAATTTATTTAAATAATTTTTATAATAAATATCCTTTAAATGTAGTTTATAAAATTATAATTTTTCGGGGCATTTCACCATTAGGTATGTATTCTTCCTTCTTTATTCATCTTACAATTTTAGATGTTTGATTTATAACTTTAAGTCTTCTATGTCTTTAGCTAATATTTTGTTCAACTTCAAGTCGTAAGTAATCTTCTATATCCAAATCTGTCATAATTTCATTAAGGTAAAATTTTGTCTTCAAGTTGTCTTCTTCTTCAAGTCATTTATGTTTGATTTTGTGATTTCATTCCAATCATCTTCCAATCGTCTTCTTATTTAGGTAAAATTTTGTTTGATTTTATTTATTTCATTCAGTCAAGCTCAAATAAAATGGAACGAAATTGACTATGAATTAGTTTGTTTTGATTGTTAATTTCAAGTGAAGAATCTATTATAATTTCATTCCATTTTGTTTACATGTTGAAGATCTATTTCTTTTCTCTTTCTAATTCATATATGTACATACAAAGGCTATGTGTATATATATTGTGACATAGCTAAAGATCGGTGATGTTCTTGATTCTCTAGGGTATTGGCCGCTAGTCTTCCAAAACCTTAATCACTGTTGCCTTGTTGGGAATATATTTCTTGTTAATTTTGACAACCATAAGCCACCTAGTATATCTTGTTTCCCATTCATAATTGGATTCATATACGATTCCTACACATAAAAATGATTATTCTTTGCTGTTTTGATTGTTATCTTATAGGTCGGCTATTGGAACTACTTGTTTTGTGTTGCCTCTCTCACATTTTAGTCTAACAGATTGTGTTTAGTGTTAATAGAGCTACTAAGCTTTCCCCAAAAATTTATATGAAATAATTTGATATTGGACAAAAAATATAACCAAATTAAATTAAATTGGAACAACCAAATGTATTTGAATTGTATCAAATATGAACCCATTACATTACAAATTTGACTTAAAACGACCCCAATCAAAACCCACCAAATTTGGTTGGTTGTATGATGAATTGATGATATATGTCTTTGAGTTCTTTAGTGCCTTGCTTGATGGCCCATGTCCATTACTAGCCCGCATGCATCTATCGCTCTCTTGATATTTGAGATAATCTTGCCATCTCGTAGAGGTTCTCCAATCTGATAACAACCAACATCTTCTTTCAATCCCAGAATAGGTTTAGGAGAGTTGATGTTAGTCACTCAAGCCTTTTATTTATGTCCATGTACCATGATGTATTGAAATAGATGATTTATATACTAATGGTTAGATGTGTTATGTGATAATTGTTTATGGTTTGGACATGGAAGTTCCAAACTTCAATCTTATATTACTAAAATCAACATTTAATGCTTAAATTAATTATAAAAGCTTATCTGAATAATATTATTTTGATTTAGTCTTAGGTTGAAGAAGTTAACAAACATTAATAGTTAAAGAATTGAAGTCAACAAAAAATTTGGTTATTGGGTAGTATTAGCAACACCTTATTTTTTTTAATTTATTTTATTACACTATTAGTTTTATTATTATTTTTATTTATGATTATTTTTTTATATCTTGTTTTATTTTATTTTTGTTTTAATAAACAACTTTTCATTGTATAGATAATTCTTATTTTTTGAATTGTTTTATTACAATATTAGTTTTATGGCGTTTTTATTTATAATTGTTATTTTATATCATGCTTTATCTTTTTTATTTTAATAAAAAAAAGTTATAAGTTTGAACTTTTCTTTGTAGGTACTTCTTATTTTTTAAAATATTTTATTACACTATAAGTTTTTTGATGTTTTTATTTATAATTATTCTTTTATATCATGTTTTATCTTTTTTGTTTCAATAAAAAATATTTAGAAGTTTGAAATTTTCTTTGTATGTACTTCTTATTTTAATTTTTTTTTATTACACTATTAGTTTTTTGATATTTTTATTTATAATTTTTCTCTTATATCATAATTTATATGTTTTGTTTTAATAAAAAAATTAGAAGTTTGAACTTTCTGTACTTCTTATTTTTTTAATTCTATTATTTGTTTTGTTATCGTGTATAATAAAATTAAAATTTAAGCCTTGTAATATTGAGTTTTTTTCCTTCTATTGTTCAAATTTAGGATCAAATTACTTAAGCTATATGTATAGCTTAAAAAATTAGATTGTTTAATTACATTATTAGTCTTATAGGCATTGATATTGCTCCTACAACCAACTTTCTTTGTTTTCTTTTTCAATAACCATATATAACTTGTGACTATATCAAAATTAATATATTTAGAATTTTCTTCTTCTAAACAAGGATCAAATTCAACACATTCAGGATCTTCTGCTACAATTCCAGCTATGGAAGAAGACAATAATGATGTTGTTGAATTTCAAGAAGAAGAACCATGTAAAGAGGATGGGGAGCAAGGTATTAAAACTTGTAGTGGAGCTAATGAAGACGACGAGCATTGTGCCATAAAGAAAAAAGTTCAAAAGAGAACATCACTTGTATGGAAAGACTTCAAAGTTATATTAAAATATGGAATGAAGAAGGCGCAGTGTAATCATTATCATGACAAACTTTCCATTATTACCGATGGTACTACCTCCCATTCGAGAAGACACTTGTCTATTTGTGCACTCCGTAAGCCAAAATGTTAGCAAGAGTTATTTTTAACAAAATTGATAGGGGTAAGTTCTACTTCCTACTTTAGATTTGACCATGCAAAGTCAAGAGAGGTTTGGACTAAAGTTTTTCACGAATACGCATTTAGTATGATTGAACATGAAATACTCAATTAATACTTAAAAACCCTGACTCCTCATTACAAAAATGTGTCACGTGCTATGATCAAACAATATTTTTTTGTTGTTTATGATTATTACAAGAAAAAAAATAATGAATGTGTTGGATAGGATTCATAAGATTAGTATCACTACTAATTTGTGGAAGTATGATGCTAAAAAAAACCTGTTATATGGTTGTGACTACACATTTCATTAGTGATGATTGGCTATTGCATAAATATATCTTGAATTTTTTTCACTTGGCCCCTCCTTGTACTAGTCTAACAATTTTCAATGCATTGTACAAATGTTTTATGGATTTGGGAATTGAGAATAAAGTATGTAGTATTACTGTTGATATTGCAACTACTAATGATAGAGTTGTTAAAATAGCAAGAGATAACTTTAATTCTAATAATAAGCTTTCTTTTGATGGAAAAATATTTCATGTGAGATTTTGTGCCCACATAATAAATTTATTGGTACAAGATAGACTTGAATGTATTGAACATATTACTACGAATGTGAGAGAAAGTGCGAAGTATTTGGTAGACTCTAAAGCGCATTTAAAGTTGTTTAGTAAGATTGGTAAGTAAGTGAGTTTGTCCAAAAAAAATTTAGTTTTGGACTTTAAAACAAGATGGAATACAACTTATGCAAAGTTGTCCATAATTTTAGAGTTTAAAGACGTGTTTTATAAATATGTTGAACAAGATTTGAGATACCAATGGTTACTATATCTTGATAAATGGAAACAAGTGGAGGGGATGTGTGGATTTCTTGCTATTTTTAATGAGATAACAAAATTTATTTAGAGAAGTGAATATCCTACATCAAACTTGTATCTTTCGCATATTTGGGTTATAAAAGAGGCACTAGATGAGAAAGTAAATGATGATGACATTTTTATGCAAGTAATGGCTATGAAAATGAGAGAGAATTTTGGTAAGTATTGAGGTGAATGCAATATGTTGATGTATCTTGCTTCTATTTTAGATCCTCGTACAAAATGATGTTAATTGAATATATATTCCATATCATTTACAAAGATGTCGATGTTGGAAAAAATTTTGGAGAGGTGAAAAAACATTGAGAGAGATATTTTATTGTTATGCTGGAGATTATGTGAGTAGTGTTGATAATGCATTGGATAAGGACATTAGTGAGGTTGGGCCTAGTAATGTGATTAAGAAATGATTATTATCTAGGAAATCAAGGTTTGAAATTTTTTTTATGAGTGCTAGTACCTAATAATTGAGCAAATCAGAGTTGGATATATACCTAGAGGAGGGTGTGTATATGTGTAAAGATGGATTATGTTCTCCTTTTTTTGCACTTGATTGGTGAAAGAGAAATACCTTGAAGTTTCCTATACTATCTCAAGTAGCACGTAATATTTTATCGATTCATATCATATTAGTTGCTTTGGAAGCTGC
Source organism: Tamarix austromongolica (assembly GCA_039764185.1). NCBI lineage: Eukaryota > Viridiplantae > Streptophyta > Magnoliopsida > Caryophyllales > Tamaricaceae > Tamarix > Tamarix austromongolica. Next base: position 77,206,713 of record CM077818.1, on the reverse strand, counting down.
TTTTAGTGCTAGTGGGATAGTAATTGATAAATATCAGGCCTCTTTAGATCTCAAAATAGTTAAAGTTTTACTTTGCACTGGTGAATGGGTTCGTAATAATGACTTATCTAAGAAAAAGGTAATTGTTTTACTATTATTTGAATATATTTATTTAATCTATGTTTCTTATTTAAGTGTTGCTACTAATATTTTCTATTGGCTTCTTTTTTTTAAGAAAAAAATAGACACACACACAAGAATGTGAAGCAATGCAGGAAATAGATTTGCCATAATTTAGTTGGTAATGTTCTAATATAAGGTACTTGGCTATACGATGCCTCTAACTGTATTAATTTGTTAATTTATACGTGCTAATTAATGATATTTTCATTAAATAGGATCATTTCAAGTTGTTGTAGGTTTTGGGTCATGTTTTTTTTATTGGGCACCAAAGCTTAGAGTCTAGTTATGATTTTTTTATGTGTTTTCTAAAACTACTAGCTAACCGGTGTTGTTGAATGTGCTTTGGTGTCATTCAAAATATGCTACTTCTAAGTTTATATGCAGAGTTTTTATTCAACATTGTAAATATTATGCTTGTAAGCTTTGCTAATATTTTTGTATGCTTTTAATATGATGCAGGATATTTTATAGTTTTCACAATGAGTTGATAGATAATTTCACTCAATGGTAATGGATTTAGATGATGGAGCAATTTATCATAGAGCTTCTAAAGTCATTTTATTTATGTTTATTAATGTACATGCATCTCTCTTTGAATTTATTTTTTTATGAATTTGTTGTAATATTATACAAGCTTTGGGGAGACAATTTGCACCCAAATTTGCGTGTAAAGGGTGCATGAGGTAGAAAATATTATTTATTGAAACATGTCAATATTCGTTTAGGTTATAATTAAGATAAATTATGCCTGAACTAAGTCAAATATTGAATTATTAATGAGCTCTATATCAGCTTTAAACAAGTCTTAATGAGCCGTAAACAAACTCTAAACGAGTCTTAACGAGTTTTTAACAAGCGTTAATGAGCCTTGGGCTCGCAAAAAGGCTCGATTAATATAAACAAGTTGAGACGAACAGTTCGCAAATAAAAAACATGTTGAACCCAAATAATCTTATCGAGCTCGAGCTTAAAAAAAATTGGATGAGCTGAATTCGAGTTTAGGAGTGTTTAGCTCAATTCGGTTCATTTAAAGTTCTAGTTATATCCAATAATGAGATTTGGAATTGGTAATTACCTCTTATTGTTTTTGTGACATGCACATGTGTTTATTCTCTACTGTGAACTCATGTAATTACCTGCATCCCTTACTCAACTGTATTTTCACCTTACTCAATACATAATACACTAACCATTCTTTTTATAGGTATTACTCGTTTCCATGAGAAAATGACCCAAATGTCTATGTGTAGGTCGATGAGGACCTGTTGGTTGACTTTGTTGCATACGATGCTTTATGTGGGGTGGAGTGACTTTATGTATCAGGGTTTTTGGGTGTAGAGTCATATTATTTGGATGTTAGTTTTACATAGATACCTTTTTAGACTCTTAGTTCTATGGTATCTCTTTGTCTGTATTTTTAGATATTGCACTTGGAATTAACCTCTAACTTCATTTTTATGAAGTTTATCTCGTTTTCTATTTATTATATTTTATATTCTAATTGTTTTGCCTTGTGACTAACACGGTGATGGTTTGGTAAGTTAGACTTGTAACACTTACGGTAGTAACACTCAACTATCTTGGTATTATGCTTCTACTATAGATGAAAATTCTTATTAGTAAATTTTAGAACGTTACAAATGGTAGTGTGCAACATGGTGTTACAATGCAAGGAAGGTGGCTACCACAAGGTGGACAAGGATTGTGTGAAGAGGGTGGAATGGTGGTGCTAGAAGGCCAGGCAAAACCAAACAAGGAGTTGCTAATAGGGAGGAGGAACACAATAGAAAAGGGAAAGGGAGAGTCGGGTAGAGTCACAGAACAGGGAGAACGTAGGGGTCGTTGTGTTTCATGAAATAAAATGTAAATATGAGGGATCACAACATGGTTTATAGTAGTAGAGAATTGGTGTGAAATCATAAGGAGGCATGGATGAGGTTGAGTGTTTTACAATTTAGTGAAAAACAGTGACTATAAGAGGCTAAGAGTTGACTAGAAGCTGGGTTATAGTTGGGATTGAACCAAACTAGGAAAACAATAACCGATTGAGCCAGGGAGCGGGAGAGATCAAGTGAAAAATTGGAGGGTAAAGGTTATGATGGGTAGAGGAAATGATGGGTCAGATGTTATAATAAGGTAATTAAGCTGATGTTTAAGGTTAGACAAATATTAAGAACCGAACACCCAAAAATTAAGGATATGAGTTTTTTTGGGTGTTATAAGTGTAACCGAGGTCGTACATATAATGTGATTTTTCCAACGTCAGTTCCTTTCGATTGATGAAGTTCTAGAAGACTTAGAAGATGCATGCCTATAATCCAACTCGAACGAGACATAAGAGCCTTTTTGATTTACACTTACATAGGAACCTTTTGTAAAATTTAACGTAGAGGCACTGTATGGATATTTTGTAATTGTGTACAAAGCTATAGTAAGTGATGCAAAGGGATAAGCTATATAGGGTTTTAATTTATTCCCTAACAATAAATAATCAGCCAGCCATAATTAAAGAATTAATTACACAGAAATATATATCTAAAATATAAATTAAAAATAAGAGAAATAAATAACCAGGATTAATTTTGGATAAAAGATCAAAAGTTTATTCAGATAAAAATTAATTTTATCTGAAATAAATTCTACCGGTATTAAACTCTTCCTCTAATTTTTCTTCCTTCTTGGCCTTTATTTCCGTGCAATTAGTCTTTCTTTTTTCTTTTTCCGTCGTCGCCGACTTCTGCTGTGTGCTGCACCTTCTGATGGCTACTGTTCAGCCTCGAAGTCTGCGCCTGACTGTTCTTTATCCCGAGCCTATAAAGGCTCTGCCGCACGCCTCGAGCCTGTTGAGGCTCTCGACCGCCCCTCTGACGGTTCTCTCTCACGCTCTGTTCTCTGCCTAACGGAAGAGGCCACCTCTCCTTTTTTTTTCTACTCTCTGCGTTCCTTTTATAATTTCTCGCGCCGAGCCTTTGTTTCCACGTCAGCCCTTGTCTTACTTTTCTCTTCCATCGCCGCAACTCTCCACGTGAGCCCTACTGACTTTTCTTCGGCTGCATCTCTCTTTCTGTGCTAAGCTGTGCGTCGAGGCCTGCTTGGCTTAGTTCGAATTTCTTGTTTCCGGCCTTTGGGCCTTCGCCTTTTGGCCGTTGGTCCAAAGGTCAACTTTTTTTTTTTTATTTTTTTTTTTATTTTTTTTACTTAAAAACAAAACTTGTAAAATAAAATTAAATAAATATTAATAAATAATATTTTATTCTAAATTTACTTAATTTATATCATTTTAGCTCAAATAATAAAATTTATGCAATTTTTACCACTTAAGCATAAAACAATAATTATTCCCCTATATTAGGTAAATAAACTACCAAAAACTAAGATTATAAGGGTATAAAATGTGTCTAAATATGAACTTATCACTTATAGTCCAACTCGAATGAGACATAAGAGCCTTTTTGATTTACACTTACATAGGAACCCTTTGTAAAATTTAACGTAGAGGTACTGTATGGAGATTTTGTAATTGTGTACATAGCTATAGTAAGTGATGCAAAGGGATAAGCTATATAGTGTTGTGTTGAGAGGAATTCATATTCAATATTTACTGCATAATCAAACACATGCCTACTACGTTTAAAATCAATGACCGATATGGGCTTTCGACACTTGATTCATGCCAACGACTTTGCATCAACGATGAGTCTTCTTAAAGATTTCATTCTTGTGTTTACCACATTGAATCTGACATATAAAAGATGAATGTTGAAGTCTTCTTCCAGTGGCACTTATCGTGTGTCCTAATTGTATTAAAACCATTAAATTGATCGATTTTACATATTAATGAAAGGTTTGTGACTTTTTTTTCAAAGAAAAGTTATTCAATATAATGACTAGGGTTGTAAATGAATCAAGCTGAACCGAATACCTCTAGGTTTGGGTTCGGCTCGTTTAACTAAACGAACCTAAAATAATATTTAGACTTGATTCGTTTAACTAAACGAACGAGCCGAATATAACTTTTAACGAGTCAAACCGAGCCAAAGCAAAAAAATGAACCAAGCCTGAGCCTCACTTTTAGGCTCATTTAACTAAACAAACGAGCTGAACCGAGCTTTTAACGAGTTGAGCGGAGCCGAGCCGAATACCGAACCGACTCAGCTCATTTACGACCCTAATAACGACGTATGTTTTCTAAGTTAGGATAGAATGCATTATGTCTTATTTAGTGGATGACTAACAAAGTACATATACTAATCTTTCAATGTCTATAATCAAACTACATATTTTACCTAAAAAGAATATTAAGAACAAAAATTATTTTTAAACTTAAAAAAAGCCTAAATTAAAAATTTTAATTTAAATTTTCATGAAACATTTATTATCCTAATATAAATTACTTTTTTTTTTCTCAAAAGGAAGTCCATGAAACGAAAACAAAATGCTGTATAAATGGATAATAATTACCGTAAATGTGTTATAATAATAATAGATGAGGATTCAAATATAATATTCTTGGTGTTCAGAAACCAATCAGTGAATTATAGTGGTAGAGACAATTTTACGGCAGATCACATAGAAATCTGGATAAGAATATAGCCAGCAGCATTAAGACAAAGAAAATGTGGCATATTTTGCTAATTAATCAACTACATTATTAACTGAACGAGGCACATATAATACAATAAACTCTTTGATTAAACCACTCTAAAAGTCTGTATTTCTTGGCGAGTCCCCGAACTGCCGGGGAGTCCCCAGCCTCATTAATTTGTATATATATGTGATCTGATTTTGTTTTAATTAATTAATTTTTTGTGGAAGGGATCTGAATTTTTAACCCCTCTCTTCGAATGAAAAAGGAAAAGAAACACCTTACGAGAGAAGAATCGAATACGGACGAGTGATGGCGAAAATATGAAACGACACGGCACTACCGCAATAATGTCAAGCGAAATGCGAATGAAATGGCGTGGTCCGAACGCGAAGAGACGACTCATGCTGTCACGCACATCACGCCTACCATTCAGTCTTTTGTAGTCATTTTATTTATTTTATTATTACTTGACTGGCAAAACCGAAAGGCCGAAATCCATTGACTTTTGGGCCCTCTAAGTTTTTTTTTTTTATTTTTTTCAATGGCATGGAGCAATTTTACTGAAAAAAAATCTGGACCGTAGGATTCTCAGGCCCCTCCATTATTAAATTAAATCGTCAGAGCCGACATTGTCTGAGTGCTCAATTCAGCAGGAGCAACAGCATCCATATTCCTCTGCCTCGCCCCCTGATTCATCCACCCAATTGAACAGTCATCGTCATTGTTTGTCGGCATTTGGATAGAGAGGAGAATACTAACCCCGGGAGGAGAGGAACACATGGCGACGGGAGGAATTGCTCGTGGTCGACTTACCGAGGAGAGAAAGGCATGGCGGAAGAATCATCCTCATGTTAGTTTTTCTCTTTCATTTTCGTCGATTTTCCTACTTATCTCGTATTTAATTTTGTCTGTTGATTTGATTCCGCGAAACGACTGTAACAAAATATAGAAAGCAATTGTTGTTCTCAGTTCAATTTGGCTTTGTTCTCTGGTGCTAGGGTTTCGTCGCGAAGCCAGAGGCCATACAAGATGGTTCATTGAACTTGATGGTTTGGCATTGTATTATTCCTGGAAAGCCTGGGGTTAGTTCTTTCTCATCTCTCAAGTATCTAAATGATCCGACCTTTCTCACTTCTCCTTGGCATGCCGTGTAGGTTTATTGGTTCGAGAGTGCTGGTTTTCTTGTATATTATTCTGCCCGTTTTCTGTTTTATGTATTGGTTCTCGGGTTCTAAACATGATCTATTGGATCGTTTTAGGCCAACCTTTTATGTAAATTTTTACTGGACTTGGTTCCACTTTGCGGCGCTCCATCGTTCATGTATATATTCAGTTCTGCATATCTTTTTTGCGGTGTTGTAATGCATTTGTTGTATTTCCCTAGTTGTTGAGGAGGACGGTTAGGGTTTCCTTGTTAAGGTTTTCATGTAACTTTTACTTAAAATTGTCCCAGATAAACGTTTGGGTAAAAAGTGGTCGTGACGGCAATCTGTCAATGTAATTCCTTTTGTGAGAAATTGGATTGTCCTATTCTTTTAGAGCGTTATAGCAGCGAATCCAACAAAACCATTGTTGTGGGTAATGTTTGGTTCTTATTGATGGTCGGTGAAGGAGATTTTTAAGTGCCATCATTAGTTAAACGGTCATTCGGTGAGTGAGTGCATAATTCATATATGATCCAGTGATCTAAGTTTTGAACTGTTAAGCTGAGTTACCAACATCATAGTAGTGTTTAGATGTGCACAGGTCGTACTCAAACATTTTTGGAAGAGCTTAACTTGCTGATATATTGCCCATCTACTGTTATTAGAATTTTCGATACTGCCATATATCATTATTTGGATATGTATTTTGTCTTAAGTATTGACTATACCCTAGATGATCAATTTTGCTATTGGAAGTATGTTATGGAAGAAGCTTAATTTCTTCAGACCGGAAGTTTCTTGAAACAGAGACCTTCCTTCATGTCTGTCTTGTTTTTGACAACTAAGCATAGAATATTATTTTGGTAATGTTTCTTTGAGATTTGAATAAGGAGAAATATCTTGGATATGTGTAGTTTCTGTCTTCTAATTGCTTTTTACTCCTTTTGTGAATATATTTAGTTGATTTTTTTTTTTGCTGGGAAGGTTGTGAATGCTGTCTTTCACAACAGTGTCAGATAATTGTTTGCGGTAAATTTGATGTTCGCCTCATTATTTTGAATTGCTGTTTTCAGCCTATCTGCTCTTCCTTGTTTACAAGCTCTGAGCCATGGTATTGGAATTAGCATTTACAGTTGTATTTTTATGTATAGAAATACAGACGGAGAAAATATCCAGGTATTATGATGTTCTAGTAGAACCACATGGCTGTTGTAAACACTGCTAATGTGATGTTTTACCAGCTGCTACTTAATCTATTCCCTTGACCACTTTTTAGGATGAAATCCCTCCTCTTTCTTTTCTCTTTCTTCCTTGAATCTATTTGTTCATCTTTTCTTCTCTTGGCTGGTGCCCTGCATTCTGATAATGTGTGATGACAGCGGACAAATCATTTTCCCCTCCCTCACCCCACAATTATGGTTAGTGATTATATCATATATAGGCAACTTCATTCTTTTTATCAACATCAAAATTAGTGCTATTTTCCCATTTGGCGATCAGGATTTAAAGCTTTGTCTTCAGATAGGTAGTCTAGTGGCAGACTGGCACAACTAAGCAAAACTGAAATCAATTTTTATATTCTTTTAGATTTTGTTTGGTTTAAGGAAAATAATAAGGAAAGAAAGAAAATTAATAAGAAAATGCTTTCCTCGTGTTTGGCTTCTAAGAAAAGGATGAAAGATAGTAATACAGAAATAATTAAAGAATAGGAAAGGATGAAGTTTGTGAGGGAAATACAAAAGTATAGCACGGAGTTCTATATAAGAAATCTAGTTTATAAAGTGACCTGGTACAGTATTCACGTGATTGTTGTTAGCTTTCCTTGATCAATTCTTAGATCTTGTTATAAGTAGTATGGTGTTCTGTGCTTATAGTTATTAAAACATTTGTATTCACCACTGTAAGATGTGCATTTCATCTCTATGATATGTGTATTTATCAATATAAGGTGTGTATTTGTAATATGATGTGTATTTCGTCTCTATGAGATATGTATTTGATGTATATTCTGTCTAATAAATAAAGAATGTGTATTTATAATACATTTATCATTTGTTGTTTTTATAAATGAAGGGTGTATATTTATATCCAGAACATGTGTATTTTGTTGTATAAGATGTGTATGTTTATAAATGTGTATATATATGAAGAAATATGCACATTTTTATTTTTTTGTCTAAGATATATTAATATGGGTTGCGAAAAAAAAATTGGTATAGTTTTTTTATATTTTTTTAATGACTCAAGTTAAAATAATTTTAATTATAGTTTTTAAAAAAAAATAAATTTATAAGCCATTGTAGCACCGTGCTTGCTGCCACTAGCAGGGTGCAATTTGCCTTCCTGGACACATATAACTTGGGAAGGCTTTAGTTGCAAAAGTTGACAAAAGTTGAGCAGCGGCAATTTTGATGTGTAAGTGTACTTTTAAGATGGTCAAAATGGGGGCAAGCCACCTTAAAGTCATGTCTTTATTTTTTTCTCTTTTATCGCTCTTCAAGAATATTTCTTCCTCTTTCAAGCATTGTTAGCTTTACTTTCAATTTATTTTTATTTATTATTATTTTTATCATTTTTCTTCTACTTTTATAATAGATTAGGTTTAACCTTATAAAAATTAATTGTTGATATATATATATATATATATATATATATATATATATATTGCCCTTGAAACCACATCTTTTTTGTATTTGAAATTTGAATAGTGCTGTTTGATGTAATGATCAATGCTTGTATCTTAATTTTATAATAATTATATAATAATAAAAGAAAAGGAAATTCTGGGAGAATTTACTGCTTTGTCGAAGTATTTTTTAAAATTGTCATAATTTATTTTTATTAATTAGTAAAGTCACTTTGTTTCTATTGACATCTTTTCTAATAAGTTTCTGCTCATAATTAATCAGTATGTATTAAATTTCATGAATATTAAATGTGTTCAAGTATTGATATTACAAATATACGCTGAATATTAAGTATATTTTCTTTTTATAAATTAAAAGTGTTTGTGTGTATTAGGTCTGTGCATTGCACGGGATTGTACAGTAGGTGATATATAAAGATTATATTTTTAATTGTTTGTAAAATTCTTCATCGGAATTAATCGATATTATAAAAATAAAAATTTTATTTCATTTTTCTTCATACTATATTAATAATAATAATAATAATTTAGGTATTTATAATATAGAAGATCCTTTCCTTGCAACTTTATAGGAACCAAACGGACCTTAAGGTTTTCATCATTGACTTTCTGTGGTTATCTTTTACTTATCATTTCTGACTTCTTAACCTCTTACTATGCCAGACTGATTGGGAGGGTGGCTTCTACCCGTTGACTCTCTTGTTCAGTGAGGATTACCCAAGCAAGCCCCCAAAGTGCAAATTTCCTCAGGGTTTCTTCCATCCTAATGTGTACCCATCTGGAACTGTTTGTCTGTCAATCCTGAATGAAGACAGCGTAAGTACTGATGCTGCTTGTCATTCTCTGGGAGTTTTTTGGAATTTGATAGAATGGCGATACATAATTTTCTTTTGTATAGGGATGGAGACCTGCAATTACTGTGAAGCAGATCCTTGTTGGCATTCAGGACTTGCTGGATGAGCCCAATCCATCAGATCCTGCTCAGACAGATGGATATCACCTGTTCATCCAGGTACTTTGTCTGAATTTGTTTGTTGGATATCAATTCTTAATAAACTGACTTGATTTGTTTGTTATTTCATTCTTTGATGATTTCCCCCCTAGTTTATTTGAATGTCGTATATGTAGAGCACAAAGAATGCACCGGAAAGCTATAAATGTCTGCCATGTTGCTGATAATGTTCAGATTTTTCTCTTTGAAAACCTTGTTACTCATTTGGTGATGTGGATGTTGTAGTTACAAAGTCCTAGCACTTTGATGAAATGGGGTTTTCTTTAATATGATCTTGAAGATGGTGATTTGGTTTGGACTTGGGGGAGGGGAGCTATTTTATGTTCATATATCAGCTTTTGCTTGGAAGGATATGGCACACCTATTAAGTACACCCTAGTTGGGAAGTGTAGCCGCTGCTAACCATATAAGGAACACCTCATATAGCTAGTAAGGCTAAAACCCCAAAACCAATATCAATCCATTATTATTACCTCAAACATAACAATCTTGAATCTTTTGTCTTAATATTCGTATAGTTAATTTTCGTCAATTCAATACCAAAAAAAATATAGCACCCTAACCTTACTAAAGGTAAATAAATACAAAGTCTCAAAACTCTAAGAACTTGCATTGTAATCTCTAAGGCTTTCACAACTCTAATACTATACTTCATTGTCTCGATGGTAAAACTACTATTTACCTTAACCTAAAATGATAAGGTGCAAAACTATAGCTCAGCTAGTAAAATAGAGATCAAGCCACTGATAAGATTTTACATACAAAATGATCTAGGAAATTATGTTGAAACATTATGAGAAACCAAATAAATACACTTTAAAATAACTAATAATATTTGAGAAAGGCTTTATCAATAATGAATGTAATGACTCATAACAAATGATCTCGAATTTAGATAAAACAATTAATCAATCAAATATTTATTTGCTCAAACAAATATAGAAGGTTAGTAGGTCCTGACAATCAATACAAGTTTCGGAGTGATTGCAACTGCTGTGTTTGGCTATATCAATGTCATACCAAATGTCTCTCACGATTGGTTCAAAAAAGGACAAACTAATTGATGGTTCCTGGTCGTTAGTGGCGTTCAAAATGACATTCTAAATAGTGCACTATGAACAAAAACAGTATCTATTAGTCACCTCACACTGTTAAATGGGTCAGAAAAGGGTTTACCTCACCCTTAGTGCCCTACAAACATTTAAGAAGATGTATTACTAATAGACATATAAATTATCAAATGATAAATGACTATATTAAAACAATCTAATATCAATAAAAGCTTGATATCTTTTCCATTCAATATAAAGAGTGTGAAATTCAGAAATTTCATGACTTAAATTAGGCATAGTTTATAAAATAATATTATTTAAAAAAAACTGATAATTACAATAAACATATCTTTTAATTCAGAAGGTCAATGGACAAGTTACTTACCCGAAAACGCAATCCAAATAACACCGGCTCACTCGTGGGACAACCCTATAATTATCACCAATATACTATCAATGCTAGGTAAAATATACTAAATAAACATAATATAAACATGTTAGTTATACCTAACCATTTAGAATCATCATATTTATAAAACATTTAGTTTATCACTAGATATATATAAACTAAACTACCATCTTAATTCCCAACTAATTAGATTTCTTTTTATTCAAATCTATTAATTTAACATTAAACAAATTTATTATGTCTATGGTTTACCCTTTATTCTGTCATTCCTCCAAAACCCAACACATAGGATGATTTTCAAACACCTCAATTGCATTCATATGTAAATACGAATGTTGTTAATATGTTTGCAACCCTTTCTAATTTCAACCTCTTGCTCCATTAGAGGCCAACTAGAACATTTGGTATCTAGTCAAAAAACACAAGTTCGACAACTCTATTCTTGTATAGTTAAATTAAGGTCTCCAAGTCACCGTTTTCTCTTCTTCCTCCTTAAAATAGCTCAAACTGCAGTACTTTTCTTTTTCCTTTATTTTGTCAAGACCATTTATCTTCCTTTATTCATGACCTCAAACAGAACTCAACAACTATTATGATGTCACTCAGAACCCATTTATTATGAGTAAATGAATGTAGGACTGTGGTTATAACACTCATTCTAGGTGATTAAAGGTCGATTAAAATTGAATGTAAAACCCAATAATTGGATATTTGATGTAAGGTTGAGAGAAGAGAAGAGGAAATTGAGAAGGAGATCGGGATAATCACGTTGGAATAATAATATTCAACTAATCGCGCCAAAATAACAAGCCTAATACCCCTTTATATAGACTAAGGGTCGACAAGATAAACGATGACTAATTAGTAACTAATACTAATTACTAGATAAAACCAAAATAAGAAAATTACGAAGGTAAATAGTAACAGTAGACAGTAAAGAATAAAAATCGGAATCTAAATTTTATTCCTACGCTTATACTTATTCCTATAGAAATTATCTACGTCATTCTGCCCCATTGGAAAAGAACTTGCTGCGGCAAGTGAGATCAAAGAAAATCATCAAGCAATGCTGGAGCCATATCCACCACTGGAAAAGAACTTGACTCCGGCGAGTGAGATCAAAGAAAATCATCAAGCAATGCCGGAGCCATATCTCAAAGATCATCTTCATGAATCCAGGTCGCATCACAATCTGGACGGTTCTTCTAGATGATCTAAAATCGGCGAAACCTCCTCGAGAAGAAGCAACATACTCCACATCATCAATAGAAGCAATCTCATTCTTGGGCTACTAAATAGATGACACTGTTGGCTCCTTCAGACCTGTAGACATACTAGAAGGCAAGAGAGGAGGCTCAAAGTTGCCTCTGTAAGGTGACAAATCATTCACATTGAAAACAGGACTAATACCTAAATCATTAAGTAGATCTAGCACATGAGCATTTGGTCCTTTTTCTTTCAAAATCTCACTTGGGCCTTAGTCATACATTCCTTAATTTCTTGAAAGGCTCTAGAGGCCTTAGGAGTTCACTGAAATGATCCCTTCTTTAAACAATCAGTGATGGGGACCATAATGGAGTTAAAATTGTGGACGAATTGACGATAGAATGAAACTAGGCTATGGAAGCTACGCACTTCTGTAATAGATTTTGGTTCGGGCCACTCCTTATTAACTCTACCTTTCTGAGGGTCGGTAGAAATCCCTTGAGAGGAAACAATGAAGCCTAGGAAAAGAACTTGAGACTGAAGGAATGAACATTTCTTAAGGTTAGCATAAAGCTTGGCTTCTCGCAAAGTAGTGAAGACTTGTTTAAGGTGGTCCAGGTGATCCCCCTTAGACTTACTCTAGATCAGGATGTCATCAAAATAGACAAATGAGAAATTTTCCTATGAATGGCTGTAGGATGTGGGTCATAAACCTCATGAATGTGCTAGGGGCATTTGATAACCCAAAATGCATGACTAACCACTTAAAGAGTCCATCCTGTGTCTTAAAGGTTGTTTTCCACTCCTTTGTTGATCTAATACGAATCTGATGGTACCCGCTACGTAAGTCAATCTTAGAGTAATAAATATAGCTAGCTAGAGTGTCTAACATGCTCTCTAGTCTAGGGATAGGAAACCTATATTTAATCGTAATTTTGTTAATGGCTCTACTATCCACACACATTTTCCAATATCCGTCCTTCTTGGGAGTGAGTAAGGCAGGTACTACACAAGGACTCATACTATGTTTTACAAGTCCTTTGTTAAGGAGTTCCTCATCTTGCCTATTTAATTTAGCACGCTTGTTACGGTTCATCTTATAATGGGGAAGATTAGGTAATTGAGGCCTAAGAGTAAGATCAATGACATGTTGAATGTCTCTCATAGGTGGTAACTCCTTAGGTAACTCTTCGGGAACCACATCAGAGAAGTCACCCAATAATTTCTGAATCTCAGTGGGAATGGGTGAAGTGGAATTCGGGGAGATCTTTTGAACAACTATGGCAAACAGGAAATTGATTTTCTTGCTTTCTTGTTGAAAGATTCTCAGGGTGATGATTTGAATCCTATTCGTAAGAGTTCCCTTAGGAGTAGAAGTGCATTTAGGAGGTGAAGGATCAGATGGCTTTGCAGGGGTAAGAATGATACGCTTTCCCTTAAAGAAGAAATAATGAGTATTGGTTTGGCAATCAATCTTTAACTGAATGATCATAAAGCCAAAGTCTATCTAAGAGAAGATGGGCTACATCCATATGAAGCACGTCAAAATATAAATCTTCCTTATAATGTGGGCCTAACTGGAGGGAAACTAGGCATCTTTGGTCAATGGGAAGAGTGGTCTTGTTGACCCAAGCTACCGTGAAAGGATTAGGTAGAGGCTCAAGATTAAGGTTTAGTCTTTTTATGGTGGCTCGAGATACAACATTAAGGGTACTGCTGCCATCTATGACCAACTTAGCAGATTTCCCATTACACCTAAAGAAGGTGCAGAAAATGGAAGTTCGTTTCCACTCATTGAGATGGGTGCCTTGAGATAGAACACATCTAACCACATTAAAGTATTCTTCTAGTTGAGGGTTGATAGTCTTAACAAGGCTACAATGTGGGGTGTCTTCTTCTGGTTCCTCATCTTCACCTAAATAGTCATATGGGTCAACTATAAGATCTTCAATAGGGGACTCATCTCCCTCATGCTTTAGGATCATAGTACGACGGGGACAATGGGATGCAATATGCCCTCTCTCATGGCAGTTATGACATTGGATAGAGTTAGTAGTTGATTGAACAGTGTTGGATCGACTACCTAGAGTAGAACTATAGGTGTTGGCATGGGAAAAACTCTTAGAGTTAGACTTGGAGGATGTAGGAGTGAAAGATTTGGTCTGACTTGAATCGTTAGAATAAGAAGATGAATATTGAGTGGAGGAGCGTTTGAAGTGCCTTTTAAATTCAAGAGCCAGCTTAAAAGCATCTTCGACACATGTAGGGCCATGAAGCTTAACATTTTCCCTAATGGATTCCCTAAGACCATTAATATACCTAAAGAGGGTAGTCACACCTTACAGAAGACACTGGAGGAAGATTGTTTAAGGTTATACATTTGCTCTAGAAGTTGATTCCTATGAAAAGTGGGAAGATATTTTTCTTTTAGCTTTTCTTTCGTAACGACCCATTAACAGATAGGTGGCTCTCCTAAACGATCCATCTGGGTTTGGACCATTTTCCAATACTGCTTTGCAGCTCCAAAGAGATTCATCTTAGTAAAGCGGACTCGCTCTATGTCACTCATATTATAAAATTTGAAATAATCCTCCATTTCTTCTAACCAGTCACTAAAAAGTTTCGGGTCAAGAGTCCCGTCATAGGAGTTTACATCAACTTTGACTTTCCAAGTAATGTCGCCCTCATATCTAGGATATGGTTGCTTATCATGATGGTTGGGATGTCTACAATTCCTATGGCGACAGGGGGGCACGTCATCCTCAAGGGTCTCCTCATTTGAATCATTGAAATTGGGTGGGTCTATGGGACCTTGAGACATAATGTTTCTATGGTGGGGAGGAACGTAGCCAGGGGTTTGTTTATGGTCTCCAAGAACCCTACGGTTAGGGTCAACTAAATTGGGATGAGGTAATATGGGTTGCCTAACTGATTGAGGGTTAGGCTCATCTATGGGGTGCTTTTCCATCATTCTTTCTACATTCGTAGCTAACTTAATAACCAATTGTTCTAATTAGTCCATACGAGAAGGGTCAATTCGATCTTTTGACCCTTGACTTTTAGAAGAAGGCTTTATTTATTTTTTATTTTTTATATTTTTGTTAATAATATCTGCAAACTTCGTTAGCAGCTCCAAGGAATCACTACACATGTATGACAACACTTGTGTGGTGACCCATGATTCCTCTTCTGCCATTTCGCTTCTCTCTGAGAAGGAATGCTCCTTTTTTACTGACTTATACTGACAGCATACTCAACTCAATTATACCCTCTCCTCTCTCCTGTCTTTACTCTTTTAGCATTTATCCATAGCTTGGCAGAAGTTTTTCTTTTGGCTCGACCTTCTTATTCCTCTTACTTTAATGTCTCTCTTCCTTAGGGTTCTCAATTATTATCTTCTTCCTATTTTTCTAGTTGTGATTGCATTCTCACGGTTCGGATTACCGAAATTCAGTGAAGTATTATTGAGATTCAAGTGTTTTCTTCTTTTTTCCCTTCTTGTTTAATCATTGAAGTATTAGACTCTAAGCAGTTGATATGGTAGTTGAATTTTGTATTTTTTTGGAAAAAAAATAGTGAACTGATAGCAAGTTGGTTCATCGAGTGTTGATACATTTCTTCACTTTTGAAGGGTCGGGTGGTTTGAGGATTAAGATAATCTAGGGGTTGAGTTTGATTGGTTGTCACACAATGTCTCATGGCAATGTTCACTCAAATACTGCCAAAAAGGAATAGATTGTTACTAATTTTTTTTGCCAAGAGTCTTCACATCATACTTGAATCAAGGTCACCCTTTGTGTCCTCACGGAATCATAGTGGTGAGCAGGTTGTTTCATTGCCGTCGTCATCTTCGAGTTATAGACCTAGGGATAAATGGTTTAATCTGGCACTTAAAGAATGCCTTGCAGCATTGGAAATATATTGATTTTTGGCATCAAAGTAATCTTGACCCAATGGTGGTTGATGTGATTCTGATCAAATGACAACTAACATTGGACTCGGTGAACATATCACCTAAAAGGCTTTTTGTAAAAAATCTTTTAGCGAAGGAGCGTCGTCTTAGGTTCATCGAATTGGAGTGGGATGACTTTGGCTTGGAATCAAGGAATGAAAAGGTTATAGAGAGATGGGTGGTGCAATATGAGAGTGGAAAGTGTAGCGGTTCTGGCAGCAAGAGATCAAGTGGAAACCTGCATACGTTGTACAAAAAATCAATTATACTCTTTAAGATCTTTGTATTCTATTGTTAGACTTTTTCCGGGCTATAAGCTCTTTCAAGACCTCAACTCCTCAAGCCAAATCCGGACATATACTCTTACCCACCGTGTTAGTTCTTTTGTGGAGTTTACTCGTAGAGAGGAAGCTGATATGCTGTGATATGTTTTTGCTCCCGTGGAAACTTCTGGCGGTCGGTTTAGTCTCTTTGTGTCATACCGTTCACCGCTTAGTGAAGTGAGCTCTGATACCAAAACTCATGTAAGGTTGAGAGAAGGGAAGAGGAAATTGAGAAACGATGAATAATTAGTAAATAATACTAATTACTAGATAAAATTGAAATAAGATAATTACCAAGGTAAAAAGTAACAGTAGATAGTAAAGAATAAAAATAAGAATCAAACTTTTATTCTTACGCTTATACTTATTCCTATAGAAATTATCTACATCAATATCAGTACAAAACCACTAATGAATTATTATTAATGTTAATAACAATCGGGTGGGCAATAAAAAGTTTGACCCTACTAGGGGTGGGCAAGGGACGAAACTCGGGCCGGTTTCAAAACGGGTTGCATCGGGACCCGAAACGCAAAAATCGGGTCAAAACCGGCCCGACCTTATTTTTAGATTGACTTTCTTTCAACTCGTTTTCTACTTGGTTTTAAAACTAACCCTGTTTCGATCATGTTTTAAAATCGATCATGTTTTGACCTTGTTTTACAATTGACCCTATTTCGGTTCTTTTTTGACCTAATTTTGAAAGTAACCCTGTTATAATCCAAATTTGAGCATCAACATAGATTTTAAGGAGTCATTTCACACACACAAATCTTCTATTTGTCCATAACAATGTCCTCCAAATAGAAATAACTAAGTTTTGAAAACATAACAAGATAAAAAAAAGAAAATATAATTTAATTACATAAACTATGGAGGATGAGAACACCACCACAATGTCCTCCAAATATAAATAAGAATCTAACACATAATATAAAATAAAGTTTACATAAAAGTTAATACAGAGTCTTCAACGCCATCATTCATTTCCACATCTATTCAAATTTAAATATAAATAAATTAGTAGTTAGTTATAACATTATATTAAGAATAATTGATAAGGATTAAATGTTATAAAGCGAAACTAAATTAATCAATTAAAGTAAAAAAAAAAAGCTTAATTGATTACTACCTTTCTCTATTTCCTCCAACTCTTCCAAAGCTTGCTCTAGATCAACTTTTTCTCATTATTTTTAGCTTGAATCCAATCTTGAGAGCATATAAGAGCTTGTAAATAAATGAGAAACTAAGCAAGTAAATAAAATGCAATTGCATTATTAGCTTAAATAAATAAATGTATTAATATAAAAAAAGCATTATCTTTGGAATTAGAGAGCTCCTAAGTTGGTCCAAGTAACGACCACGGGCACTAAACATAGATTCCGATGTAACAGTAGATACCAGTACAACAATAATATCACATGCCATATGTGAAAAGATCGAATATCTAAGGCTTTGTATTTCCACCACATCAAGACATCTTTTTCTTCATGTTTTGCCTTTTTTTCTTCTAAAAACCTCTTAAGCTCTGTAATACTAGAATATACTCCAATCATCTTCATCACTTGCTCTAGCACACTTTTTTTTGCACTAAACATAGATTCTAACTGTAGATATTGGTACATCAAGAATATCACGTGACATACGTGAAAGGATTAGATATCTAAGGTTCTATATTTTCCACCACAACAAGACATCTTTTTCTTCATGTTTTTCCTTTTTCTCTTCTAAAAACCTCTCAAGCTTTGTAATACTAGAATATACTCATCCATCCTCGTTAGTTGCTCGAACACACCTTTTTTAATAGCCTCAATGCTATCATTACTCGTAGGAGTATTAAAACTTGGCGTAGAACTTTCGTTAACTATAAATGAATCAACAACAAATTTCTTTTTTTTTTCAGCTAATCTTTCCCCTAATTCTTCACTGCCTATCCTATAAAGAGTAATCTTCAATCCAAAAACCTCAGATTGGGATCTAACATGACACCCCAAGTATACCAACATCTTCATCTTCTCTCTGTCACCCATAAACTTGTCAAACTTAACTTTCATTTGAAGTGTCATGTTTCGAAAATCATCAATCATATCCATGATCCATTGTATTAAAGAAAATAAGATTATTGGTCACATACAATGAACCATACACCTTAACAGTCAAGTTATGAAACTTTCAAAAAAACAAGGTGCGCAATTTTATCCCAATCGTCATTAGAGAGGCCTCCAACAACATCAAATTCATGTATCACTTCTATATAGGGAGCTCCATCCTACCAAAAGCATCCCTAAATTTCACAGCAGTAGCCATTATAAGATATGTGGAATTCCACCTAGTAGGCACATCAAGAGACAACATCGTTAGAATTTGCTTTTCCTTTAAGCTCTAAAAAGTTGGACAATCTTCAATTGCACTATCGATCACTTCTCTATTATGACTAGATATATGAAAAGTTAGACTTCTGTTTTGCAACCTCTTGTTAGGCATGTGTAATTAATTATCTGATTAGAAGTCCATGTATCAGTAGTCATAGAAACTTTATTACACGAAGTACTAAGTAAATCTTTCAATCTCATCATTTCACTGAGATATAACTTATAGATATCGCGTGTAATAGTAGTGCATGAAGGCATATGAAATTGAGGATAAACAATATACATCACTTTTTTAAAACCCCTATTTTCCACAAAAATACAATTCATCAACAATAATCATTTCATACCTCTCTAAGTTCATCCAGATTAGTAGTCTTATACCTCAAACTAGTCTCATCTTGCATATCATCACCAACAACAAGGTCAAAGTATAGATGAGATTGCTTCCCTTTTACCTTGTCCTTATTTTGAGGACTATTTACACAATTTTCTGCATGTTTTTAAATTTCCTGCCATTCTTGTTGGTATTTGTTGAAAAAGTTGCCAGACAATACTTACATTCCACCCTTGGTTAATGTTTCTCATCCACATATCTCAAAAGTTATCCTAATAAGCACCCCTCTTTCTATCTACACATATTGATGGCCTTTTGTTGGCTTCTTAAGTTCAAAATCTACTTCCTCAACATCAAGTAAATCAAGGTTTTTGTCTACCTCCATTTCGTTAGTAGAAGCATCATCTATTGTCGTAGGAGAATTGGTGGATCCAGATGCTAGACATCGCCTTTTGGATATGATATCGGAGTTCGGCATCTAAAAGAAAAGAAAAGGAACAAAATTTAGTATAAAATTAAGTAATAACATATAGTAAATAGTTTCTAGGTTTCAAAAGAAAGGAAGTAAGTCCTAAGCTATTAACTTACATTACGTGAAAGTCGAGTTAATGAATGCTTAATAATTTTATAGCTGTCACGAATTACCAACCACAAAAAATAAAAATTCAAATGCATAAATAAAGAACAAAATAAGAAACAAAGGGAACAATCAAATAAGAACAAGTGCATACTATTACACTAATAATTAACATTTTTAAGAACTAAACATGCATAGATATTGAAAGCAAATTAGAATCACGAATTAAACAACTCTAAGATGAAATTGATATATATTGTGAAATGCATATTAACTAAGTAATAACTTTGAAAGTAAATATCTCTTCCCCGTTATCTTCTAATATTCTTTTTACCTCCTCTCTTACTATTAATCAAAATTAAAATGTTTGTTTTCTTTTTCCTCCCAACCCAACTGTATGTCATATATGTATTGCGAAAAACCATCATAGATCATAGTTCATAGTGTATAACCGAATCAACAAATATTAGCAATACACATAGTAATTACAAGTTTACAACTTTACATACTAATTATTAATTAATACCTCAATAATGAGCAAATATTACTATATTAGCTTTTCAAAGGAATAATGCATGGAGCTAGCAACAAGTCAATTAGCCAAGGACCTGTAGGCAAATGATCGATAATTAGCTAGGAGTCTAGCAAATATCAGTAGATTTAGGAGTCTAGCAAATATCAGTAGATCTAGGCATTCAACAATCAACACATATCGATAGTAAATGATGAAGATTGGAGCAAATCAAAATAAAAAAACCAAACCATACTCAGAGCAAAACGTTGGACGGAGGCCGAAAGTATTGGTAAAGCTTGAAGCAAAACTGAGGAATGACGATTGATGAAGATGAGGTGCAACTTTGTAGAGTTGCAGCCAATGTGAGGGTTGGAGGCTTGGTGCCTCGTTTGGTCGAGCCGTTGACGCTCAGTGACAGTGGTTGGTGGGTGAGTGAGAGAGGATTGAATGAGATTAACTTCGATATTTTTTAACCAGCTAGATCAAGCGTGGCGAGTGGTGCTAGAGTGAGTAGTGGGAGTCTGATGGCTGGTGAGTGGTGAGAGAACTCGGATCAAGAGGTGAGGCTTGGTGCTATGGTGTTGTTGATGAGTGGTACGGCCGTGCGAGAGTTTGCAGATTGCAGGGGAGGAGTCAAGGGGGGACTGGGGAGTGTGGTGGACTTGTTGTTATCTGTCATGACATTTGGTGTGCTGTGTGTGGGAACTGCTAAACTGGGATGGATGGAGCCACGGTAGGGGGGCGTTGACTTGATTCTAAATCAAAGTCGAAGTCAAAGGCTCACATGCGAACAGGCCGAGGAGTGAGGAGTGGATTAGGAAGGAGAAGCCGGGAATGACTAGTGAATATGGGGGGAGGGGGAATATTAACGGGTCATTTCGGGTTGCTTGGAATTTCTGGGTGAGACCGGACTGGATGGCCCTTTTTTATGAAATTCTCAACCTGGATCTGGAAAATTTTCAAATCCGGTATGGACTTAACCTGTTTAATCTGGTCTGAATTTCTGGGTTGACCTTGATTATGCACACCCCTAGACCCTATCCATTAATTCGGCAGAAAAAGAAATTTCATTGAAGCGTAAGATTGAACACTTGTTGTGCAAATCTTACCATGGCTTCATAAGTCAACTAGAGCCTCAAAGATTCAACTATACAGGTAAGGGTCTTCTTATTAACCTTAAATATTGCAAATTTTACTCTTAATTGTTTGAAATTGAATTAAAAGATCAACTAATCCAGGATTGTTACGACGAACCAAAGAGATAGGCACATGTAATTGGAATGGCATAAAACTTCTTTGATATCAAATTCAGTACAAGATTTTAGAGCTAATCGTACCTCTTAAAGCAGTTGCACTTTCTTTTTTTTTTTGGCACTTTGTCAAAACTGGTTGGTTGAAATTGTGGCTAGCACATACATGATGATCAATCTGAAATTGCTGCATTGGGGATTAATTTGCCTTCAGTTGACTACCAATTTCTTATACTAAAGCAATTTCAAGTGGGTTTATCAATTAGGCCAAAAAACAGGGTGTTATTTATGATTGAAAAACATGAAAGAAGCAACCACTGGGGGAAAAATATAGAACGACAGTCCGTAGAGCAGCAATTCTAACAATGTTCAGCACTGCTGATGGAAGGGGTAAGCATCAGTTAAGTGAGGAGTTGAAATAGGAAGTAATATGTAACACCCACACAAATTCCACTCAACAAAGATGATGGACGATGATGTTTGTGTGGTATGATGGTGGACGAATAAGGATAGGATAAAATACAACTAATGTAACACTTAAACACCTGACAAAGATGATGTTTAAATGGATCTCAAAGAGAACTCACAAAGATGAACCTTTTGATATGAATCAAATGAAGAAAACACATAATCTTAATAGGACTCAAAACCAAAGAAAAGGAACACACAAAGAATCCTTAACAATGGCCACTTTCAACTCACATAGAATTGGAAGGTTTAAACTCTCTTAAAGGAGATGATTTTTATTCAAAACTCAAACTCTCAATTTTACACATGAGAAGACCCTTATCTATAGGCCATAACCCCCATGCCAACTCATACCAAAATCGTAGGATATTTTCCAATCAAACCATATCCTAACTAACCTTACTACTTCTAACTAACTAACTAATATGACCGTTAATTACAGCCCATAAACTCGACTTTCCAACTGTTAATTACAGCTAATTACAACCTATAATTATACTTAAATGATATGGCAATACATCATATAAAAATTGTTGCCTTATGAGCTAGTTAGTTACATAAAATAACAACCTTAACAAAGAAAACCCTAATTTGCATTACTCCACGTGTGGCGCTTGTTCCAGCAGCTTCCACGTGTCATGCTGACGTGACATAAGGTCGAACATGTCATCAAAACATAGGTTGACTCATCCCATAGCTGTGATGTCATCAAGGTCTTGTTTGGTTGCTTGAAATTGCATAAAACGCAACTTATGCTTTGAAATTCAAGAAAGTGTCTTGTTTGACTTTAGCATTTCTAAGAACTCAAAGAAACTCCTCAAACATGTCTCAAAACCATGTTTGGAAGTAAATAAGGCCATGCTCCTGCATCAATCTCCCCCTCTTGAAGAATTTGTCCTCACATTCACAACTTTGAAGAGGAATAACAAACACCAAAGGACATATTCTTCAAGGTGATACTTGTCCTTGAATTCATTGAATATCTCATTCACATTAAAGTTATCTTTGAAAATCCCCCAATGCCTCTTAAGCCTTGACATTGGATCTTCATTTGCACACATCAATGAATATAAACCGAATGTATGGGATGCATTATGGTTCATTTGCTTCTTCACATCACATATGTCTTCATGCACATTATACACCTTCGAACTCACCATGTTTTTTTCTTCAATTTGCTTCGAATGATACAAGGGTTCCATGATAACATTTGCTCCATAAGAACACAAGAAAACCATGGGATAATAATGCACATCATTCTCTACATAATCAACGTGATGCATGTAAAAACTTAGTTGCCCTTCTTCTGCTTCCATGGTAGGAATAGCATGATTGTCTTCATCATCACATACTCGATTTTCTTCCTCATTCACGCTTTCCTTTTCTTCCCTTTTAATCTCCTCACTTTCTCTTAAAGTCATAACTCTTTGATTAGGACACTCTTTAGCATAATGACCATAACCTCTACATTTAAAACATTGTCTATTTTTACCTTCAATCCCCTTAACTTTATACTTCTCCATGCGTGGCCTAAGATCTTTTTCTTCCATGATAATGCTTGAATTTGATGGCATAAAAGTCGAAGATGATGATGCTTCATTCGACAAGGAAGAGGAAGTTTTGGAGAATACCTTAGGCTTTTTGAGTTGCCTTTCAAATTTTATAGCAAGCTTGATCATATCTTCAAGTGTATCATATAGAGAAACTTCAACTTTATCTCTAATGTTGAAATTCAATCCTCCAAGATATCTTGCACAAGTTTATTCTTTCCTCTCTTGTACATCACATATCAAGGATAACTTTTCAAAGTTCCTTGTATATTCTTCCACACTTGAATTCCCTTGCTTCAATGTCATCATTTTGATGAAGTTGTCTTGCTCAAATTCTCTTGGGATGAATTTTCTCTTTATGTGCTTTTTGAATTTCTCCTATGACTTGATCTTTGGCTTGCCATCTCTTTCCCTTGATCTCTTTAGATTATCAAACCAAATTCGTACAATTTTTCGAAGTTTAAGAGTAGCCAACTTACATCTCATATGATCATCATATTCTTTAAATTCAAAGATGGATTCCATGGTGTGCATCCAATCTATGAATGTCTCCGCATCTAACTCTCCATGAAATTATGGAAAATCAACTTGCAAACCCTTATCTTCATCATGCTCTTGCCTTCTTCTTGTTCGACTATGTGTGCTTGAAGATGGACTTGAACCTCAACATATTCAAGTTTGTTATTCAAATGACCTCCTCTTGATTCAATAGCTCGCCTCATCATGCCTTCAACCCTATCATTTTGTTCTTCCATCCTATTCTCTGTTTTTACTTCAATCTTTTGATATTGAACGTTGATGGCATCAAGGATGGACTTCATAAATTCTGAATTTTTCATTGTTGCACACGCTAGGGTTTACTTCAAAATGACCGAATGAAGTTTTGTAAGTTGAGAGAAAACCAACAAATGAAAAGGAGTATTGTATGCTAGGGTCGAGTGTATCACTCAAGGAGAAATGTTTTTATGTGTGTGTAATCTCAGAACACTCAAAAGAATGGAAGGTATCAATGTATATGTGTGGCGTATGGAAGGAGAAAAATAAGAGAAATGACAATCTTCAACTTCAATTGAATCTTGATGATGTTTATCAAGATCTTGATGAAGTTCTTGGTTGAAGATGTACTATAAAGGATTAATATCTTCAAACAAAGGATGAAGATGTGCTAAGGACTTATGAATGGAGGATCTTGAATGAAATATTGATGGTAGAAGTGAGTAGAAGAGGGACGCTTTTGTGATGAAGGTCGAATATGACTTCAACAAAAACGAAACTTTAAAAGGATAAAGAGTGGAATGCAAAGCCTAGGAAAGTGATTTACCTTAAGGAAGGATGAATCATGAGGCTCTGATACCAAATTTGATATGTAACACCCACACAAATTCCACTCAACAAAGGTGATGGACGATGATGTTGGTGTAGGACGAACAAGGGTAGGATAAAATGCAACAAATGTAACACTTAAACACCTCACAAAGATGATGTTTAAATGGATCTCAAAGAGAACTTACAAAGATGAACCCTTTGATATGAATCAAATGAAGAAAACACAAAGAATCTTCATAGGATTCAAAACCAAAGAAAAGGAACACACAAAGAATCCTTAACAATGGCCACTTTCAACTCACATAGAATTGGAAGGTTTAAACTCTCTCAAAGGAGATGCTTTTTATTCAAAACTCAAACTCTGATTTTTACACATGAGAAGACCCTTATTTATTGGCCATAACCCCCACGCCAACTTATACCAAAATCGTAGGATATTTTCCAATCAAACCATATCCTAACTAACCTTATCCACTTCTAACTAACCAACTAATATGACCGTAAATTAAAGCCCATAAACTCGACTTTTCAGCTGTTAATTACAGCTAATTACAACTTGTAATTACACTTAAATGATATGGCAATACATCATATAAAAATCGTTGCCTTATGAGCTAGTTAGTTACATAAAATAACAACCTTAACAAAGAAAACCCTAATTTGCATTACTCCACGTGTGGCGCTTGTTCCAGCAGCTTCCACGTGTCATGCTGACGTGATATAACGTCCAACATGTCATCAAAACATAGGTTGACTCATCCTATAGCTGCCATGTCATTAAGGTCTTGTTTGGTTGCTTGAAATTGCATAAAATGCAACTTATGCTTTGAAATTCAAGAAAGTGTCTTGTTTGGCTTTGGCACTTCTAAGAACTCAAAGAAACTCCTCAAACATGTCTCAAAGCCATGTTTGGAAGTAAATAAGGCCATGCTCCTGCATCAATCTGGGCTAGGAGAGCTGGACACTTTAGAATTTCACAATTTTTGGCGATGGAAAGGTTGGTATGGAGTTTTTTTTTATTTTTATTTTTTAAATTCTCCAAAGATGGGCTGTAAATAGTAGAACTATTTTTAAGTTAAATGGAAATACCTAGTACGGATAACAAATAACTATATCAATATATTAATTTACCTACCTTGTCAATAGAGGATTACCAAATTCCGTAATTTCTTTCTTGTGACAACCCATATCTCTTTTACTAGGATATTAACTACCAACTTGTTAATTATGGTAATTACTACTATTATCGATCATCTCAAAATAATTTTTTTCCCTGCTATTAGAATATACTTTTTTTTCCAGTAACCCTTCAAATTACGGGTTCTCACAGGATAGCTGTTAATAAAACGCTTGTCGGACAGGAGTAATTTTTGTAAATGAATGCGTTTTTCTTGCAGGACCGTGAAGAATACAGGAGAAGAGTACGGCAACAGGCTAAGATATACCCACCTGTGGTTTGACTCTGCATTCAAACCTTGTTTCTGGAATTGGGATAGTGCATCCATCTCAGATGACTAATTGTGCAGGCCTTGTTTGACAACTGTGGTTTCATTTATCTCAATGTATAAATTCTGACTTCCGTTGCTGTTGTATAACTGTGGGAGCTGAAGAAAGAAGCTATTGGACATCACTTTTTATGTGAACATTGGCCTTAACGCGTACTGTTAGTAATTTAATGGCGGTGTTGCTTATGGTTTGATATCCTTGCCTGTTCTATTTCTTCGGTTCCTGGCTTCCTACAATGCATTATTTAATGAATGTGTGGTGTGTTGCTTTCAAGTCTGTTGTTTGCTTACCCATGTGTAGGGCTGTTAACGAACCGAATCGAGCCGAGCCGGGGTAGGTTTGGGCTTGACTCATTTACTAAACGAGCCTAAAAATAAAGTTTGAGCTTGGTTTGTTTATAAACGAGCCGAGCTTTTAACGAGTCGAGTCGAACTTTTAACGAGCCGACTCTCGAGCTTTGGTGCTAAACGAGCCGAGCTCACGAGCTTTTGCACTCTAAACGAGCTCGAGCCTAAATTTATTAGGCTCAAGCTTGATTTGTTTAATAATCGAGCCGAGCTCGAGCCAAATTTTTAAGCTTGTTTAATAAGCGAACCGAGCCATTAACGAGTCGAGTCCAAAAAGCTCGCGAGCCGGTTTGGTTTGTCAACAGTCCTACCCATGTGATCCCACATTGTTGCATACAGTGCTTCCATCTTGCTAATTTCTGGTGTATACACACCTGGAGAATACTTTTTGAAAATCAGTACCACAGGTTCTGACCAGTTCATTATTTTCTTAGGAAATGGCAGCCAGCTTGTGGTACATAACATAATATAATCTGAGATGTTTTTGTGGGTAACCAAGCCCTGCTAATAGCCAAATTCCTGTTTTCATTGAAGCTACTTTGCTGGCCCTTCACAGAAATATTTGAGCAAGTGGCATGGGAATTGGGAAAGTTGAGGCCCCTGGCTTTAGGGGAGGGTATATACGAGGTTAGACCAATCTATCATGTCATTTCGGTACGGGTAGTGCTTTGTTTCAGATTCAGACAGATTCAGTTGTGTGCTGATTGAACCGGAAGGTGTAATGAGGATAAAGTTGTATGCTATAAAGCTAAGGCTAACAGCTTTCTTGCGTTAAGTAGTTACATGGCATTTATAGGGCTATCGGTCGATGAGCCCCCCATCCGTGCTGATGCATTGGTAGGTAGTATGGCAGATTGTCGTGCGGTTGTGGAAAACTATTCTCATCAATATATAGCCAATGGATCTGAACCCTAAATTTTTAAATTTTATTTCAAATAGTTTTTATAATATAGATATGTAGAATGAGATTAAGTTATCCCCTTGCCCAACCGAAACCACCACTAGCATATCCCAACCGAAGCCGCCATCTTCGGTGCTCTGGTAGATTTAAAAAACTGAGTTTAGTTGGGTGATAATATTGCTCTTCTGTCGTTCCACCCTTTTTTCTTATTATATCTGTTCAGAATTGAAGTACGTAATTTATGAAGCGATTAATGGTTCAACACGACTGACGTTTCATAAAAGATTAGCGTTGCTTGATTATAATAATAATTATTATTGATAGATAAGGATATTGTATTAATCGGAAAAAAGATACTGCCACACCGATATTATAACCTTGCACTTTTTTTCTAGATTTTAGAAAAAGTTTGGAATGGGTGCTATAGTGATATGTCCAGCAAGATTGAAGCAAAATTATTTATATCAAACAAAGCAAGTAGGCCTGCGACAGGGGGACCAAAGAATTCCAGCCCCCCATCCAAACTAAACACCAACTCTGCGAAGAGCATAGTCTTAAATTCAAAATCTCCGAAACATCAAAAGTAAACCTGTAACCAATACTAAAGGCATACACACGTACCAAAAAAAATAAAAATCCCCAACAGGTCATATAAAACAATTCACTTGAGACGTAGGAAGGCAAGGCACGAGAATTAGATTGTAGAATTATATAGTATAATCGTAAGGTTCTATGAAAACAACAAAAATATAAAAATATGTACACTCGTTTCCGTATGCCACAATAAAACAACAATCTTTAGTTGTTACGTAGTGACTATTTAATGAAATCTAGTTGGAGATATTGTGAAAATCTATTTAATGTTCTATATAGACTTTGACCGACAACATGTTCATACTTCCAGGAAAAAAGAGGATCGCTTGGATAGAGAAGTTTACAAATAGAGAGTTTTTTATGTTTATTTATTATATATATATATTTTTAAGAATGATGGATTCTATAAATAAGCTATTCGTTTTTAAATTTCTTTTATTATAGAACTCATATCTTTTAGGTTAACAAAAACGATAATAAATTTGAATAAAGAAATTCTAAATTTAGGATTATTTTTGAAGTAATGTGAAGTTTGTAAATTTAATTTTTAAAGTGCTTAAGCGAAGAAAGCTTATAATTTCCCTTTAAAGCGCGATTCGTTCTAAAATTATCCAATCCGAATGAAGTCCTAAAGCCGTCGTAGCTATAGCCTATAGGTAGGCCGGGGCGAGGAAAATCCTCACCCCTTATCCCATCACACGTCCACAGCTCTTCATGAGAGCAGAGAAATGGAGCGGAGTGCACGTGCATGGTCCAGGGGAGTAGACCACGTGGATTTGTTCAGCATGGAGAGAGACGAATCACGATTCGACTTTTGTGTGAACCCCAAGCGCGGAGTCGGCAAAATCCATGATCCATGTAAAAACCCCATTTTGGGTAAACTCCCAACTGCGAGTATTAACGGGCAGCAACATGATACATTACTGCTGTGCTGATGGTAAATTGGAAATCTGAATAATAATCGCCTAATTTTTATTATTTATTCAGTGCCCCTTTTCTCCCAGCTATGAGCAGGAGAGTAGAGTAAGTAGCATGATCATAGGGATCTCCGGGTTGAAGAACCCGAAGCCCACTGGACCTCGAGTGTTTAGTAGCCCAAATCTAATAATAAGCCTACGGTGGGATGATATTGATGAGGCACAACTGACAACACACGAAGGAGAGGAATGGATGTTGAAAGAGGAAACCCTGAAATGATCACTAGCCGTCATGGGAGCGCGATTCAATGGCGTTCTTTCTCGGCTGTCATCATGCCGTTTGAAAATGAAGTAGAAGAATGAAAAAAAAAAAAACAAACAACCAAAGGCAGCGGACTTAAAATTCAAAGGAAGAGACGGAGGATGAAAAAAATATTGGGAGCAAAAGTGCCGTGTTGGTAGGTCGTGTTTAGTTTACGGTCACGCTCTTCTTGACTTCCCCCATCGCGGAAACTTCTTCCATCCCACCGCCACCGCGGCGGCTATTCCTCTTCTTCTTCTTCTTCTTCTTTATAGCAATGATTTCCCCTGTTTAACAATTCACCTGGGTTTCTCAAATCTTGTTGTCAGACTCTGAAAATCTTCTTTATATGTCCTGGAATGGGAATGCCGTTTGTTTTTTTTTGTGGCTGGCTTCAGAGTGGCACTTGATTCCCAAACGTAGGCTCCTCTCAAATCATTCTCCGTCTTGTCAGATACAACTTTATTCTAATGATTTATTTTTTTTTTCTATTTCGACAAAAAAGGGAGGAAGGGGGGGGGGGGTAAATATTCTTTATCGGATTCTCTGGATTCCTCCCACCCCCCTTCCCTTTTTTTTTTTTGCAAAAAAAAAAAAAACATGATTTGCCCTGTCAATTATATTTCATATCGCTTCATTTATAAGAAATCAAAAAAACCTCAGGTTCTTCTCAACTTTTTCTGACCATTTTCTCTTTTCTTTTTTTGATACTTCCAAGTAATCTTTACCAGGATCGGCAAAGCTTGTAGGGGAAAACATGCAGTCCCTATCAGCTCGCCACCACAAAACACACACAGGGAGCGGACACTGCCTACACGGCCATCCAGAGGAAACTAAAATTAGACCCATACATATATCATCGGGAATAAATATGACCATATCTCAACTACTACGATGGTAATATAAAAATGCACTCACTTTTTTTTTTATAAATTAAATTACATAGGAGATTAATGCAGGTGATTTTTTTTTTGTGGGTTTTAGTTTCATCAAAACCGTGTGTTTAGCATCAATTTATATATTTGGTTAGTAGAGCGGTCCCGATATGTTTAATCAATTAGATTTAAAAATTTTTTAAATAATTAATTCGATATTTTTTTATTTAATATTTTGTATTAATAATATATATTTAAAAAAAAAATAGATATCCGATCATCTAATAGCAGAAATATCGAATATTGGACCCATCCTCGCCTTTATTGGTTTAGGCAGCTGCCCATGATGAACTATCTATATATAAAACAAACCAAAGTTGAAGTTAAGGGAAGAAAAAAAAAAAAAAAAATGAAACGTCGGGCAGAAACTGTCGGTGAAAGTTTTGTATAGTTTGTGTGACGCAGCACTTGTATCACTTTGTCATGATGCAACAACGGTAGTGCTCCTAAAAACTGCTAATGCGGTTGGGGCCGAACACAAACCTCTGCTCCTCCGTCTGTCTTATGTCATCTGCGACTCAGAAACAGTGCTACTTAAAAACAAAAAAAAATTACGCTAAACGCGACACACCGCAGTCGAGTCGGCCACCACCACCGCGGACGAACTCTCTCCCCCCCGCCCCGCTGCCGCCTGCTTCAGACGTAATATTTCTCCACCTAATTTCTGACTTTCGTTGCAATAATAAAATATGAATTATCGTCCATTTTTATTTATTTATATATTAAAAGTAGTAGCCCCCTTTTAAACTAATTCTGCGGTTGAAGGCGTCGTCCCTTTCAAACAAAGTCAATCGCGTTGCGTTTGACGCTAATTTTTATTGGTGTTTCTTCTCTATCGCATTCACATCTAAGACGCCACGCTTATCCTCTTCTACTTTTTTCCCGGTCCGTTTAATTAAAGCGAGTTTATTTAAATTAAACCTTCCCCAAATCAGACTAATTAAAACTAAGATGCTACGTGCGCATCATCAATTGCGTTGATCTAGTATTTTACTCGGTCGACCAGCCTATTATTATGAGGCAACGAAACCGACTCCTTGCAAAGTCGTCTTATCCTCTTTTAACAATCATATATAGATTAATTGGATGTAGATTGATGACGCTTTTTTATTTTTATTTTATTCTAAAAAAAATTAATATTTGCATTTATAATATTTTTATCTTGTCTCGTAATTCTGGCCTCAATTACTCGTCTCATACCTCAAATATACATCAAATATGTAATGTTATATATATATAAATGATTTTCTTGCTGCAAATTGTTTTGCTTTTTTGTCGACGTGATATATGGGTGCAGAAATCGGAAGTTATATTCTTAAGATTTTTAGGAAGACGGACAAGAAAGGAGAGAACATGGATTCATTACCAAAGAATATTAATTGAGGTGCCCTTTGTTTCGATCGATATAATCATGACTCTAGTTGAAGAGGAAATAAATCAAAAATCTATTCAACAAAATAAGTGGACAATGAAATCCCAACCACTTGGTCCCTAAGGAGAGGCATATTAGTAGCAGTTTGTTTTTGTTTTTTTGTTTTTTTATTTGTATTTTATTATTAATAATTTTTTTTTTAAAAAAAAGTGGGCCATTAGCATATTTTGCATCCCTGCAACCCCACTCTCACCAAATTCCATCTTTACGACAGTAGTTCGTTTACAAGATTCAATATTTTAAAAAAAAATTATGGAATTTAGTTGCCGACTTCCCATTTCGTGATCACCTCCTACTCTGCCTCAATGATTAGGTTTTCCGAAAATAATACATGGATCACTATTTTTCTGCTTTTAATAATGATATGCTCTTTCTTAATACAAACATGATGAAGCAAGTGAATAGATTTAGCTTAAATAAAGCCAGCCACTAAGTCTTTATAATTCGTTCATTTATTATTATTATTATTATTATTATTATTATTTTAAATATATATATTTATATATTTTGATTATTGAGGCCATGTCTCCTATGTCCCTAATGATGAAGGATGTGCATGATTTAGGAGACAGATTATTTATGTTGGGAAGTCATATTATTTATATATTCATTCCTACTCTCCTACATATTATATATCAGCAGTGTACGTGGATTAATATTCGGCATCAAGTCACCGGAGGGAGGGATCATCCATTCATCCTTGTGCTAAAATATGATTCATATTCCTAGCCGGTCTTGGATTCAAGAGAGAAAAAATAAATAAATAACACGATATATAAAAATAAAAAGAGTATACAGTGAGTGCACTATATTTACTGGAGCCTTGCTATTTGACGAACAATCGACGCACATGGAGGCCCTTTTTATTTCCTCGGATAGACGGCACGCACACCGTAAAAATATTAGCTTGTTGTGAGTGAGTCTCGCATCTGCATGTGAAAAGGGTAAAAGAAAGGTTCGCAACGGCCCAAAAAACGTTACCTTCAGGTGAAAACATCAAGTCTTCAACGTCAACATAGAAAGTTGGTTTCTGCTTTACAAGGAAGTAGGAGGAGGAGTAATAATAATAATAATAATAATAATAAATTTGTAAACCCAAAAAAAAAAAAAAAAAGGAATCAAAGAGAAATTTGCGGCGTCCGAAGCTCCGAGGCCAACTGTATCCCAACACAACACAAGAACCCAATGCAAATAATACTATTTCCCTCAAATAATTAATATCACCACCATACACTTGACCCCAGGGAGGGAGCTTGATTAGTACCCAGCAGCAGTACTAGTTAGTAGATAGCATGTTTTTATGTGTGGACTTTATCTGTCTAACATGCAGTGCGAGGAAGGAAGGACAACTTTTTCGGTGCACACAACGCAAATACGAAACAAGCAAGTCGGGGTCGGGAACCTTTTATTTAATATTTAATACTTCTTCTTCTCTCCTCGCCCCCGGCCCCTCCTCTCCCCTTCCCTCCCGGCTGTAATTTTTGCCAGGAGAGGAGCAGGGGCGAGGTTTCTGTCGCTGGGACACGAGGCTTTGACCTAACAGAACCCCAACACTTTATGGTACGCTGTGCCCAATTGTTATCCATCGTCGTACTAAAAATATATAGTCGCCGAAATAGATTAGATGCTTAATTCGCTCCTCTGCTCTTTTCTCTGGATCCCATTACCATTTCCAACCGATACGCATTCCTTTTACCCGCCCCAGTCTCCTCCTGCTCCTTGACAAACTCGGAATCTTATTACGACTACTCCGGACTCCAGCAATCAATAATGCATGTAATGCCTGCATCTCAACATATATATATATATATATATATATATGGAAAGCAATTGTATATTTCGTTGATCGATTTTAGATGATACATCCATCCCACCCTTCCACCTAGGTTATTTTAGGCTTACTCTGCTCGTTTCATCGCACCATATTTTTTTTTTATTTTTTATTTATCTTGTGGTGACTAGTTTTATATTTCACACCAGGATTGGTTGTTGTCGTAATTAAGATCACTTTGTAACATTATTATATACTCCTATTTACGATATTAATTCACTTATTGAACGAAAAATAAGTGAGTTGGTTTTGAGTTTTTGAAATAGTCAAATTTGTATCGACCCTCAATCCTTCTTGGGTGGGTTATTTTTTTCTTCCTTTCGAAATAGAAGAGTGGGTTCGGGCACATGATGGTGATCACAATACCCAATTATCAAGTTACATTACCTATCAGATAAAACCTTGCACTTCCGCAGACAAACTAGTGCATATTTTCAAATTTTGTGACAAATATTTTATTGACACTAATAGTATTTTTATTTCCAATATGCATTTCGATCCACTCCCTTGGAGGTAATAGTATTTGATGTTTCGTCTGCTATTATACTACCGGTAAAGTAACACCTAAATTTAAATAGTATCACTTATTAAGAATCTAGAAGCTTAATTCATTAAGGTTGACTGCTTTGGTGGCTTGATGTAATAAAACAAGTCCTATGGATCAAATGGGTTCATGCATACTATATAAAAGGAAGAGACTTTTGGACTATGCATCCGCCAACTACTTCTTCCCGGAACATGAAAGCCCTATTGTCTTTGAGATCAAGGTTTCATTCACTTTTTACTGACCTTATAAACTATAAGCAATGTATCTTGCATGGTGCTCGTTGTATTTCCTACGCTTATGATCTAATAAGAGATATGGAATTTGTGGTACTATGGTATCGTACGGTTTGGAACACTATTTCAATTCCCAGACACGTGATCTAATTATGGATTGCAATCCAGGAATGACTCCTAACGCGTGAAACGTTGTGCCACATGGGTTATAATGGATCAAAACTATGTAGCTTATGTGACACAAAAGATGAAACTGATCATACTCATTTATTCTTCCATTGTTCTTTCTCTAATGACCTGTGGCGAAGCCTGTTGACAAGGCATTCTAGAAATATTCACTTGATGATCGATTGGCAGCGTGTGCAACATTCGATGATTGAAGGAGGTACATGACCCATGATTTTGCAAACATGCATTGAGAGCTTTGCTTGCCGTATGTATCTGCCACATCTGAATGAAGCTAAATGCCAGAAAATTTTAGCAAAACAAGGAAAACCATTTACCAGCTTATTCGAACCGTTTTCATGGAGTTGGCAACAAGAGTTGAGTCTATCAATATTACATCATACAATTACTTACCAAAAATAAATAAACTTATTTTTTATTCATATTCTATCCTCGCTTAAATGTAAATTTTGAGTGTTGATGTGTCATTAGGGACTAATAAAATAGAGGGATCAATAAAGTAGGATTTACTTAGGATGAGGTGGTTCAGTGTAACTTCTTACGAAATAAATAAATAAGCCAAAGAAGCAAGTAAGGGTAATTTTTTACTATCACTTAATTATTTCCAACCAAACAAGACACATTTTTATCTACTTAGAAGAGAGAAACATTTATCCACCCTACTTATACCTAATGAAATGATCCTAAAAACAAAATGACCATATACAAGGATCAATTCTTAATCATGTTTAAAAAAAAAAGAAAGAAAGAAAAACTTCTTTTTAGGTTAAGAAATAAACGTGCAACATAAAAGGTGACCAACAAGTTTACCCTACTTTGCCCGTGAGAAATTCAAAATTTAAAAATAAATAAATAGCCAAGCTCGGTTGATGCTTTTCCCCCCCTCTAATTTTCAGCCAATAGCTAGTTTAAATGCACCCTTCCGGAAGAGGACAAACACACCGATGAGACTTATTGTTTGTGCCTTTAGTAAGATGGAGTGGTTAGATAATCAGTTGTAACCACATCCTATCATCGATAAAGAGGACGGGGATTTTAAGTTTCAACCAAAACAATCTGCTTCAAAAAGTGTAAAAAACTCAATCATATCGTATCAATGATCGGCCTCCCAACCTACCAAATAGGAAAAAAGAAGAAAAAAAAAAGAAGAAAAGAAAAGGAAACAGCGGTGAATATTTATTGGATGATGGGGCCGAGTGACTCGATTCATGTAAGTATTTCATCATGTCATGTAAGTATGTGTACGCTGCCAGTTGCCCGGCCGGCCCTTTCGTACCATTATGGTTTGCCATGGGATGCATGATGGGGGTAGTTACAAGGGAATTACTCACAATCTCAGATTCCAACCTTGCTATCCCCCCCCCCCCCGCCACTTGTTGCATAGATGAGGCTACTATTCATGCATGCCCGATGTTCATTTCAATCATCTCATGGATATTAGTATCAGGCATGTTACATATATGGTAAGGTTATTAGCGTAATACTAATTAATTTGTATAAATTGAATTTTTATTCTTCTAAGGTAGTATTGTCTTATACAAGCCGTGGAAATCATGTATATCATAGGTTTAAAGAGTAAGATCTAAATATGTGTCGTATGTTTTAAGGTGTGTTTATTTTACCGAAATGATATTAATTAGTTACTTCTTCTGTATAAATGATTTTTTTATTATATTATTAAATTTTTATATAAAAAAATAAAGTTATTTAAAAAAAATTTAAATCTAATTTTTTAATTTTGCCTTTATTTTTTTGTTTAATTATCTATGTATTAAATGATTTATTATATTTCAATGAAGTTTATACGTGGAATTTTATGTTTTTTAGTTTTTTGAAAAGAATCTATATATAAATTGTTAAAATATTAAAGAATTGTTTTATAAACATATGAATAAATACAAGAAGGTTAGCTATATTGTTATAGAAACAATTTAGTGCGTGTATATGTATGAATATAAATATAAAAATTATATATATAGCCAGAGATTTGGGCCAAACAAGAATATTCAAAGAACTCTGTACTGCGTTCACATGTTTACTGTAGAGTCCATAGTTCCCCACACAGCAGCAACACGGCAAAGAAAGCATAACAAGCTAACATTCTGGAGCGAACGGAAACCCCACGTCCCTGGCTATTATTATTCCCTAACATAGATAGGATAGGAGGGGCGCCGATCGAAAGGAAAAGTTTTTTTTTACGCACCCAACACGGACGACTCTATTCATCTCCGCCGTCTAAGAAGGCCCATCATGGGCAAAAATGACTATTTGACCTGAAGTTGTTATTGCGGAGACGAAAAGTCAAGTCATAACGGTATCTATCCACCGACCACCGACCTACCTTCCACCACCCTTACTAAACATACAAGCATATGAAAGCAAATATACAACCTAATAATTCAGCCGAATATCATGAATTTAGGTACAAGGACCGGCATGATTATGTAATCGCGAAAAAGAGATACCTACATATATATATATATATATATATATATATACACACCCACACACACATACATACGTACACATAGAACATGCCCGTGTATCTCGTATGAGTAGCAACAAGCAACGTGACCGGTGGCGTCGTCCATTATCCAAACATCCGTCTTACCTCCATTATTTGTAATGGGTTACTATTGAGTTTTTGATTTCCTCTATTGATGGGAAAATATTGCGTTTTAGAAATAGCAACGGAGGTGTCACAAGTTAGCTATTATCCAAAAGTTTTTTATTTATTTATTTTTTCTTTTCTTATTTTTCTCGGATGACGGAGTTTAACTAGCTCACCTCTTTTTGGATTTATAAATTAGATTGCATTTTGTTTTTGTTTCCTTTTAATTAAATTGGATGGCCCGGAAGTTATTTGGGCATAAATTTCTTATGTCGTTTGCTTTATTGGCTCTATCTTCTACATATTCAGGTGTTATATATCAGGATAAAATTCAGTCACTTAACAATATAGATAAAGTAATATTTAATTTTTGGCTAGATAAT
Source organism: Tamarix austromongolica (assembly GCA_039764185.1). NCBI lineage: Eukaryota > Viridiplantae > Streptophyta > Magnoliopsida > Caryophyllales > Tamaricaceae > Tamarix > Tamarix austromongolica. The sequence goes on along the minus strand of CM077818.1, from coordinate 77,169,102 downwards.
TTATAATCATGTATCGTTTGTGACAATAAAATTTTTTGTCGACACAGGTAATGATAGATGTTTGTATTTTAGCTATATAGAGTAAAGTCTTATCAAATAATTTATGCAAGTTGAACCCTCATTATTTTTGTTGCTTTAAGTAACAAAAGTTTATAGAATCATAGGAAAATAGATTGTTGGTGAAGTATAAAAAAAAAATATTATTTATTGTAGGAAGAGGGGAAAGAGGAAAGAAACCTAGCCCGTAATTTCTCAAAAAGTCATCGGAAAATACTTTAAAATTCAATCGTGTTTTTTATACATATACATACATATATGAAACATCCCCTCAAATATTTCCAAAAGTAAAAAGAATAGCTTATTGAACAAATAAAAAACAATCTAAGAACATGGCACCAAAATACTAGTACATGTCGTTAAGTATGCCAAATTTATATATTTATATATACACACACACACCCAAGTATTTCCCTCCCTTGGATATTTAACATTAAGTTACTTTGTTTTTATCCGTTGGTAATACATAGTTAGTACGAATAAAATAACCTAATAGGTAGCGACATCCAAATCTACTACACGTACTGCCGGGCACACTATCGCTCGCTCGCTGGGATAACATTTTTGGTCTCTTTTCTTGATTACATGCTCGTATTGGTCCTCGGAGTATAAACTTTCCCCGTCGGACTTTATTTTTCTTCCATAAGCCCACATAAGACACCATGCCCACAATCAATTTATTATTTTTTAATTATAAGATCGAGAGAGAGAGAGAGACTTCCTCTAACTCTTAACTCCAAGTTGCAAATATTTAGCGTCTAATATCTGTGCAAGCTGTTAATCGCTTGAGACATGCCGTCCAATAAACCCATATAAAACCCCATAATTCCCTTTTTTTTTTCTACTAAAAAGTCCGCCCCCGCCCCCCTCCCCCTTCTTCTTCTCCCCAAATTGCACTCGCCCATGTCGGTGATACTTTAATACTCTGCTGGTTCTTCCTCTTTTTTTTTTCTTTCCTCACTTCTCTCTCTCTCTCTCTCCGGCTTCTGCTTCCACCTCCTCTTCGCTTGGCCCTCCCCGTATAAATAAAAATCAAACGTGGATGCTCCTTTTGATGACACACAAAAACCCTCGCTAACCGAACAAAATTCGAATCGACCACCCACCTCCTGACCTCCTCCCCTCACCCCTCCTCCCGAACGAGAAAACAAAAAAAGAAAAGAGAGAGATAGAAGAGAAAAAAAAAACCTGCCTTCTCAACAATTCTCCCTGAACACGACCCCAAAAATTAGGGCAGATTAAAACCCAAGATTTAGAAATGGAAGGCGGCGTCACGGCCACGGCGGCGGTTACAGCGGCGGCGAAGAAGAGAGAAAGAACAGGAACGACGCAACAAAATGAGAAGCCATACAAAGGGATTCGCATGAGGAAGTGGGGGAAATGGGTGGCGGAAATTAGGGAACCGAATAAACGATCAAGGATCTGGCTCGGTTCATATTCGACACCAGTAGCAGCAGCTCGAGCTTACGACACAGCGATGTATTATTTGCGAGGTCCGTCGGCGAGACTGAATTTCCCTGAGCTGTTGAGAGGCGAAGGTCGGTTGAACGATTTGTCCGCGGCGTCTATTAGGAAGAAGGCGATTGAAGTCGGCGCTAGAGTCGACGCACTGGAGACGGCGTTGCGCGGCGGGCCGACGAAGGAAGTGAAAGCGAAGAGTTGTGGGAATTGGTTTGAAGGTGAGAAACCGGATTTGAATAAGAAGCCGCCTGGGATTGAAGATTCAGAGTGGGAATAGGTAGGGGAAGAGAATGGAGAGATGGAGAGAGAGAAATTTGGAAGAAAATAAAATATTTTTTTTTTCCTGACTTCTTTTTCTTTATCTTTTTGTTTCTGAAATTTGAAATTTCGACGGCGAGGATGAGTTTTTCGCTAACATGTTTGGAATTGGAGCAACAGAGAAGTTGCCTCCTCGTTTCTCCGACGCTTGAGGAATTTTCATGGATGACGGAAAGTAGAAATGTTTCATGATTATGCCCGGGTATGGTAGTAAATCTTTTCCTCTTCATGATTTAGTCCTCTTCTTTCCTTTTTTTTTTGGTCCTTTGAATTTTTGGAGGGTTCGTCTTTTTTTTTTCTTTTTTTTTTTGTTTTGGATGGGCGAAGAAATTTTGGGAATGGATGATGGTATGAAAGGGAAATATTGTAAATACATGCTCTCTCTTCTTCTTTTTTTTTTAATTAAAAAAAAAAAATTCTCGAGTACTAAAACCTTTCATCTTATTTATTTAATGGTCAATCAAGTGTTGTCGATTTTATGATTTGTGCCTATGTTCATACACAATCAAGTGTGTTTTGTGTGTGATGTTGAAGGGAGACCGAGAATGGCCTACAAGAAATGGGCAGCGAGCACCAATTTGCTGATTGAAGCAAATAGGCGTCATTAACCACTTCCACCACCACCGTCAAAATCACTGTGCAAGCTGGTGTGATAAGCTTAATGTTTGTTGGGCACCTACATGAGGTCCATTTAGTACATCTGTTGCGGTCGGGACACCCAATGCCCTTTCTTTCAATTATTCCTCCGCCCGTTTATAAAAAGGATGTTTTCCGCCCCACTAGTACACAACCTACTTTAGGACATGGCACTTGTAATATTACAGTTAAAAAAAATTTTACTAGAAAAATATCATATTTTCTTTATATATAAATATTTATCATCTTATATTTTGATAATAAATTTTGAATACATTTTTTTATAAAAAAATTATAATATAAAAGTATTTTTACAATTGAAGATCTGTACTTTTTTTTTTGTAATTTCATAATATAAATTTTATTTTAATAAGTATCTATTATTATATTTTACTTTAATTTTTTTTATCTACATCATTACTATATCGTATAATAATTAAATTGTTTAAATTATATTATATGTATTTTAGTTAATTTGTGTACTATTTATTTTAAACTTAAATATTTTAATTATATGTGATAAAAAAATATAATTTTTTTTATTGTAAAAGGAGTAGAGTAATTTTTTTATAATTTTTATTAGTATATATTAAAAAAATATTGATGATTGAAATTTATTCTTAAAATTTTCTAACGTTTTAAATTCTTTCATAGAATAAGTATTAAAAAGGTATTAAAGTCTAAATTTATTTTTAGAAGACGTGATAATAATTAGTTATATAAATTAAGGGAGTAATAATCAATGAATAAAAGAAGGAATATATTATAATCAATGTAAAGAAAAAGAAGAAGAAAAAAATTACGGATAAAAAATTTCAAGTATGCGTTGGTTTTGTTATTAATATTTTTTTTTATCTAAAATAATATATACATATTTTCCAGAATTAGAGGGAGTACTAACTTCTGAGTAAGAAAATATGAAGATGGATGGACGGTGGCGCCCATCTCCCCTCCATCTGCATGCGTTTATAAGAGTCTTGCTTTTTCTCTCCCTGTAATTGAAGTGAAGGCGTTAGGGACAACGGTCTGACCCTTACTGCCTCTAATTTAATGGGGGATACAGAGAGAGATGGCGATGAAATTTCAAACCTATCAACGGAGAGAGGACTTAATGTCGTTTCTGTTCCTTTTTTAATGTCGTTTCTGTTCCTTTTTAGACCTGGACACCGGCACTCCTACAGTTCAGTTCATAACGTATGGTATGGTTGTTGACACACATTACTATTTTGACAAAGTACACCAACGATCGGAGAAAAACACTCGCACACTTAGTAGTTATAATAATGTCAATCGCCAGGCAAATAGGAAATTCGTGTTGGTGACTTACTATTCACCAATAATGGAGAGAACGAGATTACGGTCAGCCACCGGTCACCACCGTCCGACTCACATGAGTGTGTCTACCGTGTGTAAATTGGAGCCTTCCAAAGCTTGCCTAATTTGTTCCGAAAATGACTTAATTTGAATATAATATGCGGTTTGAGATAATCCGAAACCTAATATTAAACCAACCCTCCTTCGACCTACTCCGCCGTCGATCCGACATGGACCTCGTCCGACAACACTAAATTTAAGATTAATCAGTTACGATGATTCAATAAAATCTACGTATTTTTAAAGTATTATTTTATAAATTTTATTTATTTTTCCTACTTTTAATGTGAATATTTTTATCTACCAACAATATCCTTATTTCACCGATTTTTCTGTGCACAAAAACACAATATTAAAAACTCATAATAATAAACAAATAACAGCCGACAATACATTTTTAATTACATATTTACATAAATTTTAAACTTATAAGCATTTTCTTACGAGGTTAATAAATTAAATTAATTTTAATAATTAGTATCTGGTTTGATTCAAAAATGAAGTAATCCGATTCATGATTAACTCGGTATGAACTTGACTTGATATATCAAAACTTAAAACGATCCAATCTGCTATGTTAATCCGAAAGGATCCTATCCATTAAGTTAATTCGCATATGATCGTAACGAAACTAACTTAGACAAACCTAGTCTGAGTAGATAAATTAATCCAATATAATTCGGATATGAAACGACTTAAAACCAATCCAATTCAACTCTGACCAGATTGCCACCTCTAATCATCATGTTTGTTTATTAACAAATACTCTCCCCCCGGACTATAGTAATTACAACGGTATAAAATCATCAAATTCAAAAGATATCCAAATTAACATCGACTACAATTATACATTATTAATTTCTTTATTATATTCTTATTTATTCTTGTAATTAATGAACTCTTTTTTATTAGAAATATGCAAAGAAAGTAAAAAATAAAATAAAAATTGAATGTCTTATATTGATATAAACCCTTACAAGCATTTCATCTTGAGATGATTTGAAAATGAATTATATGCAAGTGCAACTGAGGGAATATTTAATGAGAGACGTGCAATTGTATTAGCTTCTGGTTAATCTATATTATTAGTCGATTTGATTGGCTGGCTGGTAGCTTCAGACGACAGTATGTATATATATTTTTTTCCTCTCATAATATTAATTAATGGCGATAGCCGTTAGCGCTCTGAACGCATAAATTAACTTTAAAAAGAGTAAATTATGAATAAGTTCTCTAGAATTGTATTGTCTTGAACTCCGTCTAAACAACTTTTCAGTTCAAACGGCTAATTAATATTTTTCATTTCAAGCGGCTAATAGGGAGAAGAAAAAAAATCTACCAAAGTTTTAGTCATTAATGTACCCTTCAGACAATCAAATCTTCAAAACGTCTGATAAATTTTTTATTTACGTAAATTGAATTTATTAACCAGCAGCATACCTAAACGAGTGTCGTGGCCCATCACTTCCCCAACTTTCTATGAGAAGTTAGAAAATGTCACCGATCATTTAGATCATGCTATACACCAATAAGTTGCATAGAGGAGAACACCACCGAAAACAGCCGAAGGTATATATGCATTCATGAGTTAGCTTGACACTTGTTGATATATGCTATTTTTAAAAATTAGATATGTTGGGCAGGTAACCACAAATCCTCATACGTTATGAGGTATCTGTTCAAGCAAAAAAGAATTTCTTTTTTATTCTATAATAATGAATCTATTGATGTAGATGCGTCTTTTTTTTTTCTATTTTTTTTTTACTTTAGGTGATGATAAATAAAACAAGTATATATGTATAACAAAATTTTTATATCTTATTCCAAAATTATCCTATTCCAGTTCTCTACGGATCCTCAAGCATTTCTTTCTCTATGGTTCTGAACTGCCTGTAAAACCTATGGACCATTCATTGAGTTGAAGTGTTTCAGCTAAGGCATATGCTAATTTTGGTAATATCTAGGGGGCAATATGTAACGAATCTAACAATGGTTAAAATCGTCATCGGTTGATGATTAGTTTTATTTCCTATCTTACACATCATACATGCACACACTAAGTGTACAATAAATTTCATCGTTACACGCATGTAACGATTGAAGGCATGCACACCCTACTACATATATGAGCTTTAATAACACCATTTATATAATGGTTAGATTAAAACCCCTAATAAAAGCATTACATTTTAGGCAAATGAGTTTAAATAATGATTCTTTACATAAACCGTTGTAAAAAAAATGGGCCACGCAACTTTTAACAACCGTTGCCACCAACAATTGTTATCAAAAGTTTACTAATTAAAATAAAACAAACCACCATGAAACATTTGTTTCTTCTCTCCTCACCGCACCCACTTATTTCTTCTCTTGTTAGCCTTACTGCCCTTCTTAGTTTTCATGGTTCTCATTCCTTCAACCTAAAGTTTGATCTCAAGTGACTCCAAATTAGTCGTTCTCTCACTGTCACTCTCCTTCTCCATTCTTGTTGGTTTCTCCTCAAGACATCCTTTCTTTCTTCATGTTCTCGACTCAAAAATGTTGAGTGAGACCTCACGACTATTGTTCATCCCTCAAGATTCACGCTCATCAATGAAATCGATTTATGGTGCTCACATCATCAACTTTTTTTTTTCAATTCCTCCTTTTTTATCATGTCGCTCACTTTTCGCCATTGTCGATTTCTCGAATGCTTTCACTCAACTTCTTTGTAATTAGATAATGGTTGTATATATGGTCATGGGTGTTCAGTTGGTGTCACACCTAAGTAGTAAGGTTTGATCCTTGGTCTCTTCAAGTTCAATCTAAGGTTGCTTTAGTTTCTAGCTAGTCATTCATTGGTTTCGGTTACTCTATGCTATTCTCTCAAGATTGGGATCGAGCTAGAGTTTTGATTAGGGTTGGTTTGTCCCAAACCTATTTTGATTGAAGCTCCATCACTTCTAGAGGTTCTAATCTTGTCATTTTTGAGGTTAAACTCATATTTGAATTTCATTTTTCCATATCTCTCATAATCTATTAGTTATTATTGCTCATTTTTGTAAGATTTATTTTAGTTCAATATTGCACTTCCTTTGTTGTTTCTATGTCGATTATTATAGTTTCTTCAAGTTTGGGCTTTAATTTGTTTTCTTTTGCTCAATTTTCTTAGTTTTGGTTTGTTCTTTGTTGTTGTTTCAGTCTTTTGTTTATTTTTTGTTCAATTTGTTTCTATGTTCCTTGTTTTTCTAGTCCCTAATTTTGCTTAACCATTAAATAAATTTGAGTTTGATATTCTCATGTTTGTGTGTTGGTAGTTTCAATTCCCTTTGTGCGTGCTTGCCATTCATTATTTTTTAGTTGAATCTCTAGAGTGTATGCCATAGTTCATTAAAAGAACTATTGAGGGTTCAAATCCCTCTCTCTCCTTCAACCTTACAAATTAAAATTGGTATTTGAACATAATGGATGGATTAGTTTTAGGTAAAATGGTGCTTGTTCTAACTACAGTTCTTTTATGGAACCATTATTAAAACTTCTCCCTCACCGATTTCAACAAAAAAATTTAGGACTTTATATGATGGTTCTAGAATCGTTATTAAAACTTTAATAACATATAATTTGATAACGTATTTGAATCATTATCAAATCCTTGCTCTGTGTTAGAGACACATGCCCAAGTCCACCATGCACATATGTGCACAACACAATGCATGACACAGCTACACAACACACAAGCACATGAAATCACACTTTAACCGCTAATCAACTAAAAAAAAGTTAGAGCATTATGATTATTTGCAAGCAACTTCAATCTTGGATAACTAGGAACTAATTTAAATCAATCTCTTTACTCCTTCAATTCTTAACGAATAGTATTGGGTACTTTTGTGATAATGTTTACATTTTAATTTATTGAAGAATATGGTGATTTAATGATAAATTGGTAAAAGGATTAAAATTATGATGATTTTACCTCTTAATATATGTCTATTTCCAAGAATTCTTTATACATATTGTTAGATTTTCTGTTAGATTAATAGATACCGAGTCTTTTGACATTTTCTTTTGTAGGTGTGCTCAATGGATACAAATTAGGCTAATATGAGGAAATATGGAGGCTTTGAGTAGGCATTGTAAAGAATCTAGCATGTATATGGTCTTATTAATTTCTGAGACAATTGCATTTGATTGAAAAAAATAAGAATTTTACCTTTGATTCAATCTCAAATTGAAAAAGTGTAAAGAAAAAAAAATTATACTTATTAGATTTCCAATACATTCAAGATTACCTTATTTTGACTATGAAAGAAGAAGTTATGAGCCAACACAGCTTGATAGTGTTGATCAACATGGTCGTGTAGGCTTTTAACGCTAGTGTAAATAGTCAATCTTTAACCTCAACACGATTGTGTTAGTTGTGTAAGTTTTTGTTTTCTTCACAAGAACAATTATATTAGCGGTGGATTTTTCTCAACCTAATTTAGCATGACTCAAATGAGATTTGGAGGCTCTCTTCCTCTCTCTTTGCTCTCTATTTTCTTTGGATTTCATCTCTCTTTTATGCAAAAACCTATTAGAATTGAAGCACCACATTGAACTCCATCTCTATGGTTTGATCTATTAAACTCTTCTTTTTCTCTTCTACTATAATGTATCTTAGTTTATCATTGCACGTTATGATTTTAATTATGATTGAGTAATTATTTTTTCTAGGATCGAATTAGGTTTGATTCCTTTGTTGATTTGATGAATTATTCAAATTCTTGTCGGAATTGTTTGAATTACATTATTCAATTGCTAGCATTTAATTAATTGGGGTAAGCACAATTTACCACTATTTTAGTATAATTAGGTAGTTAATTAGAATTTAAAGTTATACGTATGGAACTTAGTAATTGAATGGAAATTAATGAATCATAAAATTAGATTAGTGATTCTTAGAAATTTATTGAATTAGCTTGTTCTTACCGAGTTTAGTTGGATTTATAACCATTAAAATAGCTTGTTAGATTTATATAAGCATGGCTTTTAGTTGTCAAAATAGATTAATGGTTAATTTTGGCTAATTATTACTAACATATTGAACAAATCTGATATATATAAGATAGATTGGTTTATTAAATTACATTAGAATTGTAGCTGAAATTTGATCCTAGACTAGTCTTTAATTGATTAATTTCATAATTAGTAGTGCATATCATTTTCATCATTTTATTTATCAATGTTTATCATCCATCCATTTTTAATTAATTCATTTAGATAGTCACAACTCACAAATGATGAAAACTAGTAGTTAACATCGAGTTCCCTAAGGATATCACCTTATTTAACCACTACGACATCCATACGCTTGTGGATTTAAGCAAACATTTAACATTTTGGTTGGGTAATGATTTATGTTCATACTCTTGGGTTTGAATACAAATAAAAATAGGAATGAAGAAGAAGGTTGCTAGGAGGTATATACGTAGTCACCTAGAGCACTTTTGGGATTGATGAATGGCTTCACTAATCAACACGAGTTTTAGAGTATTTTTTTTATCAATTCACATGCATCCTGAAAATTTTCTTAGGAGATCACCCATCTTTAAATTACTCCAAGTCAAGCACCCCTAACTGTGGAGTTCTTTAAAAATAATTTTCCTAAAAAAAATTATATTTTGTTGGTATAGGTAATCTTATCAATCCTTCTAAGCCACCATCATCTACCACTAATTTGAGGGGTATCACATACACCCCCACTCAAAAATATGCGATAATCTTAAATTAGTGGTGGATAGTGGAGGCTTGAATGAATTGATTAGACTACCTATATTAATACACACACACACACACACATTCTTTTTAGGAAACTTATCCTTTCAAAGTTACACAATCAAGTGTGCTTGACTTAGAACAATATAAGGATGGATAACCTCTTGAGAAGTTTTTCAAAAAACACTTGAGTAAGAAAAAAATGTGCTAACAAAGAATTGTGTTGGTTTGCGCATCCATTCATTGATGCTGAAAGTACTCTAGAGTAACTACCTACAGCTCATGTGGGGTTAGGGTGTTACAAATAGTATCACAGTAAAATTACAAATGTGAGCTGACCTTGAATAAGTTAGTTAGCCACCTAACGAGACGATTTTTGTAATATACTATAATGAAAAAAAAGAGTGGTCGAAGTGCAACAAGGATGGTGTATTTTTGAATTCTTTTCGAAAAACTTTTCCTTAAAATGTTTCACAATTAAGTATGTTTGACTTGGATTAATTTAAAGATGGATGGCTTTCTATGAAGTTAATTGGAAAGCATGTGAGTGTGGATAAAATATGCTCAAAAGGACTCATATTAGTATGTGAGGCCAGTCATTGATTTAAAAAAACTCTAGAGTAACTACATGTGACCTATGTGAGGCCGGAGTGTTGGACATAAACTTTCCACAAACTTTATATATATTGCAAATGCCTCTTTAACTATAATACTAACTTATCACATAATTTTCGTTAAGCAAACCTATTTAGACCATGTGCATCAACGAAGGTAAAGGTAAATAAGAACTCAAAAATCCTTGCATCAAGATTCATCTTTCTCCAAAAATTAAGAACCTGTGCCCTTGGATTTTGATTGGGGAATCAATGCCTCAAAAAAAAAACTAGAATTGATCTTATGTATACAAATTGAATGATTAAATAATGATTGTAGGGTGGGGCTATATAAGAATCATCACCGTAGATGATCAAGTTGAATGGATTATAAAATATGCCCTCTTTTAGTAATTCCTCTATATATAAAAAAATTAGTCTAAATAATATATATATATATATATATATATATTAAATTAATAAATGAAGTTTTAGATTTTCACTTACATCTTTTATTAAAAATAATAAAATATTAATGAAAGGAAAAAAAGTTAGTATAAAAATAAAAAACATATTTTATTTTTTTAGAGTGATATTTTTTAATAAAAATAATATTAAAATAATTTATTTATTTTTTATATAAATATAGTAAAAGATAGGATGGAACCCGATGATAAGAGTTATTTAGGTCGGTGCTCTTAGAGCACCCCTATGTATACTAGCTAATGCTTTGTGATGTTATGTCTTCTCTCTTTATTTGCTGACCCGATCATATGATTATTGCCTCTTCTAATGCTTAAAAATAGTTGTTTTGACCTGAGTGATGATTTTTTCCATTTTATTTATGGGGTAGGAAGACGGGTGAATGGGACCAAGGGTGGCGACCGGAGAGTACGATTATTTATGATTTAAATATTCGATATTTTAGATGTTTAATTATTAGATATCTAAAAATAATATTTGATATCTGATTTAAAATTTTAGATGTTTGAATTTTAATTGAATATTAAATATAATCGATATTATTCGAATAAAATTTTAAATATAAAAAGATTTATCAAATTATAAATATATTTGATATTATCCGATCCACTTAGCAAATATCCGACTTGCTCAACAAATATCCGATGTTAAAACTATAATTTAAAGCTGCTACATCACAAGATTTAATTAAAATCTATCAGATCTAAAACTTAATTATATTAAAAATATAATTTTAACTAAATCAAAATTTGGCTCAAATAATAATTCAAGTAAGTAATACACACACACACACACACACACACACATCTAAATTTATTTATATATAACTATATATAAATAAAAAATTATAAAAAATGTATAAATATTTTTATTCGGATTAGATATTATTTATATTTGTTGGATCATATATATAGTTTGTTTGGTTTTTCGTTCAACGAATTAGATATTTGATTTTTAAAAAATTAAATTGATTATTTTCTTTTTCAAATAGAATAAACAGATATCAGATAACAGGAACATTCCTACTAGATACTTTTTATTTTAATCATTTTTTCTTTTATTAATGAATGTTCAACATCATTTGTTAAGATGATTAACATAAAAAAAACAAGAATTTAATACTAAAATTTATATATATGTATATATATATATATACATAGTACTTTAATTATGTTATTTTAGATAAAAAAAATATTATTTTAATAAGGATATACGGACGCTGATTCAAAAAACCCTACTGTTTTTCATTCATGTCACCCGTGAGAGTTATAAATAAGATCCCACCATTACCGGAAGGAATCAAATCAATCAATCCAGTCCGTGTATTTTGTCTGCTCTTCTTCTTGGTTTTTTTTTGCCAGCAGTAGTTATTCTGTGTCCCGGTTTGGTGTAAAATAATAAAGTGCCTAGCTAGCCTCCTATTCAAATCCTCGACGTCAACAGAGTAAACTAGAGTGAGGGGGCAAAAAAAAAAAAGGTCCATAAGAACAGATCCGTTGATGGTTGAAGTCCTCTCTCTGTGTGTACCAATTATTAGTATTATTATTCCAATTTCAATGTCGATTATATTATATAATAATGAGATTATTTATTCTTTTATGAAAATTCAGAAATCACCTTATTATTTGTATCATAGTCTCATACAATATGAAGCCACGTGTACCAAAACGTCAGAACGAATACCGACAGTGTTTTTTCACGGATCTTTTACTACCGCCACAGCAATTAGCAAGCAAAACGGACATTTCGGGCCTCTTTCGGTTCATATTATATTAGATTGAATTTGTTTGATTTAATTTAGATCAGATAATTTTCTTTGATAATAATAAGAATACTATAAAATTAATAGTAGCAGTATTTATAGTATTTAAAAAGTAAAAAAAATATGATAATAATAATAATAACATGACACATAATTTATATTAAAAGTAAATTATTATTCTTTTCATAAATATTTTTCATTGCCAGGCATGATTTTGCTTAAATTATTAAAATACAAATGTATAAAATAATGTATAATTAAGACCAAAAATAAAATAAAAAGGATTTATTTGGATAACTTTATTATTTTTATATTATCTAATGACATAGACTTTTAGATTATTTATATTATATATTCTATCCGTATAAAAAAAATTATTATATTAATTTCCATGTTTTTTAAGTAAAATGATAAAAGTATTTTTAAAATTATACTTACTTTCTTCATTAAAAATAATAAAATATTTAATGTATATATAGTTAATAAAAAATAAGCTTTAATATTTCTAAAATAAACTTTTTTATACAAAAACTTAATAACAAAATAACTTTATTTTTGACAAAGCTGATTTATTATTTAGATATTCTTATTCTGCATTTTGTTATTAATTTATAGGCAGTTTCCGCTAATTTTAACTAAATATCTAGACAATCTTATTTATGCTATTTACTTTTATGCCAAATATGCCATTCATTAATCAAAATACTACATGTTTAAAATTATCATTATATAGATGCACATAATTTTTGTTAAGACAAGTTAAAAGATAATATTGTTATTTCAATCACTATTGCATATAACTAATTTATGTCTACTAAACATCAAATCAGAATAAAATTATCAAATGCTTCCAAGCAAACCCATGATATAAAATTAGTTTTTTTATAATTAAAAAACTATATATATATATATATATATATAGGTTTAAAAGTAAATTGTTAGTCTTATTTTAAAACTTATAGGTTATGTTGTTATACTTTGATTTTGTTGATATGATTTAACTTGATTAACAAATTGACGTTTATGATGATACTTATTATCATTTGAGATAAAACCTTACGTTTATAGATTCAATTTAATAAGTCATGAAAATAAGTTGACGAAAATATAGCCTTATACTCCAGTAACTTAAATGTAATTTCCAACGTTCGCAGGAAATTTTAAAGCACAATCGAATGACTCAATAATTTAATATTGTTGGGGGTGGGGGGTTGAGGTGGAGGTAGGGGGCGATGGTTAAAAAAGTCGGAAGGTTTGCCTTTCGCTATTAAACTGATTTGAGAGCGCGTTTCTGGATTTATGCCATATCTTGTGAGTTGTGAATGACAAACATTTCTTTTCGTCCACACCACAACGCCATTGGTGTTTCCCCTTCCGAACAGTAAGTCCAGACACACAAGGGCGGACGTGCATCCCCTCCACGCGTTTCTCTCCCGAGGCATCAACCTCAATATGACACAACAGACAATCCGGTTAAATAATACGTGCGTCTCTCAGTACAGGTAAGTTCAAATTCAATATCAATGTGAACAAACACCTGCAAGTGCAGCGATCAGAACCCCCACAGGATCGACAAAATTTGCACGCTTAAAAAATTGGGCATTCACACATGACATCAATCAGAAAGTTGGCATCCTACTGCAAATCATCCCGTAATCCAAGCAAGTACAACCCTGAGAATAGAAAACTAATTACTATAACTAATTAGGGAAGGAAACCCATATTTATTAGGTACAATATTCACAGGGCAGAATAAAGTGGATCAGAACCATACACATATAACCAACATCTCCTCTTCCTTACTTTCACTTGGTGGTATGGTGCACCGCCAGCTGAACCATATCTATCAAACACGCAAAAGAGGTGCTCGTTTCTGCACATCTTCTGTGTATCATTTTGTTTCGTTTTCAATATCACGTTTAATTTGAAGCGCAGCTCTTATCACATTGCCTCTCGTAACAATCCCCACCTTGTATTAAATACAAGCAACGAACAATTACGATCCTTGAAACTATACGTATTTGACAGCAACAGGGGCTCTCTCATATCCTATATCAAGCTATGAATCTTACCAGCCTTCCATCGGTATCAACGACAGGTAGTCGGCGGTGTCTCGTCACAAGCAGCATTCTGAGTGAGACAGGCTATTGCTATTAGTATAGGGGTTGCAGAAAAGAGAAACAATCCTGTCAATGGAAAGTTGAGATGTAGGGAAATAAAAGTGAAAAGGAGCGGACAAGGCAAACCTTGCGGCATCCTCAAGATTTGTTGTCTCACGAACAACATCAGGCACTGACGTCATTACATCAGCAACAATTTTACCATTCGTTTTTGTAAGCAAGCTCTGGAGTTCGTTAAATACCTACACCAAAAAAAAAATATCATCCCACCGATAGCATCAAATTTGATGAAATGCAATCAAAACAAAAATGGTACATGCATACATCGATTATGATTACATACTTTCCAAGTACTATCAACTTCTGGAAACATACTTGCATCTGCTCCTCCACCGCCTGAAATGCGAGTCCCAAGTGAGTAGAAGTGATTTAAAATACCTCATTGATTGCATCCTCTTAAGGGAGGATACACGTGGAAAGAGTGGCAGCATGTAAGGGTTAAAAAGCAATATCAACATCAATACCATCAAAGCAACCATCTCATTATCCTCTCAGGGTCAGCGTAGAACTATGATAGATAGACCCATTATTTTCACATGCTTCAAATAGATGTTCTGTGCAGCCGTAAATTCAACTTCTCCTCTCAGCAGGTCAGCTTCTCAAGCCTTATGTATAATGAAGCATTTAGAACGGAAAGGAGAGGATCACAGAGAGTCGGGCAGCTTAGCAGTAAAGTCACTAGATTTTCGTTGTATCCAAGCAATTGCATTCATATTTCACTGACACCAGGTTTAGGAAGGTTTGTGGGGAACAGGGGATGATTTCCCTTGTTATGCTGCGGAAGATCCAGTTGGCATCCCTATCAACTCAGAGAGAGTGGAATCGAAAGATCAATCAACTAAACATTAAAACAGTTTGTCAGTTGGATTCTTTCAGGCCCTTGGTAAGATTTCTTCAGACATCAATGACAAACACACATGTCCTTTGGTGTTATTGATTGTTTCACCCTTCCTTTTTTCCACCACTTTTAGCGGTCTTGATAACCAATTGCTGCTGACCGGATGATAGAAAAACTGATTTTAATTACTCCTAGCAACCCTATCCCAACATATAAGACAATCTTACTAATACCATAAATATTGGCTTGCCAAAAAGTCATAATAGAGACAACCACAAACTTTGACTTCAAAGGCTAACGTACCTGATATTGAATCCAGAGCCAGTAAATCATAATCTGAAACAACACCTACCTGATGGGACACATAAATTATTCGTGAGAGAAGGGAAATCCTTGCCTTCATGTTAGAAAAAGCAGCAGGACATCACTTCAGATTTTAGTCATGGAACAAAAATCGTATAAACATGATATCATGCCACTAGTGAAGAAAGGTAAACTTTCAGAACCAAATATGATTAAAAAATTAACTTTCCAAACAAGGCTCACTGCTAGAGTATACTTTACAGGCCAGTAGTATTTATAGTAAAAATATAAATATGATGGTGCATGCATACATGGTGTTACTATAGTGAGGGTAAGAATGAGATAGTAAGTTATAAATTTGCAATGTCCTGAAGAATTACCTCCAATATACACAACAATATATGCAGTAGTCAAAGAAGATACTCTCTTCTAACAACCAAGATGACTGGTGGACATGGAAGGTGAATCTAGATCTAGTACATGCTGGAGGAAGACCTAGAAATTTGAACCTGAACTCATAATGGACAGAACTTTCCAACTTGATCAAGCCAGAGCGAGATAACATGGTTCACAGATTGTTTCAAGCCATGCAGAGATTTCTGAAGTTTACAAACTTTGTTCATTGTACCATAAGATTCCACTTCAGGAGGAATGTCCATATGAACATGTTCGAGGTCACCATTGAGGAATGCATTCTAGAAGTCTAATTGGTAAAGTGGCCAATCCAAGTTAGATGCTAAAAAGAGAAGAACCCAGATAGTGTCGAGCTTTGCAACAGGTGCAAAAGTCTCCTCGTAGTTAATCCCATATGTTTGAGTTAAATCCCTTAGCCACCATGCCTTGAATCTTTCTACTCCCAACTGCCTTATATTTAACTGTAAAAATCCATTTACAATCAACAATTGGCAGTTTTGTGAGCTCCCATGTCTTGCTCTTCTCCAAGGCAGCCTTCCATTCAGGTATCTGAATAGCTTCGTGAACAATTAGGAATCTGAATCTGATCAAGGCTACTAGAGAATGCCTCATAATTTGGAGAAAGAATTTTATAGGACACAAAGCTGCTGATGGGATGGTTTGTACAAGATCTTGCTCCTTTTCTCAAAACAACTGGTAATCCTAATCAAGAGGAGATTCAGAAATAGTGGGTTTAGGAATGCTACCTTAAGAATTATCAAGATGACAAGAATTCGGGTTGGATTCCTCGACTGGCTCAAGATATGTTTAGTTCTCTGTTTCCACTTGGATTCTTCTTCAACTCAAATAAACACAGAGTCCATTGATTTTTAGTGGTGAGTTCTGGGGGCTTTTGGAGGATTCATTTAGTATTTGAGGTGACACATACTGATTTTCAGTATTTTGAGGACCATGGTTTGGGATAGAATTTTGTGGAATAATTGAAGGAGATTCCGATGATTGGTTGAGAATGTAATTCCAAAGCTGGTTTTTGCTGTCTACATTCTCCCCCTGGATGACAGATTTGGGATAGCAAGGATATTGCTCAAGAAAGGTGACATTCATGGTGGTGTAGAATGGTATTGTGATGGAGAGAAAAACTTGCATCCATTTTGGTTTCATAAATACTCCAAAAAATATGCATTTAATAGTTTTGGGATCAAGCTTCCCTCTACACTACGCATGGACCTAAGCATAACAGTAAAAAAAAATTCAGGAGATGTCTGCCACAACTTTGGAATGAGGGTAAGACATTAGGAGTTTAATAACAGGTGTTTTGAAGTTTAAGATGTGACGATGCATCCTATCGAGATAGGCTAAGCACAACATCCCCCAAAAAAATGTTTAGGAACATGAGTTGGGAACATGATTGATCTAGCTACTCCATTTTGTTGTGGTGCGTCAACACAAGAGCTTAACACTTGAATTTTTGTTTGAATCATGGCATAGAAATTTTGGAAATTTTCTTAAGCATCAGATTTTTCTTTCATAAGAAACAACACAGTAACTCGAGTATGGTCTTCTACAAATGAAATGATCCAACATACCCCATTTGTAGTTTTCACTTAAGAAGACCCTCGAATATTAGAGTGAATAAAAAAGAAACGATGATATTTTTGTATGGAAGACGAGGATATGAATTTCGGACATGCTTGAGAACTAACACACTTCACAATGGAAAAGCATAGATTTTTTTTTTTGAATAATGAAGGAAATCATTTTTTCAAGTAAAATAAATTACGATGACCTAGATGATAGTGATGTAAAATGGTTTCCCTATCATTATAGGACATACAATATGATAAGGCTTTATTCTCAAACTGACCCTTTTGACTTAGAGTGGTGGACACGTTTTTCTGACAAATCTTTACTTTTGAGGAGATAAAGACCCAAGCACTCACTACCAATCACAAAGGTAATCAACAAATTTGGCCACACAATTTTCATCATGGGTGAGTTTAGTTCTGACATGAGATTGCAATTAAGTGTTGGAATAAGGACTGAATTATGAACAAGGGAATTTGACATTTTTGCTGAACCATCCCTCACTTTGGATACAGATGTCCTTGGCAAGGCTTGATATTCTAAAGAAGAAAGGTACCATCCATCATGTGGTTTGAAGCACCAATCAACAATCCATGGTTTCTAACCTTCTTTCTGGTAAGCATTTTGAGGGGCTTGCCTGATTGAGCCATAGTTGCAGATGGTGAGCTTTGATTTTCTGTTTGTAGTAGGAGATGGATCTCATAAATGCCCTATAATTAGGATCAGTACAAGGTATCCAAAGAGATTCTAGTGACTACAAAAAATGTATGCATTTAATAGGTGATTTATGTAGGAGAAATGCATCTGCCGCAAGACCTAGATACTTGAACAGTAAATAATGTAGCTAATGAATTGGATTATACATGAATAATATACTAAATACTATAGTATTAAAAATCGGACCAGATTGGCCGGCCGAACCAATAAACCAGTGAACTGGTCATATAATCGGGTTTAATATCATGATAAACCAGTTCAGCAAAAAAACCGAGAACCGGCAGTTTTATAGTGAACCAGCCCGGTTTTATCTTCTATTCTACTGATACTAATATACTACATACAGACTACAAAATACACATACAAGCTACTATACTACTACTACATGACTACTACGGACCTACGGTACTACCTAACTAGTATTTGGCAAATTTTATCAGATCTAAACCTACCTCTACCATTGTCCGTCTGTTGTCTTCTCTTTTGCAGCCGATTGGGGAGACTTGAGCTCTCGACACTAAGGAGGTCGACACTCGACACTCAACAATAAGGCATAAGCACCAAATTCGTCTGCCATCATCTTCATTTGTTCAACTTCATCGACTGTTACAGTAGGTGCTTCATCCAAGTTCTTCTGCTTTTCAACCTTGGTTGCTGATTCTACAATCCACCATTGATGTTGAGGAGGTCAATACTCGCCTAGTGCAATTAGTGGTTGGTCCACGATCCAGCATCTCCAACCTCCTCGCCCGGTGCAATTGGTGGTTCATCCAGCATCTGCAACCTCACTTGGTGCAACGACTTTCATCTCCCCTGATTTCTCAATTCAGTGTCGCCCATTTTTATAGCTTCGACCTCCTTCAATCTCAGGTGAGTATTATTATTGCCCATTGATTATGAAATCTTAATGATGTTGTTTAACTGCCACTGTCCATTTTCATTGCTGATTCTTGATTATATTGAATTCTTTTATGTCGACTGTCGACCAATCGAGACTGTTGAATACTCGAATGCTAATTATGAATGACCAATTGCTATCCATTTAGTATTTTGTGGTATTATTATTGTCACCCATTATGCTGATTATGAATGCCCAATTCTGTTGAATTCTGTCCATTTTCAATAATCTCAGGTGTTGAATTCTGTTAAATGGACTAATCTCAGGTTGAGTTCTGATTATGTTGAATTCTGTTATATGGAGTATGGACTAATCTCAGATGTTGAGTTCTGTTGAATGCTGATTAGGAATGCCCAATGGCTGTCTATTTAGTATTTTGTGGTATTATTATTGTCACCCACTATGCTGATTATGAATGCCCAATTCTGTTGAATTCTGTCCATTTTCAATAATCTCAGGTGCTGAATTCTGTTACATGGACTAATCTGGTGTTGAGTTCTGATTATGTTGAATTCTGTTATGTGGATCAATCTTAGGTGTTGAATTATGTTGAATGATGATTATGAATGCCTAATTGCTGTCTATCTAATATTTTTTTGGTATTATTGATGCTGATTATGCTGATTATGAATGCCCAATCTCAGGTGTCCATTTTCATAGCTGATTATGTTGAATTCTGTTATGTGGCTCAATCTTAGGTGTTGAATTCTGTTGAATGATGATTATGAATGCCTAATTGCTGTCTGTCTAGTATTTTTTTGGTATTATTGATGCTGATTATGCTGATTAAGAATGCCCAATCTCAGGTGTCCATTTTCATAGCTGATTATGTTGAATTCTGTTATGTGGATCAATCTTAGGTGTTGAATTATGTTGAATGATGATTATGAATGCCTAATTGCTGTCTATCTAGTATTTTTTTGGGTATTATTGATGCTGATTATGCTGATTATGAATGCCCAATCTCAGGTGTCCATTTTCATAGCTGATTATGTTGAATTCTGTTTCATTTCAGTTGTATATGTTGTCGATCCTAAGACATGCTACTGAATTTGAGAAGTATGCTATATTACTAGATATATAGTGGAGCTTGCTACTGAATTTGTGATGATTCTTTGAAATTTTGCTTATCTAATTTTGCATTTGCTATTGTTAATGTCTCTTTTAAGTTGGATTTTGGATGTTTAATTTTCAACTTGTAATTTATTCTTAGTGCCTTAAAGATGTCTGCGGAGGCTAGTAATACTGGCTCTACGCCGAATTCTTCTCAAAATACTTCTAGAGAAAAGAAGGATCTAGCATGGAGTCATTGTAGAGAAGTTGAGGATGCTAATAAGAGAAAAAAGTTACAATGCTTATATTGTTCTAAGCTGCTTTCTGGGGGTGGAATCCAGCGTGTCAAACAATATTTAGCTGGCATTAAAGGTCAAGTAGAGAGGTGTAAAAAAGTTCCTCCTAAAGTTGGTTTTGAGATGAATGAAAGTATTGAAGAGTTTGCTAGCAAAAAAAGAAAGGCACAAGAGCTTTTAGCCGAAGATAACCCATATTGTTCAATGGACTTTCCTTCACACCGAGAACCATCTTTGATACCTCCTCCTACGGTAACTAGTAGTTTCAAATCAGGAGAGAAGTTAAGGGTTTTAGACAAGGGAAAACAAAAGACTATAAGGCATCATTTCATGCCAAGAACAACTGCAGGTGTACAACCAACACTCGAAAGTGTGTTACAAAGCAAAGATGTTGTTGAAAAAGTTGGCATTCTCATTTCTAAGTGGATGATTGATTCATGTATCCCATTCAATGCTGCAAATTCTAATTATTATCAGCCTATTATTGATGGTATAGCTCACATTGGTCATGGTTATAAGGGGCCAACTGTTCATACTCTTCGCGGTTACTTGTTAATGAAAATTGTTAAAGAGGTGAATAATTATGTTGAGACTTTTCGTTCTCATTGGAAAGAAAGCGGTTGTACTTTTTTGGCAGATGGGTGGACGAACCAACATAATCGAACTTTAATTAACTTCTTAGTTTATTGTCCAAAGGGTATTATGTTTTTAAAGTCTATTAATGCTTCTGATACTTCAAAAACTGCCAAACTATTGCATAAGTTATTTAGAGATATTGTTCTCTACATTGGTGCTGAAAATGTTATGCATATGGTGGCTAATAATGCTACAAATTATGTTGCTGCTGGAAGGTTGTTAGAATATGAGTTTAAGTCACTTTATTGGTTTCTTTGTGCTGCACATTGTGTTAATTTGATGCTTAAAAATATGGGTAAGTTAGATGAGGTGGAAGGCATTGTCGAGCATGCCTCAAAAATAGCTAAGTATATCTATAATCATTGTTATGAATTGCATTTGATGAGAAAGTTCACGGAAGGAAGAGAGATCATTTGTCCAGCTCCTACTCGGTTTGCTACTAATTTTATTGCTTTGCAAAGCATTTTGACACATAAGAATGCTCTTAGGGCGATGGTTGTGTCTAGGGAGTGGACCTCTTGTGCTTATGCTAAAGACAGGGAAGGTAAGAAGTTTGTGGAGAATGTGTTTGATACCACATTTTGGAAGGAGTGTGCTATAATTGTGCAACTTACCGAACCTCTTGTACGTGTTTTGCAATTGGTGGATAGTGGAGAGAAACCATGTAAGGGTTATTTGTATCAAGCATTTCACAAGGCTAGAGATGATATGGTTGCTAGATTTCATAGGAGAAAGAAAAGGGTGGAGCCTTATCTTCAAATTATTTCTTCTTGATGAGATAATCAACTCTCAAGGAACTTACATGCAGCTGGTTATTGGTTTAATCCTCGTTTCCAGTACTCATCTAAAATTTCTCAACATCAAAGTACCATGTCTTCTGTTATTGATGTCATTGAGATATATGCAAATGGAAATTTCACATTGAGGTCAAAATTAACGAGGGAGATGGGTTCTTTTAGAAAAGCAGAAGGTGATTTTGGAAGATGGTCTGTTGTACAAGATCGTTGTGTTTTTGCTCCAAGTATGATTTTGTTACTTATTTCAAAGTATTATCAAAATTTTATATCTATTTACATTTTTTTAGCTTGTTTGGTAAATTATTATAATGATTTTGTAGATGAATGGTGGGCATTATATGGATGTGGTGCTCCAAATCTACAAAAGCTTGTCATTCGTGTTTTAAGCCAGACTTGTAGCGCTTCTGGTTGTAAAATAAATTGGAGCATATTTGAGCATATCCATTTGAAGAAAAGGAATAGACTTGAGCACCAAAGACTAAATGATTTAGTCTTTGTGCAATCTAACTTGAGATTGCAACAAAGGTATAAATTTAATTTGTTGTTGTCTTACTATTATAAATCATGTCTAAATTTATTTATTTTATATGATAATATTACCAAGCTTGTCTAATTTTGTTTTCTTTTGTGTAGAAATCGATTTAAGACAAGTTATGACCCAATTAATTTTGAAGATTTTGATGCAATAGGCTCTTTGATTCTTATGGATGAGCCATCTAACTTGAATAACGAAGAGCTTGAGTTACTTAGAAATGAATTAGCTTCTGTCACTATTCAAGACAATCCTAGTGAGGGTATGAAGCTCATACCTTTTTATTGCTTATATGAATTGATATAACAATTTACGTAATTATTCTTATTCCATTTTTGTAGACATATTGATATAACAATTTCATGACTAGTAGACACAAATTGCTGCAGGAAATTGGGAAGTGCTAGAACAGGTGCACTGACCATGACTAGTTTGAGCGCTTCAAAAGCTACTTGTGCCTTTGCTTTTCACTTAAAATTATTGTTTTTCAGCTAGGCAATTAAAGGAGCAGCAATCTGCCCATAATGCATTATGAACTTTTGAAAATAACCCATAAGGCCCAAAAATTCTCTTAAGATCTTGCAAGGACATGGCACCATCCACTCAGACACTGTCTTACTCGTAGATGGGTCTTCTCCCACCCCTGCCTCTGATATGATGTGGCCAAGGTACTCTGATCTCCGCTGCCCAAAGAGACATTTCTTTTCATTGACATACAAACTATGCCACTATGAAATCTCCAAAACAATTCCTAGCCGCCAAACATGTTCTTCCACAAACCTGCTAAGCACCAAAATATCTTCGAAGAACATTAACATAAACTTCTGCAGGAATGGTTCAAACACCTCACTCATGAGAGCCTAAAATGTAGTTGGGACATTTATTAATCCAAAAGGGGTCACGAGGAATTTATAATGCCCCTTATGAGTATGCAATGTTGTTTTGTGGACATCCTTGTGGTTCACATGAATCCGGTGGTTCCAATTTAGTGAACACAATGGCCCCCTACAGTTCGTCCAGTGACTGAGGGAATGATAATCAATGCAGACACACCAGCTTCCATCTATCTTCCTGACCAATTGGGCTAGAAAACAAGCTCCAAGTGGGTTGAATTATGTTGGGAGCAAGCATTTCTTGAACCAGCCTTTCAAGCTTCACTCTCTGCACCTGGGGACTTTGATACGCTCAGACACTGACTGGAGATGGCAGTCAAACGAACGTGGTGAGGGAAGGCCTTGGGGGCCTTTATTATATCTGAATTTTTTTTTCCAGCAACTCTATAATTTCCCTTGGAATAGGATCAAGCTGGGCCACATCCTAATATCCCCATGGACAAAATTTTCCACTAACACACCACCTCTCTCCAGGCTAATCAACTTCAACATTGCCTGAAGAGAAATGGAGGATTTACTCAGAGTAGGGCCCCATGTAACGTCACCTTGGTACCACCGAGCTCAAATTTTATCACCAACTTTTTTCTAATTGATCTAAAGCAAACCCAACCTTTCAAGCCTCTATATCCCAAGAATGATGTAGGGATTCCCCAACTCCAAAGACAAGAAATCATCCACAACCTCTACTCCTTGTAACGTTAAGTGCACACGATCACAAACTCCCTTGCCTTGTAGCAATCCTCCAATACCATCAAGACCCCATAGTCCTTAGTCTCATCCATAGGTTTCCCAATTTGAGGGCCAACTCCACACAAATAAAATTGTGGGTCATTCCACAATCAACTTGTACTGTAATCAAGGAAATCCCAATTGCACTAGATGATGCAGGAGCAAACACTCAAGAATTGGCTTTCATAATTATGGAACAAATTATTCTTCATTTGGAAAGTATCTCCCACAAATTTGATGATCAACGAATAGTTATGTTGCTCGAAACATAACAAACAAGCAACTAAGTGTCTGCGTGCATATGCATGGCATACAAAGAGGGAGTGACCACGTGCATAGGGAGTTTATTGGCAAGCTTTTGAGCATTATTAAGTAATTTAGCTAATTTATTAATTAAGTAGTAAAGTTGGATAATAAATTTAGCGTAAAGATAGCTTAATATCTTTTAGCTTGGAACCTTTTGAATTATGCTTTAGCTAGTGGTAGAAAGATTATAATCTGCATGAATGTCGAGCATAATGAATATTGAATATTGAATTGAATTGAATTGAAGTTGAAGATCAACATTGAAGTTGAAAACAAGTGAATTCTGTGAGTTCAAACTCAAGCAAATCGAATCTGTGTAAACAGTTTAGCTTGAAAGTTTTAATCTCTTCGTCTGTGTGAATTAGAGATTAATCCATATCTTTTCTACCAATCTTAATCCATAGTTTCCTGCCATAATTACCATTAAAATCCTACTCTAATTTGTGGTTAATCCAAGCCCTAATTTGGTATACACAACCAAAACCCTAAACCCTAACCTTCCCACACAAACCAAACACAACCTTATTCATTCTTTTTGAACCAAACCCTAACCCTAACCCTAAACCACAACTCTAACCTTCAACTAAACCCTAAACTTCGAAGCTTAACTTTAGCATCATACCATCATCGAATGCATATGCTAATTAGTAAACAACATTCAAACTATCATCGTCATTAAATCACCATCACCAAATCATCACCGCCATTCCTCTACCATATTCAAACCATCCCCATCCTTATTCTATCACATTCAAATCTTTAATTTCCTAATTCATCATCAATGAGCCTTTAGCCTAATATCTAAACCAAATTCGAACATTAATCCCACATAGTTGAGAATTACACCCTCCCACACACATCACTTGATAGCTTCATTGTTCTAGGTAGAGTCAAGCTCAAGCCCACCACTAAATTCATGCTTGGCTCCACCATCCCCTCCACCAGCTCAATTTCTTTCTTCCCAACCTTCAAGTGATCCAATTTCACCTTATCTACCTTCCTCAACGGCACACAATCAACCCGAATTCCTTGTCGTAGCAAAAGCATAACCCCCTCTCTTGCGTCGCCACTGGTACTTGTTGTAAATTAGCTTCTAGAACTCCAATGACCACCGAGCTTGGCCCTCGTCTGTAGTGCGATTAGGCATCCCAATCAAATTTGTTTTGAGGAGCATGATCGTGGGTGTTGTGGTTACACATGGGCTTAAGGAAACCTCATTGAATTTGCCTTACCTACCCAACTCACATGTACAACTTAGTTCTTATCGTCGGTATATTACCAAAATAGCACTTTTGAGTTTTCAATTACCAAAATAACACTTTAGGTAACAAACTTCCAATAATAGTATGGTTTGTTTGATTTGAATAAAAAAATATTATACATTTAGAACAAATTACTTGTACGTTTAGTACAAATATGTTATACATTAAGAAATATATAGTTGTACATAAAAAAAATTAAAATTATAATGTAAGTTTAGTATATATTAGTTGTATGCCTGGTACACATATTGTAAATTTAGGTATATATAGATCTACGTTAAAAATTTTACATAAAGTTCTAAAAAATATTAAAAAGGTGCTACTATAGAAAGTTTAGTAATGAAAGAGTTATTTTGGTGATTCCGAAACTCAAATGTGTTGTTTTGGCAATTTACCCTCAACCATTAGGGTCATCTACATGAGCTAAACCAACCCCTTAGGCCCCATCAGCCTAACTTTGACCCATATTGCAACCTTCATCCCTTCACAGAAGGTGCTCTCCAATGTCCAACACCTCCTCTGGTAGCCACTCTCGTAGAGGAGAGGCTAGCAGCTTGAGACTCTAGATATAGTTCACCATAGCTTCATGTTTCATCCCCCCCCCCCAAAAAAAATCAATTGCAAAGATAACCTTCATGTTTTGAACAAAATCAGTTCAGCAATGCTCCCTCTAAGCTCTCCCAACAAGTGAATCGCCCATGTTATTCGGTGTATTAGAACCAAGTTAGGGCTCTGCCTTCCATTGCAATGTTGGCAG
Source organism: Tamarix austromongolica (assembly GCA_039764185.1). Taxonomy (NCBI): domain Eukaryota; kingdom Viridiplantae; phylum Streptophyta; class Magnoliopsida; order Caryophyllales; family Tamaricaceae; genus Tamarix; species Tamarix austromongolica. Next base: position 77,142,487 of record CM077818.1, on the reverse strand, counting down.
TTTCCGTTTTATTTTATTTTTTCCATGCATGCAGCAATTTGATTCAACCCAACGTATCTTTCCACCCTAAAAATCTATCCATTAGGACTGCTACAATTGAAAGTAGGAACTTTGAGGTGTTCCAATGGATATTTGGCTCACTTCCGACACCACTGGACTCACCACTTCATTACTCTTCCACCCATCTCTCTGAATGAAGATCAAACCACCCGCCAACATCTCCAATTCGCTAGCTATGTGCCCTACTATTTCTTGATCAGTCCAAACGGCATTCCACACCTCACCACAAAGCACCCACTTCCTTCTTCCATTCCTACTAAACAATGCCCTCTTGATTGCCTACATCCTAAACTTTTTCTGCGCCAAGTTCCTCAATCCCAGATCAAGCTCTGATATCAAAAATGTTAACTTCACAGCAACATTGCACAAATCAAGCTAACAAATAGGGGTTTGCTATATTGATTAGAGGGTAATTTACAAGTAAAATGAGATAACCCAGGATCCAGGACCGCTGACAATACCACCAAATTCTCCCTACCTCTCCTCTCCCATCTGTTCTTATTTATAATCCCCACCTGATCTTACTGTAAACGACTAACCTACCCTCATTACAAAATCTGAAAGTATTCCTGCGAATCCCAGCATAACAACCTACCCAAACTGACCCCACCAAACTATCCAGGACCTGTACACCTCAATACCTCATCATAACTATATAACCAGAATCACCCAGTATTAAGCCCACCATTAATGACTTTCCTAAGTTAGGATTGCTATGGTGGCAGAGAATCAATGGAATGGATTTGATGCTTTAAGTGGGTACATTCATCTAACTTACAACAGAGAGTAGTGGTGGTTTGAGAATCATTGGTCAAATGGCAAGTGGAAAGTAGGCATGATGATTAATCAGGAATAGTCACCAAACAATAAATGTTTTGGATAACTACTATAACAAAGTGGAGGGAAACTGATTTTGAGTTGATGGGACCAATGGTTGAGACGTAATTCGTAAAGCCCAATACGTCTTTGCTCTGATAGAGTTAGTAGTAAGTTACTAACATCCGATAAAGGAAAGAGACAAAAAGGAAATCATAGCAACTGGGGGCTCAATGAAGGTGGCATGGAAGAATTCTAGGTTTTTCTTTCTGAAAAAAAAAAAAAAAAAAAAAAACCTGAGCAGAATTGCAAATGCTTCATGACATTTTATTCAGTTCAAGTAAATGGAGCCAAAACATAATACATTGACAATTTATATCATTTAATGACAGACACTAAGAAAATATTAAGTAAAAGATAGCAATAGCACTTTTGTAGCATGCAGAATAATAGTAGAAAGGTAACACTGATACAGTGAGCGAAGAATGGACAGCAACCACAATTGTGAATAGATATTGCGCTTCCAGTTCTTCTAAGTTTCATAATAGGTAATTTCAGTAACATAATGAGACTTTCAGAATCAGTCAATGGCATATTACGTTAATTGGAGTGAGTTTTTACACAAAATCTAAATACATATCATGTCCACAACAAATCATGATAAACATGATAAAAGGTCAGATAGCTGCCTTTAACATTACAATAACATAAGTTGTAAGGTGCAGATGAGGAACTCAGCAAGCTTTCATCAGGCAGATCTAGAGCGATGTAAATTAGCAAAGAGCTTACCAATTTCCAGTCATCATCAATCACAGGAAACCCAGTAATTCTACATTCCACAAGAGCTTCTAAAGCTGCAGGTAAAAAAGATTAAATATTCAGCAGTGGCAATTCATATTGGATAGAAGTACAATAACACACTAAGAAACTATGAAATAAATTTTACCTTCATCTACTGTTGTTGAAGGCTTTACAACATGTAAACCCTCCTTTCTTGTCATGAAGTCGCCTACGATATATACAGCACCTTTTGACTGTTCACAAGAAAATGAGATGGAAAGAAACAAATATTGATACATAAGGAAAAACTTTCATTGCCAATTAAGAAATGGCACGAAAACATGTAAGCAATTGCCAATCACAAAGACGTTAAACAAATAAACAAAGAAGGAATCTTCCTCGTTCTATCCAATCACTTTTCTCAAGCATGCTACTTTCTTTTTGTTCTCAATTTACCTAGTGATTATACCCACATTCAGGAAATATGTAAGCAACTGCAAGACAGAAGGTGAGAGCCAAAAAAATAAAGGCCTCTTCTTCGATTAAAAAAATCATTTAGCTCAAGCATACTATTTTCTTTTTGTTTTCAATTTGGCCAGTGATTGTATACAATCTTACTACTTATTTCGGTTTGAAGGTAATACTAGCACTTCCAACTTCATTTATTGTGTCTGCCTCCACCATTCCATTATGAGTAGCATAGGTTAACATGACTGAAGAAAGTTGTGAAAGGGTTTGCATGATGGTTAAGTGGTAACTTCTAAGCTCCAAGATTACACAACACAGCATGAGCAGCTAGACTGGTGACTAATCCTCAACATAAATGCCCTTCCCATGAATCATATTGACATATTTCTCGAAACAAAAATATGAACCTCTAACAATAATGAAACTTCATATAATTGCAAAGTAATCGCCTTTGCTTCCCAAACTCTTATCTGGACCAAAATGTATATTGATCATTAAGATATCAAACTCCTGTACTGCATGTGGGTTCAATCCCCTAACTATAATAAACATCCTTTGGGGAGGGGAAGGGGGTTTAAAACACCTAACATCTCCCATATCGTACATGAGTTTGTGACCAAAGTTTTAAGCAAAAGTAACTACAGCCAATAAAAATTAGAAGTGTGCATTAATACGAGGAATATAAACAGTGTTCCATAGTTGTGAGCACGTCCCCATCACAGAAATGTAACAGGCTCCACAAGCACCCACCTCCAGGAACTGAAGAGAAAAGGTGCAAGTCACAAATTGCATGTTTGGTTAAGGATGCAATGTACAAGGGAAGTCACGAGCAACAGAGAGCACAATCAAAGACTTTTTCATAGACATCTACGGAACAGAGTATGCATACATTGCCTCATTTTAGTCGCTATAGTACGGTTGAACATCTTCCTGGTACCAAACTGCGATGCCCCATTTCGCGACTGCATTTTTTTGGTTCTTAAAATGGTCAGGTAGGATTGCCCAAGTCCTTTCAGAAACACCAGAATGTCTAAACCCGACTGAGTTAATACTTGGCGAAGAGAAACCATTAAGGCATTCAATTTAGTTATATCCTGTAACTACGACCCACTTCCATATTTAACCGTAAAATCGAAAGTTTTTGGCACCTCAGTGATCACCGTCAAATTTGTTCAAATCACCCACTTGAGTTACTGGACAAGATCTGGCCATCAAAGAAACAACACTAATACAACTAGTACGTAGCCTCATAGCATCATTCGCTGGTATCGAACAAATTAGCCAAAATTCCAAAAGCTATAAAAACGAACACACACAATTTGGGCCCAAAACATCACCATCTCAAAAATACAACAACGAAGTTCCAATACAAAAGGTTTTTTAGGCAGAATTTCTACATACCGGAGTCGAATTGCCCATTAAAGCACCGCTAGCGGCTATTGAGAAGGATTTTCGTATTCCAAACCAGTTATCAGACATATGAATAGCGGCGGTGGAGGTGGATAAGAAATTCCGCCTCCGTCCGGAACGAGGTAAGAAACTTAGAGGGAAAGCCGCAAACGGGGACCCAGTTGGAGCTGCGGTGGCGGAGGTCGCGTGCAGCGATGATATAGATAGAGGTTCTGGAAAAAGTGAAGAACCCATGAGCTATGAGTTATGACCTTTAGTTGTTTCTGGCTGTCTCTTTCGGCCGTCGAGGCTTCCACGATCACTCGGCTCTAGGAAAGCAAGGGGCAATCGGTGGGATGGAGGTGCGTGGAGTGATAAGGGAAGGGGGCTAGGGGGGAAAATTATGCCACGGAAGGTGGCCTTTGAAGATGCGAAGCAAATATCTGTGCTTGAGGATCGTGGAGAGGGTTGTTTTGGGCGTAGAAAATAAAAAAGGATCGTCTTACTCTTACCTCTCCACCCCACCCCCCTTTCCCTCCCTTTTTATTTGCGGTTGTGGTGTCCTTTTCCAGGTGAATTATTAAGAATTTATTGCCAAAATTGAAATGCGTAGCGTAGATCCCTCAAGCGTCAAATAATAGTATAAAGTTGGGTGCTAACAAAGTCTAACGGACTCCTCCAGATTTGGCTTTTAACTTATGGTCCATTTGAATTTTGGTAAATCGAAATAAGAATATATATTAAAAATTAATTTAAGTAAAGAAAAAAATAAATTAAAATAAATATTTTAAATTATTATTTTAATGATATTAACCTAATCTTGATGAATCAAGGTATATGGTTTTAAAATTTTGTTTTGATTAAGATGAATGTATAAAATTTACTTATATTTTTACATTCACATTCATTACTCCTAAAATCAAAGGTTAACAAAAATAAGATTAACAAAAGTAAACATAAGTAAAACTTTAACCTTGATTTACCTAGTTGAAATAAACAAAACTCGTTTCAAAATAGGATGAATCAATTGATTCTCCTTGGTTAATCCTCATTCAACCTAAACCAAACAAATCATTAGGGACAATTTATAGGTACAAGTGGTCCTAATTTCAAATCTCTTTCCTTTTTCTTTCTTGTAATATTTTTATAGTAATTTTAATCGTGTGTACCGATCCAAAATTAAACAAGAATTAGATAAGAGAAAAATACAAGGATGGAATAGAAACAAAAATGGAAGGGAGGAAACTAAACCCTTAAGGCTCAAAAATTGAAGTTTGAACAAGCTTGAAAAATATTCACCAATCTATAACCTTAACTCTATTTTTTACTTAAAAACAATTACCAAAGAGCTAAAACTTAAGATAGTGAAAGAATGAATGAGCCAGGAAGAGGGAGGGGCTTGGCACAAGGGGCATGAATAACCAAGACACATCAAGAGCAAGGATAAAGGTTAGAGGAGAGAACAAAGCTGAAGTGTAGGGAACTTGGCTAAATGTAGAATAACCATCCAAAGGGGTACATCCTTTATAGTTTCTTGCAAGCAAGATGAGTGATGGGAGTGATTGGCATAGGTGAGAAGGAGTAAGAGAATTGGTGGATGGTGATTAAGATTATTATGGGTAGATATTTTGTTGAATAAGAAATGACAAGGCGTGAGATGGTCATGGGGTGTAAGGAGTTAGATTTTCGAAGTCTGTATGCCTGAGAAATTAAAAAATATATATTAAACATAGTTTAAGTAAGGTAAATTGTCTAATAAATGGCTAAGAAGACGGGGGGAATTATCAAATGATTTTCAAAAATCATGAAAATTTAGGGAAGGGTGTGAAATAAATCCAGGAATCAATATATATATGGATATTGGGCATAGAAATTGATTTTAGGTCAAACTAACTTAAGAAAAACAAAAACAGTGATAATTGCCTAAATCTGATCGACTAGGTGAGGCTAGTGGTCAATTGTTGGATTGTAACATCCCAAAATTCACTATATTTTTATTAAAAAAAATGGAAGCACTTAAATTAAAACCCATGAATCTTGAGGATGTTACCGCCACACTTAGTACCAAACCGGTTCTCTTCGACCGTTTTAGTACTAAGTGCTAAGGCTAAGAAAAGATTAATATTAAACTTAAACCAATAGTTCATGAAAGAACTAAAAAGATCATAACACCAAATATCAGAGTACACGTAAAGAATTGTAATTCATATCCAAAAGAGAAATAAGCTTACAGTCGATAAAATGTTCATTTAAAATACTCAATACAAGTAATGAATATTAAAAGGGTAAATACGATATAAAAGGAATAGCAAAAGAAGATAAAATAACGAGAAGAGTGAATCTGGCCACACTATTCTCGAATCTTGGAGCCAAAAATGCTCAACACACAACTCCGCTTGATGTCTTGCCCACCTGCACAAAGTCAAAAGGGCATATTATTGTTGGGAATGAGCATCACCCATGAAAAGAGTGATCAGTACGCTACGTACTGAGTAAGGTAACCATGCACTAAGGCCAACACATAAAATCACATAAATAATGCAGAAGAAATAAAGAAGCATATAGTCCAACATGATAACGTAATATCATATAATCATTTGAGTAAGTACATAAGGGTCCATTTATAGTCTGGATTAATTACTTAATTAATATCTTATCGGAAATCGATTCACACCATGCTTTTTATCAAATCCATGCGAATATGGGAATCTAGTTGTGGAGCGGATACATAAAAGGCACATAGTTCCTGACTACTATTATTGTCAGTGGACCAGAAACATACAGGTCATAAAGCTCTTGACCACTATTATTCGTCGGTGGGCCGGTCTAGCCCCGACTCTTATGGTGTTTCACTGTAAGTACTTAGTGTCTTTTCCATGTCTTAATACAAATATGTTCGGTTTTTTTGAGCACGGAATCCCCTACTATTATAGTCAGCGGACCGAAAACACACAGGTATAAAGCCTGACCACTATTATTACCGGTGGACCGGTCACATATAGGACATCATGCCCTAATCACTATTATTCACCTATGGATTGGTCTGGGCCCGGCTCAACAATCTTCTACTTTAAATGATTAATGTATTACAGTGTCTTATTCAGAAACTTTACCCTAGACATGCATGAATCACTCCTTTTACATTTATCCTCCAATTGACCCGTATCATATCATGACAACCCTACAACTCCTAACTTGCCCAACAACCTTTCCTCTATACTCAAACCCACACTAGAACTCCAACACCAAAATATATGGGTCAAGTCCCACTACTACACACCTCCAAGTCCACTTATCTCCTTACTCCAAGGTTTTCCCCCAGAAACCCTAATTTTGGCCTTAGTGGCCCATCTTACTCCGCTTCATACAACCCAAATCATTTTAACACTCCACACATCACAACTCATAAATTCTACCCTCATAATTACACTTTAATTACCAAATACACATGATATCACAAAACTCCAAGCAGCCACACCAAACCCTAATTATTCACACAAACCCTAGCTCAGTCTCCTACGTATCCTTATATTGCTCCACATACTATTTTTCATCTAAAGTGTTCAAACACCCAAACAACACTTACATTACCTTTCTCACACCCCAAATTAACTTTTTATACGTAAACTTTACTCCCGTGCAGGTGCTAACCTCCTCATGCAAACCTTTGAACTTTTCCATATAAACCCTAAAAATCTCACGTGAAACCCTATATTTAACCATGCAAACCCTAGATCCATCCATGCAAAATCCTAGATTCCTCCATACAAAACCTTATATTCAATCCATACAAAAACCCTAGATTAGATGCTTCCATACAACACCATAGAATCTGCCATGCAAAACCGTAAGTCCATCCATACAAAACCCTAGTTGAGATTTTCCCATGTAGCACCATAAAATCTATCATGCCAAACCTTAAGTCCATCCATACAAAACCCTAGTTTAGATCCTTCCATGCAACACTATAAAATCTGCCATGCAAAACCGTAAGTCCATCCATACAAAACCCTAGTTGAGATTTTCCCATGTAGCACCATAAAATCTATCATGCCAAACCTTAAGTCCATCCATACAAAACCCTAGTTTAGATCCTTCCATGCAACACTATAAAATCTGCCATGCAAAACCGTAAGTCCATCCATACAAAACCCTAGTTGAGATTCTCCTATATAAAACCATAAATTAGATTCTCCCATACAAAACCATAGATTATATTCTCCCATACAAAACATAGATTAGATTCTCCCACATGAAACCCTAAATTTCCCATTTTATTCTTCCACTCATAAATCATTAAAATACTTAAGTCAACTCACATCCCTTGGTCAACTCATTTTCCCTTTAGTCAACTTACTCCCCTTTGGTCAACACATTTCCCATTTTCCATTTTCAACCTTTTTCTCACACAATACCACTTTATACATCCTCACATGTATGTCTTATAGGGTCACAATACATAAATCACATACCACAATATTTCATCACATACACATAGTACACATGACATATAATAACATAGAAACATACTTCAACTCCATGTCATACCATATACGAAATAGTTATAATGATAAACATAGAATGCATAGTATACGAAGTATATAATGCACATAAACACACATAAGGCCTTAGTAACACCCTTACCTAAAATGACACCGGTCTTGGAACACGCTCCTATGCCTCCTTAGGGCTTTGATTGGTCTCACCTATATGAGGGAAAAACTAAAATTAGATTCCCTCATACCAAAAATACTATTAATTACTAACTTATTCTAAGACTAGGCTTTTGATAAAATAATAAAATATTAATAATAATAACCATTAACTAATTACTAAATTTGGCTAAAAATATAAGAATTAATAGTAATATTATAAAAGTTGATAATATAAGGTTGAAGACTCTACCCTAATAATAATAATGATATTAAAAATAATAATAACAAAGATACTAAAAATAATAAGAATGATAATATTGATAAGAATAATAATAATAGTAACAATAATCATACTAAAAATACTAATAACAATAACAATAATAATAATAATATGATTCAAAATAAATGGTGGAATAAGGTCTTCAACCCTTCACCAAAATGATACTAATAATAACATTAGTAAAATTTATAATAAAACTTAGTAGTAATAATAATAATGAAATAGTAATAATAATAATGATAAAAACCATAATAATATTGCAAAAATAATAGTAATCATAATGGCAATAATAGTAATGATAATAATCGAAGATAAAATGAAGTAGGATTTTGACCCTACATTGAATAATAATAAACTTAATAAATAATAATAATAATAATAATAATAATAATAATAAAGCTAATGATAAAAATATTATTATTATTATTATTATTAATAAGACTTGATATTTATAATACCACTACTACAATTCGAAATAGGTACAATAGAGTTTCAGCCCTATATAGAATAATAATACCAACAATGAAAATAATAATAATAATAATAATCGCATAACAATAATAATGATAATAACAACACTAATAGTAAAATAGTTGTAATAAAAATGAAATAATAATGATAATTTTGAAATAATAATAATAATAATAATAATAATAATGATAATGATAATAATAATAACAATATATTAATATTAATATTAATATTAATAATAAAGATGATAACAACAATAAGAATAAAAATGATAAAATTGAAATAAAAATATAATAGGACTTCGACCCTCAATAGAAATAATAATAAAAACATTAATAATAAAAAATAATAATAACATTAATAATAGTAATATATTTCGAATAAATGAAATAAGATAAAACAAAGCTTGTATAAATAGTGAAAAAGGGTTGAGGGGGTTTAGGGTTCAACCTTAGGCTGGTGGTGACAAGCGGCACCAGCAGTAGTGTATAGCGGCGGCAACGATGGCCAAAAAAAGTAAAGAAAAGGGGAAAAGGTGGATGCTAGAAAAAGGAGAGGTAGAATGGAGGTGGAAGTTGGGGTGTTTAGAGTTACCCAAAAGGAGAGGAACGAAATAAGGGTGGTGGCACAGCCAAAGGTGACGGCACACGACAGCAGTGGTGGCGGCCGAATGGGGAAGAAGAAGAAAAAGAGAGGAGGAGAGGAAGGAAGAGGAAAAGGAGAGTAGGGGGAGGTAGAGGGTGGTCTGCAGAATGAGTTGGGAGGTGAAAGGAGCAGCGGTAGCAGCGGAAGTGGTGGCTAATGGTAGTTCGAAGGGTGGCGGAGATTGAAGAGAGGGTTGATCGGGGAGGGAACTTCGCACAGCCAGGGTGACTTGTGCAGGAAAAATCTAGGGATATGGGTGGTTCAGTTGGGTAGAGGACGATGCAAGGAAGGCTTAGGTGGGTGGAGTGGGTGGTTTGGTTGGCCGACGACGGCAGAATGGCCGTCTAAAGTGGTAGCGGCCAAAAGGAATGATTTTCCTGGGTTCAAAAACAAAACTGGACTCTAGGGTTGGTAAGGGGTATTGTAACATCCCCAAATTTACTACTGAAAAATTTAGTTCAATTAAAAGGTTTAACGGAAGTGAAAAGATAAAACCGTAAACTCGGGGGTATTACCGCCACACTTAGTACCAAATCGGTTCACTCCTACTGTTCTAGTACTAAGTGCTAAGGCTAAATAAGGTTAACATTAAACACGAGTCATTAATAAAAACACAAGTCGTTAGTAAAGCACAAGTCATACAGAAATCAGAGTGCGGTTTAGGATTACAATCCAAAGAGTACGTGAGTAGACTTTTTTCAAAACATAAAGCACCGTACGATATAACATAACTAAGATAAAATAATACATGATCCAAAGAGAAAATAGAGCCCAACCGGGTCACTCTCGATTCCTAGATCAGGTCTAGGATCCACGCTCAGCCCCACTCAATGCCTCGTAAGTGTCATAGGCATCGAAGACGTCGTCCCCTACCTGCACAAACTCAGACGGGTCTTCTGCTCGTGGGAATGAGCAGCACCCATAAAACGGGTGATCAGTACGCTACGTATTGAGTAAGGTAACAGATGCACTAAGTCCAACATACAAAACACACAACACAGTATACATGGCATAATCACCTGAGCAACATGTAGTAAAATAGATGATAAAGGCCAGCTATGGTCCGGATAGACTTATTCTTTAGATCAATGGTAAATATAGATTCGATTCACATCATAGTCTTTATCAACCCCACTATTATAGCTGGTGGATCAGTAATACAAGGCAAAATGCTCCTGGCCACTATTATTCATCGGTGGACCGGTCTGGCCCTGACTCATATGGTGTTTCACTGTAATTACTTCGTATCTTTTCCATGTCTTATCACAATTATATTTGGTTTGTTGAGCACGAAACCCCCACTATTATATCTGGTGGATTGGTCATGTAGGGAAAAATATGCCTGACCACTATTATTCGTCGGTGGATAGGTCATGCAGGGCACCCCCGGCTCTTGGCTACTATTATTCGCCAGTGGACCTATCTGGGCTCGGCTTAACAGTCTTCCTCTTTAAGTGGTTTGTATCTTATTCGTGTCTTATTCGATAAGCAATTCGCCCTTGACATGCATGTCACCAAAATCTTACCTCTATCCTCTCAAGGGGGCATGTCCCATATATTGAGACTCCTGCGCTCCTTATCACGCCCCGACATCCATTCCCCCTTACGCTTACATGTAATGAAAACCAACTCCTAAGGGTGTGGATTAAGGCCCAACACCTCATGACTTCAAACTCCACCTACTATCACCCTCTAGGGTTTTCCCTTGAAAACCCTAATTGGACCTATGTGGTCCAACTTTCTCTCACTTACACTACCTTTACTTCATTCATCACCCCACACCTTAGCTCAATTAGGTCCAATCCCAAAACATATTGCTTTACCTCTCGACTTCGCATGTGACCGGAAAAACCCTAGTCGGCCACTTCAAACCTTAATACCTTTCTTCTCCCACAAGTAACCTCTCTATTTTTCACTCAATATTTTTTCTCTCCCATGGCACCCATACTCACCCCTTACATAATAAATTCTCACTCTTAACCAGTACTCCACTCTCCCTTAATCATTTTTACTCCCACATTTTCCAGATTACTACTTCCTCTCAAAACCCTAATCGGGTCCCTTATACACCCTTACACCAACCTACGTACTATTTCTCATCCCAAGTCTCCAATCACTCCACAACTCTCCATTTAGCTTATTTACACCCTAAATCAACTTTCCTCATGTAAAGATCACCCCCATGCAAGTTTTATCCACCCCATGCAAACTCTCAAAGTCCCTATGCAAGTTTTAAGATTCCCATGCATGGTTCCCATCTCTCATTCATTTTGGGTCATTCCTTCCTCTTTAATCTCCTCTCATGGATCCTGAGGTATTTTGGTCAACCTCATATCCCTCCTTAGTGAACTCACTTCCCATTTTCTTTCTTTTTGTCCTCTCATTTTCATATCATATTATCAATGGTCCTATCATGAATGTCCTAGAGGGTCATAATATATCACATCATAATCACCATATATACATATCATAAGAAAACATATACAAACATACCTCAACTCCAAGTTGTGCTACACATAAGACAAGTTAATGACGATCATGTAATATACGACATAGCATGATATAAAGCATCTAAGGCATACAAGTCACACAACACACATGGGCCTTAGCTACATCCTTACCTAAAATGATGCCAGGTTTGGAGCACGCTCCTACGACTCCTTAGGGTTATGGCTCGATTCACCTATAAGAGGGAAAATACTAAGGATTAGTTTCTCTCTTACCAAAAGTACTATTACTCCTTATTTTAGTATAAGATTAGGGTTATTATTATTAAAGGGAGCATTATACGTGAAAATTAGAGTTTTTATCTTCAAGTTAGCCTACTAGATATTACTAGTCAAAATATGTTTATTTTAATATTTATTGCTATACTTATATTATTAAACCTAATAGCTTTATTCTTCTAATAATAGTACTAATACTAATTGTAGAAAAATAGTGATAATAATAATAATAATAATAATAATAATAATAATAATAATAATAATAATAATAATAATAGTAATAGTAATGCTAATACTTATAATGATAGAAACCCTAGCATTTTTAAGGCTAAGGCTAATAATAGTGTTAGGGTTAAAATAATAATATAATAGTAGTGATACTGACAAAGTACTAATATTCCTAATGATAATAGTTGTATTTGAATAATAATAATATAAGGGTTCAATGTTTTTGTCACAATAATAGTAACAAAATAATAACAATAATAGTAGTAATAACTAATAATGATACCATAGTAATAATGTTAGTGATAAAGGCATTAGGAATAATATTAGCAATATTCTAATATTAAATAGTAAAATACTAAGGCTTAAGTATTCTCCTTCTTTAACGACAAAATGATAATATACCAACTTTGGTTTAAATAACATTAATAATAATAAAAGTAGTAGTAGTAGTAGTAGTAGTAGTAGTAGTAGTAGTAATATTAATAATAATGAAGATCACTTTATTAGTACTAAAGTTGTAACCCTTTTAAATAACATGCCATAGTTATAAATATTTCTAAAATTAAGTTAGGTAATAAGGGTGAGACATACTAATAATATTAATAATGGTAATAGTAATAGTAATAGAAATAATAATAATACAACAACAACAACAATAATAGTAATATTAAGGATAATACTATTAATATTACTAAAAATTATTAACACTTATAGAAAATAGTTTAGGGGTTGGGGAAGTTGGAGCACCATCTAAGGTTGGTAGCGGAACCGGCGGCGGTAGTGGAGGAGGAAAAGAGGTGGAAAGGTAGGGTGGTAGGCTAGAGGAGAGGGATTGGGGGTGTTTGAGGTGGTGGAAGGTGTAGTAGGTGGAGAGGGGTGGAATGGAGGTGGTGTTGTAGCCGGGAGTGGCGGTGCACGGCGGTTGGTGCGGTGGCCGAAGGTGGTGGAAGGTGGAGAAAGTAGAAGGAGAGGGAGGCAGGGGTAGATGAAGGTATGGGAAGGTAGGGGAAGGTTCCCTAGGTGTTTTGGAGGATGGAGGAGGTGCTGGTTGTGGCGGTGGAAGGCAGCGCGAGGGGCAGCGAAAGGCTGGAGTGGGCTGATCGGGTTAGCAACTTTGAATGGCAGGGGTGGCTCGTGCAAGGAAAAACAGGGGATGATGGTGGCTCACTTTTGTAGAGGGAGGTGTAAGGAAGGTTTTGGTGGGCGGATTTTGCGGCAGTGGTTGTCGACGGAGGCAGAGTAAGGGTTTGTTTGGGCGGCAGCGAAAAGCTGAATTTCTGGGCTTGTAAAAAGGAAGCTCGAACCAGGCTGCTAATGGGGGTATTTATAGGCTAATTGAGGGAGAAAACGATAAAGGAAGAATAAGACAACTGGGGGCCGGTGAGGTAGGTCGCCGGCCGACGGTGGCAGGCGGCTCATGCCCTATGAATTGCAGGGTACGTTTGGATTGGGGTTGGGGGGAAAAGGAAAGGGTGGCAGCAAGCGTGAGGAGGGAGGATGAGTAGGTTGGGTCAAAAATGGAAAGAAAATGAAGGGGGTGACAGGGAAGGACATCCGTATGGAGCAGGGGTGGCCGACGTGCGCAGAGATGCAGTTCGGGTTGCAGCTGCATTGGGGAAGAAGATGACAGGTTGGACCATTCGGTCTAGGGGAAAAGAAAGAAAAAAAAAAGAGAGGACCGACCGACCTGGGCAACGACCAAAAAAGAAGGAATTTGGGGCGGGCCTGGCTGTGTCGGATAGGGGAGAAGGGAGTTTGGGCCGCGGGCTGGCCCAAACCGGGAAGAGAAAGAAAAATAGGAAAAGGAAAAAGGAAAAAGGAAAAAGGAAAATGGAAAAAGGAAAAGGGAAAAAGGGGAGGAAGAAAATAGGTGGTTTGGGATATTTTGGGTATTTGGTATTATTATTATTATTATTATTGAATATTTAAAATTAATAATATTTATTATAATAATAATAATTAAATTCCTTTTTAGATTAATTTGGCTATTTTGGATAAATTTTTCTTAACTTCCATTTTAATTAGTAAAATGTCCAAAATTTTTCAAATAATTTATTTATTATTTTCTATTTATTTTCCTCAATTAATTTCCTCTTTATTTAATAAAAATAATTTATTTTCCTAATTTTCCTAATAAATAATTATTTTGCCATAATTCCTAAATTAGGATTTTTGGGGTATTTCAAGTATTTATAGGCTTAAGGAGGAGATAAGGTCGAAGGAAATACGGGGGAATCGGGGCATATTAGTTAGGTCTCACCGGCGGTGTCATTTTGGCCGATGAAATTCAACATGGCAGGGTGAGTTGCTGGCTGGGAGAAGGGAGAACGTGCAAGAAAAAAAAGTTGATTAGGTCAAAGTGGCTGCGAGTCAACAAGGAAGAGGGAGGAGAGTTTGGCCGAATTAGTGACTAGGTTGGCTGTGAAAAACTAGGGAGTTGGGCGGTGGTGTAAGTCAACGGAGTTGCAGGTGGTTGATGGAAGGAAGGGGAAGATGAAAGAAGGAAGAAAAGGTGGGGGCGGACCAGCGGTTCGGGGATGAAAAGAAAGAAAGAAAAGAAGAGGGAGACCAGACGGGTGACGGGCTAAAATTCTTAAATCAAACGACGCATTTTGATAGAAAATGAAGGGAAGTGTTGCGCAAGAGGGGAAGGGAAGGGGAACGGCTACGTGGGATGGGCGGCTGGGCTGGCCCAGGTCGGCAAAGAAGAAAAAGGAAAGGAGGAAAAGAAGAGAGGAAACGGGCTGAGAGAGAGAGGGTAGGCCCAAACGGGGAAAAAGAAGAGAAAAAAGAGAAAGAAAAAGGAAGAAAAGAAAAAGGAAAAAAGGGAAAAGAAAAATAGGAGGGTTGGGTTAATTAAATTAATTAAGATATTTGGGATATTTAAAAATAATAATATTTAAATAAATTAATATTTAAATCATTTTTAGGCTAATTTAAGTTTTTAAAAGATTTTCCCATAAATTACATTTTAATTAGAAAATCACTCTAATTTTCTCCAATTAAATTATTTATAAAATTACTATTAATTTAGAAATATTTTATCCTCCTTATTTTAAATAAAATAATTTATTTAATTAATATCCAAAATAAAATACTTAATTAGCTAAAATACCCAAATTTCTCCTAATTAAAATACTTATAAATTTCTTCTTAATTTGCCCTAATTAATTTCCTTTTATTTTAATAAAAATAATTTATTTAATTAATTTTTCTAATAAAATATTATCTAACTATAATTTTTAAAATTAAAATTTTCGAGACATTTCATGGATTTTATGGATGAACAAGTCTGGAATGCTACTAACCATTTAAATTGAAGATAAGACTTAGTAGATCGCTAATTGGTTGAATTGAAAAATAAGGGTTTGAAGGGTAGAAATGTAATAAAAAAAGAGTTTGAGGGATACGGATAAGGTGTTCAAACAATGTTTAAGGATTAAAGAAGGGATTAGAAAACTAATCACCTAGAAAAAAGGGTTAGGGAAATTTGAGGTATTAAAAAAGTTGAGTCATTCCTTCATGTTATGCAAAATTATATTTATCATCTAGTGTGAATGATTTTATGGTAGTGATTGATGATTTATCTCTTTTTTCTTCATCTTTCTTATCTTATTCATTTACTAGCTTATTTAAGCATACTACAAAGGATTTCCCCATTTTTCTTGATTTATATACCTCACCACTCACATATATTAGGAGAGTTTCAAGAGAGTAAGAGGAGTGAAACACTTGAAATAAATGATATTATTTATATTGATATATTTGATAACAATTTAGAGGAGGTTATAGGGGTAATATCATGCTAGTAAGCAACATATGGAAATTATTTCTAACAATTCCAAGTGCATTGAGTCTATGTTAACTGATTTTATTGTCCTTTTTTAGTCCATTGAACCTATATCACATGCATAGGATTATAGATGAGTCGAACCAACTCAAGAACTATTCACTTTCAGGCTTATTTATTAAACGAGCCGAGATCGATCCCAAAAA
Organism: Tamarix austromongolica; assembly: GCA_039764185.1. NCBI lineage: Eukaryota > Viridiplantae > Streptophyta > Magnoliopsida > Caryophyllales > Tamaricaceae > Tamarix > Tamarix austromongolica. Next base: position 77,125,973 of record CM077818.1, on the reverse strand, counting down.
AGTTTGACTTAGCTCAATTATTTTTTAGGTTCATGATCTTGGCTTGTTAAAAGTTTGGTTTGGCCCATTCGTTTAATTAAATGAGCCGAGATGAGCCTAAGACTAAGGTGTTCAACCCGACTCATCTTATTTACAACCCTACACATGCATTTGTTAACTAGTTCCATTACCCTTCATCTTTTTATCTCACTCAACTCCATCATTTGAGTTGAGATTTGTTCACTTACCATATAATATGGATTTTACTAGAAAAATTATTCTATTAGGAGTCTAACACATCTTTTAGATCCTAAATCCACATTTTCAAGTTATGATTGTTTTACCGTACATATGCCAAACTAAATTTGTATGTGTAAGCAAATAAAGCATGATGTGATTAGTATGATATGGACATCATTATATTTCCACATTTATTAATTAAGGTGTATTCACTTAATTAATAAGTTTTTAAAGATATTATTTATTTAATTTGCTTCATTATTAAAAAGTTAGGTGGGTTTATCTTTTATCTTATGATGTGATTTGTCATATTAAGATTTTATTAGGTTTTAATTATTATTATCTTAGGATTTAGTGGGATACTCTTCATATGAATAGTGATTTATTCATTAAAAGTTTTATCTTATTTAGATTTATTTTATCTTATAAGTGAGGACGTTGCATGAAGAGGTGGATGTTAGTATATAATTATCTTATGTAGACTTATATTATTTTCTCAAGATGGATTTTGAGTTTTAATAAAAACATATTATTTGTGTGAGTTCTTCTCTATTTTGTTAATTATGTGTGAATGTCAATTTAGAAACCCTCTATACATTTCCAGTGTAAGCTTGTATGTAGTTATTTAGTGAAGTTTATTGTGTATTTCTTCATTAGAGGTCATTTGAGAATTAAATTCATGAGATTTTCAAAGCTAGTATGAAGAATTATTTTATGCATTTCTTCTTTTATATCCCTTAGTTTAGATATCACTTATCCTTGCCATACACACTACTATTTATTTACCATCATAAACTCATATAAAATAAGGTATTTCTAAAACCACCTATTCCACTATGGATCATTACCATTAAGTACTACATTATTGGATTCAAAGATTGCTTACTAACAAATTTTTATTTTTACCTTGACCTAATCCTTGATGATAGAATGATTAAAGCACTTAAGGATGATAGAGAGGATAGAGGTCGGAATTTAGATGAATTTTGAGGTACAAATGAAATGTCACATCTAGAGCTCCCTTTTACCCTCTAGGAACATGTCTTGACATGCATAGGATATAAATACGCTCATAGGTCATTTATACATTATTTTCTTAAGATTGTGCACCCTTCTCCTAATTTCTCACCAAAATTACCTATTTATATGATTACTATACAATATTTGACAAGTTGAAGAGCATCTTGATTACTATAATTATATTTGTTTACAACACGTTTTTGATTTATGTGCATTTTTTTAGATCATTCGGTGGTGCTGGCAAACTATTACAAGCACCAGTTAACTCTTTATTGGAGAGATAAGATAAGGATAAACAATTGATACTCTATGTGTTTCACAACCATGCTAAACATTGATAATTTAGCTTGGATGCACACAACATTCAACCAGGTACACTAATTCCTTTCTTAGATTTATTTATTAGTTTTTTTGTGTGTTTATTCTATTCCACTACCCTTGCATATAGTGAGGTCATTGCATGATTTAGGCGTGGGGAATTATTTTTAAATTTTCCCTTTTCTTTCTACTTCATTTTTCATTTTCTTATCATTTCAACCATCAGTTTTCATTTTTTTTCAAAAGTGAGAAGAAAAGGGAAAATAACTCATTAAGATTCAGGTACCATTTAATAAACTAATATCATATTTGAATCTAATTTGAAGTGATGATTATTGATATTTTGGGGCATGTATTTTAATATTAATTAATTAATTTAAATTTACTTTATAGGAAGTTGTGATAAAAAAATATGGATGGTTTTGAGATTTTATATATAAAAAAATAAATAAGTCAAAGATATGTTGGAAATGATATGGTCACTAAACAATGCCTTAGTATTGCTAGTTTTAACCTTATATAACTCAAGACTTGGTGATATACGAGTGAAAATATGCATAATAAATTTATTATAACCTACAAATGGATCTAATACTTGAGTAATATATACCTTCTTTGTGATGACTATGTCTATATGTATCTTGCACAAAGAAAAGTCGACTCTTAGTGTTTAGTGCTAGGGCTAGATTTGTGAAGACATAAGTTGCAAACCTTTACTCTTTATTCAAAGTTTTTTTTTGTTAAAGAAAAAGGAGAAATGAAAAAAATTGAAAAGGAATGAATAAATGTGGGAAAAAAGCAAATAAAGTTCTTTAGGTGAAGCATATTAAGGATTGTGATATGTTGTGTAATCTAGTTTATGCCTTAAGAATATAGAGTATGACCTGAAAAGTTATATCATCTCCTAGGACCCACCATCAAATAAAAGAATAAAAAAAAGAGAGAGTAGGTTCTCTGAAAATGAAAAGAGAAGTTTAGAGAAGTGGGTGAAAGTTTGATTGATTAAACTTGAGCTCTATATACTGAGAGTTGATTTAACATTGCACCGAGTATGAGTGTATATATAAATTGACTTAAGGTGACGTAAGGCATGAAAAGTAAAGGTCCAAGGTACAATTATAGATTATACTGATTGTTGATTGGATATTTTCATAAATGGATTTACTAATACTGAGTTGTTAAGGAAATAAGAAGTTTCATTACATTTTCCTAATTTGAGTACGTAATTTTTTTTTACTATTTTGCATGCATTGCATTGATTTTGTAGGCATACCATTTGTAAAACATCACGAGACTTCACTTGTTCACTAGTGATGGATTAGAGGCTTACAAGTTTGTTGCACATCCAAAACGTGGTCATTATTTCTACAAATAGGAGCTAAAGGTTTTCCTATTTTATTTGTAGATAAATTTTGTTTTACTCAAGGATGAGCAAAAATTAGGTGTGTGGGTATTTATTTGTTTTTTATATCTGATATTTTAGGTCGTATATAATTTTATGTAGTCACTTTTAAGCCATTTTTTTTACACAATAATGGACAAAATTGAACTAAATGAGAAGTAAAGACTAAGTATATCAAATAATATATATGTATAATAGTCTTAAGCATAATCCCTGAGCTAGGAGAAATGAAGAGTCTAGCTAGGCATTACATGAAACATGAGATAAAGGAGAATTGAAGCCTCATTAGAATGGTAATGAAAATATCAATTGATATATTAATTATGATTGCAATAAATAGTATTTGAGAGGATAATGAAGAGGGACATGAAAATAATTTTGTTATTTAGTTCTAAATTACATTATTGATCTTCTCAATTTTGTATAATTAATATGGAGAAGATGAAATTGAATATTGTAATGAAGTCGAAAATGGAAGCGAACCATGCATTTAGTACTTAAATGAGGTTACTTCATACCATAATTTGTATATAAAGGCTTGGGCAAAGACTTGTAAATGGGGAGGCTACCGTGTTTAGCCTATTATCTTCCTTCACTTTAAATTGTTTTCCAACAACCATTATCAGTTATGGGCTTATTTCCTATTAGTCTAAAATCAATTGACCCAAATTTAACAGTCTTACTACATTTTTTACTAATCTTCATCATTTTTTTAATTCATGTCATTTGTTTCTAAACGATGATTTGAAATTTTCCATTTTGAGAATTAGAATATAGCAATAGTCATAAGAAAAGTTGGACTTTGTTGGTGATTATTTGCTTCATTGATTATGTGTCAAACTAATGGGTATCATGTGCTGCCGACCTTCTAGACTTATATCTTTATCTCTTTAAGCACTTGTGATGTCTTCTTAGCTCATTCTCAATAAAGAATGAAGCTTCCCATGTTTCACGAGGTTTAAGTTATACAATCTATAAATTTTCTTTATCTTCCACGAATGATGGTAATTCAGTTCATATTAACATAATAGTAGTCTTTGTGAGATCAGCCGTGCACTTGTAATTTTAACTAACATGTGATGGCAAAAAACTATCTGAATAAGTAAAACAAATTCTATGCTACATAACAATGATAATAAGCAAACTACTAAAATAAATACGAGCATATCAAATAATAAGCTACCGGTAACAAACTAACACATAGTAAGTAAAACAAATTCAATGTTAAATAGTCTAAGACTTAACAATGACAAGAATACTTAGTATAATAAACACAAGTCAACCGAGAATTCAAAAATTTGGAAAAAAACTACAAAGGATAACAAAATAGATCCCGCGGATCTTCTCCTTGATACAATGGCTCAATAATGGTAGAGAAGCTATTCTTGCCAAAATTGTTGCAAATGTTAAATACACCTATGCCATGTCTTCCAAATCCCGTATCCCAATACTCCCAAATATCATCCGTGAAATAGATGCAATTGGGTTTACAATTAGTACTCTCACATGCTTGAATAGTCATGATAGAATTAACACCTACAAATATTGAAATTCCACCCATATCATTCAAGCGCTTCCACTCTCTAGTTTCTTCATTCACCTTAAGAACATAAAAGTCACGTTTTTCATAGATTGGATAAGTCTCAGCCTTTGATATATGACCTACATTATCAATGAAAAGTGCGAAAACTTGCCACAAGAAGATTATCGAATGCCTCCGCTAAATACAACCTATCTAAATTTGTACCTGTAAATTTGTGTAAGTATATCTAGAAGCGGGGAGATATCTTGATACTTTTAGAGAGTTCTAAGTCATGAAACGATCGTAGTTCCACAACACGGATTGTAGCATCTTGGTATAGAACCAACAAAACACCATTCCTATAAGCAACATCCATTACACGAATTTTCTTCACTAGATTAATTGTAGTCTATCTTAAGTCATTTGGTTTAGCAACACCAGCGTTGACCAAGTACCTAGAAAGTGATACGGCAAGGAATCCATTTTCAACATTTCCCTCCTCTTTGCCCCTTGTGGGATTTTTAACAAAATGACCCTATCTAACACATCTCGACTACATAGCTTGCTGTATTATGGATCATCTTCTTCAGTCCATTTGCGGTATAGAGGTTATGACAGTGTCCAAGCAGATGGAAGTTCAACCCGAACTTTGGTAAGAGGGTTAAACATAAAGTTAACAAATTTCAAATCCATAGCAACAATCCAACCATAAGCAGATCCCCAACAATGGAAGGTCTTGGGAACTTTTTTTTATAACACTTGCTAGTGCTTAGATCAAAAAACTTCTAAAAGGGGTTAGGGTTATCCTTTGTATTCTCTCTGGCAACATAAGCCATGGCATCTTAGGGCTCCAACTATGTCTAAAATGTGTATAAGCAGTGTACCAGGAGTAAAAAACAATTGAGAAAGCTAACAAGTCCTCACAATCAACCAATCCTGTAGCAATTTGATCAAGGATATCAACAAGCATAAAAGACCAATCAGACCTCATACTATTCAATATGTCATCAAGCCTCTCTTTAGCCCCCATATTCTAACATTCACTGTTAAAAATAAGCGGAACCAAATGAGAGTATGATTCATCAACTAAACCTAAGGGAAAAAAGAGGAACACTCGTACAAATAAATATTATCATAGTAAAAATACTATTGGTAGTGAAAAGGGAGGAGGTCGCAATACTATGTAATACAATAAGAGTAACAATGAAAATAGTCATATGATCATAACTTTCTATGGTTATAATAGAAGAAAACTTGTGAATCAGTTAAACAATCACAATCATGATTTAGTAGGTTGTACATCCCCTTCTCAATAGTTCTTTAAATTGCTGAAAATGCAGCAAGTACACGTCAGTTGCATACTTTCTAACGAAATCCAACCAAAGCTCGGAAGACAGAGTTGGATTGGACGTATATGCGTTTCTTTCTCTTCAATCACCCCTGGGGCCATTTCAATATCTGAAATGCCCCGAAAATTTCTAATTTTAAATATTATATTTAAATGAGGTTTTATTATAAAAGTTAATTAAGTATATTAATTTATTTAAAATAAAAGGAAATTAATTAGGACAAATCAAGAATAAATTTATAAGGAGGAATTTGGGTATTTTAACTAGTTAAAGATTTTAATTTGGGAATTAACTAAATAAATTATTTTATTTAAAATAAGGAGGATAAAATAGTTCCAAATAAATATTAATTTTATAAATAATTTAATGGAAGAAAGTTAGGGTGTTTTGCTAATTAAAATAGAATTTATGGAAAATCTTTTAAAAATCCTAATTTGGCCTAAAAAGGGATTTAAATATTATTTTACTTAAATATTATTATTTTTAAATAACCCAAATATCCAAATTAATTTAATTAAGCCAAACCATTATTTTTTCCTTTTCCCTTTTCCTTTTTCCTTCTTACTTTTTCTTCCTTTTTCTCCTTCTTCTTTTTCTTTTTCTTCTTCTCCCCGAACTGGGCCAGCTGCGGCCCAGTCTTCCTCTTCTTCTTCCTTCTTTAGCCCAGCTCATGCGGCGTCTTTCGTTTGATGTCTCTATGCCGCGTTTTGCTTCCGTTTCCACCGAAACTCGTCGTTTCATTTAAACATTTCCCCTTGTCGATCCTAGTTCGCCCGTCGCCCTGCGTCCACCCCTCGACGCGCTGCTTTTCATCCTCTTTCTTCCCAAAATGCGTCGTGTCATTTAAAACATTTCTCCCTCGCACCAAACGGTCCGGTTCTCCTTTTTTCTTTCTTTTCCCAGCCGACCGGTCCACCTCCTTTCCTTCTTCCTTCTTCCTCCTTTCTCCTCCGTCGACGCCGCTGTAGCTCAAGACACCAACAATGGCGTCTCCGGCCACAGGGAATTTGACCGGTCGTTTCTTGGCTCATTGTATTCCTCTTTACTCAAGGAATGAATTGGCTTAACTCTCGTCCGTTATCTCTCGCCCGTTTCTTCTCCCCAGCCTCGCAAAATTTCGAAGCAACCCAAATGATGGCCGATCAATTACTGCCACCGGCCACCCAAATTCTTGCACTTAATACCTCCCTGTTGAGCTTCAACACCCTATTATCTCATCTACCATCTATAAATATCCTAATGGTAGGAATTTTTGATTTTTTTCTTACCTGAAACCCTAAGTGCAGGCTGCCATCACCGTGACTTCAGACGCCGTTTCCACCACCGATAGCCAACCTCCGCGCCACCGCAACATCTCAAATTCTTCCCTGCAATCTCTTCTAGCTAACTAAGCTCTCTATATCCTTTGATTCTTTTTGCACGAGCTTCCATAGCTGTGTGAAATCTCTTGCCCGTTTCGTGAAGATTTGTAACCCACAGCCTTTAAGCCGTTGTCCACCGCCGTTTCTGCCACTTCTACTGCCCTAGGAACCACCCAAAAAGTTCCTCTAATCCTTCTCCACCAAACCATAACCTTGCTTTATTTTTCCCCCTACTTTTTTTTCTCTTTATAGGCATATTTTTCCCTCTTAGATTACTTTTCCGGCCACCGCCGTGAACCACCGCCGGTGCCGCCCATTTCCGCCGACTCAAGGTGAAACCCTATACCTTCTTAGTCATTATTTACTATTTATTGTAAATTATTCTATTTTTTATTTTATTTATTAGCAATTATTCGAATATAATAATTATTTCCTTGCTATTATTATTATTATTATTTGATATAAAATTTATGCTGAATTTTACTTGCAGGGTAGAGAGTAGTAATAAAATAATTTTATTGTTAGTTTCAAATTTTAAGTTATTAATTGAATTATTATATGATTATTATCATTCTTCTTCTTATTATTAATATTATAATTATTAGAATAATTATTATTATCATTTTATTAATTATTTTGGAAAATCTTAGGCCCTAATTTTATATTAACATTCGCACTTATGTATTTTAGTATTTTTATTTCTATTTTTATAACCATTAATAATAATATTAGTATCATCTCTATTATTTTAATATTATTATATATGATATTAATTTTATTATTTATTTATGTTAATGAATAGTAGGTAATTAATTAGAGGCAGGGTTGAAATCCCACCTTAAAATATAAGGCTTATATATTCCTATTATTGTTTTTATTATTATTATTCTTAATATTATCTTTATTTATAATATTTAGTTGTTATTACAATTATATTATTATTATTTTCATCCTTACTAATATTATTTTGGGTTAAGGGCAGAGACCCTTATATCACCCTTTTTTTTGAAGTTCATTGGTGTTATTATTAGTTTTTCTACTAATATTTTGTGTATTTAATTTTAGTATAATAATATTTTAATTAAAAATAAGGTCTTGGGATAAGTTAGAAATAATAGCATTCTTAAGAGGAAGCTTAATCCTAGTATTTTCTCATAGTAGGTGAGCCCAATCAAAGTTCTCAAGTAATATAGGAGCGTGCTCCAAGACCGGTGACATTTTAGGTAAGGGTTTACTAAGGCCATTGTGTGCTTATATACATTATGTGCTTCATATGCTATGCCTTCTATGTTTATGATTACTAATTATGTTATATATGATATGACGTGGAGTTGAAGTATGTTTTGTATGGCATGTGTATTATTTATGTATGATAATATGTGTTGTGACCCTGTAAGATATACATGTGAGGATGTTGATATGATTTGTGCGGGGGAAAAGGATGAAAAATGAGGATGGAGAAAGAAGTTGACCAAGAGATGTGAGTTGACCTAAGTATCTTAATGATTTATGGGTGGACAAATAAAATGGGAAATGTAGGGTTTCGTGGGAGAGAATCTAATTTATGATTTGTTTGGGAGAATCTAATGTATGATGTTATTTGGGAGAATGTAATTTATGATATTATATGGGAGAATCTAATTTATGATTTAATTGGGAGAATCTAATTTATGTTTTGTTTGGGGGAATCCAATTTATGGTTTTGCTTGGGAGATTCTAAATTATGATTTTATGTGGGAGAATCTAACTTATGGTCTTGTATGGGAAAATCTAATTTGTGGTTATGAATGGGAGAATCTAATCAATTGTAAGGTAAGGACAAATCTTTGAGTTTTATATGGTTTGGATTTAGGTTTGGTATGGGTGAATCTTTGGTTTTGTGTGGATTGAATTTAGGGTTTTGTATGACGGAATTATGGTTTGTATGGTGGTAATTATGGTTGTGTGGTGGTATTAGGGTTTGTATGATGTTATTAAGATTGTATGGTGGTATTTATAGTTTGTATGGTGGTATTTATGGTTGTATGGTGGTATTAGGGTTTTCATGGTGGCATTGATGGTTGAATGGTGGTATTAGGATTTGCATGATTGAATTTAGGGTTTCACGTGGAATTTTAGGGTTTGCATGAAAGAGGTTTGAAGGTTTGCATGGGGAGACTAATGTCTGCATGGGTATGAAATTTACGTGTGAAAAGTTAATTTGGGATGTAAGGAAGGTAATGTAAGTGTTATTTGGGTGTTGAACTATTTTGGACAGAAAATAGTACGTGGAGCATTATGAGGGTACGGAAGAGACTGAATTAGGGTTTGGAGTAATGAACTCTGGGTTGTTGTGATTAACTAAGGCTGGAGTGGATAATTGTGGTTTGTTATGATTAACTAAGGCGTGGAGTGGCTAATTATAGTTGTTATGGTTAAATAGAGTTGGAGTGGTTAACTATGGTTTGTTGTGGTTAATTGAGGTATGTGGTGGCTGCTTAGGGTTTTTGTGTTATCATGTGTATGTGGGGATTTAAAGTGTAATTATGAGAGTGGAATTTATGATTTGTGATGTGTGAAGTGTAAAGGGAGTGAGTCATGCATGTCCAGGGGTGAAAGCTTTGAATAAGATACTTAAGACACTAATTATTTAAAGTGGAAGATCGTTGAGACGGGACCAACCGATCCACCGATTCGGAATAGTGGTTAGGGTTTTTACCCTATGTGTGACCGATCCACCGGTTATAATAGTGGTTAGAGCAGGATGCTCTATGCGTAAACCAATCCACCGGTTATAATAGTGGGGGTTCCCGAGCCCAACAACCGCAAACTAGTGTTTTGCTAAAATGCCTAAAAGATATTAATTACTTATAGTGGAACACCATGTGAGCCAGGGCCAACCGATCCACCGGTTAGGAATAGTGGTTAGGACGCGTAGTCCTATGTGCCTCCGATCCACCGGCCATAATAGTGGTTAGGGTATGATACCCTATGTGCTTCCGATCCACCGGCTATAATAGTGGGGGCTTCCGTACTCGCATGGATTTGATAAAAATCATGGTGTGAAACGATTCCTGATCAGAGATAAATTAAATAATTAATCCGAATTATAATTGGGCCTTTACGTATGTACCCGAATGATTATTCGTTGTTATGATATCATGATCGTCTTTATGATCTTTTATTTTGCATAGATTATGTGCTTATGTGTTGGCCTTAGTGCTCGGTTACCTTACTCAGCACGTAGCGTACTGATCACCCTTTTTATGGGTGATGCTCATTCCCACGAGTAGTATGCCCTTCTGATTTGTGCAGGTGGGCGAGATATCAGTCGGGGCTGAGTGTTGAGCATGTTTGGCTCGAAGTTCGAGAGTGTTGTGGCCGTATTCATTCTTTACGCGATTTCATTCCTTTTGTTATTTCTTTGGTATAGTATTTACCATTTTTTGATTCATTACTCGATTGAGTATTTTAATGAACCTTTTATCGATTGTAAGTTTAATTCTCTTTTGGAAATGAATTACATTTCTTGATGTGTACTCTGATTTTGTTTTACAACCATTTAATGATTATTAGAAGTTTAGGTTGTATTAATTTTGTAATTGATTGTTAATCTTTTCTTTAGCCTTAGCACTTGGTACTGGAACGGTCAGAGAGAACTGGTCTGGTACTAAGTGTGGCGGTAACATCCCCAGAATTCACAGGTTTTAATTATTACTATTTTAATTACTTCCGCTTTAAAAAAAAGTAGTGAATTTTGGGGTGTTACAATATCAGCGTGAAATGTTTAAGAGGAAACGACAAGGAATGAAGGATTGAAGCATTGACTAATTGATTTGCATCCATACAGATCAAATTCATTCGAGTAAAAGTCTTTTTTGGGGTGAGGGGTATAGAGGCTCAAAGTTAAGAATCAATTATTTGATAGATACCTTAGGGTGGAACTTTTAATTCAATTTTCAAGTTATCAAACAAGTACTTCAAGCACCTAATTATACATCAGGAAAAAAATGTAGTTGACAAAGCTTATAGAGAAATCATAGTTTACACCCAAAACAAAAGGATTAAAAATAAAATTTGATAGTAGAATAGAGAGATGCACCAAGATCGAACAAGTCACAAAACTCTTGGCAGAGCAGGTAGGGCCTCTTGGTCTTCTGACTCTCCTTCTGTGGCTCTCTACTCATTTTTAAAGTAGACGTCTCCACTCTCTATATGTCAGTATACAAGTTATCATTTCCTTGGTAAGTTCTATTTACTAGGAAGTTAGTTCCTTAAAATTAGCTACTACTTGTTTGGTATGAATATACTCCTTGAGGAATTTATGGACTTCGAAAACATATATGTTTAGTAAACTATTTTATTCCCAGCTACTAGAAATTAAATATTATAATTTCCTTTAAAAATAAAAGAAGTAGATATATATATTTTTACCCAACTATCATATAATACTTTATATCTACCATAATTTATTTACATATATTTTAACGTTATATACACACACATACAAAATAAAATAAAAATAACTAGCTTCAAAATTGAAAATTATTCTACATATTTAATACTACGTCTAACTTTACAAACTAGAATAATAAAATTATTATAACTCCAATAAACAAACATATTATGAAATGACAATAATAACGTGATTAAAATAGTTCTAACCATTCGGAATAAGTAATATGAGAAAATATTTTTTTAATCATAGTCCAAACTAAGAAGTAGTTGATCTTTACAAAATCTCAAATAATTTTCTTTCCATCTTTTTTAATATAATCTTGAGTTATGCCTTGTACCTTTTGTAACTTCATGAATACATCCCTTCTTTTATTAGCCTTATAATCTTATTTGAAACAACTAACAAGGGCACTAATATTTTTTTCCCTAGTGGCTCTCATCATATCTTTCATTCTTTTCATTTATGATTCAAGTTGTTTAACACCTTTGGTTGACTTTGCCTTTACTTTTTTTACTCCTTTTGGTACTTATGGCTATGCCAACTTGAGAATCATATGCGGCAGGTGAGGATGGTGTGTTGTTTGCTCATTTTCTTCTTTATGTTGTTGGTTTTCAATATCATCTACCACATCAACAGTGCATTGAGCACTTTCTCCAATTACTCATTCATTCCCATAAACATTGGAAAGATCATCATTGTAATGAAATGACTTGTTATTCAACCCTTTTGGCATTTGGATGTCTCTAAGAGAAGGAAGAATAATAATAAAAATAAGTAATTTATTAAAAAAAATTATTATAAATAAATAATTAAATAATCATATTTCCAAATAATTTATGAATATTATTGTTATGCATTCATTAAAAATATTATCATCTACTGAGATACATTTTATTCTTTTATCCCATCCAAAATTACTAGCATTTGGTCCTCACATTTCAACATTTGCATGAAACCTATCCCTTAAAATTTTTATTCATTACGGGGTTTTTCCTTCATTTGGCATCCGTAAATTTTTTCTCCTATTAATTTCTCAAGCTCAAATTGATATCCAGGTTTGAATTGACCAATTTGTTCCTTCCAACATGATTCTAATACAAAAAGTAATAAACTTTCTACGAGGACAACATCCTCCTCTTGACTCCATCATATGATTGACCTTTACCATTTGTTGCCCTACTAGTGATTTTCCTCCAAATGAAATATGTCTTGCTACTAAAAAATAAATAACAACACATAACAATCATCCAAAATAAAATATAACATAAAATTGAGCACAGAGTCACACTGACACAAGTGTTTAAGAAACTAGAAGTGTACTTGGTCATCTTAAAACATAAATGCATACAACTAATACTAATAAATAGTTAAATGGACTACATTTTTCCACTTAGAAAAATAAAATGTTTCTTTTTCACTAATATTGCCCAGACTCTTGCCATAAATAAAATATTTCATTAGCTAAATCATTTATAAAGTTATTCTGTATGGTGCTTGTCACGAGATTCCTAACTAAAACTTCATCACTGGCACCTTCTATTCCACCGCCATATTGTTATAATAATATGTCCACTGGATCAATATTCATATTCATCCTGATAAAATTATCTAATAAAGCACATAAATATATGATTATGCCTACACTTTTTACCATGTACCAATTTGTGCATCTTAAAATACCCCATCTTATCTCTAGCAAACCAAAACACCTTTCTATCACATTTCTAGCTTGAGAAATATTCATGTTGTAAAAATCCTTAATAGTTGATGTGTTTCACCCATGTCTCCATTCATTAAGATGATACCTTTGACATTTATAAGGAGTTAAGAAACATTCACAATTCATGTATCCCACATCACATAGATCATAGCACCCTAAAATACATTGAACCATCAACATTAATACTTAACAAACCTATAGTATATTTAGGAAAATCCTAATAGCTAGAAACCAATGTAATTATTACCTTGAGGAACCATCAACATATTATTGTTAGAAAGTGCATCTTGATGTACTATATTCTCATGAGTTGAACCCTCCCAACCAAGTAAAATGTATACAAATAATTGATCTTTCAAACATACACTCAACATATTAGTTGATAATACACCCTTTTGATTTCTACACCTAGCTTTATCATTCTCTCCAACACAAAGTTTGACATGAGTTCCATCTAAAGCACCTAAAAAATTCTACACATAGTATAGACTATTAGAAGTTGTTTATGAAATATTTCAAATTTCATTGAAGTGTAGAATTGATTTGACTCACCTTAAACCATATCCCTCTTTGTCGGTGGAAATCTCATCAATAGGTTTATGGTTCTTCAAAATAAGATTGTGACATTTAAGGAATGCATAAAGCATAGTGTTGAAGTGCCTAGAGATTATTTCTCCACTTTTCTTAAAATACATTTGAGTTATTCTATTATTGGTATTGTGAGAGAGTGTATACAAAAACATAGCAACCATCTCTTCTACATCAATATTCTTGTTACCTTTTAAATTGTCAACTCGACATGACATATCAAACAACTTAAAAGAACATATTTTATCCATCCTTAGGTGATCTACACATAATTGGTCACTAAATTAAATAAGTGAATTAATAATTAAATTGTAACTTTATGACGTGTTTGTGCATACTCATCAAATGTATACTAGATTAGCCCAAGCATTCTAATTGTTAGTACAATAATAGATTGTATTAGCATTTTCATCATCCTTATCATTATACTCATCATTTAATTATAAGTAACAAGATAAATGTTTCCATCCTTTTTTTAGCTCAATGATAATTAGAAAATTGCCACACAAAAATAATTCAAAAATATAATGTATTGAGTTAACTTATAAAAATAAAGGACGTTTCTTTTTATAGAAAGCTAGGATGTTCCATACTTGCCTATGTGTTAAATGATATTATGAAGATATAATTTATAAGATTATCATGGAACCATGTAGAGTAATGTAGCATGCTAATAAACAATGCATGCTATAGCTAAATATGTTATAGGAGTAAAATATGGTACAAATAGATTTTCTATCGCTTTTCAAATGTTTTAAGAAGTTAGCCACATATGGGACCTCAATGTACCAACACCACTTTTGTGTAGCCGGTACTTGATTATTACTATTAAAGTAGTATATTTCTTTCAAATCTTTAAGCTTTTCCTACATGATCCAAATCTATAATTTGTCCTAAAATAATACAGTCCACGCACCTCAATAACAATAAATATTATGAGCAATATGGCAAGCCTTACCTTTGTTCCTCTATCCTTTGTATATTAATTATTAAGAATGAAAGTAAGACTAGTTGAACTTCAGCTAACTCTAATCGCTAAATATTATACACCGATGATAGGTGCATGTTTTATGGAATTATTTGACTTTTCTTGACCCAAATTTTAATATTTGCCATTTTCTCGATTTTTTAGTGTAGTTTTTCTAAAAAAGATGAAATTAAGGCAATTTGGGTAGATAAATAAGGAAAATTAGAACAACATGAGGAGTGAATCTTAGAGTCATGAAAATTTGAATATACCATCTTGCAATACCCTAAAAGAGAATTAATGTGGAGGAAAATTGAAACAAGGCCATAAAGAGAGAGGAAATATGGGTGTCCTGTAATTTTGGAAATGTGGTATGTATTTCCTAGATTCCCCTCCCATGTGCATAGTTTTAGGGAAAAATATGGGTGCCCAGTATTTATGAATGTAGATCATATTTTTACCAAAATTTGGATCTATTTCGTATGCTCTTATGCCTATATATATATAGCATCTCGTAGGTCAAATAGAGCATCAAGAGCACTATTGTCAGACTTTTGACTTTGTTTTCATTATTTTTAAGCAATTAGGGCTCTTATGTTATAATTAGTTATTTAATTGTGATGTAATTGATGAATTTGAAGATCAGTTGGTGTTTGCGTCACTAAAATCTCCTAAGTTCTTTCGTTCCTTTGCTTTGTTTATTTTTTTTTGTACTTCTTATTTTATTTAATGCAATTTTATTATTTATTTTTTTAATTAATTTTTGTGATTTTGTGTTGTTTAATTCAAGCTTTGTTTTTTTTTCATCTATTTTAATGAAAGTTATGATTTTTATATATTTAGGTTTTTCATTTTCCTGTTTTATCAATATGTTGTGCTAGATTAGTATGGGGTAGGAGGATGATTGAAAGTTATGGGATAATTAATCGTGAGATGTGAATTGGATTTAATTATTATGTGTATTTTGATTATATTAATAAACTAGTTTTGATGATCACTGGTCTAAGATTAGGACTTTATTATCTAACTTGATCACCTGATTAATTTGAGTGCTAATTTGATGCTAAGATAGCATACTTAATCTCTAACTGTTAACGTATACATATATAAGTAGCAAATAGGTTGGTTAATTTCTAAAGAAAGATATCAATTTAAACTAGTTTATTACTCTTTAGAACTACATAATTCAAGCTGATCGCACTTATGGTTCTAGTTAGCGGCTCCCTAATTATTAATGTTGCATTAATTAAATACAGAGATCTTATCCTTGGTTATAAATTATTTAGATAATAAATCATAAGTGGGTCTTGATTTATTTTCACAAGGGGATGCTAGGAAGTGAACTCGTGCAAGCTTTTATAGGTTAACTTTAAAAATACTATATGGTCATATTAAACCCATTAAGTGCCACCGATTCTATAGTACTTGAGAACCGAACATCTATTTTTGTGATCACTTGAATTCCCATTCATATTTTAATTTTCGATAATGATTTCAACCTTTTAGTTGCAAACAATAGCTAAAAAGGCCAAATTCTGTCAAATTCGACTTACAACAATCAATCCTAACACATGAAACAACACATACGAACTAAACATACAACATATACTTTAATTCACTATATTAATACCAAATTAGACCTAATTCAATCGTAGAAAAAGGATTACTTACTCATGATTGCAAAGAAATATAAATGATGTAAATTACATGACAAATATAATGACAGTATAAAAGTTTACAAAGAAGAGAATGGATTGAATTAACCATAAATTGAAGAAGAATAGAGTTGATTCCGAGTTGATGGTACACAAAATTTACACTTAAATCCGAAAATTGAAACTAAAGAATTCAAGATAAGTTACACGAGATTCTTGCTTGGGAAAAGGGAGGAAAAATTCCTCTAAAATATGCCCAAAAACGTCCTTAAGAAGTGATATGTTCATATTTTGACATATTTTATACCCTTATAATATTTATTTTTGGTATTTTATTTAAGTAATATAGGTGAATAATTATGATTTTATGTATAAGTAATAATAATTACATAAATGTTATTATTTGATCTAAAATGATAATAATTAAATAATTATTAATTTTATTTTGCAGGTATTTTTATAAAAATAATAATGTTAGGCCTTTGGACCAACGACCCATGGACTGAAGGCCTAAAGGCCCAAAAAGAGAGAGAAGTGTAGCATCAAGGGAATCACACAAAAATAAAGCCAGAGAGTTGTTGCATGAATAAGAGCATCGTGAGAAGAAGTCAAAGAAAAAAAAAAGTGGTGCAAGTGTAGCATTATGAGGGCAGAATAAAAAGAGAGTTAGGCGAAAGAAATAGGAGCGTGAAAGGGGAGAAAAAACGAGGGCTAACCTAGAGGGCAAAATGAAAAAGCAGAGTGTCAGCGAAGGAGGGAAGAGTTAAAAAGGAGGGCACTTTGTCATATTAGTTAATTTAGGGAAGTAATATAAGGTTTATGGACATGCTTTCGGTGTACAACTTGGTCGATCTCTTTCTCATGATTAAATGATGACTTAGAAATTAATATTATATTTTGACCTAATCTAGTGGTGTATTTCAATTTCCCTAGCATATTTATCATAATTGTGGTTATCCATTATTATTATTATTATTATTATTATATTATATTTATTACTTTTATTATTTTCTATTTTTATAACCCCCATTAGTGTTTTTCGTATTTATTTATTTTTTGTGATTTATGGTTTTTATTTTTATTATTTTTAAGCTAATTAAATAGATGTGAGCTCTCTCAATCCCCGGTATAGAATGATACTCTTATTTACTAGTACTACAATTATCAACAAGAGGGTTTAAATTACATGCTGGTTATGGCCACACTAAAATTTGATATTATATCATTTTCTTCTTTTCTTGCTTGGGAAAAGAGAGAAAAAATTCCTTTGAAATCTGCCCAAAAAATGTCCCTGAGAAGTGCCCGAAGAATCACCTAAAAACTATCATAACACAGGCTATGTCGCGCATGAAGATCGTGGGGTAACCGTTACTACAAGGTCAGGCTTTGCAGCATCCTTGGCTTCAACCTAGCCACATCAATGTTGCACGGCTATGCTGTTGGCTATGCAACACCATATCCTTGCCTCTTTTAACCTTCTTGCCTTATTTTAATCTCTTTGACTTCCTAGGATCCATAAACATGCTAGATTGATTTATCTTCCTTCAACACCTTTTAGACACGGTCTTTTGCTCCAAATACACGTACTACTTCCTTAGATTTGTGTGTTCTTATGTAAATCCCTGAAAAATAAATACCAAGTGAACATCGAATAATAGACTTGAACTACAATAAAATACATAATATAGACCAAATAAAGTCTTGAAATGAAGGCAAAGTAAGGCGAAAGTATAAATAATATTCACTTTATTAGGAGGAGTTGGTTAGAGTGCATAACCTACAAAAATATGGTTCTTGTCGAAACCCAACTAAGTTGTGATAAAGTAGACGTGGTTATCAAAAGGTTGGGTTCCATAGGAAGTGTGAGAGTGGGGATTTCCATTTTCTCTATAGGTATCCAATTATTGCAGAGAGATATCTCATTTGAGGTTAGTGTTCTTGGTGCCACACGCCAACTAATTCATGCAAAGGTTAGCATTAACTCCTCATCCTTGTTTCTACTTATGGGTATCTATATCTTTCAATTTCTTATCTCAAAGAGGAATTTTGGGAGTGCATGTTTTCGATCCCTGATAATAATTACTTGTATTGGGTTGTGGGAGGAGGCTTTAAGGATGTATCCTCGACTGTTGAAAGATAGGGAGGGAGTGTTAGTCAACTTTTGACGTGCATTCTCTTTAGTAGCCATTTACCCTAATGCCAACTTTAGGACATGGGTTTATGGGCCCAAAATATTTTTGGTGGGGGAAATTTGGTGGCCACATAATGAGTTCATAAATTGATAGGGTGGTGGCTACCAAGGACTAAAGTTTTGTGTTCCCTAGGGCATATGTGACTCACTTGGCTCGCACACATGGAGACCATCATCTGATTATGCTCCAATTGTATTAATATTCTTCACCCACTCATGCAAAGTAATTTTTATTTCAAGAAACTTGGCTAACAATTATTGGTATTAAACTTACAGTTAAGTTTTTTTAGAGTAGTGACTTGGAATTTAGTGGAAAGTTGAAATGTTGTGCAACGGTACTTTGGAGGTGGAACTATAAGACATTGGAAAATATCTTTGGTTGGAAGAAGAAATTGTGGGTGAGGTTGAATGGTATCCAAAAATCTACCTCAAATCACTATTCTCGTGGGTTGACAAAGTCGGAGGATAGGTTAATTAAAGAGTATAATTTGGTGTTGCTCCAGGAACAAATATTATGGTTTTAGAAGTTATGTATGGAGGCTTCTGTTCTTCAAGACTATAATACTAATGTTTTTATGCAGTTGTGGTGCAAAGAAGAAGAATAAAAAAGGTATTGTAGCTAAAAGATGATATTCGTTCATGGCTTTCTAATCATGATAGTATGCGCACCTTGGCAAATGAGCATTTTTGTGCACTATTTATGTAAGAGAATTAGATCAAGAAGTTGGAGGGTACTGTAGTGAGTTTTTGAGGATCTTTGATGTGGAGCTCTAGTTTTTTCAAAGTTTGGTTGTTTTGGAAGAGGTATGCATGGTTATGTTTAGTATGGATGTGTACATGAGCCCTAGGGTGGAAGGTTTTCAAAAAAAATTATATGAAATTTTGGAGCATTATTTCCTTAGATGTCCACACATTAGTAGCGACAACATTTAGCTAGGGACATTTTGATCATGAATTATTCGATACTATGCTTTGTTTGATCCTGAGGGTTGAGCATTTGGTAACGGTGCATCAATTGTTCTCTATTAATTTATGCAATTTTTTCTACAATATTATAAGCAAAGCCCTTGATCATTAATTAAAATTTGTCTTTAGCAGATTATGGGGATGAGTTGAAACAAATTTATATTATAATGGCATATTTAGGACAACATTATTATAACTTAATAGATTTTACATAAGATGAGGAAAATAAAAGGTGAGGGAGGTTATATGTCATTGAAGATAGACTCGGAAAAGGCATATGAATATCTCTCTTGGGAGTTTATCGAGGGCACTCTTGATCACATAGGCATTCCTACCGAGATGATTAGGATAGTTATGACATGTATTATTAGTTTGATTATAAACTTTATCTAAAAATCAAAGGTTAGAAAGGCTTTCAAGCCATCTTGAGGCATTCATCTTGGGGACTTGGTATCACCATACATCTTCATTTTATTCATGGAGTGACTTTTGGACATGATTCATTCTCATGCTGATATAAAAGAGTAGAAAATAATATCAGTTTCCTAGTGTGGGTTAGGGTTTCCCATATCTTCTTTGTGAATGACTTAGTATTGTTCGCTCAGGCAACTATTCCATAATCTAGAGTCATCATGGAGACCTTGTAGTTGTTTAGTAGAGCATTGGCACATAAGGTTAGCGTAGAGAAATCAACCATTATGTTTTCCTCTAGTGTTAGGTGATAGGTGAGATTGAGTATCACCGTGATTTCAAGTATCCTAAATCATTGTCCCATGACATTTTTCGGGGGGACTCGATCAATCCATAAGTTCCATTACAAGTATCCCATATCGCTAGTCCTTGGGAAATTACTTAGGGGTTATACTATGCGACAAACATATTACAAAGTGGATTTTTGCTCCTATGATGGAAAGGGTTAAAAAGTGTTTATTAGCTTTATGCTTCCATAAGGTTTTCAAAATGAAATTTTTTAGTAGTGAAAAATGGAGGTGTTAAAGTTTTAATTTTAACAAATTATAACATGAATATGTCAATAATAATATGGTGTATTATTGCCATACCTAACATTGGATAAACATCAACTACCTATCCCATGTTATACATAAGGATAAGAAACCAAAGCCAACCAAACCCAATGTAGATTGTGCTAAAATTGGTTATATAATATCAAAAGAAAAGCTTCCATGTACAATATCTCAATGGTCCGCAATCTTTAGTTATGCGAGGAAAAATGAAACTAAACTATAGGCTTAAAATTATAGAAAACCAAAATACATTGAAACTCTAAACTCTGGTCCATCAAGGACCTCTAAAAGTCTTCAGATGTCCATGCTCCCAGAACCCATGCCTCACATGAGATTGGCCAACTACTGACCGTCCCCTAAAACCTGCACATGACACTATGCTGGTGATAATGAGTAGGAGATCGAGCAAACAAGCACATTAGTATGCTTCATACTGAGTAAGCCAAGTTACCTCTTCAATGGAGCTACCGACACAAAATATTCTAATATATATATAAGTAATACTAACATTTTCATGCATACTTCATATAAATAGGATACATGTTTTTATCATGATCACATCAGCCATAGGAAGTTTATACCATACATGAGTCATCATTCTTGACACCATAGTACTACATTATAGATGCCGGTATGTAAGCTACAAGTAGAATTTCCAATGAATAGTAAGGCTCCATTGATCCAGGCATGTAATTTCTCCATAGGCCATTATCTTTGTTATAATTTCTTTTTCTTCTACTCTATTTTCCTCTTTAGCCACATTATTATATCCAAATTCTCACTCAAATTACTTGTTCAAATTATTATACAAATACTCACTCTAATTATTATCATCATATGATGGAGTGTGCACCACACCATGGTCTCATATACCATGGAAGTCTATCCAAACCAAAGGACGTAAATTCCAGACTGAAGCTAAGTAACCACTAATTGATATAAGTCCAAAATAACGCCAAAATCACTTAGAGAATCTTTAGTATTGATATCCCCCTAGTACATCATCAGTGTAGAGTAGGTAAGGCACCAGGATCTACTAAGATCCCGCTCGAAGGCAAAGCTTAAAGGCACTAATAATTGATGCAGGAGCATCTAATGATTCTCATATTCCTATTGATTCTCAAGGTAAGGAAGAATTAGCTTTCTTAATATTAGAGACTATCATACTAAATATTCTTGATAATATGTATATGCTTGGTCTTGAAAACAATTCAAATTGTTCTTGTAGGTATGTTACATATTTGCAAGGAGAAGATGTTAATACACCTTAAAGTGTACAAGCATTCAAAGCATGCAAGACTATGGCATACATGGGATGATACTTTACAACAAAAAGATATGGTGATGATTATCATTAGTTGTATTAACTTGTTGTAAACCCTACGTGTATTTTATGTAAGCTAGGGTTTGATGTAATTTCATGTATGTATCATAGTTGATTGTATGGCTTTAATGTTAGTCATTAATATCATTTAAACAATGATATTGTGATTAAGATTAGGAATTATATGGGCTTAATTCAAGTATGATAATTTAGCTTGAATTAAGGTAAGGAACCGGCTGGTTTGAGCTTAAATGTGCCGGCTACTTCCTCCCCTATAAATACCTCCTTGTACACGCCTAAATCATGATGGAATATACGAAACTTTTGAACACAAAAATTAACCAGCCAAGCTATGTTTTATCCTCTCTTTGGAGTCTCCTTTGATCAAGGAAAGCCCAGGGCATTCCTTCCTCCATTGTTCTCCCTCATTCGAAGCTTGAACTCAACTTCAACCTTTGAAGCATCTCAGCTAGGTTGCATCATTTGTGACAAGTTTAATTAGCATTAAACCAAGCCTCTTTCTGCTACATCATCTTGTGATTGACATAACCAAAGTAACAATCGGTCCTACACTTCCCTCCATATTGATCCACATCAATAACGCTTGAAGATAGAATAACCCTTAGTAGCTATTCGAGGATCGGGTAACCCAAACCCATACACAACTAGACTGTCTCTCTCTTTAATTAATTAGTACATTATTCTCGAGGTTACGTGATCACACAAGTTCCTCACAACATTCACACAATTATTCCATATTGACCCTCACCATTCCCAACTATAAGTGGAAATTTTGTAAATGCTTACTCAATATTAATCAAATCTATTAGATTATTCCATCCAAAATAATGCCTGGATTCCATTTCCATTTTCAAAGGCATCAAATACTTATTCAAGTTTACCCATCAAGGCCTTTACAATACCCATTGAGTATGTCACAAGCCACGATCCATTTAATCCATCCATTAGGTTATTAATCCATGTCAACATATGTATTTTACTCCTTAAATAATCTTATAATTGTGTTAGGCACAACCTCAAAGCATACGCTAGCCAAGAAATCAAAACCATGCAATTTAGTTGATCTAGTCAATTGGTTTGACCTAATCATTCGATCTGTTGTACCAACCAGTTGATTGATTAGGCTAATTAGTTGATTGGTTCCGCCAAACCAGTCAATGCTTTTAAGTAGAGAGCAAGACCAAGGTCATCATAGACCTACTGGTTGATGAGTTGGGTCGATCAGTTGACTGTTCTAAGGACCAATTTCTTGATTTAACGTAACCAGTTGATTGGCTTTCCCTTAGACATCACAAAACATGCATTTTTCATGCAAATTATTCTCAAAATTCCTACCTCATCCAAACTAAAACATTTACTATCATCATGCTAAAAATTTTTAGTTCATAAATTGTTACATGATTCATAATTAATCAAATAAACCTAATTTCCCTAAAATCATGCATTAATCTCATAATTCATAATTAAATCTATATGTACCATTCTAAAACCAAATTCTCATACTAACTTATAGGATTAGGATTTTAAAATTCTACTACACATATGTTTAACTAAGTAACATTTCAGAAGTTAGAATGACTTACTTGATGTAAGATAACCTTCCCCTCAACTAAGAAACTCAATATGAAAAAAAATCCTCAACTTCCAAAACCTTTAAAATAAAGTTAAAGCTCCATATTTCCAATAAATACTTCCATAAATTAGAGTTCGAATTAGGAAAAATTACTTATCAACCTAAGGGAAAACATAGAGAATTTCTATTAAAAAAAGTGACTCAACTTCCTCCTAGATCTAACCTTCCCTCGCTTAAAGATAAATAAGAAGGAGCTAAAGAAAGGATTATAAGGGTGAAAATAAACTAAAACTAAGCTCCATTTTAAAAGAAAGGACACAAGGTTAGAGAGAGTTTGATTATACTGGTGGCTGAAAGAAAGGTGAATGGAAGGGGCGATTATGGCTCTTTATAGCTAGTAAATAAATACAATCACAAGTGTTGTTAGAAACATATCAAAAAACCCGAATTTTTGCCATTTGAATTTGAGTTGAATGGGTGGATTCCATCAAAGATAGGACGACCTCCATTCCAAAGCTAAAATGGTAATTTTAGAGAAATGTGGGTTGAATTCACTAAGATATGCCAAACACAAGAGAGGAAATGAATGATCAATGTGGAAGGAATCTCCCAGCTAAGCAAATATAGGTTTGGGAATTGAAGCAATGTTTTTTAGAGCTGATAGAGGAGAGAGGTGGAAGAAGACAAAGTTGAGGTCACGCTCCCCTTTAATTGTCTAAATCACACCCTTGAATTAGTTTGAGGAAGAAGCTCGAGCCAAACACATGATAAAAAGGTTAAGATTCTTTAAAGAATAATTTAGAATGGGATTATCTCTAATACCCCATATTTTTGTAAAGTGTTGAATGAGAAATTATGCCAATTTTTGGTTTTTGATTTTGATTTTAGATTATGATTGGGTTTGAGAAAAGTTAATAAGGATGGAAAACTAAGTTAAAGGAGTTTTTTATTCAAATCGATCAACTGGTTCCATGAACCGATGGACTGGTTCATAATTTTAACAAAATAGTTTTTACTTGACCAAACCAATCGACTATTTGGGAAACCGATCAGCTGGTTTGTAGAGTAGTCACCTTATAGGTCAAATGGATTGTCTGGTTTGTTGAGTAGGGTATATTTTTTAAACTCAATTTTTTGGAAAAATTTCTTATACTAAAATGGATCCTTGTTAACTCATGCCAAATTGTTCATAAAATATTCTTAACATTTTTCACGATGTATTTGGCCTAAAAATAATTACTCAAATCGATCTGAGAGTTGATTGAGATGATTGAGGGAGTGATATGAACTTAGCTTTATCTTCTTCTACCTCTCTCCTCTGTACATTTTTGGGATCATTTTTTGATATCAAACTCGATTCTACTTAGCTGGGAGAATCCTTCTATACTAACCTTCCATTTCCCCTATTGTGTATTACATTTTTGGGCTAATTGACTTGTACTTCTCCACAATCACCATTTGAGCTATAGAGGATAAGTTAGTATATCTTGGACAAATTTTTTTTCTTTAACTCACATTCAATTGGTAATAATTAGGGTTTTGATCTATTCTTGACCACATATGTGATTTGTATCAATTTATTAGCTATAAATATCTCTAATCACCCCTTCTATTCACCTTTCTTTCAGCCAACGAAACACTAAACTCTCTAGCATTCACTTTCTACCTCATCACTTCAAGCCTTGCACTTTAATTTCTTTCACTCTTTTGATCCTTTATCTAGCTCCCTCTTATTTTAATTGTGAAGCAAGAAAGAGTTATATTTAGGGAAAAGGTTGAGTTGAATTACTCTCTATTTTTTCCTTTGGGTGTGGTATGTTCATTTTTTCCCTTATATTTCAATTTTGGATTTATAAAAATTATTCACAAATTTTTGAGTTAAACTTGTTGATTTTAAGGTTTTGAAAGTTGAGGATTTATCAAATTGAGTGTCTTGTTGAAGGAAAGTTTTGCCTGCATCAAGTAAGTCATTCTTCTAACATGGATTATGAGTAAAATTTCATGTTGTGGACCTTTTAAGACATGTTGGCATGAGTATATAGCTTATCATTCTTAGATTATCATTCTCCATATATTTTAGTATGTCGGGGACCGTCCAGGTCCTATGAAGTAAATGATCTTTTAAATATTTATGTCACTTGATCTTATGCACTCTACTTTAAATTTATTGGTTTTGTTTCAGCCTTATATCTAATATGGGATGGGAGACTGACGTCTATCCTGTGTTAGGTATGGAAGTAACACTCTATTTTTCCTAAACATCTTTAGTATTTTCAAATTCCGCACTATTTTAAAATAAAAAATTTCTGTAGTAACAAATGGAGGTGTTACATAATCAAGGTTCCATTTTGGTATAAGAAGTTTTTCCTGAAAAATAAAGTTTTAAAAATGTACTCAGCTTAACAAACTAGCCGATCGGTTTAAGCTACCAATTGATTGTTCTACAGACCAGTTTATTAGTTCCCCAAACCAATCGATTGGTTTAGTTGAGCAAATCCCTTTGGATGAAATGATGAACCTATTAATCGATTCAGGGAACTAGTCAATTAATCCACCTAAAAACTCATGTTATTCAATTTCCAAACCTTATTCAAATCCAACTTTTCCTCAAACTCAATTATAGTTTCAAATCAAAATCAAACATAAAAAATGCCATATTTTCTCATGCAACAAACTTCACAAAAAGATGGGATTTTACAAAAACAACCCAAAACACCTCAAAGGCCACGAGGCCAAGACCACATAAAGGCCTAAAAATCCCAAATTTTGAGATTTCAATAATTTACACCAACTATTATCCTTAAATATAATTAACCCTTTTTTTAGTAATACTTATGAAAAGTAAGTGTACCACCCCGATTTTTAATGTTTTGTAGCGGAATTAATTAAGTAAAATAGTGGGGGTTACGGTCATGATCGATATAATTCTGGCCTATGCAACCATCCTTACATCAATCACAAAGCTAAAACATTTACATTAACACAAGAAAATTAGAAATAAAAGAAAATTTATAGTACAATACTGAATTTGGAGCCTAACTCCGAGTTTAACAATACAAAATACAAAAGGAGGATACTAGGGATCAAGAGTACAAGGGGGCATCCAGCTAAATACATAAACCGGATAACAATTACTCTTCTCCCGACCCTAACATAGATGAAGTCACTCATCCCCACATAAGCCGTCATAGATAGCATAATCATCTAATTGATTTTTTTGAGACCTACACATAATATTCAGGGCCTTCTGCTCATAGGAATGAGCAGCGCCCATAAAATGGGTGGTTAGTACGCTACATACTAAGTAAGGGAACAATACTATCAAAATAGGGATACAAATTGTAAATTCTTTCACATTAGATAATAAGAGAATAACCAAATAAATGAAACATCAAATAAGACAGAATATGATCCATATTCATTTATTAAGTATAATCTATTTTCTTTCTTTTATATATGTTGAGTGTAGAAACCTCATTATTCTTAAACTGGTGGAATGGTCTGAAACTCTTCTTGGGGACAACAAACCTGAGCCACTCTTCTTTCTGGCGGAACGGAGATTAAAAACATCCACTTGGGGTAAAACAATCCCGAACCATTATTCTTCTCGGTTGAATAGGATGCATATATATAGAAAAATAGAACACTTTGGTCCTAACTCACGTGTTCTTCCACTTTAAATCATTAGTATCTTTTCCATAAGTTATAATGCTACATTTTTATTTCACGATGAGTAGGGACCCCACTATTCTTAATCCGGTGGAACCGACTGAAGTACCTTCTTGGGGAAGAACACTCCCGAGCTACTATTCTTTTTAGTGGAATGAAGATTAAAAACATCCTCTCGGGAAAAAAACGTTCTTGAGCCACTATTCTCCTCGGTGGAACGAGATATATATAGAAAAATAGATCACCTTGGCCCTACTCACATTCTCTTTCACTTTAAGTGATTAGTATCTTATTCAAGATTGATTCTCAAGCATCAGAAACATTCAAAACAGATATACATATATCATAGGTCCAAGTCCTTATGTCCTTTAAAACCTTAATTACACTCCTTTTAGTATTCATTCTCCCATATTGATTAATCCACACCACTTATATTATATTATCTCCAAATACCCTCATTTTTATCATACCCCAATATACACAACCTAATTTCCATAAGTATGCTTTAATAATCTCATCCCGATATGTTAATCACAGAAATATCCAAGACCCAAATTCCATAGAATTGTCATAACACCTCCCATGAAATTTTCATGATTACCAATCCCGATAGATAACCTCTAAATATTAAACATGGAATAATTGGATTTTCATTATAAGATAGTTTGCCCCAAATTAGCCATTAAATCTTTTAAGGATCTTAAATAACAATAATACTTTCATGAATTCCTCATGCTATTATTATTATTATCATATTTTAAACCTCCTAACACATAAAATACCAAAATTTCCTTATTATCCCATAATGACCAAGTTACCTTTAAGCACAAATAAAACCTTTATTTTTCCAAGTCCACAAATATTACATTATCACAACAAAATAATAATAGTAACTCTTGCCCATTCTTACTTTATCATAATAATATAGTATCTTTAAGTCCATATTTTATGTCATAGGATATATTTCCACAAATATAACATTATCATAACAAAATAATAATGGTACTTCTTACTCATTCTTACTTTTCTTCAATAACATAACATCCTTAAACCCATATTTCATACCATACGATATAAATCCCCAAATATGACATTATCACAACAAAATCATAACATAATAGTACTTCTCACCAATTATTACTTTCTTTCAACATAACATTCATATCACCATAAAATATCAAGATCAACACATGTTACATAATATATAAACAATATCAGGAAAAATACATATAACCATACAAGCAAATAACATCAAAAACCCTACACATTGAATAGTATCCTTACCAACTAGGACACCAGGATCTAAGCATCTAAATCCTAGACTTCCTTCTCCGAAGTTACTAGAATACCACCTACAAAATATAATAAAATTAACAATTTGGCTCAAAGAGTTAAATTAAAGGATAAATCAAGGTAAAGAGGGTAAAATAGGTATAACCATTGTCAAATGAGAGCTTGAGATGTGTGGTAGAGATATGGTTAAATTTTGGCGGTGTTTGGAGTTAAAAAAATAAGGGTGCATGGCCAAAAAAATAAATTTGAACAACTATGCAGCAGGCGGTGTAGCTCTTGGTCAAGAGAAAATATGCTGCACAACCAGGTAGTGCAAGGAGTGCATGGCTGTGCAGAAGGAGATTTAAGTGTTGCACGGTTGTGCAACAGGCAATGCACAAGCCATGAACTTTGCAACACTACAACGAATGAGGGAAATAAAAAGGGAAAAGAGGTAGTGGTTGGCGACGATGGCTAGCGACGGTGAGGGGGAAGGTTGGGGTGCCCTTGGTGGTTTGTCCACCAGCCAAAAGGCGGTGAGTGGTGGTCGAGGTGGTGCATGGTGGTGCTCAAGCCAAAAATAGGGAAAGAAAAAAGAAGAAGAAGAAGAAGAAGAAGAAGAAGAAGAAGAAGAAGAAGAAGAAGAAGAAGAAAAGAGAGAAGGAGGAAGGGAGAAGGAAGAGGGAGCTCGGGCAATGACTCTTTGACACAAAGATGGGCAGAAGGAGGCAAAACCAAGATAAAGAAGGATAGTATGAAGTATATATATATACACATACATGTGTGCGTGTGTGGTGTGAGTCGGGAAGGAAGAAAAGAACAGGGGGTGGTGTGGGATTGTGATGGTCGAACAGGATGGTTAGGGGTAGGGTGATAGCTGTAGGGTGAGGGTGGTGATGGTTGATGGAGGTATTGCATGGGAAGGGAAAAATTGTAATACCCGCAAAATTTGCGTAATCTAATCTAGTATCTTTAGCCCTAATTTGACTCTAATCTCAAGAAATTTTATTGTTAGCCTACCAAATTTCTTATCCTAAAACTTTGATTAAATATCAAAAACCAAAAACCAAAACCTTGATTCGGTTAAACCGAAATTTGTAAACCAAAAACTAAACTCGCTAAAATTTTTACTAATCTAAATTATTCTATTAATCCCAAAATTCTTAATCTAATCCAAATTCCCTAACCTTTGTGTGAGAATTTTTGGTTCTTCTACTCCCTCTCTTTTCTTTTTCTTTCTCCTTTTCTTTTCTTCCTTTCTTCTCTTCTCTTCCTTTTTCTTTTCTTTTCTTTTTTCTTCTTCTCTGCGCCGAAATTATTTTGTGTGAGAATTTTTGGTTCTTCTACTCCCTCTCCACTTGCCTCCCACATGCTCCCCTCACCATCACTTGCCAGCCCTGCCATCCCTTATGCCTTCCTTCTTCTTCTTCTTCTTCTTCTTCTTCTTCTTCTTCTTCTTCTTCTTCTTCTTCTTCTTCTTCTTCTTCTTCTTCTTCTTCTTCTCTTCCCTTGCACACACCACCATCACCTGCTGTTGCCCTATTTTCGTAGCCATCACCTGCCATCCTGCTACCCTTCCTCTTCTTTCTTCTCCTTTCTTCTTCTCCCTACCTTCTCCTTCTTTGCACATATCCTTCTCCATCACCACCCCTCGTACCTCAGCCCGACTCTCCTCAATCTCAACCATCACCATCTTTCCCCTATCGTTTTTCTTTCTTCATCTTCTTCTTCTTGGATGAAATTCATCATCATGGTTTTCGTCACTTCTCTGCCATATTTCTCCTCCTAATCATGCCACCTACTAGTATAAATACCCCCAACCCTCCATTTTATTACCATCCATCAACTCCTCAACCTTCTCCTCTTCTTCCTTCTCGTTTCTCCTTCTTCTTCCTTCATCTTCCCTATTTTTAGCATCTGCACCACCAAATCCACCACCGAGCACCACCCAAGCCACCACTAGCTACCCTTTGGCTGGTGAACCAACCACCAAGGTTGCCCCGGCCTTTCCCCTCGTAGTCGCCGGCCATCGCCGCCGACCGCCGCCTCTTTTCCTTTATTTTCCCCCTATATTGTTGTAGAGTTTCAGAGTGCATGACATGTGCATGACCTACTGCATGGCCGTACAAACACTTAGATACCCTACTACATAGCCGTGCAACCCTTGCACCATCTGACCATGCAAATATTTTCCTCTCGGCTTGATTCTGCACAGCTGTGCAACTTTTGCACTGCCTGGTCATGGATCTTTTCTTCTTTGAAACTGTCGTGCGCTGTTGTTGCATGGCTGTGCAACTTCTACGCCGCCTCATCGTGCATTTTCTTTTCTCTCGTCCTATTGTGATCTAGTGCTGCACGGTCGTGCATCTTTTGCATCGTCTGCCAGTGTAACTTAATTCTTGGCCGTGCAACCTTATTTTTATCCCAAATCTTCTCTAAACACCACCAAAATTTAACCATAGCTCCACAACACATATTTCTACCCGTCCATACAATTTAAGTTTCCATTCAATTTTGGTAAATTCCTTTTTTACTCTTCTCTACCATAATCTCCTTTTTGATTTTTAACCTTCGATCCTAATCATATTTTATCTTGTTTCATAGGTGATTTTTTCAGTGATCTCGGAGGAGGTATAGGATTTATGTGTATAGAGTCTGGTGTCCTTGTCAGTAAGGATACATGCCATAGCTAGGGTTTTATGTGCTCCATGTGTTTTCCTTGAATTGTTGATGTATACTTTCGTGTTGAAAATGTGGTAGTGACTAATTTAATTATGGAAATGCTATGAGATGTTCTTGGGAGAAATAAAATTATGTAAGTATATGTTTGGGTATAATATTGGTTACAAAATATCTAAGGGGAAATTAAGGATATGTACTTCAGATAATAACTAGAAATGTATATGCTTTGGGTTTTATAATGATTTGGGAGAATAAGATTATCTTGATTACCTTGAGGGTATTATGATCATTTGAGCATAATTACGTAGTCATACTTATGTGTTTAATTAGATGTCTTGAGTGTGACATGATAATATACAATGAAATCTGAATAAGATATTAATCATGTAAAGTGAAAGATCACTTGGGTAGGGCCAAGGTGTTTATATGGCTCTGTTCCACCAGATAATAATAGTGGCTTGAGTGTGTTATCCCCAAGAGGTGCTCCAATATGTTCCACCGGATTAAGAATAGTGCATCCCAATACTCAATGTGAATGAAAATACAATTAAGAGTTAAAGTATAGATGAAAATATACTAATCATTTAAAGTGAAAGACTATGTGAGTCAGGACCGACGTGTTGAGTCCGTTCCACCGGATAATAATAGTGGCTCAGGTGTGTTGTCCCTGAGAGGTGCTTTAGACTGTTCCATCGGTTTAATAAATAGTGGCTCAGAAGTATTTTTACTCTGAGAGGTGTTGGCTCCGTTCTACCAGATAATAATAGTGGCTCGGGTGTCTTGTCCTCGAGAGGTGTTTCAGACCGTTCCACAGGTTTAAGAATAGTTGGGTCGCTAAACTCAACGTAAATAAAAGATTTGAAATATGGTATATTCAAATGAAAAACTTGGAATTAGTAGTTATTTGGCTTTCTTCTGTTTGTGCATGTATGATTTGCTTATGAGAATTTTTGTATTATGTGTAATCCTTATTGACTGTACCGTTATCTTACTCAGCACGTAGCGTACTAATCATCTATTTCATGGGTGCTACTCAAGCTAATGAGTAGGCGACCCAGATGTTTATGTGCAGGTCGATGAGTACTAGGTTTATGATTTCACGGCTTTTGATGCAATATATGTGGAGGAGTGATTCATTTATATCAAGATTGGACGTAGAGTCATGTTATTCGGATGATAGTTTTTATCGAGATACCTTTTTGGACTCTTAGTCCATGCGATCCCTTTTTGGTTATATTTTGATACTGTAATCAGAGTTAATCTCCAAACACTTATTTGATGTATAAAAGTTGTCTCATCTCTTTCTAATCATTTTGCCTTGTGATTGACATAAGGATAGTGGGGTAAGCCAGACTTATGTCAATTATGGCAGTAATACCCACATAATTAATTATACGCTTCCGCTTAAAATGAAAATTTTCACTAGTAAATTTGGGGATGTTGCAAAAATGGCTGGGGAAATTGATTGTGTGTGGAGTGCGCGTAAGAGGTGTGTAGTCGGGCAGGGATAAGGGAGTAGAAGGAGAAGAAGGAAAAGAAGAAAGGAAGCAAGGTAATGGGTAACAGATGCAGAAAGGTGATGGTGCAAGTGGGTGGTGCAAGTTGCAGCAAATTCAAATGTTGCAACTCAAGGTTGACAGAAGAAGGAGATGAAAGAAGAATTGAAAAGGAGAAAGAAAAGGAAAAAGAGAAGGGTTGGGGGATTAGTTTAAGGTGATTTTGGATTAGCCAAAAGTAATTAGGATTAGTGAAAATTTTAGCGGATTTTGATTTTGGTTTACGAATTACGGTTTATCAAAGTTAAGGTTTTAGAATCGGTTAAAAATTTGGGACTAAGGAGTTAGGTTAGGGCTAATATATGATTTGTTGAGATTATAATCAAAGTAGGGCGCTAATGATACATAATTACTTATTTTGGAAACCTTTTACCCTCAATTTTTTAAACAATAATTATATAATATAATTAATTTTTTATAAACAATACCAAACATGTTATAAATCTAATCATCCATGGAATTGAAACATAACATAATATACTTTCATGCTTGGAATTTTATGACAATGCCTA
This sequence comes from Tamarix austromongolica, assembly GCA_039764185.1. Taxonomy (NCBI): domain Eukaryota; kingdom Viridiplantae; phylum Streptophyta; class Magnoliopsida; order Caryophyllales; family Tamaricaceae; genus Tamarix; species Tamarix austromongolica. The sequence continues at coordinate 77,092,623 of CM077818.1, read as the reverse complement.
ATAAGGCACAAAATATAACAACTTCTAATAAAATCATAAAACTTATAAAATCAGGACTTTACCAATTAATACATGAACATAATTTTAAAATAATCCTAACATGATTTCTAGAATAGAAAATGAAAATAAGAAAATTCACAAAATTAACACATAACAACAACAACCCTTAATTAGAGACATGTACCCTTATTAAGGCTACATCAACCTCTAAGTAAAAATAATCTTCAATACCTTCTTCTACTCTTTGATCACCCAAAATAAAATAAAAAAATAAAGAATTAGATAAGGGGAAATAATAAGAATTAGAATAGAAAGGAAAACTTAAAAGAGGTGAAAATAAACCCTTTAGGTGTAAAAATGGAGGCTTGAACAAGCTTGATCAATCCCTCACTAGTCTATGGACTTAACTCTTTTTTTCTTAGAATAAGAACCAAAGAGTTAGTATTAAAGATTTTAGAAGTAGGAATATGGAAGAAAAATGGATAGAAGAAGAAAAGAGGGTGTCAATTATAAGGCTGGGGCCAAGAGCAAATACAACCAAAGATAAGAGGAGAGGATAGAGTAAATTTGAAGTGTAGAAAAATTGCTAAGTGTGAAATCAAACAAAGGGAATTAAACCCCTTATGGCTATCAATCATAATAGGTGGGAGGAAGGGAGAGAGAGAGAGAGAGAGAGAGAGAGAGAGAGAGAGAGAGAGAGAGAGAGAGAGAGAGATAAGTCAGTTGGGAAGGGTTACTTGCAAGCAAGAAGAGTAATGAGAGTAATGACATGGGTAAAAGAGTGTAAGAAAGTTGGTGGATGGTAATAGAGGTGATTATAATTAGATTTTTGGTTGAACCTAAAAGGATAATATGAGATATAATCATGGGATGCAAGAAGGCCAGAATTTTGATGCCCTCATGTCCAAAAAAGTCAATAATGATTAGAAATGGTTTAACTAAGGTAGATGGACTAATAAATGGCTAAAATGAGGGAAATAATCAAATGATTCCCAAAAATCTTAAAAATTTAGGGAAAGGTGAGGAATAAAACAGGGAACCCAAATATATAAAAATGTTGGACATAGAAATTTGATTTGAGGTAAAAAGAAATTAATAAAATTAAGAATAGTGTTTAGTTGCCCAACTCTTATAAACATGAATTAGTATGAGGGTATAGGAATTATTGTAACACTAGAAGAGATTGGTGGTTAATAGCCAAATGTCCTAGACAGTAAGTTTTGGAGTGTTGTTAGCCAGTTGGTAGGTAAGGCCTTGTTAACCATTGGTTGACTTAATGAAAAACTAGGGTTTGAAGGGTGGAAAGGTAAAGATGAGGGTTTGAGAGGCATAGGTAAGGCGTTTAGAGAAATTTAAGGGTTAAGGAAGGGATTAGAAAGGTATTCACCTAGGAATTAAGGTAAGGAAATTTTAGGGTATTAGATATTTCTTCTTTTATCCTGCTCTATATTACTTAAACTTACATGTTTCCTTGAGTTGTTACCACTATCCTTAAATGGGAGACAAATTGTTAACCTTAGGAGATGGGAGGATTGGGATTATAGGATGAACATGATAATTTTTCTCAAGCTTTCTTGGGACTTATCATATGAAAAGCAAACCTTATGGGTTTGAAACTTGAAGGAGAGATATTTAAGAAACTTCTTTTTAATGGATTTTCCTAGACTAGGTTCATGTTCCTCACTTTAGAGAAATATATGGAACTTGATGAAGCTTCCTTACAAGGGGATATGTTAGGTTATTTGTGGTGGCTCAAGTGTTCACTTTTGAATTGATTGGTGGGTTAGTGACCACCTATTGATAGACCTAGTAGTAGGATACATTTTTCCACATGAGTTTTTCAATTATATGGTAGACTACTAGACTTTATAAGGGAGTTTAGCCTGGAATAATCTTTATCACCTACTCCCTATGTGTATTGTAGCCAACATTGTTAATGTGTGGGTCAATGGCACCTATATTGAATTTGGATTTCCAAATTAGGGGTTGACTAAGGATGGGTCCTTTTTCAATATCCTTTACTTACCATTTGGTGATTTCTAAAGATTGTGATACTTTTTTCTCCTCTATTTGGCCCTATGTTTGGAAGCTCAAGGTCATGAAGAGGGTGAATTCCTTCATGTGGCTTACGTTGTATGATTAGTTTCTTAAAAAATTTAATCATTTTTGGTGAGGCCACATATATTTATTGCTTAATATGTGGTTTGGATGAGGATTTAATTCATGTTCTCAGTGATTGTAGGGTAAGATATGCGTTTTGCATGTCATTAGTACCGACAGAGCAAAAAGGGTATATCTTTGGGGATGTTTCACATGGTTGGTTGAGGGGAAATATATAGTAACAATAGAATACATTAGAGGAAAAGACACCCTAGGTGATCATATATGCTCTAAGGCTTTGGCGGCTATAGAGCTTGAGAAATAAGAAAGTTTTTATGGAAGAGGATATACCTCCCTTAATCTTGGTGAGGTAGGTGAAAATGTTGGCCAGGTAGGAGTATGGTGCTTCAAATGTTATCAAGTTCATCCAATCTTTAGGTACAATAAAGAGTTAGGAGGGAATTGCTTAGAAGACATCACCAGTAGGAGGGCTTTGGGAAACCTAGATTGGCTTACTTTAGGTGGCGTTGTATAGGACGACTAGGGTTGTTGGTTTCTTGGTTTTGCAAAAAACATGGGTTATTCGAGTATTCTTGTGGCAGAGCTATAGGAACTTTATTATGACTTTATCCTAGATAGAGAGAGAATCCTTCAAGACGTTATCTTATCTAATGATTCTTTATTAATGGTATGTCCTGTGATGGAATAAGATGCCCCTTCATCTCCTTATGCCAACTTTGTACAAGCATGCAAATCCTTTATCCTTGATTTCAAATATATCATCTTCAATATGTCTTTAGAGAGACAAATTCATTCGTAGATGGTCATACCCATATGGGTCACTCATCAAAGTTTGGTTTGTAGTGTTTTGAGAGACCTCTTGGTGATATTAAGAATAATCTCTTTTTTTATTGCACCGGCAACACTACACCTCAGTTATGTATAGTTACCTTATGAAAACCTTTATCTGGATGTTTATCCTCCTTTTTAAATAAAATAATTTCTATGTAATTGGTGTCATTATTGTAAATATTAGTAACTTTAATTTTATAATGTCAGAATTCTTGTAAGATAATTATTCAACAACTATTTTAATAAAAAAATCATCTTTCTAGCATAGAATTTTTAATAATTATGTGACAATTATTCAACAACTATGTAGTAATTTTCAATAATCATGTGATAATTTTTCAAAAAATGTTTATTGTTGTACTAAATTTTCAACAATAAGGTGATGGTTTTTCAACAACTATTAATCTATTATAATGTTTTTTCACCAATATTTTATTGATTTTTTAAAAATTATGTATTTTTTTAAAAATTATTTTAACAATTATTGTAATGATTTAAATAATCTATTAAATATATGGATGTTTCATATTCCTTATTAGTGTACCTATTAATCTACTTCATTATGTCCCATTAGTATTGATTTGTAATGACCTTACTTATGCTTATTTAATGATTATATATATATAGATATATAGACACACATATACATAGAGGTTTTAAAATCACTTGATTATGAGACTATGCCCCTACTTCATCAGTGGTAGTGATTAGAACATACCATAGTCAAGTTTCCTCGACCATCACAATGAGTGAAGTATTTGCAATAACCTCCCCTGTTGTATTATCATTTAAAGGGTAGAGGAGCCTAATGGTTGAAGTTATAACCTTCTCATATGTTAAATAGGTATATGGTTAAAGCCCATGGCTTCCCATTTAACAAGTAATTTTATGGTTGAAGTCTAATGGTTCTTATCCTATAAGCATTTTATGGTTGAAGCCAGGTGCTTCCTATTTGATAATTAATTCGATGGCTTAGGCCTAAAGGATTCTCATTTATAGATATGAATATGATCTAGAATATTGATTTATCTAATTAAAATTTCATTGTACATTTTATTTTAGGTATGAAATATTTGATGAATATATATTTGCAAGAATAAATTTGAGCATTATATATGGTATAATTGATATAATAAAAGGTTCCTTGAAGGAATGATCAAATATCAAAATATGCATTTTTTCTATGTATTTTCTTGAAGAACTTAATTAATTCTAGGGGTAATTGTTAATAAGGATATCATAAAGGCTAGATAGAGGTAAGTTTTGATAGAAATACACAAAGTTTACATTTGATATATGTGAAAAGAAAAAGGTGTGACTAACCACATACTAGAAGTCCATAAAATATGATATTTGTGGATGTGAAATGAGATCACATTGGTGCAATAATAATAGAAAAGATCATTGCACTACTACAAAAATAGAAATAGATGATGACTCATATACTATTGTTATAATAAAGTCGACTGTACATACCTTCCCCACTGAAAAAAGAAAAGTTGGAAAGATAAAGGGTACTTTATTTTTAACAATATAGATGGCAGTTTCATATATATAACTATTGTCTAACTCTCATCACTTTTTTTAAAGAATTTAGATGGCAGTCCCTAGTTAAAACTATTGCCTATTAGATAGTAGGATGGATTTAATTTTTTTAAGGGTATAGATAACAACTTGAGTATAAACCGCCATAAACTTTCATTTATACCTAAGCAATGAGGAAAAAAAATCTTCTCTTCTAACTTAGAATACCTCATTTTACCCTCTCATTTGTAGGAACTCACAAAGTGTAATACCCCGTACAATATTTTTGTGTAATATTTAAAGGAAAACAAAAAAAAATTATGAAAATTTTGTTCAAACAAGGGAACAAAGTGACTGGTATGGTAAAACTAGTTGACGGGTAAACTATGGCTTTAATTTTGTTGGTTCTGTTAAGCCATTTTATCTGTTAATTGGTACACCTTAACTAGTCAACTAGTTCCACTAAAACTCTAAATCTTTGTTCTATTTTTGAACTTTAATATCTTTTGATCCTTAACTAGCTTTGGAAAACTATTATACTTTATAAATGATTTTTAGATAACTTTAAACTCTCATTACAAACTAAAATTTAAATTTAATCCTAGTTGACATGATTCCCATACTTTTCACCTTTTTCTACATTTACCCCATATTCCCTCTCCCATGTCTTGTGTACTCATGGATATGTTGTGTATCACTACTTTCAACTCAAACTCCACCTTTTGGGGCTCCCTTTTCAGTTGGCCAGAGACCCATATGCCTTGGTTAATATCTTACACTCTAGCCCACACCCCATTTTGCACTTTTCTTCCTCACATTCAAGTGTGCTTAGTATTTGTGCTCCCTTTCTCATTTAGCTTGACTAGGACTCCTTTTTCCTATAATTCATACCCAAATAATCCCATAGCAAGGATTGAAGCTCCCTTGTTCACCCATTTTGCAAGAAAATCCTATTAATGTTCATCTGTTCCTTTTTCCTTAAGTTTCTTCTTCTCCTTTCTCTTTATCTATATTTTAATATTATATATATATATATATATATATATATATATATATATATATATATATATATTATCTTTAATGTATTTTACTAAATGTTTTCTCTCATTATTGTTTAGGTGAGCACGGATCAAAGAGATTAGAGCAGGTTAGAGGAGTGATCTTCTTTGCTTGAAGACTTGGAATTAGGTAAACTTGGCTAGACCTTGTAGATATACATTGATGTGTTATGTGCTAAGTTTTTTTTCCCAAAATGATTCAAATTATATTAATATCATGTTTTAAGTGGTTAAAAGTATGAATTTGGTCTTAAGAGCATGATAAGTTTGGTTGTTTTGAATGAGGAATTATGGAGTTGAATGTGGCATGATTATTGCGTAATTTGTTGGTTTTAGTGTTGATTTATGAGGTATAAATGTTATGGTTTATTTCTAGAAAGTATCGTGTGGTATGATTGTGTTTGGATTTAAGTTGAAAGTATGAAAAGTTTTAAATTGTGTTTTTCCTATTAGAATCGGCCAACTGGCCTATGGAAAAACTACTCCAATGGTTTTAACCTACTAGTTAATTGTATTATTAGAATTTAGAGTATTGTTTTGACGTGGTATTAGTCGGTCGGTTAGGCTTATGACCAGCTAGCAGGTGGAACTAGTTACCAAGTTTTCCTAGTATGCAAAATGATTCTAATTCCATAGAAGGCATGTTAGAAGAAGATTTTATACTAGAAAAATATTTCTCTGAATTGGATATATAGGGCAGAAAAGAAGATTGAAAATATCCACACCTAAATATATCATTATAGAAGAATACTATTGATCTCAAACATGCTGAAAAAGTTAGTATTGGTGTAGAGTCTCAATAGGTAGTGTTAACATCAAGCATCAAACCTTGTTATGAAGTTGGATGAATATTTTCTTTGAAAGAAGAGTTTGTGTATAATGTCTAATGTTATTCAATTTTGGTGAATCCACCCCAAAAGATAAATCAATTAACAAAGAAAAGATTTGAAGCATCATATGAGAGATGTGGATGGAAGTTTCTAGTACATAAGATAAATAATTCTTCTAGGAGGATGAATATCATGAAATGTAATGGTCTGCATTAGTGTATCCTACATAAACTAACTACTAATAATTTGAATTTGCTATATATTTTTATTTATAAAGAAATTAGAGGCTTAGTAAGAGCATATTTGTACATCAATGTCAAAGCTATCATTAAACACATAAAATTGAAGTGAGGATTCATAGTGCTATTAAGGAAGGAAAGGTTAAGGAAACAAAATGATGTGAATGAAGTATACATAATATTTTGCTCCGTTTCCAAATGGCTTGCTGAAATGAATAAAATGAATCTTAGCTTCGTTGTTATATTTAATATTTGTGAAAACTAATGATCTTGATGTAGCGATGCTAAAAAGGGAATTTGAAACATTTTAGGTCAAAAATTAAGGGTTTAAGTGGTGTCATCCGATGATATCCATAGATGCCACCCACTTGTATGGTAAGCACAAAAGCATGTTACATATTATGATGGATATTGACATAGATAATCATATACTTCTACTTATTTTTATCATTGTTCATTTAGGTAATAATGATAGTTGGGGTTAGTTCATGAACATAATTTGATGAAAATAGAACAAAAGTCGTGGAATATTGGCACCCAATTTTAACCTAAAAATTGGAATATGTGGCTAGAATCATTGAATGAGACAAATGGGGTAGCTTGTGATTAGCATAATAAGTTAAATCCCATAAAGTGGTCATCGGTGCATGACAACAAGAGGAATTTTGGAGTAAGGACTACAAACTTTTCTAGGTGGTTATGACTAGTGGTCTTAAACTTAGATTAAATGTTTTAAGGTTTGTTAGTGTAACTAATTCATGGATGGAGCATGGGTTTGGTGAATAGGAATTTATTTTATTGGTGGATATATATGTGAATGATAAGCACTCATAAATTAATCTTAATTAATCTCACAAAGAAAATAATTAAGGGGTTTCTATACTATCACTCACATAGATAAGATAATTTGAAGATAGATCTAGTTTACAATTCACATGGATAATTCAAACATAGAATAATGAAACTTTCACAAGGTTTCAACAAATAATACTCGATTCAATAACTCAATGCATCCATAATTATTAGTGTGAATTATAAGGGATTGATATAACCAAATCAAAACCTCCTCAAAATCATATAAACCAAATCTACTAATTTCTTAATTGAAACAAGCTTCGTAATGGCTAAGTAAACTAATCAATTAATGAATAATACAACACTATTACTAAGTACTATTGAATATACTATTCAAATGAATAGTACCTCATGAATAATGACTAAACAATATTCTACTAGACTTTATCTTATCTTAACAATCTACGGTAAGATAATTCACATCATAAGATAAATTATCTAAATGACTAAGAAAATAGTAATTAACTATTTAAATCTTCCATGATAAAACATGACCCTAAGGTGTAGTATTTTCTTGTAGGGCATATTATCCCTTCCCTGAGGTATATTATCCCTTCACTTGTATGACAATGTGTATCTCTTGTAGAGTTGTGTGTCCCTCTTATAGGATCACCTATCTTTCTCATATGGCACTCTATAAGATCTTCTGTAGGGTACCCTCAAGTTATAGGGTATGCTCTCGTATCATTCACCCATTGTTGAGGAAAATGTGTCCTCAAATTTGTATATTTTGAACGTATTATGTGTTGATTTTAAAGGAAATTGTCGAGATTCAACACATCTTTAAATATCTTCCAATGCTTCCTTACATATGTTTTTCCTGTGACCGTGTGTATTTGTCTTGAAAACTCCTTAGATCTTTCTCAACCACACCCATATTTGGATTTGCTTGAGAATGATTTGCTTGGCTTCAAATCACTTAGATACTTAATCACGTCAAAGATGATAGTTTTGAAAGTAGTTCATGTTGAAAGGCATTAACATTAATTTCTAGCTCACTTGAAATTCTATCTCCTTGTTTAACTTCATCCACTAATTATTTTGGAGTTATGTGAGCCTCTTGTTTAGATTGTGTCACAATAAATCGATAAAAAGCACTTATTTATTCAATAGTCTTTGTAATACCCCCATTTTACCAACTAAAAATTTTCATTTTTGAGGAAGTGTTAATTAACAAATTATCTGGTGTTACCAGCACACTTAGAATAAGTTAGGCTCCTCACCTTTATTACACTAAGTGCTAAGGCTAAAAAATAACTCAACTAGGGTAAATAAGTAAAAATAGAAATAATACATAATATAGTTATGAATAAATGTCGTAGTTTCAAAAAATAAATGTCATAGTACAATAGTATAACAAAAGTATAATACGTGACATAACAGTCAAAAGAAAAACCGGTCATAATAAAAAAAAAAGACCCAAAGGCACAACTTCGATTTGCCCTAATTCTTAGAACTAAAGGCCCATTCTAAAAATGAAAACTCTTCCCAAGGATTCCACTTGTCTTTCACATGCTTATAAGCTTCATGTCATTCCCTAGTCCTCACATAGTCGTTTGCAAAAGTAGTATCAGTACGAGTTTCTGGTATTGAGTAAATTACAATACCTCACATGAGGAAACATACTCACATTCTACACAACCACGCAAAAACTGAATAACATACATAAGCACAAGGTAAAAACCGTACAAACAATACTCATGGAGAAACATAAATCTTGGTCTAAGTCTCAAGTCAACAACAAAACATACCAATCCACTTCTCATCCTTTCAAAGTGTAAAATCATATTTGATGAGTTAAATACATTCCAATCATAGTGGTAGGACACTAAGGCAACTAATGTAAAAACAATCCAAAATAATATCACAGTAGGACACTAAGGCGAATACCAAATCAACAAATCTAACATACATTGAGGTAGGGCATAGAGGCAACTAATGAATCAATAATCCATTTATTTTATTATACAACAAAATTTTCCATTTTTACTTCCTTATTCGAGAGGGATAAAAATAAACCTAGGGACATAGCGGTACACTTGGTCATATTAGTGCTTGAAAGCAACACAATAACGTTATCTTGAATCCAGAGACACAGTGGTACGCCTGGTCATACAGGAATCCAAATGCAACACAATATCCTACCAACCTCAGTCACTTAGTCCTTTAGTATCGATACTCCTTATAGGGCCCGTAGGTCATCTATAGAATAGAGTAGGGCCTTAAATACTAGGACACAATGGCACATCAGTGAACTAAAAACTATGGCTAACACCTCACCCTTAGAGAGAAATCATTCCCAACCTCAGGTCTTTCACTTTAAATATTAATATCTTATGAGTGATTACATAAGTCACATATAGCACATAAACTTCCGTTTCCATACTTAACTCCAATTTTTCTTTTATTTCTAATTATTTAGATAAACCTTGAGGTTATAGGTCTATGTCAATCCAAGTAAAATCTAAGGTTAGCCTATCAAAAGGGAAAGGTCATCCTAGCATTCATTTATTTGTAAATGATACATTAGGTAAAAATTACCAAAATACCCTTTAGAACCATAGTTTCCACATTTTACTCATTTTTCATACCAATCATTATCATTATGAGAGATTTGTCATGGGTAAGTAAAAAGTAATATTTCACATTATTTTAGCATGTAGGTAATCTTTCTATTTCAACGATTAACTGTATTATTCACTTTTCATACATTTAGTGGGTTACGCCCACCAAAACCCAAATCATGCAACTAACACATATCACATCTTGCATGCAGCATATGCATACACATTCAAAGCATAAAACATCATTCACATAGGAATATTATCATCATAGTACATGTAGGATAATATCTCTAACCTTGTGAAATAGAATTTATTATAAGCTAACCCTAATTATGCACATATGTGTCCATATGAACTATCGTAACCCTACTTCCATACATGAACATTCATGAGGCATTTACCATGGGATTTGAATCATAACATGATAATAATGGAATCCCTAACAAAATCTTAGACATGTAGACTTAAAACATTTGACATATTACCATGCATAAAACTTAATTATTGATAATCATGCATATCATCCTTTCAAAATATTACCATTTTATCATGCATGGTAAAATAATTGAAAGGCATAAACCCTAGAATGATTTTGGGTCTAAAATTTTCTAGCATGTTCGCATATAATTTTTACCATCCTATGAGTGATTGGATTTACCTAACCTAAGCTTACACAAAAATACAAAATGCCGCTTTCTCCGAGATCCTTAAAGATTACCCAAGAAGTTAACACCCAATAACACATATTGGTATTTATTACATCACAACAACAACCTAAAATTAATTAAACCAACTTGAAAATGCTTAATTGGCCAAACAAGGAGCAACAACACAAGAATGAAACTCACGTACCAAAGGGAGGAGGTACCTGTGGAAGTTGTTGAAAGAGGGAGGGGATAAATGGTCAGTTTGTGAGATGCTAGGGGGTAGGAATGGCTAAAATGGCCGAAGACAAGGAAGGGGATATGGAGAAGCAGAGTGCATCAAGGTGGGTGGTTTTGACACAAATGGCTGCAGCTAAGGGGAAGGGATTCAGCGATTTTTTCCGAAAGGGGGGGTGGAGGTTTTGATAGTTTTGGGTAGCTTGGGTAGCAGTTTCAATGGATTAAGGTGTATGTTGGGGGTGGATACGACAGGAATTGCCAAATTTTGAGGGGGATGAATGGTAGCAATATTCCATAGTGGTGTGGTTGTTTTGGTGGAGAGCTGAAGGTAAAGGAAAAAGGAGAAGATACGTAAAGGGAGGATGTGGGGGTTTTGTGCATGGTTGATGGGGGAGCTATGACATAGATGATCGATGCATGTGGCTGGTGCCAAGGTAGGGAGGCCGGAGTGGGTTGGTGTTGTAACAAATAAAAATGGTGAAAGGAAAGGAGAATCAATAGGGAGAAAGGAAGAGTTTAGTGCACAAGGGTGCAAGGGAGAGGTAGGGTTTTGTAGAATAGTTGAGAGTATTTGGCTCAACATAGGAGGGTATAAGAAATGTATAAGTTGAGGTTGCGTGCAATAAAATGAGGAGTGAAAGTGGGGTATAAAAATAAGGGGAATAAGGGAGGTATGTGTAATAGCCCCATTTTTCACTACCGAAGAATTTTGTTTAAAATATGGCGGAAGCTAAAAACACACCTAGGATAAAAGTGGTGTCACTGCCATACCCGACACATAATAGGCATATGTCGCCTACCCCATATCAGATACAAGGATAAAACCAATCAAAACATTAAAATAATAAAGTGTGCAAATAAACATTACATAAATAACTTAAAAGAGTGTTTACATCAGAGAACCTTAATAGTTCCTGATCAAATCATTACAAAACAAATGTGGATATAGTATGGGGATAAAATAAAATGAGTTAGGGTATGACACCCAAATTAAAATCTCGGTCCGCCACAATCCCCACCAAAAGCCTCCTAGTGTCCTTTCTCTCAAGCCTCGACCCAATTGAGGTAGGCCCTCTATTGGCCATCTCCAAAGACCTGCATATGGCCCTCTACTCGTGGGAATGAGCAGGTGACTAAGCAAATAAGCACATTAGTACGCTACATACCGAATAAGTTAGGTTGCCCCATTAATGTAATCACAATTATATGAATTCTACCGTGCATGGATATAAAATACAACATGCGTTATGATAAAGCCATGTATATATATATGAAGGTAAGAGTACATTGAGACCTTCTATTATACATTCTCAACATAATAGAATATATCTTGCTTGGTTTTACATTACCATCATATAGATGCTCACACATGTATTAACAGACAAAATCTAAGAAACACCAGGTTTATTTCCAATTACTCAATCCATTAGGTTATACCATCTCCTTAGCCACATAAGAGTCAAGTCAATCATTCGATCAATATTCCATTCAATAACCAATTAATTATTTAATTTATTTACCAAGTGTATAACTAGCTTTTATCCCTTTTGGTCATTCATACTATTTCTCTCATCCTTATCTAATTATTAACCATTCACTTAGTTATCATTCATATGTTATTAATAAATTATTTATCATCTATATTTTATTATCATCAAGCGATGGACTGTGCACTACCCCATAGTCTCACATGCCATGGAAGCCTATCCAAATAAGGGATATAAAATCAAGGTTGAAGCCAATCTACAAGCGAGCATAAGTTCAGACCAAAGCTAATCACTAGAATGGACATAAATCCAGTCTAAAGCCAACCAATATAGACATAAGTCCAGGCCAAAGCCAACCACATAGGAAACCAGACCATTTAGTATTGATATCCCTTAGTATATCATCACTGTCTAGAGTAGGTAAGGCATAGGACATCTCAGGATCCCGCCGGAAGGTAAAGCTCGAAGGCACCAAAAATACCGGAAGGTAGACTAACCCCATATAGCTAATCAAGGATCTGGTAACCTAGACCCATGCTCACCTCAACTATCTTTTGCTTTACGTGATTAGTATTTTATTCATAAGGATGGGTGATCATATAAGGCACATACAAAGCAACTAAGGCAATTTTTGATATTAATCCATATCAATCCTTTTAATTCCATTTTCCCAACCATGTTGGTTTTTCATTTATTCTAAGCCAATATTATTCATATCTGCCATATGGTATAATTCAAGCCCATGCTGAGTTTCATTACTTTTTTCTCAATATCATCACTTATCATAAGTGGAATACCCATTTAACCATTACATTACCCATGGAGCATATCATAAGTTATAGCCCATTTTAATCCTTTCATTAGGCTAATGATCCATGATAATATATATATATATTATCCCATTAATAATCATGGTATAGTCCTAAACATAGCCTCAAAGCATAAACAAATCAAAAGGAAACAAATCATGCAAACTAGTCAAACCATTCGATCAATATGGCCTAACTAGTTGATTGGTTTGGGTCGACTAGTTGATCGACTTGTCTTAAACAGACCATGCTTTCCCTAAATAGGTTGATCGGTTTTGCTAAATCAATTGATGGATTTAAGCAGATAGTAAGACCAAGGTCTCTTAAAGCTTACCAATAGATGGGTTGGGTCAACCAATCGACTGTTCTAGGAACTAGTTGATTGGTTTGACCTAATCAGTCGATTAGTTTTCCCTCACAAAGCACCAAACCATTAAATTTCATGTAGACTCTAACATATAAATCATTCTTAATCACATTAAAACATTTATCAACATAGTCTAATGTATTTTCAACCGAATTAACTTGAATTTCACCACATGGAGTCATCATATCCTATTTTAACCAACTTTTGTTCTTTTTACTCAAATCATGCCATATAACCATCCAAACCACTTATAAAAACTATACTTATTCATGATAACATGTAGAAATCAACTTAAGGTAACACATAATATATAATAATACTTACCAAATATTTTAGAAGAAAGAAACAATTACTTGATGTAGGGATTTAAAAATCCCTTTAAAACTAGAAATCCTAATTGTGAGAGTCTTCGCTTTTAAGACCTTAAAACTAAAATCTTAAACTCACACATTACCCCAAAACTAATGTGGGTGGGAATATATAATTATAAAATATGTAAAACTAATGCTTTATTATGTTGGAATTAGGAAGATGAAGATTTTAAAGTGGTGAATTGAAGAGGAAGATATTCGAATATGGTAAAATAATGAAGATGATGATTCGATAGTGATGAATGAATGATGAAGATGATTAAAATATTATGAGATAATAAATATGATAATTTGAAAATGATGTGATAATGAAGATGATGATTCAAAAATTAGGATTTGATGATATAAGGTGTCGTGGGTTAGGGTTTAGGGTTTTGCTTCATGATTTAGGGTTAGGGTTTAGTTTTGTTTTTGGATGAATTTGGACGATGATTAAGGGTGGAATGGCATGGGTTATGAAGTTTAGAAAGATATTAATTAATCACTAATTCACATAAATGAAGATATTAAGTTTTGAAGATTAATCGTTCACATAGATTTGATTAAAATTGAGATGAACTCAGATAGAATTCAATAGCAATACTTGTAATTTGCATTCAAATTCAATTCAATCTATAATGTCCCTTATTTTTTGGGTTCTATGGCTTATATATCCAAGCTCACATATTACTAAGATATTTCCATCCACTAGCCCAAAGGTATATTCTTCAAAAGATACCTAGCTAAAGACATATAAAGGTATAATTCTTCAAAAGGTAGATTTATGCAACTTTATTCTCTAGCTAATCTCTAACTCAACTAGTTAATTAATTAAATTAACTAATATGCACGTACAAGATGCATTCTATTCCTCCTATGTATGTATTCATTCCCTCCATGCATTTCATGCACATGCACGTATACGCCTAGTAGCGTGTATGACACATTTCATCTATAACTAGCAATATAACCATCCATTTGTCTTCAATTTTGTGGGTGATCCTTTTTAAATGAAGAAAATTGGTTCGATAATGATGAATGTAAATTCTTAAGTGTTTGATCATATATCACTAACCTTATTAAATTATTGAACTTAAAAATAGAAAGAAAGAAGAACATACCAACTTGAGGCAAAAATAGGGAAAATCCCAACCGGACCACTCAACCTTTTTCCTAGAATCTAGCCCCTTCTTACTTAACAATTGAAATAAGAGAGAGTTAGAGACAAGATAAAAATAGTGTAATAAAATTAGTTGGCAAGGCTTGAAGTGTAGAAAAAAGAGGGTGAATATCAAACTTAGAGGATTTGGTGGCTGAAAGAAAAGGTGCATATAAGGGATGATTGGGGCTATTTATACTAAACCAATCAAAAGGAAATACATAGGGTTCAGGACTCAACTTGAAACACTACAATCTACCATTTGAATTTGAGTTACACGAATGGATTTTGTCTAGGATTTTCTAACCTATTCTCCAAAGCTCAAATGCTATCTTTGAAGAATATAGGTCAATTATGACAGAATTAGCATATGGGAGTGAAGGATAGCGTGGAAGGAATATTCCAGCTGCTTAGAGTCATGCTTGAGATCAAAACATTGATCTTAAAAATGTGTAGAGGAGAGAGGAGGAAGAAGACAATGCAGAGGTCATCTCTCCCCCTCAATTATCCCTACCGACCTCAAATCGATTCGAGGCAATATTTCAAGCTAAATGCATCATGAAAATAGTTAGGAATCTCTTAGGGACAAATTGACATGGGTTGGTAAGGTTTCATTTTAGTGTAAGGGATTTTTCAGAAAATCAAGCTTAAGAAAATATGACTAGCTCAACAAACCAGTCGATGGGTTTGGGCCTACTAGTCTACTATTCTACAACCAATCACTCAGTTTCCCCTAACCAATCAATTGATTTATTTGAGAAAATCCAATTTGGTGAAATGACAAACCAGTTGATCTGTTTGCCTAGAAAACTTAATAAACTCTATTTTTCAAACGATTGCATATCAAACTCGGCCTTAAACCAAATCATAACATTAAACCAAAATCAAAGTCTCAAAACTACTAACATTCTCATTTAACCACTTCACAAAAATGTGGGGTATTATAATATAGTATACAGGTTTGTAGATAATGTGCGAGGGTAAGGAGGGTAAGGTGATGGTCAAGGGAAATCTAGCATAGGTTAGGGATAAGTTAGAGTAAAAATCTAGGTAAATATTTAGGGTAAAATATCCGGTAGAATTTAATTACTATCTAGGTTTATTTAATAAAATGGATATCAGTTATGACCCAACCAAGTTTTAAAAAAAATATTAAAATGCACCCTCTAGTATATTTTAACCTAATTAAATTTTATAACTAATACTTCATAATAATATTACACATATTAACAAATATATTTATTATCAAATATCCTAAAATAATTAATATAACTACTACCATAATTATCTATTATAATTAGATTTTTCTAGGAATAGGGTATTATAGTCTCTTTAAACTCCTTCTTTTCAAGATCAAGTCATATACATTTTCCATGCAAAATTGAGTGGTTTTATCATCTTTGATTTCCTCCACAACTCCCTCAACTTCTCATCCCTTTAAGGAAACATTCTCAACATTATTTTTGCATTCTTGAGAAGTTTTCTTCTTTAATTCATCATATTCCATCCATCATTTTGAAAATTTGCATAATCTATTGAATTCCTTATTTAATATATTGATTAAGTTTATGTTTAATGTTAAACAAACCCCTACGGTTGTGGACATTCATTATAAACTATACATGTTGAATTAATTAGCCTTCTTCGATCATTGAAGGTCTTATAAGACCTTAAAATATGTTCTCTAATACCAATTTTGATGTGTATTATAAGAACACAATACCAAAACAAGTTAATTGATATCAATCACACAAGAACTGAATCAGGAAAGAAGAATTTGTTTTTGTGGATTTCGTGGATTAGGGTTAGTGTTTGTCGGTTTGGGGTTTTTGATTATAGGGTTACTGTTTGATGATTTGGTTAGGCTTTAATTAGGATTATTTATTATGATTAATGATGCTATTAATGTTAGGTGAAATCATGATTAATAAGGTACTGATGTTGGTGATGGTTGTTGATTAAAAAAGAGGGTAGGGTTAAGGTTTTGAAATTGAACATGATGAATTGAGAGTTGAAGATGAATATGCATGTGGGTTGGTTAAATAGATGATTATGTGGGGATATAATTATTTTGACTTAACATTAAGTATTTCTAATTAAATCATACAAAAATAAAAGAGAGAATCATGATTATAAATCACACATAAATCATAAACAAAGAAAAATTCGTATAGATATTCAATTAAAGATTCAAACTCAAGTTAGTTGTATTACATGATAAATGTGTTGATTTTAAGCCATATGTTTATGCTTGAATAAGCACCTCCACAAGAATGAATGTACCACACGAGATAGACTAAAAATCAAGAAGATAAATCACACCAAAAATCGTTCCTAGCACACTGTGCATAATAAGAAACAAGATAAAGGTTCTAACTTAACAAGATAAAATTTTACTAATCATCTACTAACTAATATCTAAAAACTTAACTAGATAAGGGAATTCCTCTTATCATGTGGTGTATCCTTCATTTTACGCTAATGTGGTGTCATTAAAAAATAGCATAATGACCATTAATTCCTCCTTTAGCCCATGCTTCAATAAGTATATCACCTTATTATACCCAAATATGCTAGTTTCACCTAATTCCTCAACGAAGGCTAAAAAAAGGGATCTAATCTTAAATAAGTCAACCCTTCATTTGTAGGAAATACCCCTACATTAATAATATATATATATATATCTTTTTATATTACATAATATTCAAAGAAAGTTATTATTTTATTATTTTATTATTTATTTTCTTTGAGTGCATGTATATATAGGGTAAGGGTTACATATAAAACTCTCTTAAAATATAAACATAAGAATCAATTTTAACCATTAGATTGGTATTCATTAAACAAGAAATATTTAGTCAATACCTAACTTAAATCATAATCTAAACCTATCTCAAAGCCTAAATTCACACCCAAACCCAACATCAAGCTCAAGCCCAAATCCAAATCCCAAACCCCAAACCCTATACAATATACCCATTATCTTGAATTCATAACTTGAAATCATAAACCCTAAATACAAATATATATATCCAAATGAATGTAATCATGCATTCAAGGGGAAATAGTTAAAAGTAATTACATATAAATATAAACTTAAGCTTAGATAAATTTCATGTTTGAAATGTTAAACTCTAAAACCTATAGGCTAACCTAAACTCTAAAGTATAGATCTAGATAAATTTAAGAATAAATAAACATAAAAGGATGAACTTAAGTTTGTTTTGATCTACATCCTTAAAATTAGATAAACTTAAAAATCCAAAATCTAAATAATATAAAGTGAAAATGTCATAATAAAAAATATTTTGGCAGATAAAGAATACCTAAGGCTATGTTGATAAGGTTTGAACAAGTCATAAATGTGAAATTATATACATATACCACTAAACCAAAATTACCTTTGAGTTATAATATAAATTATAGTTTTTTATGGCTAGCTTGAACTTGATTTTCCATTGAAACACAAGGCACAAAGAGATTAAGTTGATTTCTTCTTCTTTATAAATAGCTCTTTAGTTGCCTCCCATCCTCATGTTAGAAGCTAAGCCATAACTTGACCATTCTACTACCATCCATTTGTTGACAAATTAGCCCCCCCCAAGTTCATTGCCTTCATCATTATTCATATATATATAATTTCATCTCCTCTATCTCTACAAGAAGAATAGAGTATCCAGAGCAAAGAAGTTAAAGAAGATAAAGACAACGTCACTTGAAGGTCATAAAAAAACTCATTCATAACATATTTGAACAATTAATTACAAAATTACCCTTATTTTTATATAACAATTGTGAGTTACCTTTATTTTAATTCTTTATTGTCATCTTTAATCCACGTTGTCAATCAAAGCAATCTAATATTTGATAAATGTTCCTATGTTTTTATTTTAGGTAGTAGTTTATATATGATCCTAATACTAGGTTAGGGTCACTTAAAAACCCTTCTTAAAATATAAGCACATGAACTAATATTAACCATTAAATTAGTATTAATTAAATAGTTAAGATTTAGTCTATACTTAACTTAAATCCAAGCCTAGATCCAAAGCAAAACCCAAATTAAAGCTCGAGCCAAAATATCACATCCAAACTTAAACCCTTCCCTAACCACTAACCCTTAAACCCTCACCCCTAACCTCTATCCCTTAACGATAAACCCAAACCCTAAGCTTTAAAATGGCCATAATAATAAACCCTATAGCCTAACTTCTAGACATAAACCCTAAACCCTAAATGCTAACTATGATACCCTACCCTAAAATCCTTCAAAATATATGTAAACGATATTAATATAAAAGAAATTGGTTTTGGCTTTGAAAACGGCTTAAAAGTTGGGTTGAAATGTAAATTTTAGGCATACTAGTCAATTTTTTTTTCCTAAAATGATTGGCTGGTATGACCAAGAATTGACATTTTAATTTCTAGGATAACCAATCCACTGGTTACCCAAACCGATCAATGGACTATTTTATGATTTCATCTCCTTTTTTTAGCTTTAATTATCTTTATAATGATTATGAAAACTTCTAATTATAGTCTACTTATGATAATAAGCATGTTTTGGTGCTTAGGGATTAATTATACACTATTTAGCTCATTCTATGATTTAATTTGGTTAAAAAAAATTTCAAAAGCTCTTTCAAGTTACTTTATCACTTACTCTCTCTCTCCCCCCCTCAATTTTCTCTCTCCTATGGCAGCCATGACTTCATGCAGGCCTTCCTAAACCTTTCTCTAATGACTTATCTACCTCTACTACCACTTGATTGCACTCCACCTCCTTCATCCTTATCATTCATCTTCTCATACTTTGGTTATCCACACTCAACCAAAGTTAACTCATGAGCATATTGTGTATCAATTTTCATACTATGTATCCATGTAATTTAGTTTTAGATTATTTAATTCATACATTTTATAAAAAAGGATCATGATAGGATTATTATGGAAAGCATATGATTTTTGTTAGCGTTATTTATCCATATTTGGGCACTGTTTTACCCAGAATAGTTGAATGGTTGGTTGGACCCATTGGCTAGTTTGTGTGGATGGTCGATCATCTTATGGAAACATTTATTGGCTTGAGTGAATAATTTATCGGTTTGAAAACCCCATTGATTAGTTCTGTGAAGAGTCGATCGATCTTACAAACCTATTAATTGTTTTTTTTTGTGTGACTTGAATGGTTTTGACATTAGCCTAAACATATCAAGTAGTCTGACCAAACCCATTAACTTATTCTTATGAATAGTTCATTAGTTATACCAACTAATCAACTAGTTTCACTATATATTTATTTTTCTTATGGGTCTGGTACACCCAGACTAGTCAACTAGTTTTAAGGACCTATCGACTAGTTTTGCCTTATTTTCCATGTTTATTTATTACTTGTTGATGTTTCTTTGAGACTTCTATTATAAATTATTCATTAAATTGTGACAATAAATCATAACCTTAGCCTTTCATAATTGGAACTAAGGAAAAAAATAAAATGGTGAATATTGTGGCATGGCATGGCTTGGATGCCTTATTTGGTCGGGTTTGGTGTTACTCCTAAACACTCAATTTGGTGGCTTGTATGTCTTAATTTGTGTTTAGTGTTATCATTTAGAAATACCCAATTTTTTTATTAATGAGATTGAGTTATGATTTGTGGCTTCACCTAATGGTTATTAATAATGGAATTAAGATTTTAGTTTAGCCTTTTTCTTAGAAGTGAGGACCACCCTATATTTTTACCATTTCATTTAGTGCCTATTTCCTTCACTACCAGGTTGTAGATGTTATTGGGATATGCAAATATCTTTGAAATATGGAATAATGATATGGTAAGTCGACATGACACTAGTGTCTAGATAAGGTGGGTGAGGTATCCCTGTGTAAGCCCCTTAGCACTTTGTATGTCCATTGCTTAGGTGGGTGTAGTATCCCAAATTTGTGTATTCTTCATGGAAGATGCACTCAAGATGTGGTGAGTGAAGTATCCCAGTACAAACACCCTCAAAATATCCTAACTACTTGTGGTGGGTGTGGTTAAGGCTATTGACAAATCGAGATAAATCTCGAGCCCCCTCAATTCAGCTCATTAAGGGATCACCTCATTTGTTTAGCACAATGAATCAATTCCAAGACTTAATTTTAGGATTATTTATTAAACAAACCAAGCTTGAGCCAATGGAGGTTTGATTTGTTTGTTCACAAGCCAACTTGAATTTGGTTCAAGTTTGGTTCGACTCATTTATAAGCTCAACTTGTTGGTTAATAGACTGGTCTTATAAATAATTTATATAATAAATAAACTAAATAGTTAAATGAGCCTTTAAACAAGATAATTAATTAAATAAGTTGATTTGGTTTGTTTGACTTTCAAATGAGTTGAATAGTTAAACAAGCCAAGTCACAAATCAAATCATGATAAACGAGCTAGTTTGGTTCATTAATTTTTTTTAAAACAAATTAAACGAGTTGAGTCATGCTTGTTTGGATCATTTCAAGCTCAATAAAAATTCAAGACTAAAAAAATAAACAATCTAAGTTTGAGTCAGAGGGTATTCGACTCGTTAACAACCCTAGGTGTGGTATCCCAATCTATGTTAGCCCTCGTGGCAAATGCACTCAAGGTGGGTGGGTATGGTGTCCTAAGAGAAAAGTCCCCTCAATGTATTTTGATTATGAGCAGTGGATGTGGTATCCTATTATGTGTGTTATGCTACCATGACTTTTTTTTGTAGTGGAGAATTGGGTGTGGTTAAACCAAATATCTTAATAATTAGAAAGTATGTGGTCACTAAATGGAGGTTTAATAATATGGCTTCTTCTATATAAGTCTTTTGCATGATCTATAATATTATCTCTTCCATGATTTTTGTGTGAGCATGCCTTATAACCTAATAACCATGAGATCATAATTATTTTATATAATTTTGTTTTATACCATCCTGTTATGTGTCATCAATGTGTACCATGAGCCCTTATCATGTTTTAGATAGTTTATTTTACCAGTACTTCACTATACTAATACTAAATTAGTGTGTTTAGTGTGATGATCCAACTTTTATTCTGGTTAGAAGATGACAACTTATAGGATTATGATTCTTGGCTAGAGTATGTTGAGGATGATGACATGGGTCATTGCCTAGGGATCAAGATTTACATTTCTGTCTAGTTGAGAGTTAGGTTAATTAGCTTAGATTTTTCTTTTCCCATTGTGTTGGGATATTTATTTTCTTTTTGGTTATTTAAACTCTTATATTTGGTTCCTGTATTTGAATTTTGTAAATCTCTCTCTTATCTACAATATTCTCATCTTTGTTATTATACTATAATATTGTTAGCACATGTATTTCTTTGTTCGTTGTTCTATTTTGACTTACATCAGACATGGGTTAGGTGATGATCACACCTCTCTCATGGTTGATGTGGTAGTAATATCCCTCAATTTTATTTATAGTACGCTTCCACACTATCTTCAAAATAAAATTTCCTAGCCCAAAATTTGGGGGTGTTATACTAACCCCTAAACCCTAACCCTAACATATGATCCCCCAACCCTTAAACCTAAGCTATGACCCCCAACCCTAACCCCTATCCCTTAATCTTTAAACCTAAATCCTAAACACAAAGCTCTAAACTCTAAAAACAACCTTAAACCTTAAACCCTAAACCCTAAACCCTAACACAAAATCTTAAACCATAATCCCTAACCCCTAAACCTAAACCCTAAACCATAACACAAAACCCTACATTCAAAACCCCAAACCCTCTGCCCTACACCGTATAACCATAACCCTAAACCATCAACATTAGGAATTTGATGACATTAGTTGAATCTCATTCTTTTATTATCTTGGATGTTGATTCTTCTTCTATTTTCACAATAGATGTTCTTCTTCTTGAGGGGAGAGAAGCCATTTTCTTGTTTCCTCTTCTTACTCTCTCAAAATAATTAAATATTGCCTCATCATGACATTGGATACCCTTATCAATCACGAAAAATATTGGGTCTCTCTAAGTTGGATCATAAAAAATTTGAAGGATTTAGGTTCTTATGGTATTGATCATGCCCTTGTACTCAAGATGTATATCATATTTCAAGGAATCAAGTTTTGGAGTATCATTCTCACATGCCTCTAGGCTCTTGAAGAACCGTCCATTGGCATACTTGAACGTTATCTTAATTACTTCAAGATTGCTTATGCAAAATCATTAGTATCAATCATTAAAATGGATAATGAAATAAAAAATATTTGAACACAAAGTTACATTTCAATAGTAATAATATAAAATGGGGGAAAATGAGTAGTTAGAATTAAAGATATATAGTTAAGAATCTGAAAATTATGTTCAAGTTATAATAAAAAAAACTAAAAAAAGGATAATAAAAAAAATTAAAAAGTATTTAAATTTTCTATAATAATATTTCATTGAGGAATAACAAAGGAATGCAAAAAGATGCATTGGAATCTTTAAACGAGGCTAGAAGCCCCAATTTTAATCATAGACAACAATTAAGCAGTAAATCAATAGAAACATATAGAACTCAGAGACAATAATCAAAAGAAGAAGATGTATCATATCCTTAGGTATTTAAAGAATCATACTACTTTAATGAACATTCTACCTTTCAAAGCTTCTTCTCCTTTTTGAGTGTATTCATCAGTGATCTTCTCAAACTTTAATCTATCACTAGTTAGTAGTTCATATTCTTTCATTATATAAGAATCTCTAATCTATGTTTATATACATATCCTTGTACTTATTCTCACCCATCCGACTTGTTAATGATGATATATCACCAACAAACCCATATGTGAACATTTTGTCTTTCCAATGGGTCAAAGACCAAAGCCCAAGCTCTCAATTGATTACTCTTTATTTTTAGTAATTGGTTCCTCAAAATTGTAATACTACTACTACAACAACAACAACAACTACTACTACTACAACAACAATAATAAGAAGAAGAATTTTCTTTTCTTTAAACACCAAAGCCAATAACATTCTATATGATAATTTAAATAGTGAAATGTATGCATATATGTTTAAATAGTGCTAGTACAATATTCAATGACATGCCCAATCAAGAGTTTTGAAAAAACATTGATCATTGAATCGATTTCATTACTAGTTGAATAGTTAGTTTAAACTTATCAAACTTGTAATTCATATTGATTTAATGTTTATATATATATATATAAGATCAAGTAAAAAATACCTCCTAAAATACATACTTAAAAATCCATCTCCACACTAATCAAATAAATGAAAGGTCCATATTAGATCTTAAAACATGTAGGAGTAAAAGGATGTGATGGCATAGTTGTAATAATAAGGAATTTTATAAATGATAGTAGACGTCACACAAGGAATATAGGTGCCTAGTTTTGCTTCATTTAATATTGATGTTGTTTATATCAAACATGAGAACACTATATACACTTAGCGGGCATTGGTACAATAGTCACATGGTGTTTACTTGAAATACTGAGGCAAGTTCAAGTTCCTCAAACATCATTTAGTGGTTCTATTTTCTCATAATGTTTTCCTCTCTTTTCTTCTTATTTTTATTTGGTATTTTAATATTTAATTATTAAATTTTAGGTTTTTAAATCTACTTTATTTTAGGTTTTTTAGAATTACGTATGGTTTAGGGTTTAGGATTTACTTCATTTAGTTTAGATTTTTTATATTTATTTCATTTTAGGCTTTTTAGAATCATTTTTTATAGGTTTAGTACGTATGCAATTATTATTTTTTTAAAATTTGTCTAGGGCTTGGTTCCAAGGTATGGGGTATAAGGTTTGCGGTTTGTTGTTTATTTAATTTATTTTAGACTTTTTTTATAAATTTTTATTTTTTTTAGTTTTTTAGGTTTGCTTAGGGTTTATGGTTCCTACCATTTATTTTACGTTTTAAATATTTTTTAGGATTTAGGATTTTGAGTTTAAGGTTTGTGATTTATTCATTTTTTTTAGGTTTTGTATGCTATATTTATGTATTTTTTAATTTAAATTTTACAGTTTAGAGTTTATGGTTTATTCCATTTATTTTATATTTTTTTATTTTAAGTTTTTTAGATTTATCTAAGGTTTAAGGCTTATTCCAATTATTTATAATTTTTATATTTTTTATTTATTTTAGGTTTAGGGTTTTAACGTTTATTCCATATGTTTTACGTTTTTAAAATTTTTCTAAAGATTAGGGTTTAGTGTTATGGGTTTAGGATTTAAAGTTAGAGTTTAGGGTTTAGGATTAGGGGTTATATTTTAGATTTTAGGGTTTGGGTTTAGGGTTTATGTCTAGAGTCTAAGAGTTATGGTTTAGGTTGTAGAGTTTGGTGTTAAGGTTAGTATTGATGATTTATGGTTAGGGTTTAGGGTAGATGGTTTAAGGTTGAGGTTTAGGGTTTATAATTTAGGCTTTTAGGTTTATAGTTTGGGGTTAAGGGTTAAGTTCTCAAGGTTTAATGTAATACCCCCATTTTTCACACCTACAAAATCTTTGTTTTAGAGAATGATGTGGATACTAAAATAGAAAATAGGGAGTGTTACTACCACAATTTATATAAGATAAATGTCTAACATCTATCTCCTGTTTTATGTAAGGCTAAACCCTATCCAAACACGAAGTAAATCTCATTTATACTAGGAGAATAAACTCCCACTACACCGGAAAGGATTGTTAATAACAAATTTTTAATAGATTTAATAGTAGTTTCTAATCGTTATTGAATCGCGAGTTATTAAATCTTTAATAATGGTTACAAAATTGTCATAAAAAATCAAAATTTGCATAAAATATGGAGAATTGAGTATGTTTTAATAACTTTTATCAGATAAAAATGTTATTAAAAAATAATGTTTTATTAAAGATTATCAAACTGTCATAAAAAAAAGTAAAGCCAAAATTTGGCAAACTACGCATGTTTTAATAACTATTATAAGATAAAGCAATTATTAAAATGCGATGTTTTATCAACAGTTATACATTATAACCATTATTAAAATGTGTGGTTTTGTCAACAATTATTTGATAAATCCATTATTTTAAATAAGGTTTTAGCAAAAATTATTCATTATAATAATTATTGAATCTTGTTGCAATAACGGCTTTCACTAAAACCGTTATTAAAACTATACTTTATATATATATAACCATTATTAAAATGTGGAGTTTTGTCAACAATTATTTGATATATCCATTATTTTAAAGAAGGTTTTAGTAACAATTATTTATTATAATAATTGTTGAATCTTGTTTCAATAACGGTTTTCACTAAAACCGTTATTAAAACTATACTTTATATATATATATATAATTTAGTTTGTTCTAGCCCTCATACACAAATTTTTGCTCAAATATATACCAAACCTGCAATTTATAAAACACTACCAATAACTCTGGAATTTCACAAGCATACCACCAAGTTTGGTAGCTCTACACACTTTAAAACTCAAAGTTTATGGATCTACAATTCCCAAGCTCTAATATACAAAGTCTTGCATATTATTTATATGCAGGTACAACTCAGTCTTTTTATATATTTGTATAGAAGAACATAATATTTAATAGAGACAAACCTAAAATGCACACATAGATATCTAATATTGAGTATGTGAGTGCATAAACTTGGCCCATGCCTCTCTAACATCAATTTCCTCATCATAATATTTCTAGTCTCATGCGTACTTATCCTTGAAAAACTACAAATTGATACAATTCAACCATTTGGTTATATATTTTAATAATAAATAAGTCATAGATTAACTATATAATGAAAAAATATGTAAAAAGAAACATACATGGATTGGATTTATATTCACATATTTTTTCTTGAGTATGTGATCTATTGATCTACAAACATAGTATCCACAATTATTACCATTTTGCTATTGTAGACACTTTAAAATGAATTTAGTGAGTTTGTTGTTATATTAGATATTAATTGGAATTGAAATAAAATACAAAATGTCAATCTTCCTACTTACCATTACAGACTCATACTCAAGATTCTTTGGGGCTAGAAGACCATTTCCATTAGTTAACTAATACCTTAAATTCCTCTGAATGACGATATGCAATGAATTAGTTCTAACTTTCTTGATCAATAAACCCATAATGCTTGGGGGCTTCATGCGTAAAGCACCATCCATTTTTTTTGCATTTTTTATTCACTAAATATGCCCTAAATGTTCTTATATGTTCACCATAGTGCATAAAAAGCCACTTCTTCCTCTCCTTTGGGATGATGAAGACTCTAAAGTAATACATAAATTATGTATGTCAATTTCATCTTATTGAAATTAATAACATTTAATAGATTAATATATGATAAACAAAACATATCATTTACCGTCACTTCTTGCCAAATATATTCCTTGTGACCTTTTGAAACCCGCTTCCAATTGTTGTAGGATATTAGAACATGATTACGCATGACCAGTGAAATGTATATCAAGAACATGTTAGCATATTCGCCAATAGGAATATTACATGTGTTCCAACTCAATAGCACTTGTTCTCATCTGTTCCTCAGGTGTATTATGATTTGCATCATAGTAGGTCCTCTCTTCCCTTCTTTATTACTAGAGTCCCTATCAACAACGTGCTTCACCATATCTCTGTAGAATTTGAATACATAAATTAGGATAATGTATGTTGTAAATAAAGATATACAAAATAAAATATCAAGCAAACATTTTATATGTAGTAATAATATGAAAAAATCAATAATCATATGTAGTAATGATATGGAAAACATATGTTAGAATATTATTATCCTCATTACCTTCTTTTTTCCTTACCTCATTTTTTATTGGATTCATGATCTGATACATATATTACTTCACAATGATCATCTCTTACATAGATTTTCTCCTCAGCAATGTCATTGTTATCATCTATCAATGATTGAGTTGCTTGCATGGCTTCTACACACTCTTTATCCCAATTGGAATCATTTTCATCGTCACAATCATTTATAGTTCTTTTTTTGTGTGCCCAAAATCACATACCATCTTATATTGGTACGATAGATGATGAAGAAAACTTGTGTGGCTTGAGATGCTAAGATGAATGGGTCTTGTTTATACCCTACCCTATTGAGATCTACTAATATGAATCCATCTTTATATCTAGCCCCTTGACTATTATCAACCCATCTACACCAGAAAACATGCAATTTGAACATAGTGTAATCTAGCTTCCAAATCCATTCAATGACACCATAATAATTCATATTTGCATATGTTGAATTATTTTCCTTCACACTAGCAATACACATTGCCTCAGCTGCTAAAGTCACTCCACTATCTTGCATTGTACTCATCCCATTTTGTTGTTTGTGTAAAAAGTATATCTGTTGATAGCATAGTTGGCATATGAGAAGACTTGAGTAATTTAGGAAAACCAATGCACAGTTGCAGAAATAGATTTTGAGGAATTTCTAATCTGTGAAATGATGCAATCTCTTAGTTAATGTATGAAGGAAATATTATGTTTATCAATTACCCACTTCTTAGTCTTTGATGGATTTTCAATCCTCAAAGATTGCATATTTTCTTCAAAATATGGCTAAACATCAACACTATTATGTAATACATAGAGATGTGCTTTATGGAGCATGTTAGAATTTACTTGTTGAAATGGTTTGCCATGAATACCTTATCCTTCACCTTTTTGTGCATACTGAGACTTAGGAATACCATTAACTTCAGTATTGGACAAGTACTTTGTGTAAAATTTAATTGTCTCTTCTACTAAGTAAGTCTCAACAATGCATCCTTTTAGCCAATATCGATTCTTCATGTAACCTTTTATCAAATTCATAAACCATTCAAAGGGGCGCATCTATTTCGAGCACAATTCGGCAAAATTACACGTATGGCTATTCGCATAAAATGTTGCATAAAAATATGATCCTAAGTTATATATATAAATAAGTGAATACAAACATACCAATACATAAATTGTTATTACTTATAAAGAGTTCATATGTATACACATATCAAATATTTATATGAGGGTTGTAAATTGGATACTAAACTCATACTAGGTGTTTAAAACAATACTCACAGACTAAAAAAAAATAAGGCAATAATAATAATATATACATTAAAAGGTTGCTACAACTCAAACAACTAACTAATAACACCCCTTAACCATCCTATTTAATTTGTCGATAGCCTAGACTACACCGACTAGAATCCATCACTCTTAGTGTCCACTCGTCTTGATATGTCATTTGCTCATCAATGAAGAGTTCACTTACAAATCCTCTCGGGTAACCAAATGAATACTCTGAGGTAAGCTATAACGAAATCTCCACTCATCATCTATGACCATCAACTCTCTAACAGTCCAATTATAATCCCTCACAAAAATGTTACCCTCAGCAAACTATAGGTGTGGTGTATTAGTAAGATCGACAAATATATCAAAATAAATAGCTAATGCCTCTAAACATGGATCCACCTAAGGCAATGTCAACAGCAAATGATATAACTTGAAATGGAATGGATTATAGTATGACTTTCTCAAGAACAAATGATGAATCTCCTCATATAACTATGTGACATAACTCTTAGAAATCTGAATCAGGTGTCATGCATAAATATGCCGAAGGAATGTACATAATAGGAAAATGCGCTATCTCACTAGTCCACTACCTATAAAAGAGAAAAACAACTAAATCATGTTACTAATATTTTTATCTAACTTTTTAAATTATAAAATATGGGTCTCTAACGCTAGCAAAACTATTATTTTTCATTAACATCAAACCCATCAATATTGTCATGCATGCATAATCATATAGAGAGGAACCAAAACCCATAACAACACAGCAACAAAACAAATAATAATACACCTAATACCCATTAAATAGTTAAAATGCATGCATATATATATATGTATATATATATATATATATATATATATATAATGATAGAAAAAGGAAAAAAATATACTAAGCAAGGCTCTCGGCGGATGTAGGGTCCGACACCTGTTGTGATTGTAGGAGTTACAAATGAAGGGGAAGGGTTGTGGAAGAGAGACAGAAGGCTAGGCATGCTACAGGGTAGACAAATGTTTGAAGGGGTGTGGGAGGGCACATGGGACGTGTGAATCACAATAATAAGTAGAAAAAGGACCATAATGAGGATAGGATGGAACATGGTCATCGACGAGCAAGAGGAATGCATGATGGATGTAAATGAGGGAGTAAGAACCGAGAGCAAGCAATAAGGAAAGATGAAGATAAGAAAAGAGAGTGACAGAGAGCAAAGTCAAATTTCAAGTTTCTGTAGTAGACGTAAATGAGCGAGAGAGGAAGGAGGGGTGCTTAATGCACTAGTTTTGATTACGGTTATGGCTATAACCATTATTAAAACATGTTTTTAATAACGATTCTAGTAATAACTGTTATAACAACTAAGGAATAAATGCTTTACTTTTAATAA
This sequence comes from Tamarix austromongolica, assembly GCA_039764185.1. Taxonomy (NCBI): domain Eukaryota; kingdom Viridiplantae; phylum Streptophyta; class Magnoliopsida; order Caryophyllales; family Tamaricaceae; genus Tamarix; species Tamarix austromongolica. The sequence continues at coordinate 77,062,084 of CM077818.1, read as the reverse complement.
CGGTTGATATCCAGAACCGTTATTAAAACAAGCACCGCATTCCTACCTCAATTTTTTTTATAATCAGTTATGGTCAAATCGTCATTTATGTGGCATCATTAATGTTCTGTTACATAGTAGTGTCCTACAAGGAGATATCTAATGGTAGATGGATAGTGAATGATTTCACTAAACAAAATCATTATTGATAAAATTAATGGAAAGCTTATGAAATAACCCTAAATTTTAGAAACTTAGCAAAGTAATGGGAAATAAACATTTGGTTACAATACTATTAAAATTTCAATACAACACTTACAAAAATCCAATATAGCTACAGACAAATAAATAGAAATCATTAAAGGTTTACTCCCCACCATTAGTGGATTGTTGCATGACTCATTCAACCAAAATAGTATCAATACAGGTTTGGTACCTAATAAATAAAAACTAACTAACTCATGGAGGGCACATGATGCACCTAAAGTAATGGTAATCTTTAAATTATGATACTCATGCATACATGCAATACATACCATTCTACTCATACAATAATGCATACGATATCAACAATAGATGGCATAATAATCATTATTCACCTATAAGTTATCTGGTGTGAATACCTCCTCAAATGATTAGAAGATTTGAAGATGGAGATAAGACGATGTCGAATGAATGAAGGTGGGAAGAAGATGTGAATCTTCGTGCAAGATTCAAGGAAGATTTAAAGATTGATTTGAATCTTCAATCAATATACCAGGAAGAACTCAAGAAGTTTAACTTTGAATGTTTCTCCAAGAAGACATTCAAAGTATCCTATCTAAGATTACTCCAAGTAGTATTAGGTAGAAAATTCACTCACAAAAGATAGAATATAGGCAAGTGAATTATTTGCTTAGATTTTAATTGATAGTCAACTAATATGTTATAATGTGTCGATCATGTGGTCATATAGGTATCCACACTTTGCTAAGAAGTACACTAAGGTATCCAAAGTAATATAAACATGGCTAACTAGTACATTAACTAGGAGAATAACATAGTAATAACCTATATAATACACAAATCGAGCTAAAAATTATTACAAACAAATGTAGATAATTATTACATGGAAATAACTAACAAGATTTCTAATTTACATAAAAAATGATAACTAGGTCTCCTTGACTTTGTAGCTTGAATTCCATGCATAATAACTTCCTTTTACTTGTAATAACTTGTAACAAATGAAATCTTAGGTATGTTGACATCTTGAAGTGTATAAATCTTCTCCTTACAAATATGTTACACATTTTCAAGAATTAATCAAAGTACACTTGTTAAGTTTAGGCACATTATTAATATTATTATCAAAGAAAAATATTGTAATAGGATCCATAACCAAGTATGCTAAATCTTCATTGTCTTGAGAATCCATAGATGCTCTTGCATTAGTATCACAAAAAGTCACACATAAAATAAAATAATTAAGGCATGATCATATGGAATATCATAGTTATAAATATCAATGGGGCACATGGGTACATATGATAATATAGGAGGACATGTGAGATGTGTGATAATATATGATAAAACATACAACCATGGACTTATGCTTATAAACACACCACTGGATATAGCGACACACGAAGGTACAAGTATATAACAAAAATGATAACTCCTACTAAGTAACATAACCATCTTAAAAATATAGCATTCTGTAAATAAGACCCACATGTGATTAAAACCATAGATCATGCAATAATAATAATAATAATAATAATAATAATAATAATAATAATAATAATAATAATAATAATAATAATAATAATAATAATAATAAAAGAACATGCATCATATGGTAGCACAATCATAAAGATGATAACTTAGTGACATGTGTAGGATAATGAGATATAAAGTCTATGAATAAACGATAATCATTGATTATTATATTCTATTATCATGATCACAACCATTTGATTATGTTAACCTAAGGAAGAAAACTCAAAGAGAATGTAACAACTAGTCTAGAAGGCAAACAATATTGGCCCTAACTAGCCCACCTAAAAACGTAACTAGACCACCAATAAATATAACACCTAATTACATAAGTATGCATGCCTTCTATAAGACCAAAACATATTGAGACACCTACATATGAGAAGAGAGAATCTTCGGAGCTTGTTAGGCACCCAGGATCACAAAAGAAAAAAAAATTGGAATGGTGCCAAGTGAATACCAAACCTAAATCAGATAGCTAGTTCAAATAATTGAAGTCAAAACTCAAAATTTTTCACTTTAAATGATTAAAGTTTTGTTTAAGGAATTAAAAAAAATTATCCACGCTCATATAATAACACTTCAATCACTCTCATCAATATAATAAAAGTTCATTATTACATCCCAACATTATCCACACACTTGATCTATAAGGGATTAAGGCCCAAACCATGTGGCATTAAAGCCAAATATTCTAAGTGGCATTAAAGATGATCAATTCCAAGCAGTATTAACAATGAACAATTCCAAGTGGCATTAAATCCAAAAAATTCCAAGTGGCATTAAAGCCTACCAAATTCATGGCATTAAAGCCCAACATAAGGCATCGTACCATTTCAATCCATATTTAACTTATTATACAATTTTCCCAAACTAACTATATTTATAACACATTAAAATGTGCTCTAAAATCACTAAAAAATTTATAAATTAGTTGACCATGTTAACCACATAATCATTCTTAAAAAAGAAACTAATCAAGATTCAAAGTGTGCAACCTATGCAACCATTTCCTTTAGAATGGTCCAGATGACCTAACGTGTAAATTCTTACCCCAAAGCATACTAACATACATTTATATTGTAAATTATAAGCTTATAGATACATAAAATTACCACATAAGACACGGTATACATTTGAGATATATAAATCACATAAAACATACTTATCATCTTCAACTTCAAGCTGACATACATTTCAGCAATTTCATGATTTCACTATAAGTAAAGGTAAGTAGAGGCTTACCTAGGTCTAAATATAGCTAAGAGAAATAATAAAGATAAGGTGACCACTAGCTTGAGGATCTAAGATAAAAGTGTTCCTAGATCACCGATGAAAATGGTAGGACTAGGTTAGAAAACTACCTTATTGACCAATAATTTAAGTAGTAAAATTTAATCAAAAAAGAAAATCACAAGTGAATTTCTTGAAAAACATATCAAAAACATAAGACTCAATAGCATAACTCCATTAAGATTTAAAATTGAGTCTTGACCTAATTGATTTCATCAAAGATCAATTATGGCCTTTTCAAATTGATTTGGGAAAACCAAGAGAGGACTAAATATGATAAGTTCATTTTATCAAAAATAACTTACTAATTATCTTTTGCAACCAAAATGACAACCAATCAATTTCAAAGAATTGATCCAACCTAATAATATAAAACAAAATTAGAATGATTTTAAATCAAAGCTAGAAATCAGCTAGGTAAAAGAAGCATAAACAAATCAATTTCATAAAATTATCTCTAAAAATTAGAGTTTCTAAGCTTGAAATACAAATCAACCAATTTGCTTCAATTATCTCAATTTTATAGTTTACAAATACAATTAAGAGAATTCTATCTATTCTTGCTCAATTATTCAAATTGATGACCCAAATATGAAATTAATCATATTATAAAACATATTATACATTTAATTTGGTTCAAACCCATAAAGACATGCCCCAAATAAATAAGATTAGAATTATGACCTAAAAATTTCAATTTGGTCAATTCTCATAGTTTTTCATTAAATTAATGGGTCAAAAATATAATTAATCATATTCTAAAATGTTTCATAAAGCCAATTGGTAGAAATAACTCAAAGATTAGATCATATTCAAAGGCAAAATTCTCTACTTATGGTTTAAGCCCAAACATCCTAACTCAATTAGTTCCATCAATTTTATCAAATCAAAGATACCGACATGAAATCAGGCACATTTCCAAACACATTTTATACTTAATTTATCAAAACTAGATTAATTGGATAAATTTGAGAAATTTGATAATAACTAGGTTAAAAATCAAAATTTCACCAATTAGCAATCAACAATATAATTAACCACTCAAAATCAATCACACAACTCATATATGCATAGTTTAACTATCAATTTAACTTAATTAAGCCTAATTTATTCAAAAACAACCAAAATAAAAGATAAGGTTTTGGTAAAAAATATACCAAACAAATTATGTAAAATCATAGTAGGTGAGGACTAGTGGATCTTTGTCGGAGGTCAAGGGCCACTCACTGATGGTCGAGGAGCATTGGATATGGCCATAGATGGAGGTGCAATCTACTGATGCTACCTATCGCAACTGCTAATTGTTGTCCTCATTATTGGTGTTGCTCACCTTGGCTATTAGATATTCTCGGATGGCGGCCTACTAGTGGTGGCATTATGGTGTGGCAGAGGAGCTTGCATAAAGCATGGAGGCACTAGATCCAGGTTGAGTTAAAGCTTCCCTACTCGCGTTGGTTGTTGTTGTCGCCCGTCACTAGCATTCACTGGCATTGTGGCGGCAACGGTTGGTTGCTGATGGAATGGTGGTGGGTGCGTTATGGTGCGATGTTATGGTTGGAAGAAGGGGACTAGGTAGAGAGCATGAGGTTGGAGTTATGGGTTTGGATGAACAAGAGAGAAGGGAATAAGGAGAAATAATAAGAAAGAAAATGGAAGGGGTTAATTGTCTTTTTTATTACACTAGTACACATACACAAAAGTTTATATAAAATATCTAAAAATATTTATGGATGGTTTTATCTAATATTCATTTAAAAAAAATCATTTTGTTAAGTCTTGTAGTTCTAAGATCAATATAAAGGCTATTTAAAGGATTTCGAATATACTTTCAAAAGAAAATACCAGTGATCATGAGAATTCATATTATTTACAAAAAAAATGCATAATACAACCCCAAAAATAATATTTTAAGCTATTTGGAAAAAAATATTTAAATTGAATTCTAAGAAACTAGGATTAATTTAAATGATTTTCAAAAAAAGGCTCTCTATAAACCAAAAGGAAAAAATGGAAGAAAATTAATTTTGTAAACATAGTTATAAATATGTTACAAAAATCTTTAATTTAAATTTTTTCAAAGACCTTATCGACTTTGTAAAAAAAAAATTGAACAAAATAAATATTTACTACGGATAATAATCATTAAAATGATTTTATTACTTTAAAGGGGTTTTATAATTTTAACAATTAGTTAATGAAATATAACTTCAAAATAAAATTATAATCACACAAAGAAGTTATAATAAAAACTGAATTTAAAATATTAAAAAGAACCATGATGGAGCATAAATATATTATTAAACAAAAATTGTAATCATATGAATATAATAAAAATTATAACAATGAATGAATTTATCTAGGATAATCTGCAATAATAATGATTAGCTAAATTCTAATATAAATTCAAAACCATTAATAAAACCACAAAAGGAATGACAAATACAATTAATTAAATGCTTTTATCAAATTTAGCTAATAAAATCTTAAGCTTAAGATAATTGGCTTTTAAAATACTAGGTATTATATTTATGATTTAAGGTTTGCAATTTGTCATTTATGGTTTAGGGTTATGGTATAGGGTTTAGGGTCAAGATTAACGGTTTAAGGTTTAGAATTTAGGATTTAGGTGTAGGGTTAAGGGTTAGTGTTTAGGGTTTAAAGTTTAAAGTTTCAGGTTTATCATTTATGATTTATGGATTATGGTTAGAGGATAGGGTTTATGGTTCTTGACTTAGGATTTTATGTTAAGGGTTTATGGTTAATGATTAAGTGTAATACCCAAATTGAGCAGAGTATTATAAGGATAAATCCGACTACTTATATCAACATGGTATACCATTCTTTTGGTGATTCTATTCTAAGAACTCTACAGTTAAGTGTGTTGGTTGTGAGTTAATTTTAGGATGGGTGACCTTCCTGTCAAGTTTTGGAATTTTTTTGAAAATTTCTAAGGAAGTGCATGAGTGAAGACAAAGCGCACTAAAAGGACACATGTTGATCTGTGGGGTCATCTGATCAATCCAAAAGCTCTCTAAGGTATCCCCCGCATTATCGTATCGACTCGGGGTGTTACATTAAGGGTTAGGGTTTATTGGTTAATTTTTAAAAGTTAAGGGCTTACGGTTTACAATTAGCATTTATGTTAGGGTTTGGGGTTTGGATTTGGTTCGGGCTTGAGCTTGATGTTGTTATTAAGTTTGGATTTAGTCTTGGATATAAGTTTGGATTATGATGTAGGTTAGGCATTGACTAAATCTTTCCTATTGAACAAATATCAATTCAATTATCGAGATTGGTTTTTATTTTTGTATTTTAAGAGAGGTTTGTATGTGACCTAGATAAACTCTCTCCCCCCTCTCCCTCTCCCCCTCCCCCTCCCCCACCCTCTCTGCATGCGCGTGCAAGAAGGTCTCATCTCTTTTAAAATAATCCTATGTGTATTTTTCATATTTTTCTTATGCTATATATTATTCAACATGAATGGAATAGCTGATAACTATTATTATGCCCTCCATTGATTGTTGGCTTTACAACACAAATTATTGAAATATAAATACAAAAAATGGTGTAATGACTATGCATACAAAAAAAAGAGACTAATAACACCACAAAAGAAGATAAAAAAGGGTAACTAGAAATCAATAAACAAAAAAATCACAAAATATAATATATGTGTTTTTACACTACATACAAAGTTTAAACTCTTTCACAAGTATTTTTTCCCTTAACAATCGTCTTTGTTGAGGTATTAATATCTCACTTATGTGTCATTCACATTGGTTGGTGCTTGATAAGTCATATGTATACAATAACAGAGGTTGATTTTTAGATTTATAGAAGAAATATAATTAAAATAAGAGAGAAAATAGATTTTAAGGTAAATAAAAAAATTATAGTCGATATATAGAATCTGATTCTGTCTAGGATCTTAAGATTCCACTAATATTACATAAATTCATAAGATTCTACCACAATTCTATTAATTTAATATTTTACATAGGATTTGGGATCGTTTAATACCTTTGGGATTGTAAAATTATAAGATTTCAATCAAAAGGTTAATAACTATAGTTGAGGGAATTTATGACAGAAGTTCATAGAAATATCCCTAATGGTGATGCGTGTGGGAGTATGGAATTCTCAATTATGTGATATTAATTCTCGGTTATGTTGAGATTCATAAGAAGAAGCTTCGTAAATGACGGATGGATGATAAAGGTATTCGAATAAGGTAAACTAATGATGATGATGAATTGAATACGATGATTATGATTCAGTGGTGATGGGTGAATGATGATGATGGTTCGAATGTGATGAGATGATTATGATATTGATTCGACAATGATGTGTTGGTGATGATGATGATTTGAAGTTTAGGGTTTAATGCAAGATGATTTTGTGGGTTAGGGTTAGGGTTAGCTTTAAAATTGGGGTTAGGGTTAGGTTTTGGCTTGAATTTTAGGGTTAGGGTTTTGAATGGTAGAACTGGTTTATAGTTTCAATTTAGGCTTTGATTTGGGTAGTGTTTGGATGATGGTGATGGCTCGGAAAACGTGGATTATGGAGAGTATAAAAGATAGAACTTAATATCTAATTCATATAGACAAGGAGATTGAGGGTTTCAAAATTAATTGTTAATCATTCACACAGATTCTAATAAGCTTGAGTTGAACTCATACAAAATTCAAATTGCATTCAACTTCAATACTTGATCATCAACTACTTCTAATCATGGCTTCAATGGCTTTATATAGCCAATCTACCACTTAGTTGAAAAGCATAATTCAAAGGATACCAAGCTAAGAGATATTATGCTACTTTATGCTCTACCTAATATCTAACCCTACTACTTAATTAATTAATTAATTAGCTAAATCAATAATTATACATGTCCAAGCTTTACATATTCTCCCCATGCACGTAGCCATGCACTCTATGCATGCCATGCACATGTACGTACGCCTAGTAGCTTGTATGGTATATTTCATCTATAAGTAGCAATATAACCATCCGCCTGTCTTCAATTTTGTGGGAGCTCCTTTCTAAATAAAGAATAATTAGTTCCATAATTACGAACGACAATTCTTGAATGTTTTCTCCTGCATCAAATGGACACATACAAAATTGAACGTGGACAATGAATGAATGTATTGAGTGTATGAGTACGAGTGTATAGAAAATGGTTAAACCATTATCCAAATTGCACCAAATCATAATTTTGTGGTTTGATTATACACATACACATACTTGTTTTTAATTCTTTTCCAATCTATATTGTTGAATATATATAATAGTTGATTGTATTAGATTATTAAGAGCATTGTGATCATATAGATAATTTAAAACTACAATGGTTGGTGGCTTAGTAGTTGAATATATATGATATTTTCTAGTAATTTTTTAAAGAATGATGAATATAGTGATATCAATAGGCAATAATACTTTTGTGTTCTTTTTTATTTTTATTTTGTTCAATCATTAATCGTATCAAATCAAATTGTAAAATTAAAGTTTGGTTTGTTTTGGTTAAATTAATATAAAAGTATAGTTATATTTGGTTAAAAATATTAATCATAAATTATTATTTAATTTTATTAAGATGATTAACTATCAACCAAACTGTATAGATCCCATTCTATTTGTGACTATGTGAGCATAGAAGCAGCAGGACATGCTCCAGTATACGTTTTTCGTCTTTAAGGACAGAGATGACGTAGAAACCTAAAAACAGAAAAATTGGTAGAAGATGTATGGATGAGATATATTTTAAATCTAGTGTATTATAGGTTATAATTTTAGAATAATTTTTTGAATTGTATATAATAAAATCTAGGCAAAAAATATATTTTTAATGCTAACTAAAAAATACATATATTTATTAGAATAAAATAAACAACTGATATATATATATATATATATATATATATATATATATATATATATATATATATATATATATATATATATATATATATATATATAAATTATTGTTTTCTTCTATCTTTATTTTTAAATTTTATAATAACGCTTCCATGTTTTATCCGTCTTCATTTTCGCGTCCATGTTCCGAACCCCATGAAACACTTGGTCGATGCTATATTTCTATACATTGATAGGTGCAGGCAACTACTAGTGCTAAAATTAAAATATCGGCAGTAGACTTGAGACTGGGTTTTCACAACTCACAATAAGAGACTAGGGATGGTTATATGTTTGGTTTGGATTTGGTTCGACTAAACTTAGACGCGGATTTATTTATATTACTTAAATTTAGATCTGGCTCAGATCTATCGGATCATAAAAGTTCAGATTCAGATTTAGACCTATAGAATCTAGTTGGTAAACGAATCATAAATAAGTCTGACTATTTTTGAAAAATGTAAAATAATCTATATAAATATAAATCCATTTATATTTTATATAACTTAACATATATTTTTTGTTAAAAAATTTCTTCAAGTAAAAAATTAACATTTTAAAATAATTATTTGAACTTTTTAAATAATATTTTAATGCTTTTATAGTAAAATATTATACATAATATTTATAAAATAAATATACAAAAATAAAGTTAAAAAAATAATTAAAGATCTTAAACACAGGCATAATAAAGATGATAAATAAAATGAGTTTAGGTTGGATCTGAATATAAAATTACTAGATTTAAATCTAAATCTATTTAAATATATATAAATATATAATCAATCTAAATTTATTAAATCTAAAAATTATAAATCTAAATCTATTAAAAAAAAAGAGACGAGTCTAGTTAATATAGATCCGGTTCAGGATCCATTCTCATCCTCGTCCATTGCAACATAACGACGGTCCGACGGATGCTGATGGCGTCACACAGATGCGGTAGTACCAGACGACTAGTAATAATTGCATGCCCTCGTCCTCGGGAGTTGAAATCGGACTGGACCGGCCTGTCTGTGTAAAACTTTACTATGCTCTAGTGTTTTCTATTTGGACCGTGTTGGGCTTTCACGTCACTCCACGCATGCCTGCCTGGACTTCACAATCAATCGATCATGTTTTTATTTATTTATTTATTTTTTAAACTGGGCCTTGGGGGTTAGAACCTACAAATTGACTGTGCATTTCGTTTCATAATTTCGCCCCATACACACGTAAAACTGAAATGGCAAAACGATACGACCCAAAGATACGTAAAATTGAAATGGCAAAAGATCACCTCTTCCAAAATGACAAAAGATAAACATATAAAATTTTTACAGTAAATTATCTTTAATTTTAGTTACTAAAAAATAGATAATTATATTAAAACAATAATAACATTTTTTTTCTATAAATAGATATTCATATTAATATACTTCCAACAAAAAAAATATTATGTCAAATATTATTCTCCTAAAATAAAATTTTCAATATAAAAAGTATTGTTCTAAAATTTTACTAATGATGTACAATTAATGGTTTACACTCTTCACTTTCAATATTATTCAAATAAAATTTTAGTATTCTTTATATGAGTTTTCAACACTCTTATAATACATTTTTAACATTTTTTGGACAACACTATCTATAAAAGCTTTAAACAATGTTCTAAGAAGTTTTCAACGTTTTTCATAGAAGTTTTCAACACTATTCAAATAAAATTTCAACACTTACTGTATAAGTTTTTAATATTGTTCTAATACATTTTTAACACTATTTGAACAATACTCTTTATAAAAGTTTTCAACACAATTCTAAAGAATTTTTTTTAACACTTTTTAGATAACATTTTTCTTCATTTGCAATCTCAAAAGTAAGAATAATAAAAACACTTGTATTTGTGTCTTTCATTAGTTTTGTAACCATTTTTCAATACACAAGTTTTCAACACTATTTAAATAAAATTTCAACACGTCTTATATAAGGTTTTCATCATTATTCAAATGAAATTTTACCATAATACTTTATATAAGTTTTCAACACTATTCTAATAATATTTTAACACCCTTGACATAACTATTAAAATTATTATATAACTGTTGAAAAATCATCACATAAATAATGAAAACTCATCACACATCTATTGAAAAATCAATACTATGGTGATGAAACCTTATACAATAGTTGTTGACAAATCATCGCAAAAATGTTGGCATGAATCAATTAAAGCCCACTGATCAAACTATAACTATAATGTTGATGCTACTTTCTTTTGTTATTGTTCAAAATGTTTATGTATCAAGGTCTTCCCTTTTCCCTCTACTGAGAAAAAAAAACAAAGGTTGCTCTTATTTTCTTCCCTCCTTGCTTTAGTTATTGTCTCTCTTTTCTTCTCCTGATCTTAAATTTAGTTCTTTCTTATTCCTTTTTAGCAAATAAAGATTAAGGTTTTGAGAAAAGTTAAAGATTCCAGCTTCATTTTTTCCTTGGAATTTTATTTCTAAGAAAAGCTTGAGTTGTGCTTTTATTCTTCTTCTTCTAATTTTTTTTTAATTTTAACAAAGTTTTAAAAAGGAGTATTCATGTTTTTGACACTTGATTTTCTTAGGAATCAAAGTCTTGATAGACAACTGTCTAGATAAGAGTTTTATGCTAGAAGCATTGTTTGAAGGTAAGAAATTATTATCTTTAATATGAATGAGGTTTTTTTTTGCTTATTGTGGATCCATGTTCTTGGTGTGTTTCTGTGTTGAGCATGGGATAATTATATTATATAATTTGAGCATGTGGTAGAGTTTCTTTATGAAATTTAAGAATTGTTTAGTTCTTTAATTTTATGCATGATTTGGTAGTTTAAGTATGATTTCATTTGAATGCCTACATTACCATGTATCTATGTGATTTTATGTGTGCAACATGTCTCTTTTGTGTGTTTTATGACATAGAAATATGTTAGAATAAATATGGTAAAATTTGGAGAATTTGGTGTATGTATCACAAGTCTGGGTGCTATATTACCCATACCAGTCGATCAGTTATTGAACCCATCAATTGGTTGTGTGAAGTGTGAATAGTCACACGATTTAAAATTTTTGATTAGCTGGTTGCGAAATCATCAGTTGAGTGGTTCATCGAACCACTCAACTAGTCTCTGCGAGTAGTCACTTGGTTTGTTAGACCCATTCACTAGTGACGTCGTGACCAAAGTGGTTTGGTCTTTGTTTAGACCCATCCACCACTTAGGTCAAATCTATCGACTACTTTTCTATAAATAGTAGATCGGTGAGACCAACGATTCGACTGGTCAACTGATGTTATTTTGGTTCAGATGTGGTATGACTAGATCAGTCGACTGGTCCCAAGGACTGATCGACTGATATGGTTGTTTTTCGTTAGGATCGTTGTTAATTGTCATTATTCCTTTGGGCCTTTTATGTTAATACATCCATGTAATTAAAACATTTAAATTATAATTTCAACCATGTTTACCCTAAAATTAATAAGAGTCATAATAGTGATATTTGAATTAATTAAGTTTGGTGCCATCTCTAAATACTCAATTTGTTGCTTTTATGCCTTGTGATGTGTTTGGTATTATCACTTAGAAACACCCAATTGATTATTTATGAAATTAATCTACGATGATATTACTTGATAATTAATAAATATAAAACAAGATTTCATTAGAGCCTTTTTATCTGATTCTCGAGTAGCTGATTGGGAGTTAGTGGACGGATCGTCCTATGATCTATATTTTTTCACTCATTACTTTTTTTTTCTATCGGGGTGCGGTCCCTAAAATATAGGGTTCCAAAATTTATAGATATGCATTTATATTATATAAATAAATAAGTCAATTAAATAAACATAACTACTAAGGTTGTTTAGCTTTTTTTTATTAAAAAAAAAAAGCACCAAACAGGCGATCAAACTTTTATTGACAAAAAGATTTAGGTACATGAACAATGTCTGCCGCATAATCGGGTTAAGAGAAATTCCACCTTGAGGAGATATAATTGTTAATGATAAACTTAGATAAACAATGGGCGGCCATCTTTGCTTTTCTAAAACAATGGACGATTGTGAATCCTGGATTATCCCATAAAACTAATAAGTGCAGTTAGTTGCTAAAGCATTTAATTGATAATGCAGAGGTAATGAATTAACTTCTCACAATCAATACTTTAAAACGATGCTATAACAGTTAATTTCATTTAAAATAATATAGGATCCTAAAACTTCTTCCCTAAGATCTCTCGTAGCTCAGGGCCAGCCCCATAGACATAAGCTTCCTGATGCCGAGTTCTTGCATGATGGTAACAAATCTACGTACGGCTAGATTAATTGTATGCACTAGATATGCTCTTGAAGACCTAGCTAGGGTGCCCCGTTAAAACAACCCTTAAACAGTTAAACGAAGCGGAAATTAAGTACTTGATCAGACTAGCAATCAGCTTTACCTGCAGAAACAAAATGCTCCAATGAAGTACTGTAAATACAGAATCATGTGAAGTGTGTGCAGGATTTGCGGTGGAGACAATATCCCATGTGCTTGTTCAATGTCCACTAGACCATGAATTGTGTAAGAAATTTCATCTATTAGAGCTTGCTAGATTAGATGATGCAAAAAACGAGGAAGATAATATATATAGGAAGTCTTAGAGTGCTAAGAGCAATGTTCAGCACGATACTTAATTTATACCCTCTCTCTCTCTCTCTCTCTCACTCTCTCTCTCTCTCTCTCTATATATATATATATATATAGACGCACACATTCATATATATGGCTGAATAGAGATAGCATCGTTTATACGCATATGCAACTGATTATATGATTAATCTCCATACGATAGGCTCTTAATTGAAACAATGGTAGACTCAATTAACTGTATAGGCATGTCGATTCTACCTAGTCGATGGCAGTATGTCACCACACAGAGATAGCGATAGCAATAGGTTTCAGATTTGACGTACCCACATCTCATTTTTAATATGTCTGGACCCATAATTTTTATACCGGACTCATAATTTTTGCACTCGATAAATTTAGATAGTAGGTCCAGTAATTTCAGATTGATACCATCCGTCCAACCTGTTTAGTGTTTATGTGTGTGGGTTTGTCTACACACACATATATACATACATGTGCACATGCGTATTAATTTTATATTTGTCATTCTTATTATGATTTTATATGAACTTCTTTTTTATTTAGTTTTTAAAATTTTATATATTTAGTTTATTATCAATATGTGTAATATATTATTTCAAATATATTAAAATACTATTTAAAAAGTTAAAAATAACTATTTTAAAATGTTTATCTTTTCACCTAGATGATTTGTTTAATAAAAAATATATATTAAGCTCTATAAAGCGTAGATATATTTTTATTTATATAAATTACTTAATTTATAAAAAATAACTTGACTTATTTATGATATATTTACTCACTAGATTTAATGGATCTAGATCTAAATTGTTGAGATTCAACATATCTAGTCTAAATATTATAAAGAAATCTAAGATAGGATATGGCTGGATCTAATCCAAATCTGATTTATTATCATCCCTACTTACAAGTTACGATAACGACGGATATAAATTTTTCTTTATGCTTTTGGTAAATAAAAAGGTACTTGCATGTACCAAAGATGTAAGCCCAAAGAAACAGCACCCCTAACAAGGTCAATACAAGGGCGGAGTACCATGCCCCAGACCTCAGACATTAGGTAAAGGGATACATCCGACGAATGGAATCATAAACACATAAACCGAGGGGTATGGCATGTCCTTCACTGGCCAATCGATATGCAACCGTATTCGTCTCCCGATAGACATCGGTATCACAGACGCAGTAGTTCTCGAAAGTCTTGATAAGAGCATCATAAGCACATGAGATGCGAGAGGGGGGGGGGGGGTAGAAGAACGACCATCACTGATAAGATGCCCAACCATCAACGAATCACTAACAAACATACTGCGGTAACCCCTGCCTCATGCAACCCATAATACACAGACACACACACACACAGTTTTGTTATATGTTCTTTGATATCACCTAATTTCATATAATCATAGTTTGTTACATGGACCTAGAGTAGGCTATTCATATAATTGTCTTTATTTTATAACATAGAGCCTATAATATAAATTTTTTTTGTTATAATATAATTCATTCTATAAAAATAATAAAGAATTTAATGATATATTACCAAAGTTATCTTCGCTTTTTATCTCCCGCCTCATTAATATACTTAAAAAAAATAAAGATATTCAAATTTTAATATAGATAGTTTGATCAAATTTGATATTATTGATTATGAAATTAAAATTTTCTTAATATATATGTGTTAAGAAATTTATATGTTCTCTATTGTGAAATATATAAAATATTACTTAATAATTATAATTACTATCTAAAATGCGATATTCCAATAGTATCATATCATGTCTTTTATACCACAGATCACATGATTAAATTTCAACGGTTATAGTATAATATTTTTTTCCCTTGAAAAAAAAAAACTAATCATTCTATGAAAATTGAATACCAATGATGCACCCTTTGTATAGACTATTGGTGCATACAAATGGCAAAGCAAAGTAAATGACGTATCATAATTACATGTTAAATTGGGTATAGTTTCCAATGGAAGGACAAAATGGACCCTCTGGTGTTGTCCCACCACGTTAATGATTTTCTCACCTCTTTAAGCCAACAATTTATTTCCTCGTATGAATCAAGCATCGAGAGTGCAAGCAACAACGGTTCCCAAGTTTTCCTACTAACACGTTTATGAAGCATAAAAGTACATATCTAGGTTTTTTTTTAATCTATTACAGATTAGATTTGTTTTAATTTTTATTTTTTCAATCAGATTTATCATATTTGTTTGCATCAATTAGATCAATTTTTAAAACTTCTCCCTTGTATTATTTTTACCATAACTAATTTCGTGAGCAACCTAATATTGAGAGAAGTAATTAAATCTAATTTTGAATAAAATTATATAAATATCGAGTATAATGGAAAAATTAAATTTAAATGACACATTAATAATAATAATAATAAATATAATAATAAATGTGATAAAACTAATTAAAAATAAAAATCTAATTAAACTGAATATTTAATTTGCTATTTTCCCCCATCTAATAAAAATAAGGTAATAAATAGATAAATCGGGAAAGGAGGAACTCCACATCAGGTAGTAGGCAACTCTCCCTGCGAATGTGACCGGAGAACCTCTCGTAAACATGTTTTTTCAAGTCCACACAAAACTTTTAGGTAGATGGATATCTTATTTTTTACTGGTCCCCTTTTCCTAATATATCCGTTTCCAGCTCATCTTTCGCTTTCGCAGAGTTGACAAAAGAATTAAGCTTTTGCCATGAAAAATGCATAGTTGCTCTAATAAAGCATGTATTTCTGGCGTTTCTATTTTAAGTACGTGGTAGGGTAAACGTGGATTTATTTAGTCTTTTTAATTAGCCCGGTCTACATACATCGTAAAGGAATACTAATTCATACTATACATTAAATGAATCCTTTGCTTCTTTTGTTTGTCGACCCTAAAATGTAAGCTTTAGATTATATATATACACATACACATACACAAACAGAAGGCGGCTAATTATATTCTTGTTCTAATATATATTAAAGTAGTTGGTATCATACCGTAAAAAAAAAAATAGTCGATATTAGGAATAGTAATTAAGAAATTGAGTATGATTGCTTACAAACGTATTATTATGGCGTGTTACTAGTAAGGTAACTGTCTTTTATTAAGATGGGTTCTAGAGTCGATCATTATATCATATTTACATGCCCATGTATAGTACATGATTTAAGTAAATACAATTGTGCTTGTCTGTTTAATAAATTTTAGTTAAAGTACTAATCTTTGATCACCTATGATTGTGAGAAATATTTGCTAAAGTAATAATCTATCAACTAATAACTTATCAATTAAGCTCCCAAATGATTTTAAAGCAACATTGGATATTTTATTTGTTTAAAAAAGAAAGTTATTACATTTTTTATTTTAAAGAAAAAAAAACCTTTGAAAAGTCAATGCCTAACTTCTATTTTTACCATTATTTGTTTCTCTTTTATAATTAATGCATCAATTTTTCTACTATTTTCCAATTAAAGATATAAGGGTAATACTAAAGTTAGCTTTATTAGTTCATTATTACAAAATCTATAATTTTTTAAATGATTCCTTTGTTAAAACAAAGGGCATAATATTATCATTTGAAACTATTACTTCATTTGATTGGCCGATATAACTCATTATTCATATTTTTTTGTTTATCACATGCTACAACAATTTCCACTAATAGATATATAAAAAAAAAAATTAAAGATATTAAAAAGGCGAAATATTTGTTATATCCTTTCAACATATTATTTTGAACCAATTATTAAAATAGTCTATTTAAGTTTAACAAACATCAAATAGTAGACAACCCCCTTCCTTTTTAATATGTTGACAACCCACTTTCACTTTCTCCTTGCTTTCTTTCTTTCCTAAACCATGTGTTGATTCTACCATTGTTGTCTCCTTTTCTTCTCTACATCAATATTTCCTCTTCTCTTTAATCTCTTTCATTTCTTTGCTCTCCTCATCAATCTCCCAACTTAGATCTCATCTCATCTCATCTCTTATTTATTTGCCTTTCCTCATAAATTTCATATTTCTCTCACCCAACTCTATAGCATAGATCTCAAATTTTGAATCTCTATTGTTCAATGTATGTTTTTAGAAATGTATTTTCTTACAATTTTAATAATGGTGGATTTTGTTAAAATTTTGATGTATATGTATGTGTGTGTGTGTGTGTGTGTGTATCTTAAATTTCTTTCAATTGTTAGCTTATATCTTGTTTAGTGTTGGGTAATATTCATTATTTACCATTAAAAAATTATGGCACATAATGACCCATTTAGTTTAGCTTGAAAAACAAACAAAAATAGTGCATATTTGTTTACTTTTAGTGCTAATTTAATTTGAGCTTGTGTATATGCTTAACATTTAAACTTTATTACTTGCTTCAATTTCATATATTTTGCTATGTTTTTCCCTTTACTATATTCATTGTTTGTATGTGATGTATATGGATTATTTGACTCACATTTGGCATCATATTAGGAGAACATGTTTAATCTAAGAGTTCTTATACTAGATGTTAAAATTTTATAGTCTTATAATAGAGATTATTATAAATTATGTTAGTTATCATGCAATGCCCTTATATAATATGAAAAAAATATTATATGAAAGAAGTAATACATTTAGCCATGTTGTTTATTTTAGTTTCAAAAAGCCAAGGAGCCAGCCACATGAATATTGAACCAAATGAATGAAAGCTACACCGTATTAACTTAATAAATAAATAAATTTTACTAATGATACAAAGAACACAAAAGTAACATATGATAGTTGATCTCAGTAAACAAAAAATGACTAAATTAAATAAAAAAAAGGTATTACTCCCTTCGTATAAAAAAAATTCATTCCATTATTAAATTTTTGTATAAAAAAATTAATTTTAGAAAAGTCACAACCTATTTTTCAATTTTACACTCACTTTTTTTAATTATATATGTATTAAATAAATTGTTATTTTTCAATGAAGGTTGTAAGTATAATTTTAAGACTACTTGTATAACTTTCTTAAAAATTACTTAAATTGACAGAATGAATTTCCTTTTAAAATGGAGGGAGTATCTCTTAGTGTGTTGAGAAAAAAATGAAATAATGTGTCTAATACCTCACATTTATCTTGTATTTGCTTAGCCCTTTTTTATGCTGATCGACTTTTGTTCCTTAAGCTTTTATTTGCAAGCTATAGTCCACTAAATCAAATTATGTGAATTGCAATAATTTATTCTAAAAAAAAAATTTTAATAATCAAACAGAAAATGGCAATAAATGGACATAAAATTAGTTTGTTACGGTAACTTTAAGTTGTTTGTCAAAACATATACTAATATTTTTTTTTTGTTATAAATTTAGGATGAGTGAAATTTTACTAATTTTATATTAAAATGGTAAACAAAAATATGGATTGAGGGAACTTACTTTTAAAGGAAACCTGTATAAAGGTATACTCTCTTTGTTTCACAATAGTCTATACTTTTTCAAAATGCATATGAAGAAATAATAAATTCTAGAATTAATGATGTCTAAAATAACTAAAATACCCTTATTTGAACTTGAGCAATTTTATTGTCATGAGATATATAAATGAGGTGGAAAAAGGGTAACCTTGGAAATATAACATTAACAATTTCATCATTTTCATGGAAGAACTAATATTATGAGATAGAATTAGAAAAATACATACCCTATTGGAAAATGAATATTATATTTATTTCATCATCTACAACATTTAGTGAATTAAAGAGCATGGTGCCTCTGTAGACAAATTGTATCATGGATACATACTCTTTTAAGATGGTTGGGACATATTATAATGAGATTATGGATTGAAGTCTTTTAATTCCTATAGATAGTGATGAGTCATTGAAAATATTGATGGATTTGTTAAATATTAGGGGTTTATACAAATGTCCATAAAGATAAAGTGCTAAGAGCTCTAAGCGTGCCCTTCAACATTTAGCTCTTTCAAGACTTTGCTCATTGAGAAATCAAAAATTAAAAACCATATTGGAGATTTTAGTACTTATGTTGAATGTGGACCTAGTTGACATCAATATTCTAATAAAAATACTAATGACATCGACTAGAGAAAAGCTTTATAGATGGAGAGTAGTCAAGATAAATGTTTTTTGTGTATATGAAGTAGTAGAAGAGACTTAAGATCACATCATAGTTAGTTGTCTAGTAGTTGTAATGTGTTGGAAAAAGATAAATAATTGGTTGAGATGATTCTGTAAGCTAGTAACATAGAAAAAATGATTACATTGGTTGAACAGAAGGGCACAAAGACAAGGAGAATAGGGAGGCATCTTGCAGATGGTCACAACATGCATAGTTTACATGCTTTGGGCAAACAGAAATGCTACAGTTTTCAAGCATCATACTTACTTACCTAGATTTATGATTAAATATATTGTAAAGGAAATTTTTGTAAGAATACACTCTAATGCCTACTATAAAAGATATAAAGGTTGTTTTTGGAAAGGTTAGATAGGTTGTCTGATCGATTAGGAGCCTTTGACTAGGCATACACTTTTGATGTATATATTCACTCATTGGTATTAATAAACTCTTCATTAATTACCAAATGGATATTAATGACATTATGAATATGGGGGATTTTGTTAAAATGTGTGTGAATGTAGAATAATAAGGAACTGAGCATGCATGACGTGAGTACAATGCTCATAAATAAAAATCTATATAACATATTTAATGAGACAACTATTAGAATTCATCATGATTTTTGAATAGAAATGTTAGAATAAAACGTTATATAAATAAAACAAAGAGGTCAATTAAGAGAGTAGAATAATCCAAATCCTAATTTTATTGATCCCAACCGTGGTAAAAAAGCTACTATTGGAACCAAGTTGTAGTGGGTAGTGTCAACTTCAAAATTTGAACATGAACAAGGGTTTTAAGCTAGCTAAATATTTTCTTTGAAAGATGATTAAATGTATAATGTCAAAAATAAATCACTTTTGGTGAATCTAACGCACAAGGTATATTGATAATCAAAGATAGGATTTGAAGCTTCATGTGAGAGATGCACTTCGAAGCTACGAGAATAATGATAAATGACTATTCTTAGAGGATGAAGATCCCAAAATATAATGATCCACATTAGTTTCTCCTAGAGAATTGAATCCTATTCACTAGAATTTGACATCTACTTTACTTTCAGAGATATTTAAGGATTAACTAGAGCCAAGTTTTCTATCAATGCCAAATTATCAAGTGTGTTGTTTAAATAATCAGGTGTGGTGCTATAATGATTTTGTGTGGCATTCAAATGATTGTGGGTGGTGCTTAAATGATGTGGTGTTCTAGTGATCGGGTATAATGTTTGAATGATCATGTATAATGTTTGAATGATCATGTATAATATATATTCTAGTGATCAAGCATGGTGTTTAAGCTTTCAATAATGACATTCAAATGATCTGGTGCATTGTTCAAATGATTGGACATGGTATTTTAGTGATTAGGTGTGGTGTTCTAGAGTTTAGGTGTTTATTTCAAATGATCAGGCATGTTATTCTAGTTATAGGGAAAAAATTTAAACGATTGAACATGGTATTCAAATGATAGCACATGATGTACATGTAATCATAAGTAACTCCAATTTCTTAATGTAATATACTCAATTTATACATGATATAATATAATTTTTATTCACTAAATTATACAAAGTTTCATCCCTTTTATGAGAGAAGATGATCTTGACTCATTTTTAATACAATATGCTTTCTTATTCATCACATCTTCCTACAAAACTAAAATAATTGATTATGTTATTCTAAATTGAATATCAAATAAAAATAGATAATTAGAGACATTAAATTAATAAACAAATATAATGTTAAACATCAACAAACATACCATTTAAAAAAAAAGAAGTATACCTTTACTAACTATAAACTACCAATAAAAGCTAGTATGTATATCCCACAATTGTTTTGATAATTATTACCATACTATTTCCAACTTAACTCAACTATCAAATTGAATATAAAAGAATCTATAAACATATATGCAACTTACCCATTTGGTTGTTGAGGTGAATTGGGATTAATAATAATTAGCTAACTATCATCTTCAGTAATCTTGAATACACATACAATAATATTCTCATATGAATAATACACTTACAATTTATCAAATAATAAGACTATAACATAACTATATTTTTGCAATGTATATGAAAATATCAAGTATTACTTACCCTTTATTTTTACAATATTATGCCTTTGCTTTGACTATAAGGAGTTAGAATAATTGAAACACTTATTATCATCATCTACAACAAGCATCATCCAATGTTTTCCACAACATAATGGTAAGAACAACTAGTATAAAAAAGCCATTTTGAATATGCCTATAATTATTAAACTTTCACACATCATGTGTAATGTAAAAGACCCTCATTCATTTATCCATTACAACATTTGAACAAGAAGGAACCGGTTAAGATTAGATAGTGTCCAACAAGTTCAGTGTTTGCATGTTTAAGTTGTTAATGTTATTTGACACTTTTGCCAACATAATAAAATACTAGAATTATATATAATATATAACTTAAATATGTATTTCATATCAACTAGTAAATCAATGCCCTAAAATAGGATCTTATATGCAAATGTTATTATCCCCAAGTGCTTCAAATTTCTTCACTAATAAACTTCTTTAAACCTCAATGATGAGGAAATATATCCAATAATCTTTACATTAAGTAATGCACACATATATTTTACAGGTAACAACATTTAAGTCCTAGTATATTCAAAAAAATAATAAATATATCATGACATTATCATATCGTAATAGTTTGATGATTTCTCTTTCACGTAATCTAAGCTTACCCTTCACTAGAATACAATCAATTCATGGTATGTTATGTACCATCATTAAGACCAATATAAAAAATATGTTGCTTTATATAGTTAAGTTGCAGTAGAATATAGAAAGGTCACAAAGCAAGATAATATAAGACTAATGATACCTTGAATTAAAGATCAAACAACCAACCTATTCTTGTACCCTATTAATGAACATTGCAAATATTTGATATACATTTTCCATCACAACCTTCTTTTTCTTTAACACTTGGCATGGATTTCAGAGACCACAACTATGTTTCATTAGACAACCACAATCCGTAATCATTTTAGCAATATTTGAAAGTGACTTTTGTTTCTCTTCTCCTTGCTCAAAATCTTAATTTTTATCATCATCACCAACAAGTTCCATAAAACTCGCATAATAATCATCATCATCTTCATGTTCATTGATTAAAATGCTCACTTCTTCATCATTGTTTCTCCCTATTTCTCTTTGGTTCAAGCATTTACTATACTCTTGCTATAATAGATGATGTTGGATTGTTAAGTCACAATATACTAATTTTCAACTTAGAAGTGCTAGATACTAATGATAGTATACTAATATATGTAAAAGTTAATTTATAAGTTAATACAAATGTATAACTATAGATACTATATTGTATTTACCTGAAATATACATAATAGTAGCAACAAGTATATTCTACCAATGTTGATGATGAAGATGAAGGATGATCATAACCAATTTTTCCTAGTTTGGTTCAAACCTACCTAAAACCCAACCCTCATTGAACCTCTCACATTTATTCAAGTGATTCACACTCAATCTCAACCATACCCCTCTTTGTTGCACACTCTATTGCACCCTCTTCCCCTATATCACATGCCATTTCTACTAATTGACCTCCCCTCTTGTCAAGTGCCTTATCCCTCAATACCCCTTAATTCTTTTTCATTTTCATGCAACACACAACCACACACATACCTCCTTATTTTACTCTCCCTTTTCTATCAATCTTTCTTCTGGATCTATACCTCCTCTTGTTCTATTTTCATTCACCATTCAACCTACCATCTCCTATTCTTCCTCCTCCACTAGTTCATCATTTTTCATGATGACGTGCATTGTAACAACCATCATCATTGGTCACCTTTCCCTCTACATAACACCACCCTATGTTAATCTCTAACATAACTTGACACCCACACCGTGCACCATTAATGATTCTAACCCCTTAGTTGTGTCCCAAGTTCACAAGAAATACCTCATCCAACACCACCACCCCAACCTCACACCACCTAGCCGCCATTACGCCTATACTTCAAATTACCACCCCTTTGTGTGCCACCATTTGACGCAACCACAAACATTCCATGACAAAACTTCATAAAACCATCACCATCACTACGTTACAACCAGCACCACCACTACCACCCCCAACCAACACGACCACCTCACATAGCCCCTTCCTTAGTTGTGCTGGAACCTAATGCAACTCTCCCTTTATTGTATTAAGCTCTCTCATAACTCCCTCCATGCACCAATATTTCACAACCTAAAAACTATCCTTCTTTCCTCCCTTCCCTTGTTGAATTGTGCTAATATTTATTTGTTCTCCTAACCTTTTTTCTATCTTATTAAGTGATCATGGTGATTGGAATAAGGTGTTATGAGTATTACTTGCTAATATACTAGTGTAGCAAGGTAAGGATATACATATTTTGTTTAGGGAAACTTGTTTCCATATATGTTTCATATTAAATATCATGATAGCATGATTATATTATTGAAGTATGGTTTGGGATATTATGGAAGCATTCATGTATTAAGCATAATTTAGTGTGAAGCTTTCACTCTTATGTTTTTATGAAAAAAATTCATATTAAGCCATATTAAGATATGTGGAAATACTCAAGCATGATGAGATGTTTTTAAAATTTTATTTTTAATAAGGTTGTCATTAAGTATTAATTTCCATGAGTTGAAGCATATTTTAGGAATATCATGTTGAGGCTTTTTTGGGGCCTTTTTCTTGATTCGACTATATAACCATATTGATGGTTGTAAAATGTTTTAATTAATAGTTATTGACTTAATTATGTGTCTAATAATTTTTGGGAGTTGGTGTATAATTTCAGTTAAGTTTGGCGAATATAAAAAATTGGGAGTTTTGGCGTTAATCATTGTTTTAGAACATTTGGGTCAACTTATGAGTTTTTGTGAAAATAAGTATGTCAATTTATTCATTAAGGCTCTTACATAAGATTTGGTATATAATATGTTAAATTTTGGTTGAGTGTTGGTTTAGTTATATTGATAAGAAGTTTGAGGTATTTAGGATAAATAAAGGTAAAATGATCATTTTGGGTTAATTATAGAAAATGGCGGTTGTGCAAGTATTATTTGAGCTAAAATATGATAAGTGTGGCATATGATTATTTTTGAGTTAATATATTTATCACAAGTGTTAATATTATGTAAAAATGACTTAAATAACCTTAAAAACTCTAGGAACATAATCGGTATTTTATGTGTGAAGCATTGAAGTTTAATCTTGAGTTTTAGATATGATTGAAAGAATGATATATTGGAGTATTGGGTCAATTTTGGTCATCTTATGAGTTTTATGGATGAAGTTTCGAATTAAGGGTGAATTAGGATTTTATGAAGGCATTTTAGTCTTTACAATTGTATTTGTCTCATTTTGTGCTGGTTATCTTCCCTTGTGTCTTATATTTGTTTCATGTGACTATAATATGCTTGATTTGATTACCTATGATGCATTTATAAGTTTTATAAATAAATAAAAGCATTGAAACTAATTCACTAATACTAGAATTTCCCACAATAGTGATAAATAGTATCAGCTGTGATAAGTTAATGAAATGCAAGTGAAAGTTTTATGTTGATACTTAACCAAGTAATGATTGTTATGATAAGTGTTTAATAGGAAATTAATATTTAAAGTGAAATATAATGAGAATTAGGAATGAGTTATACTAGTTACATTATGTTCACTAGGTTGTTGCGGTACTCGCGTGGCTTGGTTGCTGCAATAACTAAGTGTTTTATATTTATTTTTGAGAATTTGTGATACTCATGATTTATGGCTATTGTGATAACCAAATAGATCCTATACTTATTCTATATTGATTATTTAATCGTCTTATAGGGGTATGCATACTTACGGAGTAAGAGTCTATTTTTATGGTTCTCAGGTGTGTTTTTCCTTGGAAGGGTCATATGATGCTCCCATATTATGGAATAGTGGCTATGAGTGTTCTTCCCTAAGAGTTGTTTTATATCATATGTCATTCCACTGGTTATGGAGTAGTAGCCAAGAGTTTTCTGTCCTCGAAGTTGTTTCATATTTTGATACTGTTCCACTAGTTGTAAATTTTGGGGTGTTAGAGACATAGTGAACAATAATCTTTGAACATAGAATCACAAAATTTAAAATTCTATGTATAATACTTTAAATAAAATATATTGATCAATAACCAAACTTATATTATCTTCAAAGTTATTTTTTCAGCTCTAATGCCTTTATTATATCTTTTCTCACCTTCTGTTTCTTATAATTTTTCAATCATGGCCATTATTTTATGTCAAATGAAGGATTATATAATGTCAAATATTTAATAGACCAAAATATATTTACAAGTATCTATTATTTTTTATTTATTACTTTCAAGATATGAAAGCATCCACTCAAATGAAATTCTGAAGCTGTAATGCTTTTCTCTAGTGCATTCATGTCTTCTTCGTCCAAAACTCATACACCATTTGATTAATGTTAACTTTTAGGTAAATTTACGTTGCATTACTCTATATGGTGTACAAAACAAATATGTTACAAAAATTATATACTAATACATGATAATAACATCTTTATCAGTCTAGCTTAAGTGAAAATCCATGGATGCTTCAAGAATAAATTTCACATCATTAGGAAATATAAGTTTGTGCTGGTGAACCCTTACAAAAATGTTCTAGAATTCACTAAATTTGTAGTCAATATCTAACTTTGATGAGATGTTACATACTCTAATTCCAAAATTTTAAAATATGCTTCAAAATATGTGCATGTACTTCCTATGACAAACCCTTTATTTTCACTATCTCAAGCATGCAATATTTCCACTTGTTACGACTTATGTTTATATTAGGATCTTATGTTACTATGGTAAAATGAGTCATTGAGAAGATTAATTTTTTTCCATAAAATAAACAATTTAAACGCTATCTAAATATTTTACTCTATACAAAT
Organism: Tamarix austromongolica; assembly: GCA_039764185.1. NCBI lineage: Eukaryota > Viridiplantae > Streptophyta > Magnoliopsida > Caryophyllales > Tamaricaceae > Tamarix > Tamarix austromongolica. The sequence continues at coordinate 77,035,366 of CM077818.1, read as the reverse complement.
GCCTATATATTCTATGATCGTAATCAACCACAAGTTTGCAAGTGTCATATTATAGTATTAATTAGAGTAAATATATGAATCTCATGATAGTTATTAAAAAATTTAAAAATGATTGAATACTTAATCTATGTCACTTACCTATTAATATAAACTAATATTTTAAAATAATTTTACATTAAAACACACACACACACATGTATATGTATGTACACACACTTCTAAAAGTATATTATAATCTTCACAAAATATTCATGAATGTTATTTTTGGAATGGTGATTATACAAACAAAAACATAATTTTAAAAAAGTAAACATATAGTTTAACTAAATTAATCTAAATGTAACAATATATGTAAGAATTATAGAATTGAAGCAAAAAACCTATGCAAAAGTTAATAGAACTATAAGTATGATATGCACAACACAAATTTAGTATAATCTAATATATATACAAAATAATTATAAAATTTAGTCAATATATATATATATATATATTCCAACTATCATCATCAATTATTTGGTAGACACCTCTTGTAATATGTTCAAATCACCAATATGTCTAGAATCCAATAAACAAAATGTCATGTAATTTAATTATATTTGAAAAACTTCATTAGTATGCCATTTATATACTTACCAAATTCCTTGTAATATTATGAAACCTCTTACTATCCATTAAATTAAACCAATAAAAATATTTATCATTGCGGTGGCAACAAACATCATCCAATGCCTCACATAACACAATTATATAAAAAACTAATATCAAAGAAGTATAGAAATTGACATTTATTTGACTAAATTTGTCATTTTTTAATTATAAACTTATTAAGTTTCATACATTTGATGAAGAAGGCAATGATTGAGATTTGATGGTGATAAAAAAAACCAATGGCTTCTCTTCCAAATTATTAATATTACATGCTACCCATGCCTGCACATTGAAGAAATAAATTAGAAATTCATACAATCAAATAGTACCATTAATATATATAGTGTATTTATAAACTATGACCCCAAATAGTTCATCCACAATGCATGTTTTGTTATTTTGGAGGGCTTCTGTTTTCATCTTTAACATATGCATGTATGCTTGAACAATAAGTGTAGTTACCCAATTATCTATCTTTTATAGAATTTACATGATATATTCCATAAGTAGAGCCATATGATTTATTTTGAGCATAATCAACAACCTATATAATAGATTTGCAAAAAAAAAAAGTTATGTAACGCCTCTAAATTTCCTACTGAAAAATTTCGTTTTAAGCGGAAGCGTATAATTAAATATGTGGGTGTTACCGTTGTAATTGACATAAGTTTGGCTTACCCACCATCCTTATGTCAATCACAAGGAAAAACGATTAGAAAATTTAAAACATGAATAGAAAGAGATTAGATAACTTTTTATACATCAAATAAGTGTTTTGGAGATTAACTCCGATTACAATATTAAAATATAACTAGAAGGGATCCCATGGAACTAAGAGTTCAAAAAGGTATACAAGTAAAACTTTCAATTAGATAACATGACTCTACGCCCAACCCTGATATAAATGAATCACTCCTCCACATATATAACATCAAAAGTTGCAAAGCCATCGACCTGGTCTTTATCGACCTGCACATAAACATCTAGGTTGTCTACTCATTGGATTGAGCAGCACCCATAAAACAAATGATCAGTATGTACGTATTAAGTAAGGTAACGATACAATCAAGCTAGATTACACATAATGCAAGAATTCTCATAAGCAAATCATACATGCGCAAATAGAAGAAAGCCATATAACTATTGATTCCAAGTCTTTCATTAGATATGCCATATTCTAATATTTTATTTACATTGAATTCAATGACCCCACTATTCTTAAACTGGTGGAACGGTCTGAAACACCTCTCAAGAACGAGCCATTATTATTATTATCCTATGGAACGGAGCCAACACCTATCAGAGGAAAAATACTCCTGAACCACTATTTATTAAACCGATGGAATGGTCTGAAGTACCTCTCGGGGACAACACATCCGAGCCACTTTTATTATCTGGTGGAACGAACTCAACACCTCAGTTCTGACTCACGTAGTCTTTCACTTTAAATGATTAGTATATTTCCATTTATATTTTAACTCTTAATTATATTTTCATTCACATTGAGTATGGGGCCCACTATTCTTAATCCGGTGGAATGGAATGGAGCACCTCTCGGGGACAACACACCCGAGCTACTATTATTATCATGGAGCCATATAAACACCTCAGCCCAACTTAAGTGATCTTTCACTTTACATGATTAATATCTTATTCAGAGTTGATTATATATTATCATGCCAAAGATAAGACATACACTTAAACACATAAGTATAACCACGTAATTATCCTTAAAAGACCATAATACCCTCAGGGTAATTAAGAAAAGTGCATTCTCCTAAAGCTTTATAAAATCCAAAGTATATACATTTCCACTTATTATCTGAAGTACATATCTTTATCTCCCATAGATATTTTGTAACCAATATATACCCAAGCGTGTACTTATATAATTTCATTACTCCAATAACATCATCTCATAGCATTTCTATAATTAAATTATTTAATATAACATGTTCAACATAAAGTATACATCAACCATACAAGGAAAATACATGGAGCACATAAAAACCTTGTTATGACATGTATCCTTACCGACAAGGACACTAGACTCTATACATGTAAATCCTATACCTCCTCCGAGATCACCGAAAAAATCACCTATGAAACAAGGTAAAACATGATTAGGAATGGAGGTTAAAAATCAAAAGGGATATTATGGGAAAGAAGGGTAAAAATAAAATTTAACGAAGTCGAATGGGAACTTGAATTGTATGGAAGTGTAGAAATATGTGTGGTGGAGCTATGGTTAAATTTTGGTTGTGTTTGGAGAAGATTTGGGATGAAAATAGGGTTACACGGCTAAGATGGGAAGTTGTACTAGTAGGAGATGCAAAGGTTGCACGGCCATGCAGCATTAGAGCACAACAGGTCGAGAGAAAAGAAAATGCATGGCTAGGTAGTGAAAAAGTTGCACGGCCATGCAAAATCAAGTCAAGAGTAAAAATGTTGCATGGTAAGATAGTGTAAGGTTGCACGGTTGTAAAGCAAGGTATCTGAGTGTTTGCACGGCCGTGCACCAGGTCGTGTACGGGCCATGCACTTTAAAACTCTGCAACACATGAAGGGAAAGAGCAGGGAAAAGAGGTGGTAGTCAGCGGTGATGGCCAACAATGGCAAGGGGGAAGGTTGGGGAAACCTTAGTGGTCGGTCCACCAGTTAGAGGACGACTAGTGGTGGCTTGGGTGGTGCTTAGTGGTGGATTTGGTGGTGCAGATACTGAAAATAGGAAAGGAGGAGGAAGAAGAAGGAGAAAGGTGAAGGAAGAAGAGGAGAAGGTCGGGGAGCTAATGGATGGTAATAAAATAGAGGGATAGAGAGGTATTTATACTAGTAAGTGGTGTGCTAAGGAGGAGAAAAGTACAGTGAAGTGACAACGACGATGATGATGAATTTATGTTAGGAAGAAGAAGAAGAAGAAGAAAGAAAAAGACGGGGGGAGATGGTGATAGTTGAGATGGATGGAAGTCAGGTAGAAGCACGAGGGGGTGATGATGGAGAAAGAGACGTGCAAGGGAGGAGAAGGTAGGGATAAGAAGAAAAGAGAAGAAAGAAGAAGGGTGGCAGGGATGCAGGGCTACAAAAAATAGGGCATGTGTAGGGAGAAGAAGAAGAAGAAGAAGAAGAAGAAGAAGAAGAAGAAGAAGAAGAAGAAGAAGAAGAAGAAGAAGAAGAAGAAGAAGAAGAAGAAGAAGAAGAAGAAGAAGAAGAAGAAGAAGAGGAAGAGGAAGAGGAAGAGGAGGAAGAAGAAGAAGAAGACGAAGAGGAAGAGGAAGAAGAAGAAGAAGAAGAAGAAGAATGGCAGGGCTGGCAGGTGATGGTGATGGGCATGAGGGAGGCAAGTGGAGGGGTGCATAAGTAGCAAAGCTTCTCACCCCAATCTTTCGGCACAAAGAAGAAGAGAAAAGAAAAGAAAAGAAAAAGGAAGAGAAGAGAAGAAAGGGAGAAAAGAAAAGGAGAAAGAAAAATAAAATAGATAAAGGTTAGGGGATTAGGATTAGATTAAGAATTTTGAGATTTAGCCGAATAACTTAGATTAATGGAAATTTTAGTGGTTTCTGTTTTCGGTTTTGGTTAAAGTTTTGGGAATAAGAAATTTGGTTAAGGCTAACAATAAGATTTCTAGATATTACAGTCAAATTAAGGCTAATGATGCGGGATTAGGTTAGGCAAATTTTTCAGGTATTACACATTATGCATGTGTAGATATCTATATAACACTATTACTCCACAACCTTATTTACCCATTACTGGAAGTTTGTAACCAATTGTTGTCTAGTTGAATTACATGACTATTGGTTAGGTGAAATATATATGACCATAGCCAATCATCCTATATATAAGGCCAAACAAAGTTAGAAACAGTTAACACAAGATAAATCATATATAGGTTGAACAAACATACCTCATTGTAGTTCTTCTAAAGTTTATATCGTTTGATTTTTATTGCTAACTTTTTTCTTCAACATTTTATGTGGACTATAGAATGCCATATTAGGTTTCAAAGACTGAGCATGATCCTTAATCCTTTCAGCAATGTTAGAAGTAGAGTGATGCATAATCTTAGAATTGATCATCGTCACCATTTCCATTAAAGTTTGTAAAACCTTCATATCCATGATGATCTTCATTAATTGGGGTGGGCATAGTTATTTCAACTTTAAAAAATTGTGCCAACCTCTAAAGTATAAACCATACTCTTGTTGTAAAAAATTATATTCAATTTCTAGTTCTTAGTACTTCAGCTTCTAATCAGGAAGTGTAAGGTACTATTGAGAATATAATGAACATAATATAAATATTAGTGCAAGGACTTATATGTAGAGATAAAATAAGTTATTGAAATATACTTAATTATATCTAAAAATATATCATACAGATGTTGATGATGATGAGGAGGAAAAACTATCTTAATAAACTTCATTCACAATCAGGTTACTTATCTCTTGTTTAGTTAGAACTAATTGAATAATAATCTACAAACATGCCATAACACCATTTAAGATTTTATGAACAACATTTCAAATGAAATATATTGATATATGACCAAACTATACATTGATACATGACCAACTAACATTTTATTAAAACTCCTTCTTCTTCCATGACACCTCTATTGATTGTTTAAATATCTTCCTCTTCTTATAAATTTTAATTTGAGGCCATAAATTCATATTAGATGAAGGGTTATATAGTAATAAATGCTCAATAGCCCAGACTTGACACATTGTTAAAGCTATATTTATAAATATTATATATTAAGATTACAACATAAATAATTAGAAGTATTTATTTTATTTATATTTATTACCTTTAAGACATGAGCACATCCACACGAGTGGAATTTTGATTTTGCATTGCTTCTTTGAAGTACGTGTAAGCATTTTTCCACTAAAACCTCAAACACCAACAAACCCCATTTATAGTATGACATATGTTCAAAATCGTCTAAAAGTTTAGTAAACTTATATCATGTAACACCCCAAAATTCACTACTTTTTTTATAAAAAAAAAATAGAAACACTTAAATTAAAACCTGTGAATTCTGGGGATGTTACCGCCACACTTAGTATTAGACCGGTTCACTCCGAACGTTCCAGTACTAAGTGCTAAGGCTAAAAGAAATTTTGTTAAACTTTAATTAATACTTAAATCAAGAGTTCATAAAAAGAACAAGAAGGATCATAGCACAGAAATCAGAGTATGCGTAGTCAAGGTTCCTAAAAAGGAAATAAAATTTACAACCAATAAATATTATGTTTAGGATACTCAATACAAATAGAAATTCATAAGAGGGAAATCTGATACGAAAGAAATAACATAAATAAGGAGAGAATCCGTCCACGTCGCTCCAATCATCGAACCAAGCCCATGATCAACACTCAGCCTCGCCTGATGCCTCATGGACATCGAAGGCATCAAAATATGCATCGCTTACCTACACAAAGTCAGAAGGGCCTACTACTCTTGGGAATGAGTAGCACCCATGAAAAGGGTGATCAGTACGCTACGTACTAAGTAAGGTAACCAGTGCACTAAGGCCAACACATAAAATCACATAAACCATGCAGAAAAATAAAGTCCGATTATAATAACATAAAGGCATATGAATATTCAGGTGAATATACAAAGGTCCAATTATGGTCCGGATTAATTACTTAATTAATCTCTTATCGGAATTTTTTTTACACTATGCTCTTTATCAATTCCATGCGAGTACTGGAACCCCACTATTTTAGCCGGTGGATCAGTCTCCAGGGCACTCTGGTGCCTAGCCACTATTCTAGCCCGTGGATCGGTCACTTAGGGTAACATATCCTACCACTATTTTATGTCGGTGGATTGGTCTGGCTCCTACTCGCATAGTGTTCCACTGTAAGTATTAGTGTCTTTTAAGTGTCTTAGCAAATTGTAGGGTTTGGTTTATTAAGCTCGGGATCCCCCACTATTATAATCGTTGGATCGGATATACCTAGGGCAACATGCCCTATCACTATTATATGCCGGTGGATCGGTCTCCAGGATACCTCGGTACCTGGCCACTATTATTTCGGTGGATCGGTCTGGGCCCGGCTCAATACTCTTATACTTTACATGATTAATGTCTTAATTATCTTATTCATAATTTTAACCCTAGATATGCATGACTCACTCTCCCCACACCTATCCTCCAACGAACTAGTTCCATATCATCAGACTCATGTACCTCCCAAATTGCCTCAACATCCTTTCATCTATATCCTATCTCACATTAGAAGTACAATTCTTAAGTATATGGGTCAAGGCCCACTACCTTACACTTCCAAGTCCACTCAACGCCTCACTCTAGGGTTTTATCCTGAAACCCTAATTTAGGCCTATGTGGCCCATCCTACTCCACCTCACGCAACCCAAATCATTTTAACACTCCACACATCATAACCTTTAGATTCAACTCTCATCATTATGCCTTACTACTCAAGCACACGTGTGGTCACAAAACCCTAGGTAACCACACCAAACCCTAACTGGCCACAACAGACCCTAGCTTCCTCATATCCACATGTCATCCTTCTATTTCTCACATTCCACTTATTATTTTTCTAAGCCAATCATGCTCATCCTTATTTGATCATTTTCATCATCCTCTCGTACTCCACTCACCCTTATTTATTTCTCCTTTTTACAGCCTCCTCAAATTAGGGTCTTTACCCCAAACCCTAGCTCAGCCTCCTATGTACCCTTATACTATCCTATGTACTATTTTTCACCTAAAACTTCCAAACACCCAAATAACTCTTCTATTACCTTCCTTACATTCCAAGTCAAATTTTCATATACAAATTTACTCCCATGCATACGCTAACCTTCCCATGCAGACCTTCAAACTTTCTTATGCAAAACCCTAAACTCCCATGCAAACCCTAGATTCACCCATGTAAACCCTAAATTCATCCATACAAAACCCTAGATTCCTCCATGCCAAAACCCAAGATTCCTTCATGTAAAACCCTAGATTCTTCCATGCACATTCATAGATTCTTCCACGTGAAACCCTAGATTCTTCCCTACGTAATTAGATTCTCCCATACGAAACCATAGATTCGATTATCCTATACAACACCATAGATTAAATTCTCCTATACAAAACTATATATTAGATTCTCTCATGTTACACCATAGATTAGATTCTTCCATACAAAACCATAGACTCTCCCATGCACAACCATAGATTCTCCCATACAAAACCCTAGATTCTCCCATACAAAACCATAGATTAGATTCTCCCATGTAACACCATAGATTAGATTCCCCCATGCAAAATCATAGATTCTCCCATACGGAGCCCTAGATTCTCTCACTCTTTTATTTTATTCAAAATTCCCTTTTTATTCCTCCACTCATGTACCATTAAAATATTTAGGTCAACTCGCATCCCTTGGTCAACTGATTCCCCTTTGGTCAACTTACTCCCCTTGGTCAACTTACTCCCCTTTAGTCAACTTACTCTCCTTGGTCAACTTATTTTCCATTTTTCTTTTTCAACCTTTTCCCCACACAATACCACTTTTATACATCCTCACATGCAAGACTAAAGGGTCACAAACCATAATATCACATACCACAATATATCATCACATATACATAATACACATGCCATATTATAATCCATGAACATACTTCAACTTCACGCCATACCACACATGAAATAATTATAATGATAATCATAGAATACATAGCGTACAAAGCATATAATGCATATCAACACACATAAGGCCTTAGTTACACCCTTACCTAAAACGACACCGGTCTTGGAGCATGCTCCTACGCCTCCTTAGGGCTATGACTAGTCTCATCTATATGAGGGAAAAGCTAAAGATTAGATTCCCTCTTACTAAAAATACTATTATTTACTAATTTATTCTAAGACTAGGTTTTTGATAAAATAATATAATAATAATAGTAATAGTAATAACATTAACTAATTATAAATTTTGCTAAAGATATAAGAAATAATAATAATATTGTAAAAGTTGATAATATAAGGTTTGAAGATTTAATTCTAATAATAATTATTATTATATTAGAAATAATATTAAAAAGAACAACAACAACAACAACAACAATAATAATAATAACCATAATAAAAATATCATTAATACTACTAATAATGAAAATGACATAATTTGAAATGAAAGTGAAATAAGGGTTTCGGCCATTCACCGAAATAATAATAGTAATAGAAATAATAATAATAATAATAATAATAATAATAATAATAATAATAATAATAATAATAATAATAATAATAATAATAATAATAATAATAATAATAATAATAATAATAATAATGATGATGATGATGATGATGATGATGATGATGATGATGATGATGATGATGATGATGATGATAAAAACCATAATAATATTTCAAAATAAAAATAATCATAACGGTAATAATAGTAATGATAATAATCGAAGATAAAATGAAGTAGGGTTTCGACCCTACATTGAATAAATAATAAAACTAATAATAATAATAATAATAATAATAAATACTAATGGTAATAATAATAATAATAATAATAATAATAATAATAATAATAATAATAAGACATGATATTAATAATACTACTACTAAAATTTGAAATAGACATAATAGGGTCTCAGCCCTATATAGAATAATAATACTAACATTGAAGATAATAATAATAATAATAATAATAATAATAATAATAATAATAATAATAATAATAATAATGATGATGATGATGATAACAATAATAATAATAATAATAATAATAATAATAATAATAATAATAATAATTAAATTGAAATAAACAGAATAGGGCTTCGGCCCTCAATAACAATAATAGTAGTAACATTAATAATAATAATAATAATAATAATAAAATTAAAATAAAGGAAATAAAATAAAATAAAATAAATAATGCTTATATAAATAGTAAAAAAAGGGTTGAGAGGGTTTAGGGTTCCACCTTGGGTTGATGGTGATAGGTGGCACTGGCGGTGGTTCACGGCGGCAGCAGTGGCTGAAAAAGAGATGAAAAGAGGAAAATTTGAAGGCTGGGAACAAAAGAGGTAGAATGAAGGTGGGAGTTGGGATGTTTAGGGCTGCCTAGGTGAAGAGGAGTAGAATGAAGGTGGTGGCGTAGCCAAAGGTGGCGGCGCACGGAGACTGTGGTGGTGGCCGAAAATGGAAGAAGAAGAGAAAGAGAGGAGGAGAGGGAGAAAGAGGAAAATAAAGGTAGGGGAAGATAGAGGAGGGTCTGTAGGGGTTTTTGGAAGGTGAAAGGGGCAGTGGCAACGACAGAAGTGGTGGCTAAGAGTGGTGCGAAGGGCGGCGAAGGTGGAAGAAAGGGCTGATTGGGAAGCAGACTTTGCATGGCTGGTGTGGCTTGTGTAGGAAAAATTGAGGGATATGGGTGGTTTAGTTAGTTAGAGGGCAGTGCAAGGATTAGTCGGCTGGGTAGAGAGGGTGGTGTTGTCAGCCGACGGCGGTGAAAATAGCATCTGAAATGGCGGCGGTGCACGAGGGGAGAAGGTCTGGGTTTCAAAGAAAGGTTCGATCCCAGGGTGGGTAGGGGGTGTTTATAAGGTTTAAATGAGAGGGTAAAGTCCGTGGGACGACGAAGGAATAGGGCAAGTGGGGTTAAGGTTCACCGACGGCGTCATTTGGCCGGCGAAAATCTAGGTCATGGTAGGGAAGTGGCGCAGGAAAGAGAGGATCGTGCGGCAAAAGAGAGGAAACGTTGGTTGGGTCAACATGGCCATCTAATCGGCGAGGGAGAGAGGGAAAAATCGGGCGTGGCCGGCGGCGGGAGCTTTGGATAGTTGCAAGTCAAATGGAGGAGGGAAGAAGGAAGAAGAAGAAGAAAGAAGGGCGGCGTACGTGGACCGGTCGACTGGGAAAAAAGAAAAGAAAGGAAAGATGGGTGAACCGATCGGCGGAAGAAAAAAGACGTGCCAAAACGCGGCGTTTAGGGGTTTGAGCCGCGCCAAAGGAAGAAGAAGAAGAAAATGAGATGTCGTAGAAGAAGAGAAAAAGAAAAGAGTCTAGGCTGTGGGGAGGAGAAAAAGGAAGAAGGGAATTAGGTCGCGGACATGCCCAATCGGGAAGGAGAAAGAAAAAGAAAAGAAGAGGAAAGAAAAAGAAAAGAAGAAAAAGAAAAGAAAAGGAAGAAAGAAGAGGAAAAAGGAAAAAGAGAAAAAGAAAAATAGTGGGTTGGGTTAATTAATTTAATTAGGATATTTAGGATATTTAAAAATAATAATACGTAAATAAAATAATATTTAAATCCCTTTTTAGGCTAATTTAGAATTTTCAAAGGTTTTTCATAAATTCCATTTTAATTAGCAAATCACTCTAATTTTCTCCAATTAAATTATTTATAAAATTCCTATTAATTTGGACCTACTTTCTACTTCTTATTTTAAATAAAATAATTTATTTAATTAATTTCTAAAATAAAATATTTAATTAGCTAAAATACCCAAATTTCTTTCTAATTAAAATATTTTTAAATTTCTTCTTGATTTAGCCTAATTAATTCCTTTTTATTTTAATAAAAATAATTAATTTAATTCATTTTTCTAACAAAAACTTATTTAACTATAAATATTAAAATTAGAATTTTCGGAGCATTTCACATCAAATTGCTCATAATGATGTAGATAACAAAAATATAGACTATAAACATAAAAACAACATCTTTATTAGACTGGTTCAATTGAAAATTGATTGATGCTTCAATGATCCATTTTATGGTTTTAGGAGATACAAGTCTAGTGTTTTGTACCTTAACAAACAAATTTCAAACATCACCAAGTATGTAGTCAGTATCTAACTTTATTGGTATGCCACGTACTCTAAGTCCTAAAATTAAAGATATGTCTGCTTCTTCAAAAGGGGTGCATCTACTTCCTATGTCAAATCTTTTCTTTTCTTTATTCCAAGTAGATAATAACCAACTCAATAAATTGCCACATATGCCCATATCGGGCAATTCTGTTGATACAGTAAATGGAGTCCTTAAGAACATTATCTTTTGTGCATTTTATAAACACTATAAACATTGTCTAATTCATTAATTTTGCATGAATGTCTAATTTGGTTTGCCATCAATATGCAATGGTCAAATTTTACTATTAATCACAATAAATATACTAATCTAATGATAACATTTAACTTTACAATAATATTAACAAATTTATGGTAGCACTCAACATATGTGAATAGCCTACTCAGATCAACAAATACTTTTTTATTGACTAAAATCTATATTTCAATTAAAAGTCTTGAACAAATATTCAAATCTACAACCATAATAACAAATATACATATACATGTACCTATACATGTTTATATAATGTTAGTTATATAAACTAAAAAGCATAATAACAAGCATAACCTATACTATAACTAAATTATACCAAATGTAGCAATATATTCATAAATTATAAAATTTTTGACCATAAACTAGACATTATTATAAAATGTCAACTAAAAATTAAAGAAATTAGATAAATCATTCTAAACTTAAAGACATATATGAAATTAGTAGATGAGAGTGTAAGAGTGAAATATAGTGTGCAGATCTAGTGAGACAAATAGTTGAAGAGAAAATTTGTGTGTGTGTGAGAGAGAGAGAGATGAATATGGAGTTTGAGAGAAAGTTGAAGATAGAGTTGTTGAATTTGGGAGGTGGAGATTGAGAAAGAAAGAAAATGAAACTAGCGTGAATTTAGAACTCGTAAATTACACCTATCGATCAAGCATGTATACACTAAATTTTCTAGGTCATAGGCTTTTAATAAAATATGCCTGATGATCAAATATATTTATTCTAAATGAAGAAAAAATGATGTTATTTTATAACTAACGGGGGCTATTTTGATTAGTTTTTAACGGGGATGACTATCTTAGTGTTTTATAACCCATTTTAGTATTTAGTTCTTTTTAAGTTAACATAAATACATCAAGGTAGCAAACAGGTTCTCTCTATGTTTATTTTTATTTTTGTTCTAAAAAAAAATGAGCACATCCTAGTACTTCGTGTGTTCACTCCGAAAACAAAATGAGAGGAAGAAGAAGAAGCTTCGTTAGTTTGACCTAACACCACTAGCTATTTTGGAGATATTTTTGACTGACAAACCATTTAAATGTTTGTTAAATTCGGATGGACTACTTTGATAATTGGTTATATTATTTTACCAAACTCATCGGAGAATGTGGCTAGCAGGCTAGAGAGGAGAGGGATTAGGGGAGATTTTGAGTAGTTCAACATAAATAAATAATTGAGAGGGTTTAAAAGAAGAAAAAATCTAAGAAGCGCTGTCGATTTCAAGGTCATACGTGGGACCATATAGAGAATGAGAGAGCTAGTGAAAGATAAATTTTCGTCATAAGTCGGGGGATTGGACCACCAAAGTTTAGGGAGAGGACGATAAGTATCCGCTGAAATTATTTATGACTGCGAAATCTCTAAGCAATCAAACGCGCCATTGATTGTTGATGCTGGCCTTGAGGGAAAAAAAATGTGCATAACCGAGCTGGACAGCCGTAGTTTTTGTTTGTACGTACGTATGATAAACGCATGTGGAAGTTCTCTTTTTGGTCCCGTCTCGTCTACATGCAAGTTGACGCGAGATAGTTTATATTTAGAGGAATAGGAAACATGGCCTGAACATGACAACTACCTACTTGCACATCAGAAATACACGCACGATTTAATGACTCGAAGATGCTAAAGCTAGCTGGCTGCAGGTAGACTTCACATAACAGCTCTTGCCTTTTACTACCCTGTAATTGTTAGAAATATCAGCAATACCGTCATAATTGCGTTATATAATAGTGGGAACTGTTTTAATTAACCAAGATAGAGACCTGGCAAGCATCAATTTTAGGCTCGATTTCCATTTTAGTATGTTAGAAATATTTGATTTATGTTACATGGAATTAGAACCTCTACAATATAAAATATATAAAGTATAAATTTCATCACACTCCATTATCATGCGAATGCATGATAACTCTTTTTGGTAGACACGGTGGATAATTTTGGTTACATACATAAAGGAATTCAAGAAATAGAGCTAGGACATTATGACACCCAAGTGCATAGAAACCTTAACTATTAGCATGTGACCTAAGATAATTCAATCCCAATCTTAGCCACTAGAGCAGTACATCATCTATCATGAGAATTGTCTTATGCACCCGTACATTATTTTAGTTTGCAGGTACTTACTTGGATCACTTTTTTTTTTTTTTTTTTGAAATCAACAACTAATCTCATAGATCAACACTAGCTCTTTCCAACTTATTTTGCCTTCACTCATAAACTTTTCTAGAAATTTTTTAAAAGATCATCCATCCTTAGACTACCCCAATCCAAATACGTTTAATTATGTAGTTTTTCGAATGATGAATTTTCAAAAAAAGAATATGCACCTTATTAATATAGGACTATATCAATTCTTCTAAGCCTTTAATTTGGGGTATCATAATTTTGGTTTTATACATCCATATCTTTAAATACTATTTAGCCTTTAATAACATAGAATATGTTTATCTTCTTAGAGAAAAGGAAACTAATCAGACTGGTCCATTGCGAGAGAAGTTTACAAATGGGTTGGAGGCAAGGCTCAAAGTATATAGCCTATTGCTTAGCCAACACCAAATCCTCCATGCGAGGCTACGGTTTTCATTCGCAAAACCCTAGAAAACACAATGTGAAGAATCCTTCAATACTAGAATGTGATACGAGCCAGAGGCCGGACACCAGCCCAAGCACCAGTGCAACCTCAGTGGATGCAGCACAGACAATGGTCAGACCCAAGCGTACTGCTCAGCGGCCCAAGAGACTCAAGGACTACGTCATAAATTAGTCCCTCCCGAGCTTGAGCCTACTACCCCACTCCGTATCACAGGCAATTGCCTCCTTAGACATTGTTTATTTTCTTCTAGAAAGTGCTACCGCTGTAGTGCAATTGACAGGGTGAGGTGTCAATTGCTGGTTAAAATGTGCAGAATATTTTCCACTTTCGGTTGTAACCGCCTAGGCTGCGATTGCGTAGCTGTGGCTATATAAGACTGAAATGTACAGCGAAAAGGGCATGAATGAAAAATAATTCTCATCATCTCCTCTTTTCTCTGCTCTCTCTCCCTGATTCTGTAACTGGAGCTTGGCTACGCTCGAAGTGGCCGAACCTGCTGCACTGGTGCTTTCATTGAGAGACACCATGACTGAAGGTACTCACAACACCCGAGCCCGCACCACTGAAGAAAACATCAACCAGCTCAAAGAAACCGCTCAAAACCATGAGTCCGCCATCGCCAACCTCACCCAAACTGCCCACCACCACCATGCTCAACACTCGACCATCCTGAACCAACACTCTACCCTCCTCACTGAGATTTTAAAGAAGCTAGAACAATTAGAACGACCACTATCCCCAACGACCACCCCTGGCAACACGTCAAGTTCGAGCACCACCCCCAACCCACCCTTACTACCCACCCCGACCGCACCACCACTACAAATCACCCCAGCCGTCACCCCTGCCAGAAAACCACCTCGTTGTGAACTCACCTTGTTCGACGGCACTCAACCGTTGGACTGGCTGTTTCAGGCTGAACGTTATTTCTCGTTCCATGATATTCAGACGAGCAGCGTATTGACCTCGCTAGCTTCCATATGACCGGCCCGGCTCTTAGCTGGTTTCAGTGGATGTTCCGCAACCAACAATTGTCATCTTGGCAAGCACTGGCCCGTGCCTTAGAGCTACGTTTTTCTCCGTCCATCTTCACAAATCCCCAAGCCACATTACTCAAATTAAGGCAAACAGGTAATCTTGATGATTACCAGACTGAATTTGAGGCCACCAGTAATCGCGTCACTAATCTTCCACCGGACGCGATCCTCAATTGCTTTGTGTCTGGTTTGAAACCTCACATTCGGACAGAACTTGCAATGTTTAAACCATCAAATATTGCCGAGGCAATAGGTTTATCCAAACTTATTGACCTCAAACACCAAGAAACCCGAGCTCCCTTCAATCGCTTCACCCAAAATCGACCACCATCCTTGCCAAATCAGCCACTTAGCCCACCACCTCTTCTTTCCCTACCACCACTTCCCCCACCACCAAAATCATCAAACCAAAACCCCAAACGCTTGTCAGATGCTGAGATCGACCGACGTCGAGCGCAAGGCCTGTGTTTCAAATGTGAAGAAAAATACAGACCTGGCCACCAATGTAAGCAGCGGCGCGTCTTATTGCTGCTGCCAGATGAAGAGGAACCAGAGGTGGAGGAAATTCAGCCCGATCTTGAAGATTCAGTAGTCGAACAGCTGGATGACCCAGAAGTGTCCCTTCATGCCTTCACCGGAACAACCGATTCTCACACTCTTAGGCTTCCGGTCTACATACAAGGGGAATTAGTGCCTGCCCTTGTTGATACGGGGAGCACTCACAATTATATCCATCCCCGGGTGGTCCGATTTTTGGGATTGACTCTCAATGGGGAGCGGCAATTTGCCGTAACAGTGGGCAACGGAAATAAATTATACAGCAAAGGCACTTGCTACTCTCTGCCTATTTGTATCCAGGGGGTTGAATTTGTGGTTGACCTTCATGTTTTACAGATCGCGGGAGCTGATATGGTTCTCGGTGTTCAATGGCTTATGAGCCTCGGACCGGTACTTACAGATCACAATGCCTTAACTCTGACCTTCCACAAAGAAGGCCAACCAATCACCTTGCACGGCCTCACAACCGCTCTTGCACCGGCCCAAATAACTCTCAAACAATTGAAACGCATTCAAACCACCGCGGCTGCTTCAGCCTACTTTCACCTAGCCTCGAAGGAGTGCCCTCTTACTAACCCAAATGAGCCTTCTGACCCAACACTTCCACCAGACCTTCAAGCTATACTATCCAAGTATTCCATTGTCTTCTCTGAACCCAACACCTTGCCCCCATTCCGCACTCTCACTCACCACATTAATCTCAAAACCGGATCCAACCCAGTTAATGTTCGCCCATACCGCTACCCATATTTCCAAAAATCTGAAATAGAAAAACAAGTTGAGGGAATGCTAGCCTCAAAAATCATCCAACCTTCTACCAGTCCCTTCTCTTCACCGGTCCTTTTGGTGAAAAAGAAAGATGGCACATGGCGATTCTGTGTTGATTATCGGGCCCTAAACGCTATTACCGTCAAGGACCGCTTCCCGATCCCCACAGTGGATGAACTGCTTGACGAACTCTATGGAGCTTCATATTTTTCTAAGTTGGATTTGCGGAGTGGATACCATCAAATACGAGTTTATCCACCGGATATTCACAAAACCGCCTTCCGCACTCACGAGGGGCATTATGAGTTTATAGTCATGCCCTTTGGCCTTACTAATGCCCCGGCCACTTTCCAAGCCACTATGAATACCCTCTTTAGCCCTTACTTACGCAAATTTGTCCTGGTATTCTTTGATGACATATTAATCTATAGCCCCACATGGACCGCTCATCTTGAGCACCTCACTACCGTCCTAACCCTACTCCAAACCCAGCAATTTTTTGCTAAATTCTCCAAGTGCGCCTTTGGTCTTACCCAACTTGAGTACCTTGGTCATGTAATCTCATCAAAGGGAGTACAAGTGGATCCAGCAAAAATTCGTGCTATGACCGAGTGGCCCAAGCCCAACGGAGTTTCGGGTGTTCGCGGATTTCTCGGCCTTACCGGGTATTATCGTAAATTTATTAAAAATTATGCTGAAATTTCTTCTCCTCTTACAGATTTATTAAAGAAGGAAGGCTTTGTTTGGAGCCCAGCCGCGGATCATGCCTTTCAATGCCTTAAGGAAGCCATGACCCAGGCCCCTGTTTTGGGCTTGCCCGATTTCTCACAAGAGTTCATAGTCCATACTGATGCTTCAGGGTCGGCAGTTGGAGCTGTCCTTTCTCAATATCAGCACCCTCTTGCCTTCTACAGTAAGCGGCTTCCCTCATCCCTACGCCAAGCATCTGCTTATTCTAGAGAAATGTTTGCGATAACAGCGGCGGTCAAGAAGTGGCGCCACTACTTACTTGGACGGCCCTTTACAATAGTCACAGACCACCAGAGCCTTCGCCAGTTGTTATCGCAAATCATCCAGACTCCGGAACAACAAAAATGGCTTGCTAAACTTCTCGGGTATGAATTTAAAATTGAGTATCAACCTGGCAAAACTAATACTGTCGCCGATGGACTGTCTAGGTGGACTACTGAAGCACTGGCAGAGTACCAAGCAATTAGTGTCCCTAATTTTGCAACACTGGAAGACATTCGGCAAGGCATAGCGTGTGACCCAGAGGCACAGGCAATTATCAGCGCTCTCAGCAAAAATCAAGGGCAAATGAGCCAATTCAAGGTTAGAGATGGGCTATTGTTGAAAGGTAAACGATTGTTTGTTCCTTTTACCTTACGTAATCATGTGTTGAACGTCTACCATGACTCTGCTTTGGGTGGCCATTCTGGGACCACCAGAACTCTTGCTCGGGTTGCGGCTAATTTTTACTGGCCCAAGCTCCGGGGCGATGTCAGGCAGTTCGTCCAAAAATGCCCGGTATGCTTGCAGATGAAATCTGAAAATCAGCCACCAAAAGGTCTATTGCAACCTTTACCGATTCCGAATCGTATATGGGAAGATATCAGTATGGATTTCATTACTGGATTACCTCTTATTTCTGGAAAAACTTGCATTTGGGTCATTGTTGATAGGCTCTCTAAATATAGCCATTTTTGCGCCCTTCCATCGTCCGTGACAGCAGCTCAATTGGCTAACCACTTCTTGCAGGAGTATGTCCGATTACATGGGTTCCCTAGGTCGATTGTTTCTGACCGGGACCATTTGTTTCTTAGTCATTTCTGGCAGGAACTATTTCGAATCAGCAATACTGAGCTCAAGATGAGTAGTACCTATCATCCGCAAACGGATGGCCAATCGGAGGTTGTCAACCGCTGTTTAGAAACGTACCTTAGGGCTGTGGTGGGTGACGCCCCTACTAGATGGGTTCGCTGCCTACCATGGGCAGAGCTCTGGTACAATACATCCTTGCACTCCTCCATTGGCATGACGCCCTTTGAGGCGGTGTATGGCCGACCACCACCGGTTATTTTTGACTATTTGCCGGCTAGTACTCAAGTGGGGGAATTGGATGATTGGTTCCAGGATCGAGACCAGTTGCTTAACAGTATCAAGGAGAATTTAAGGCGCGCTCAGCTCCGTATGAAGAACCAAGCTGACAGACACCGGACCGATAAGGAATTTGCTGTGGGATCTTGGGTATATGTCAAGCTTCGTCCATATAGGCAGTCCACAGTCCGCCACCAACGCTACCACAAGCTGTCCAAGAAATTTTATGGGCCTTTTCTTATTATCAAGCGTATTGGCAAGGTTGCATACGAATTACAACTTCCCCAGAATGCCAAGATCCATCCCGTCTTTCATATTTCTGTCCTAAAATGGTGCCCAGATCCGGCTACTACAACGCCTTCATCACTGCCAAGTGAGTATCATGATGGCCAGCCTACTTATCAACCTAAGAAAGTTCTCAATACTCGCAAGGTGAAGCGTAATCATAAATGGTTGTGGGAGGTATTGGTCAGCTGGGAAGGTTGTGCTGATCATGAAGCCACTTGGGAAGAACTCAATCAATTTTCTGCTAGCTTTCCCCAATTCAACCTTGAGGACAAGGTTGGTCTTCATGAGGTGGGAATTGATACGAGCCAGAGGCCGGACACCAGCCCAAGCACCAGTGCAACCTCAGTGGATGCAGCACAGACAATGGTCAGACCCAAGCGTACTGCTCAGCGGCCCAAGAGACTCAAGGATTACGTCATAAATTAGTCCCTCCCGAGCTTGAGCCTACTACCCCACTCCATATCACAGGCAATTGCCTCCTTAGACATTGTTTATTTTCTTCTAGAAAGTGCTACCGCTGTAGTGCAATTGACAGGGTGAGGTGTCAATTGCTGGTTAAAATGTGCAGAATATTTTCCACTTTCGGTTGTAACCGCCTAGGCTGCGATTGCGTAGCTGTGGCTATATAAGACTGAAATGTACAGCGAAAAGGGCATGAATGAAAAATAATTCTCATCATCTCCTCTTTTCTCTGCTCTCTCTCCCTGATTCTGTAACTGGAGCTTGGCTACGCTCGAAGTGGCCGAACCTGCTGCAGAATGCCTTTTAGTGAAATTGTCACCACTTATTATCTTGTCCATAAGAGTAAGCAAAAATAACATTTTAACCATATATGACACTACACCTTTTTAATTTAGTAATTAGAAAGTAATTTTTTTAAACTTAAAAATACTAGCTCTATCAACAATATGGTGAACTATCTTCAGCACCTTTTATAAAGGTTTTGGAAATGGTCACTACTATAACACAGAAAGGCATATACAAACCAATTAGTGCATTATATAAATATCTGCGCAGCGTCCTAGTCATGTTGCCGTTCCCGCTTTCCACAAATACTAATAGAGCTTCGATCCTTCTCTGAAAATTCCTTCAAGGACTTGACTGCGGCCGATGCTGAAGGATTGAAATGAATTTCATCACCAATTATTTCTGCATCACCGTGACAAGGCTCATTGGTCCACGTGTAGGCCAAAATTGACCTTGTAGAGATTCACTATGTCAACTGTCCAATGAATACAGGAGCGTGATATTAAGTCACATTTTTATGCTGTAGGTTGTCAGATCGAATGCCGACCGTTGCGAAAGGATCATCCCCTCCCTTTTAAGCAAAAAACAAAAAAAGAAAAAAAAAAGAAGAAGAAGAGGAGGAGGAAAAGAGAAAATAAAAAACCAAACAAGCAAACGAATGCAGTGATTAGGACTTGGGACTAATCATCGAACTGGCCTCTGCTTCCTCGGCCACCTAATTTTCATTCTCCATCGGCTTCTCTTGAATCTTATGCTTTTCTTACGGTCTGTGCATATGATCTCGTTTCACGTGCGCCAAATGGGGTTGATTTCACTTCCCTTGCTATTGCGAATGTTGTTCAATTGGTAGCTGAATTGGGGCGCATCCCGGGAGTTTGATTAATTGCACTTCGTATTATTTAAGGCTCTATGTAGCTAATTTTAAATGTGTACTTTTATCCCAAAATATATAATTTTTTATTCTGAAATGTGTATTTATAGTCTTAAAACATGCTCGTCTTTAAAAATAAGTAATATTAGTCTATGAGATATGTATTCTAATTCGGTAAAATATGTATTTTTATACTGATAGGCGTGAGTAAATATGTATGTGTGTGTGTATTCTTTACATATGTGATGGAGGAGCATCTCAAGTAACCCAAATTAAGGATAATCTACTTATTAATTTTTTTTAGAGTTGAAGACTTCAAAACTCTTTTCATTTGAGTCAATAAATAACTAGATTACATAGCAGCTATGCAAGACATGGAAACTCCAAACATCCACGTGAATATGGCTTTATTTAGCTGCAATATGGCTCCACCAAATCCACCCCATAACCAGCCCCAATATGGCTTCATTATGACCGGTGGCGGAGCCAGACTTTTAATCCCATGGTATCCCATATTGTTATGTATGAACACATAAAATTAATACATATTTTTTTAAATTTTTTTAAAATTTTTTTTCATATTAGCTATAAATTTTCCTGCAAATGACATCAAATACAAATGTATTTGCAATTATCATAAGAATATATTCACTTACCAATTTCTCATTAAATTTTATACCTTAATCTTAAAAAAATTATAGATAATTGGGGTAATTTATTTCATACAATTTAGTGACTAAAATAATTAGCTTGATTTTGTGTCTTTTAATTAAAACTCAAACGACTTATCAAACAATAAAAATATTATAAAAATGATAAAGGAAATATCCATATTTAATAATAACAATATCAAACATTTAGAATCACTAATCAATTTATTTACTATAATCACTTATCAAACAATTTAATGAATTAACTAAGAAATTTACTAAAACTTAATTAATAATATAATTTTATAACGAACTAATTTAAAAACTAACTAATAAATTAAACAATTCAATCTATAAATCTAAAAAAATTAATTTCTACAAACTAATTTTGATTTCTATCTAATTAATAAACCAATTTCTATTTTCTACATTAATAAGATTAATTAGAATTTCTATAAACTAAAAAATATAATCAATTAACATAATAAATATAAACAAATTAATTGCATTCTAATTTCACAAATTTATAAATTTATGATAAATAATTTAACAAACTAAATATTAACTTAAATCTTACCTAATCAACTTGTGGGTTGGCCGGTTGGGACATGTTGTGGCTCCATTCCTGGCTCAGACGCTCGGTTGAAGATTGAAGAATGAATGAAGGCAGGCAGGCAGCAACCAGCAGTTGTAGACTTGTAGGCTGCAGTAGTTGTAGACTTGCAGGCTTGCAGCTTCTTCTCTTGGGTGGCTTCGGTGGCGCGCGGCGGTTGAGGATTGAGAATTGATATCGGCAGGCGGCGGCGGGCGGCGGTGGCGGGCGGGGCGCGGGCAACAGGCAACTGCACTGCAAGCTGCAGCACCAGGCCACCAATGCACTGTGCAGTCGCACCATAGTAGGCTGGAAGAAGAAGAATGGGCGGCGTTCGGCGGCAGAAATGGCGAGCTCCGAACCTCCGGTGGACGGCTGAGTTGTTGAGAGCTATGTGCTGGCGTCGTGCGTCGAGGAGGGTCGAAACCAGCAGGCAGACAGCCAGGCACCAGCAGCAGGAGTCGAAGAGGAGGGTAAGGGTTTGGGAGGGTGGAAATTCATCAAAACGACGTCGTTTTGATGGTGTAAAAAAAATTCAAAACCAGCCGCCTACGGGACTTGATCCTGCGACCATTGCCGCCGATACACGGGACACCCAACGTGTCCAACCATTCATCCATTTTGATTCTGTGTCATGGTGTCCTACATAATTAATATATATCTAATAACTTAAAATCAAGCATATTTTTACCTTCCGAGCCAGGGCTCCGTGGTGTCCCGGGACACCATGCGGAAGTCCTGGCTCCGCCACTAATTATGACTCCATTTACACTCAACCAAGCCACCACCTTATCCGCCACCACCTTTCACATCTTTTCGGCCAAAATATGACCTGATTTGCCACCCATATTTTGTGTAAGAATTAGGGATATTGGGAAGGTGATTATGGGAAGTTCAATGCCCTCCTAAGCTGGATTAATTTAAGGAGAAGCAACCTCCAAAACTTGGTAAAATCAAGCAGCAACCATCGAGTGGATTGATCCTCTTTTCTTATTTCCTTTATTAGCTAAACTTAGTTAAAGCATGTTGTTAGACTTTCCTAATATGTAATTTATGTTTTCTAAGCCTTGTCATAGGATGTAATGGCAACCATCTAGTGATGGGTGGCTAGTAGTGTTAAAATACAATTAGCACTAACTGATTGGAGTTATGTAAACTTTAGTTAGCCTAAGTTAGTATCAACCATAGGTGAAGGTGTAACCAATCTGATTGTAACCCTTAGGAGTCGACTCACACTCTTAAATAAAGTGGAAGAGGCTGCAAGAAGGGCATATTAGATGTTGATAGAAAAAAAAATACTGGTTGTTGAAACCCACCCACTCTCAATATTAAGTTGTAGTCTTGAGAATTGTTCAAATCTTGCACCATTTAGGCTAAGTGTTGAAACCTTAGTTGGTTGATGCAAGTACTTGGTTTTGAAGGTTTCAAAATCAAGTTACCCTTTCATATTCTCCTCCTTTCTCTCCATTCTATTTTTTTTTTCAATTTTGTTGAAAACTCCCCATTTTCAACACTAATACTTAGCATGTGGTTCTATTTTTTTTTAGCATTATGCATCAATATGTATAAATAAAGGACATGTATTCTTATTCTAAAAGATGTATATTATCTTGAGAGATGCACATTTGTTTTAAAAATGTATGTTTCTCTTTTATACTTGTATAAACAATGGAGGTGTAATATTGTCATAAAATATGTGTATTTATATCTTCGTAAATATGTATTAATATGTGTATAGTATTATCCCAAATGATGCGTATTTTCTTAATATGTGTATTAATATCCTGTAATATGCATATTTATATCTTGACATATGTGTAATATTGTTATGGATGAAGTGCATTTTTATACTAGAAGTTGTGTGTTATTTATCTGAAAAATGCATTTTTATATATTTAAAGATGTGTATTTGGTTGGAGAATATTTATATACTTACACCATCATTTAAATGAAAGTTTATAAAATTTACAAAAAAATATCACCACTTATTTTCACAATACAACTAAACAATATATATTTTTATCATAGAATATGTGTATATATGTATATAAAAATATAAATATTTATAATTTAAAAGATTTATACTTATTAAAAAAAATGTATTTTTCCCGTATATGAACATTGTATTGTATAGACAATTTCCCCATGCAATGTGTGTGTGTGTGTGTGTATTAAAATATACCTAGTGCAAAGCTTTTCCCTATTTTTCTACTAACTATCATGACATAGCAATGCGCGCCTCTTCATCGTAATGCGCCATCATATGTAACTCAGATCAGATTGTAGTTATCCCATATTATAGGTGAAAATAAATTATTATTTTAATTTGATATTGATACTCTTTTAAACATTTAATGTATATAAGCAAAATTATGAATAAATATAGGATATACAATATTAAACAAAATGACAAGGTATTTATGTAGAATTTATCTTGAAAATTATACTCCCTCCATATCTAATATATCATCGTTAAGTATTTCAAAAATAAAGCATAAATATTAATATATTTTAATATATATTATTAAAAATTATAAAAAGAAGAATATTGTAAAAATATTTTTTAGTACATATATAATAGTTATATTTTTATATCATAATATATTATACTTTGAGAAAAGTTAATGGTCACAGTTAATCTTTAAAATATATGACGACACTATTCTAAATATCGAGGGAGTATCATTTTCAACAATAATATAATTACTTAAGAACATAAATAAAACTATTAGAGTTAAATTTGATCAGATGATTTATTTCCAAATGCTTTATTTCAACCATTCCAATATCCAAGCATCAAATGCACGAGTGAAAATCAAAACTAGGACCACCACTATAGAATATCCTTTAATAACATGACATAAATGATGATTCACTTGAAACCATTGATAAATGCATGAAAATTTGTGCATGCGAATGTGAAATAGGTTTTAATAACGATTTTAAACAAAAACCTTTATTAAAATATCGCACACAGAAAAAATAACGTGCATGTTTTAATAACGGTTATTCTGTAACTATTATCAAAATGTTAAAAAAATCAACGCAATATTTTAATGACATTTATGTTGTTAATCACTATTAAAACATAAAACACAAAACATAAGTAGAACCGATTGTTTCCCTCTTCTTTAGTCGATATATTTTTGTTTCAAATTTTCATTCTCTTCTCTATTGTTCTTTCTTGCTCTCCCTCCTCCTCCTTCTTTTGTTGGTTGATGTCCACCCTTTTTCCTTCTCTTGCTAGTCGATGTTGCTCCTTCTTTTGCTCTCTCTTGCTTTCGGCTAGGGCTATTCTCAAGTTAACGTAGAATAATAGTGGTCTCCCTCCACTCCATTACGATTTCCCCCCATCCTCCTCTTTTTGTATCTTGCTCTGCTTCAATTGATAGTCTCTAATGTGTGGGAACTTGTTCACTCTTGCTCTTTCATTGCCATTATCATCTCTTACTCCATCGCACACCGTTTGCTTCAAATTTAGCTATGTACTCATTTTTTCCTTCTTCTTTTAATACAAAATTTATGAATGCATGGTATTTAGGTTGGTCTTAGGTGTGTTATGGCATTTATGGTATGTGTTTGCCTCTATTGTTATGTTGTTATGGTTTTTAGCTACAATTTGGGTATCCCCCTCTATATGTCTTGATGCCTTTTAATTATAAAAAAACTATAAATACATGCATGTATGTTGGTATAGTTTGTTGTAGAAAAATATTGTATAAATTTTAATCTCTTGCTGATAAATTGTTGCTTGTATGGTGTAGAATCAACTCTATTCATGGACAATATCTTATATATGTGGGTATGTTTTTAACTTTACATCATTGATTAAGATATGATATACTATATTTTCGATTAACTCGGATATAGATGTACATATTTATAAATTAGAAGAGTTAGGCAACAAAATTGATGACAAGTTTTAGTTGTTGTTTTCTTTTATAGGTAGTGAGATGTCACATTTACCTATTACTCACATAACTCCACCATATTTGTGCACAAATTATGATGGGGATCTTTCAGGTTATGTGATATGGTTATATTATGAGCTAAGTCACTTGTTTGTGAGCAAGTCATACTTTGATCCATTTCATTTTAGATTATATCACTTGGTGTTGACCCTACCTCAGATGGAGATATGATCAGGGGCTTTAGTTAGTTATTTATAGTAGGTTTTCCACCATACTGATGCACCACACCCGAGATTTTTGTAGGGTGAGGCATTTTTAAGGAATTATGATTGGATAACTAGAGTGCTAATGGTGATAGATGGTGAGTGAAAGTTTTATCATAGCTTATTACCAACTATCTACTCTGGTCACCTTAGAGTATCTGTCACTAGATACTCTGTTGATGATGTAAGGAAGAAAATAACATATCTAGACGAGTGGACTTTGAAAGGGATGATTTCTAGTCGGCCAAGGAAAAGCCATCGGTGGATTTTATAGGATGGTTATAGGTTTTTCTTAGTTAGGTGTTTGGGATGTAGCAACCTTATGATATATATAGTGTTGATATTGCCTTACGGTTCTTAGTCGTTCGGTCTTGTTTTAAATGCATAGTATGTAAATCTTTTGTAATTTCAACCCTCATATAAATCTTTGATATGTATATACATATGAACTCTCTATGATCATGAACGATTTATTTATTTGTATATTTTTGGAAACACATTGTAATGGTCTGTATATACAACAATAGAATAACATGATATATTATAAAAATATGAATTATTTCCAGGCATGAGAGGTTTATGAATTTTTTTGTACAAATGAATTGATTTATAATAATTACTTATCATGGGATACATATAATTTGAAAAAATATGGATTGGAAATGGATGTATGTAAATAAATTTTCTAGAGAATATGACAAAACAGTGGATTGTTTCATCAAGTTTATAGCATAACATACTCAAAACTATAGTACAATAGTCTATCCTTATTTGAACTATGATTATATTCATTGTGTTAAAGCTAATTAGTTTAAAGATCATTTATTTGTTTATAGAATTGATACAAGTTGCACTCATTAGATATGTCATAGTGAGACAGAGTTTGAATATAACAATGAGGAAGGTAAGAGGTAATGTATTGGATTATTTTAGAGCTATGAGAAAGATTCATTAGATAAGATGACTTGGAAGGTTGAGAAAAATTTTCAAGATTGTTTAAAAGTACTCGACAAGTTATTGAGTGACTCTGAGAAACCTTTGTATGATAATTCTAAGAAGTGTACTATATTAACCACTACTTTAAGGTTATATAACTTAAAAGCATTTAATGAATGGAGTGATAATAATTTCATGAAATGATTGACACTTGTGAAATATATGCTTCTTGATGATAACATTTTACACAATTGTACCTATAAAGAAAAGAAGATCCTTTCATATATGGGTATGAGTTATAGGAAGATACATGAATGCCCTAATAATTGTATAATATTTCATAATGAATATGCAACTTTGGGTAATTATCATAATCCTGAATACAAAGCACCAGGATACAAGAAGAAAAAGGTGATAGCTAAGGTGTTATGATATTTTTCTACAATACTAAGATTCAGGTGGATGTTTAATGACGTAAAAGATGTGAAGAACTTAAGATGACATACTTATGAGAAGATATATGACATGTTTATTCAACATCAATGTGACTCTCCATAATGAATGATGATTGATGGCTTGTTACTTGAATTTTGTGAAGAACCAAGAAACATGCATCGTGCAATTTTTACAAATGGTATGAATCGACACAATCAAGGCACATATCGTATATGGCCAATGATTTTAGTTATATACAATCTATTATTGTAGATCTACATAAAATACAATTATATGACGTTGTATTTACTCATTAGGCCAAACCAATTGATGAAAGATATGTATATTTATTTGGCACCTTTGATTAATGATTTCAAGTTCTTATAGGACATGGGTGTTGGAGTGTTTGATGCATATGGTGAGGAGAATTTCACTTTGAGAGCAATGTTATTCTATACTATAAGCAATTTTCCATCATATTTCAACTTGTTAGGTTATAGTTTGAAAGGTCATTACACATGCATGATATGTGAGGAGAATACTTCATTTGTTTAGCTAATGCATGGACAGAAAGCTATTTTTCTCGAGCATTATATATTTTTATCAAATAATCATCATTATCATAAGCAAAGGAAAGCTATAACTAGCTTCCTAGAATAAGGGCATACACCAATCCGATTGATGAGTAGACAAATGTATTGAAAGATGAATAGTTTAAAGGTGCGATTTAGGAAGAATAATAAAGATAAGCCTTCATCAGTTTGGTAGAAGAAGATGTCTATATTCTACATCCTTTAGAAATATTTATACATGAGGTATGCCTTTGATATGATGTATATTAGAAAATATATATATATGTGATAGCTAGGTTGGTCTATTACTAAAAATTTCACAAAAGGCTGTATATAGCATCAATTGGATATGGAGGAAATTGGCATTATACATGAATTGGGAGCATGGGATGAAGTAAAAAGAACATATTTACCACAGGCTTGTCATACTCTCTCTAAAAAAGAAAAAAAATGCATTTTATGAATTATTTTATAATTTCAAGGTTTTGGAAGAACATTCTTCACATATTAGAAGGCAAATGTCGATGAAAGAGTTGAAACTAATTAACATGATATCTTATAACTTCCATATTTTGATGTACCATTTGTTGCAGATAGCCATACATGTCATTTTTCCTCCATTCTTTTTTGATATTCAACACATTCTAATCTAAAGTCATATACCCTAATAGTTTAGATGTCTTACAAAGAGAGATTGTGATGACTTTGTACAAGCTTGAAATGTACTTTGCACCCTCAATCTTTAACATTATGGTATATCTAACTATTCACTTATTTTATGAGGTAAAAAAGCCAGGACTTGTTTATAGGTAATGGATGTACCCCTTTGAGCGGTTTGTAAAATTGATAAAAGGTCACATAAAGAATCAATATTGGCCAAAATGATGCATTGTTGAGAGTTATCGAGTAATAGAGGTAATTAAATTTTGCATAAAATACTTGTCCAATGCACAAGCTCTTAGTATTCCTTAGTCTTAATGTGCAAGGATATTAGAGGGAAATAATTTGGGCATTTATATAACACCCCCAAAATTTACCTAAAATTTCATTTAAGCTGAAGAAACATTCAAACATAAGAGGGGTGTTACCACCATAATCGGTATAAGTTTGGCCACAGACCATCCTTATACCAACTACAAGGCAAAGACAAAATATAACACAAACTGTGATAAATGTAGCACAAGAATAATCCATATCATAAATAAGAGTTAGGTGTTCATTTCGAAGGTAACACTAAATACATAAATAAAAATTCACATGAAAATTAATAAGAAGGAAACCAATTAAAAAACAATAGGATAATACACTCTCTGTCCCCTAGCCTCATTTATAATAGCATCACTTTGCTTTGATCATAGCATCATATATAGTGAAGTCATCTAGTGAGTCATCATTTACTTGCACAGACTCAAAAGGGGTCTATGCTCGTGGGAATGAACAATGCTTATAATAGGGGTGATCAGTACGCTACGTACTAAGTAAGGTAATGACACAATCAAGAAGGTCACAAAAATAAATAACCCCACAAAAAGACATGACACATGCATCAGTTGATCATACCGAATTTATTTAATATATTCCAAACATACGGTATTAATAAAAGGATAATTATCTCATGATTTTAATCACATTGGGCTCAAGGACC
This sequence comes from Tamarix austromongolica, assembly GCA_039764185.1. NCBI lineage: Eukaryota > Viridiplantae > Streptophyta > Magnoliopsida > Caryophyllales > Tamaricaceae > Tamarix > Tamarix austromongolica. Next base: position 77,005,626 of record CM077818.1, on the reverse strand, counting down.
CCACTATTCTCAACTTTTGGAACGATAAGCAAGTACAACTTCCAGGGCAAGATGCTTCTGGCCACTATTCTCACTGATGGATCTATAATCAAAGTGCAACCCCAAGGCAGAATGCTCCTAGCCACCATTGTCACTAATGGATCGATAATCAAGGTACAACCGGTCTAACTCACGTGGTATTCAACTATAAGTAATTAGTATCTTACCATGGGTTATTTTTGGTTTACTTGAGTTTTGGATCTCATTATTCTCATTAGTGGAATGGTAATAGGGTACAACTTCCAAAGCAAGACACTCCTGGCCACTACTTTCACCGGTGGATTGATAGGTACAACTGGTCCGACTCAAGTGATTTTCCACCTTAAGTTATTAGTATATTATTATTGTTTTATTGAATTTAGGTACATCACATGGACATGAAAACCTACTTATGCAAGGCACCATCCCAACTACTACTATGAAACAACCATGTTCCCTTTAGAAAACCTAATTTCACAACCCCAGCGTATCCTCACCTCCAGTTTCCCTTTTTAGTCCCCAATCTACCCAAAAAATCTTAACATATCATTAAAAACCCATGGTTAAGAGTTATGGCCTTTTACCCACATTTTCTACACTGATAAAAACTAGCCTCTAGGGTTACCCCTCTAAAACCCTAATTTCTCCTAGTTGGCATAATCATTTCTCTACTACTTATATAGCACTAAAATTTCATACCCATGCATAGGATGCTATGTTTAACCATCAAGTCAAACATTGTGGCCTAACTCCCCTATTTTGCACATGTGATAATACCCTTCCTATTCAAGACCCCTCTAGAACCCTAATTCCTCATTTTGGTCATACCTACTCTCCTCTAGCCCGCATGGATACTAAATTAGGTACACATTCCCAAAATGTTATGGTTAACAAAATATTCCAAGGTTGCAGTCCATATCCCCCATCTCGTACATGCAATAACAACCTACTCCTAGGGTTTTAGGCCTTGGCCTCCCAAAACCCTAATTTCACCTTTTGGTCATATTTCCTCCCTTTAGTGCTTAAAGAAATTACCAAATTTGCATGAATACCCAAAATTCCATCATTAACCTCACGTCCACTCCATAGTAATAAACCCTTAATCTACTCACATATGATCATAAATCCCCTTAGGTTTTAATCATCTCATTTATGTCCTTTCTCCCCATATTGTATTTACCATAAGCCTCTTTATTTTTACCCTAATTATTTCATGTAGTGTCTCCAACCTATTTTATGTCAATTAACACCCTAAAGTACCCTACAAACCACGTTTTTACAGTATTTACCAAAATGCCCTTTGGTCTCAAAAACCCTACCTAAGTCAATGGACGTCCAACACAAAGACTCTCCAACTTTCCACACATGACATATCATATATCATGGACATGGATATACATAAACACTTTAAATCAATACAACAACCACATTGCATTTTTACCTCAAGCTACTATTAAGATAAAACTATATATACAACACTAGAGTCATTTTATCATTTCATGCATTCCATCACATAACACATAACAAGGACATATATTAAACATAGTAAAACCATATCTATAACTTTATCTTTATAGAAGTGGCTCTAGTCTCTAAGTACGCACGACCTATGCCTCCTATTTTGCTATCACTGGAATATTACCTGGAAATAGAAATATACATAGTTTAGAATTTTTCTTTTTTCTTTTTTTAAAAGAAAAAAAAGAGAGAACTTAACCTAATGAAAGCTAAAGGAGAAGAAAGGAAATAGAGGTGACCAAAGTGGGGGAGACAAATGGTGCAGGAGGCGCACGACGATGATCATAGTAGTGCATGGCGTAACAATAGTTATTTAGAGGGATGACATTTTTGGGTCAAGGGGTGGTGGCATTAGGACTGGATAGAGTTGGTGGTGGAGCTAGCTGGCGATGGAGCATGGTGATGCATAGCCAAAAGGAAGAAAGAAGAAAGGAGGAGAAGGGAGGTTGTTGGGATGGTTGCATAGGATGGCACACCTATACAATGTGGCTCTAATGTGGTAGTGGAAAGGAGGGAGGAGAAAAGCCGGTGATAGTGGAAATATATCCCGATACGATTGCAAGCAGGGGAGAAGGAAAAGAGAAGGAGAAAAGAGAGGGAATGGCTCTACAGGTTAGGATAGGGTGTAGGTAGAGAAGAGAGGTGGCAAGGATTTAGCTCGGTGTCTAAGGCAATGATGGAGCTAGAGCTGGCAGAGGTGGGGGAGGTAAGAAAAAATAGGGGAGGTGAGTGCAGGTGGGAGAGGAGAGAAAGGAGAATTCGAGGGGGTATTTATAGACGGGGGAGAGGTTGACGGATAAGGGAAGACAACAGGGGTTGGCCTGCAGCTTTGGCATGTATAACTATAGGGGGAAGGTGGTTGTAGGAGGTAAGGTGTAGAGGTAGGGGTGTAGAAGCATAGGGTAGCGTGCATGGCACTACATGGCTTAGAGAGGAAAGACGAGAAGGATGGGGAGGCAAAAGGGACAAGGTGGCGTGCAGGGTGCAGAGACAGGCGTAAAAATGGAAGGAGAGGTGACGCGAGGAAGAAGTTGGGAAGGAGGAAGAAGAAAGGGAGAAAAGGGAAAAAGAAGAAAATAAAAGAGAAAAGGAGAAAGGAAAGAAAAAAGGAAATGGGCCTGGTTACTTAGGGGAGGAAAGGATAATGAAAAGAAAGGGTCTGGGCCAGGATTTCGTAGCTTAAAGAGGAGGGGGAAAATGAAAGGAGATAAAAAAAAGGAAGAAAACGGAATAGAAAGAAAAAAAATAAGGGTAAAAGAAAAATAAAAAAGGGAATTTTTTTTTGGGGTATGGGATTTAGGTTAGATTTTTAGAGTAAATTCTTTGGATTAGCAATAATAAATAAATAAAATTAACATAATCTTCCCATAATTAATTTAGGATTATTAAATAAAATAAAATTTAAAATTTAGGTTAAATTAATTTGTTGATAAATAAATTTTAGGATTTTAAAATTTTGGGGTATTATAATGTAGACCCTAAAATATTCCATAAAGCACATATCTATGTATTACATAACAGTGATGGTTTTAATCTATATATTAAAGAACATATACATTCTCTAAGAATTGAAAATATATCAAAGACTAAGAAATGGATAATCTATAAACATAACTTTCCTTCATATATTGGCGAAGAGATCGCAACATTTCATTTATTAGACATCCCTGACTTAAATATCTTAAAACGAGCATTGCTTGTCTCAAATGCCCCATAATGAATTTTTCTCATATGTATGCTATGCTATCAACAGATACACTTTTTACATGAAACAAAAATATGAGAGAAGTAAAATGTAGAATAGTGGGGTAACTTTAGTGTTTGAGGCAATGTATATTGCTAGTGCAAAGGACAATAATTCAGCCTATGTAGATATGAATTAATATGGCTTTAATTGAATGGATTTGGGATTAGATTCATTGTGTTTAAAATATCTATTTTTAGGTGTATATGGTTTAATAATAGTCATGGGGTTAGATATGCATATGGGTTTACATTAGTAAATCTCAATAGGCAGTGCATAAGCAATACCCAATCATCTTGGCATCACAAGCAATGCAAGTTTTCTTTTTACCGATCCTAAAGATAAAAGATGATATGGGGTACTATATATGAAGAAAATAAATGGCAATGAATGCGACGATGAAAATGATACCGACTAGGAGAAAGAGTGTGTCACAGCTATGCAAGTAACCCAATCATTAAACAATGATAGCATTGGCATTTTAGAGGAGGAAATCTATGTAACAAATGATCAACATGTAGTAATATATGTATCAGATCTTGAAACCAATCTTAAAACAAGGAAGAAAAAAGGAAGGAAAAGAAGGTGATGAGGGGTAATAACATTCTAACATATGATATTTGTGCCTTTTATTTTACCTTCATATTTTGTATATACTTATTAAACATGAATTGTGTTGAAACATGAAATTACTACTTATGATATGTGTGCTCGATACTTTAACTTCACATTTTGTGTATATGTATTCATAGCCATTTTTGTATTAACTTATTTATTGATATTTTGTAGAGATATGAAGAAAAAACCGTTGATAGGGACTCTAGTCAGGAAGAAGGGAAGCAATGACCAATTGTGATGAGTATCATCACTGACATGAGAAATTGAGGAGACAAAGAGGAGTTGAGATATAATACTTATAATCTTTCTATCGATGAATATGCAAACATGTTTCTCATATACATTTTACCTATCACTCAAAATAATGTTCCTATCTCCTATAAAATTTGGAAGCGGGTTTCAAAAGTTTACAAGGAACATATTTGTCAAGAAGTCATGGTAAATACATATATATACATTGTTCATTTTTATATGTTGAATGTTATTAATTTTAATACATTAACATTTGTATACATATTGATGTCTTATTTTATAGAGAGTTTTCATTATCCTAGAGGCAAGAAAGAAGTGGTTTCTTAGACATTGTGGTGAGCATTTAAAAACACTAGTGCATACTTGACAAATAAAAAAGTGTAGAGAAAGTGGGATGGTGTTTTACACATGAAGCCAACTAAGCATAATAGTTTCATTGATCAAGATAGTTGGGACTAGTTTATTGCATACCATCTTTTGAAGGAGTTGTGGGTATTTGTTGCATACCAATTAAGTTTTTTGGTTAAGAATATTTCATTAATATTTACATAGCCGTGAGTAAAAATTTTAGCTTGCAGTATAGGAGAAAAGTGCTAAAAATAAATAAAATTTTTATTCAAAATATTTACTAGCATAATATATCTCGAAAAGGCTATGGAAGCCTTAAAGAAGAGTTGGCATGATATTTTGATTTATGCGTTTAAGTAAAATGTTATAATCATATTATTATTGATAGTGCGTGTTTTGGATTTATAACTTATAGCCCAAGACTTGGATCCATGTACCTCATCTATCAATATTGGTACATTGTGGAAGAAGGGGAGAGAAAAAAAGCGGATATCTTAATGAAAATGTAAAACAAACTACCAAAAAAATTATAAGTTTGAAGATATCCTTAACCCTAGTTATTTTTATTAGAGAAAATTATTACATTATGTTTATTCCTATGTTCTAAATTATATATATATTAGGATGAAGTTGAAACCTAAGATTCTGTAGAGGGTGTAGATAAATATAGCATTGTGTCACAAATAACAATAATTGAAGAATACCTCGTATACCATAGGGGTCTTAATTTATGAGTTAGAAGAACAAGTGTGTAAAGTTGATCTCATGGCCCGTAGAACGCCAATGACCAAGTGGATCTCCTAACCTACAAATCAAACATGACATTTGAATGAATATTCACAATGGAGAAAGAGCTATCATTTATGAAATATCAAGGTATGAGCCATTTGATTCAGATGCATATGATTTGTTTTACATACCCAATGTAAATAGCGTTAGAGAAAGTTGTAAAGGTGGTATGCATTTTTCTTTTGTTCTTATGGTAAGCATAACAAACTATGAATTACTAAAAAATGTATTAAGTGTTATAAATAATTAAAAATGTTTAATATTTTTTTCAAGATTTGCATAAATGTGATTTGTTAGATAATTTTTCCTAAATTATTTTCATGAAAGGAAGTGTATGCATCAATCATGGAATCAAAACACCGATAGTGCATGGGTCTATCTTGACCCCAAAGATTAGGCCCATAATTATTGACACTCCAATGATTGGAGATGCACCATTACCTTGTTATAAAAAAGGTAATGAGGCAACCACAGTGTTGGAAGCTTTGTACCTTGGCCAACAGACTAGATACATCTCATTACTAAAGAGATAATGATATTCTCTTTATATTTCATTGAAAACTATGAATTAAGGCAAAGGTAAAGAGTGTGACTTGTGGAAGGAGAAACCAAAAGAGGATGTTGAGAAATTAAAGAGAGCTAGATCAAAAACAAAACAAAAAGAAAGAAAGAAAGAAAGAAAGAAATATGTTGTCCCACAAATGATTCCAACGTCAAAGGAGAACCAACAATCACAAGAATCCCTACCTCAGTATTTATCTAATTATAATTTATAGTCCTTCTGAGTATGTTGGGAGGGACAACGATACTTACATATTAATGATAGAGGTTATCTGCAAAATTTATAAACAAGAATTGATGTCAATCATAAGAGTTGTTGTATATGTTGAGAAAGTATTATTTCATATGATATATTTTAACGCTTTTCATTGATTTGTAATTTTTTACCTCTTATATAAGCTATCAATTATTAATAAATATGTATTATTATTGGTATCCATAGATTAGTAGCTAGTCGTGTTATTGCATAAGAGATGTTATCCTTTATTATGTTTGTATGCTCATACTATATATCTGATTGTATTATAATAAGTGAGGGTATACACATAAACTATGTAACGGATTGCATCTGAAGCTATTGGTACAATAATAAGCTTTATCTTATACCTCACCTTGCAAGTGAATATTAGATTTTGTATAGCGTCTGTTTTGATAAAAATAAAGTATATGTGTTTGATTCCCTTTGAACATATTTTGTGCTTTTTGTTGTTACTTATTCTGAAGGAAAAAGATTTAATTGACATGCTATTATAGTTCCTTTTTTTTTTTACTTCTTAATTTATTAGCTTATTTATACATATATTCTACTTTAATTTTTTTAGAAATATAAAATTTTAATATTGTGTATCAACTTTATTTATTAGAGCACTACGGGAGGTATATGTGAGGAAAGACAGAAATGGTGTCCCAGATCCAAGGAGTCTTGAGTATAAGCTTGTAATAGTATGCATAAAGAGTAGTATTTTATATTTTATTTTAATTTCAATTAATATCCAATAGATCAACAAGTTAACTAAATTCATTTAATAGTATCGGCAATAATAAAATGGTAATGATTGTGGATACTATATTTAGAGCAATTGATCACGTACTCTAGAACAAATCTATAAAGATAGATCCAAGCCATATATGTTTCTTTTTTCATATTTTATTTATTTATTAATCTATAGCATATTACTTAATAACAAAATGATCAAATCATAACAATTTATAGTTTTTTAGGTGTGGATATGCATGTGGCCAGAAGTACGTAGATGAAGTTAGAGATCAATAGGACAAGTGTGTACACTTATACGCTCAGTATTAGGGATCTACATGCATGTTTAGGTCTCATATATCTTTTGTTCTTATATGCAATCATAAATGCACATGCATGTGTATAAGTGTTTATAAGCTATTGATAGTTAGGTTTTATAATCTATGAGTTTTGTCTTTGGAGTGTAGAGCTACCAATTTCTAGTATGTCTACTAATTTCTATTCCTAGGTATGCCCATTGTACTAAGATGTATCAATTATAGGTTTATCATATATACATACATACATATATATATATATATATATCATCTGGGAGGAAGATAGGAAGGAATTGGTGCTAATTTATACGTTATATATTTGGTAAATATTCAAACATACAATTGTGTATGTGGAATGGAACAAAACTGCACAATTTATAAATAAAAAAAATGTGGTTTCAATAACAATTTTTGCATAAAATGTTATTAAAATCCTAATGGATTAATATATTTCAATTGTTTTTAATGATGGTTATTAGCAAAAAAAAAGTTGATAAAAGTTGAATTAAATGCTCATTAAAGACTAATTAGAGTTCAATTACCGTATATTTAATGTCACCTTGTAGGCTTTAATAATGAGTTTCTCCCAAAATCATTATTAAATCATACATTTAATGATAATTATTAATTATTTAAAATTCTAATCAATGATTTATTATGATTTAGTTAGGATTTTATAGAGCTTTAATCATTATTAAAAACATCAATTTTTATCCAAATTTTACAAACTTTTAGATATTTTATAATAATTTTTAAACTCATTATTAAAATTTTAATAACATGATTTAATAATAATTTAAGATTATTATTAAAGATTTTTGAAAATCATTATTAAAATAGTTTTCTGAAGTGATGGACCCTTCAAACCATCCCAGTCGAGGCCAATAATGTAATTAACGGTTTTTTTTTCTTTGATGCAGATTGGTTATACTTAGGGCTGTAAATGAGTTGAGCCAGTTCGGTATTCGGCTCGGCTCGGCTCGTTCGTTTAGTTAAATGAGCAGAGTCTGAGCTAAAAAAAGTTCGTCTCGGTTTATTTTTTAGCTTTAGCTCGTGAGTTCGGCTTGTTAAAAGTTCGGTTTGGCTCGTTCGTTTAATTAAACGAGATGAATTCAAATATTATTTTAGGCTTGTTTATTTAAATGAGTCGAGCCCAAGCCTTGGAGTATTTAGCTCGGCTCATTTACAGTCCTAGTTACACTAACGGGGTCGGGGAAAGTGGGGAGGGGAGAGCCACCGGTGCCTCGGATGAGTTTCAAACTCTAGAATACCAACATAGCATAAAAGGATCATTTCAGTCCTACCAACGTTGGAAGCTCTTAATAATAGACACAATTTTAATTGAGAGTTGTTATTATTAAATGGAAATATGTCCAATCATTAATGACATGAATATATGATCTTCTGTTTGCGTAGGACTTTAGGCAGATGCGCTGGCACAGAAATATTATAATTAACCAGCTCTCCACTATGCAAATAATTGATTAAAATAATCTGGTAGGTATGATACCTCTGCACTGCACATATAGTGTTTGAAACCCTGTCGAACAAAAACGTACCTTATCATTAAAATAAATCCTAAGAGATTAACGATCATTTTAGATGTCGATGTAACATGCGGTGATCAGTAACCTGAAAGTAATCTCGAGCAAATGGATTCCCCTAGGGAAATCTGCTGCCTTTTGACGATACAAAAACAAAACAAAAAGTTGAGTAGTTAGCTATAATTAAGAATCAAGTAGATCGGTACTACGATCTTTATACTATATAGTACAGCACTTCCTATTTATAGGAAGGAAACGTAACGGCGCATGACATGACACAGTGCAATTCATGCTTTTTAGTATTTCCACTTCGATGTGTCGATGATGAGTCCCGTACGTCGGCAAACACTGATTAGCAGTTAACATTGTTTTACTTCGCGGACTTAGCACAGCTGCATCTAATCAATGATTATGTGGCAAACACTTTCCTATTTTAATGTTTTGTTGGTGTGTTGCGTGTTCTGTCGCGACAGACTAGGGCATCTTAGATATTAAAAACTACGTTTCAAAAATAAAGTTTTTTTTAAAAAAATTAATGCTTAATTTATGATTTTACCTTTATTTTTTTCTCTTTATTCGGATCTATGTATTCATTATCATATTAAATTCCAATAAAATTATAATGGTAGTATTAGATGTATATTAAATTCCTAAAATAATATGTTAAATGTTTGTATTAAAATACTTCTCTTCTATAAACAAAGGCAGTATTAACTAGATTTTAAATATAAATACTTTACCATCTTAATAAAATTAGGTTTTCATCTAATTTCATACATAAAAATATAATACTATTGACTAACGTTATCATTTACTTACATATATCAACACATCAGGAAAAACCAACTGATATCATTAAATATTGGCTAACCACTAATACAATTGTATTTTCTCTCACATTTATTTACTCAATGTTAATATTGGCTAAAAAAATATTTTATTTAAGAATCGAGGATATTTGAATTACAATTTTTGTATGATATTTATATATTATACCAGTTTTGTATATGCGCAATGCACAAGGGTGAATAATACAATTTCATTCATGACATAAAATTTATTAATTATTATGATTAATAATATTCTAAAATTAATTAATAATAGTTTAAATGGGATATAGAATGAAAGTGAGGAACATAGATGTAAATTTCAAAATTGATGGATTTTTTTTAACAAGTTTCTATTTATCTTTTTAAATAAAAAACCCAAAAATTCAATATTTAGAGTCATTGATGTAAATGCTTAATGTGATCATCTTCCTAAGATATCCTACTCTTTAATTGCAACACCCCCAATTTCTCAAAATCAATTTACTAAAAAATAAGGGAAAATATATGCATAAGCTAAATACAATTAGGGTATTACCACCACAATTAGTATAAGTAGATAATACTATTTTGCTTACACTAGCTACTAAAGGTAGATAAAAAAAAATACATCAAACTTTATTATTATCTAAAAAAATAATGTCTAATAAACTTAACAAAACCAATTGAATCTAAAACAAAAATAAAACGATTAATATAACCATACTCTTTGAAAGTAATCATTAGCAATAAGCAAGGCTATAAAAATTACCATCACTCTCATTCTACCCACTATGCATGTCATCCACCCCTTGAACATGTCCATACTCAATCTATACTAGGTTATCTATTCACCATGTAAATCATGGATCATCACATCGCCATTTAAAATACGTAACGATTTAGTTAGAAAAACAACTAAGCAACATATTAGTATAATAAAATATAATATAGGCACACATATACAACTAATATTATAAGAAAAGCAAATGGGAATAAATGAACATTTGATTGTTAATCTTTACTTTAGTTGATTACAACATCTTATTATTTAAGTGATTAAACCAACTAGGGGGTCACCTAGCAAATTAAAGTTTGAAGGCCTACCAACAACCATAGGAAGATTAGATATCACACCCAGGTCATTCCAGAGGACAAAGTTTAAAGGAAATAACAAAAGTCTAAAGACATACCACCTTAAACATCCTGTCTTTAACTGTGCATACACCCTAATAGGGTTCAAAGATGCTTATAGAGTAGATAATAAACCTTAACTAGACATAGCTGGAAAATAAAATAAATGATATCCACAATTGAAAAGAAAATGCTATTGCAGATTTCCAACTTCAGGAGGCCAACCCTTGAAGAATCTAAAGCCCACTTATACCACTTAAAGTATTAATATCTTATTAAGATGATCACATAATACTCATAAGCAACTATTATTCATTAAATCTCTTACTTTTATTATCCACTTTCTAAACATGAAAACTTTTCCAAATAGAAAACTATCCAAAAAATGCAACTTTTCAAAAATAGAAAGGTCCAAATAGAATAACTAGATTTCCAAATCCAACTAAAATCTTTAACCAAAATATTGAAACCACATCTATAGTTAAAGATCAATCACAGTCAACCTAGGTCAAACATTAATATTTTGTGTTAACATAACCACCAAAACTCAACCATCGGTCAAAACTAACATAACGCACCAAAGATTTAATTTTGTAAGTTATACTAAAATTTTAGATTCAAACAATCCTTATTATAACTCCATCTATTTTTCTTACATCACTCACAATCAAAACAATAATATATCTATATATATATATATATATATATATATATATATATATATATATATATATATATATTATGAAAACTAGACTTATAAGGCTTTTATTTGAAAGATAATATTATATGTTAACTCTCATTATTGCATTCTATGTGATTTTTGTAAAATAGCACAAAGTTGGAGCCAAATTGAATATATTGCTAATTTAACATAAAATCATACATTCTTAGGCTAAGCATATTGCATATCATGATGCATAAAATATAGTACTAATGATGTATAAAATTGTACAATAAATAAAAATCCATACTTTATAAACATAATATTCCACACATATATAATAATAACGATAAGTTTAGTAAAATAATATTATCGTATGTAAAATCCTTATATATAGAATATAATTTCTTCAAGCATAAAGAATGATCATATAATACAAAAATAACTCTAGGAATTAATGATATTGAGAGAATAATTATTTCATGAACTCAAAAAAAAAAAGATTAAGAAGAACAAAGATTGAAACTTGAATGTATAATCTTGAAGATGATTGAAGATATTAATGAACCAATTGAAGATCTTGATGAATTAGTTAAAAAAATGTGTTTGTATATCCAAGTATTTTATTATAAACATGTTATAATCAGAAACATATGATTAAAAAATACATTATATAGATGATAGTCACATAATTACATGTAATAGAGTTGTACATTCTGATATTTGAGCAACTTTTGATCTAAATGCTATACTGAGATGTCTATATTATAGAGCAAGTACATTTATTCCCCCATGCATAGTCTTTCACAACTATGATATACTGTAGAAATAAAATTCAATATAGGCTTACTTCATTGGATGTCTTATCCACATATTACAACACACCTAGCAACTATAGTAGGTACACAATAACTTTACTATCCCTTGGTAATCAATCTGATGTACATAGTCCATGAAGCATCAATAATTCCATTCTACCCTCTTTAATCATCTCATCTGAATCCTCCTCCTTCGTACCAAATAGACTAGCCAATACATATATCACTTGCAAATAAGTTTCATCTGTATTGCTAGCATATAATGGACGACCATCAACGTTAAGTCCTAATATATGTTGTACTTCAAAAAGGGTAATGGTTATCTCTCCCTACATTATATGAAAGCTATTAGTTGGTTTCCATATCTCTACAAACAAGAATTTGAGAGGTTAATCCACATATAGAAAAATACAGGTCATTAGATGCTCTAATCTAGTACCTCAAATTTAGGTGAAATAGTTATCATCAATGATACTCATCCAATTAATAAACTACTCTGGTCTAGTGTGAACCCTCAAGACTTTGCGATCATAAACAACAAACTATAAAAATATAAGGAATGCATGATATTTAACAAAGTAAATAATAAATAAATTAATATATGTTATTTTAATTTAAATTTCTAAGTTATATATCAATTGCAATATGAACACCAATGCTTGGGGATCAAAATAGGGTCGTTTAGACCCCCAAGACATGGTTTAACCAAGTATTATCCCTCCTTTAGGGTTATACATTGTTCATATAGTTTCACATCATCATCCTCGTTGTTAATACCACATTCATCTTCATTTATAGGTGGCAGACAATGTACGTGGGCTAACAAGGATGGTTGACCCATGCAAGTTGAGGAGGATGACCGACCCATGTAGGTGGAGGAGGATAACTGACCTATGTAGGACCATTAAAGGATGATCAACCCACCGTTATCATTTATCTACCATGCAATCTAAAACTAAAATGAATGGCCATGTCAGCTAGAGATGATGATCTTCCCCATGAGTTGATGATGATGGAATAATTACATCAACAATAAACGACAGACGAGTTGTGTAGTCTGCAAATATCAGTATTGTAGGCAACTCATAATTAGGATTAGCTTGTCATTGAGCTTCATTTCGAGCTTGCTTTAGAGTTTGTTCATGTGATGACCTTGTACATTTTTTGTTGCATCATAGTCCACTGATAAAATATTATGTAACATTTGTTAAAGTCATCAAATTTGGTTGTTGTGCTTGTTTCCTTTCATTTCTATGGCACGTTAAAGTAGTAAATCCATGACCATTGGTTCTATTCGATGCCTTTTCTTGCCTGTGGTTCATTTGAATTTTAATAAAAAAAATACTTTAGTCATAATCATGATTATATCAATACCATGCCAACATTATGCTGAGATGTGCATGCATATAAATATACTCAACTTTATGATTATATCAAATAAATCACAATTGTGGAGTCAATATATTTCCTCTTTGTAGTCAATATTACCCAACTAGCTAAGTGCATAAATCTCCATGTTCAAAATTGCTAAATATGACTCTATTTTATTATTTTACCAAATGGTAATTCTTACACATTTCTAGATCTATGAGTCTCTAATCTAGATCTATTAATTATTTATAGACAGAACAATTATAAATCTATCAATCTCCAATCTAGATATACTAGTCATTGATCAAGATTAAGATCATCTAGATCTACCACTCTTTAGTCCAAATCAAGATATATCTACCCTTCCTCATGTTGTAAGATTGTAGGTGTGCTAGGCTCTCACTTTGTAAGGCCTCAGCTGCGCAAGGCGCTCACACTGTAAGGTCATAGCTATGCTAGGCCTTCACATTGTAAGGCCACAACTTCACTAGGCCTTAACGATGTGAGGCCTTAGTTGTGTGAGTTTTTTTCATTGTGAGTTCATTGATGCATGAGATTTCATTAGTTAGGGTCGAGAACACAAAATCGAGTACAATTCAAATTGAATAAAAAAATAAAGAAAAAAATACATATGTTTCTTTACGTGAGTGTTGGCCAGTAGATCTATGTGAGATGTGTTAAACTTTATAGAGTTATAAGAAGGAGAGGGTTGGGGTGATGGTGAGATAGAAGGCGATTAAGGAATGAGGATAGAAAAATGAGAAGGATGGAAAGTAGTGCTTAACTAAATGTGGATATTATAGGTAGTTATTTATTTTATTTTCCACTTAGTAATGGAATGGGTTTCTACATAGAAGCCTTGTTTATCACCTCAAAAGTTTATGATCATCACCGCAACATTCATTAACTATGAATTAAATATGCATCAATTGTAAAATTACATACTAAACAACTAAATATACTAGTATGGTACTTTGCAATTTTGAACTTATTATTCAACAAATTATATGTATACTCTTCAACATCTCCCAACCCCAACCTACCCAATACCCCAGTGGCGGAGCCAGGGATTCCGCATGGTGTCCCGGGACACCACGGAGCCCTGGCTGGAGTATAGAATTTTTACTTGGATTTTAGGTATAATATATATAAAAGGTTCGTAGGACACCATACAAAAAATTAAAATGGCTGAGCGGTAAGGCTGGTGTGGTTCCCGTGCGTAATTTCCCGGACGTCACAGGTTCAAGTCCTGTGGTCCGTTTGTTTTGAAATTTTTTCGCCCAATCAAAACGACGTCGTTTTGATTTTTTTCCCCCCAAACCCTTACCCTCTCCAGCGCAAGCTGCGCACCAGACTAGTACCAGACTACCAGTGGCAGACACAGCTTCGAGCCTTCCGTTCGAGTTTCGACCCTCTCAAGCTCCTTCTCTCGAGTCTCGCACGCCGACAACAAACATTGCCGGAGGACGGGAGGAGCTCGCCGTTTCTGCTCGTCGTTTCTGGCCGCCGAACTCCGAATGCCGCCATAACCATTTCTTCTTCTTCCAAGTTCCAGCGCCGCGCGGCCCGCGCCTGCCTCTGACCTCTCACCTCTGTGACTGTGAGTGAGTGTGGCCTGGTCTCCGAAAGTCCGACCCCTCTTTTCTCTGTTTCTTGCATTTCTTCTCTCGATCTAGTATAAATTGTATAATAAATTGTATATACGCAATGCAGTTGCTCTCTGTTCTGCACTTCTGCTGCTTGACTGCTTCTGCAGTGCAGACTTGCCTACCTAAGTCCTAACGCAAGGCTGCCTTGCCTTGCCTTCTTCAATTTCAAACCGATCGATCAGGAGCAGGACTGCAGGAGGCAGCCAAGAGCCAGCCAGTCCAGACTCCACAGGCCACAGCCCACCGGGCCATCGCCCACCGGCCACCACACTCGACAACTACAAGTTTACAAGGTAAGCTTTTGTTTTGTTAAATTATTTATGTAATTAGGTAAATTTTAAATTAATTTTTAGTTTGTTAAATTATTTATAAATTTATGAAATTAGAATGCAGTATTAATTGATTATATTTATTGTATTAATTGATTATATTTATTAGTTTATAGAAATTCTAATTTATCTTGTTAATGTAGAAAATAGAAATTGGCTTATTAATTAGGTAGAAATCAAAATTAGTTTGTAGATATTATATTTTTTAGTTTATAGAAATTCTAATTTATCTTGTTAATGTAGAAAATAGAAATTGGCTTATTAATTAGGTAGAAATCAAAATTAGTTTGTAGATATTATATTTTTTAGTTTATAGAAATTCTAATTTATCTTGTTAATGTAGAAAATAGAAATTGGCTTATTAATTAGGTAGAAATCAAAATTAGTTTGTAGATATTATATATTTTAGTTTATAGAAATTCTAATTTATCTTGTTAATGTAGAAAATAGAAATTGACTTATTAATTAGGTAGAAATCAAAATTAGTTTTTAGATATTATATTTTTTAGTTTATAGAAATTCTAATTTATCTTGTTAATGTAGAAAATAGAAATTGGCTTATTAATTAGGTAGAAATCAAAATTAGTTTGTAGAAATCAAATTTTTTAGTTTATAGAAATTCTAATTTATCTTATTAATGTAGTAAATAGAAATTGGTTTATTAATTAGGTAGAAATCAAAATTAGTTTGTAGAAATCAATTTTTTTAGTTTATAGAAATTCTAATTTATCTTATTAATGTAGTAAATAGAAATTGGCTTGTTAATTAGGTAGAAATCAAAATTAGCTTCTAGAAATCAATTTTTTTAGATTTATAGATTGAAGTGTTTAATTTATTAGTTAGTTTTTGAATTAGTTTGTTCTAAAATTATATTATCAATTAAGTTTTAGTTAATTCATTAAATTGTTTAATGTCTTAATTTAGGATGCAACGATACTTTTCAAGCTGGCTTAAAAATAATCACAATGAATCTAAATCTATTAATCAAGTTGTGTTATCAACTTTCGAAAATTTTGACGAATTTATTTAAGTACCTACAAATATTATTTTATTTTAATATCTATTTTAGTATATTATTTACTGAATAAATATACCAGGGACACCACAGATCCAAAACTCTGACTCCGCCACTGCAATACCCCATCCCATGCCCACTCGTCGCCATCATCTAACTACCTGGAATCGACGAGCGATGACCACTGGAAGCCGCCGGAATTGAGCTACAACCACCGACTTCCCTCGACGGCGTTCTGATCCTCCTCTTCCCTCACTTATTTCCCCCCATAATTCACCTCCTTCTGGTCGCCATAAGTAGCCAATACCCAGATTTAGCAGTGTAATCATAGATACCATGCGTGACCGTCTAAAGTTCGTGATTTGTTTTCTGGCGATTTCGTTCTCAGATACTCTAAAATGCACAAGCTTCGATTAGTTCGATTTTTTTAAATTTTCTGTTCGACTTTCTTATTTAAGCTCCAATTTTATCGATTTCTTCATCTCCCCCCCCCTTAATTTGTTTGTTTCTTGTTTGGTTTCTTCAATATGTTTGTGTTTTGGTTGGATTGTTCTCTTCGATTTGCAAATTTTGTTCTTTGATTTTTCCTGCGATAAAGGCTGTGGATACGATAGTGGGTTGGCATTGGTGGCATAATGGTGTCGGCGACAGTGGTGCAGCGTGGTGGGGGCGATATTGGGTGTTGGCTAGTGATGGTTCGGAAGACAGTGTTGGCCGTGGTTGGGAAAAGAAAAAGGTGCGTCGCCGTGCACTGACGATTAATGTGTTTATCGAATACTTTTTTTTTAATTTTTTTCCTCTTTGAATGCTTTTACTATGTACTTTCTTAGTAAGTGATTTTAGTAATTTATATAAAAAACTTAAAACTAATAAATATAGTATTAAAATTTTATTAACATATATCGTTAAAAAGTAGTAAAATATTTAATACATAAATAAAGAAAAAAAAGTAGTAAAATATTTAATACATAAATAAAGAAAAAAGTGTAATAAGAATAAAAATAAATAAATATGTGTGTGTGTGTGTGTGTGTGTGTGAGAGAGAGAGAGAGAGAGAGAGAGAGAGAGAGAGAGAGAGAGAGAGAGAGAGAGAGAGAGAGAGAGAGAGAGAGAGAGAGAGATAAAGATTACCTTTTTTGTTTCTAGAGAGCATTTTTGTGTGTAATTTTTTTTTCAAAAAGAAAATATTTAGACAAAAAAAAAATCAACGATTAACTTTTATTTTTATTCTAACTTATATTTTATCTTTTTCTATAAATTTATTATTATGTTCTTTTTCAATCACGGAATAAACGAAATATTAAGGATAAATGTATCTCATCCCAAAAGGTTATGTTAATTATTAAAAAGAAAAACTTACTTTTAAATGAGTAATAAATAAGTCTCGTACACATCTTTGCCTGTTACTCTCCGTTTATGATTAAAACGTACTTAGACTAGTGTATAATATAACCTCTTATCTTTCATTCAAATCCATTCTAACTAATATGGTTAAAAATTGAGGAACTTTAACCGAATACTCCCATGTTATGCAACAATTTGCTAGACTCTTCATTAATTAAAATATAGTTTTATTTGTGAATTTATTGTTATGAAATACAATTCATTTTCACTATTATCATCATGCCTGCCTAGTTGAACATAATAAAATTGAAATCACTTAAACAAAACACAAGTGGCGCTCAATGGAATAAATTTTTGCTTGGAAAAATAGTTTTAGCCTAACGATAATATTGACCATAAAAATATGTTTGATGAAACATTTTAAATTCCAATAACAATTTTTAATAATATTTTTTTTAGATTTTATTTTTGTAAATAAAATAAAATAGTTAATCGTAATAACCAAAAGCTATCCACTATAGTTTGAGCTTTGACCAACTAAAGCAACAACATCTTCATTGAGGGTTGGTACATCGTATCACCTTGCACACCATATGTTTTGGACAATACTAACGAAAAACTAAGTTGACGTTCAAAAGATGGTACATGTTTGCATATGGTAAAGATTTTCTACAATATGTTTGAAAGAAAAGGTTAAAAAAGAAGAAATAGATTGAATTAAATCAACAGTTTATCTAATAAGATCCGTGTATATTTTAAGTTTCGACAGGGGCTTTTCGATAAATGATATATGTATCTTTTATAGAAATGTTATCCTTGTTATAAAGTTGATTTTCTATATCGATCCTTTTAATCATGACATATAAGAGGTGACAATAATTAGTTAACCAAACTAATATTATAGATGAGTTGTGTGTTTTCCATATATTAGAAATGAGAAATATTATGATCATATATAAATGTTGTAGCCTTCTCAAATAGAATGTGTGTTGTCCATGTTAGAATAGTTAGATGTTTATGAAAGCATATAGTTATCTGCAAGTAATTCAATTTTTATCTTCCTAGATAAAGTTGTATTGTTATGTTTCACTTCATATAATATCTTATTTGAGAGGTAAACTTGTATTGTCTATTATAAAATATTTGGATTTTATGGTTCCATGCTTATCTACATGCAATATTTTTATTAGCCAATAATAATATCTTCATATATAACTTTGTATAATAATATCTTTATATTTAATTTCATGTAATCGTATCGTATCTGAAGATATTTTCACGTGCATGCTAGAGCTGTCAAAATTAGTATTTTTGAATGTTCATGACAAAGTCTTTGTCAATATGTCATACTATTTTCATCTGCACGCAACGGTAGTATTTATCTTTGTGTATTTAGTTTCTTATGCTATTTATTTGTTGATGATGCTCTCAAGTCGTATGACAGAATAAATATTTGATGGACCAAATATGAACGGTGTATTTAAATATTTGATAGACACAAACATATAATATTATATCACAAAGTGTGAGTCAAGGTGACATACGTACCTAGCTAGCCAGATATATTAATATTATTTCTAGATTTTTTTTAATAGAAACATTTATTTCTAGATTTTTATTTTATTTTATAGAAACATTTATCATCTCAAGATACGCAGATGCACATGGATGCTATACTGTGTAAATATTTTGTATTTCATATCCATTCAATATTCTAATTCACTTATTTACACAAATAAATAAATAAATAAAATCAGCATTCCGAATATATTAGTAATTAATTGTGGAAGCCAATCCTCAAGAAGTTTGCAATGTCTTAAATATATTCAATAGGATAAATCTAAAATTGGGGAATTGTTGATCATCACATCGATATTGTTAGGTAATTTGTGGATTCACCATTTCCGGTAAGGATGCCCATGGCTTGGTCATGCTCGTCCTCTCATTGTGATGGCAATCATTGATAAACGCAAACAATGTCGTCATTGTATTGCTCGTTTACAAAACATTTTAGAAACAAAAACACAATTTGAAGTGTTTCCGGCATAACCAAAAGATCTTAATCATTAGAATTACAACAGCAACCAAGTCATATTCAACCAGCCAACACCAAAAAAGAAAAAAAAAACTCCAAAGATAGACAGAATTTTTTTTTTTTTTTTTTTTTTTTTTTTTTTTGCAGGAATGGGAGTGTAGGCCACGAGTTTGTTTTTGGAAACTCAAACATCCCTTCATCTCCAATCAAATACCAATTTTCTCTAACAATTTAGTCAAACATGAACTTCATTTTATGATATTGGTGGATCCGAAAGGTAGCTTTCAAATAAGATATTTAACTGCGTATGATAAAATTTAAAGTAGTAGTAGGACAAGTATAATGTTCGTCATCAAACTGCATTGATTTAGCTTAGTTTTTATTTTATTTTATTTTCTGATAGTTTCTATGTATATTATTTAAAATTCTTAGTCTGTCTAATTGTAAATATTCATAAGTTTATCAACTTAATGAAGATATATTTTGATGATAAATTTAAATGAAATAAAAAATATGGGTATCTACAAATTCAAGATAAAAAAATAATATTACTATACAATTTTAATTGTTTAATATTAATATGTGGAAATTATGTAGATGCAGTTACTGGAAAAAATATGATAAGCTTGGTAGTAAATTTGAATATATTCCAATCATAATAAAAAAATTAATGTAGCAGTATTTATTAAGTGTGATTATTTCTTTATATTTGATCTATACGAGACACAACAAATATATTAATTGATCATTTAAGATATTTCACTCTAACTTTTCTATAAATTACGTATAATAATGTATTTAATCAAAATACTAACTTTTAAATCATGAAATTTCGGGCCATTCAAAATATACTTTAGCCTTTAATTTGTGTTAAAAATATTGTTTCAAAGATTTCAAATAAAACAAGACAACTCAAGAAAGAATAATGAATAAAAGAAAGAAACCAATTTTTGTCTTTATTTTATCTAGAAACCCTATTGGAGGCTAGATATTTTCATAGAGAGAAAGGAGAGTGTGATTTGATTTAGTGGCCATTGTTCTAAGTGCGGAAAGAGGCCATATATTCGAATTCAACTTTAATGGCTAGTTTAGTTAGGTATATTAAAATCCAACTAATACAACTTGTATGTACCTGCCTATGCTCACTTTGTCACTTCTATTCTTGTGCAGCCACAAATGTGTAGGTTAAACAAAGCAACCGTTCAGTTATTGCATCAATGTTCTCGGTATAGTCATTGTCTTGATACAACATCCAGGTATAGTTCATTGATTGACGCTAAAATGTCCGTGCTACTTTTTGAGGATATAAAATGAGCTGTGTAGGGACGGGCAGTTGGGTCAGCAATCGGGAAGCCTGTGGCGTCTTGGTCCTCAATAATTTTATGGAGGTTTATTACCGGAAATTTTGTTAAATTGATGAAACCTATGATGGGCCTTATTAAGTTTCCATTTCTATCCTTTTTGTTGCCAATCTAGTGTTTGTCTATCAGCCACTTGATTAAATGCGAAGAGACGTGAGGAACGACAAATAAAGAGAGATATCAAATGCCTGCATAGTCCAACTGGCATGCATCAAAAATAGTGAGGAAAAAAAAAACCAACATGAATTTACACAAATTTTCATATGTCAGAATAGCCGTTATATTCACAATCTCAGAAAATAGAAGTTCGTTAAATTCTTTAATTTTTAAGCAATATTTTTGTGTTTTCCTTAGATGCGGATCTTTCAAAAGCAATTCCTATACTAATAGAGACGAGACATAGTTATATCCATGTATCCTATCAAAAATGGAATTCATAACCAACATGAATTTACAACAGAAACCATGTCATATTTGAAAAGTGAAAAAGAAAAGAGATAAATATCATAGGTATCTAATATCTTTAAAAGAATTTGTTTATAAAATAATTATACAAACCATCATGAACATGAATAGTGTTAGCAAAATTTAAAACTATTTGAAAAAAATTGATGAAAAGTTATTTGATATGTCTACGATCAGACTATATATAATTTAAGAAGTATAAACCCGAAACTTATCCAACCTAACCGATACTAATTACCCTATATCAAATTCATCATGAGAAACTATAAACTTGGCCGATCTTATTAGTTATTTAAGATCGATATAACTTAAAAAAACTATAAATCTGAAAAGGTTTAACCTGACCCATTATGTACTCATAAATCAACATTATCCAAAAAGCATTGAATCTAAAACCAACAAGATTCAACTTACCTAACACTCAAACTAGCCTGGAAGATTATAAAAGTATAACTGATCTAACTCGGTGCTTACACTTAAGTCTAGAGACAACATATTTTCCTTTGTTCCTTCTATAACTTATTTTGTATGTACATGTTTATTTATTAAATTGTGGTTGTTCCCTTACTTGAGATCTATCCAGAGTTCTTTTCTATTGGACAAATGGAGCATAATTTTATTGAAGAACACAGAAAGGACTATAACTCTTAACATATGATAAAACTCAATCTCAAAGATCAAAACAAACTAAAACGAGTGAGCCGAATATAACATGGTTGAGCTAGGGATGTTAATAAATAGGGTAACTTCTATCGGTTAACCAAATCTGATAAAAATTTGTATACATATATCTATTTATCTCCCATCATCCATATCCATATTCAGTTGTACATCCGTTGGGTTTAAAATAAAAACCGTCAAATATTAGAATTAAATACTCAAATTACCAGCGTTTAATTATATTTCTACTTTTAGCCTTAAAAAATATATTGAATGTTATATAAATGAAGGGTAAAAAAATAATTTTATATTAGATAAATAGATGTGAGTATATGTACGTATATGAAGGCAACTACGTATTTGATAATCTCTTGTCTATATCAATATGCAAACTCATCAGATATTTATCTATTTTCTCCATACACATATCCATATTTATTCATTTATAGCTACTAATTATAACACGTTAGATTTTAAATAAAATACATTTGATTAATATTGCTAGGTTGAGATGGGACAAGAAAATATAATATTATGACTCATTTATATCCCAAACCCGTCTCTTAGAAAGAATAATTCAAATACTGGAGCTGATTTTTATTTTTATTTTATCTGAATCCAACTTGATATGAGAGGATATAATGATACGAAATTATCCTTATTTAATCAAAATTATCTGAAACAAATTTTCCGACAGGATAAAAAATAGATGACTTATCCAAAACTGATATTACCCAAACTTTATATAGTCTAAGCCAATATCAATCCGATCCCTTTGATCGCCCATTCTAATTTTGAATAAATCATCTAGTTATACCGTGATAGTTTATTGAATAGGTTGAAATGTGGACTAATCTGATCGGTACATGCAGTGGCGGAGCCAGAGTTTTGAATCCATGGTGTCCCTAGTATATTCGTTCAGTAAATAGTATACTAAAATAAATATTAAAATAAAATAATATTTTTAGGTGTTTAAATAAATTCGCTCAAAATTTTCGAAAATTGATAACACAACTTGATTAACAGAATTAGATTTGTAATAACTATTTTTAGGCTGGCTTAAAAAGTATCATTGCATCCTAAATTAAGACATTAAATAATTTAATGAATTAACTAAGGAATTTATTAAAACTTAATTGATAATATAATTTTATAACAAACTAATTAAAAAACTAACTAATAAATTAAACAATTCAATCTATAAATCTAAAAATTTGATTTCTACATTCTAATTTCTACAAACTAATTCCGATTTCTACCAAATTAATTAGGATTTCTACATGAATAAGATAAATTGGGATTTCTATAAACTAAAAAATATAATCAATTAATAAGATAAATATAAATAAATTAACTAAATTCTAATTTTACAAATTAATAACTAACAATTTAAGTATTTAATTACTAATTTAACTAACTAAAAAGTAACTAAAATCTTACCTATGGGTTGTGGGTTGTGGCTGCCTAATCAGTTGTTAATTCCTGTCTTGTTGAGAAATAAGAGTAAGAATTTAAGAGCAGCAAGTAACAGCCGGTAGCAGCCAGCAGGTAGCACTGTATTCTGTATAGATTTTAATGTAATCTATAAATCTTACCCATAGGCTGCAACCGGCAGCACCGTAGGTCTGTAGTAGCCATCCAAGTCCAGCCAAGCTCCAACACTCAGGTCTCAGGCTCTCAGCTGGTAGCAACCGAGCAGTGGGCACTGGGCAGGGTCGGAGCAACCGAGCAAGGTGGGGTGGCATCGCGGCGATGGTGGGGCGGGACAAGGCGGCCGGCGGCGAATGGAAGAGCTGAAGAGTAAAGAAGTAAAGATAAAATGGCAGACATGCAGCAAAGAACACAAGGGCCATGGTGGACTGGAGGTGGTCGCCGGCAGCAGTGGCGAGCTCCAGTCCGCCTGTTGTCGTGCTGTGGTCTCCGTCTCCCGTCTCTGCGTGCAAATTGCAAGGTCGACTGGGAGGCTGGGTAAATGGAAATATAGGCAGGTAAGGAGAGCAGCTAGGAGATGGGCAAGGGTTTGAAAAAAAAAAGAATCAAAACGACGTCGTTTTGATTCTATAAATGAGTAACAAAAATGGTCATTTGCGGGATTCGATCCTGACTCATTTTGTTTGAAATATAGGGGACCTAACTGCTCATCCATTCCAGTATTTTAGTATGGTGTCCCATAGATATAATATATATTTATTATCTAAAAACTAAACATAATTTGTGTCTTACTGCCAGGGCTCCGTGGTGTCCCGGGACACCATGCGGAAGCCCTGGCTCCGCCACTGGGTACATGCATCCTTCATTACCATGGCTATGGGCATAGTAAATACTAGAGTTGTAGATAGGTGGGTCCAAGATAAGCAGCAGCAGCAGCCGTACAATTACTATTTATTCACTCTCCCTCTTTTATTTTATTTTATTTTATTTTGATCTTTCTCTGTTTCCTTGTGTGTTTGGGATGGAGGGAGTGGACCTGCGGCTATAATTGGAGTGGAGAGGCTGCTATGTGATATGTGAATGGGTGAGGAGAAAGGCGACAAGGAAGCTTGGAGTTGGAGAGGGTTAATGGAAACTGGAGACCCACATTGACAGACCGTTACCACTTGAGGAAGCGACGCCAATTGAGCAAAAGCCTGTCTCACTTCCGCAATTGGAATGGTCTGGTTCCACATTCCACGTTCCACATCCATTCAACTAAAAAATAATAATAATAAAAAATCCCATGATTTGTCATACCTTGTACATGTTGAGAACGTTAGATATAATAGGAATAAGACTACATTTCTTGAGTCGGAACTCTATTCGTTTAGGAACCTTTGGTGCGTCCATGGCGTGGCCCTTTTTTCATTTCTTCCATTACATAATCCCACAACCAAACATACCAAACATGTTTCTGTCTCTTTCCATCCCTACCCTGTTTTTATTTCCTTTTCTTGTCTTTCTAATTTCTAATAAGAATAATTGTTTTTCCTAGAGTCTTAGTCTTAGGTACATTATCTTGACCATTTAATACAACCAATTATTATATGTAAAACTATCAAAATGATTCTTAATTTTATTACAACTTACTATAAAATGAATTTATCAATATATATATATATATATAACCTAAGAATATTTTGAGAGAGAGCAAGAGAGAAAGAAAATACAGTCTGAAGAATATTGATATGTGCACATCAATTTATTTTATCATCAATTAAGTAGATTATTTATGAAATAGAACTTTAGTTGGATAAATTTCTTATGACATGAATGTTCATGGGTAGACATTGGCAGACACATGACCACCCATAATGTATATTACAAGCTCAAAATCAAAAGATTTAATATTAATTGTATTTTTCATTAGCTTTTTCACATCGACATTACACATTCTTTATCGTAATTTTCTTACGATTCATAAGTATCCTTTTGTAAATTAAGTTATAATCTAAATATGATTTAATATTATACATGTTGATCTTTTTGATATGTATTTTAATTTTAATTTATTTAAAATTATTTTATCATGATTTGTGATATAATAGAAGGGTAGTTAACTTTAATATATATATATATATATATATATATATATATATATAAGATGCCACATCAACTAAAACTAACAAATAATATGGTAACCCAAACACATACATAATAACTAGAGAATTTGAAAAACTATAATAAAATAATGTAGAATTTTTTTCATGAATATTTCAAGAAATATAAGGGCAAATGACCAAAATATTAGTATTTTTCACAAAATTTTATCTTTTTAGTGAGTTGTGAATTTATCTATTTTCTTAAATTTTATTATGGGTGGATTGAAAGCATATGAGTTACAAATGCAATTACTCGCGACATTTGTCTAAACTAAAAAAATTACAAACTTTTCTTAGAAAGTTTGGGAAATGATAATTCATGATGCCAAATTGGCTAATAGTTATTATATTGATCTGATTCCAATCTTTTAAAAACAAATCATGTACTCTATAATATATAAATGGTTTTGTGACATAATATAAGAGTATACCTTTTCATTGTCATTATATAATGCATTAGATTTAAAAAAATTATGATTTAACCTAATATTACATTAATTTACATGCAAATCCACATGAAATGTGTTATATATAATATCTTTGTGTGGTTTTATATAGTATTGATTAATAAGAAAAAAAAATATATATTAGTAACACCCCTAATTTTCACTTCAATTTTTTTTTTTTGAGTAAATGTTTTGTTGAAGCCAAAATAAGAAAGGTATGGTGTTGTCGCCATATTCAACACATATAAGACTACTAATACCAAAGCCATATAGGATTCAAAGGAAAACAAGAACAAAAACTAATTCCTAGTGATTAGGTGTGGTAGCACTTGATCCCAAGGATAGAAGATTATAAAACATAAAAAAATGATATAATAAAAATTAAGGCATAAGCACCCCAAAGAAAATTGAGTCACGATCGTCTTTTTGGAATTTGATTTATTTGGGATTAAAATTGTGGAGAAAAATTTATCTTAGTTTGAGTTTTTATAACATGATTTGAAGTTTTAATAATCAAATTAAAATTTTGATATGTTTCATTAAGGAATTATTAGTTTTTCTTATGGATTTTACTCTTATGAAAATTTTAAGTCACTGTTTGCATCTAAACTCTTTTGAAACACTTCTTTTATGTGAATAGTTTACCTCCTCACATTTTTTTGAATCTCCTAGGATTTATCAAAATGTCAAACCAAATCATTGGTTAAAAAAATATATTATTCATCATATATATATACCTTAATAATGTGTTTTAATCCTCGACCAGGCTATATAGCTATCAAAAATTTTCAAAACCTTGAGGATTACTATATTTTAATTTTATTGAACTATAAATAATTTTAAAATTTTATATAATTATTTTTAACATTTTTAGATTTAATAAAATATTTTTGGACATAACAAGTCATCAAATGCTAAATATAATTTGTATCTTATTTGTTTTATTTGGGCTAGTATTTGGATATTTGGCCTTACAAATGGTTTGTGTGATTTATACTTTAATCAACTGATAGAATGATTAGAGAAGTTTTTATTTCAAGTTCTATGTTGAGCACATCTATCTATGAGCATGATTAGGCTTTGAGTTGGTTACATGACATTTTGCTTGACGGTATGATTTATGACCCTTTTTGGTGAATTCGATTTTGGGCTAATTTTAGTGTTACAATTATTTTGGTTGATTTTTAATATTTGGGTTCTTAGAGTATTTTTGGCACATAACATGTTATGACTTGAATTTGTTTAACATGTTTTCATAAGTGATGAAAGATTATCATGTTGTAGACACTCTTTCCATGATCTTGCACGTTGCAGATGGTTTAATGGTGGCTAGACTTTTGGGATTTATTTTGATGCTTGAGTTGATTGTTGTTAATTTTAAGCATGCCATGTTATTCCTTGTCATTTTTAGATTGATTTTGGTAAATGGAATCTCATATTTCTAGAATGTTTACCTTGTTTCATTTTGTGTTAAGGTTTTGAAAGCTTTAGGTTTATCCTTCATATTCATCATTTGTATGATGAACATCAAAGTTTTCACGGTTAATTACACCCTACTTATGGCATTTAGGGTTAAAATATTAATGTTTTGGTGGCTAAATAAGGAATACCATGTAATTTTGACCACAAAGCCTAATTGGATAATACTAGAGATCAATGATTGATCATTCATCATTTACCTTTAACCTAGACATTTTTTGATGAATAGGAATTATTGATAATTAAATTTCAATTATTTTTGAATTTAATTTTCTTTGTGTAAAATGATATTTTCTAACAATCTTAATAGCATTGTGCATAACTAGTAAAATTTTCAAAAATGATGATTGACCTTATTTTAACGTGATTTGACCAAATACATATAATATTTTTGCTTATTAACCCATGTGCGATCTTCTAGTTAAAAAGTATTAATTTTGGAATATGCAATCATTGCATCACTTGTATGAGTTTCATGTTATCTACAAACACTTGTATGAGTTTTGTGTTACCTATAAACACTAGCAACATTTGTGTGTTATCAATAAATACTTGTGGTATGTATCTGTTAATTTTATTTGGCTATGTGTGGGCGCTATTCTTTTGTCTTTATTTCCCTGGATTTTCTTTTGTTATTTTGGTATTGATGTGTTAAATATGTATAAATGTGGAGTAAGTTGAGTTTAAGTTGGGCGTAGATGATTTTAAACTGACTTTAGGTTGAGTAAGTGAATAATTAAGCCTTTCATTGTTAGATGTGGATTTTGACCCTTAGTGGTCAAGGTGGACTAATTGGCTTGGTTAAAATGATTAAATATGGACTTGCATGTTATGTATATAACCTATATATATGGTATCAAACATTATTAATTAAAGTGGAAGTGAAAATGAGTAGGAAGAGGATCTTGTGACTAAGCATTAGGCCATTGAGTGCATTGGTGGACCTTTAGGTGAAAGGATCCACTTCTTCTTTATAAGATTTATAAAAACCTTATATGAGGTACATATACTTGGGTGTTGAGGTTATGTTGGTGTTATAGTCTTGGTGCTATTGTTGTGTCATTTGTCTCTACTATTATGCCTTGGATAGGAGATACACTCAATTATCCTTTTATAACTTTACTTGTTAATTGGGCTTGTATGTCCAATTAATTGAAGGCGGTACTTATTTGATAATCATCACCTTAGATATCCGATGTTTGTATTATTTTGTGGCTTGCTTAGTGATCATTGCTTTGGAATGGAGTTTTTGTATTATTTTATGGATTCCTTAGTGATCATTACCTTGGAATTGAGTTATGTATTAATTTTTGGTTTCCTTGGGAGACGCCTTAGAGTATATGGTTACACTAAATTTGGTTAGTTGATTACCTTAATATGGCTTAATAATAGGATTACAATTAGAGTAGTTATGTTTTGTCTTTTGTTATCTTGTGAATACATTTGATTCGTAATATCCATTTTTTTTAATTGGATATGATTATTTTGTGGAATCAATAAACACTAAATTTATTTAACTATGTTGGTTGATCTCTTGGTATCCTGATTTTCATGTGAAATATTGGAAGAGTAAGATTTGGTTTTATCCTTATTGTTATGGAATTGAATACGCATGTGTATGATATGAGTATCTCCTTTCTTTCTATTACTTTATGCTTATGGGTGTCTTGATGTCACGGCTATGAGTATTTTCTCTCTTATGTGTTCCATAAGACTTTCCGTGTGTTGGGTTAGTAGTTGTTTACTAGGTATGTATATACACAGATACTACAATTTTATGGTCACTGCTTATTTATGGTTAAAGCATCGAGTGTGAGTCAGATAGTAGAGTTATCTAATGTAGTTATCATATGTTAGGAAATTCTAAATTGTTTGTCTCTTTTGAGGCCTTTGTTTTGAAAATTGTAATCTAAAGAGATTTGCATTGCATTATTGTTTTCCCTTCATATTTTTTGTTTTTTATGCACAACTTTGCATCATCATATGTTAGGTAAATGCGTACATCTCACATCATGATGAATGCGGCAGTAACATATGTTGTTTATTGTTTAAGCTTCTATAGTGTTCTTTTAAAGTTTTACAATTGAGAAAAATAGGGGCATTACAACAAACCCCCTACAAACAACACTAGATAACTCTAGTACCCGACCAAGCACAAAGTACCTGCACCAAGGCATCTAAAAAGCATAGTATTTATTAGAAAAGCTTTGAGTGATCGTATCTAATGTAATGCACCTATTTTTTGAAAACCTAATTTCCATAAAATATTATTTTTGATCTATGAGGTTTGAATTTCATTTTATTTTATTTAGATTAGTTTATTTCATTTAAACCACGATTCTCTCAAACATTTGATTTGAATTTTGGTTCATTTAATGCTTCTAATGATTGTTTCAAATTCATATTAAATTTATAATCATTTTCCATTATAGTTTATTTATATAAAGTTGTTCATAATTATGATTCTATTGAACTCTTATGATTCGGATTTTGATTTAAAAAACTAATTTTTTGTTAAGTTTTTTATATATAATATTTTAAGTTCAATTATGATTATGACTTTATCGTATGATTTCTACTTTATTTAGAGATTTATATCATTTGAATATAATTAGTTTATTTTAAATTATTAAATCCCTTTACATTACTAAAATTATTTTAAATATTTTTATCTATAGAAAATAATTCCATTAGATTT
Source organism: Tamarix austromongolica (assembly GCA_039764185.1). Taxonomy (NCBI): domain Eukaryota; kingdom Viridiplantae; phylum Streptophyta; class Magnoliopsida; order Caryophyllales; family Tamaricaceae; genus Tamarix; species Tamarix austromongolica. The sequence continues at coordinate 76,975,095 of CM077818.1, read as the reverse complement.
TGATTATTATATAATATTTATATCCTTTAACTATCTTATTTTAGATATTTAATTTTGTTAAAGTAGCTTTATAGTTTTTTTTTACAAAAAAAAGGAAGAAGAAGAAGATGAGGAAAACCTGACCTTGACCAACCCTCTCTTCTTTCTTCTTATTTTCCCTTTTCTCTCCTTTTATATTTTTTCTTCAAGACATAATAGCCAGTAAGCAAAGGAGAAGAATGATAAACCCTTCGACACCATTCCTCCCCACTCCAACCACCACCACTAGAGCATCCATCTAGCATAAGTGGACATTATCAATGTAAACATGGATGGCCATATGAGTAGAGCATAAATTTTAGAGTGACATACACCAATGACACCCATCATCACACACTAGCTCACCCACCTCCATGGCCACCTCAAGTAATGTCCAACAACCACTCAGCAACTTTCATCATTCCTTTTTACACCAAATGAGCTCCATGAAGCTTATGGTAGCATGATTTGTTTAGTATATTTTTGGACTCCACTCCAAGTTTTCAAATAATTTGTGTGATTTTGCTTCTATTAAGACAAATTAGTTATTAGTAATTGTAGATATGAGTTGCATGTTCAATTTGGGTGGATTGTTTGTTTTTGATTGGGTTGATTTCAAGGGTTTTATTTTTAACCCTAATTTTTCCAAATAACTTGGGTTCATATATTGTTAAATGATTTTTTTATAAATTTATCATACATTATGTCACAAAAAACTACATTATAAGAGCTCTAATTTGAGAAATTTGTGTGAAATCAATAAAATAGAAATTTTGGGTTCAAAATTGGTTGTGTGTGTATGACTTCTTTTATTTAAATAATTATCCAAATTCATTTATAATAGGTTCCATTATGCTTTCATGCTATCACTTTATGGTAATTGATTTGAATTAATCATTCTTGACGATTGACTTGTTTTCTATTATTATTATTATTATTATTATTATTATTATTATTATTATTATTATTATTATTATTATTATTATTATTATTATTTGCTTTAGATAGTTTTTTCAAACCTAGCTTTATGATTTCCATTGGTGATCTAGGAGAGCGTTTAATGGATCCTCAAAGCTATTGATCATTCCTTCCTATCTTTATTGAGCTTGGAATAATAGGTAAACTCACTAAAACACTTAAAACATAGAAAATTGTGCGCTTGTGTTATTATGATCTTGTTTCCAATCTATGTGCTCCATTATATTTAAGTTGTGATATGCCCAAAGTTCCATGTGTTAGAGGTTGTTGTATTAATTTGGAATATGTAAGGATGTATGAGGCTCGGCCTCTTAGTTGTGTTTATGTTAGAATGAATTTGAGTATAATCAATATTCCTTTGTGTTTATTGATGTTTGGTAAGAAGCATGATATATAGTATGGCATATGAACATTACGATTCATGGTTTAGCTTTGACCTTGACATGGGATTTATAGTTTAAGAACATGTGATGGTTTAGTTGATTCTCAAGCGTGTCAGATATTTTAATTATTTTAAGTACATCCTTACATAAGTTTTTATATGATGAGTGCATGGTAAAATTTTGATAAGTGATTTGATATCTCTTTTATGGCATGTTTGATTGGTGATACTGGTACATATATTCTAAAATTTATTAATAATTTAAGTTTAAGACAAAGTTTGGGTTTAAATGGGTAGCCTTAGAATGACCTTAGAGGTAGAGTCTTGTAGTGGATGTAGTCTTTATTTATAGTATGTGATGCACCAATAGAGATTTAGCAAGGGATCTTTCTATTATATAGAATACTTTCAACCCCTATAAGAGATATAAATACTATAGGATTGAGTGAGCTAAGAAGGATAGAGTTTCCTTAGATAGTAGTGTTTTGGAAAATGTCTTAGTTGGTAGTCTTATGACTTTAGTATTTGGCCCCATAGATAAGGAAATAAGTGTTGTGTGATGACAATAATAACCCATTAATTAAGCAATAGACCTATCAAGTGAGTTTGTATCTATTTTTATCTTTAACACCATGCCATGATAATTGATCGCAAGTTTTTATTTGCACCAAGCTACTTAGGTATGATTCATGAGCTAGCATGTTTTCATTCCTCTTGTAATTACCATGATCAATATATTATTGCATATTTTTTGTGTAAGCAAGTAACGTGAATTCTCATTTGATTCATAAATTTCATTATCTTCCATCACATTCTCCCTTGTTACACCTTGTATTCACATGTCATGGCATGCTCTCCAATGAATATATGTTTCCTATAATAACATATTCTTCTATGAACACATGTTTCCTTGGGTTTATCATGTTGATTGTGAATTCACACTTAGTTCATATTTTATGTGTCTTCTATGATTTATGCCTTCATATTTGGGCATTTTCTCTTGTTGATCATGTTATTGTGCATATCTTGTACTTCTAATTTCCATGATCTTATATGCCAGTCTATTATTCATATTTTACCTATTATGCTGTGTACATGATTCTGTGTGAGAATGTTATCATTATATGTGAGTGATTTTTACTTAGTATGCTATCATACTAGTATTACACTTGTGAGAGTTTCTTTATGTATGTACTTTTGGTTTGACTCATTGATGATTGTTGGCTTGAGATGAGAGACAAACCATTCAAAGTTTTTACCTCTCGAGGAATTTTATATCTATGTTTTGATATTTTGGAAGTTGAGGATCATCAATGTCCTTTCATTTTATTAGTGGATATTTATTTATTTGTTAGCTATGTCTAGTTAAGGCTCATCATCTATTTTATAATTTCTCCTAATCCTATTAAGGAGGTTACATAGTTAAGAATAGAATGATTGAGGTTGTAAGTCTTCAGACTTTGTCATCCCCTTTAAACTATGTCCACTGGGATAACATGGGTGTGATTTCTAATTCTCCTGCGATGAGTGGCATATTTTCAAACTTTAATTTGCCATTTGACCCCTTGATTGGTTTCCCCATTTATAATTGACATTTTTATTTCAGCCCATTTGTTCCATTTTGATTTTTGTTGATTTTACTAGAAATCAATATTTCCTAGTCGCTTGAGTTAAAGATAAATCTTGGAGTATTTTTGCATTATTATGAACCTTGACAACTGATTTAAGCGGAGTAATGGATCCTCCTTGTATTAGTTAATGAACCAATTTTCTATATCTTCATCTATTTATTTTAAATGTTTAATTTTTTAAATGGTGATGTTACAAAGTGGTATCAAAGAAGATTTTTGACTATAGGCTAGAATTAGCTCTACTATTTAGCTAGCTAGTGAGAATGTTTTTAAGATTTGTTTGATCTCAAAAATATTTTCAAAGTAAAACTTTCACCATGAATTTTGAAGCCAATGTTTGAGTCATTTTAAAGGTCATTGATTTTGAAACTTGGAAATTCGTTAAGCTAGGAAATGGGTTCGGTTTATACAATGCATTTTTATGTGTGATATTCTTTGTTATGTGATAATGTGCTTAAGACATTATTAAATCCTAGAGAATTACTAACCTCTTGGTAAGTCTGTTAGCAAAGTTGATTCATATGGAGGGAGAATCGAATGTTCAAGAATTTTTGAGGTAATCCAAAATCTCTCAATCAATTTATTAGCAACCAATGCAAACTCAATTGCATAGGATGGAGTCTCGCTATGTTGAGCAAGATTTGGTGAAAAATTTGCAAGAACAAAAGGAGATCTTTGGAGATCAAATGGGAAGTTATATAATTCCTATCAATCCAGCAAGAAGAAGACATTTGAACTCATGTGTAGAGTATGAAGAAGAGTCACAAGGTAGTGGAAGTGGTAAAATAAACAATGATCACCAATCAAGGCATCATCATGACTAAGGTAAAGGTATCAAACTTGATCTTCTTGATTTTGATGGTAAACTTGATGTTGAATTAGTTTTGTATTCATGGATTATCATGATGAGCAAAGGTGTAAATTAACTAGGATATGGTATGATAACTTAAAGAGAACTATAGAAAGAGAACGCAAGTCTAAAAATATTGGGATGAGCTTAAGAAACATTTGAGAATAAAATTTATACCTAAAAAGTATGAGCAAGATAATTATATTAGATTGAATACTCTTAGACAAGGACTTTTAAATGTTAAAGAATAGGTTAGGGAATTTGAGAGGTTAGCATTTATATGTAGCATCCATATGAGGAAGAAACAAGCATGTGCTAGATTCCTAGGTGGCCTTAATATGATGATTTGAGATAAAGTTAAAACTTGTCAATATGATTCTCTTAATGATATGATCAAGCTATCTTTGATATTTGAAAAGAAAATCAAATCTACTAAGCCTCATGCCAAGCAAGTTAATTCTTCCATAATGTATTACTCAAGTACTCAATCAACTAAGTACGAGATGGGTACATCAAACACTACAGGTTGAAAAGAAACAAGGGATTGACAGAGAGGACAGGTTAATACCAAGGTCAATGAAGTCTCTACAAAACAATGTTCTCAGTGTTGGGGATTTGGATACTTCACTAGAAAACATCCCAACCAAGGAGTATTATCTATACAAGAGATTGAATCTATGGAGACTTGTGATGAAAATCTTAAACTCAAGTCAAATGAAGAAATTTTAAGTGTAACATCCCAATTTTTACTACTAAAAAAATTTTGTTTTATAGCAGAAGCATATAAGTAAAATATTGGGGGTTACTGTAATAATTGTCATAAGTTTGGTTTATTCAACCATCTTTACACCAATCACGAGGCTAATATGTTTATAGTAACATAAGGAAATTAGGAATGAAAGAAGCATTTATAATATAATAATGAGTTTGGAGTTCAACTCAAAGTTACAATACTCAAAATACATAAGAAGGGATATCATAGATCAAGAGTCTAAAAATGTATTCGGGTAAATAAAACTATAGGATAACATTACTCTTCACCCAAACACCTAGTACATATAAGATCATTAATCCCCACACAGTACATCATAGGCAACATAACCATCTAGGAAATCTTCTGAGACCTACATATAAGTATCATGGTCTCTTACTCATGGAAATAAACATCAACTATAAAATGGGCGGTCAGTACACTATGTACTGAGCATGGGAAACAGTACTATCAAAATAGTGATACAATTAGTACATGCCTTCACAACTGATGTTAAGTACACAGGAAATTAAATGAAACATCTTGCAAGACATATAATGATCCAGATCTCTTCATTAGATATAATCTATTTCATTCTTTTATATATGTTGAGTGTAGGAACCCTACTATTCTTAAACCGGTGGAACAGTCTGCAAAACCTTTTCAAGAACAACACACCTAAGCCATAATTATCATTTGGTGGAACGGATATAAAAACATCACCTTCTTAGGATAGAAGTCTCCCAAGCCACTATTCTTCCCAGTGGAATAGGATATATATATAAACAACACCTTGGTCCTGACTCACGTATTCTTCCACTTAAAATTATTAGTATCTTTACCATAAGTTATACTATTATTATTTTTTATTTCATGATGAGTAGGGGCCCCACTATTCTTAATCTGGTAAAACGGACTGAAACACCTTCTCGGGGTAAAACACTCCCAAGCTACTATTCTCTCTGGTGGAACAGAATATAAAAACATCACATTGGCCCTAATCACATGCTATTTCACTTTAAGAGATTAGTATCTTATTTGTGGTAAATTCTTAGGTATTTGAATGCACTATAGCATATAAACGCTCCATACAGACTAATGTCCTTAAATCTCTTCAAATCCTATTTACACACTCATAGCATTCATTCTCCTATATTGATTATTTGACTACAAATTATAATATATCATCATCATTATTATACCCATAACTCACGATCTAACTCCTATGTCGCACACATACATTAATAATCTTATCCTAAGGTATTACTCACAAGAATATCCAAAAACCCTAATTTCACATATTAGCCATAACTCACCCCATGAGACTCATTTGATTACTAAATTTAATAAATATCCTCATAAGCCCACTCCTTAGCAACATATCTAGAATCTTAATAACCTCTAGATTTTACACATGGAATGTTAACATTATCATTTAAGATATCATACCCTAATTAAACCATTATTTTATTGAAGGTATCCAAAATAAACAATAATACCTCTAAACATTTTTCAGGATATAATTATCATATTTTAAATCCACTTAACACATAAAATACCACAATTTTCTTATCATCCCATGATGACCAAAATACCCTTAAAGATAAACATTAACCTTTGTTTTATAAATTTTTGTACCTTCCACACACATTATTTCCCAAAACCACCGATCATCATCATACCTCATAAATATTCTTATTTTTATTTATCATAGCTTATTTAATCCATATTTCATGCCATAAAATATATTCCCACAATTATGTCATTACCATAACAAAACTATAACTATACCTCTTACCTATTCTCACTTTCTTTCAAACATAATGACCATATCATCACAAATATCATGAGCAACATATTTCAAATCATATAGTAAAGATATCATAGAAAGAACACATAACCATATAAGAAAGCAACACAAAAACCCTAAAGTTGATTAGTATCCTTATCAACTAGGACACGTGCCCCTAATCACGTAAATATTAGACTTCCTCCTGTGCGATTACCAAAATACCACCTATGAAAAATAGAAAAATCTAAGATAAGAATGGAAGAGTATAACCAAGGGAGAATTTAATGGGGAAAGGGTAAAATTGAAAATAATCATAGTTAAATGGAAGCTTGAGAATATATGGTGGAGCTATGGTAAAAATTTGGTGGTGTTTGGATAATGTTAGGTAGTGAACATAGGCGAGTATGACTTAAAATGGGAGGCTTCATGATAGTGCTATAGGCAATGCAGCCTTGGTTGAGAGTTTGAATCAGGCATGGGCATGCATCTGGGCCAAGTGTGGGTGTGTGAAAGTGCACGGTTCGGCTATGTTGGGTTGTGTGAGTATGAGATAGGAAATTTTTGTGTTGCACGACCGTGATTGAGGCCTTGCATTTCTCAAAAACACAACGGGAAAGAGAAAACAGAAGGAAAATGAGGCGGAAGTCAGTGATAATGGCTAGTTACGGTGTTGGGGAAGGTTGGGGTGACCTTGGGTGGTCAACCCATCGGATTTAGGCAGGATGTGGCAGTCTACGGTGGTTTTGGTGGTAGAAATGATGGTGCGCAAGCAAAAGAGGGCACAAAAAAAGGGGAAGAAGGAGAAGAAAAGAGAAGGAAGAAAAGGAGAGAAGAGAGGGTCTCATGCACGACATTTTAGACACAAAATGGAATAGTGGAAGCAAAACAAAGAGGAAGAAATGAAAGTGTCATGTACACACACATATGTTTGTTTGTAGTGCGAATGGGAAATAAAGAAACAAAAGGGGAGACATACATGTAATGGTGCAAGGTGGTGGTACTGGTCTCGAGGGGTAGCTATGGAGGTGATGGTTGTGTATTGTGGTGAAAATGTAGGTGATGGTGATGGTGAGTGTGTATTTTGCATAAGGATAAGGAAGAAGAAGCAAGAAGGCAGGGTGTAGGGTGTGCGTGTGTATGTGCAGGTCAGGAAGGGATAAGAGAAGAAGAAGAAGATTGGGTGATGGATGATTGCAGAAATGATGATGGGAAAAGGTGCAAGTGGGGAGGGATGCAAGTTGTAACAAAAATCAAACTTTGCGGCTAAGTTGACACGAGAAAGGAGAAGAAAGAAAAGAAAAGGAGAGAGAAAAAGGGAAAATAGAAAAGGTTGGGAATTAGTTTAGGTAATTTTGAATGAGCTAAAATAGTTAGGATTAGTGGAAATTTTAGTGGGTTTGAGATAGGGTTAAAAAATAAGCGGGTCAAGGATTTGGATTTGGTTAAATTATCGAGATTAAGAAATTAGGTTAAGGCTAAAGTAACATTTTCTTGGAATTAGAATCGAATTATGGCGTTAATGATGCAGAATTTGTCTAAGTAAAATTTTGAGATATTAGATAAAGAGTACTTCAAGTGCAAGTTAATGAACAACCTATTCAATTAGAGAAGATATTCAAGACTAAAGGAAGAGTGTCGAGTTATCATTGATAGTGGATCTTATACAAATGTGGCCAATGAGAGGATGGTGAAGGAATTGGGGTTAGAGACAGAACCACATCTAAATCCTTATTCTCTTCAATGGTTTAACAAGGACAAAGGAGTCAAGGTTACAAAACAAACCCTAATCTCGTTTAGAATTGGTAATTATCATGATGATGTGTTGTACGATGTTTTCCCTATAGATGCATGTGGAATATTATTAGGTAGACCATAGTAATATGATAGATGTACAATTCATAATGGTATTACTAATAAATATCTTGTTGAAAAGGATAAGAATAATCATAAACTTAAACCTTCTAAGTGTGATAATGATAACATAGTTGAAAATAAAAAGAGTTCATTTTTGTATGAAAAGGCTATGATAGAATGTACTGAGGAACAAGGTAGTTGCTATGCTATGATTATCAAGGAATCCTTAGAAGGGGAGAAAAATAAAAATAATCCTAAATTATATGATCTTATTTATGAATATAAATGTGTTTCCTAATGAATTACCACAAGGATTACCACCTAAAATAGGGATAGAACATGTTATATATTTAATGTTGGTACGTCTTTACCTAATTGACTTGATTATAGATGTAATCTGGAAGAAGATAAGGAATTAGAGAGACAAATACAAGAGTTCATAGAAAAAGGATATGTGATAGAAAGCATGAGTCCATGTTGTGTACCTGCACTATTTGTTCCTACAAAAGATGGTACATGGCACATCTGTATTGATTCTAGAGTTATGAACTATAGGACTATCAAATATAGATTTCCTATTCCTAGCTTAGACGACATGTTAGCTAAATTATGTGGATCACAAGTGTTCTCTAAAATTAATCTAAGGAGTGATATCATTAATTGAGAATAAGAGAAGGGGATAGAACTACTTTTAAAACAAAATATGGTATTTGGGAAAGAACTTTTATGCCATTTGGATTGTGTAATGCACCTAGTTTGTTTATGAGATTAATGAATGAAGTTATTAAACCTTTTATTTGAAAATTCATGATGTTATACTTAGATGATATACTAATGTATAGTAAAAATGAGCATGATCAGCTTAGCCATTTAAGGAGATTATTTGATAAGCTAAGGGAATCTAAACTCTATGGAAAAATGGAAAAGTGTGATTTTATGCTTTCGATTATTGTTTTCCTTAGATATATTGTGAGTAGAGAGGGTATAAAAGTGGATCCTACAAAGATACAAGTTATTCATGATTGTTCAATACTTAAGAATATTCATAAGGTGAGGAGTTTTCATAGATAAACAAGTTTTTATAGAAGATTCATTATGAACTTCTTAGATATTGACGCACAAATTACACATCTTATGAAGAAAGGTGAATTTAAGTGGGGAGAAGATGCCACAAAAGCCGACGAGATTTTAAAGGATAAGATATGTAATGCACTGGTATTATCTTTACCTAAATTTAATAAATTATTTGAAGTTACTTGTGATACTAATGGGGTAGGGATAGGAGGTGTACTCTCATAAGAAAAAAGAGCCATTACATATTTTAGTAAAAAATTAATTGGTGCTAAAATGAATTCTTCAACATAAGATAAGGAATTCTATGCCATCATAAGAAGCTTGGAAACATGGAGTCATTATTTGAGACGTAAGCCATTTGTTTTACATTTTGATCGTGACAGTAAAAAATATTTGCATGGCCAAAAGAAAATTAGCCCTATGCATGAAAAATGAGTTAGTTTCTTAAAATCCTTTGTGTTTTCTGTCAAACATTTCAATGGTAAATATAGTGTTGTAGCAGATGCATAATCTAGAAGATATACGATACTTGTAATATTAGATGCTATATTATTAGGTTTTAAAATGTTGAAAGAATTATATGTAAAAGATGAAGCTTTCTTTGAAATTTATAATGAGTGTAAGAAAAATCATAGTTATGGTAATTATGTCATATAAGATGACTTTATTTTTAACTTAATAAGTTGTGTATATTTCGTTCTAATATACATGATTTAATTGTTAAGAAAGTGCATGAGGGGGTATAGTTGGTCATTTTGGTATTTTATAAAAACATGGAAATATTACAAGAAAATTTTTACTATTATTAGGAAATGTATGACTTGTCAAAAGAGCAAGGTTCTTTTTCATTAAGGTTTGTATACTCCTTTGCTAGTACCTATTAAACCATGAGAGAGTGCTATTATGAACTTTATTTTAGGTTTCCCAAGGACACAAAGGGGAAAAGATTGTACTATGGTGTTAGTAGATAGATTTTATAAAATAACACATTTCATTCCTTGTAATAAAATAGATGATGCAACATATGTGGTAGATTTATATTTTAAATAAATAGTAAGGTTGCATATATTCCCAAAAGTATATTGTCAGATAGAGATGTGAAAATTTAAGTTAATTTTGGAAGACACTTAGGCATATGTTAGGTACTAATTTGTTGTTTAGTACATCTCATCATCCACAAATGGATGATTAAACTAAAGTGACTAATAAAACTAGAGGAACTTTACTAAGAGGGTTAGTTAATAAAGCTGCCAAGTATTGGGATATAAAACACTCATATGGTGAATTTACATACAGTAGAAGTCCTTCTAGTACAACTCACTTGAGTCCATTTGAGGCTATTTATGCAGTTAATCCTTATTTACCTATTGATATGCTGTAATTGAAAAAAGGTGATATTAAAAATTATGATGTTAAAGTAAGATTTGAATTCCTTAAAAAACTTCATGAACGAATAAGGAATAATATTGAGAAATCTAATGCTAAATACCAAAACCAAGCTAACAAAAATTGAACTATCTAAATATTTTCACCGGGAGACTTCGTATGATTGCATTTAAGAAAAGAAATATTTTCAAACTTAAGAAAGAATAAAATAATGCCAAGAGAGGATGGACCTTTTAAAATCTTAATAAAATTTGGAAATAATGCTTATGAATTAGAATTACCAGAATCCTATGGAGGAGTTTCTAGGACTTTCAATGTTGATGATTTATCTCCTTATTATAGAGATGCAAATTTGATGAAAAATTCTTCATAAGGGGAGAATTATGTAGGAGCATCTCCATCTCATTCTTCTGAAGTTGAAGGTTAAGAGTTAGCATATTTGGAGGTAGTACCAATTGGTTTGGAAAATCTTGAACAACTTTATAATAATGCTAATAATATTTCATTAAGTGAATCTTACAGGTATTATATATGTTTGCATAAAGAAAACTTCCCCAATGATATCTAACGTGTAAGACAACAATAATGCAAGAGTTACAAAGTTACATGAGAGACAAAGCTACAAGACATGAAGCTTGATTATTGATTATTTTATGTATTATCATGATTAGGTTTTATGTGGCTTTGATATTTATGTTAACTTTGTAATATATTTTCCTTATAATTTTAACTTATTATGTATACCATAAGGACATGTGTTAGTTTTACTCTTGTGTAATTAGGTTGATTAATTTGGGCTTAATTAATAAGAGTTAAGCTTAGCCTCATTTGATTAATAAAGAATGAATAATGAAATCGAGCATTAGCTAAACAATAGAGTAAAATTCGAAAGTTTTCTTTCTTCTTCCTATTTTTCTCTCAAGTGAAGAGTGAACTTTAGGAATAATTCTCTATAGAAATTAGAGATTTCTCTTTAGAAGTGATTTTGATCCCTGAGTAGATCAAAACACAACCATTCAAACATATTTTATAATTGCCTACTTCAAGTTCTTATTTACTTCAAGTCAACCTTGTTGCAGTTCAATCCAAATTCAAAGGTCCTATAGTTGTGAAGATGTTCATTTAATATCATACACATTAGTTTTTCAAAATTTCATTTGAGAAAAATATCATATGGGTTTCATAAGGTTTCATGCCTTATACTCTTCTTTAGTAATGTGTATTTATATAATAAAGATTATCATTTTGCATTTTATGTTTCTAAATTATTTATCGTATTTCATAGTCTTTTTTATAAGTTGAAATTTGGGAATTAAGTTCTTTGTTAAGGGGATAATAGTGTAATACCCCATAATTTAAAACCCATATTTATTATTTTAGAGGCCATTATTTTTGTATTAGTTTTATATGATTTCATACTCTATAAATTGAAGTACTTAATTAAGTAATTAATAGTGGTATATGTTGCAGTTATTATTATTGTAAAAATGGGTCAATTATAAGGTTATAATAAATAGCAACAATTATTGAACAGTCAAATTTAATTTGCTTAATTAAAATATATCTTTAGTAGATCTCATTATTATCTTTTAGCTTAATATTTTGTAACATATAACCTCTCAACTATTATAAATACCTTTGCAATTTAGCCTTATTTATTATTGATACTTCTTTTTGGTTTATCGCTAAGTTTTGCATTTAAGCCATATTTTAAGCCAAATTTGTTCTATCAAGTTGGAGAAAAACATAGAATGTATTATTTACCTATTACACTAAATATCTACTCTATATTCCTAATTACAAAAAGTAAAAACTATCAGAAATATTGCCTATAGATTACATTTTGGGGACTATTGGTGTAAACTCCCATATCTTCTTCCTTATTTATTTTCCTTTTTTTCCTTTATCCTTATTGATAAATATCAAGTGTGGACCTAGCCTGATTTTTCTATAAAAATATATCAAAGTAGGGAGAAACCCAATTTCCTATCCATTTCTCTCATGTCCATCATTTCTCCTTATACTCCCTCACATATTCAACATTCCACTTCATTAATTCGAGATCAATTGTATTTGAGTTTAATTGGATATCTGATATTCAAGAAGCATTCTTTAGTTTCAAGATTTGTTGGTGTGGGATCATTATTTTTCAAAGGAATTAACTTTATTGAGGTTTTTCTTCTTGTTAACATATTTTAATAAATATATTTTTTGAAAATTCTTTATGCAATTTAAAGTACTAAGTATATAAGTATTGTGAATCTTAAGATATTGTAAAAAATCATTTTTTTTATTATTGTATGTTGAAAGTTGTGAGTTTAATTTTTGATCAATTTGCATGTTTTCAACTTTGTATTTCTAATGATTTTGAGTATGTTGGATGGGATGAATTGTAAGTTACATTTTTGGAGACTTTCCTTGTTAGGAAAGCAAGAAAATTTTATATTTTTGGAATTTTTCTAATATAGAAAGAGATTTAAGGAAGAATAATTGTTTGTGTGTATCATGCAGTCACCTTAATAAGATACTGATATTAAAAGTAAGACACATGGATCACTTAAGTAGAAAATTATCTTATTATTGGTTGATATTTATTTATTTATTTGTCAGTTATGTCTAGTTAAGGCCCTTCATATTCTCTATAGGGTTCTCTAGATCCTATTAAGGGGCATTCACACTTAATGATAGAATGATTTAGGTGGTAGATGTTTGGACTATGTCCACTAGGATAACCTAGGTGTTATTTATAATCCTTTTATGGTTGGTGGTAATTTTTTTAGAGTTTGCATTTCTATGTGACCCCTTGGTTGGTTTATCCACTTAAAAAAAATTAGATTTTATGATTGCCCTAAATTAAAGATTAATAATCATATGTTTCATTTGTCCTTGCTTTATTTCCTTTTATGATTGTGTTTATATTGTTGACCTCATAATCAAACAATGTCTTCATCCTTATTTTGATGATAACAAACAGGTTTAGAAAACTAATGTGCTTTTTTAAGTGTGCATGGACTACAATTGAAAATAAAGAGATCAAACATGCTTACTCAAATCATTTCTCTAGAAAATTTAAAAGATTAATTAAGTTTCAAAGCATAAGAGAAGACAATATAAATATTGTCAATACTTAAGGCTTAAGGGTTATATTTTTAAGTATTAGACTTTCTTATAAAGAGTTTATTTGATCAATTTCACATTTTAATTTAAAATCTTTGAAAATTATTTTAAACACTTAAATTTATTTCACTTTATGAAAATTCATGGTTTATCTTGATTTATAAATATTTCCAAGAATTTTAAATCTTATTGTTTGGTTCTTGTAAAAACTAGTCATCTGGCCTTAAGACTGATTAACTAATTTGGTTCAAACCCATAGCATTAAACATGTAAAAATATAGATTAATCTATTGGTGGAGGAAGCTAATTGAATCATTTCAAAATAAATCAATTTGTTTATAAACCGATCGATGGATTTAACTAACAACTCCATGGGTTTTGTTTTTGTAAAAATTCAGTCGTCTTTATTTAAACACATCAATTGATTTCTATAAACTAATTTTTTGGTTTGGAAAATCGATTGATTGGTATGACTAACCAACCTATATAATTTTCTCATATGGAAAACCATTTGTCTTTATTTAAACTTATGATCTGGATTCATTAAACTGATTGACTAGTTTGGTAAATTAATCGACTAGTTTAACCAACTAGATCATGGATTTTAATCCTATAGAAATCTATTCGTCATTTTTTAAACCTAAGTTTTGAAATGAAGTGCCAAATGGTGATTCCTAGGGTGTGAATTGATCAACTTGTTTAAGCAAAACAATTAGCTAGTCTAAAGGACATATAGACTAGTTTACTAAACTAGGGTATTGTTCAAATACGTTCATAGGATCAACTGTGTACAACACAAAACTAATCGACTGGTTTGTGTAATAGTAAATTTTTTCATATTAGTTTTGAACATATTCAGTCAACTGGTTTGAATAACCGATTGACTAGTTTATACAACTGATCAACTAGTTTGCCCAAACCAATCAACTTATCACCCTTAAATGCTATTTTTATACTCATTGGGTGATATAGCTTTTTGGGTTCCTTGTACCCAATGACTACATGATGAAGGTTATCCTTATAAAGAGGCTCTCTCAAATTTATTATAACAATATTTCAACTACAATTACTATGCAATTAATCATCCATTCTCTTAATCATTCAATTACTTATTCAAACTCTCATAACTTTCAAATCTTAAGTTTTATTGAAAAGTGTTATTTTCTCACTTCTCTTAGATAGAATTTCTTTACAATTGTAATATATTTTATTACATCTAGGTATATTACAAATCATCCAAATTTCTATACTTTTATATCTTAATTGTTGGTGAGAATAAATTATAATCACAACCACCTTTACAAAATTTATTATCATGGGGTTAGTGACTGTTTGCCTAACATTCTTGAGAGATTCTTGTTAAGAGTCTCGAGAAGATAAATAGATCAACTTTTAAATCATATTTTGGAGGTTCATTGAGATTTTAAGCCTTAAAAATTGAGAGAAGAGTTAACATCAATAAAAACACGTCACTTGTTCAAAATCTAAAAAGGATAATCTTTTGGTAATGGATGAAAAGAGTAATTTTCACTTAAACCACTATAAATTATGCATATATTTTTATTTGCTATTTCAATTCCTTTAAAATATATTAAATCTCTTCATCTCTCTTGGGTTATTTCATATACATACATACATACATACATACATACATACATACATACATACGTACATATATATATATATATAGACACACACAAACACACACACACTTTTATAATATACTCCTTTGTACATGTGTTACTTAAAATTTCCCCTAAATTACTTGTTATATGTTTTAAATGGGGATATGATAATCAATAATGTACTTATTTAGTAGATAACCTAATTCAGATTGAGTGTGGACCTATCTAAGGTGTTGATGATATACATGATGGAAAAGAGTGAGAGTGGTGGCAATTTAAGAAGATTCATTTACCATCATTGGCTTCAATTTATTATTTTCATGAATGTTAATTGTCACTGAAATTTTTTCCTTTTGTTTGGTTTTGATTGACATTATTTTACTAAAGATAAATATTTTCTATTAGTTTGAGTAAAAATTAAAGCTTGGAATATTTTCGTATTATTATTAGCCTTAGTATTTAGTGCAAGTGAGATAGCGGTGCCTCCTTACATTGGTTGTAGCAATAACACCCTAATTTTTTAATCCCCTTATTTTTATACATTTTTTATTTAAAAATGGGGTGTTGCAAACACCATTACATAAAAGGAATAAACGATGGTTGAAAATGTGATATATGATAGCTTTGAATTGTTTCCTGATGCGTCCTTGTGCATACTATATGATGCAGGAGAAAACACTCAAGAATTGGAATTTATCATTATAGAATCAATTTTTATTCATTTAGAAAGGATCTCTCATAAAATTGAAGACAAATGGATGGTTACATTGTTAGTTATAGATGAAACGTACCATACAAGCTACTAGGCGCATATGTGCATGTGTATGGCATGCATGGAGTGTATGGAGAGAATATTATGAAGCTTGGTCATGCATATTAGTTGATTTAGTTAATTAATTAATTATTAGAGTTAAATATTAGCTAGAGAATAAAATAGCATAAATCTACCTTTTTGAAGAATATTCAATATTCTAGTATCTTTTAGCATATTCTATATTCTAATATCTTTTAGCTAGGTATCTTTTGAAGAATTATGCTTTTTAGCTAGTATATTAGTTGGTAGCCTTGGCTATAAAAAACATATAACCCATGATTGGAGATACATCATTGATTGAATTGAAGTGGAATACAAATTGCAAGTATTGAAATTTGTCTGAGCTCATCTCAAGTTTAAACGAATATGTGTGAATGATTAATCTTGAAACCCTTAATCTCTTCATTTGTGTGAATTAGAGATTAAGTACTATCTTTTCTAAACTCCATAACCCATTCCCTTCTATCCATATTAATCATCCAAACACATCCTAAAAATGAAAACCCTAATTCAAAACCCTAACCCTAAGTTTCGCACCAAACCTTAACCCTAACCCTAATTTTCAAAATTAACGTTATCCCTAACCCTAATCCACAACACCTTCTATCATTAAGCCCTAATTATTGAATCATCATCTTCATTATCAAATCATTGTCAAATCATCATCCCATCAAATACGAATAATCTTAATCATTCACTCATCATCATCAAATCATCATCACCATATTCGAATCATCACCATCATCATCATCCTACCTTGTTCAAATATCTTCATCATCCATACAACACTTTAGAATATTCTACTTCTTAATTACAACATAATCGAGCATTGGTTTTACATAGTTGATCATTCCATTTTCCCACACACATCACTCTAAATGATAGTTGGAACACTAGCCTATAAAGTCATACAAATGCCTTATAAATTTTTGGCATCAAACTTTGAACAACGATTTTAAGTTAAAAAAACTGCCTTATAAATTTACCTATAGATTGTTATTATACATAAATACCACTATATATACATTTACCTGATAGAATTATGGAGTTATAGGAAGAAAATAGATGATGGGTATATCAAAAATGCACTATGTATTGCCAATATACACAACATTTTTTTATTCATAACCACTATATATATCTTATGCCAATAACAATGGCCGTTAGGGTATGAAAATAGATGGCAGTTATATTATAGAATCATCATTTATTGTCAATATATATGGTGGTTCTATGATATAACCATCATATAGTTTTCATACTTTAATAAAGCACCCAATGCACACTAAAACCAAACCACTCTGCAAAAAAAATAATAATAATAAACTAAACCCAATTTCTAAAATGCTTTGACAAACATCACCACTTTTCAATTACACTTGCACATCCAAAACAAGCTACAATTCACAAAGCTCTCATCAAAATAATATAAATACTATACTTCCATTATCACATAAAATCTCTTATACAAATTAAGTTTTATTCATAAGTACACTGTAAATATTAAAATTTTACATAAGTATACAGACTAAAAGATTTTGGGAGCATATATGATCTTATTCAATTTCACTATAAAAGTTTACGATAAAATCTAACCATTCTTTCCTAACTTTATCAATCTTGGCTTCATCATATGTAACTCATTGTAATACCCCAAAATTTTAAAAACTAATAATTTAAAAAATATCTTTTATTTGGGATAAATTAACTTTTAAATTTATTAAATTTAATTATTTTATAGATTTTTTAGTATATAAAATTGGATATGAATACTTAATAAATTAAAATAAATATTTTGTTATTTCATCATACTCATTTTATTTAAATAATTTTTCAAACTAATATTTTTCTAAAATTAACATTTTTAAACCAATATATTAAATTATGATAAATTAGATTATTAAATTAATTTATATATCAAAAATATTAAACTTTATTATTTTAAAAATTATCTTATTTTATTTTCTCCCCATCTTCCTTTTTCTTTTCTTTCCCCTTTTTCTTCTTTTCCTTTCTTTTTCCTTTTCTTCTTTTTCTCTTCTCTGGGCCATCCAGCCTACTCACCCCCCTCGTGCTCTAGGCCGTTGGCCCGTTTCTTCCCTTTTCTCCTCCCTCTCCAACATGATGCCACCCAACCCATCCCTCCTTTATTTTCTTTCTTTTCTTTTCCCTATTTGGGCCAGACCGTTCTTTCTTTTCTCCCTACCCGACCGACTTCCTCCCCTCTTCCTTTCTTTCTTCTTCTACCTCTTTCCCCGACAAGCGAGGATGCCTTGCCTGCCATCCCGTGCTGCTTGCAATTGCCACTACCTGCCTCCCTACAACTCTGCTCTCTCTCCCTCTCTCTCCCCATCCTATTCTTCCCATTTTCGAACCAACCCAACCCTTGTAAATCCTCCCCACATGCCTTTTTTTTTTCTCTTCTTGCCCTTCCCTCTCCCTACAACCCTAACACACCTACCACCTACAACCTACCCCGACCGGCCACACGAACCTCCCCTCTTCTCCCTCTTCTTTTCTTCTTCCCCTCATGCTTCATCCTACCCCATTAAACCCCCTTATTTTCCTCTCTCGACCCCTTCTTCTCCCTTCCTTCTCCTTTGATTTCCCTTACCTTGTTTTTGCTCTGCCGCCACAACTGCCACTGCCATCGCCCTATTAACCGCTTATACCACCTCCTAGCACCACCACCCTACACTACCAAGCCACCCCCTCGAGCCCCCTACAACCCCTTCTTCCTCTTCTCTTCTTTTTCTCCCTTCTTAGCCTCCACCATGATCCTCCTCCATAAGTCATCGTTCTGCCACTTCCACCACCTCCCACGCCACCAACCCACTCCTTTCAACCTCCCCAACCACCTCTTACCTTCTTTGGCCAAAATTGAGCCATGCAAACTCTCATTTTCCTCCTCCATTTTCTTTCCTTCTTCTTCTCCGCCACTCCTACAGCCCACTTTATAGCCCTGTTGTTGCCGCCTCTACCTCACTTGGCTTTGATCACCCATCCTCGACCACCACCTACACCCCCACTCCACCCGTGCACCTATCCCTTGCCCTAACTCCCTGCCACCTACCCTCCTCTTAGCCCCCAAGACCCTCACTGAACCAATCCTCCATTTTCTTTCCACCTCCCTTCCTTTGACCCTTTCCTCCTTCTAATCTGCATGTGGCTCACGTTACTCATGCAACGTGAGTTCCACATTGTTTTGAAAGTTTTTTGGTGTAATTTTTGAGGTATATTAATGGTTAAGTTAAGTATGTCATTAATTTGGTTTTTATAAAATTTATTCCTTGGATTTTCTACCTTCTAATATGATAATTGTGGGTATTATTTTTAGGTATTGATTTTACTAATCAAAGCTAGAATCTTTAATCGGGATATATGTAAGGTTCGATTTTTGTGGGAAATAAGGTAATATTAAACCTTACTTAAATATATAGATAAACGTATGCTAGTACATTAGTGTTTTAATATGTTTATATTCATGCTATATGTTGTTAAGTATAATATATTTAGTTGATTGTATTGATTAAAAAAAAGAAGAAAGCATGCTAATTTATGAACTATGTGCAGAAATAATGTTTAAGGAAGGCGCTTTGTTGTTAATAAAAATGTTAAGTAATTTGAACCCTAGGGGCATTTTAGTAATATTTCTTATGTAAGAGTGTGGCCTAAATAAGTGTGGGTGCTAATGAGTATTATGATAAATAATAATAATTGGTTGAGTTGGATGATGGGTATAGAGCATTAATATTAATATTTTATGTAGTGAGGGTATTTTATTAAAAGTGGTGTAATAAGGGCAAAATGGTAATTTTAGAAGTAAAGGGGTAAAATGGTAACTTAATAAAGTAGAAGGCTAAAATGGAAAATTGGTATGAAGGAAGGGTGAAATGGTAATTTAATGAAATAGAAGGGTAAAATGGTAATTTGGTATAAAGAAGAATGGTGAAATGGTAATTTAATAAAGTAGAAGGGTAAAATGGTAATTTGGTGTAAAGGAAGGGTGAAATGGTAATTTAATAAAGTAAAAGGATAAAATGGTAATTTGGTATAAAGGAAGGGTCAAATGGTTATTTAATAAAGTAGAAGGATAAAATGGTAATTTGGTATAAAGGAAGGGTCAAATGGTAAATTAATAAAGTAGAAGGGTAAAATGGTGAATTGGTATAAAGTAAGAGTAAGATGATAATTTAATAAAGTAGAATGATAAAATAGGAAATTGGTGTAAAGAAAGGATATTTTAGTAATTTGTAGAAAGATGGGCAAAATGGTAAATATAATAATGAAGAGGGGAATAATGCTAATTATAATAATGGAGAAGGGCAAATTGGTAATTTAACTATTTAAAAGGGTAAAGCGGTAATGATAATAATGGAGAATGGCAATTTGGTAATTTAGCTAATAAAAAAAGTAAAATGGTGATTATAATAATAAAGAGAGGCAATTTGGTACCTTAACCAAATAAAATGGTAATTTGGTAATTATAATAATAGAGAAGGGCAATTTGGTAACTTAACCAACTAAAAGGGAAATTTAGTAATTATAATAATGGAGAAGAGTAATTTGTTAATTTAACCAACTAAAAGGGTAATTTGGTAATTATAACAATGAAGAAAGGCAATCTGGTAATCTAACCAACAAAATGGAAAATCTAACAAGGGTAATAAATATGAAGGGTGAGTGGTGACTTAATGATCCTAAGGGCAATTTGGTAATTTAAATAAGTAAAAGGGTAATACATTAATTTAGCCCACTAGAGGGGTAAATTAGTAACTTCACAAGTATGAGGGGTAAAGTTTGTGATTTAATAAGTATGGCGGATAACTTGGTAACCTAACACGAGTAAGGGGTAATTTGATAATTATGTAACATGGAGGGTAATATGGTAAATTAGCAAGTAAAGAAGGGATGGCTTAATAATTATAGAAGCAAAGGGTAATTCGGTAATTTTGTAGAGATGAAAGGGGTAAATCAATAACTCGTATCTAATATGTTAATGGGATAATGGAGTTTCATAATAAGACTCAAGTAACATTGAATAGCAAGGTAAGGATATTTGACAATCAGTAAGTATCATAAGAGCATGGCCTAGAATTAGATGGATAATTAAGGTCATGGTATGGTGTTATTCTTATATTCACGAAGGAAGTGTCTTAACCATTAATCACGCATGGTGTTGTGTGTTGGGTGTGAATTAAGGGCATGTTAGGATTATGTGTGCCATGATCCTTCAATGTGAACTAACCCGACTCTAAGTCTGTAATATGATTATGATATGATAACCCTTATGGCATGTGAATAAATGGAAATAAATCTTGAATTAGAATTGGATGAGGTAATGATGGCCTTAGTGATTCCTCTTGGTTATCTTGGATAATTGTATGAATAAGGATTATCTAATGATATCAAAACAATTGATAGTGAATAAGTATATGATTGATGTGCTTTTCATGATCCCCTTAATCAAGACACTAATAATTAAAGTAGAAGACCTCAAGATTGATAATGGTGGCTCTTTAGGGGTTGCTACCCTAAAGACGTGGTTTAGCCCACAATTATTCTGGTATTTGTTGGTGTGCCCTAGCTAAGCCCTACATCTTATTCTATATAGTTCTACAGACCTATTTAGGGGGTATGCATACTTATGAATTAGGTGTTATTGTCGGTAAGGTACTATGTAGCTTGTATGCACCAGTACGACTAGGGTACCTTTGCATCTCTAGGTTGATGGTTGAAGCGTACTGAGTAGCTTGTATGCCATTTTAAAAGGGAAAAATACTAACCATGAAAATGAAAGACAAATGAGCCGGGCCCAGATGGATTATATTATGCGTATTGGTCCACCAATTATAATAGTGGCCCAAGAGTCTTCTGACCTGGAAGATGTATATGTGTACTGGTCCACCAATTATAATATTGGCCCAGGAGTGCTTTACCCTAGAAGATATATATATGTATTTCGGTCCACTAGTTATAATAGTGGGGTTCCCAAGCTCAATAAACTAAATCTTGGATGTGGATAAATCATGGAAAATACTAATCACTTATAGTGGAACACCATGTGAGTTGGGGCCAAATCGATCCACTGGCGATAATAGTGGTTAAAAGCTTTCTGCCTTAGAGACTGATCCACCAGCAAATAATATTGGTTAGGAGCATTTTGCTCTATATGTTTCTGGTCCACTAGCTATAATAGTGGGGTTCCCACACTCACATGGATATAATTTGAGAGGTGATGATTGAATAATGATTGATTAATGGTTTAAAGCCCAAAGATTTTAATTTCACATTATGATCTATTAATATGTGATGGACTTGCTAAGTATGTGGATGTTGTGTATGCATTTCCTATATTACGTGTATATTTTTATGCATGATGTATTGCATGCGGGCCTACCTTTCAATATAATTTAAAGGGTTACTTGGTATCATAGTACTAAAGGATTCCATTCATAGGTCCTTGCCTTTTCAATGGACACTGTCCCTTGCATGTATGTTTCAAGTGCTATTCAAGTGATAAATAGAAAAGAGAGTAAGGATTATTCCGAAATTTCTAGGGTTTCACTCTTTCTCCTTTTTAACTCCTGTTGTAAATGCAATATGTATTCTTATAACCACCAATGGTGGGTTATATTTGATTTAAATACGATTCGAGTTTCCAGAAAATTTTATTTTGTTCTTCTAACCTTAGCACTTAGTACTAGAACGGTAGGAGTGAACCAGTTTGGTACTAAGTGTGGCGGTAATATCCCTAAAATTTATAGTTTTATTTTCTTTGCTTCCGCTGTTCCTTTTAAATAAAATGAATATTTTTAGTAGTGAATTTTGGGGGTGTTACACCCACTCATTAGGAAGATAAAATTTCAAAAAATAAAAAGTATCATGCTAGTATTAAATTAAATAGGTCAATCCATCTAAGTAATGATAATTAATATATGGACTGAATAGAGTAAATACGTAATTTTCCTTGTCTCGTCTAATATTTGCACATGATTTCTTTTTTTTCTTATGCCATGATGTGGTATTTGTAACTAACTTAATATTTTTGTTGTTAACATTGATAAATTTATATACATCAAACTAATGACTAAATGTACTAATTGATGTAAAAGTGATATTTGAATAAATTATATATATATATATATATATATATATATATTCTAATATTTCTTGTATAGATAAATATTTATCACTCATTAAGTAGTCTTGGATATAAACAAAGATCTCCACCTAATGAATTGAACCAATATGCAATCCCTAAAATTGACTACAATACCACTAATACCCAATGCGTGTTAAAGAAAAATGAAGCACTATTGAGCCATCTTCATCTATTAGCCACATATGAAACACGGACTAAATTATCATGAGCATTGAATATTGTGCTTAAACATAAAAATATATAAACATTAGAACCATCCATGACATCAATTATGAAATTTTTCTTCAAGAATCTATCATCATGCAAGAAGAAATTACATATTTAGTATCAAAGTAATGCTTCCCACTAGTTATTAAAATAAAGTAGAGCAAATAATGATTGAAATTACCTTGTATATACTATTATATGTTGACATTGTAACATGTAACACGTTGTCATGTTACAAGTGTAGGAGATTCTTTTCACAAATCCAAGGATCCGCATAATTAGATACTTTCATGTGCATGTCGAATGGAAGAGCCTCCACAAAAAAATAACTCCATGCCCATAAGCATCCTAAATTGAGGTTTTAGGTCCCAATGCTTGATTACCTTTTTTCACCAAAGCTTGTTGGGATTTCCTAGACTCCATCTCCTTTATTTCACTCTTGCTAGGGATTTTAGCGATGATATTACCACCCTAAGTAGGAAAGAGTGGAAAATAGAAATTTAATAATATATATACATTTCTACTAAAAATAATATAATATAGAATTGAAAAGGTTTGGATTACTTCATCCTTGATATTGACAAGTTTACTCAACCATCCAATGAATTCCTCTACTAGTAATAAAGTAAGAGCATATCCATGGAATTGGGACTATACACTATACCCTATGAACTGATGTAGGAGAATCTAATGAACCTAATGATTGTCATGTTCATATTAATCCTCAAGGTAAGGAAGATTTAGATTTCTTAATTTTGGATCCTATCATGTTAAATATTCTTGATAATTCGTATATGCTTGATATTGAAAAACATTCAAGTTATTCTTGTAGGTATGTCACATATTTGCAAGAAGAAGATGTTCATACACTTTAATGTGTACACGTATTCAAAGCATGCAAGACTATGACATACATGGGATGATACTTTACAACAAGAAGATATATTGATGATATTCATTAGTTGTATTAACTTGTTGTAAACCCTAACCCTAAGTGTATTTTATGTAAGTTAGGTTTTGATATAATTTCATGTATGTATTTTAGTCAATTGTATAGCTTTGTAATATTAATTCTTAGTATCATTTAACCAATGATATTAAGATTTGGATTGAGGTTAATATAGGCTTAACTCAACCATGATTAGTGGGCTTGGATTAAGGGAAATACTCAGCTGGTTTAGGCTAGCTAACCATCGACTATGTCCTCCCCTATATAAACTCTTGTGCGCATGAATTATAAGGAATCTTTGCATAAGATTTTTTTTTATCAAAATTTGAGCTACATTAGCTAAATTATATCCTCCCTTTTGGGTCGACATTGGCAAGGGAAATCTGGGATTCAACCTTCCTCAATCAATCTTCAAACTCGACATATTTGAAGACCACTCAAATCTGTCGAGCCTCTCCTCCTTTGTTAATCAATTTCTTCACCTATACTCCAGCTAATTGCTTCATTTATTTTGCATTATTTCATGGGTGATAGTTTCTAATAAAATCTTTGATCCAAAATTTTGGATACTTTGATAAAACCACATCATTTTTGGTATCAAAACTTCGATTGTTCGAATCTATCATAGGAAAACCACCTACAGACCTGAAGATTGTGTGTGTGTTCTTGCACTAAGAAATCCACGACTACTCAACCATTTCTTTGAATTCTTGATTCATTATGAAATTATTGGATTTTTCTTGAATTTATTGCTCGAATTTCTTACAATCTTGCAACGATCTTGTTGCATTTTCCCCACCATTCCCACATAAAATACCGACCAGTGTTCGTTTCAAGCAGTGCACTAGTTTGTGTTGTCTGTGTGCCATGAGTTTTTGTGCCTCCCCATCACCCCATTCCTCTTGAATTCTACTCTATATTGGTAATTTATCAAGTGTGAATCAACCCATATCAAGTTTCCTTTGGGCATCAAGCAGAGAAAGCAACTAAAGTGTCGAAGTCCCGGACTAACTACTCAGTCGCCCGAACAAACCTGGAATTTGTAGACCCTCTATTTGACTCGTTTATTCTCATTTTCTCTCAAGGAATCACTCAATCCTATACCTATGGATCTCCTATACATATTCTATGAAGAAACCAACACAAATCTCACACTGGAATACAATCATTTATTGAAGACACAGAATTGATGTTCTATGATTTTATGTGAATGAATTTCACATCCTTTGTAGAAGATCCTCTCCTTTTTGTATGTACCTACGTGCAGTGGCTATTATTGGGGCTAAAAGATCTCCTTTGTGCCTAACCAAGGACTGCAAGTAGTGATTATAATTTTTTTGAGAATTAGCAATTGGTTTGTGCTTTGTTTGGTAGTAAGAAAAACAAATCCAGCACCTACACTTTGTGGAACATATTGTGTGCATCAAGTAGGGTTCTATGTCAACCTTCACCATGGATAGTGAAGAGGTGCGTGCCTTGGTAGATTCCATAAAAAGCCTCACCACATGCATGGATTCCCAATTACAAACTCAAAACATACTGCAACATCAACTCCAAAGTGTGGAAGCTAAGTTGGCCGACCAAGAGAAGTGTAAACCATGGCAAGTTCGCTTGGAAACCACACATGATAGTGTGGAAGGGAGAATGAAGCCTATGTACCATGACAAGAGTGGAAGTGGACATTTCAATTTGTCTCATCATGAATATGGAGATGAAGAGATAAATTCTTTTGGCTCAAGCAACCAAAGAAGAGCACCTACATTCCATGTAAGAAACGCACACCATGAAGATCAAGGTATTAAACTTGACCTTCCTGAATTTTATGGTGATTTGAATGTGGAATCATTTTTTCAATGGTTGCATGAGATTAAGGCTATTTTTGAGTTTAGATAATATGATGATGATAGAAAGTGCAAATTAACTACTCTAAAGTTCAAAAAGTTTGCTCAAATTTGGTATGATAATTTAAAATGAACAAGAGAAAGACAAGATAAGTCTAAAATAAAATCTTGGGAAAAACTTAAAAAGCACTTAAGAAATAAATTTGTGCCTAGGGAGTATGAACAAGATATATATGTTAAAATGACTACTCTAAGGCAAGGTTAATTTAGTGAAGAGGAATACACTAGAGAATTTAAAAGACTAACCCTTATTTGTGATGTTCATGAAAGAAAGGAACAAAA
The DNA here is from genome assembly GCA_039764185.1 of Tamarix austromongolica. Lineage (NCBI taxonomy): Eukaryota > Viridiplantae > Streptophyta > Magnoliopsida > Caryophyllales > Tamaricaceae > Tamarix > Tamarix austromongolica. The sequence continues at coordinate 76,948,319 of CM077818.1, read as the reverse complement.
ATGTGCCAGATAGTTAGGTGGTTTGAATAATTTAATAAGAGACAAGGTTGATACGTACTCTTATAACTCTCTTGATGACTTGATTAAATTGTCTTTGAAAATTTAAAGACAAACCAAATCAACTAAAGCCTATGTTAAGTCTAATACTTCAACTTCAACTAAACCCTATTCTAACACCTTTACACCTAAATCCACATTTTCATATGATAAAAAGAATAACAAAGACGATAAAGGTAAAAATAAGGTAGTTGAAATGGCAAATAAACAATGTTTTGGATGCAAAGGATCTGAACATTTTGCTAGAGATTGTCTGATGGAAACCGGTTAGGGTTTCGCAAAGGATCGAAAGATTTAATCGAGCGCAACGTTCGATTTACGCCGGCACAGCCTAAGGAAAAATTTCCAAAGGAAGAACCAAAGTTCCAGAAGCACAATTGATTCAATGGCAACTGAAATTTGAAGGTGAATGATCAAGATCGATCAAGATGAGAGCGAGACAGCATCAGAGAAGAAGCGAAAGAGAGAATCGCCAAGAGAGAGATCGAGAAAATATCAACTGAGTTTATTTCTGTCAAAAAGGTGTCTGTATTACATTGTATTCGGCATATATATATGTACACAGAAATCCGTATACACTACAAAATACATACGAATGATACATGCCTGCATGGATGGGCGATACAGACTTTTGGGCCAGAATAATAAGGTGTCGACCAGCCCAAATCCAAACAACACCAAAACGTGAAGTGTCGACCAGCCCAAATACAGCCATCATCAAAATGACCCAAAATACAATTAAGCTTAAGGCTTAATTTCCCATCAGCTACAACAACTATAGCTAATCATGGTCATTAAGGATTGATTAATCCACAATCCAGCTAGTCCAATTTAAGGACCGGGTGGCGGATTATACAACCGTCCTAATTCCCATTAGCCATTCCGACCGGCGAATGCATCATATGGGATTACAAAATATTTAATAAAAAAATTACATAATCTGTACACTCCAAACATATTCTGCACTCCTCAGCAATTATGTCCAAGTCCACAGAATCCATATACTGCAATATTCTCCTATTAATTCAACAAATAAGACAAACAAATATAAGTAATTAATTCACAACAAATTTCAAAATTACTTAAATATAAATTCATAGAATTCACATCATTCCCCTCTTCTTGGAAAGGTTTCGCCTCTGAAACCTGAACAAGTCCCAGAAATGGACTAAGGTCTGCCACATTGAAAGAATTACTCACATTTCCAAATTTAACAGGTAAATCAATTTTATAAGCATTATCATTAATTTTCTCTAATACAGTAAATGATCCATCCCCTCTAGGATCCAATTTTGACTTTCTAAAATTTGGAAACCTTTTTTTCCTTAAATGAACCCAGACTAAATCTCCAGGTTTAAAAATCATTTTTCTCCTTCTTTTATTAGCATGTTCAGCCATCTATTGTACCTTCTTATTAATTTGTTGCCTTACAGTCTCATGTAATCTTTTTATACTTTCAGCTCTAGATTCAGCATCAAAATTTTGCAAGTCAGTATGAGGTAAAGGACTCATATCTAATGGCGTTAATGGATTAAAACCATACACAATCTCAAATGGAGTTTTATTAGTTGTAGAATGTAAAGTCCTATTATAAGCAAAATTCCACTTGAGGTAAAACATACTCCCATTGTTTAAGATTCTTTCCAAGGACAGCTCTCAACATGTTTCCCAAAGTTCTATTAACCACCTCAATTTGACCATCAGTTTGAGGATGACAAGTTGTAGAAAATAATAATTTAGTCCCTAATTTCCCCCCACAAAACCTTCCAAAAATGGCTTAAAAACTTAACATCCCTATCTGAAACTATAGTCTTAGGAATTCCATGTAACTTAACCACATTAGATAAAAATAATTCAGCCACTGCTACAGCATCATTTGTTTTATTACAGGGTATAAAATGAGCCATTTTACTGAATCTATCTACTACAACCATTATTGAATCTTTAGCTCTATTAGTCCTAGGTAATACTAAAACAAAATCCAAAGATACATCAACCCAAGGATGATTAGATACAGGTAAAGGGGTATATAATCCAAAAGGTTTTGAAGTAGTTTTTGCCTGCCTACATTTAATACAATTAACACAATGTTTCAAAACATCCTTTTTCATGTGTGGCCAATAAAAATGTTCAATTAAAACATCTAAAGTTTTCTGAGTTCCTAGATGTGCCATTAATCCACCACTATGTGCCTCTTGAATTAATAATCCTCTATAAGAGCATGCAGGAACACACAATCTATTTTCCCTAAATAAGTATCCTTCATTAATAAAATATTTTCCTTGAGAAGTAACTTCACACCTTTTATATATTTCTTTAAAATCATTATCCTCTAAGTATAATAGCTTAATACTGGAAAATCCTAATAAAGTAGTATCAACAGCATTCAATAAAGCATATCTCCTAGATAAAGCATCTGCAACTATGTTATCACTACCTTTCTTATATATAATTATGTAAGGAAAACTTTCAATGAATTCTATCCATCTACCTTGCCTCCTATTTAACTTTGATTGACTCTTTAAATACTTAATAGCCTCCTGATCTGTATTAACTACAAATTCTCTATGCCACAAATAATGTTGCCATACCTCCAAAGCCCTTACTAAAGCATACAGTTCCTTTTCATAGGTAGAATAATTCATTGTACTACCATTTAATTTCTAACTAAAATAAGCTACTGGTTTTCCTTCTTGAGAAAGTACAACCCCTATTCCTAACCCTGAAGCATCACAATCTAATTCAAACATTTTTTCAAAGTCAGGAAGACTCAAAACAAGTGCTTGGGTTAATTTATTCTTAAGTGTCTCAAAAGATTGTTGTTATTCTAATCCCCAAATAAACCCATTATCCTTCTTTGTTATGGCAGTCAAAGGAGCAGCTATAGTACTAAAGTTTCTCACAAATCTTCTATAAAGAGAACACAGTCCATGAAAACTTCTTACTTCAGTTACACTTTTGGGCACAGGTCACTCTTGAATAGCCTTAACCTTTTCTTCATCTACAGACACACCTTCTTTTCCTACCACAAATCCTAAGAAAACCACACTTTCCAAACAAAATCTAGACTTAGCTAAATTAGCATAAAGTTGTTCTGTTTTAAACACATTCAAGATAATCCTTAAGTGTCCCAAGTGTTCCTCTAAGGATTTACTATATATAAGTATATCATCAAAATAAACAACCACAAATTTCCCAATAAATTCCCTTAATACATGGTTCATAAGTCTCATAAAAGTACTAGGAGCATTTGACAATCCAAAAGGCATCACTAACCATTCATATAATCCAAAGTTTGTCTTAAAAGCTGTCTTCCACTCATCTCCTGGTTTCATCCTAATTTGATGATATCCACTCTTTAAATCTATTTTAGAAAATATAACAGCACCATGCAATTGATCCAGCATCTCATCCAGCCTAGGAATTGGATATCTATACTTAATAGTTATCTTATTTACTGCTCTGCTATCCACACACATTCTCCAACTACCATCCTTTTTAGGCACTAGTAATACAGGTACTGCACAAGGACTCATAGACTCCTTAATATATCCCTTACTTAACAATTCTGAAACTTGTCTTTTTAATTCCTTAACCTCTTCAGGATTGGCCCTATAAGCAGGTCTGTTTGGTATAACAGCTCCTGGAATAAAATCTATTTGATGTTTTATTCCCCTTAATGGAGGTAATCCACTAGGTATATCCTCAGAAAACAATTCACTATATTCTTCCAATAACATTTTCACTGTACTAGGTACTTCTTCAATTGTTCCTTTCTGACACTCATAACAGTCCTTAAAAACCATCAAGTATACATTGGCATTTCTTTTTATTGCCTTTCCTACATCCTTACCTTTAGCATAAAATCCAAAAGTTCCTTTCATGTCCTTTGTACTAAAATCATTTCCCAAATTAGACTTAGATAACTCCTTATAATCAAATTTAATTTTGGTTTGATCCTCAAATATTTCCTTTGGAGTCATAGGTGCTAAAACAATCTTCTTATCATCCTTCTGTACTGTATACCTATTCTTATAACCATCATTTACTACCCTCCTATCATATTGCCAAGGCCTACCCAACAACAAGTGAGCAGCATGCATAGGAACTATATCACATAAAACAGAATCCTCATATTTTCCTAACTTTAAATTCACTAAAACCTGTTGACTAACCTTAACATTTCCCAATTCATTAAGCCATTGCAATCTATATGGTTTTGGATGTTTAGTAGTGGTTAATCCTAATTTAGATACCAATAGGGTACTAGCAGCATTAATACAACTACCACTATCTATAGCCATGTTAAAACACTTATCATTAATTAAACATCGAGTATGGAATATATTTTCTCTTTGTATAGCATTGGAATCGGGTAATTTATTACTATTTAAAGCTCTTCTAACCACAAAAAGATCCCTACTCACTGGTAGTTCTATTTCATCTTCTAGGTCACTATCATCCTTTCCAACTACATTAACCCCTTCTTCTTCTTCTTCAGATTCAGATTCAGATTCTACTTCTCCAGACTCTCTAATCAAAATATTTCTCTTGTTAGGGCATTCAGAAGCTATATGTCCTAAGCCTCCACACCTAAAACATTTAATATCCCTAGTCCTGTTTGACCCATTTACAGGATTTGTCATCACATTCTTGCCCCTTTCAGACTTCTGTCCTGTCTTAACTTCATTGTTTCTTCCCTTAAACTCTACCTTACTATTATTCTTCCAGTTTCCTCAATTGAATCTCTATCTTAGTAGCTATATTCACCATTTCAGTTAATGTTCCACAAGGATACAGTTCTACCTTATCAGCTATCTGTGAATTTAACCCACTCAGAAACCTAGCCATAGTAGCATCATCATCCTCAATAACTCCTATCTTAATAATCAAAACTTCTAGCTCTTTATAATAGTCATCCACTGATCTCACTCCTTGGCTAATAGTTTGCAACCTCTTATGCAACTCTCTATAATAGTAACTTGGCACAAATCTCTTTCTCATTAAAGTCTTAAACTCTGCCCAAGTCTGTATAGCAGGTTCCCCACACCTACGTCTAGTTAACACCAAATTATGATACCAAGAAGACGCATACTCAGTAAATTCTACTACAGCCACTTTAATTTTCTTTTCCTCAGAGTAATTGTGACACTCAAATACCAGTTCTATTTTCCTTTCCCATTCAAAATAATAATCAGGGTCATTCCTTCCAATGAACCCTGGTATGCTAAGCTTAAGATTATTTAAATTCCTATCAATGAATTCTAATTCCCTATCCTGCCTATTGTTCTGTCTAGGCATCCTATCACTATTGTGGGATATTTGATCTTCTAACTCCTCTAGATTAGCTATGGGTGGAATTCTAGTCCTAGGATCCATTGGAGCCCTTCCTAAAACTCCTGCTTGATTAGTTTCAACTCTGTTATGTTGCAATTCATTAAGTCTTATTTCCTGTTCCCCTAATCTTTGTTCTAGGTTAGCAGATAAAACAGCAAATTGTGCAGTCATTTGTTCTTGAAAAGTCCCAAGGGTTTCTAGAAGGTCATTACTAGACACAGATTGATTCACTGACTGGCCATTATTAGACATGATGAAATTTAACAGCAAATAAACAATCAACACAGCAGTAATTTAATCACAGAAACAACTTATTCAAGAGTCTTAGATAACAGACACACAGTATGCTACAAGAAATATGGTCGCATTAATATTAACAGTAATAACAACAGTAAAATTTACCCAGAATGACTCAATGCCTATGATAATTTGACAAGACTAATTCAACAATACGAAATAAGTAAGAGGGAACGATATTACCGCGTCTGCTTAAGCAACTAGTTCAATTATTTAGGGTGCCCCTCTTCTTGGAGGTCTATCCCCTTTCTTGAAACCAAGATAGTTCGCCGGTTGTGATTTCAACCTATATACTTATCAACAAACAGATAATTTGTCGAAAATTGGAAATTAAGTATAGCAGATAGTAGTATTAACAAGAAATTTACAAATCGAAGTTACCAACAACAGTCTGTCGCACTGTCAGTCAAGATTCAAGTTCTTGACCAAACCCTAGGTCGATTAGGGTTTTTTTTCCTTCAGACTTTCAAAATAGTGGCCAAAAATGCTTTAATCGCCGGTTTGAAAGCGACAAGAATCGATACTGAGTTCGTCTCCGCAAAACCCTAAAATTTCACACCTCAAACTAGGGTTAGCGAAATACAGAAATCGAAACAACTAAAATGAAGAAAACTTAATCCGTAATACAGAAACTACGAGCACTTTAGAAAATTGAGGCTCTGATACCAAATGATGGAAACTGGTTAGGGTTTCGCAAAGGATCGAAAGATTTAATCGAGCGCAACGTTCGATTTACGCCGGCACAGCCTAAGGAAAACTTTCCAAAGGAAGAACCAAAGTTTCAGAAGCACAATTGATTCAATGGCAACTAAAATTTGAAGGTGAATGATCAAGATCGATCAAGATGAGAGCGAGACAGCATCAGAGAAGAAGCGAAAGAGAGAATCGCCAAGAGAGAGAAGAAGTCATGAGAGAGATCGAGAAAATATCAACTGAGTTTATTTCTGTCAAAAAGGTGTCCGTATTACATTGTATTCGGCATATATATATATGTACACAGAAAGCCGTATACACTACAAAATACATACGAACGATACAGGCCTGCATGGACGGGCGATACAGACTTTTGGGCCAGAATAATAAAGTGTCGACCAGCCCAAATCCAAACAACACCAAAACGTGAAGTGTCGACCAGCCCAAATACAGCCATCATCAAAATGACCCAAAATACAATTAAGCTTAAGGCTTAATTTCCCATCAGCTACAACAACTATAGTTAATCATGGTCATTAAGGATTGATTAATCCACAATCCAGCTAGTCCAATTTAAGGACCGAGTGGCGGATTATACAACCGTCCTAATTCCCATTAGCCATTCCGACCGGCGAATGCATCATATGGGATTACAAAATATTTAATAAAAAAATTACATAATCTGTACACTCCAAACATATTCTGCACTCCTCAGCAATTATGTCCAAGTCCACAGAATCCATATGCTACAATATTCTCCTATTAATTCAACAAATAAGACAAACAATTATAAGTAATTAATTCACAACAAATTTCAAAATTACTTAAATATAAATTCATAGAATTCACATCATTGTCCTAACCAAAGAGCCTTAACCTTACATGAAATAGAAAACATGGAACCATGTAGTGATGATGATGAATTAGAAGTTGAATCTACTAATGACATATTAACTATGGAAGAAGAAGAATGAGAACCATTCTTTTTAATTCAAAGAGTTTTACAAATACAACCTAATATTACACCTACTCAAAGAGAGAACATTTTTAAAACTAAGTGTAAAATAGGTGACATGGTTTGTAGACTCATAATTGATAGTGGTTCATGTACTAATGTTGCTAGTGAGGTAATGGTTAAGAAAATTGGTTTGGAAACTACTAATCATCCTAAACCCTATTCTTTATGATGGATAAATAAGGATAAAGGAGCTAAAGTAAACAAAAGAGCTTTAATCACATTTTCTATTAGAGGCAATCATGATGAGGTTTTATGTGATGTTTTACCTATGTATGCTTGTGGATTACTTTTGGGTAGACCATGGCAATTTGATAGAAAAGAAATTCATGATGGAGTAACTAATGAATATGTGGTGAAAAAAGAAAAATAATTATATAGGCTCACACCTTCTTTATATGATCATATACCCTTGAGTGATGATAAAAAGAGATTATTTTTACATGAAAATGCTATGGAGAAATGTATAAAAGAAGAAGGAATTTGTTATGCTTTAGTGTCTAAAGATTCTAAAACTGAAAAACAACAACTTCATAATCCTAATCTAATTAAGTTGCTTGATGAGTATAATGATGTATTTCCTAATGAATTACCTCCTAGATTACCACCTAAAAGAGGTATAGAACATGCTATTGATCTTATTCCTGGTATGCCTATTCCTAATAAATTGGCATATAGATGTAACTCAAAAGAAGCTAAGAAATTACAAAAACAAATACAAGAGCTTATGGATAAATTATTTGTGAAAGAAAGTATGAATTTTTGTATACCTATTCCAAATATTTCTTATGTCAAGTTTATGAGTTGTTTTTGGAAAACATTGTGGCAAATGCCTGGTACTAAATTATTATTTAGCACTTCACATCATCCGCAAACAAACGGTCAAACTGAGTCAACTAATAGAACTCTTGGTACATTACATTATTAAGAGGTTTATTTAATAAAAGTACTAAATATTGGGATGTTAATTTAGCCTATGCAGAGTTTGCTTATAATCATAGTCCTTCTAGTACTACTCAAACTAGTCTGTTTGAGGTGGTGTATGGTGTGAATCCTCACATGCCTATTAACATGATTCCGTTGAAAAAATGTGAATTGCAAAATTATGAGACTAAAGATAGAATACAATTTTTTCAACAACTTCATGAGAAAATCAAAAATAATATTGAAAAATCAAATGCCAAGTATAAAGCTCAAGCAAATAAGCATAGAAACTCTTATGTGTTTTCCCCTTGTGACTTAGTTTGGTTACATTTGCGTAAAGAAAGATTTCCTAATTTACGTAAAAAAAACTAATGCCAAGAGCCGATGGTCCATTTAAAATACTAAGAAATTTTGGAGATAATGCTTATGAACTTGAACTTCTAGATTCTTATGGTGGAATTTCAAGAAATTTTAATGTCGGTGATTTGTCTCCTTAATATTCTGATAAAAATTTGAGGGCAAATTCTTCTCAACTTCGGGAGAATGATGTAGGGGCATCTAATGAACCTAATGATATTCATGTTCATATTAATCCTCAAGGTAAGGAAGATTTAGCTTTTTAAATGTTAGATCCTATCATGTTAAATATTCTTGATAATTCTTATATGCTTGATATTGAAAAATATTCAAGTTATTCTTGTAGGTATGTCACATATTTGCAAGAAGAAAATGTTCATACACTTTAATGTGTACAAGTATTCAAAGCATGCAAGACTATGACATACATGGGATGATACTTTAAAACAAGAAGATATATTGATGATATTCATTAGTTGTATTAACTTGTTGTAAACCCTAACCCTAAGTATATTTTATGAAAGTTAGGTTTTGATATAATTTCATGTATGTATCTTAGTCAATTGTATAGCTTTGTAATATTAATCGTTAGTATCATTAAACCAATGATATTAAGATTTGGGTTAAGGTTAATATAGGCTTAATTCAACCATGATTAGTGGGCTTGGATTAAGGGAAATACTCGGCTGGTTTAGGCTAGCTAACCACCGACTATGTCCTCCCCTATATAAACTCTTGTGCGCATGAATTATAAGGAAGCTTTGAATAAGATTTTTTTATCAAACTTTGAGCTACATTAGCTAAAGTATATCCTCCCTATTGGGTCGACATTGGCAAGGGAAATCTGGGATTCAACCTTCCTCAATCAATCTTCAAACTCGACATATTTGAAGACCACTCAAATCTGTCGAGCCTCTCCTCCTTTGTTAATCAATTTCTTCACCTATACTCCAACTAATTGCTTCGTTTCTTTTGCATTATTTCATGGGTGATAGTTTCTAATACAATCTTCGATCCAACCTTCCGGCTACTTTGATAAAACCACATCATGAACATTGATACATGGCATGCTCCAATAAGACATTGTGAATTGAAACCTAAAATTTATTATTTCCTAATGATATCAAGTCATAATGATATTGACCTTATAATTGTAAAAACAAATTATGGCTAAAAATTCGAAAGTAGATTATATTATATTAAAAAATATTTAAATTTAATGTATAGTGTAGTATATTACCTCATTTATTTTTTAAAAAGGTGTAGAGAGACTTAATATTGAGGATGAAGTTAGTAATTGTGAAGAGGATGACATATTATCTAACTTCCTAAGAATCACCTCGTGTGATTCCCTTAGCTCTACTAGTTCTTCCTCCATGCACATTAATTTATCATTCATAAGGAAAGAACTTGGGAGATTTTCAAAAACCTCAAAAGGTTGAACCACTAATTATATATCCTAAATCATACACCATGCTCTTGAGTACCTAATGCGTGGGTCAACAAGTTATTTGGGAATTCTTTATCAAAAGCACTAGCCGAAGAGTCCTTTATCAAATATTTCTATTATAATTAAGAAATATAGTTAGGGATAAGCAACCATATTAAACTAATTAAAGATAAATAACTTGAAACTTACAATTTTCTCAATCATTTGTTAAGTTAGCTGATTGGCATTCACCCTCTTCTCATTTACCCTAGCACAAAATCAGACATATGTTTCTTCTCCTATCGCATCAAGTAAAACATACTAAGTGATAATATTATATTATAAAAGTATTAAATAGAGGAACACACACACATACACAAAAGTTAATTTTCATACCAAGACTTATCAAATTGCCTTGTTATGCCTACATCTTATCTTGTGATTATAAATGTTTATTCTGTCCAATAACTCTATTCTTGGCATTCTTCTCCTGCCACATTAAATAGAGATATCATGTTAGTTTTGATTTTAAACTAAGTTCATGATAGCTATATTAGAAAGTTAGTACTAATATGGTTTTATGTATGTTAAATTCCTCTAAGTTCCTCCATGCACATATTTCCCTCCATTTGTTAAGGGTGATCAGGTCATTGTTGAGATGTGGAGTGTGGGTATGATAGTGCCATTAGTAGTGTACATATAATTTCTAGCCACCTAAGACTTCCAATGATTTTAGAACCTTACAAATTGACTCATAACAAGCCTCTTTTATTGTTCCCCCATATTAAATCCTTTCTACAAAATTAAAGAATCAAATAGTTAGTATGCATATAACAAAATTTATATGGTAATGATAAAATTGTCATATCTATGTTAAATATTAGATATCATATCATAGTATCATCCTACACCCTATCCTTTTTTATCTTTTGGGAAATCCCTCTTATAATAAGAAGTGATAGGGATTTGCATGCTATCCCTAGAGTTAAAGTACTTAATGAACACATCTCTATTCTTAGCCACTAAATAACCAAAATTAACAAACTCAACATCATGCCAAATGCTTTTTTCTCCTTCTCAATTCCTAGAAATATGCATCAACCTAATACATCATTTATTTTGGGTGTTTCTTTTCTTAACATGTGTATCATCTTCATGAGGATCTATACCTAGAATAGGGAATAAAATTTATAAATTGGGAAATAGTTAAAGTACACAATTTAATATGCAAAATATAAAAATAAAACATATGAAGTAGTTAAAGTATGAGTTGAAATATGTAAAATATAAAATCAAAACATATGATTTAATTAAACCTTTCTTGTTTAGCGATATAATCTACATTATTTGCCCTCTTATGCACAAACTCTAAAATAAACACATAAATCCACTCTTCTTGATCATCTCGTACATAGAGGTCATTAGTAATGTCATCGTTATTAGACAATAAAGGTAATTCATTTTCCTCTTATATGTCATCTTCCCTTCTTTTTTTTCACACTAGAGCATGGTCCATCATTCATCAGTTGAGTCAATAACATAGAATACATATTTTGTTTGTGAGGATAATATAAATGTGTCATGTTTAGGACCAATCCTTGAAATATCCACCCTTGTATATCAAAATTCCTTAGCATAAACCCTATTTTCATTGTCAATCCATTTGCACTAAAAAAAAAGGAACACTAAAAGTGGTATAACCCTATAGTAATATGTGCTCTATCACTCTAGAGTATATCATTGATACATAAATAAGGATTTTGTCTTTAGCACTTGATATATGCAAAGCTTCTAATACTACTACCACACCACTATTTTACATGTTACTCTTGCCATCCTACTCTTTTGTGTAGAAAGTACAACCATTAATCATATATGAGTCGTAGGACATTACTTCGCTATAAGAAGGGTGTGACAACCAATATAAATTGGTATCAAATTCAAATGATTGTGATGAAAACCACTTCAAAAAAAAAGGTTGTTGTGCCTATCAAATATCCACTACTCGCTCTTATATGGATTCAAAGCCCTCAAAATATCCATGTTTTGATCCACATATGGTTGGACATTATCTCTATTATGAAGGACATGGAGGTGATCATGCCAAAACATTTTAACATCATCAATGATGGCCATGCAAAATCCTTTCACCTTTTCCCTTCTTCCTTTATACCTAACTGTTGTGGTTTATGAAGGCTTATTGTATTGTTATTAGGTAAGAACTCACAACAAAATTATATCACCTCCTCTACTAGATAACACTTGGCAATGTTTTTTGAAGATTATTGAGATTTCTCACATATCCTTTAAGGAATTTCATATATCTTTCAAATGGATACATCCATTGCAAATGAACTTGCCCACATTATCTAACCTTCCTTAATAAGTAATTGTTAAATGAATCATGATTACAAAGAAGATGGGGGGAAATACATCTCAAACTGGTATAATATAGTCATGATCTCACTCTATAAGTTGTCTGACCTAATAGGGTCAATAATATTACTATGTAGTTTCTTAAAAAAGAAATAAAATCTAGTGACGATACATTGAACCCATTTTGGTATCAATTATTTAATGAGAATATGATTTTCATAAGATTTCATACATACTAACTTCAAAACTTTCATTGAAATAAGATTCTTGAAATTTGGTGAATGTCCTTTAGGAACCTTTACTCCATGGAAACACTCACAAAAAAAATATATCTTGTCTGGTTTTTTTTTGGAAAGAGTATAACATGTAAAAGTTAAAAAGGTTATATTTCTCACCTTTTGTGACTTTGTTCATATAACCATGTCAACCAAGTCTAACCGAGCACTGATGACATCCTTTGTAATTTTTTTCACATTCAAAAGTGTACAAACTAGACAATCAAATATATTCTTCTGAATATGAATTACATCAAGAAAATGTCATACCTATAAGTCCTTCCAATATAGAAGGTCAAAGAAGCACCTACTTGAAGGGGCTACTTTCTTATTATTATTTTTCCAAATGGAACGTCCAAGTCTGCCACTTTTTCAAGTATCTGTTGTCTCATGAGTATATTCTAGACTCTTAATTCTTCAACTTTTCCATTAGAAACCTTCTTTTGTCTATCATAATGATGATTTGTAGGTAAGAATCAATGATGTCCAAGATAAATAGTCTTCCTTCTCTTCAATAGCTAGAGAAAGTTTGCTTTATCTTCTCAAATAAGATATGCATAGTATCTGTATACACTATAACTAAAAAGATTACAATAAGTTGAGAAATCATTTATGGTATAAAATAACATCACTCTCAAGTTGAAAGACTCTTGACTCTATGCATCAATTACTTAAACTATGTGATCCCACATGTACTTTAAATCCTTAACAAAGGGAGACAAATAAACATCGATGATATATACAAATCGTGGTCCTATTTCCCCAACAAACTTGGAGTCAAAATGTAAGAAAGGCTAAGATATAATATGGCAATCATGTTTACATAGTACAATCATATTTGTATGCTCTATCATGGTCATATAATGCATCAGGATTTTATGCAATCTAACTTAGATAATTCATAACTCATCATACTTATCATCATAATATAAATATTAGGGGAAAAAACATATAATCACATAAGCCAATTCTTTAACAACTCACGAGGCTCATCTACAATCCACTTACACTACTACCCTATTGAGCCCATTATCCAAGTTTACATAATCCTTTAGGTTAGTTATTTATAAGCCATTATTCCTTTTTGAACAATGAGCTAGATTACCACCCTATGGTATCATAATACCATGAAAGCATATCCAAAACATAGGACATAATGTCTGACCAAAGCCAAGTAACCACTAATGGATATAAGGTCAAGCCGAAGCCAAGTAAACTACAACACATCCACACAATCATTCTATCTTAACCATTGTTTCCCTCCAACCCATATGGTTGGACTTCCATTAGTTCTTAGCCAAGTTTAATCTATCCATTAAGATAATACACTTATACTAAGAATCCAAATTATGTCATTCATTTGTAGCATCATGGCATACATGTCCAAATTTTCCATTAAAGCCCTTTAATGGCACTTATTAGGAATACCATAAATTATAAATTAATTAATCCATCCAATAAATTAATTAATTCATGCCAAGATATGTGTTCTAAGACCAGCCGATCAGTTCTGACAAATTAATTGATAAGTTTAACTAAAGAACAACCAAAGTCATGGCAGATAACCAAGATTATTGGTTATGCTAACTAGTCAATCGATTTATCTTTACTAGTCATTCGGTTTGCACCTAGTTAGCACATTATAGGCATTTCAAATATGACTAGGGCTCCAAAATCCAACCATACCAAGATCATAACGTCACCATTTATAGGAAATAGAGGTAACATATGCACATATACTAACTATATAGTATTTACATAGAATCAGCCATATTTTGCATGAATTCATACTTTTCCTCATAATTCTTAAATGATCTAACATGAATCACCAAGATTCCAAAAACACCACATAAGAATGAAAAGATCATAAATTTATAGAATACACTAGCTTACATGCTTAATCATACCATATTTCAAAGGCAATAGTGACTTACCAGAAAGCTTAGCATAATCCCACACCAAAAAAGCAAAACCTTTATCTAAAATATTTCAACTCTCAAAACTTGAAAAATAAGAGAATAAAACTAAAAAAAAAACTTCTTATAATTCTTATAAATTGAGAAACACAAGTTAGAGGAAAGAAAACATAATCTACCACTTCTAGAGAGACTCCGAGAAAATTAGCTAAGCATAAAACTCAAATTCTTCCTAAATCTAACTATTTCTTACTTAAGGATAAAATAAGGGGGAGTTAGAAAAGGATCAAAAGTGGTGCACAAATTAGAGTGAAAGTTCGAAGTGGAGAAGAATGCGATACAAGTATTGGAAAAACTCAAAAAAAAATTGTGATTGAAAAGAGGTGAGGTGGAGAGATGATTTAGGATATTTATAACCAATGGATTGGTTAAGAAATGAATGAGAGGGGTATAGCAAATCATGACTTTAAATTTCACCATTTGAATTTGGACTGAATGGGTGAAGTTATCAAGAATATGGTTGACTTTCTTCATAGATCTCAAATGATAATTTTTGGATAATAAAGGTTAAGGTTCTTCAACACAAGAAAATAAATAGGAAGAACTATGAGGGACCACATCTCCTAGCTGTGCATGGAAATTTTGCAATAAATAGTTTGTTCTAGAGTTGTACAAAGGGGAGAGGAAGAAGAAGGCAAAGGATGAGGTTACCTTCCCCTTTTTTAACTAAAATAAGACCCTCAAATCCGTTAGGGGCAAGATTAAAGTTGGTTAAATGATATATGGGGTTATAGATTACTTAGAAAACAACTTGGAGTTAGATTAATAAGGTTATTTTTTTTATGAAAGCATTTTTTTTCCAAAATAATAATAATAATAAAACTTTTAAAAACACTAAGCTTGATAAACCAATCAATTAGTTTTGTTGAACCAAACTCAATTTGGATATGACATACTAATCGTTCGGTTCATAGAACCCATCAACTAGTATGCTAAGAAAATTCATTTTACTTCTTAAGAATATAATCAATCGACTGGTATGCTAAGAAAATTTATTTTACTTCAAATTTTCTAGAATTGTTCCAATTCCTTTTCGAATAAACCTAATAAAAATTTCCAAATCAAAATTAAACACCATCCAAACTCCATTAAACACACACAAAAATTCACTTTATAAATCTCAAATTATGATGCATTAAAATGGGGATAAAGTAAAGAGAGGAAGGGTGTAGATGAATAATGAATCTAAGTTAAGGAAAAAGAGACTTGAATATATAGTTGATGAATTTACTAATGAAGGTGTGTCAATTGAATAGAATGGAACATATTGTATAAGCTACATGAGTTCTAGAGCTTGTGCAATGACTTCTATCAAAATTCCTAATTGGAGAATGATACCTAATTTTGATGAAGGATAAGTTATGGTCTAATTTACTAGCATAATGAGCTTTTATATACCAATAATATATTTCTATTTAAATTATATACTAATGATATTTACATTTCTCATGATGTAGAATGGTTTTGAATTGCCTAAATTTTGCAAGAGAGTTATACTTCAAAAGTATGTTAAAACTTGAAAAGACTTTAAGTCTGATTTATCATGTCATTACATGGTTCTTGAAGATGAAACTTAACTATCACAACCAACAACATAATATCAACCCATGATCAAACTTCCATAATGGAATGATTTTTTTGAGATAAAAAAGTCAAATCTAATGTATGTAATTACTCAAATTATATATATTGTGCCATAAATAATACTTATAATCACATGCATTGATTTTTTTTCTATAACATGTATGTTTTAATTGACCAAAAAATAGTGAAAAATAAAAATAAAACCTGAAGAAAAATGCTTATCGTCATAAGAATTCATGTGTGGTTATTGATGTCATAAGAAAAAAGTTAGTGTAGAAATAAAATATATCATCATACGTTCATTATTTTTAGTTTCACATGATAATAACTAACTTGATTATAAAGGATATGGAGGAAAATGACATTCCAAAAAAAAAGGTATTATATATGTACCTCCTAGAAGAGTGAGTGTTTGGGTGAGGCTTAAGGTAACTAAGAAAACACGGAAGGCTACCAATGAATGAACCCAACAAATCTTGGATAAAATCAAAATTATTTAGCATTATATTATTCTTAATATTATTTGTATACCGTTTATTATCCCTAACAACAATCATATTTCCAACAAGGAGAGATTTGGTAAACATGAATGTCAGTAAGCAGTTAAAATGACATCTTTGATCAAAATTTGGACAATGAGGAGCACGATACTTGAGTTAGAGGGATATGGTGTCTCTTTTTCTAGTACTTTTGGATGATTTCCCAATTCCCACACTCCTACAGAAGAAGTCAACGATCTAAGAGTCATAGTGGATACTTTAAGAGTAGGCCAATCGGTCAATCAATGAAGGATTGAGGAGCAAGTATAAAAGCATGTGACTAAAAGAACATCCTACTCAAGTGTTGACATGAGTGTTCTTGCTCCTACTCCTATGCCTCCATTTATGACCTTTATTAGTAGACCTATCTGATAAGTCCCTAAGATAATATACTTTACGATTAATTATTTTTTTATTTAAAGTGTATTTGAAGTTAAGATATATGATATTAATCAAACTCTTTAATATAGGGTGACTATACCTGCTATCTCAAGACATTAGAGGAAGAATTTATTATTGCCCAAATAACCCTTCATGTCTTTGAGGAAAAATCATTAGAGACCGCCATAGTTCAAGTTACTTAACAACATTCACGATGAATATGTTTTATTTGTTTAAGTTACCATATTTTAATGACAATGATTTTGATCTCCTAGTATTTTTAAAAGAGACGATTGGCTAGCCATACCACCTAGTTATCTTTAAGGAAGCAGTAATATTATTAATAGCAATAGTTGAATTAATTAACACCCTAGTTATTTTCTGTTAACTACTTTTCCTTTTTTTTTACTAGGACGGTAACATTTTTTGAAGGAAGCTAAGTCCAAAGGTGCAATGAGAGAAAAAAATTAGAGGAAATATGAAAGAAATTATGTGCAAGGTACAACACATCTCCCATCAACTATCAAGTGTTTTCCCGTAGAATGAGTATGTATTATGATGAACTCTTGTAGAATCAATATTTGATTATAGAAGTTGAACTACTAACACAATTGCTTTTCAAGATCAAAGAAATCAATGTCAACTTATCAAGTGAGGACTTGGTTTATTTGTTGGCTAGAGGTTGGCTACCAATCTAACATATAAAGTCATACATGAGGTAAAATTTCATTCAATTTTAAATATATAGCTATGTTGAACAATATAACTATAATTTTTATAAAAGGTATAATTTTTTATAAGTTTTTAAAAGACAAAACTATTTTTTAGGACGAACGACATAAGTATTGACTTTTATGTCCTCGCGGGATATCCTATAGGAACCTCAAACAATAGGTGGAGTATATGATCCAAGCGATGAGGGTGGTCCACATCAATTTATTTTCCCCCTTTTCTTTGAATTTGAATTGGATCATTTTACATCCATCAAAAAAGATGATATGTTGGTTTGACTCGTTAGGGGAAAGATGGTATGACATTCCCCTAATGTTTATTAATAGGTAATTGATTGGTTTCTAGATTTAATAATTTTATTTCATAATTTACATGTTATACTATATAATTAATAAGTCTACATATATGCATCTATTAGGTCATTTGAGAAATATTTTGAGAAGCAAAAAAAAAAAGACATAAAATAGTATGCATATGGGCTCCCATGAAGGTGTGTAATTAGTAATGTATTTTATATATTTTCATTTCACTGTGTAGTATAGTTCTAACAAAATCATTCATGCATTTTACTTGATGTAGTATCTAAAACAATGAGATAATGATAGTTGTGGTTATTTTGTCACAAAATATATGAGAGTAATCACTGCAAAATGATGGGATAGAGATTCAGAGATATGTATTGATCATGGTATGTATATTTAGTAATAATTTTACTTGAATTAAATCCTTAAAACCATGCAAACCTTGATTCTTTTTTTAGGTATATCAAAATGTTGAACTAAGATTTTTGGCTAGCCACATCTACAAGGCCAAACAAGAATGGCTAGACTTTGCCTTTGAACAAGCCAATTAAGGAATTTGATTGTAGTTAAAAAAAATATTAATATAGAGCTTTTTTCTGTATACTTGATTATTTATAGGATTATAGGTATCTAAGGAACTAAATACTTATTACTCTTGATGCTTGTATATTAATTTTGTATATATGATCAAGTATACTTGATTATTTTTTATTAATGTAAGAGCTTTTTTATGTATGATCATGTATATACTTTACTTTTTATAGATATACTTAAAGTTGTATATATGCATGGGATATATATCATTGATGTTTGTGTAATTGTTTCAAATATATATTACATGTGGATTTGTTATATGCATTGTTTTACATATATATATAACAAAGAGGTTATAGGTGATTGTTTTAAGTAATAACCGCCGTCTATACTTAAATGTAGATGTTAGTTTTAAAGTTAAACCATCGTCTATTCCCTTATATATATATATATATGTGAAGCGCTCTTTTTATTTTTGTTTCATTGTAGATTATTGTACTTTGGAGGGTCATATATAGTATAGATGGTTGTAGCTTACACAGTTGTTGGTTATTGCCATATATTTTTTCCACTGTCGTCAATGTTTTTTTTTTCAATATTGGTGTCATGTGTACAAGATTAATATTCATCCTTGAGACATGTTTGCTATTATTAAGGAAAGAAGACTGGGAGAAAATCAAGAAAAAGGGAGAAGGTAGTTATTGGCAATACCTCAATTTTGGAGATAGCAGGTAGATCTCATACTGGAGTTTATATGTGTTGCTCTACCTATGAAGAAAGGCGGATATGCAATGCAAGCCTTTTTTTTTTATTTCAATCAAAGATGGGGAGCTCATCGAAGATAAATCATAGGATTGTTTTGGATTTTAGAAACAAGAATGAGAGGCAATGAGGGAGTTTGAACGAAGAAGGAGAAAAGAATGGTAGTGAGAGAGTTTGATTTCCAAGCGAAGGAGAGTAGAACGGTAGTAGGAGTTGGGAAACAAGAATGAAGCCTTTAGGTTAGTTTTGAAAATTGTTGTACACACGACCATATTAAAACCGAACGATTAATTTTAAAAATTATTACTAAAAGTTAATTCATCTGATACGATGCAATTTATCGACATTTTTATGTTAACCGTGACATATAAGGCATTATTAAAATCTTATTCTGTAGTATTGTATAAGCCAATCATATAATGGGATCTTAGTTTGGGGAAGATTTAAAGCAATGATCTTATGTGCCAGGAAGAATAGGGTAGACATGCCCCCAAGTAGTTTAGAACTCTCCATCCATGTGCAGGTCACATTTCTGATATTTGAACCATAACTTTCCTGTTTGATTTTAAAATTTGTTGAAAAGTTAACGAAGATAACTACAACTTTTATCTTTGATTTTTTAAATTTTTAAATAAATTTTTTTTTCCCAAATTTTGATTAGATCACGGTGCAGTTTTAATCCTCTATAGTTGTACATTATTGTTAGCCATGCATTCTCACTCTATTATTACTTCAAACTCTTGTATAACTTCTAATTATCTCCGAATCTATCAATCTTAAAGTCAATACCTCCATGTACGAGCATGAAAGATAATGACATCATTGACCTAAAGGTAGACTAAGCATTAAATACCGACGAATCATACACAATATCACCGAAATAATACATATTCTTGGTGTTTATTTATCATCATAATCAAGCAGCGTTAAATTGACCTGTATATATATAAAGATATGCAAAGATATGAGAATTAAAACCAAGTGAGAATAGGGCATAAAACGCTGCGATCATTTACAAAATCATTTAGAAGACTAAATGATGTTGTCAACAAGCAGCACCTACCAGCAATAAAATTTTGAGAAGCAAAGGTCATAGTTTAAAGTAGAGCATAACAGAAGAGTTGATTGGACTTTGAGTCTTATCGGGTGCATGCGTTATGCTCTCCGACGACGCGTATGACCTTGCCCTCAATAAATAAACATATAAATAAAGTAGAGCAGAAGGGAAGGGAAAAAAAAAGTGTTGGCGGTTGTGTACAATAGAAGTTATGACATGTAAACTCGAGTTAAATAATGTCAAGCAGAAGTCGAAGGGTAAGAAAATGAACATACATACGTACATACTAGTATGGTTTTAGTATGGAAGAACCGTATTGCGGTACAATAGTAGCACTTTAGGTAAATATCGATTAGCCACGTTAACGTAGTTTACAGCCAGACAATTATTTTTCCAAATTTAGTACACAATGGTAATAGATTCTCTATTAGGTTTTGTTATTATGTAGCTCTTTTCATCCCAAAGAAAATGGGCGAGTAGAAAGAGCACTACTGTCTACTTATATTAAAGGCAGCTAAGCTCTTTTAGAGGGAGGGGTAGAGGGGGAGAGAGAGAGAGAGAGAGAGAGGGAGGGAGGGAGGGAGAAGAGAATCTAGTGGAGGAGCAACATATGATGCCTTGATCAGAGAGTTCTACAGTCAAATAGCTTGCGAAAGGGTCTCTTTAAACCTCAAAGACACCAAACCATCAGTTGAGAAATAAACCAGCAATCGACAGACGATTGTTGTGTGTGTGTGTGTGTGTGTGTGAGAGAGAGAGAGAGAGAGAGAAACCAGAAAAGAGGAGAAAAAAATGTGGGATCTAAACGGCTCCCCTGATCAAAACAGAGACGGCACCACCAACAACAATCGTGAAGAATCAGGAGAAGGCGGCAGCTATTCATCTCAAAAAACGGCTTCCTTCGACGACGGTGAAGATGACAAGGGAAAACGGGTCGGATCTTTCTCGAACGACAATTCAAGTTCATCGACAGCAATCGTCGTCGAAGACGAAAGATCCGACGATGAAGAAAGGGTACCGCCCGTCCCAGCTACGGACACGAAGAAACGGAGCTTCAACAACAAGTTATTCGGATTCCCTGTCCTCCCCGGAGCAGATGACACTAATTTCTCCGGCCGTCCGCCGCCAGGTAGAAACGATCAGCCGGTGACCCGTCAGTTCTTTCCGGTGGAGGATTACGAAATGGGTGGCTGCTGCAGCAGCAGCAGCAGCAGCAGCAGCAGCAGTAGCACAGCTGCAGCTTCGGCGGCTATGCAGGGTGCGGTGGGCATCGGTGATGCTGTTGGGGTTGGATTTCCGAGAGCTCATTGGGTTGGTGTTAGATTCTGTCAGTCGTCGGCGACGCCGGAAGTTATCAGTTCTGGAGTGAATCCGATAGTTCCGACGGCGCCTGAGGTCGTCAGTACTCAAACGCCGTTGAAGAAGAGCCGACGTGGTCCACGGTCGAGGAGTTCGCAGTACCGTGGGGTAACTTACTACCGACGGACTGGCCGGTGGGAATCACATATCTGGTTAGTTTGCGATATGGAATTTTCTAATTATATGTATACCCTTTTTGGAAATATTCTTCTTTTTTTTTCTTTCTCAACCTTTCATTATTTTGATTATTATAATTTATTTACTTTTTATTTCCTGGGATGGATTGATTGATTGATTCAGGGATTGCGGTAAACAAGTTTATCTAGGTACGTCCCATGTATTGACTAAAAAAAAATTATACTCTCCTCCATTTTGAGCGCTTGTATAATTTATTATATGCGATGATATAAGTGGAAAAAATATACATATTTTTCATTTCTGGGTTTGCGTCTCCTCCTTGGTTAACATACTACTACCACGCTTTATACTAAAAAAGTGATTATTCCGATGTTTTGAGTGAAAATGGGTTTTTGTTGGACTTATGATTGTGTATTCATTCAATAGGTGGATTTGACACAGCACATGCTGCTGCTCGGTGAGTGCTTTCTTTTTCCGTTTCCCATTATTTACCCCTACACCTCCTATTCCACCACTGCATTTATAATCTATCCATGATTGTATTTTTCAGGAAATAAATAAATAAATAAATAAATATTTAAGTAATGTTTGATTGAAAGGAATTCAGGGTGTGTGATAAAAAAAAAAATAACTTTTATTTTTCTTTTTTTTTTCTTTTCAGTGCATATGACAGGGCTGCCATTAAGTTCAGAGGAGTGGATGCGGATATCAACTTTAGTCTCGAAGATTATCAGGATGACTTGAAACAGGTAATTTTTCATATTTATCCTTTATAAAAACAAAAAAAAAGGGTAAAAATGAAGATTAAAAAAGAAAGAAAAACGGAGGGTGGGGATGGATTCAGACATTTTTTTCACCTTATCCGCTGCTACATCTCCAAAAAAATTAGTACTGCTCCTGTTCTTGACCTTATCTTATCGTCTCTGTTCAATTTTCAACTTGACATAAAAATAAATAAATAAATAAATAAATTCCTAGCTCTGCTCTGGCGCGGTAAAATCAGAGCCAAAATTAAACAACTAGTATCTGTAATTTTGTTCGACTTTCTTTGGATATACGCGAGTAACATGAAATACTACTTTTTAAAATACAGAAATCTAAGAGTACTTAAATAATTCTATGAGCCTGCGTATTTAATTGCTTGCTTAAATAAAATTCGCCTTAAATTAAATCGCAGTAGATTTATATCATAAAGTAGTAGCTCGATATCAGCTTTTTAATTTTTTTAAGGTCGTTCGCTTAAAGATGTTACTAGCAGACGGCTGCTATTTTTATACGTTATTGAATGATCTGATTTATGTATATATTTTTTTATAAAAATAAAAAATAAAAATAAATTTAGAGGGTATTCTAAAGAAATTATAAGTCTTGAACTGCTTAATGTGTAATTTTCGGTAATTTTACCTGTCGACGACCGTTTGGGTGAAATCTATTGAATTTGTCTGCGTTTTGATGGGTCGGAAATAAATTGGGAACAGATGACCAATCTGACGAAAGAGGAATTTGTTCATGTGCTGCGGCGACAAAGCACTGGTTTTCCAAGAGGAAGCTCTAAGTTTAGAGGTGTTACGTTACACAAATGTGGAAGATGGGAGGCTAGAATGGGCCAATTCTTAGGCAAAAAGTATGTCCGCCCTCCGATCCATCTCTCTCTCTCTCTCTCTCTCTACCCCCACCCCAAGTTTCCCTTCATTTATATTATTTTATGAGTATTATTATTATTATTATTATTATTATCCACCTATATGCTACGGCAAACAATTTCCTTTTTAAATTCCGATTTTTCACATTGCGTTGATCGCACGAAAAAAATCTCCGGTAAGCTCTTGGTTCCTTATGTACGCACAACATATATCAGTATAACCCTAGAATGTCTACGGTTAGACAAAATTACTTTCATTTGCCTCCTATTTTTTCAAAAATATCGAAACTAATGTATTTACAATTTCCCCCCCCCCCCCCCTTGTTAAGGTATGTCTATTTAGGGCTTTTCGACAGTGAAATTGAGGCTGCAAGGTTGGTTTTACTACTACTCCCTAGTTCCAAAGATTTAGTATTCCCCCCCCCCCCTTTCCTATATAATTCATCTTGGTGGCCGGTGATTGTAATGTGATTTTTTTCTTCTTTTTGTGATGATGTTGTAGGGCTTATGATAAGGCTGCAATAAAATGCAACGGCAAAGATGCCGTCACAAATTTTGATCCGAGCATCTATGATGAAGAGCTCAATGCAGGCGGTATGTGTGGGGGTGTGTGTGTGTATGTCTCTATGTATGTACGCATGCATGGTATTGACTTTTATTTCTATATTGATATCTGTGGGGTACTAGAAGGAGGAGGAAGCGGAGGCGGTGATGGTGGTGGCATTAATGGTGGTGGTAGTGGTCATAACCTTGATTTGAGTTTAGGCGCTGGCTCGGCCTCTATTTCAAGGAAGAACAGTCTTCATTTCAAGGATGGATCTCAAAACAATAGTGCCGCCATCAATCATCAACGTTCCAACGTAATGCCACTTGGATCTCGTTCTAAGGTGATTTATATAATATATATACCCACTCACTCCATATATCTTACCTAGTAGTGCTGACTTTTAATCGATATATATTTCCCACCTATGGTTCAAAGTGTGGACCCATTAGATGGTGGGATTCATATTGAATTGTTGGTCCTGTAACGTTTAAAGAGTCGACTTTTAGCTCTTCATTATTGTTGTTGAAGATGACTTCCTTGTTCATGAACCGAGGATTTTTTTTTTTTTTTGGTTCTTCTCATCCACCCCCCCTCCAACTTCTCTCTTGACAATCTACAGGGGGCTTACTATGGAGGTGATGGAGATGTGCGTCTGAGAGATGCGTATAGTGAAGCAGAAACGTTGCAGTTACTAAGCCAAACTCATCTTCAATCACCCAGTACTTCAATGAAGATCAATGACCACATGCAGAGGAGTACCAGTACCGGCGGACAGCTTCAGCAAAGGCCGTTCTTCAACTCACCCCACCATCTTTCTTCATCATCGTCGAACTATCTTGTAAGATAGATAGATATGTATTTTCACCTTTGTTTTTTCTCCTGTTTCGGGATAATCTACATATATCTGTATTTGTGCAATTAGCGATCACCTATTAATGTTTGCTCATTATTTTTGGGCTATGTAGGTTCAGTTCCCGGGCAGCAGCAGCAATGGAGGGCGAAGTGGTATCGGATCAGCCGGAGATCATTTGTCTCTGGCTACAAATGCTAATGAATCATCTTCAGCAACAAATCAGCAATGGCAATACTCATCAGGTCTTCACCATCACCGTCCTCCGGCTCAATTGTTTGCAACTGCTGCAGCATCATCAGGATTCCTCCCATTATCATCACAACAACAACAGCAGATTCGTCATCAATTTCCTAATGCTCCTCCTGATTCGAGTAATCAACCACCACCACATAATTTTTGGCCGCATAAAAATGGCTTCCATCCAGTT
This sequence comes from Tamarix austromongolica, assembly GCA_039764185.1. NCBI lineage: Eukaryota > Viridiplantae > Streptophyta > Magnoliopsida > Caryophyllales > Tamaricaceae > Tamarix > Tamarix austromongolica. The sequence continues at coordinate 76,922,726 of CM077818.1, read as the reverse complement.
ACGAGACCATAATATGTAGGCTAGCTATATGTCAAATTTTAGTATCTTATTATAATTTGTTAAGCTTGATTCGTTGACATTATTTCGCTCGTAATTAAAGCCTATTCCCATCGGTCTTATTCGTCACATTTTTATTTTATTTTATTTTATTTTGTGGGGTAGTTGCACACCCCTCGCCCTCCCCCTGCTCAGACACAAACAGACGGAAGCGGAGTGGAAATAATCTATCAAATTGTTCTCACCAATAGGCCAGATTGACGGAATTGGTGTGCATCTTTTTCTGGTATAAATATGTAGTAAGTAGCGGGGGCTTTCAATTTCTGATGTCCATTTGTGGCGGATCAAATTATATAAATATTGTATTTTTATGAGTTTCCTAATTGATCAATTTTAGAAATTTCTATAATAAAGTTCTAAAAAATAAGGAACCAAAGTCAAATAATATTTATGTCTATATTAGTCTATCCAAAATATATTGTTGAGCTTTTAATCTAAAAAATAAATAAATTTTACATGGAACTATACAATCATGGAGCTATTGAAGTTATAATTGTAAATGGTCATCATGGAACTATGCAATTATTATAGTGATTGTATAATTATTTTTAAGTCATGGTTAATACATTATCATTTTATATAGTTAAAAAAGGTTAATGATTATGATTTTACTTTAAATCTACATATTTCTACAAATTTTTTAATTTATTTGGTTGTCGGATTATATTTCTGATTTATTTGACTTTTTTTTATGATCAAACTGTTTTCTTTTTATCAAATTGAAGCGTGCGTCGAATCGATAGATGTCAAATCTTATGAACAACCTTAGTAATTAGTATATAAGCATATGCTTTATAAATAAATGATGTTATGAGATTTGCATTTGTTAATATAACATGTGTATTAACTACTATATAATGAGCATTTTATCTCTATAAGATATATATTTATCAATATAAGATGTGCATTTGCAACCATAAAATATACATTTACTATAAATATATGTATTACAATCAGGTCGGGTTTGGGTCGGGTTACAGCGGGTCGGATTATTTTTTGTGGGTTGATTGTGGGTCGGGTCAGATTGTTTTGGGCTTAGAATATTTTAGGTCGCCTAATTGTTCGGGACATGTCGGGTTCGAGTTTGGGTTATATCAAGTTAATTTACCTGGTCAGGTTGGATTTGGGTTGAGATAATTCAGGTTCGAATTAGGCCAATTTTAGATTATTTCGGATTAGCTTGTTGGGTCAAGTCTATGGATCTAAATGGAGAGGATTTTATCCGAAACACGCTGGGTTTTATTCATCAAATACTTAAACGGATATGGAGGATGGGAAAAAATATATGTTGGATATGGGTATGGGATATCCTTATACGTACACATACTCATATTCGTACCCGTTTATCTGATATATAATTACCCTTTTATCCTTAATTTTAAAATAAATACAGTATAAATTATGGTTAAAATTATCATTTAGCTTAACTCTAAATGTGTTTATTTATTGGGTAATTGATATATCCATTGGGTAATATCTATTAACGGGTAAAAGAACTATTCATTGGGTAACAAAATATCCAATGGTTACCGATATAGATGTATAAGTGGATACCTGTTTGGGTACAGGTATGAATTTAGGTACGGGTAAGGGTATGGATAGGGATATGGGTGTATCCGTCCCGAACTGCCTTGGTTACATCTCAATCAGGTCAGATTTTGGCCAAGCAAGCTCGTATTCGGATGATTTCGCATTCAAGTTAATTTGATAGGTTAGGTTTGGATTAACTTAACGAATAAGATCTTTTTAAATTTTGATGGGTCGGGTTGGGTTTGGGCCAAGCTAATCCTAGATTGAATCAATTTAGATTTAGGTTAAGTCAGACATTAACCACCAAAATTAATCTAAATTATTAACCTCATAATCAAGCATTAATTTTAACTTTATGTAAGCATATGATTAATAATGTGTTATTAATTATTATTTGTTTATTATTATGGATTTATAATGTTGTGTTTTTACGTAAGAAATAGGTAAAATTAGAATATCATTGGTGAATAAGTAAGTTCACAAGAAAAGTAAGAAAAATAAATAAAATGTAAATAATAATATATTTTTAAAAACTTTAAATAAATAATAAGATATGTATAATTTTTTTGTTATTATAACTAATTAATATCGAATTTGGTTTTGACGAGTCGGGTTGGGTCGGATTGATAGCAGGTCAGGTTGATAAGGAGTCGACTTGGTGACGAGTCGAAATAATATCAGATTACGGTTGGAGTCGGGTCAGTATCGAGTTGGGTCAGTGTCGGGTCCAATTTAAGTCAGGTCAGGTTGATAATTTAATGGGTTATGTCGGGTTAGGTTTTATATGGATCGGGTCGAGTCGGGTCGGGTCAAATTTTGTCGGCTCTAATTATTTTCTAATAAGATGCGTATTTATAACACATACTTTCTTCTTTTGTTGCTTTATTAATAAATGACATGTATTTTATACCCAAAATGTGTATGCTAATACTATGTGTATTTATATTATGAAATATGTGTATTTTTATTTTCACATCTAAGATATATCAATATCACTGTCTCTTTTTAGAGAAAAATGTGATTTGATTTTTTATTTTTTAATGACCCAAGTTATAGATGATTTGATTTAAAGTTTTAGGGGGGGAAATTATAATAAGTGTGGTACTAGTAGTAGATGGTGCACATTGCCTTAATCTTATCATGTAAAGATACATAACCTAATCTTATCATGCGCTTATGTAGGTAGGATAAATATTGTGCATCTTAGTGCCCAATAGATTTGATATATGTTCCTTCGTTTTTTAATGAAACCCCCCTCATATATCATGTTTTCTATAAATAGAGAATGACATGTTTAATGAGATATGAGTCTCTCTGTGTGAATGTTGAAATGTTTTATAAGAATATTTAGTAAAAATGATATATAAGATCAATTATTCTTAGTAAGATAGTAATATACATGAATGCACTAATGGATTTCATATACAATGCATTAAGATATAGCATATTTTCATTATTTTTTCTAAAATAGAATAGGTCTTTGTCTACAATAAATGACCAAACTATTGTTAGTATACTTAACTAGTGCACTTTATACATGCTAAAGTACCTTACAAACTTTCCCACATCAATTGATTTTTGAACAATAAACCGTCATTTGCATGCTTATATTGAAGCCTAGGATAGTATGTGGCAGTAACCAAGTGTTTCATACCATACTATTTTCTTAGGTAATCATCTACTTGTCGCTCTCATCAAGCATTGAGCATTTTAGTGAAATTCAAATCATGAACATAAATAGCTATAAATACAATATCCAACTTTTTCTCAAATTAATAAGCATGAGTTGATAAAATCATATACCAAGAGCTCACTAATGCAATTATACCGCATGTGGTTGAATTGTTTAAACACATATAGAGATCTATGTTGCTTGAATAAGTACATATGATGATGCTTTGATTCACAAGACTCGAACAAATTTATTCATCGTGGGATTTTTCAAATAGATATTAGTGTCTAATGACTCATACAAGTATGATATAACTACAAGCATTAGGATTTTTTTTAGCAATGTTTTATACACTATTAAGTTGATTAGAAGCCTAAATGTAATTGCATCTGCCACCGAGGAATCAATTTCTATAAAGTCATCTCCCAACTTTTGTGTGAAACCTTTCTTTATCAATTTTGATTTTATACATTACAAAATCATTTAACTCATTTCATTTAAATAATAATGACCACTTATATTTGACCGGTTTGACACCTTAAAGAGTGGAAGCTAGTAGCCCTAACAAAACTACTTATTTGATGAATCCAAATATACTTGTGTATCTTGATTCTTACTCTCTAATGTATATTGGAAGCACACACAACCAAAAATCAATAATTTACACAAGCCACACAAGGCTCAAATAAGAAAAGAAGAAGAATTAGAAGGTTGGAGTTTCAGACTAGGGAATTGGTTTTCACAAATTGTATTAGGGTTTTAATGTAATTTTTTCAGATTATAATGACTTATAAATGGGCAATGGTCAGTTTGATTATGTAAATTTAATTTTCGTTTAATATAATAATTAATGATATTTGAAAATGTTGGTGTAAGAAAAGGCATTAGGGTTGGGGTTTTAAAAGAAATAATGGATTTTTAGGGTTTGAATATGTGGTTTATTATGAATAATTGTGATATGGTTTTTGGTAGGCTATTAATGAAAATTTATAAGGATAATTGTTGCAAGAAAATCTTATATTAATAATGGTAATTTAAGTGACAAAATTTAGGGCTATATATGGGGGTTAGGGTTAGGGCTAGGGTTTTAAGAAGTTGAAGATGATGAGTTTGATGTTGCATACGGATGCGTATGGGTGGTGATTATGGAATGATTGCATGGGGTTATTGATGTTGGTTTAATGGCAATATTAAGGGGTAATTACAATAGGTGAAGGTCATGATTAATAGGGCTTAATTAAAAAGGAAAGTTGTGGTTATAGAGGAAGGTTAGGTTTAGGGTTCCAAAAGTAGCTTAGAAACTTCACATCTTGATCACTCGCGAATTGATGGTCAAAAAAATCAAAAATAAGATAGATGCATATAACTAAGAAGCTCAAAAAAAATAAATAAGAAGACAATAATAGTTGTGGGAGACATAGAGATAACAAAGAAGTGACTAATTAATTGGAGCAAGAAACTTGATTTCTGTGGCCTATTATGTCATCATAATTCACTTCAGCTTTTGAAGGAAAAGTGTTCTACAAATTTACCCAACAAGTGGAAGTTACACTTAAAGTCATTCAATATTTTCCCCTATTTTTTCTCCTTCCACCTTCCCCTTTATTTCTCTTTACACATTTTTTTTCTTTTGGTTTGGAACTTGCTTGCCAAGATGCTAGGTAAGGAGCATCACTCTTTGTCAAAAGTACAAGCCAGATCTTCAAAAACTTCTTCTCAACAAGGTGGTACTATATGTAATAATGGATACCATGTTATTAAGAACCATCCTTGCTAGGTCTAATTTCCTTATATTTGTTTGCAATTTGGTCCCTCAATTAAAATTTTGAATCTTAGTTTTGATATAGCTTACTAGGTTAATTTTCACAGTTTCATTTAATCCATTACCTATGGAGATTTTAGTTCACATTTGTGGTTCTATATGATAGTATTTGAGGCTTTGTGCATGTCACCACTAGAGTTTATAGTGATGGCATTTTTCTTGTGAGCTCATCATGGTGACCATATTTGTAGGCAGGTGGAAACTTAGTTATAATCTGTGTGTTGTACTGATTTATGAGATTGTCTTGCTTTATTCCCTTGAGCATTTATTTATTGATCATGAAATGAGAAAGTGACTACAATCTAATATTTTATTGTTTTCATTTTTTTTATATTAAAATCAAATAACCATATGTAATGATGAATTTTCAAACGTTCTTTCTTTTTGCTTAGAGAATTTAAGATTAATAAGCACATATGATTTTGATTATCTAAATTTTAGTTAATTTTGATATGAATAAATTATGCTAATTGGGATGAAACCTTAAGAGCTAGATCATTTATATGCTTCTATGTATTTGTTGATGTCTTGATATGCTTCCACGTCTACCCTTATTTGTTATTTGCTGGGGTGTAATTTCTAGGACATGCAGGGTCTATTTGATGTTTGGCTTGCCATGATTCCATACAAATCCTTTATTCCCCCTATATGTATATACTGCTTGAAGGTGAATTATAAACAAGAAAGAGAGGGAGATAAAGAGGAGAAAGACGCAAAAGATGCCAATGGTGAAAATGAGGTAGAAAATGAAGAAGTTGATGAAGAGATTACCTAATTTAGCATTTAGCATTTATTAATTTCAAGCTTTTGATGAGTTCTAATAGTTAGATTTATTTTGCTTTTGTATAAAAATAATTAAGGTATTAGGAGGTATGTATTTTGATAATGGAATACCATTTGATGGATAAGAGTAATACTATTAGAATGAAATTTAAGGTATTATAAATATTTAAAATAAATTATATATATTTAATCAATTGTATAATTTAGATAATATAAATATTTGGAACTTCAGTATATAGGTTTACCAATAAATAATGATAAGGATGTCACTATTATTTTTTGGTATTTCTAATAAGGAAATATTTTAGTTAGATTGGTGCTAGGACTAATACCGGTGATTTGAATTAAGGGTTGGAAATAGTAATGCCAACATATAAATCTATTGGTATGAATATATATATATATATATATATATATATAAGAAAATAAAAAATAACCAACTAAAACCAACGTGTGTGTGTGTGTGTGTTGATATAATTATCACCAACAAATACCAAGTGTGGGAAATTTTTTTAGCAATGGATAATATGTGTGAGAAAATGTATAAGCCAAAAATAACTTGTGCTGCAAGAAGTTGTACCTACAAATAACATGCGATGGAAATAGTATTACCAATAAATAATATGTGTTTTAAAAAGGGTTTACCTATAGATAGTTAATGTTAACAATATTTATAGAAATAGATATATTTTTTGGTATAACTTAAGTTTCCCAAAAAATAATTATTTATCCTTTTACCTGTAATTTGAATCTTATTATCTAGAGCAAGAAGGATGTTGTTTTGGATGGTGATAATTTTATAATTTAATTGAAGTTTATTTTAAACATATTATGGAAGGGAAATGATAAAAATGAATATATTTCAAGTATAAGTACACATCTGTAACGTATGAATAAGTATCTTTTATGCTAAATTATATCTATCTCCTAAGAATATGAAAGACACGATGGTATTTTTGTAATTATATTGATTTTTTATATATATAAAAATTGTACACATCTTTGCTAACAAAATAGAAATCCTAGTGATACATTCCTAGTAAAAATACATATGTTATCTAACAAAACAGACATTTCTCAAATATAAAGACATATGCTTTAATTAGAAAACAATAAGGGATAAATGCATGCATTATCAATACACTTCTTATTATAAAAACACACAAATTTATAGGAAAAATGATCATTTTATAGGTGTAAATGCAAATCTTATATCAAAAATAAAAATTCCATTGAGATATAGAAATAATACACATATTATCCAACTAAATACGCTTCTTATTCAACAATATACACATCTCTTTTATATAAATACCCACCATTTATTTATAAAACAACAAAAGATGGATAATGTGTTACAAATTCACATGTTATTGAAGAGAATACACATCTTTATAGAACAAATGCACACCTTATAATTGTAAATACACATCTTATAGTAGTGAACTCACATAATATATTGATAAATGTACATCTTAAGATGAATATTTGTAATTGTGAATGCACTTCTTATAAAAGTGAATATATATCTTATATCAACAAACAAACACCATATACCTTTAAATACACAATTTTTAATAGTAAATACGCATCTTATATTTACTAATGTATGTCTTTTAACATATAAATGCACATTATATGTGATAAAAAATACACACTTATTATTTATTTATGTCTTTCATCAAAAAGATGTGCAATTTCTTCCCTAAAATGTGCATTATATTAGATAAGACGTGCATTCTAATTAGAAAATATATGTATTTATATTCAACAGATGTGTATTGTTTTAAAAATGATTTCAATAATTTTATGAAAATGTCACCATGTCCACCATATTTTCTAAGAGGACTACATATTTTTCCATAACAAATGTGTATTAATACATGCAAGATATGTATTATTACATAAAAGATGTGAATTTTTTAAACAATTTCCTTATTATATCCCCGCCCATATGTAGGAATCCCTTTACAACTAGCTTCACGACACAATAATTAACTTTCACTAGCAAAGTTTTTACTAATATTTGTGTCACATATAAAATAGATAAATGGTTTTTTTCCAACAAAAAATCCATTGTTGGTATAAATGAAATTTCTTGCAGTGTTCATACCCAATCATAGCAGGGATCAAATGACCACCCCACCCCAATCCTTCCCATTCCCAAAACTTGTCCCTATTACTTGAAACCTAACCTTATCCTAAAAATCTTATCAGATTCTAACACTCTTTTAGTAAATTATGTCTCCTCATAATTATGAAACATTTTACAAAGATTTGCTAATATAAATAGTGGGATGTGCGATATTAAATGTATGTGTCTATTTTACACACACACACACACACACACAACAAACACATATAGCAAAATAATACAAGTTTATAACCAATAACTAAAATAAATAAATAGATTATAGAGTTAGGCTTTGGGATGGGGACCTTATCCTTTTCCCCACTTTGTTAATAAAATTATTTATGAAAATTTTCATCAAACTTGAATTCTAAAATTTTCCACAAACCTAAAACTCAAAATTTTTTGCTTGATCTTGAACCAGACTTCAATTCCTGACAGGTTGGGATCCTGAATCCTATAGATTATAGAGTTAGGCTTTGGGATGGGGACCTTATCCTTTTCCCCACTTTTTTAATAAAATCATTTATGAAAATGTTACTTGAATTCTAAAATTTTCCTCAAACCTAAAACCCGAAAATATTTCCTTGATCTCGAACCAGACTTCAACTCCTGACATGTTGGGATCCTGAATCCTAGAGCAAATTACCATCTCTAGCTGATTGGGTGGTAGATAGTAATCAATAAGGTTGAGCATAAAGTCATAATCCAAAAAATAAATCCAGTAATATCTTTCTATAACCAAAGTAGATAGTCATTCTAGCTTTTGACTAAATTATCCAAAACCAATATAATAGTCAAAATTTCAATGTGTTATACTATATTTTTTATAGATATTGTAGTATATTTAGAAATTTGAAAGTTTATTTTATTTTATTAATACATATTAGAGCATAATATATAGTATGTTTGGTGTATTATACTGTATGATGTAGTATATTAAACTATGTATCATTCTAGCAACCTTATTTTTGATCTGATATGATATGAAATAATAATAATAATAATAATAATAATAATAATAATAATAATAATAATTGGTATACACATTATATTTATACATGAAAGCTATTGAAGTAATAATGGTGTTTTACAATTTATCCGATATTAAATGAATTAATATATATTGAAAATTTTAGACATTGTTTATTGATTAAATAGTAGTGGATATGTATATTTAATAAGGGTATAATAATAATATTTTAGGATAATTTATTTATAATTGATTTCTCTCCTTTCTCTTAGAGCTTGTTGTCCCTCCTTAGGCTCGCCCTTGACTGTATTAAACCACACCCAAACCTAGTTTTTCTCCTTTAACCTCACTTCTCATCCTTCCCCTTCTTCTCTAAAACACTACCGTATGGAAAAGAGGCCTCACTATATTGATGCATCTCCTTTAAAGCTTGGTCAGTACAACATGGAGGTTGACGCTAAGAATTTGCCAAAAACTTACATCAAGGTCATGCAATCTGATGCCTAGAATAGTGATGTTGAATTCCTACCTTTTAATTGAAATATCCAAGATGCACTAGTACTATAGGTATCGAAGGTGAAATACACACAATCATATGATATGGAATGGGAAGATTTGGACGCTTCTTTTGACGATCCATGATCTAATGATGTTCCGATACCAAACATAACTTGGCCACAAATTTTATTTACTATTACATAGAAAAAAAAAGATACATAAACCCTATTGGAGATGGCTTGTTATCAAACTGTTGGGCAAGAATCTACATTAGGAGAATATGTCCCACAAATTCTGAGATCTATGGTCATTGGACGGCTAATATAAATTGATAGAGATTGGGAATGGACTTCATCTAGTTAAATTCCAAAAACAATTTGATTACAAATTTGTTGACCATCGATAATTTTCTGGCATTATTTGATTGTGAGGCATTGGACCCCAAAATTTGACATCACTAATGCTCTGATCACATCTATTATGGTGTGGGTTTGTATCCTAGGAATACCCATCGAAATATTTGGGAATAATGAAAAATATAGGAAATTGGAGGTATGATTGGTTGATTTTTTTCATCATGATACTTACACTCAAGACATGATGAAAGACTATTTTATCCGACTTGGTGTGGAAGTAGATTTTGGAAAGCCTTTGTTACCAAAATTATACTTAGGATCCAAATTATATAAAATTTAATACAATGGCCCATGGGCCATTTGTTTTCACCATGGATTTGTTGGCCTTTTCCAAAAAGATTTCCCTTCTTCCCCTAATGTTTTGACAAGAAAAGAAGATGAAGCTACCATTGCATGAAATGAGACAAACATGTATTCTTCTGCTAATCACATACCCATAATGGATGCACCATATGGGTCATGGATGATGGTGATGGATGGTCCTTGGAAGAAGACAACAAACACACTAAAATAATGAATCTCAACATATAAATCCATCGACATCTGAACACATCCCCTCTATATTTGATCTGAATAATGACACAAAACACACCTTTTTCTAGAGATATGTTATACCTACAATATCGAATTTTTCTATCCTCTAGGGTTTGGACAAAGAGAATATTATTAATGATGATGTAGGGACCATGGAATATTTTCCTAATACAGCAGATGAATCATGGTTAACATTAGGACATATGAATGATGAGACTTACAAGAAAGAGAATCTGACTTTGGCTAATGACTTCTAGCAAGTTCTTTTCAAGTCTATACCAGTAAAGACATCTTCATTTAATAAAGGTGAAGTTGAGAGCTCTTTGATAGTTTCATCAACTAAGAAAATGAAGAAGCCTAAAAGTATGAGGCTAAACATCATCATTAAATAGTTGTGCATAAAAAACCAAGAAAATGTGTGTACTCTTTGCTGCACTTGAAGATGCTAAACATTCTTCCACCGAGATGAGGAATTGCCAATATACCTTTGTTTCTTGGTTGTTCATGCACAACTGTTTACTGACGAAACAAAACATAACAAATAGATATCTAACTTTAGAAGCCTCTTATAGTATTTATGGCGAGCAAGAGTGTTTACTCCATTTATTTCGTGATTGTGCACCTAATAGAGAGTTTTGGCATAACTTCTTGCCAATCCATATTAGCCAAAACAAAATCTGAGTTACCATTACATGAATGAATGAGCTGTAACATCTCTCAATAATGATAGATCTAATAGGGTCTACCTCCTTAGGTATCATCATTTACCTTACCAATATGGAAGCTCTAGTAGACTAGGAACATGCGATTTTTTGATGGAAGAAACTTGAATGCTCAAACACTTGCACACTACATTGGTTGGTTAACCGAAGAGGACTATGCAGCCTTGCATAAGGTGAGAGAGTTATGCGAGCTGGGTTGTTCCCATGTTCATAGTGAAATTGGATGGCCAACACCCCTTGATGGTGTGGTGAAAGTTAATGCAGATAATAGTGAAGTATGCGATCTGAGTAAATAATCGGCATGAGATATTGTTATAAAGAGATAGCTTTTTGGCTTATCTATAAATGTTGGTTTTGGTGGTATTCTGATGGCAAAGCTTTTGGCTCTTTATTATAGTATTCTCCATGTACGAGATTGCGGTTATATATGGGTGCATATTAGTAGTGATTCAACCATGGCGGTTTGACTTAATTTGTACAAGTAGGGTATTGCCCTTTCATCCTTATGCCTTACTTGTGGAAACTTGTTCCACATTGGCTAATAGTTTTGAGTGCTGCATGATTTTCTATGATTATAAAGAGTCAAACGTTATGGCTGATAGATGGGCTCATAATGAGCATTCACTCCCCTTTAGCTGCAACGTGTATGATACTCCTTCCTTGGCAGTTCGAGCTTACTTGGTATTTGATAGGATAGAGGGTACAATGCTTCGGCAATGTAGTGAACTTGGTTAGGCTAATTGGTTATTTGGATTTATGATCCCTTTCATTAAGCAAAAAAAAAAAGAAAAAGAAAAGAGAGGATAATTTATGTGTAAAAGATAGTGAAACATAATCATGAATTAATAAAACATAGTAGATAATATAAATAATGATCTTCTAAGAAAATATATAAAACAAGTGACATGAAATCTATACAAAGTAAAGATAGAGACAATGAGAATCTTACTAAATACGAAACATACTGAAGTATATATTTTCTTAAATATATTTAATATTTAATCTAATTTATTAAGATATCTAATATAGCCTAAAAGATACAAAAGGTATATCCATTTTGAAGAATGTGAATATCTATTATTTCTGTCCTTTATAAAGTTGGTGACGGGTCATTGCGGCAGGCAGTGGTCCATATTTTTTTCCCTCTAATCTAAAATATTGAATATAATTTTTTAATTATATTTTTTAATAATAATAGGTTTCATTTAAGATTAGAAAAAAATTATGGCTTCTTTCCTAATCTAGTAGAAATAAATTTTTTTTTTTTACAGAGATCTGAATTTAAATTATACCATCCATTACATATATTTTATATATAAAAAAAATATGTAAATTTTTTAAATTAAAATAACAGCAATAATTCAAAGAGCCCTAATATATGAGTTCAATTTCCGTCGGTATTTCGTAAAGAAAAGATTCTCTATGCACATCCAAGGTAGCAGATATATATCTTCTGTAATTCTGAGACATATCATATAATTTACTTCCGTCGCGTAGTGTGAGTAAAAGAAGCCTATTGTCTTTTGAGGACCAGGGAAAACAGAAAAGCAAGAAGTCAATTGCCGTCGTTAGAAATGTATGTGTGTCTGTGATACCCGTAGTACCAGTACATACACTAGATCTTCTTAATCTTTGGAGATTGTTTTTATAATTTCGGTAGCGTACGGAAAGGTAGGGCTGGGAGTTCAGATGCCCTGAAAATAGGATTTTTGGTCTCGGGAAATATCATCGGATGGCGATGAGTTGTCACAATCGTCGCTCGTCCTTAAAATCAGTCTTTTTCTCAGTTCCCTTAATTTCTAGTAGCGTATGCATTGCACATTTAATTTAACCGCGCGCAGGAGTGTAGCGCAAAATAATTGGACGAAGAAGAGGAATTTAAAAATGGCAACGAGAAACTGCCCATCGATAATTTATTTATTACGAGAGTCGAGATAGACATGTGCCATTGCTGTCTGAATCTCAACTCTTATGTAGAGAACCCCTCTTCCTTTTTTTTTTTTTTTTCACTCTTTTTCTGTGTGAAGCAAAATTAATGTAAAGTGCCCTGATTGTCGTTCGTTTGTAACTATGTATTTTGTACTTTAAGGTAATTTGAATAGAGCGTGGCACAAAAATCAAAATAATATTGGATTTGACCCCTCAAGTCTACGAGGAAACGACCTTTTCGAAACAAAACTATATTTAAATGAGCACTTTAGAGTAGTACTTTCTGTAGTCTGATTGATAGATAAATATTGTTCGTAAAAGGATCTTAATATACGAAAAAATTAATTTCAGGTCCACTGGACTCAAACAATTTAAAATTGATGATTCAATTTTAGCATCTGGTTCGCTTTTAATATTATATATTTCGTATAGAATTTATACGTGTATATATATATATATATATAAAAATAATATTATCTGTATAGTTTATATAATTTAGTTATACATAAACATAACTTGTATCAAATTTATATGTATATATAAATAATATTATCTGATTATATTATATACTTTAGTTATATGTGCATAAATATTCTGCTTACAATTAAATATTTCTAGAGCCTTTTAATTTCTGGATAGGTGTTTCCAAACTATTTTTCTTTCAATATATGAACCAATAAAAGCTTATTTAGCCATGATATAGGCTCCATTTGTCGGGGAAACAGAACCACGATTTGATTTTGTCCACGGCTCTCAGCCTCTTCGAAAACATTCTTTTTAACGAATTGCATAATCCGTCTGATTTTATTTTTAAATTTAAAATTTTTTAAAAATAATTTTAACAGTTAATTTTTTAAATTTATAGTTATAAAATTTTTATAAAATTAATATTATCATATTTTTTAATACTTTAAGAGAAATAAATAATTAAATTTTAATCTAAAAATTGCAAGGACTTTATTTTAGAAACCAAAGAAATATAATTTTAGGAGTTTATAAATTTAATACTTACATTCTAATTATATTATATTTTTTATAAAAAAAAAACAATATAAAAAGGTACAAGAAAAAAGTTAGAGTAAAACTAAAAATTATACATTGACTTTTTTTATAAGACTTTCATCTCTTTTAAAAAAAATTACACCTAAAATAATATTATTTTAATTAAAGATGAAGTATAATTTTTTTTAAAAAAATTATGCTTAATTTATAATTTTAAAAAATTATTATAATTTTCAAAATTAAAAAAATTGACTTTTCTCTCAACATATATTCCATCTAGTTTTCATTTTCACATGCTTTAAAAATATCAATTAATGTAATTAAGGAAAGAAAAATTTACACTTCTATTATTATATCCAATAATTTGTGTATTATATAAATATAGGAAACAATAATGGCAATAATTCAACTATTATTGGAAGAAATAGAGATACCAAGGGAAGAGGAAATCCTTGTATTGTAGTATTGATGTTTAAATTTTAGGGGTTCAAGAAGTTAATTGTAACATTAAATAATTCTTTTTACATAAAAATAAGTCATATCGTATTATAATGATAAATTCTGATATTTTTTATATATAATATAAAAAAATAATTGTTATATTTATATAAAAAATATTTTATAATTTTATTTTTATAATTTTATTAATATATATTAAAATATATTAATAGTTAAAGTACAAACACGAATTATGATGTAATTTGTTTTTATGTATAGAGGTAGTGTTTATTTGACTTCAATAAATTTAAAAATTATGTGATTTAAATTAAAAAATAAATAAGTAAGGAAATAAAAAAAAAATTTACCGATCTTACTCTCAATGATTTTCCTATTAAATGTCTCCGAACGCTTGTTAAAAGTGGAAAACAAATCTAACACTTAAATGTTACAAACCCAATTAATAGATAAGCTATGCATTTAAGGCACTGAAGGCCTTTTTTGGCATATTAATTATAAGTTTATGGAAAAGTTATATATATATTTTTTGAAAATTTAATATAGTTGAACGGAAAATATGTTCACTTTTATCTTTAATAATTACATGTAAAATATAGGGATGGTAATGGAACAGATCGGAGACCATACCTCATTCCCATGTCCGAATTCAATATACAAAATCATCCTTAAACTCATTCCGATTTTCCTTTTTTTTTTATCAAGTAATCCCGACCATACTCTTCTAGGGATAAAATTTCTATATCTGACTTGATCCCTTAACTATTCCTCATTTTTTATTTATTTCCCAACATTAAAATCCGGCTTGATGCTCGAAACTTGACTCATCCCTAATACTTGATCTTATTTTTTTCCAATATATTTTAATTCATATATATATATATATATATATAGGGGAGGGGTCACATACAAACTATAACTAATATACAAACATAGGAACTAATCTCATCCATTGGATCAAAAATTAATCACATTCAAGATTTTACTAATACCAAACCAAAAAATTAATCCAAACCAATATCCAAACCAAATATCCAAACCTCTAAACCCTCTAACCCTAAACCCTGAACCCCTAACCCTGAACCCTGAACCGTGAACCCTGAACCCAGAACCCTGAACCCTGAACCCGAACCCTGAACCCTGAACCCAGAACCCAGAACCCAGAACCCTGAACCCTGAACCCAGAACCTGAACCCAGAACCCTGAACCCTGAACCCTGAACCCCTAACCCTGAACCCCAAACCCTGAACCCTGAACCCTGAACCCTGAACCCTGAATCCTGAACCTGAACCCTGAACCCTGAACCCCTAACCCTGAACCCTGAACCCTGAACCCTGAACCCCGAACCCTGAACCCTGAACCCCTAACCCTGAACCCTGAACCTGAACCCTGAACCCTGAACCTGAACCCCTAACCCTGAACCCCAAACCCTGAACCCCAAACCCTGAACCCTGAACCTTGAACCCCTAACCCTGAACCCCTAACCCTGAACCCCAAACCCTGAACCCTGAACCCTGAACCCCAAACCCTGAACCCTGAACCCCTAACCCTGAACCCTGAACCCTGAACCCTGAACCCCTAACCCTGAACCCTGAACCCTGAACCCTAACCCTAAACCCTGAACCCCTAACCCTGAACCCTGAACCCTGAACCCCTAACCCTGAACCCCTAACCCTGAACCCTGAACCCCTAACCCTGAACCCTGAACCTGAACCCTGAACCCTGAACCTGAACCCCTAACCCTGAACCCCAAACCCTGAACCCTGAACCCTGAACCCTGAACCTTGAACCCCTAACCCTGAACCCCAAACCCTGAACCCTGAACCCTGAACCCTGAACCCTGAACCCCTAACCCTGAACCCTGAACCCTGAACCCTGAACCCTGAACCACCCTGAACCCTGAACCCCTAACCCTGCACCCTGAACCCTGAACCCTGAACCATGAACCCCTAACCCTGAACCCTGAACCCTGAACCCTGAACCATGAACCCTCTAAACCCTAAACCCTCTAAACCCTCTAAACCCTAAACCCTAAACCCTAAACCCTCTAAACCCTAAACCCTAAACCCTCTAAACCCTCAACCCTAAACCCTAAACCCTAAACCCCAAACCATCTAAACCCCAAACCCTAAACCCTAAACCCTCTAACCCTAAACCCTAAACCCTAAACCCTAAACCCTAAACCCTAAACCCTCTAACCCTAAACCCTAAACCCTCTAACCCTAAACCCTCTAACCCTAAACCCTAAACCCTAAACCCTAAACCCTATAAACCCTAAACCCTAAACCCTAAACCCTCTAACCCTAAACCCTAAACCCTAAACCCTAAACCCTAAACCCCCTAACCCTAAACCCCCTAAACCCTAAACCCTAAACCCTCTAAACCCTAAACCCTAAACACTAAACCCTCTAAACCCTAAACCCTAAACCCTAAACCCTAAACCCTAAACCCTCTAAACCCTAAACCCTAAACCCTCTAAACCCTAAACCCTCTAACCCTAAACCCTAAACCCTAAACCCTAAACCCTCTAACCCTAAACCCTAAACCCTAAACCCTCTAAACCCTAAACCCTCTAACCCTAAACCCTAAACCCTAAACCCTAAACCCTCTAACCCTAAACCCTAAACCCTAAACACTCTAACCCTAAACCCTAAACCCTAAACCCTAAACCCTCTAAACCCTAAACCCTAAACCCTAAACCCTCTAAACCCTAAACCCTAAACCCTAAACCCTAAACCCTCTAAACCCTAAACCCTAAACCCTAAACCCTAAACCCTCTAAACCCTAAACCCTAAACCCTAAACCCTCTAACCCTAAACCCTAAACCCTAAACCCTAAACCCTCTAACCCTAAACCCTAAACCCTAAACCCTAAACCCTAAACACTCTAACCCTAAACCCTAAACCCTAAACCCTAAACCCTCTAAACCCTAAACCCTAAACCCTAAACCCTCTAAACCCTAAACCCTAAACCCTCTAAACCCTAAACCCTAAACCCTAAACCCTAAACCCTAAACCCTCTAAACCCTAAACCCTAAACCCTAAACCCTAAACCCTCTAAACCCTAAACCCTAAACCCTAAACCCTAAACCCTCTAACCCTAAACCCTAAACCCTAAACCCTAAACCCTCTAACCCTAAACCCTAAACCCTAAACCCTAAACCCTAAACCCTCTAACCCTAAACCCTAAACCCTAAACCCTCTAACCCTAAACCCTCTAAACCCTAAACCCTAAACCCTAAACCCTCTAAACCCTAAACCCTAAACCCTCTAAACCCTAAACCCTAAACCCTAAACCCTCTAAACTCTAAACCCTAAACCCTCTAAACCCTAAACCCCAAACCCTCTAAACCCTAAACCCCCTACCCCCTAAACCCTAAACCCTAAACCCAAACCCTAAACCTAATCCCCAAACCATACAAACCCAAACCCCAAACCCACTAAACCCTAAACCATCTAATTTCCATCCAAAGGCATGCATGTTTCAACAAACGAAAAAAAAAACATACTAATTAAATATACATTCATTTAATTATACAATATGATTCGAAATTTGACAATTCCTTAAAATTAAACCTTACACAAGTCTGAAAAAAAAAAAACTTCCACTATCGTCTAAACGACAATGAAAATCATCAATGACCAATACCTTCATAAAGTTGGAAAAAAAAATTACATCCAACTCTGGCCTTCCATTCCAAAATCTGCCATTCACATATAAAAATTTACATTAGTGCTGAGAACAAACTAAGAAAGGATCTAAATGAACTACAAACAGATGATATAAACAGATATGATTAATGAAATACCTTCAATAATCAACACTAATCAGAGTAACATTACTCTGATTATTAATCAAATAACAAATAGCCATCCTATTAAGATTAACACTACTCTGATTATCACTCTGATTAGTAATCAGATTAACATACAACCACCTAACAACACATAAATTACTCTGATTATTACTAATCAGAGTAATCAGACCACCACAGCAATCAAAATACGTACCAACATTGCCATCAAAAACAATTATCAGAAAAAAAAAACATATACGAATCAACATAACATAATCAAATTTGACAAACCTGAATCTGTTTATCCTTGCCGAATCCAGCTGAAGGCCAATCTCGTGACTCTACTACTGCACATCGACACAACAATCAGAACAAAAATTTGAGATAAAAAATGAAGTAGTAGAGGGTTTAGCTGAGGTAGATCGAAAATGTAAAGAGGTAGATCTGAGTTACCAGATCTGAGTATCGACGAAACCAATTGTTTTTAGCTGAGGTAGATCGAAAATGTAAAGAGGCAGCTTCGACGGACATATATGACGACGATGGAGCGAGCGAGGCAGAGACTGGAGCGGGTTGTGGAGAAACGGCGACGGAGAGATCCAAAGGGAGAAACGGCGATGGAGAGAGCGAGTTAGAGACGGCGCGCGACGGAAATGGAGAAAACCGAGAGGTAGAAGACGAGCGGGTGAGGGTCGGGAGGCAAGAGTGGACGACTTTCAGCAGGTTAGGGTTAGTGACTCAGGGCTGGGGTAGTGGGCAGAGTGTCGGGGGAAAGCTAGAAGGAAAAGAATGTGGGCGACGGAGGGCGACCGCGGGGGCAACCGCGGGGGCGAACGGGCGGCGACCGAGGGGCGAACGGGCGGCGACCGAGGGGCGAACGGGCGGCGACGGGGAGCGATGGAGAGGGAGAGGCAGGTGCGGAGTGGTGTGGACGTGTGGTGGTCGGGTGCGAAACAGGAGGAGCGGGGCAGAGGAGCCTCTATTTCTTCGTTTCTAAATCTTCGACCGTTGGATCTAATTTAGATCCAACGGTCAGAAAACGTTCCTACATTTGTACATAATAAATGGGTGCGCATATGACCCTAAATCTATATATATATATATATATATATATATATAATATAGAGTAATATAAAATATATATAATTTTTTATATGGTTTCGGGGATGAGGAAACCAAATCTATCCCTGAAAAATTTCTAAACTCAAATATGATCTCCGAAATATCTTTTCGAATCTAAATTCGAATGGATAATTTCCGACGAAGTTCCGAATCTGTAGAAAAAATTATCATCTCTAATGAGATACAAATAAATAAAGTAAATAAATTTCTAATTTATATGATATTACTTTGTAAGTAGATTCTATTTTAACTAAGGTATTAAAAAAGATCAAAGGAAAATTATAGTTCCTTTTAATTTATTTTCTTACTTTATATCAAATAAACCTATATTTGATACTTTTTAGAATATAACTTATTCAAGTAACCTATTTTATACTAGAGGATATCGAAAATTAGAAGTTTTACCAATAAATATCCAAAACACACCCACAAACCGTATTCTTAACAGGGTAACTCAACTAGTATGATTTTAGATAAACCAAAAATCAAAACGAAACTTGCCGCTTAAAGAAAATGGTTGTTGCGGGGAGTATATAATAATCATTCATATATTCTATTATTCTTGGCCTTATCTTTGATTTAGAAACAAAGTAGGTGCTTATTATTTAATCTATATGCTCTTTTAAGTAAAACTGGATCCGATGGTGGGCATGCCGATTGCCGACAGTGCAGCAGATGAATCACAGAGCATGTATCGCGAATATGTAGGTTCATTGACTCATTATTAGATCCATTTATTTAGTAAATTATGATTAATAATATTAAAATTAGAGGTGAGGTGATTAGGTCATCCCATGCGTCACGAATGAATATGACTGCATACAAATTGTGCCTACTAGGATCTTTAAGAGCTCGATCTTTCTCCGTCCCTCTTTTATAGTACTATTTTGTTTCCCTCTCTCTCTCTCTCTCTCTCTCTCTCTCTACCTGTGCTTGGCATTTATTCGTACCAGTATAACTTTTTTTTTTGTTACACTAGTTGTACTTTTTAAATCTTAAATTCGATGGATCGTTTGCTTTCCGTGTTAGCTATGGGTTTGCGCGTCCTTAATGTTTGAGGTTTCCTAAATAAGGTTGTAGCGCTCCGAGGAATCGTTTAATAGTTTTTTCCATTGGTCGGAGAGTTTATTGACCGGTTAATATTTAGGGATTTTTTTTTAGCTAAAGGTGGTAATAGGGATAGAAAAAAATTTTCTCTATTTTATATTTTTATATTAATTATTTAATAATAAAAAAATATATTTAATTAAATATCTATTTTAAATTAAATTAAAATCTAAAATGAGTATTTCACTACAAGAAATAGGGTCAAATAGGGCAATTGTAGGATGTTAAATAGGGTAATTATAAAATTGCCCTATTATAGATAATCAAGTAGGACAATTAAAATTTTCCCTAATTGATTTTAACAAATAGTGCAATATAAAACATCTCCTATTAGATCCAATCTAATAGGGCAATAAATAAAAATTCTCTTATTTGATCATAATAAATAGTGCAATAATAAAATCCCTCCATTTATTATTATAAAATAGGGCAATGCAATTTTCCCCCCCATTTGGTACTATCTAGTAGGGCAATAGATTGACATACCCCTATTTAATTCTAATATATATAATAAGTTATGATATAAAATTATAATTGTTATAATACTTATGTTCAAAAATATTGCTCTAATATTATTTTTAATATTTTTATTTATATATAAAAAATAAATATTAATAGTTAAAGTTTTTTTAAAAAATATACAGATGGTTGTAACGAATATTACCGTAAGTGATGATCTTTTATCTGTGTCCTCTATGAGACAGGACAAGCTAACCCGGATATGTGGACCAGAGGCCGTTGTGACCCTTAAAGATTGGAACCGTAATCAGGGCCGTGCTGGCGAAGGTGATAGGTGAGAAACTGGAATTGAAGAAAAAGAAAATAATAATAAAAATGCCTGCAGTCAATTTGACATCCATCGCTGAGAGTAACGGGAAACCAACGGCGATATAGGCAAAGAGGGCTTTTCTTTTGACAACACAAATTTTTCTTCACATTAGCATATCACAGTGGACTGACGAGAATATCGTCATTTCAATTTTCTGAAGGAAGGCTGTTTAGCAATTTCTTTTTTTTGTCTTCTCAGCTCTCTTCGCGGGCTGGTCTGATTCAGCTTCAACTTTCAGGCACAATCTGTTTTGCATTTTTGAATTCCCGACCTCCTGACTTCTGCACTTCGACTTCAGCTGCTTGTTCTTCCTCTACTACTTCCAATCTGTTTATCTTCTAATCCTCTCCCGTTCTTCTTCCCCGTTAGTATCTCCATAACTTCAGCTCTCAATTCCAATTTTTTTTCGTTGGCGGAGGAAAGGTAAGTGCCCCGGATTGATTCATTTTCTAATCTTATCACTTTCTTCCGCTTCAATTCGGCGACGGAGTACAGGTGTTTGTTTTTACTAGTTCATTTCTTATGTAAAGTGTGTTTTGCTAATTCTCTATTTCTCGATTGTCGACTTTGGAAGCTTATCAGACGTCCCGCTTGATAATTTTTTTTCGTATTTTTCTTATTGACACCATTCCGTAGATTTTAGGAATTAGCTCCAATTTTTGCATTCGGCAGCAACTTCATATGTTGGATTGAATAAAAACAAAATGTGTGTAGAGGAAAATATAATATCGTCACAGTTAATTTTGCTGTATGAATTTACGACTTCCTCGATTATCTCTTCTAATTTATTTATTTATTTTTTTGTTTGTTTTGTCGCTCTTGATTTACTGGTATTTCCGCCTACCTCCCTTAAGTTATCGATGGTTCTCAGACAACCCCTTCTCTACCTCTGTCATTGCTCGTGAACTACTTTATATAGGGTCGGGACTATTCTTATTGATTTACCTTTGTTCATCTGAAATTAACTGATGCTGATTTTAATTTAGATCAAAAATTTTAATTAATCGTTATTATTCTTATTTTACTATCGTTACTGTTATGATTAATATTTTTATTATTACTACTGTTATCGTTACTATAGCTTTTGTAGTTATCATCACTAATTATATACAAACATATTATTATTGTGGTCATCTCCATCATCATAAATTTTTTAGCTAAGTCATTCCAACCTATTTTTTTAGCCTTCATCTTACATTGTTTGCATCTTATGTTATTGACTTGAGCATCAAAATGTCCTTAAGTATATGTGAAAAAATAACAGTTTATGCAAAAATGGAGTTGAGAATACTACCATTTTTTAGAAAATATTAAATATAGGCTTAATCTATGAGGGTTCATTTTTGCAGATTATTTCAGCAATTGCAGTTGAAGATGTCTGCAGAGAGGTGAAAATATTTCTTAAGCCTAAAGCCTCACATTTATATCTTGCGGCCATAATATGCTTCTCCATTTACATCTTTCTGCTTTTCCACATTGCCTTACTATTTTATGAGATCTTGAGAGCTTGTTTTTGAAAGTTTAAATCGTCTTTCCTTGAAGGTTGTGTGAAGGAGGAGAGCTATTATACAGAATTTTCTTTCTTTCTTTATTTCATATTTTTGTTATTATTGAACCTAGTACATTGGAGTTTGATTTCATATATTTTATGGTTGATTATGGTTTATCGTATGACATTTGAGTTTGTTTGTCTTTGACATTAGGATGGAATGTGATAGGAGTTGGATGCAGATTCAAGGGGTTTCTGGTAGGCAACAAGAGGCTTATCAAAGAGGTGTTAGAGAATTTTTAGATTTTGCTTTTAAGGATGTCAATCCTACCTCGGGAATAAAGTTGAGGTGTCCTTGTCAGCATTGTCAGAATTACTATGTACAAGATCGTCAAACCATGCGTTTCCATCTTTTCCGAAAAGGTATAAAACCTGACTATAATCCATGGATCTTCCATGGTGAAGAAGAGGCTGTTGATCCTATGGATGGACAGATGGATGAGGAGGAGGAAAGTGATGATTATAATGAAGAAGATCCTTTAATATCTGATGAGATGGCTTCCTTGGTGAATGATATGATGAATGCTAATGATGTAGAGGATAGGGATGAGGGCTCCGAGGAGATACCAGATGATTTTGATAGATTGAAAAAAGAGTCAGAAGAGCCCTTGTATCCCGGATGTAAGACATACTCAAAGCTATCATTTATTGTAACACTCTTACACCTTAAGGTTAGTGGTCGTTGGAGTAACAAGTCATTTACCGGGCTGCTTAGTGCATTGCATAAGGATTTCAATTATGACTCGTGTTTCCCCAAGACTTATCAGGAAGGAAAAATGTACACAAGAAAGTTGGGCTTAAATTATGTCAAGATACATGCTTGTGTGAACCATTGCATCCTCTATCGAAAAGAGTATGCAGATGTTGACATGTGCCCATCTTGTCATGAGCCTAGGTGGCAAGAGGGCACTGGAGATGTTAATGATAGTACAACTTTTTCATAATCACAACATGACTCACAAACAAAGTCTAGAATTCCTTGATTGGTTCTTCGGTATTTTCCTTTAACACCAAGACTCCAAAGGCTTTATATCACACCTGACATTGCAAGACACATGCGATGGCATAAGGAGAAACGTCAAGATGATGGCATATTAAGACATCCTGCTGATTCAATGGCGTGGAAGAAGGTAGATGAGATGTATCCAGATTTTGCGATAGACCCACGGAATGTTAGAGTAGGCCTTGCCGCTGACAGGTTCCATCCTGGTAATGGTTTTGGGAAGGGGTATAGCATATGGCGTGTATTTCTAGTGCCATACAATCTCCCTTCATGGTTGTTCATGCAAAGTCCATATATTATGCTATCACTCTTGATTCGAGGGCCAAAGCAACCTGGCAATGACATAGATGTGTTCTTGGATCCACTTATTGATGAACTTAAAGAGTTGTGGGAAGTTGGGGTACAAAGTTATGATTCCTACAGTCAGAAAACCTTCAACATGAGGGTTGCATTGATGTGGACAATTAATGATTTTCCTGCTTATGCTAGTTTGTCCGGTTGGAGCACTAGTGGGAAACTTGCATGCCCTTCATGCCATAAACACACTTGCTATGTGCGTCTAAAGCATGGATGTAAGCAATGCTTTTTAGGCCACCGTAGATTTTTGGATCCCAGTCATAGATGGAGAAATGATAAGAAATCCTTTAACGGAGCAGTAGATAGAAGGCCACCTCCTGTACCTCTTTTAGGAGATGAAATACTAGAGACATTATATGGAATCCCTAATGTCAAATTTGGAAAGGCTGAAGCACTTAAAAGAAAACGGGGTGAGAGGTATTTGGTTGATCAATGGAAGAAGAGAAGTGTTTTCTTTAGGCTCCCTTATTGGAGTAAGCTTTTGATTCGCCACAACTTGGATGTAATGCATATTGAAAAGAACATATGTGATAATATATTAGGAACGGTTCTTGATATTCCTGGAAAGACAAAGGATAACCTTAGTGCCCGCTTAGATATAAAGGAATTGAACATGCACAAGGAGTTGCACCCCATAGAGATTGGTGATACATATGTTATTCCTAGAGCACCGTATCAGCTAACATTAGCTGAGAGGAAACGTGTATTAGACTTTTTATCAAAAGTCAAAGTGCCAGATGCTTATTCTTCTAATATATCTCGATGTGCAAGTTTGGATGGTGACAGAATTGTAGACATGAAGAGTCATGATTGTCACGTGTTCATGCAAGACTTACTTATACCAACATTTCGTGGTATCCTACCAAACCAAGTGCTAGAACCCTTGGCGGAGCTGAGCTCATTCTTTAAGCGATTATGTTCTAAGACTCTAAATGTGGATGCCTTAGAAAATATGGAAAAGAGTATTGCGGTAACTCTTTGTAAACTTGAAAGGATCTTTGTCCCATCTTTCTTTGATGTCATGGTTCACCTCACCGTTCACTTAGCAAGTGAGGCAATACTTGCTGGTCCTGTGCAAGGTCGGTGGATGTTTCGGCATGAAAGGTAATAACATATTCATATATATTGATTATCATACTATGCATACTTTATAAAATAATGAGTGTATACAAACCATATTTTTAGGGGAATACGCAACTTGAAGTCTTATGTGAATAATAAGGCACGCCCAGAAGGCTCCATTGCTGAAGGCTATATTATGGATGAATGTGTGACATTTTGCTCAAGGTATTTCAATGAAGTGGAGACAAAGTTTAATCGTATAAGCAGGAATGATATGGATGAACATCAACTCTTTCCATTTGAGATTTCCATCTTTCAGAAAAAGGGGAGTTCGTTAGGAAAAAGGACATTTAAGGAGTTGAGTCATGATGATTGGAATCAAGCTCAATTATATATTCTTAGAAATTGTCCAGAAGTGCAACCCTTTGTTGAGTAAGATATAACCTTCAAAGTATTTCCTTTTTCCCCCCTTATATTAATTTTTTTCATATGAATCTAATGCTTATATAGTGAAAAACAGAGAGTACGCAAGCTTATATGAGACACAACAAGACTTAGTTGATTGGTTTCGATCACGGGTAAGTGATGTAACATACAACAAATGATTTGGATATGTTTTTCTTAAATTAACTCTTTATCCTTTTTGTTTGCCATTTGATCATCTAGATATGGAAGCTTCATGTTGAGGGCGATAAAAGAGTGACGACAGAGTTATTATCTTTGTCACGAGGGCCTAGTAAAAGTGTCACAAGCTATTCAGGATACTTTATTAATGGATACAAATTTCACACAAAGAAGCGTCAGAGGAGAAGAAAGACACAGAATAGTGGAGTTGTTGAAGTCCATTCCCTGTGGACCATTTCTGATTTTGCAATCAGCTGTGGACCTGGTGAACATTTATCGTCCATCTTTGCTGATTTTTATTTCCTTTTTGAAGATTGTGGTTTGTATTGTTTCCTGCACCTCATCATGACCATGGAATTGTAAGTTGGTGCAGGAAAAAAAAAGCAAAATTAAAAAGAGGAGCACAGTCAACCTTCATCGATCTGCTTCTTTTTTTTTTCTTTTTTTTAGGTAGGACTGGATTATGTATGGTCTTGGTGTTCATACTTGATTGCATCAATACATACAATCTGCTTTAAGCCTGGAATGTGCTAAATTTTTTACTATAGCGGGCCAGTTTTCTTTTCTTTTTCTTGGCCGAGCTAGTATTATTATATTACCCCTTCCCTCTTGATTGATAGAGAGCCTTTCTGACGTAGACCCTCTAAATACGCATGTTGCATACACAAGAGGGGGGTTCAGTGTCGAAATTGTTGTTAGGTTGCTGTTATCCGTTGCTGTCTGTATCTGATCTGTCACTTTTTTGTTGGCATATTAATTCAAAATAGAATTAACAATTAAGTTTATAATTATAGGCATGCAAATGGACAGCTTAATGATGAGGCAGGGTTAGTATTGATTGAGTTTGAAAAGTTGCATGAGAAGGAGCTGGCAGAGAAGGGTGTTGATAATTTAAGTATAGATGAGGCATATGACATTGTACTTGGTCATACTTGTGGATATGCTCGTGGCTTAGGAAGAGCACACCCGGTGTTGCAGAAGGGTAGGAGGACAACTATATCTCAGATGCAAACTGAGATAGAGCAGCTTCATGCCCGTGAGCTTGAGATGAAAGCTGAGATGGAGCAGTTGCGAGCTAATGCTAAAAAGAAAGAGGAAGAAGCTTTGGTAAGAGAGGATAAGATCCGTGCTGAATTCAAAGCAGAAATGGCAAAGGTTCAGGATTTCATGGATCATTTTTTATCTTAAGGTTAGTCTAATTTTTTTTTAAGTTAAGTTAATTTTTTATGTATTAAAATTCAGTTAAATCATAAGTATTTATATCTATAAATACATTCTAAAAGTTCCAAATATATTTCCACAGGCTTGGATGTTCCCAACAATAGTTAATCTTGCTTAAAGATTCAAAATGTTCATATCTTTCATTTAATTTCATTAGGTATTATTACTTCTAAGCTCACTGTTTGTATTTTTTTTAACACAAAGAGTATTGTATGTGAAATATTCTGTACACAACTAATGGGTACATATTTTTTTTGTTAATAGGACAACATTCAAGTGAAAGACAAGGGTTATGCCGAAGTAAAAGCCGAAACTACTGAAGTCGCTATAGGATTGCACATGCTTTGATCGATGTGGATTAGTTTTAACTCTTTTTCTTTTAGGATGTGAAACTAGTATCATAAACATTGATCGGATATTACTATATGAAAATCATTGATACATATACATTGTTGCTTAATGTATTAAATCTATTTTTTAATGTTCAATATATAATCTTTTTTCTCATGTCAAATTGATTATGTGAAACTTTATTACTCTAGTTTATAATATGTATATAAATTATTATAATAAAATATGAAAAATGTTTAAGGAATTAAATAGGGCAATAGTTTCACCCTAATAGCTAACTCAAATAGGGCAATATTTTTGCCCTAATAGGTAACTCAAATAGGGAAATATTTTCGCCCTAATAGGTAAGTTAAATAGGGCAATAATTTTGTCCTAATAGATAACTCAAATAGGGCAATATTTTAAAAGTTTCCCTAATAGCTTTAACTCAAATAGGGTGATAATATTGCCCCCATTGACAACAATCAAATAGGGCAATAATTTTGTCCTAATAGATAACTCAAATAGGGCAATATTTTAAAAGTTCCCCTAATAGCTTTAACTCAAATAGGGTGATAATATTGCCCCCATTGACAACAATCAAATAGGGTAATTACAATTGCCCTATTAGAGTGGAAACAAATAGGGCAATTAAAAATTTTACCCTTATAACACTAATAGGGTGCAGCTAATAGGGCAATATTAGGGCAATTTTCCCCCCTATTAGACTAATAGGGCAATTTTTATATCTAATAGGGTAAATAATATTGCCCTATTTGACAATATATCTTGTAGTGTTTGTCTAATTTTTTTAAAATTTTAATTATACTATATAAGATATATAAAATACATGGATAATTTTTTCACTTCTATTATCCCCATACCAGACGAGTACTAAATCTTTTATTTTCTGCCTCTATAAAATACCACTATTTTTATTCTGATTCTTGAATAATAAAACATTCAATTTAGCTCCTATCTAGTATTCCTTTTTAGTCAAATTAGTCCTTTATCCTTCTTATTTACCTACAATATCAACTTAATCTATAATTTCTATACTGATCAGCAATTTGAATTCTAATTATACTTCCAATCCTTATTATATTATATTTTTAATATATTCATTTATATACCTAAATTTAACTAAAATAAACCCTATTATACAATTCAAAAGTTCCATTTTTGAAACTTGATTAATATATGATTAATACTTTTTGAGAAAATGAAACATATTGTTTCATGTATTATTATATAGTTTTGAGCCTTAATAAGTACAACAATATTCCATTTTAACAAAATAATAGTAGAAATATATATACATTTCATCCTTTTATTTTAAAATAATGATAATATTTTCCCTTCAAAAAATTATGTATGATTCGTCTATCCAACATACCAAACCTAAGCTCCAATTAACCCAAACTACTATAGGTTTGTTGATTTGTTTTTATTTATTTCAAATATTCATCAAGTAAATATGGATTTGTAATATTATTTTTTATGTTTTTGAGCTAAAAGCAATTATTTAAAGGTTTTCCTAATTTTTAAAAAATAATTGATGGTATTTAGTCAATAAAATTTATTTAATTATAAAATATTGTAGTAAATGTTATTTGAGGCATGAAATAACCTGCTAATTGATATACCAATGTGTTCGTGATGCATATTATTTTTTAGTCTATCGATGCAAAATATCTAATATAAGTCATATAAAAAAAATCACATGCATATCGATATATCTTAATAGTTACCAATATTTATTTTTAACATTTATTAATATTTAACAATATTTTTTGATATTGATTGTACAAAATAGTATATCACGACATTAAATACCCCCATAATATCCATTAGAGTTGTTCATATTATCTGATATATGCTTATCCGATCTGATATTTGAAGCGATTCGATCTGAAAAAGCAAATAACAGATTCGATTATTTTTTTCAAATCAAATATCTAGTTCGGTCAACAAAAAGTCAAATAAGCTAGATATCTAATTCGACAAATATAAATAATATCCGATTCGAAGAAAAATATTTATACATTTTTATAATTTTTTATTTTATGTATAATAATATATAAAAATAAATTTAGATGTGTGTGTATGTATGTATCTATATATATATATTTTTTATTTACTTGATTTATTATTTGGACCAAAATTTAATTTAGTTAAAATTATATTTTTAATATAATTTATTTTTAGATATTTATATAAAAATAAATAAAAACACTTTGCGTATTGATAGACCCCACTCACCCCTTCCTTATTTTAGTTTTAATATCAAATATTTATTGAGCAAGTCAGATATTTGTTGAGTGAATCAGATAATATCAAATATGTTCGTGATTTGGTGGTTTTTTATATTTGAAATTTTATTTGGATAATATAGGTTATATTTGATATCCAATTCGAAAATTTAAATATCTAATCTTTCAGATATTCGAAATTTTAAATTAAATATTAAATACTATTTTTAAATATCTAAACTATTACCTAATATGAGGCTTGAAAACCTGTTTGATTAAGTTCTCGATGGGTTGGGGGCCTAATCTCCATTGTATCATTCTTCCATTAACTATCTTATATGCTACGGCGCCTACTTTCTACACACAACAAGGAAAGGGCAATTTTGGGACGACATTATTAACAATGACTCAATGTTGTTGTTACAAAATAACATGAGCTAGTTTTATTTTTTAGGGCGAATAAATAGGAGAGAGTAGCACGTAGCTAAAGTCTATTGGTGCAACTAATTTTATTTTTCGGGATGAGGAAATAGGAGTGAGTAAGTTGTTGCCAATTTAAGGGCGGTAAAATGTGCCCCCAATATTTCCCGACGTTGCAATATAATTTTTTTTTTTCAGAAAATAATATTATGGATGACAATGTCGTGATTGAAAGGACGATAATTTTGCTGAATTCTTTTTCAAGAAGTTTGCACCGTGGAGTTAACTCAGTCAACACTGTTAAATTAACAAGGATATGACATCGTTAATAGTGTAGTCTCTAATAGATCACATGCCTTGTATTTTTCTTTTTAGCATTGTGGGTGGTCGATATTATTGTATTAAAACTTTGGAGCACCTGACATTTCCCCACACCCGTCTATTTCATTATCTTCCCCTCACTAGTTCCTCTCTTCATCAGTATGAGGAACAAGGTTATTTAGGTATGATTTTTGTTGGATCTTTGGTAAATTTGTTGGTCTTATCTCATATATTATGCTTATTGATTGATAATCGATTAATATTTTTTTGTTTTGTTTTTCTGGCTTTCCTCTACGTTTGATATCATGTACCACCAGCTCGTCCATAGATAGATTAAGATTTTGGATTTTACTTTTATATTTGTTTGTTTATTTTGCTTTAGTAAATAGTTTATCAATCGATTTCTTTTAAAAAAAACATTGTGTGGTTTGCAGGCTGCTGAAATTTTCTCCCGAATTGATGTTGGCGCTGTCTGAGCTAGCACTGTTGCTTTCTACTGCTGACACCACCTCTCCATACAATGTTACTATTTTTATATGTGTGTGTGATATTGCCATTTGGGTAGATTATGATTAAATGTATATATGGTAATAGTTGTGTGCGTTGGTAATTATAATTAAAAGTACACACACATATAATATTTATTTGCATCACACCTGATGCATCATTCATTTTAAAATTTATTGCTTATAAATATAAATGACCACTCTTTAAAATAATTAAAATAAAAATATAAGTATTTTACTATGTGGGTGTAGATAGATATTTTTTTTTTAAGTTTTTAGTATAAATAGAATATAGGTCGAGTAATAATATTTTACACACATATTCAATTTTTTTATTTGCTAATTATACCAACAAATTTAATCCATTGCACTATGATAATCCAATTCTCGGCCATCACAATTGAAAAAAAAAACTAGTTTTTTATTAACGAATTTATGTAACAAAAAGAAAGATAGGAAAAACATGAATTAACTATGCTTACAATCAAAAGAATATAAATTTTATGATTAAATAAGCAGAATAATAAGGTAATAAATATTTAAAAAAAAAATTGGCCTTTGAAAATTTACTATGAAATAAGTGGATTAATTAGGAAATAAATATTTAAAATAATAATATATTGTTGGCATTAAAAAATTTATTATTAAATTAGTAGAATAATAAGATAATAAAAAAATTAGGAATAATAAAATATTATTGGCCTTAAATAATTTATTATGAAAACGGTATAGCAATTAGAATATAAAATTATTAAATAATAAACTATGATTATCCTTAGATAAAATATTATCAAATATGTATAATAATAACATAATAATACTTTTAGCTAATAAATTGTTTTAACCTTAAAAAATCATTATATAAGTGAAATAATAAAATAATAAAATTTGATATTTTAGAATATTCTTGGTTTTTGAAATTTTATTATTAAACAAGTGAAATAATAAGATAATGAAAACTAAAAATAAGAAAATATAATTGTCCTTAAATATTTTAGTACTAAATATGTAGAATACTTCTAAACCTTTACTCTAACCATAAGTATTAATACCTAATAAGTTCTAAATTATAATATATTAGTATCTATAGTCATAATAATAACTTAAATATTTAAAAGTTATTGTCCTTTTGTAGGTAGCTTGGGCAGGATGATGCGAAGGCCCCTCCATTGATTTTTATTAGGTAATTCAAATAATTTCTAATGTTGTAAATATATAATTTTGATATTTCAACCGTTTAATTTTTTATAAATATGTTTATCTTGTTATTTCACATGGTATTCTATATTTTACATAAATAACAAATTAGCTAGAACTAATTGCACTTAGTTTAAGAAGTGCCTATCAAATGCCATCTCTAATATTGCTAATAAATTTAAAAAGTACATTGTAAATTCAAATTGTTGTTGCTAAAAATTATTATGATGAGGCCTTGTAGTTGCAGAAAATTAATTTTTCTAAAGTTCTTAACCAAGATTTGAATTTTTCGATGGTTTTTTATTCTTCTTGTCACTAGTTACCCCTTTAAAGATGGTATTTCGTGGTTAAGTTTTTTGTTTTTTAGATATCCACACCAAGATTTGGATTTTTCAATAATTTTTTGAACTTTTGTTATCGTTAATTTTTCCTTTAGAAATGACATATTATGGCTAAAAGATTAAAAATTTTAAAATGCTCTACGAAAATTGAATTTATATGGTTGATTAACGCTTTAAAGGAGACAACCTTATCCTTGCTAGTTATTTATATACAGCAACAACCAGACTTTAGTCTCAATTTCTATTTTTATCCATAAAATATTAGGAATGATATTATAGTGATGACATTAAATGATAATAACAACTTTGAAGTCATCAATGATGACAAATATCATCGTTAAAAAGTTTTTTTTATTAGTAGTGACACTCGGTGTAGCACAGAGACGGAGATGGAAATATATATAAAAAACAGAAGTAAAATTATTATTTTTAAAAAAATTAAAAAATGGGAATGACTGAAAATGACAATAAAAGTTATATATACACACACATACATTATATATATATTTTTAAAATAAACTAAATATACTAAAATTAAGAGAAAATCTAAAACTATTAAGTACCTTAGTTGATGTAAACTATTAGCAAATTTTTTTTTAAAAAATAGATGTTTCTAATATCAATTATAACACCAAAAATTTTTTGAAACGCCATCACAATTAAAAACCTCCATTCCTTGCATTTCCTCTTTACCTCAAAAAATGCCTAAGCGAAGAAACTCCATGTTCTCTCATTCTCACTACAAGAAGCAATGCTTTTTGTGACCAAAAAAGTGACCAAATGTCAATTTTGCTCGTAATTGATATATCACATTAACAATGATCATCAATATTTGTAGCTAGAGGTAAACCTATTACGACTAGCATAATTATTAATCGTTAAAAACTAAACTTTTTGGAAGTGAATACCTTTCCTGTCATGTTTCAACTTACCACACCTCAACCGTTAAGGTAAGTCTGTGCGGACAGCGAATACCTTTCCATATATACATACGTGATGTGAGTAAGTATACTTTCTCAAGCTAGACCTCAAATACATAAAAAAATATATTTTATACCTTCTAAAAAAATACCATCTTAAATTGAAAAAAAAAATGGCATTCTGTTCCCCTAGGAGCATAATATCTTCATGAATATGACCAAATGAAATATACCTCAAATATGCTAATGAGCCCGCCCAACCAGAGACTTTGATATCCCATATAATTTCCCAAATTGACCTAAGAATGAGCTTAAAGCTTGGGGGCTATTGTCGGTCACCTTTATCGAACCCATAATTGCCGTCTTGCATACCTGCCAGCATCGTTCAATCCTTTCTTAGCCTCCAACAAAAGTAACCAGCATCGTTATCAATCTTTCGTTTGTCCATTCAACGATATGTCAAGCTCGGCCACTTCCAAGTCCTCTAGTGAAGCTTGTTTGAGTAATTCGCTGAGCAAAGCAAGTCAATTTGATGTGGGTTGTGGTCGAAAACTAAAAGGATCAACCACTAACTCTAATAAGTTCTTCACTTTCCAACCACTACCAAGAATGACCACTCAAGCGAGCTGGACAAGAAAAAAAACACAGACAACAATTGGGGTAGAACCTCCATGTGGAGGCCAATCTAGGAGGCGGCGATAAAGAGCGTCGACATTGGAGGGCAGCGGGACGACACCAACGATAAAGAGGGCCCGCCATGGCCAAGCAATGGAGGCCTGTGTGGGTCTTTAATCAATTCTTCAAATAAATCAATTGAAGCTGAAAGTAATCAAAACAAAAATAAATGAAAAGATCGAATAACACCTTTACCTTGTACTCTATTGAAAAAATTGAAGGAAAGGCATCAAAGGTCTAATGGATTTCTCCATTAATGGCTTGATGGGAGAAACAATGGTCAAAGAAGCAAAGGACGGCTAGGGATTCATTTAGTGAAGTTAGATAAAAAAATGTGATGGTAGTAGATCAAAAACACATAATTTTCATGGGTACAATTTTAGTGCAAATTATCCTACTCTAATGATAAAATAATGTGACGATACTTTCGACCACAACTTGTGATGGCTCAAGCACTATTTTTTTTTCGAGTAAAAAATATTTAGAGGGAAGCACTAATATTTTTTTAGTAAAAAATATTTGGAGGGAGATTTCCCTGCTCATCAAACTATGTGATATCTATAGCCACATTATGATGTTGCTGTATCATTTATAATTTTTTTCCCAAAAAATAAAAATAATTTTTGGAAGGAAAATTTCCTGCCATATGTACAACTAAGACTATTGTCGCTATAACCTTTAAACTACAACACTTTACACCACAAATTTCTTTTTAGTTTTGATAGGTTATTATTGCAGGCTTGTCTACAACTAAATACTTTTATTGCAACAATTGATGTCGTTATAGAGTTATTTTGTCATATTTATTCGAGGCAAAAGTTTGTCACCAACTTCTTATGGGTTGCCAATTACACTATAAATTGTTAACTAGGTATTGTCAACGGTCATCATATTGCTTTCCTCTATGTCATTTTGGTGCCTTCATATCTTAGCAAATTCTAGCACTTGACATTGTTGTATCTATTATACTACCCAAAAATTTCCTAACCCTATTTCTAAGGTAATTAGTCTCCTAATTCTTTATCTAACCCTTAAACCTTGTACGGACACTTTATCCAGACCTATAAAATCCTCATTTTACCATCTTATCCTTCAAAATCTTAGTTTTTAATTCAATCGAGAAGCTGTCGACCATGCCTTACCTTCGGATAATTGGCCTCTGGCGCTCAAAATATTATCATCTAGGGCTTCAAGTGGTCGATCTTTAACGTTGTTCGATTGTTTATAGGCGGTCATTTTTCACTATTCTTAATTTTATTAATTTCTTTTGACCTCAAATCAATTCATGTGCCTAATATTTTTATATATGTGGGTCCCTGAATTAATTCATCACATCTCTCTAATGTTTTATGATTTTTGGGGAATTATTTGATTATTTTCCTAATTTAGAAAAATTTTGGACTTTTTACCTTATCTAAATATTATTATTATTATTATTGACTTTCTTGGATATAAGGGCTTCAAAATTCTAATATCCTTACACACTATGATCATAACCCAAATGGCGTTTCCTCATTAAACGAAAAATCTAATCATTGTCACTTGCATCACCACCCACCAGTTCTTTATACCTTCTCACCTGTGCAAATCACTCCTCTTACTTGCAAAAAAAAGAAAAGAAAAAAAACCCTCCTATTTGGCTTCTCCCTATCCCTCATTTGCTTTACTCAATAGCTATAAGGGGTGATTGCCATTTGATTGGTCACGCTCACACTTAGCCAATTTTCTACACTTATATTATGCTTTCTCCTCTCACATCACCTCTTGTTCTTGAGTGTTGTTGTTCCTAGTTTTTCCCCTTGGTTGACATACTCCCTTCCTTTTCTTTTTATTTTTCTTTCATCTTCAAATTATTAAAGAGAGTTAATTTTATATATTAGTGAAGGATTGAAGAAGCTTGTTTCCCCAGCCCATTTTTAAATCTTAAAGGTCATTCTCACTTCTTTTAAATTTTCTTTTCTCTTCCAAACTTTGATATCCTCCTTGTCTAATTCCTTTTTTTTACGTGATGGGTAGAAGAAGGAGCATAGGAGTCTTTTTTTTGCATAGAGATCGGAGTAGCTTTGGTAAGGAATATATATATCTAGATTATGGCGTGTTTGTGTTTATATGTTGATTTTTATGATTTTCATGTTTTATGTAATAAAGGACGTGTAGCTTTTACTTTCATTTAAATGCATATATTACATGGTAAAATGCTTGATTTGAAAGTTTTTTTGTTTTATGAGAAGTTGCTATATTTTGTGCCTTGTAGGCATTGTCATAAAATCCCAATCATGATATGATTGAGTAGATTAAATTATGTTGATGGTGATTGGTGTAAAATGTTGACATCTCAAAATTTGGGGGATTCAGGCCTTTGAGGTGTTGTGGGTTGTTTTAATTTAAAAAATTTCATTTTAATATGATAATAATGATAATAATGAAAATATGGTAGTATGAAAATTGGTAAGATTTGGAGGCTTATGTAATTTTGCGAATTATAGGGAAAAGTCTCAGCCTTAAGGGTAAAATGATCTTCTTGTGGTTTTTTTTTTAAAATAGAAATTTCATTATGTTCCTTGAGATTTTTTCAATAATTTTGATTTATAATATATTATATTTTGGATAGAGATGACTTAAGTTATGAAAATAATAATTTTGGAGTTTTTTTAATGAAATAAGGGAATTTTGGTCTTTTTTGGTTAAATATGAAATTTTGATTTTGTATAAGTATGATATGGGTAAAAGTAAGATAATTATGTTTTTTGAGTTATCTTGATAAATTATGAATAACATAAGATGTGATTTTATGATGAAAGACTTGAATAGAAAATAATAATCAAAAGGGTAGCATCAATATTTTATGTGTGAAATATTAGATTTAAGGTATGAATTTTGGCTATGGTATGTTTAATAATGTTTTGGGCTAGTATATTTAATTTTGTGGGTTGGATAGTCTTATGTATGGAGTTGTAGTATACTTCTGAAACTAGGATTTATAAGGGTAGTCTTTTGCCTTTTGAAAGATTCCTTTATTTATTTAACAATTGTTCTTATTGCTATCCTCTACTCCATGTTTTAAGTTGAGTTTTTTTTTTGTGATTCATTCTAAGTGTTGGATTGTTGGAATAAATTCATGATAACCAAAGATCTTAATAAGAAATTTACTTCATAAAAAGTGAATCATAATAAAAATGGAAGTACAATGAATTAAGTAACCTAAGTAATGAATTTGTTATGTGAAGAGTGGTGATTATGATAATAATATAATAATACTTAAAGTGGATGAACACATGAGTTAGGGCCAAGTACTTTGGAATTATTCTATCTGACTAGATCACCATCTTATAGGGGGTATGCTTACTTAATGATTAGAAATTTAATAGTGGCCTAGGCATGTTTTATCCTAAGTGTGAGAGTATCAGTGAGATTGGCTACATTTCTCTCATCTACAGGGGAAAGAGAGAGTATTGTTACTAGTGGTTCCTTTACCTTAATGTGTTAATAACATGGGCTTGTTGATCACCTAATTATGGATGTTTAATATGGTTATATCTTAGGTAGTTTCCAATCATGAGTATGGTGCAAGCTTACTTTCCTCTGATGGTGATATTATTTGTTTCTTACCCTATCCCAATGATATATATATGTGTGTCATTTTACTCAATACACTAGTATTGATAATATTTTTTATGGATACTACTCATTTCCATAAGTAGATTTTTGTATGACTTTGATGCACTTTCTAGGGAGGAGTGACTACTTTTGTTAGGTTGGACGTAGAATCCTATTTATTTGGTAATTAGTATTTTTGTTCGGATACCTTTTAGACTCTTAGATCCATGGTTCCTTTTTATTTTGCTCTAAGTATGTACTTGGATTTTACCTTTAGAAATTTTATCTATGTTTATGAAATATCTCTTATTCTTTTGTTATCTTATTTAAATTTGTTAATATTTTTGCCTTATACTCAATATAAGAATGGTATGAAAACTGGATTCGTATTAAGTATGATAGTAACACTCAACTATCTTATGATTAGCTTTTACAAAATTTGAAATTTTTTTGTTGTAAATTTTTGAGGTGCTATAAGTTGGTGAGATTTGATTTTGCTTACAGTGTTTTCTTTGCAAAACTTTGGTTATCAAACTCCTCTGTCACTTCACTATACCAATTCTTGTCTAATGACCATATCCCCCATATCCATCTAATCATTGATCCCATCTTTATTCTTTCATGTAATATTTAGTAATATATCAATAAGACTATCACATAAAAATTCCTTGATATGCATCATGTAAAGGGAATGTCTCATGTACAAAGACTCTCAATAAGGAATTTTAAAGAATATAGACATCATCTTCCACCCAATTGATGGAAATTTAACTTTGTTTTTCTTTCCTAGCTTGAATTTCAAACTTTGAATCTTTAAATGCACTTATTGATCCCATCTATAGAATATGTGTTTCCCTTACTTATGGTAAGATAGTAAATAATTTCCTTTGCCTACAATAATGATAATTATTAGGTAAACATCTATTATGTCCAAGATATATAGCACTATGATAATTCTTTAATTGTTATAATAAGGTATTCTTCTCATATATCGGGTATGCAAAATGACCTTTCACACTATAACATGACAAATAACTTTATATTGGAAAATCATTTATAATATATATTAACATGGCTCTTAAAGTGAAATTATCTTCATGATATGCATCAAAAACCCTAACACCCATTTCCCACAAGAACTTCAAATCATCAATCAATGACACCAAATAGGTATCAATATCATTCCCCAATTTTTTTGGCCCTAATATGAGTAAAGACAACATAATATACTTGCATTTCATGTAGACCCATGGTGGTAGATTTTATCTTACCAAAGTCACTAGTCATATACTTTAGGTACCTTGATTTTATAGATTCATTCCATCAATAGAAAGTGCAAGACTTATGTTTCTCACGTCTTCACCAAATTCAAGAAATATGCCATCAATTCTCATCTATTGTGAAGAATCAAATAGATGTCTGAGTAACCATCTCTCTATCTTTCTAT
This sequence comes from Tamarix austromongolica, assembly GCA_039764185.1. Taxonomy (NCBI): domain Eukaryota; kingdom Viridiplantae; phylum Streptophyta; class Magnoliopsida; order Caryophyllales; family Tamaricaceae; genus Tamarix; species Tamarix austromongolica. The sequence goes on along the minus strand of CM077818.1, from coordinate 76,883,525 downwards.
TAGTATGTCATAACAAGTTCTTGGCATCTTAAAAATCATTAAATATCCACCCTAATCTTGGTATTATAGTAAAATACCACATCGCTTTAGTAGGTACCTTGGTCTTCTTGTATTATGGTGCTTTGCATTCAGGGTTAGGACATATATTCAAAGTTGCATACTCTTTGTGAAATAGTATGCAATCGTTAAGGCATGCATGTATCTTCTGATAAGTCATTCCAATGGATGAAAGAATCTTTTTTGCTTCATAGGTAGGATTAGACAAAAAATTATTATTAGGAATCACTCTTTTAAAGGAGCTAATAAATCTATAAGTTCTTATTGTTCCATCAGTTACATACTTTCATGTTGTATAATCTTAAAGTAGCATATAATCTTATAAACATCGTACAACCACCATATAAAATTTTTATTTTGAGTCACTCAATAAATTCTCAAACATTTTATGGCAATCTCGAAAAATTTCCTTAATATTCTGAGTTATCTCCTCTAAATAATATCTCTCCTAATTGTCAAATGATATGTTACTTTCCTTCATGTCTTCATCATTGTTATATTTAGACCCTGTCTCATCATGCCATATCCAATGATTATAACCTATATCAATTCCATTCATAAATATATGATCTCTCAATTCATCAACATTGATACATTGGATACAAGCACATACCAAATAGGGATAAACTATCCTACTAGGGTCTTGAGCATGTTCCACCACAAACTTAATAAAAAAAACTCCACCTTTTTGTTTGTTCCCTAGACTTATTGTAACACCCCCATTTTTCACTATCGAAAAATTTTGTTTAAAAAATTGTGGAAGCTAAAAATACACCTAGGAAAAATAGGGTGTTACAGTTATACCTGACATAAGATAGTTATCTGCCGCCTATCTGACATTAGATACAAAGCTAAAAGCAGCCAAGATATTTTAAACAATAGAGCACGCTAATAAAAGATTACATAAAAAATTGAAAGATTGTTCACATCAAAGGACCTTAATGATCCCCAACCAAATCATTATAAAATATATGTGGATAAAAGTACAGGGCTACATGTAAAACAAAATTAAGGCATGACCCCTAAACTTAAAATCTTGGTCCTCTATGGACCCCACAAAACCTCCTATTGTACTTGCTCTCAAGCCTCAACCCAACTGAGGTAGGCCCTCTACTTTCCATCTCTAAATACTTGCACACAACCCTCTACTCATGGGAATGAATTGGTGATCTAGCAAATAGCAACATTAGTTTGCTACATATTGAGTAAGCCAAGTCTCTCCTTCAATGTTAATACAAGTATAAAAATTCTCTCGTACATAGATATAATATATAACTAGTGTCATGATAAAGCCATATGTATAAAGGTAAGAGTACATCAGGACATGCTATCATGCATACTCAAACAATGCAAAATATATCATGCTTGGTTTCACAATTATCAACACATAGGTACTCACACATGTAACAATAGATAAAATCTAAGCAACCACTAGGATCTAATTTCTTTAGATTATACTATTCCCTTATTCATATACACACGGCAATCATCTAGTTAATATTCCATTCAATAACCAATTAATCATTTAAGTCTTTTGCCAAACATATAACTAGTTTTTATCCTTTTTGGACATTCATACCATTACTTCCATCCTCATCCAATTATTAACCATTCACTTGGTCATCATTCATATTTTATTAACCATTTACTTATCATCTATATTTTATTATCATTGAGCGATGGAATGTGCACCACCCTGTGGTCTCACATACCATAGAAGCCTATCTAAATAAGGGACATAAATTCTAAGCCGAATCCAATCACCAAGTTGACATAAGTTCAAGCCAAAGCCAATCACCATAATGGACATAAGTCCAGGCTGAAGCTAACTAATATGTACATAAGTCCAAGCCAAAGCCAACCATATAGGTAACCAGTCCCTTTAGTATCGATACCCCATAGTAGATCATTATTGTCTAGAGTAGGTAAGGCATCGAGACCTCTTAGGATCTCGCCTAAATGCAAATCCTAAAGGCACCAAAAATGCCCGAAGGCAGACTAACCCTTGGTAGCTAATCGAGGATCGGGTAACCTAGACCCATACTCAATTTGATTGTCTTTCGCTTTACGTGATTATTATATTATTCATAAGGATAAGTGATCACACAAGGCCCATAGAAAAGCAATCAAGGCAATTTCCATGTTTATTCCATATCAATCCTTTTTATTTTTCATTTCATCAACCTTATAGGTTTTCATTTATTGTTATACCATATTAATCATACCCATCTTATTACTTGTTCAAGCCCATGTTGAGCTTCATTACTCTTTTCTTAATACCATCACTTATCATAATTAGAATATCCATTTAGCATTTACATTACTAAAAGAGTATACCATAATTTATGATCCATTTAATCCTTTCATATGGCCATTAATCCTTGATAAAATTTATATTTTATTCCCATTAATAATCATAGTATAGTCCCAAACATAGCCTCAAAGCATAACCAAACCAAAAGAAAACAACCATACAAACCAGTTGAGCCAATCAATCAGTTGCACCAACCAATCGATTAGTTAGAATTGACAAATCGATCGATTTAACTCAACTAGACCATGATTTTCCTCAAACTGGTTGATTAGTCTGGGCAAACTAGTAGATTGTTCATAGACCAATCAATTGGTTCAGCCTAACGAGTTGATGGGTTTAAGTAGAAATTAAGACGAAGGTATCTATAGGCTTACCAGTTGATGGGTTAGGTCAACTAGTCAACTATTCTAGGAACCTATCGATCAATTTGACCTAACCAATCAATCGATTTTCCCTCACACATCACCAAACCATTAAGTTCCACGCAGATTCATACTTATAAATCATCCTTAGCCACATTAAAACATGTATCAACATAGTTTAGCATATTTTCAACCTAATTAACTTGCATATCTCAACAATAAATCATCTTATTCTATTTTTATCAATTTTCATGCTTTTTGCTCAAAGTATAAAAGCTATCCATCCAAATCACTTATGCAGGTTGTATACATTCATGCCAATATACATAATCAACTTAAAAGAAGACATAACATGCAGGAATACTCATTAAACATTTTAGAAGCAAGAATCACTTACTTGATCTAGGAAAAATCTCCTTTAGACAAAAAGTTCCATCTATTAAATTCTTAAATTTTAAAACCTTAAAACCACAATCTTAAAATTGGAAATTTACACCAAAAACTTATTAATTTTTGAACTCAAAATAGAAGGAAAAGATGAACATACCAACTTGAGGGCAAACAGGGAAATACTCAGCTGAACCACTCAACCTTTTCTCCAAAATTTAACTCTTCCTTGATTAACAATTGAAATAAGAGAGAGCTAGAGATAGGATAAGAAGAGTGCAAGAATTCAATTATAGGGCTTGAAGTGTAGAAAGAGGGAATTTGAATATAGAGACTTAGAAATTTCGGTGGTTGAAAGAGAAGGTGCATAAAAAGGACGATTGGGGCTATTCATAGCCAATCAATCGAGAGGGTTCAGGAATAACTTGAAAACCCTACAAATTACTGTTTGAATTTGAGCTTAATGGAAGGATTTTGTCCAAGATATACTGACTTATTCTCCAAAGTTCAAATGGTGCTTCTAGAGAATGTAGGTTAATTAAGCCAGAATTGGAATGCACAAGAGAAGTAATGGGAGGTCAGCATAGAAGGTATCTTCTAGCTACTCAAAGTTGTGCCTGATATCAAAGCATTGATCTCAAAAATGTACAGAGGAAAGGGGTGGAAGATGACAAGGCTGAGGTCATCTCTCTCCCTCAATTGTCCCAAGCGACCTCTAAATTGATCTGAGGCAATATTTCAGGATAATTTGGTATGGGTTGGTAAAGTTTCATTTCAGTGTAAGAGATCCTTAGAATAATAAGTTCAAAAAAGTGCCTAGATTGAAAAACCAATCGATTGATTTAGGCCTACCAGTTGACTGTTCTATAAAATAGTCGATTAGTTCCCCTAACTAATTGATTGGTTTAGTCAAGAAAACCCATTTTGCTTAAATGACACACCAGTCGATCTGTTCAAGGAACTAATTGATCGGTTTGTTTGAAAAACTTAATAAACTCCATTTTTGAACATGATTTCAAATTAAAATTTACCTCAAACCAAATCATAACATTAAATCAAAATGAAAGGTCCATAAATTACCATAATTCTCATTCAACCACTTTTTAAAAAGGTAGAGTATTACACTTATGATCTGCATACATCCATTCTTTAGTCATAGTTTTATAATCTATATATATATATTTGACAAAAAATTATTATAATTTGGATATCTCTAAAAAATAATTCCAAAAAGCTCCTATGGTTAATAATAATTAATTCATCTCTTAGGTTGTTTTGTTTCTAGAGAGGCCTTATCACAATGAAATAAACACTTATATATATGTATATATATACATATACACACACACATGCATGCATATATGCATAAACACGTTTAAGGTTTTAAACTAAAAATGATATACTTAAAAAAATGTCAAAACAAGGCTGGAAAAATAATAAGAACTCTAGGGGAAAACAACACTATATACATCAAAGGATGCTACAACCAAACACTAAAAAGGACCATCATATATATATATATATCACCATTAGTAGATGAATGTCAGAGTCCACTTGTCTAGAAGAGTCATTTTCATCTAAATATTCTAATGTAAGACCATAAATATTATAATCAAAAGCCACACCATTTATGACGGAAGTATTAGCACCCATTAAAAAGATGGATATTTTCATAAATATTTTATGATTAATTTGATAATTTATTAATGAATATTTAGTTTCTATTTTAAAATTAGTAATTAATGAGAAGAAAACTTGAAAAAAAAAATGACAGCCAAAATTGACAATATAAATTAGAAAGTGATTTGTTATTATTAAATATGAAATATTTGATGAAATAAGAATGGAAAGGATAACTATATTGATGGACACAATTGGAATTTTTAATTAAAACATAACCTATATTGAAAGAAAAAGAAAATTTGAAAGCATTAGAGACAAGTTGGAGTTCAAAATGACTTAATGTGTAATTTTCTATAATTACGATCCATATTGCTTTGGTCAACTCATGCTAAACTATATATATACATATGTAACCTAACTCATAAACCAAATTTCATATTTTGGGCAATGTAAGATATAATTAACACAATCCATTAACCATCTCTGTGCATTTTTATGAGGGATAAATAAAAATAATAATGGGTTGTGTTTAGCTATATCTAGATCCATTTATAGTGTCTAAACTCATATATGACCTAGAGACCTCATGTCTTAAATGTTTAAATCCAAAGCTAGATATACTATGTCTAATAGGTAAACAAGTTCTAAATAGATTCTATTATTTTCAATAAGAAGAAGAATTTATTATAATACTAATACAATTATATTTGATATAGCTTAATATATCATTTTTGTTAAAAAAAAATAATTGAATTAAAAAGATAAAAATTTCAAATTAGTTACTTTAACTTTTTTAAATAGTATTTTAATACTTTTAGAATAAAAGATCACACAAATTGTTATAAAATAAGTAAAACAAAATTAGGAGTTCAAACAATATCTTAGAAATAATAACAAATATAAAATCAACATATTGTATCTATGCATGCATGCATACATACATACTAAATGAGTCTAGTAGGTTGGTATTAGATCCAATCCAAACTTGTTAGGTCCAACAATTATGGACTTAGCCCCACTAAAAATGAGATGGGTATGATTTCATTCCAAAATCCATTATCACCCTTAAGGCTAGGAATGAGTGAGAAGGTTATAGTTAATCCATGGTAGGTATCACCTCCTAATTAATTTAATGGATATATATACACATACATATGTTTGTGTGTGAGTTTTTCAATCTAAGATTTGGAGGACTTTTTATTAGTTTAGTAGTATTTTTTCAAAAATAAAATTATACATATTCAATAACAAAAAAAAACTCTTAAAGAAAATGTGCATTATTTATCTTTTTGCTTCATGCTAATAGATATTGTGGTTCTTGATTATACTACTTTGATGTCATTTCGAATAAGTATATCATTATAGAATTAATATGATTAGCAGCCTATTGGAAATGACTAAATAAATGAAACAAAAAATGAAGTATGATTTTTAATTTACCTAGAGATATAATGTTTGAAACAAAGTAACAATACTTGTAATTGATTTTCTAAAAATTAGGTACATGGAGATAAAAAACAATTATTTATTCATAATAGAATAGTCAATTATTTTTATTTTATCATTTTTTATTTTATATTATTATTCATATTATCTATTCATAAGAGAGTTAATTGTCCTTAAAGGCTTAAACATATAAGTGTTGTTTTTTTAGTTAATAAAATTAGTTTTCCAAAAAGGCATAAAATTTTGAGGTAGTTCTAACATAAATATTTATTGGATAGTAAATTTATGATATCCTTAACTAATTAAATATCAATATTTATGCATAAATATTGTGAGATAATATTATAGTATTTTTTAAGCACAATAAATTGGTAATACTATATAAAGAAAAACTAGATATTAATTCATACTTCAAAATATCTTAATTAAACAATAATTTTACTCAAGCTATCAAGATAAAATGCCTAATGATTCCTATTACTCCAAAGAAGAGGAGGAAGAAGAAATGATTAGGGTTTGTTCCAACTAAGGGAATAACTGTTTTTAAATTTACAATAAATTCAAAAATATTTCATTTCTATGCCAATTAAATTTCTTAATAAAAATAATAACATTTTCATATAAATACATTATTTTACACATTATACATATAATTACATCTATCAATACTTAATCAATATACAAATAAATTATATATCAATTTAAGAAATAATTATTTAATCATTTCCTTAATATTTTTTTAAAAAATATTTTATATAATTATTTGGATATTAAAAAAGAAAATAAAAAATTTTAAAAATAAATTGTTAAAAATAAAAAAAAACATATTTTTAGTAGTTTCTTTTTAATTTTATTGGTTTTAATTTTTAAAATTTAAAAATTGGATATTTTGAAAATGGCAGTTCAAAATTTTCAAATTATAAGTTTAAATTTTATTTTCTTTTCTTTTTTAACTTTCATTTTCTTTTATCATTATACAATCAAAAAAATGTTATGAAATTTTCATGTTTAATTTTTAGTCTTGTTTTCATTTTTATTTTAATTTTAAATTTTTATACATTTTTTGGTCTTGTAATTCTATTTTTTTTTTATAATTTTGATAAATTGATTTTTATTCTTATGATTTGATTTTCTTTATATTAAAATATACTCTTTAGTTAAAAAATAATTTCCTAATCTTTTATATTTTATTTTTCAATTCATAATTATTGCATTATTAATTTACTAATCATTCCAAATTTGAATTTATTTTTTATATAATATTTTAAATAATTTTAAATATACAAATATGAGATTTTTTTCGTGAAAATATTTAAAAAAATAGTTTATTGATATATCAATTAAGTATGAATAGATTTTATCAAATGTAAATGTTTAGATTATGTAAAAGTTTTATATTTATATGAAAATAATGTTATCTTAATGGAAACCTTTATTACTTGTTATAAGGCTCAAAAATTTTCTTCTTTTATTGTAAATTTAAAAAAAAAATTTTTTTTTCCTTAATAGGAATAAACCCCAGACATTTATTTCTCAATAGGTAATTGTCTAAAAAAATAACACATGGCTTAATGCGGCTCATTCCATGATTAGAAAATATTTATATTTATATTTATTTCAATTTCAATTTTTTTATTTCATATTAATAATTCATAATAGATTTAATTATTCTTAAGGACATAAACATTTAAGTATTGTTTTTATTTACGTAAGCATTTTTAATTTTATGTGAAATCATAAATATTTACTATATTGTAAATTAATGGTATCATTAATTAATAAAATATCAATACAGTGGTTATACTATATAAAAAAAAACTCACAAATATAATAAGTGACGTACAAAATTTTGTAAATATTTCTAATTGAGGCATAAAGTTTTAACCCTTTCTATTTGACGCATAATTATACATAAATTCATTAAGCAAGGCATGGTCATCGAATTTTATCAATTTCCGTGACACATAATGTCACTTTTCACCTAATTTTTTTATTCATTATTTTATTTGATTAGTAAAATAAAAATTATATTTGAAAAGAATTTATTTTTATTTTATCACATGATACATAGTTTCAATTTTTTTTCGGCATTTTATATTTTCATAAAACTCTAGTTTTATTATTTGATTTCCAACATTCTAACATATTCAAATTTTTTATAATAAATATTTTTTAAAACAATCAAAATTTTGCATAAATTTCCAATTTTTTTTTTGTAAATTTCATTTTTCTTGATTCCAATTTTATTTAAAAAAGTTAATATGTTTTTTATAAATATGAAAATTTAAATAATTCATGTATTCATGTCATTTTTATTATATATTTAATATTCTAAATAAATATTTAATTATAAAAATAAAATTTAGTATTTTAATTAGGCAATTTATAAGTATAGGCATGTTAATAATAATTAATAGGATACATATGAGTGAAATTGATTAAGTAATTTAAGCATTATTTAAATAAAGTAATAAATTTATATGAAATATGTTGAAAAGTATGTCTATATATTACTAAAATTTGGTCATTATACCTTACATAAAAGTAAAAACAAATATTTATTCCTCAATTAAAAAAGACAACAAAATTTTATGCCTTCCATATTACTTTTCCAATAAAACCTATATATATTCACAAAGCTTCTAATGAAATAATAGTTCTATTATCAAGATAAAAACATCTAATGGTTTCTATTACTCCAAAAAAATCTACAATTTTATAGAAATTCACAAGAATCTTTCAAAAATTCTAAATTTGTATAATTTTTTTTTTAATTTATTAAAATGATAAAGAAAATCTCATAAATTGTCAAAATAATTCTTTAAAGTTTCAAAATTTTATAAATATATTACCACACCTTTTATTTTTGATAAAAACAATCAAAATAATTTTACAAATAATTTTTTTAATAATATTCTTAGAAACATTTTTAAATGTAAAAATCCATGAAAATCAAGAAATTGAAGTGATTTGTTGAGGTTCCAAATAATTGAAGAACAAATACTATATAAATTTTAAAAAATTTATAAGAAAAAAAGTGAATAAATTTTGGATAATTTCTTTATGGTTTCTAAAGGTTCTCCAAAATATGACACGATCTTCACAAAATGAAATAGAAAAACAAAGCCTAATAATATATTAAATAAAAAAAATACTTAGATGATATATAATAATATTGCATAATTATTTTAAATTATAAATATTCATAATTATTATAAAATATTTATAAAATTAGAAAAAATTATTTAAAATTTTGAAAATAAAATAAAATTATTAATTTTGTTTTTCTTTTATATGTTGGCATTAGGTATGGATTTTTAGTAGTTTGTTGTAATAATGAAAATATGTTTACAAGTTTTTAAAACAATTGAAAAGCTTGATGATGTTTTTGAAATTTATTTTTATTTACAATATTTAAAACATTTTTCTAACAATATTTATGGGTTTTGAACTTTCAAAATCATTTGATAATATCTTAAACATTGTACAATTTGCTATGGATATTTTGTTTTATGTGAAGTAATTGTAGATCTATTTATGAGCTACAAGAGATTTTATGTGTTTTTCCAAATTTAAATAACTTTTTGTTGCAATAACAATTTAGATTCTTTAAGGAGAATTTTTGAGTTTTTCTGCTTTTGAAAAAATTGAAGCTCTTTAAAAGACTTTAAAATAATTTTGAAAATGGCTGAAATTGTTAATAAATTTATTATGATGTTTTGGAAAAGTTTGAGTTTTTTGAGGTATTTAAACAATTTTGAAACTTTGATGAATATATTTATTATAATACCCTAATTCAATACGATCACGTGGGAATACCGTGGAGTGATTTTGAATTGATTATCTAAACCAACAGATCAACACAAGTCCTTTCAGCATATTTTGTCAACATTCATGCAATTTTGAAAAAAAAAATTAAAAAATTCTAAAACTATCTTGGAGTGTCACCCATCTTAAAAATTATTTCACGGCTAGAATGCTTAACTATTGAATTCTAATGATGGAATAACTAAAAGGATAATATACCTTAATGATATAAGTAGTAATATTTATTCTTATAATATTCCGTTCAATTTGGAGTATTATATTTACCCCCACCCAAAGAGTGCAACATCCTTATTACACCTCGACCACTAACTGTATTAATATAGTTTTATCCCAAGAATAATTATATAAGGAGGTTGTCTAACTCATCTAATTTCAGCTTGCGATCGCGGTTATGATTTGATACCATTTGTGATACCCTGAGCTGAAACAATCACGCGGGGACTACTTTGGAGTGTTATCGAATTGATTGGCTAGCCTCCCAGATCAACATGAATATTTTTAGCATGCTTTGTCTACTTTCATACACTTCTCGAAAAAATTTCAGAAAATTTTTGAAGCTTTCTATAAGGGTCACTTATCTTAAAAATTGCTCTACGACTAGCATACTTATCTGTGGAGTTCTTAGAAAAAAATTGCCAAAATGATGGAATAACATGTTGATATAAATAATAATATCAATCTTTAAAACATTTTGCTCAATTTTAGTTACTACATTTATAATATCTCAAATATATAACAAAATATTTAAATGGTTAATCACTCTAAATTCAAGTTATAAAAAAATGTGCTATTTTTTTCTATTATTTTGAGCAATCAAAAAGGAAATTTAGTAATAGAATGAATGATTGAACATCATTAAAATTTTTAGTAAGGGGTGAACTTTTTATAATTCAAAAATTTATAAATATAATAAAATAGGGTAATCTAAAAATGGCGTGAACTCCAATTATTAAAAACACACACACATATAAAAAAAGGCAAAAAATCCTCATCATCTTCAAATATTAAAATTTTATAGAAATTTTGAAAGTGTTTAATATTGATAAAAACAAACTAAGTCCACATATATATATATATATTATAAAGATATTTTTACAATATCATTAAATATATTTTTACATACCAAATATATTGTAAAAATACAAAATGACTATCAAACTTGATTAAACATTTTTAAAAGTATCATATTTTTAAAAAAAATCAATATTGAGAGTTTATAAAATGTTTTAGTGTGCGCATTTGCATGTGTGTATACGTGTCCTTCACAAAATAAATCAAACTTTTCAAGAAATATTTTGGAAAATCAAATATTGCTTGAATATTTTCATTAAATTTAAGAATTATGAAAAGAAATATACTGATTAGAAATAGAAAACCATATATATATATTTTAATTTTCAAATATTTTAGATGTTTTTATGAAGTTTCTATCACCTTATATGATTTGAAGCAAAAGTAGTTTTGATATACCATGGAAATTCTAAACCAAAATTTTAACTTATTTTAGCAGATTAAACAACATTCGAATATCATGAATTTTTATAGGAAAAACAATTCTCAACCTTTTCATTAAATTTCTGATGTGGTTTTGTCAAATTAGTTGGAAGGTTGGATCGAAGATTGTTAGTAGAAGATATCACCCACGAATTGATACAAAAAGAAATGAGGATTAAGAAGGATTATAGGTGAAGAAATCAAGTAGCAAAGAAGATGGTTCTCGGCAGATTTTGAATCAGGTTTCAAAAGGTGTTGAGATTGAATGTTGATTGAGGAAGGTAATGCCTAGATTTTTCCTTACTCAATGTCGACTCAAATGAGAGGATAGACTTAAGCTAATGTTGCTCAAAGTTTGATAAAAAAATCATATTCATTATTCTTTCAATTCTTCCTTACAAATCATGCACACAAGTATATATATAGGAGAGGAGTAGTCAATGGTATCATGCCTAACCAGCCTAGTTATTTCCTTAATCCAAGCCCATTTATCATGGTTGAATTAAGTCCATATAACACTTAATCCAAAGCATAATATCATTGGTTAAATGATACTAAGGATTAATATTACAAAGCTATAAAATTAACTAAGATACATACATGAAATTATATCAAACCCTAACTTACATAAAATACACTTAGGGTTAGGGTTTACAACAAGTTAATATAACTAATGAATATCATCACTATATCTTCTTGTTGTAAAGTATCATCCATGTATGCCATAGTCTTGCATGCTTTGAATACTTGTACACATTAAAGTGTATTAACATCTTCTTCTTGCAAATATGTGACATACCTACAAGAACAACTTGAATGTTTTTCAATATCAAGTATATAAGAATTATCAAGAATATTTAACATGATAGGCTCCAACATTAAGAAATTTAAATCTTCCTTAACTTGAGGAATAATATGAACATTAAAATCATTAGGTTCATTAGATGCTTCTACATCATTCTCCCTAAGTTGAGAAGAATTTGACCTCAAATTTTCATCAGAATAGTAGGGAGACAAATCGCCAACATTAAAATTTCTTGAAATTCCACCATAAGAATTTGGAAGTTCAAGTTCATAAGCATTATCTCCAAACTTTCTTAGTATTTTAAATGGACCATCAACTCTTGGCATTAGTTTATTTTTACGTAAATTAGAAAATCTTTCTTTACCCAAATGTAACCAAACTAAGTTACTAGGAGAAAACACATAAGAGTTTCTATGCTTATTTGCTTGAGTTTTATACTTGGCATTGGCTTTTTCAATATTATTTTTGATTTTCTTATAAAGCTGTTGAAAAAATTATACTCTATCCTTAGCTTCATAATTTTGCAATTCACCTTTTTTCAAAGGAATCATGTTAATAGGCATATGAGGATTTACACCATACACCACCTCAAACGGACTAGTTTGAGTAGTACTGGATGGACTACAATTATAAGCAAACTCTGCATGAGCTAACTTAACATCCCAATCTTTAGTACTTTTATTAACTAAACCACTTAATAATGTACCAAGAGTTCTATTAGTTACTTCAATTTGACCATCAGTTTGCGGATGATGTGAAGTGCTAAATAACAGTTTAGTACCAAGCATATTCCATAAAGTTTTCCAAAAATAACTCATAAACTTGATGTCCCGATCAGAAACTATGCTTTTAGGTATTCCATGAAGTTTAACAACCTCTCTAAAATACAAGTCAGTAACATGCGTGGCATCATTTTAGAAAATCGATCTACTACCACAAGAATAGAATCTTTACCATGTTGCATTCTTGGTAACCCTAGGATAAAGTCCATACTAACTCCTTCGTATGGTTTATCAGGAACAGGTAAAGGTGTGTATAAGCCTTTATGAAAGTAACTTTTACTTTTTGACACGTAGAACATCTACTTATCATGGCTTGTACATGTTTAACCATTCTTGGCCAATAAAAATTTTCTTGTAATAATTCTATAGTTTTATGAATACCAAAATGTCCCGCAATGCTAACTTCATGTATTTCCTTGATTAGCAAGTCTCAAATACTAGATCTAGGAATATAAAGTTTATTTAGTCTAAAAAAATCCATCTTGTATGACAATTTCCATGGTATTCATAAAAATATAAGTCTTTTATCATTTCAAAACCTAAGATTTTCACATCCATCATAACAAGTAATATAGATCTATGAGAAAGAGCATCAGTGACTACATTTTCTTTACCATCTAAATGTTTTACAGAGAATACAAAGGATTGTAAGAAATTTACCCATTTTTCATGTCTCGAATTAACTTTTTTTTTTACTATATAAGTATTTTAAACTTTCATGATCCGAATGTAACACAAAGGGATTTGGTCTTAGATAATGACTCCATGTCTCTAGACTCCGTATAATGGCAAAGAATTCCTTATCATAAGTCGAATAGTTAGGTTTGGCTCCATTCAACTTTTCAGAGAAAAATGCTATAGGTTTCTTTTCCTGGGAAAGTACTCCTCCTATTCCAACTCCACTAGCATCACAAGTCACTTCAAAAAAATGTTAAAGTTGGGTATGGATAGAACAGGGGCATGACATAGTTTATCTTTTAGGGTTTCAAAGGCCTTAGTAGCTTCTTGTCCCCAATAAAATTTACCCTTTTTCATGAGTTGAGTAATAGGTGTAGCTATGGTAGAAAAATCCTTAATGAATCTTCAATAGAAACTAGCTAATCCATTAAAACTTCTCACATCATGAACATTCTTAGGGATAGGCCATTATTTTATAGCCCTAATCTTATTAGGATATACTTTAATACTTTCTCCACTAATAATATATCCTAGGAAAACTACACTTGGAAGCATAAAATCACATTTCTCAAGTTTTTCATATAGTTTAGCTTTCCTTAGCTTATCAAATAATTTCTTCAAATGCACTAGATGATCATAACTATTTTTGCTATACACAAGAATATTATCCAAATATACAATAATGAAATCACCAAGGAAAGGTCGGAGAACTTCATTCATAAGTCTCATAAATGAGCTAGATGCATTACATAACCCAAAAGGCATAACCATCCACTCATAGAGACCATATTTTGTTTTGAAAGCAGTTTTCCATTCATCTCCATCTCTAATCCTTAATTGATGATATCCACTTCTCAAATCAATTTTGGAAAATACTTGTGCTCCAAAAAGTTCATCAAGCATATCATCCAATATAGGCATAGGATATCAATATTTGATATTAATATTATTCACAGCTCTAGAATCTATACACATACGCCAAGTAATCCTTTTTAGGCCCTAGTAAATCAGGAACACTACAAGGACTCATACTTTCTCTCACAAATCCATTATCCATAAGCTCTTGTATTTGTTTTTGTAATTCTTTAGCTTCTTCCGGGTTATATCTATAAGCCAGTTTATTAGGAATAGGCATACCAGGAACAAGATCAATGGCATGTTCTATACCTCTTTTAGGTGGTAATCTAGGAGGTAAGTCATCAGGAAATACATCATTATACTCATCAAGCAACTTTATCAGATTAGGATTTTCAAGTAGTTGTTTCTTAAGTTTAGAATCTATAGAAACTAAAGCATAACAAATTCCTTCTTCTTTTATGCATTTCTCCATAGCCTTTTCATGTAAAAATAATCTCTTTTTGTCATCACTCAAAGGCATATGATCACATAAAGAAGGTATGAGACTATACAATTGTTTTTCTTTTTTCATCACATATTCATTAGTTACTCCATCATGAGTTGCTTTTCTATCATATTGCCATGGTCTACACAAAAGTAATCCACAAGAATCCATAGATAAAACATCACATAGAACTTCATCATGATAGTATCTAATAGAAAATGTGACTAAAGCTCTTTTGTTTACTTTAGCTCCTTTATCCCTATTTAGCCATTGTAAAGAATAGGGTTTAGGATGATTAGTAGTTTCCAAACCAAGTTTCTTAACCATTGCCTCACTAGCAACATTATTTCATGAACCACTATCAATTATAAGTCTACAAACCATGTGACCAATTTTATACTTAGTTTTAAAAAATTTTCTCTCTTTGAGTAGGTGTAACACTAGGTTGTATTTGTAAAACTATTTGAATTAAAAAGCATGAGTCTCCTTCTTCTTCTTCTTCCATAGTTAATATTTCATTGGGAGATTCAACTTCTAATTCATCATCATCACTACATGGTTCCATGTTTTCTATTTCATGTAAGGTTAAGGCTCTTTAGTTAGGACAATCTCTAGCAAAATGTCCATATCCTTTACATTTGAAACATTGTTTATTTTCTATTTCAACTACCTTATTTTTACCTTTATCATCTTTGTTATTCTTTTTATCATATGAAAATGTTGATTTAGGTTTAAAGGTTTTAGAATAGGGTTTAGTTGAGGTGGAAGCATTAGACTTAACATAGGCTTTAGTTGATTTGGTTTGTCTTTCAATTTTCATAGCCAATTTAATGAAGTCATCCAGAGATTCATAAGAGTACACTCAGCTATGCTAGACAAAATCGTATGGCTAATGAACAAATCTAATATACTAAAACTAAGGCTAAATCTATAATGATTATTCAATACTAACTAGTGAAAGGAATGAGATACTTCACGAGGTAGAAGAACTAGTATTACATGCTAGAAGATTGCTCACCAAATGACTCTCGAGCACCACAAACATTCAACGATTATCAAGGATAATAAGGAGAATAGAAGAAGAAAGCAAGAAGAAGAAAAGAAAGAGGATAATAATTGTCCACTTACCTTCAAGATTCAAAGGTATGGATGAAATCTAGATAACCTTCAACCTTCAAGTTGAAGATGTGCAAGGTTTTGGATGAAGATACACTACTTGAATTCAAACTTGAAGTTGAATAATTCCTACATGCATGGGAGGAACAAATGCTGCAAGGTTTTGTACGTGAAAGAAGAACAAAGAAAAGAAATGGTTTGAATTAGAACAAACCCAATTGAGGCTTTGATATAAAATATGACACAAATCTTCAAGGGTTGATGAAGATTAGTGTGATTGTAGATGAAATATAATCATTGGCTGTCCAATTTGAAAGAATAATTTGGGAGACTTGAGAAAGAGTTTAAAAAGAATTCAACAAGAATTCAAATTTGAATGTTTCCTATCTCAGATTACTCCAAGTAATCATTGAAAGGATTATTCATTCACAAGGAGAGAATTAAACGAGTGAATTATTTGTATTAGATTTCAATATCTCAACCATCAATATGCTACAATGTGTCAACATATGTTTGTATATAGGTATAGAACATTACTAACCAGCACACTAATTTAGCCACATGACTTGACTTATCTTAACTTTCTGCACAATCGTTTTTCTTGTAATAGCTTGCAACATGTAAAAATATTAAGTATCTTGACTTCTTAAATGGATTGATCTTCCTCCTATAAATATGTTACAAACCTGCAAGAATGACTTAGAGTAATATCATCAAGGTTAGTCAAAGTATTATTATCAAAGACACATAATGTGATTGATTCCATAATTAAGTGTGCCAAATTATTATCATCTTAAGGATCATCTGTGGATGCACCTACATCACAACTCAATTAACTCCAATTGAAGGTTTGAACATGTAATTAGATCAATTCTAAACAAAATTAGACAATTAATTTATAAAGAAAATAACAAAACCACAATCAATTTCATTTGTATATTTCTAGCAATTATAGTTCTTAACTCTGAATCCAATTTAGTCAATTTTATCAAAGTGAAACTACTAACATGAAATTAAATACACTTAAAAGTATATTTAACAACCAATTATCAAAAACAACTAAGTTGGATAAATTCAAGCGATTTGGACATAATTGAGTTGAAAATCTAATTTTCAAAAATCAAGCACATGCATAAGAATTCAATCATCAAAATTAATCAAATAACTCATATAAACATAATATAATAACCCATTTAGCTGAATTAAATCTAATTCATACAAAATCAATTCAAATTAGAAGCCAAGGTTTTGGCAATTATGCCAACCAAAAATATGATAAACTGGACTTGGTGTAGGTTTGTTGAGGTTGCCAGAAGTTAGACACCACTCATCGGTGCTTGGGTAACACTGGATGTGATGAGAATAGCTACGTTAAACTGGTACAGTGATCATATTACAATGCAATGGTGTTTGTCATGTTGTTGTTGGAGCTTTGATAGTCTTTTGCAGTTCATCCATGGTCAGAGTAGATCACGAGGATGAATGGGGCAGTGGTAGCTCAGCGGTGGTCACTTGTTGCATCCCTTAGCATGTAGTACCACCACTGGTCTATTTCGATGTTATTCTACTTTGGGGTAGTTGTCGAGGTAGTAGAAGTGGAAGTTGACAACAAGGATGGAGGTTAAATGAAAAGGAACACAGTAGTGGCGGTGGATTTAGGTCAATAGGGTTACGAAGGGAAGGTAAGGGTAAAGGGTGTTGGGTGTTTATTTTTGTTGATTAGGAGAAAAAAGATGAGAGAGTGAGAGTGATTAGGAAAAATATAACCGATTTCAAGGTTTAGTTGTATGGTATTTTTATTTTCCTTTTCCTTCTTTAATATACATATTTAGATATTTAAGCGTTATGAAATAGATAAATAATAAATGGTATATTTATATGAAACTCACTTAATGGAAAAAAATTGTAAGGAATTGAAGGATAAAATCGATCAAAAGCCTATTTAAATATTTTTAAACAAGATTTTGGATAGAAACACTAACAATAACGAGAACTCATATTATTTACAAAAATAAATAATAGAAGCTTAAAATAACATGTATAAGTGGGTGAAAAGATATTTAAATTAGATTTTAAGATTATCATAAACACTTAAATCCCAATATCATCTTGATATTAAATTGATACGATGGGTCCACACAAGTATTAAAATATAATTTGTAAATCATAATGAAATACTTAGAAATTAATCCTGAATTGTTTTCAATAGAAAATCAAAATGAATTGTGGAAAAATCAAAATAATAATTTTAAAGGGTTACAAATTATCATAAAAATCATAAAATTACGATATAAATATTTAGAGATTTAAAATATTATTTCTCTAAGTTTTTAATAGCTTAACCAAAAATAAAAAAGTTGATATAAGAATTTTATGAAAAATCAAAAAAGATATGAAATATATTAAATTACACACATAATCATAACTAGAAATATAAATTTTGAACAAGAATTGGAATCATATGAGTTTAATAAAGATAATAGTCGTGAACAAATTTATCTAGAATCATCGAAACTTATAAATGATTAATTAAAATAATGATATGAAGATAAATTTTGATAAATCAATAAAATAAAATGTATAAAAACAAATATAAATATAAATACATTCAAATAAATTTTCCTATAAAATCAATACAAATAATAAAAGAGTCATTTCTCTAAAAATTGAAAGAAAAGGAAAAGAAAAAGCAAATGAATTCAAAGTTCCAACGAAAGAATTGTTGTAAGATTCATAAATAAAAAATAATCTAAAGCTAAATCAAGTATGTGTCATCAAGAATCAAATCAAATCGATCTTGATACGATTAAATATTAAATGTCATAAATCAAATTTGATATCTAAAGCAAATTAGACTTTCAAAAAGTGGGGGTATTACTATACTTTATTTCATTAGATTTTTTGCAGTCCTTTAGAGTGCTCATTTATGCTTCTCAAAATTGGATCAATTTGTGTCCTTATCCCTTTAAAAAGTAAATGGAATATAACTAGAAAATTGAAAAATGAAATTAAATTAAAAGCATGTGGTGGCAAACAAAATAATAGTTCTAATTGATTTATAAAAAAATGATTAATAGAATCTCTATATTAAAAATACAAGGAGTCAAGCCTCCCTAAACTTAATCTACCTGTAGTCATATAGTCTGGGCAAACAAAATCAGAATTATACTAAATAATCCCACGAACCATAGAAGAAAGTTGATCCAGGTAGATTGAAATGGTGACACATTAAAAAAATAATTCAAGACCAAAGGATCTTGGTAACAAGAACAATATCAATCCAACAAGCCCACCACACCATATCATCATAAAAAGAATTAAATCAATCAATAAAATACATCATTACACCAACCATAAATAGCATAATACTAGATTTTTTTGTATGTTTAGGGTAAAACCTTAAGTTAAGGAAATTGTTTATAAAGTCTATGCACTTTAGTTTGAGGGAAGAAGAAAAAATAACTCAAAAAATTAGCAATAAATAAAAGCTTCAAAAAGTAGTAGGAAACTAAAGAAAATAAGAAAGAAGTCAAGAAAAGGAGGGGAAACATTTAAAAACTACAAGCGAAAGATAAATAAACCCATAGGGAAACTTCTTCAACAACAACATAAGAACATATAAAAGATAGATTAGCAGCCAACTCAGTTTCATGATATTCAAAATCTAAAGCTTAGTTTTGAACAAGCATTGAGATATTCCACTTATTTATCTCACTTGTGATAGTATGTTCAAATTGATTTCAAGTTGAATTTCTAGCCAGTAAACTAATATTGTGTAAATAAGATTTGAATTTCTCTTAATTTTGACTACTATATCTACATTTTATAAACTATGTTTTATCATAAAGTTTGGCCATGCAAGGAGATGACAGATCAAGTAACCTAGTTTTATGCCATATCTAACCTTTGTATGATTTTCCTAGTCTATATGAATCAACGACGATACTTTCTAAATTATTATCTCACAATAAAGCTAGGTACTTTCATATTGATATAATGAATTCCATAAATATGGTTATAGCATATAATAACCATTGGATAACTAATAACTAATAACTTTATTTTCTATATTTCAACACTCTACCCCATGATAAGGTAACAAAACTACAAAAGATGACTACAATATTTAACAACAGAAAGAAATCAATGATATTAAAAATAATTTTTTTGCATTCTACCAAAGGGATACTTCTCAAACAGGATTCTAAGAGAGCATTGCGAATGCCTGCCTAGATGTTGAAATGAAATTATATATAATTTTATGCTCAATGAACACCTATATAGCCATAAACATATTATAATTCATACAAAATGTGTTGCTAATCAGACGATAATTTTGTAATGCAACACAAATACTAATTAGCTTGGTGAAAGTTTCATAATGCAAAAGATAATATGGGAAAAATATCAGTAGAAAAAAAATATGGAAAAATAGGAAGTATGGCATTCTAATTTTTCATTAATGTGAATCACAAGAGCAATTGTTATGCATTGCACATATAAAATTAATATGTAAGATGATAATTATGTCAATTCTCTGATAAGAACAATGAGGTTAGTAACATGATTAACTAGGTTAATATTGGGCAATGGGTCCATAACCTAAGAGCATGAAAACCATATGTCACAGAGCATCAACATAAAACATAATCAGATTGCATCTTGATTGGATGTAAAATTAGCAATTTATCGGCATGGGGAATTGCATATTACTCCCGAAGTATCATGGACAATGAGGAAGAAAGTGATTATTGGAAGAATTCCAGAAGGAATATTAAAGGACTTGCAAAGTATAATATTGGAGGGTAGAGGTAGATGTAATACCTCAAAATTTACAACTAATTTTTTTCATTTTATGTAGAAGCTAATCAAAAGATAATTGGTTGTTAGTGTTATACTTAATATATTTATGTTTTTGTACCATTCTCATATAGAGTAAAAGGTAAAAATATTAACAAGTTTAAATAAGATAATAAGAGAATAAAAGACATTTCATAAACATAGATAAGAGTTTTGGAGGTAAACTCTGAGTATGATATAATTTAAATTATAAAAAATGGGAACCATGGATCTAAGAGTATATAAAGTATCCAGACAAAAATGACAACTTTCAAATAGCTAAGAATTTACTTCCAACCTAACAAAACTAGTCATTCCTCCCCATGAAGGGGATCAAAGTTAGCAAAGTCCTTGAGATGGCCATAAAGAAAACTATAGGTTAATAATAGGATCGTCTATTTGTGGAAATGAGCATAACCCATGAAAAGAATAATCATTATTTATGTATTGATAAAGGTAACAAATATAAATTGCAAGGGTACGACGTGAAGCACATAATACCACCATAAGAGGAAGTTACACACGCACCCCACTCATGATTAGAAATTACCTAAGATGCAATACACTAAATATCCATAATTAGGTGACCAAAGATCCCATTTTATTAAAATATTGAGGTCAAGGAATTGTTAGTAACAATAATCCCCTTTCCCCCCATATATGGTAAAAAGATAGTCAACCTCATTGATACACTCACATATAGGGTAAAACACGCCTAGACTACTATTAAACTTCTAATTCTTAAATATGCATACCCCTATAAAGTAGTGGTTCAATGAGATAGAGCAGACTTGGTTCCTCTAGTTATATTAAGACCAATCAATAATTTCAATAATTTCAAAATATTTGGTCCTAATTCATGGGTTTCTCCACTTTAAGTATTAATGCTTATTCGTATATTAGCCAACACTTTCCAGTAAAAAAAATGTATTACCTAGGTTACTTAAATTAGGCTTATTATGAGGTAAATTCCTTATCAAAATATCTAGTTATCATGAATTTATTCCAACAGCTGATATTATCCAACACTTAGAGTGTGGAACACCCTAATTTTTAGCACTTGAATTATTTAAAGAGTTAATTTTATAAGCTAAATTATTTAAATTACTGTGTTACCAACACACTTAATATAAGTTTGGTTCCTCTACCATTCTTATACTAAGTGTTAAGGCTAAAACATTAAACTGCTTAGATTAAGAAAAATAATTTATAAGAAATAGATAGAGATTTTATTACAATATTAAACTACTCTGATAAAAAAAATGAGAAAAGAGTTACAACTAATAAGAGAAAAATAAAGAAGAGGACATAAAAGTGACATGTAAGATAATGGATTAATATCTTTCACAAATGCATGACCTTTGTGTTTGGTTTGTAGAACAACAAAGTCAACCAAAGAAGGAATAAAATGTATAGTTTGGAAGATTTATATGCAATTTTCAATTGGAAGGTTTTAATCTTCTCCAAGATCAAAATAATTCTAAAGAGAAACCTCTAACTTTTCTGTAAAACAACTCCTAAAATTCACTCAAGATTTATCCTCACTTGAAGAGAAAGTAGGAAGATATAATCACCAAGAGTTTTAATTTAAAATTTTCTTTTTATTTCATTATATGATCGGTTCAAATGAATCTCCACCACTACCGAATATACAAGGTATATATATACACCTATGAGGCCAAGCCTGACCCCTATTAATCAAGCTCAAATAAACTAGCCTAATTAATAAAGAGTTAAACCAACACATGTCCACATGGTATATATAATAAGTTGCAATTACAATGATAAGATATTACAAACCTTACATAAAATATCAAAGCTACATAAAACCTAATCATGATAATACATGGAATAATCAAATAATCAAAGCTTCATGTCTTGTAACTTTGTCTTCCATACAACTTTGTAACATTTGCATTGTCATTGTCTTGTACATTAGATATCATTGGTGAGGTCCACTTCTTGCAAATATATATAATACCTGCAAGAATCACTTAATGAATATTATTAAGATTATAATGAAGGTGTACAAGAATTTTCAGAACAATTAGTACCTCCTCCAACTATGTTAACTCTTTCCCTTCAACATGAGAAGAATGAGATGGAGATTCCCTAGCATCATTATCCCCTTTTAAAGAAGAAGTTTTCCTCAAATTAGCATCATTATAATAAGAAAATAAATCACAATCGTTGAAAGTTCTAGAAACTCCTCCATAGGATTCTAGTAATTCTAATTCGTAAGAATTATTTTCAAAATTTCTTAAGATTTTAAATGGTCCATCCAATCTTGGAATTATTTTATTCTTTATGAAGTTTAGAAAATTTTCTTTTCTTAAATGTAACCATAGCAAGTCTCCTAGTGAAAATATTTGTATAATTCTATTTTTGTTTGCTTGGTTTTAATATTTATCATTAGATTTCTCATTATTATGATTTATTTTCTCATGAATTTTTTTTAAAGAATTCAACTTTTTCTTTATCATTATAGTTCTTAATATCACCTTTCTTTAATGACAACATATTAATAGGTAAATAAAGATTAACTACAAAGACAACTTCAAATGGACTCTAGTTAATTGTACTAAAAGGACTCCTATTGTATGCAAATTAAGCATGTGTAAGCTTTATATTCCAATATTTTGTACTTTTATTAACTATTCCTCTTAATAAAGTTCCTAAGTTCCTATTAGTCATTTCAATTTGACCATCCATTCATGGATGATGAGATATACAAAACAACAACTTAGTACCTAACATATGCCAAAGCATCTTCTAAAAGTAACTTAAAACTTGTACATCTCTATACAATACTATACTTTCGGGAATACCATTTAATCTTACTATTTTCTTAAAACATAAATTTTTCACATGAGTTGCGTCATCCATTTTATTACAAGGAATTAAATGTACCATTTTAGAAAACCTATCTACCACCACCATAATAAAATCCTTTCCGCTTTGTGTCCTTGGTAAACCTAAGATAAATTATGTACTAACACTTCTTTATGGTTTATTCTTAAGTGATAAAGAAGTATAAAAATCTTTATGGAAGAAAATCTTAATTTTTTGACAAATCACACATCTTCTAATAATATATTATACTAATTCTATCATTCGTGGCTAGTAGAAATTTTCTTGTCATATTTCTATGATTTTATGAACACTAAAATGGCCAAATATACCTCCCTCATGTACTTTCTTAAAAATTAAAGCATGTAAATTAGAATGAGGTATATACAACTTATTAAATTTGAAAATAAATTTATCAGGAAGTACATAATTACCAAAACTATGAATTTTCTTACATACATTATAAATTTCAAACAAATATTCATCTTTCGCATATGATTCT
The DNA here is from genome assembly GCA_039764185.1 of Tamarix austromongolica. Classification (NCBI taxonomy): domain Eukaryota; kingdom Viridiplantae; phylum Streptophyta; class Magnoliopsida; order Caryophyllales; family Tamaricaceae; genus Tamarix; species Tamarix austromongolica. Next base: position 76,859,100 of record CM077818.1, on the reverse strand, counting down.
TTCAACTTTTAGAAACCTAATAATTTAGCATCCAACATAACAAATATCATAGATATCTTGGATAATGTGTCTACTACTACATTTTCTTCAGCATCAAAATGTTTGATAAAAAATACGAAGGATTGTAAGAAACCAACCCATTTTGCATGCCTATGACTAATTTTCTTTTGCCCATACAAATATTTTAGATTTTGATGGTCCAAATGCAAAACAAATGGCTTAGGTATCAAATAATGACTCCATGTTTCTAAGCTTCTTATGTTGGCATATAATTCCTTATCATATATTGAATAATTCATTTTAGAACCATTTATTTTTTCACTAAAAAATGTTATGGCTTTTCTTCTTATGAGAATACACCTCTTATCCCCACCTGACAAGCATCACATGTAACTTCAGATAATTTATCAAAGTTAGGCCAGGATAATACTGGTGCCTTACATAGTTTGTCCTTTAAAGTGTCAAAAGATTTAGTGGCATATACTATAGAATCTCACTAACATGCGAAAACTCCTCATCACATAAATGTTTTTTCGTATATGTCATTCTAGAATAGCTTGAATCTTTTTAGGATCTATTTTTATACCTTCGCTACTTACAATATAACCAAGGAAAACAATACTCAAAAGCATAAAATAACATTTTTTTTCATTTTTTAATAGACTTTAGCATCCCTTATCTCATCAAATAATCTACTTAAATGATTAAGATGATCATGCTCATTTTTATTATGCACAAGTGTATCATCTAAGTACACCACAATGAATTTTCTAAGAAAATGCCAAATAACTTCATTCATTAGTCTCATAAATGAACTAGGCACATTACAAAATCCAAATGGCATAATAATCGATTTGTAAAGACTATATTTTATTTTAAAAGTAGTTTTCCATTCATCCCCTTCTCTTATTCTCATTTGATGATATCTACGACTTAGATAAATTTTAGAGAATACTTGTGTTCCACATAATTCATCTAGTATGCCAACTAATATAGGCATAGGAAATAAATATTTGATAGTTATATTGTTCGCAGCTATAGAGTCAATACACATGCCACATACCATCTTTTTTTAGAACAAGTAATGTAGATAAACAACATGAAATCATGCTTTCTCTCACATATTCTTTTCCTAGGAGCTCTTGCATTAGTCACTCTAATTCCTTATCCTCTTCTAGATTACATCTATAGGCAGATTGATTAGGTAAATACATACCAAGCATTAAGTTTATAACATGTTCTATCCCTTTTTTAAGTGGTAATCTCGTTGGTAAGCCAGTAGAAAATTCATCTTTATATCCATCAATAAGATCATCTAATTGATGATTGTTTTTATTTACCTCCCCTTATAGGGATTCCTTGATGATCATAGCATAATAGTTACCTTCTTCCTTAATACATTCTATCATATCCTTTTCATGCAAAAAAGAAAACTATTTTTATTTTTGACTATGTTATCATTATCATACTTAGAAGGTATAAGTTTATGCATTTTATTATCCTTTTCAACAAAATATTCATTAGTAATACCATTAAGAATAGAAAATCAATCATATTTCCATGGTCGTACCAACTAAGATTCCACATGCATCCATATACAAAACATCACATAGCACATCATCATGATAATTTACAATTCTGATTGAGATTAGGGTTTATTTTGTTACCTTGATCCCCTTGTCCTTGTTAAGCCATTTAAGAGAATAAGGCTTCAGATGTAGTGTTGTCTCTAACTCCAATTCCCTTAGCATCATCTCATTAGCCACATCCGTACACAATCCACAATCAATGATAAGCCAATAAAATGTATCTCCCACTCTTCCTATAGTCTAAAATATCTTCTCTCGTTGATTAAGTTGCCCATTATCTTGCACTTGAAAACACATAACAATAATTTTCTTCATCCTCTAACTCGCTTAAAATTTCTTCATTTGAATCAAAATCTAGGCCTTCATCACAAGTCTCCATAGCTTCAATATATTGTATAGATAATACTCTGTAGTTAGGACATTCTCTAGCGAAGTGTCCAAATGCCCGAAATTTAAGGCATTGGTTTGTAGTTAATTCATTGACCTTAGCCTTTCCCATCTTCTCTTAGTGAATCACGTATTTATTCTCAACATTTGTAGATCTTGAGGTACCCATCCTATACTTAGTACCTTGAGTACTTGAGTAGGACTTTGTAGAAGAAGTACTTTACTTGGCATGAGTCTTAGTAGATTTAACTTGCTTGTTAAATATCAAGGATATCTTAATCACATCATTAAGAGAATCATATAAACAAGTTTCAAATTTATCTAGAATCATCATGTTAAAGCCATGTAGAAATCTAGTATATGTTTGTTGCTTCCTCTTATGGATGTCACATATAAGTGCTAACATCTCGAATTTCTTAACACATTTTTCAACACTTAAAATTCCTTATCTAGGAGTAGAAAAAGTAATGTAATTATCTTGCTCATACTGAAATACCCCCAAACCCTAATTTAAGAAATTATTGCAAAATAAAGAGTTATTAGAAAAATTAATTAAATAATTTATTTTATTAAAATAAGGGAAATTAATTAAGGCAAAATCAAGAGGAGAATAATAAATAATTTAATTAGAAAAAATTATGGTGTTTTGCTAATTAAAATGGAATTAAGGAAACATTATTCAAAATATCCTAAATTAATCTAAAAGGGAATTTATTTATTATTTTACTAAATATTATTATTTTAATATTAAAAAAAATACCAAAATATTCTAAATACCCCAACTTATCTATCTTTCCTTTTTTTCTTTTTTTCCTTCCTTTTCCTTTTTCTTTCCTTCCTTTCCTTTCTCCTTTCATTTATTTTTCCTTCTCCCCCAATCTGGGCCATCCCCCTTCGTGGCCCAGACCCTCTCCCTTCCTCTAGCGTGGCCCAAGCCCGCATCTCATTTCTTTTTCTCCTAGACCGCTCACCCGCCGATCTTCCTCCTCCTTCTTTTTTTCTCTTTTCCCTAAACCGACCAACCCTTCTTCTTTCCCACTCCTTCCCCACGTAGGCCTGTGACCCTACAACGCCCCGCATGCTAGCCTGCCACTGCCATTCAAACACTACTACACCGCCTACCTGCCTGCCTTCCTTCTCTCCCTCGCTATTTTCCTGTCCCTTTTGACCCAACCTGCCCCTCCTCTCTCCTCACGCGTGCTCATCCCTCTTCATTTTCTTCTCCCTCGGCTAATAAGAACCTACAACTTTGCATGCCTGTATCGGCCTACCACTGCCAGCCGGTGACCTGCCATGCATGCCCCTCTATTTTTCTCTTCCCCCTCTATCGTTTTCCCTTTCAATTTCCTATAAACACCCCATAACCACCCCTCATTTGGCCTTCTTTTTTCCCTTAATTTTTTTAAAATTTTAATAGTATTTATTTGCTGATAATCTTATTTCTAATGATATATTGCAACAATAACAAAATTTTATAGTAAAAAGTTTCCAATGTTTTAGCACAAGTTGTGAAAAAGTGAGGATTTTGGATCTTATTCGAATTCTCAGATCCATGTGAATATTAATAATGAATTAATAAATATAGAACATACCTCTTGTAGCATTATAAAACTTATCAATATTGCACGCCAATTATCATGCCTCTATTGGTATTCACACAAACACGATTGATCCAATGTTGGGTGTGCTAGCAACAAGAAATGATTTCTCTATCAAGGGTAGTTGCAAATGAAAATTGTAAAAAAAAATATTTTTCAATGTATATAAATTCCAAATTAGCTCTCTCTCTCTCTCTTATAAGGGAGATGATACCACTGAAAACTATATATGATCTAGTATTCAATTGATCTAATGTGCCTAGACTAGATCATACATATTTGTCTAATTATATTAAATCTAAGTCATTCTACTATGTGACTATAATAACTCACTTTTTATAGCCCTTAATATGTGCTAATCTAGGTGTTTAATGGTGATCCAAGTGTGATTGATCTTATTTTAAAAGTGTATTTAAGATTGTTATGGTTCTCGGATAGGTTTCATTTAGATTAGGGAAAATAATTGGTTTTATCGAGAAACCATTTGACTGGTCTGAGGTACCGATCAACTGCTTTGCTCATTAAATTTTATTTCTAAAACTCGATGAACTAATCAACTAGTTTGGGATACAAGTCGATTGGTTTGGCTGACTTGATTGTTCTTTGGACTCGATTTTCCTGTGAATCTTTCCTAAAACTTTTTCAATGTTTTAACTATGTTTTGAATAGTTTGTTTTCAATTTTTACCCAAATTCTAAGCCTGTTAAACCCATTTTACTTATTTTCAACCGATTCACAAGGAAATTTATGAAAAGTTACTTTTATACCCTCAGCTCATTAGTCTTCTTCTTCCCTATTTCCTCTCTCTTATACGAGATTCCTAAAAATATTATCTATTTCTATAACCTTGGTATATTTGCTGAACTTTGATTATTGTCCATTGATGTCATCATACCCTTCTTATGTTCGACATTTCTGAGGTACATTACCTAGAACCCTATCGTTTTACCAAACTAGCTCAAGGCTGAAATGTTAGCTTTGAAACTTCATAAACCTACACTTTGAATCGTTAACTCTGATTAGGGTTTGGGGGTCTCAATTTACACACCCCTTCTCATTCTCCTTTTAGTAGAACCTTCATTCATTTGAACTCGAAGTCTTCATTTTTTTCTCTTCTTCTCTAACCTCCGAACTACCCTATTTTCCTTCACACTTACTTTGCCACTTTCCACTCTTTGTGGTTGTGTTTGAATCTTCTTTTCCTCTTTTAATCCTCTTCCTAGCTCCTTCTTGTTTTGATTTAAGCAAGATAATGTTAGATTGGAGGAAAGAATGAGGGTTAGATATTGTTTAAGGTAGAAGTTGGTTATTAATGAAAATGTTAAGTATTATCCATGTTGTATTATGCTATTGTGATCTTAATGCATGATTAATGTTTTGTGAGCCTTAGGGGATTTTATTAATGTCCCTTGTAAAAGAATAAGGCCTAATATATATATGGGTCCTAATAAGTATTGTATTAATTACAAGAGTTGTGGATAAGGTGTTAATATTAATATTTTATGTAGTAATAATAACAATTTAATATAAGTGGAGTAATAAGGGGTAAGATGGTAAATTTGTAAGTAGAAGGATTAATTTGGTAATTTTGTAATAAAAGGTAAAAGGGCAAATTGGTAATTTTATAATAAAAGGGGCAAATTGGTAATTTTGTAATGAAAGGGAAAATTGGTAATTTTGTAATAAAAGGGTAAATTGATAATTTTGTAATAAAGAGGGTAATTTGGTAATCTTATAATAAAAGGGCAATTTGGTAATTTTGTAATAAAAGGGTAAATTGTTAATTTTGTACTAAAAGGGCAATTTGGTAATTTTGTAATAAAAAGGGTAAGTTGGTAATTTAGTAATACAAGGGAAAAATGGTAATTTTATAATAAAAGAGAAAGATGGTAACTATATAATAAAATGGCAAAATGGTAATTCTCTAATAAAAGGGCAAAATGATGATTTTATAATAAAAGGGCAAAATGGTAGTCTTGTAATAAATGGGTGAAATAGTAATTTCATAATTAGAGGGCAAATGGAAATTTTGGAATTAAAAGTGGTCAAATGGTAATTCCGTAATCCAAGATAAAATGATAAGTTTATAAGTGAAAGGGGTATTATGGTAATTTTTGAAAGTTAACGGGGTAAAATGGTAAATTTAGAAGTAAAGGGGTAAAATAGTAATTTTGTGAATAAGAGGGATAAAAGTAGAAAATGAAAAGGAGTAACTTAGTAGTTATAATAATTGAGAAGGAAAAAATAATAATTTAAATAACTAAAGGGTAATTTGATAATTTAATAATAGAGAAGGGTAAAATGGTAAATATGATAAATGTGAGGGGTAATTTGGTAATTTAACTGACTAGAGGGTATTTTGGTAATTTTAATAATGGCATAGGGTAGTTTGGTAATCATGACAATTAAGAAGGGCAATTTGGTAATCTAAATGACCAAGGGGTAATTTGGTAAATTTGATGATGGAGGAGGGTAGTATGGTAATTATGATCATATAAAAGGGTAATTTAGTAATTTAACCAACCAGGGGTAATCTAGTAATTTTGATAATGGATAAGGGTAGTTGGTCATTGATAATAGAGGACGGTAATTGGGTAATTAACTAAATAAAGGGTTAATTTGGTGATTAGGATAAGGAGGAAAGGTAATTTGGTAATTTGACCAACTCAAGAATAATTTGGTAAAGGAAAAAGGGCGAAGCGGTAACCTAACCAACTAAATGGAAAGTATATTAAGTGTAATAATTATGAAGGGGGATTAGTGACCTAATAAGTATGAGAAATAATTTAGTAACCTAAACCGAGTAAGGGTGTAGCTACGACCACTTATGTGTTACGCGTTTTACTTGCCTTGGATGCCTTGTACAATTTTATGTCATGCTCTACATGCTATTATCTTAAAGCTGGAGTTAGACATGCATGTTTAGGGTGGAATCTGTTGAATAAGATACGATAAAATACTAATCATCTAAAGTGGAAGATTATTGAGCCGGGTCCAACCGATCCACCAGTTAGTAATAGTGGTTAGGTGTGTTCTGCCCTATAAGTGACCAATCCACTGGCTAATAATAGTGGTGTGGACTTTGTCCCGCAAGTGACTGGCCCACCGGCAATAATAGTGGGGGATCCCAAGCTCAATAAACCAAACCCTAATGTGATAATTCGCTTAAAAGATACTAATTACTTACAGTGGAACACCATGTGAGCAGGAACCAGCCGATCCACCGGTTAGTAATAGTGGTTAGGTACGTTCTGCCCTATAAGTGACCGATCCACCGGCGAATAATAGTGGTGTGGACTTTGTCCCACAAGTGACCAGCCCACCGGCTAAAATAGTGAGGTGTTCCTGTACTTATATGGATTCGATAAAAGGCATGGTGTGCATCGACTTCCGATTAAAGGATTAATTAAATAATTAATTTGGAATACGTATATACTTTACGTGTGGCCTTGATCATTTATATGTGATAGAATTTCTTCATGACCTTATGTAATAAATGTGTGGGTTTGAATATTATGTTTACACTTGTCGTTATGTACGAATATAGTAGTATTGCATGTGTTACCTGCGGACCTATTTTTAAGCGCGTATTTAAAGGGTTACTCAGTACCGTAGTACTGAAGGGTTCCCTTCGTGGGGCCCTTGCCTATTCAATGGGCAGTGCCCCTTGCAGGTCGTGTTTGGTGCTATTTAAGTAAGCCTCGGGAAAGAGCGTAAGGAACTATCCGGAACTACTAGGGTTTTAATTTATCTCTTTAAATTCAATGTATTTGTTATTTTGTAACCACCGTTATTGGATTTTACTCTCGTAAATTGTTTACTACGCTTCTCTGATTTATATATGCTTAAGTTTCTCATAAAATTTTATTTTACCTTTTAGCCTTAGCACTTGGTACTGGAACGGTATGAGTGAACCGGTCTAGTACTAAATGTGGCGGTAATATCACCAGAATTCACGGTTTATTATTTTGCTTTCGCTAATTTTCTTTTAATTAAACAAAATTTTTCAGTAGTGAATTTTGAGGGTGTTACACTGGTGCTCTCTATCTTTCTCATTTGAAAGGTGGGTTTTCTCTAAATTTATCTCCTAGGTCTCTAAATTCATTAAATTCCCTTTTTTACACAATTTTAGGAAGGTTTTTATTGAGATTTAATTAAGATTTTCTTGAAAGGTCTTTCAATGTAGGAAAAGGGTTTGAGATCCAAACACTTGTGCTCTGTCTATATGCTACTCAGCTTTTTAAGATAAATCATTGTCTTCCCTATTATGGTAGAAACTGGTATGGGCAAGCATGATATATGCTCTCTAGGTCTGTGATATCCTACTGAGTAGAGGTGACAATATGAATGCACTAGTTAGTATAAAATGAACAAATAGATTAGTATAAAGCTTGGTTTAAAGACTCATATGCCTAAATCTAATGACTATAATTCTATATTCGAAACTTCTTGATATTCTGGGTTTCTTAAGTGATAGAGATGTATGTGACATGTGGGGTAAATTGTTGCATAATCACCTAGTATAAAGAGAATGTGATGCGTGATTTCCTAAATTAATTTCATAATATGCCAACATGCTTTTGCTGTGATTCCTAGCATGATTTTGGTATTTCACATGAAAATTTGTGAATATGACTTGTTGAGTACCAAGAATAACCTGAGATTTATGTTTGCATTTGAATGGGCAAAGTTATGGAATTTAATCATGTGTAATTGGTGTTTTTTAGGGTTATTTTTTCCTTAAACCAATCTACTGGTCTCTAAGACCGATTGCATGGTATGGTAGACTATTCAAATAATTTGTTTAATGACTTAGGTGGTTTTGGACTCAGGTTAAACCAATTCACTAGTTTGACCAAACCAATCGACTAGTTTCTAAAATAGTCAACTAGTTGGGTCAACTAATCGGCTGGTTGGTCTACAAATCCAATAGTATTAACCTTGGGATAGACACATCAACTGGTATAGCCAAACTGATTGATTGGTTCTCAGAATAGTCAACCAGTGAGGTCAACTCTCTAACTAGTTCACCATCACTAGAATGCTGGTAGGGCCCTGACTGATCGACTAGTACATAAAATTGATCAATTGGTCGACAAGAACCATCAACTAGCCTAGGCCATTTTTGTTTTCCTTACATATTTTCTTCTCAAATGAGATGTTTGAATTTTCTTATGCTTGGATAATGACCTAATGTAACACCCCCAAAATTCACTACTGAAAAATTTTATTTTATTTGAAAGAGTTAGTAGAAGCAAATTATAAAATCATGAATCTTGGGGATATTACCGCCACACTTAGTACCAGACCGGTTCACTCCTACCGTTCCAGTACTAAGTGCTAAGGCTAAAAGCATAAAACACAATTTACAATCCATTTTCAAATCAGAGTAGCGCATCAAATCGTTTATAGGAAATGAATCCACCAGTGGTGGTTACTTTAACAACGTTAACATTAAAAACTAGGAATTTAAAAGAGAAGGAGAAAAAGCCTAACGGTACCGGATAATTCCTTACTCTCTTTCCCGTAGCCCACTTGAGTAGCACCTGAAAAGACCTGCAAGGGGCACTGCCCATTGAATAGGCAGGGGCCCACGAAGGGAATGCCTTCAGTACTATGGTACTGAGTAACCCTTTAATACCAACTTACTTAGTACATAAAATTGATCAATTGGTCGACAAGAACCATCAACTAGCCTAGGCCATTTTTGTTTTTCTTACATATTTTCTTCTCAAATGACATGTTTGAATTTTCTTATGCTTGGATAATGACCTAATGTAACACCCCCAAAATTCAATACTGAAAAATTTTATTTTATTTGAAAGAGTTAGTAGAAGAATATTATAGAATCGTGAATCTTGGGGATATTACCGCCACACTTAGTACCAGACTGGTTCACTCCTACCGTTCCAGTACTAAGTGCTAAGGCTAAAAGCATAAAACACAATTTACAATCCATTTTCAAATCAGAGTAGTGCATCAAATCGTTTATAGGAAATGAATCCACCAGTGGTGGTTACTTTAACAACGTTAACATTAAAAACCAGGAATTTAAAAGAGAAGGAGAAAAATCCTAACGGTACCGGATAATTCCTTACTCTCTTTCCCGTAGCCCACTTGAGTAGCCCCTGAAAAGACCTGCAAGGGGCACTGCCCATTGAATAGGCAGGGGCCCCATGAAGGGAATCCCTTAAGTACTATGGTACTGAGTAACCCTTTAATACCACACTTAAAAACAGGCCCGCAATGCAACACATAATGCAAGCTATATAAATATGTAATAAGAGGTGCATACATAACAATCACATATATAACAAGTTATAAGTCACGATCGATACTTTTGGGCCTTAAGCCCAATCATAGTGTAAAATCAATATATTCGGGCCTTAAGCCATTATTTTGTCATCATTCATTCAATCTCATATTTTATATCCATGTGAGTGCGAGAACCCCACTATTATAGCCGATGGATCGGTCACTTATCAGGCAGAACGCTCCTAACCACTATTGTATGCCGGTGGATCGGTATCCAGAGCAAAACGCTCCTGGCCACTATTATTCGCTGGTGGACCGGTCTGGCCCCGACTCATATGGTGTTCCACTATAAGTGATTAGTATTTTTCCATAACTTTATTCACATCCATAACTAGTTGTATTGAACTCGGGACCCCCACTATTTTAGCCGGTGTACCGGAATATATATATAATCATCATCTAGGGCACAACGCTCCTGGGCCACTATTATATCCGGTGAACCGGTACTCATAATCACCTAACAGGGCAACACGCTCCTGGACCACTATTATATCTGGTGGATCGGTACTCATAATCACTTGCTAGGGCAACACGCTCCTGGGCCACTATTATAACCGGTGGATCGGTACTCATTATCATAAGTCAACTGGGCCGAGCTCATTAATCTTTCACTTTCGTAATTAGTGTTTTTCCCTTCTTTAGTCAGGACAACAATTCTATTTATTTGCCTCGGATGGGAGATCAAGAATCCGGGACACAAAGGTACACCGGTCGTACCGGTGCACATAAGCTACTCAGTACCCTTCAACCACGAACCCAAGGACGCAAAGGTACCCTGGTTGTACTGGTGCATAAAGCTACTTAGTACCCTACTGACAAGGACACCTAATCCATAAGTATGCATACCCCCTAACTAGGTCCGTAGAGCTAGATAGAGTAAGATATAGGGCCTGGCTGGGGCACAAAGGCACACCAGCAATTACCAGAATAATCGTGGACTAAACCACGTCTTTAGGGTAGCGACCCCTAAAGAGTCACCATTCCCGATCTTGAGGTATTTCACTTTAAGTATTAGTGTCTTAATTAAGTTGATCACAATAATCAGATACTTATTCACTTTCAATCGTTCTGATATCATTAGTCGTTTCTTATTCAGACGGTTATCCGAGCTATCACAGAGAAACCATTAAGGCCATACTAATTATCAAATACTCTTACTTGGCTAATCAGCATTATTTAAATCATATTATGAAATTCCACAGTCACAATGACAGGTTAGGTACAAATTACTTATTTACCCCTTACTTATATAATTGCTAAGTCATCCCTTCCTTACTTGACAAATTACCATATTACCCTTTAAGTTGCATAATTACTAAATTACCCCTTATCCAATTTAGGTTACCAATTTATCTCCTACACTTTTTAGATCACCATTCACCCCTCATAATTGCTACACTTAACATGTCTCCTATTTGGTTGGTTAGATTACCAATTTACCCTTTTCTTTTATTACAATCCAGAACTTGCCCTTGAGTGAATAAATTACCAAATTACCCATCTTTGCTATCATGATTACCATTTTTCCCCTTTAGTAGGTTAAATATTTACTAACTTACCCTTTAGTTGGTTAAATTACCAAGTTACCCTTCTCCTTGATCATAATTACCGAATTACCCCTTTAGTTGGATAAATTACCAAATCACCCTTATCCGTTATCAAAATTACCAAATTACCCTTCTCAATTATTATCATTGCCATTTTACCCTTCTTAATTATAATAATTACCATTTTACCCTTTTCAATTATCATAAATCCCAAATTACCCTTCTTCATAATTACAATGATTAATTTACCCTCCTTCATAATTATAATTACCAATTTACCCTTCTCTATATTTATAATTATTAATTTACCCTTCTCCACATTAATAATTATTAATTTACCCTTATCCATATTTATAATTATTAATTTACCCTTCTCCATTCTTATAATTACTATATTGCCCTTCTCCATTATTAAAATTACTAGTTGATGGTTCTCATGACACAACTCCTTCAAGCTTACCTTCAAGTTCCTCGTAGTTGTTGTATTGCTAATTGTGTGTGTAATTATTTTCCATGGTTAAGTAAGTTTCTCTTTAAGGGGATAGTTACCCCAAGTAACTTAGGATCCCTTTTTGTAACCCTAGTGCTAAGGCTTAAACTTTGGGGACGAAGTTTTTCTTTAAAGGGGCAGTGATGTAATCCCCCAAAAGTTTAGAAAACCTATAATTTAAATAACTTTTATTTAAAATAAATTAGCTTTTAAGATTATTTAATTTAACTACTTTATGGATTTTTGAGTGTACAAATTTGGATAGGAGTATTTAATAAGTTAAAAATAAATATTTTATTATTTTATCACAGTATTCTAGATTAAATATTTTTTCAAACCAATATTTACTAAAAGTATCAATTTCAAACCAATATATTAAATAATATTAAATTAAATTATTTATTAAAAGTATTACATTTTATTATTTTCTAAATTAAATTAAATTATTCTCCCCCATTTTCTCATTTTCCTTTTCTTTTCCCTTTTCCTTTCCCTCTCCTTTTTCTCCTTTTTCTTCTTTCTTTTCTTTCCCTTTTTCTTCTCTCCTTCGGGCTACCAGGCCAGCCCTTCCCCTCTCCCCTGCGCATTGGGCCTCGGCCCATTTCCCCCCTTCCTTCCTCCCTCTCCCGCGTGGCCCGTGCAACGCACCCCGTCCCTCCTCTCTTTTTTTCCCCTGAACCGGCCGGCCTACCTTTTTCTTTTCCTGCATCGGTCTGCTCGCCCAACCCTTCTTCTTCCCTCTTTTTCTACCTCAGCCCGATCTGCTCCCGTCGTCCATGCCCGGCCCTACAACTGCCACGCCGACCTACTGCCATCGACAGCTCTCTCTCTCTCTCTCTCTCCCATCCCTTTCTTTCCTTTTTGGACCCAAACCATCCCTGTACCACAGCCCGCGTGCCCCTCTTCCTTTCCCTCTTCTCCCCTTCCCTCTCCCTGCCAACCAACCGCCCCTGCCACCATGCTACAGCCCGTCCGGCCACCCGCCCCCTCTCTTCTCCCTCTTCTTTTTCTTCATCTCTCTAGCCTCCTTTCTGCCCCATTTTTGAGCCCTCTTCTCCTTCCCCGAGCTCCCTCTTCTCTCCTTTCTTCTCTTGCCACCTTTCCCTATTTTTTTCCACGCCGCCGCCAACAGCCGTTCCAACCACTGCACCCAGCCCCTACGCCGCCTTCTGCCACCACCTGCTACTACCCTGCGCCAGCACGAGACCCCCCAAGCCACCCTCGAGCCCCTGCAACTCCTCCTTTCTCCACCTCTTCTTTTCTCCCCACTTTTCTCCCTTATCGTCAAGCCACCTACAACCGCCCCGTTCGCCGTCGTCTGGCCACCTCTGCCGCTACCCAACCCACCATTCAACTCCCTACAACCCCCTCTACGATCCCCATACATTGGTTGGCCGAAAAAAGTCCTCGAACCCCTTCATTTTTCCCTCCTCTTTTCCTTCCTTCTCAGCCTCTCCACCTCGACCCACCTCGGCAGCCATCTTCGCTGCCTTGCTACCGCCGCCTCCACCGCCCTCTACCACCGTGAAACCATCCTTAGCCCCCACCTACACCCCCTCTTCACTCCTGCATCATTCCCTTGCCTTGACACCTCCCCCATCTATCTTTTTTTCTAGCCTAAAGACCCCAACCTGAAAATAGCCATTTTCCCCCTCTCACCCCCTCTTCGAGCCTTCCTCCTTTTTATTGTGCATGGAGCTCATGCTACATGAGCAATATGAACTGCTGCTTGCTTTAGTATTTTAATATAAAATTTTGAAGGTATAATAGCATTTTAAGTTAAGTGTTTCATTAATTAAGTTTTATAAATTTTTATGCTTTGGTTTTTCTTACTCCTAATATGATAAGTTTTGACATTATTTTTAGGTATTGGTTTTGCTAATCAAAGCTTGAATCTTTAACCGGGATACCGGTAAGGTTCGATTTTTGCGGGATTAAGGTAATCGTTAAACCTCCCTTAAACACATAGAAAAACGTATGCTAGCACATTAGGGATTTTAGTATGATTTTATGCATGTTTTATGCTGCCTAGTATGATATATATATATATAGTTGCTTATATTGATTGATAAAAAGAAAAGAAAAGAAAATTATGATAGCTTTTGTGCCATGTGTAAAGATGATACTTAAGGAATGAGTTGATTATTGATGGAAATGTTAAATGCTTATCTATAATGTATTATGTCATTAATGCATGAATAATGTTATTATGAGCCTAAGGGTATTTTAGTCATATGCCTATGTAAGTATATGATCTAATATATGTAGTTGCTATTGAGTATTATGTTGAATAATGACAAGTTGGTGGAGTTAGATAATAAGAATAAAGTACTAATATTATTATTTTATGTAGCGGTGGTAAATTCATAAAAGTGGTGTAATAAAGGGGTAAAATGGTAACTTTATAAGTGAAAGGGTATTTTGGGAATTTTGGAGTAAAAGGGTAAAATGGTAATTTTTGTAAGTAAAATGGCATTTTGGTAATTCTAGAAGAAAAGGGGTAAAACAGTAATTCTATAAGTAAAAGGGTATTTTGGTAATTTCAAAAGAAAGGGGTGAAATGATAATTTTATAAGTAAAAGGATAAAATTATAAGTTGTGAGAAAGAAGGGTATTATGGTAATTTGTGAGGAAAAAGAACAATATGGTAATTTTATGATTAAATGGCAAAACGATAATCTTATAAGTAAAGGGGCATTATGGTAATTTTTGGAGAAAAGGATAAAGTGGTAATTTTGGAGTCAAAGGACAATATAGTAATTTTATAAGTGAGTGGCAAGAATGGTAATTTTGGAAGTAATGGGTAAAATAGTAATTTTGGATGAATGAGGGTATTATGGTAATTTACAAGCAAAAGGGTAATATGGTAAAATTGGATGTAAGGGGCAAAATGGTAATTTTTATAAATAAAAGGATATTATGGCAATTTGGAAGTAAGGGGTAGAAGGGTAATCTTGTAAATAAAAGGATGTTTATAGTAAACTTGGGAGTAAGGGTAACTTGGTGATTATGATCACGACGAAAGATAATTTGGTAATTAAATTATGATTATAGAAGGGCAATTGGATAATTATGATACTAGATAAGGGTAATTTGGTAAATTAACCAATAAAAGGGCATTATGGTAATTTTAATAATGGAGACGGGCAATATAGTATTTATAAGAATGGAGAAGGGTAAATTAATAATTATAAATATGGAGAAGGGTAAATTAATAAATATAAATATGGAGAAGGGTAAATTAATAATTATAAATATAGAGAAGGATAAATTGGTAATTATAATTATGAAGGAGGGTAAATTAATAATTTTAATTATGAAGAAGGGTAATTTGGGATTTATGATAATTGAAAAGGGTAAAATGGTAATTATTATAATTAAAAAGGGTAAAATGGCAATGATAATAATTGAGAAGGGTAATTTGGTAATTTATCCAACTAAAGGGGTAATTCGGTAATTATGATAAAGGAGAAGGGTAACTTAGTAATTTAACCGACTAAAGGGTAAGTTAGTAATTATTTAACCTACTAAAGGGGGAAAATGGTAATCATGATAGCAAAGATGGGTAATTTGGTAATTTATTCACTAAAGGGCAAGTTCTGGATTGTAATAAAAGAAAAGGGCAAATTGGTAATCTAACCAACCAAATAGGAGACATGTTAAGTGTAGCGATTATGAGGGGTGAATGGTGATCTAAAAAGTGTAGGAGATAACTTGGTAACCTGAATTGGATAAGGGGTAATTTGGTAATTATGCAACCTAAAGGGTAATATGGTAATTTGTCAAGTAAGGAAGGGATGACTTAGCAATTATATAAGTAAGGGGTAAATAAGTAATTTGTACCTAACCTGTCGTTGTGACTGTAGAATTTCATAATATGATTTAAATAATGCTGATTAGCCAAGTAAGAGTATTTGATAATTAGTATGGCGTTAATGGTTTCTCTGTGATAGCTCGGATGACCGTCTGAATAAGAAACGACTAATGATATCAGAACGATTGAAAGTGAATAAGTATCTAATTATTGTGCTTTTCATGATCAACTAATACTTAAAGTGAAAGACCTCGAGATCGGGAATGGTGACTCTTTAGATATCGCTACCCTAAAGACGTGGTTTAGTCCACGATTATTCTGGTAATTGCTGGTGTGCCTTTGTGCCCCAGCCAAGCCCTATATCTTACTCTATCTAGCTCTACGGACCTAGTTAGGGGGTATGCATACTTATGGATTAGGTGTCCTTGTCGGTAGGGTACTGAATAGCTTTATGCACCAGTACGACCAAGGTACCTTTGCGTCCTTGGGTTCGTGGTTGAAGGGTACTGAGTAGCTTATGTGCCCCGGTACGACCGGTGTACCTTTGTGTCCCGAGTTCTTGATCTCACGTCCAAGGCAAATAAATAGAATTGTTGTGCTTACTAAAGAAAGGAAAAACACTATGTACGGAAGTGAAAGATTAATGAGCTGGGCCCAGTTGACTTATGATAATGAGTACCGATCCACCAGCTATAATAGTGGCCCAGGAGCGTGTTGCCCTGGCAAGTGATTATGAGTACCGATCCACCGGATATAATAGTGGTCCAGGAGCGTGTTGCCATGGTAAGTGATTATGAGTGCCGGTCCACCGGATATAATAGTGGCCCAGGAGCGTTGTGTCCTGGATGATAATTATATATATATTCCGGTCCACCGGCTAAAATAGTGGGGGTCCCGAGCTCAATAAAACCAGTTATGCATGTGAATAAAGTTATGGAAAAATACTAATAACTTATAGAGGAACACCATATGAGTCAGGGCCAGACCGGTCCACCGGCGAATAATAGTGGCCAGGAGAGTTTTGCCCTGGAGACCGATCCACCGGCATACAATAGTGGTTAGGCACGTTCTGCCCTATAAGTGACCAATCCACCGGCTATAATAGTGGGGTTCTCACACTCACATGGATACAAAATATGAGATTGAATGAATGATGACGGAATAATGGCTTAAGGCCCGAATGTATTGATTTTATACTATGACTTGGCTTAAGGCCTAAAAGTATCGATCGTGACTTATAACTTGTTATATATGTGATTCTTATGTATGCACCTCTTATTACATATGTATATAGCTTGCATTATGTGTTGCATTGTGGGCCTGTTTTTAAGTATGGTATTAAAGGGTTACTTAGTACCATATAACTTAAGGGATTCCCTTCATGGGGCCCCTGCCTATTCAATGGGCAGTGCCCCTTGCAGGTCTTTTCAGGTGCTACTCAAGTGGGCTACGGGAAAGAGAGTAAGGAATTATCCTGTACCGTTAGGCTTTTTCTCCTTCTCTTTTAAATTCCTGGTTTTTAATGTTAACGTTGTTAAAGTAACCACCACTGGTGGATTCATTTCCTATAAACGATTTGATGCGCTACTCTGATTTGAAAATGGATTGTAAATTGTGTTTTATGCTTTTAGCCTTAGCACTTAGTACTAGAACGCTAGGAGTGAACCGGTCTGGTACTAAGTATGGTGGTAATATCCCCAAGATTCACGATTTTATAATATGCTTCCGCTAACTCTTTCAAATAAAACGAAATTTTTCAGTAGTGAATTTTGGGGGTGTTACATTAGGTCATTATCCAAGCATAAGAAAATTCAAGCATGTCATTTGAGAAGAAAATATGTAAGGAAAAAAAATGGCCTAGGCTAGTTGATGGTTCTTGTCGACCAATTGATCAATTTTATGAACTAAGTAAGTTGGTATTAAAGGGTTACTCGGTACCATAGTACTGAAGGCATTCCCTTCGTGGGGCCCCTACCTATTCAATGGACAGTGCCCCTTGCAGGTCTTTTCAGGTGCTACTCAAGTGGGCTACGGGAAAGAGAGTAAGGAATTATCCAGTACCGTTAGGCTTTTTCTCCTTCTCTTTTAAATTCCTGGTTTTTAATGCTAACGTTGTTAAAGTAACCACCACTGGTGGATTCATTTCCTATAAACGATTTGATGCGCTACTCTGATTTGAAAATGGATTGTAAATTGTGTTTTATGCTTTTAGCCTTAGCACTTAGTACTGGAACGGTAGGAGTGAACCGGTCTGGTACTAAGTGTGGCGGTAATATCCCCAAGATTAACGATTTTATAATTTGCTTCTACTAACTCTTTCAAATAAAACAAAATTTTTCAGTAGTGAATTTTGGGGGTGTTACATTAGGTCATTATCTAAGCATAAGAAAATTCAAACATCTCATTTGAGAAGAAAATATGTAAGAAAAACAAAAATGGCCTAGGCTAGTTGATGGTTCTTGTCGACCAATTGATCAATTTTTAGAACTAAGTAATATTATTTAATATATTGGTTCGAAATTGATACTTTTAGTAAATATTGGTTTGAAAAATTATTTAATCTAGAACACTGTGATAAAATAATAAAATATTTATTTTTAACTTATTAAATACTCCTATCCAAATTTGTACACTCAAAAATCCATAAAGTTGTTAAATTAAATAATCTTAAAAGCTAATTTATTTCAAATAAAAGTTATTTATTAAATTATAGGTTTTCTAAAATTTTGGGGGATTACACCTAATATGCTGATATCTATGAAATTATCTAGATTAATGAGGTTAAATAATATATTAAAGGTAATAAAAAGAAAATATTCAATGTTTGATCTTAGTGTAACATTTGGCGTTCCTCTTGAACATAACATGAATAGATGATCAAATGACTAAAAATGGATTCTCCTTATGACCAATATTGATGTAGCAGATTAAGACAATGAATAATAAACCTTTAGTAACTTATATCATGGCCTTAAGATGTGAACCCCATAAGAGAAATGACTTAGCAAAGGTAAAAGAAGATAGCATAAACATATAGATTAGCCTTGAGTTAACCTTGCTTACAATTGGTGATTTTCACTTAGCTAATGAAATAAATAAATAAATAATTTTGAATTAGTATTGAACTCTAGTTGACTTATAATTAGACCTTTCCCTCTGGCCTTAGGAAATTAATTGAAGCATTCCCTAATAAAGGGGTAAGTCTATGATTGAGTAATGAACTATGGTTTTGACCTTGGCATGATCTAGAGATGAATTGTTAAAAGGGGAATAAATGAAAATTTAATGGTTGTCTTGGATTTTTATGAGTGATGTTCATATTAAATAATTCCACCCTTTGGCATAATGGATTATGTATGGGGATAATCTCTTGAAGAGACCCTAAATGAGAACACTGGATGATGTGAGAAACCTCTATGGGTGTGTTGAATTGAAAAGGCTCATTGCTTGGTGTGATATTGTTATGGGCCTTCCTTGAAATGAAATTTTCGAGCTAATAATACACTAATCACTTAAAGTGGAATGAGCACTATGAAAGGTCTGGATTATTCGATCCTCGATTAGTTACAGGGGTTAATCTACCTTTGGGCGCTTTTTCCCTTCGAGCTTTGCCTTTGTGCGGGATCCTAGTTGATCCCAAAATCACCATAGATCCTGGTACCTTTCTTACTCTAAAGACTGATGATGTATTAGGAGGTATCGATAATAAAGGGTTTAGTCACCATAGGACGGTTATTTGGTATAAACCAGGATTTTTGTCAATGTTACTATAGCAGGAACCCAGACTTATGTCCACTAGGTTTCCTTATCATGAGCCAGGACTTTTATCCATGTTACTTTGGCAGGAACCCTGACTTATATCCACTAGATTTCCTTAGCATGAACCAGGAATTTATGTCCACTTATTTGGATGGCTTCCATGGTATTGACAAACCATGGAGAATAATCCTACCTATTACTCAAGAACTTGGGGTAAAATAATTATATACTCACTTATTTCTCAAGAATTTTGTAAAGAAATTCCATTTTATCTAAATTAGAATAATGACCAGAATGAGATTTAAGGAGGAAGTAACTGGCCAGCTCTTGTTACATGATTATGGATACTTTATATGGTATTCGCTTACTTTATGAATACTTAAGATTTCATACCTCATTTAATCTATGAATATATGGTATAATTCATGCTCATCTATTTGGAATTTGATGTTAATCATATGTTCCTCTGGATTATCTACTATAGTATATGCTTGTATTCTAGAATATTTAGTGAGTTATTACATGGCCTACTATTATTATGCTAATCATCCATCCATGGTTAGGAAGTCGTAACTGTCGAATGGATAGCCTAAGTAATTCATGCTCAATGAGTAGACTGTATGCATGTTAGAAACTGTATACCCTAGCGTGCTGACATGATTATAACCATACATGATGAAATGGATCCACCCATATCTTGAATGACCTTTGTGATTATACGTGAATGAAATAATAAGAAAGTCGTATGCATGTCTTAGTAAGTTTTATCATGAGTATGTTGTGTGGGTCTTGCTTGTACCTGGATATACATGATGGTGGTAGATTAGTTTACTCAGGACGTATGCATACTGATGGGGTTGAATCCCTTGCTCAATCTAAAGAGCAGGAGGTTGGTTGTAAGTTTCTTGAGGACGACCATTAAGTGGTCCATCCTCTTCTCAAAATGTTAGGTTGTTCAGCGTAGGCTTCTCAGAATGACCATGGTGTATTCTACTAAAATCGATTACTTTAGTTAAGCATTTTATTTTCTTTAGATGTACCTTGTACGGATTTGGGCCTATGTAGCCCTGGGATACAAAATAAGGTTTCTTATCTTACACACTCTAGTTTTGCTTTTGTTTTGATTGGTGTGATACTTAGCCTTGTGTCTAGTGCGAGGTAAGTGGTGGGGCTCCTATCAGTGTTAGATAAGGCAGTAGTACCCTCTTTTTCATAGGTTGGATTTGTATCTCTGCTTCCGCAATGCTTTCAAACGGAAATTTTTCCGATACTAAAAATAATTGGGTCTGTTATGGTGACTTGTAGGTTCACCCAACAATATTCGTAGGCTTAAAACACCTTTTTTCACAAGTCATGTGAAATGCCCCGAAAGTTCTAATTTTCAAGATTATATTTAAATAAGGTATTATTAGAAAATTTAATTTAATAAATTATTTTTACTAAAATAAAAGGAAATTTATTAGGGCAAATTAATAAGAAATTTTATAAATATTTTAATTAGAGCAAATTTGGGTATTTTAACTAATTAAATATTTTAATTTGGGAATTAATTAAATAAATTATTGTATTTAAATTAAGAAAGAGAAAATACTTTCAAATTAATATTAATTTTATAAATAATTTAATTGAAGAAAATTAGAGTGATTTGCTAATTGAAATGGAATTTATGGAAAATCTTTTTAAAAACTTAATTAAGCCTAAAAAGGGATTTAAATATTATTTTATTTAAATATGATTATTTTTAAATATCCTAAATATTTTAATTTATTTATTTAACCCAACCCTCCTATTTTTTCTTCTTCACTTTTTCCTTTTTTTCCTTTCCTTTCTTTTTCTTTCTTTTTCTTTCTTTTTCTTTCTTCTTCTTTTCTTTTTCTTTTTCTCCTCCCTGAACTGGGCCAGCCCAGCGGCTCAGTCCCCCTCCTCTCTCCTTCCTTTTCCTTCGGGCCAGCCCAGCCGCGCGACCGGCCTCCTTCCTTATCCCTCGACGCGCCACTTTTTATCATTGTTTCCCCTCTAAACGATGTGTTCCATTTAATTTTTATCCCCTCACGTCTAGCTAGTTTCCTTTCCTTTCTTTTCTTTTTTCCCTGAACCACCGGTCCAACCCACCTTTCTTCCTCCTCCTTCTTTCTTCTTCCCCAACGCCGCCAGCCTGCAACTCTGCCGCCCAACCAAAAATTTTGCCGCCGGTTACAGCCGTTTTCCTTCCTCTCTCTTCCCCCTAACTCGTCGACCATTTTGAACCAATCCACTCCCCCATTCCTCGAATGATCTCCCACTCCTCTAGCCACTTGCAGCCCACGATTGGGAAAGTGTGACGGCTGTCCTCGTCGGCCGATTACCACTCCTGCCTACCACTCCCCCACTTTCCCTTCGACCCTAACTTCCCCTTCAGTCTATAAATACCCTCAGGTTGGCCTTGTATCGATTTTTGGTCACTTATTTAGAATTCCCCGACATTGTCGCTGCCTCACCTTTAGACGCCATTCTCGCCATCTCCGGCCAACACCGTCGCTCGTTCTTTCCACCTACGCCTTCCCTACACCTCCCTCTAACTAACTAGACCACCCATACCCTTCAATTCTTCCTAAACAATCCACCCCGACCGTGCGAATTACCCTTCGTAACCAAACCATTTTCTGCCACCGCCACCCTTCGAACCACCCTTAGCCACCTCTTCCGCCACTGCCACCGCTCCTTTCACCTCCCAAATTGTGCTGCAGACCCTCCTCTATCTCCCCTTACCTTCCTTTTCCTCTTTCTCCCTCTCTCCCTCTCTTCCTCTTCTTCTTCCCTATTCGGCCGCCGCCACCGCCGTGCGCCGCCACCATCATTTTATTCCTCTCCTTCTGGGCAATCATAATCACCCTTACTTCCACCCTCCTTCTTCTTATTTTGTTCCCAGCCTTCAACTTTTCTCCTTTTCTTCTCTTTTTCTAGCCGCCGTGCACCACCGCCGATGCCGCCTATCCCCTTCAGCCTGAGGTTGAACCCTAGACCCTCTCAACCCTTTTCCCTATTTTTACAAGCCTTAAATTATTTTATTTCAATTATTCTAATATAAATCCTATTAGTATTATTATTAATATTTCCATTTTTTATATGTATTATTATTGTTATTAATATTAATGTTTTTATTATTATTCTGTCAAGGGCAGAAGCCCTATTGTAATTTTTAATTCGATTTTAGGACTATTACCCTTATTATTTCTATTATTACTATTATTAATATTAATATGTTATAAGTATAATTATTATTATTATTTCCTATTTCAAATTTCTATTAGTCTTATTCCATTATTATTAATACAACTATTTTACCATTAGTGTTGTTAATAATGTTATTATTGTTATTGTTGTTGTTGTTGTTATTATTATTACTATTATTATTATTATTACTATCATTATTATTATTCTCAAGTGTTAGTATTATTATTTTATATAGGGCTAAGACCTTATTGTGCTTATTTTAAATTTTAGCAGTAGTATGATAAATATCATGTCTTATTATTATTAGGGTTATTATTATTTTTATTATTATTAGTATTTGTTCTTATTAGTGTTATTATTATTATTTATTAAGTTATTATTACTCAATGTAGGGTGGAAACCCTACTTCTTTTTATCTTCAAATATTATCCTTACTATTATCACCATTATTATTATTATTATTATTATTATTATTATTATTATTATTATTATTATTATTATTATTATTATTACAATATTATTATGATTTTTATCATCATCATTATTATTATTATTAGTTCATCACTATTATTATTACTAAATTTGGTTATTTATTTTACTAATATTATCATTTTTAGAATTATTTTAGTAAAGGGGCTGAAGCCTTTATTTCACTTTGTTTTGAATAATGTCCTTGTTATTATTATTGTTACTATTATTAATATTCTTATTTATATTATCATTGATATTATTTTTAGTATCTTTGCTATTATTATTTTAGTATCATTATTATTATTATTAGGGTAAAGTTTTCAACCTTATATTATCAACTTTTATAATATTTCTATTATTTCTATATCTTTAATAAAGTTAGTAATTAGTTAATGATATTTTATTAATATATTATTATTATTTAATTAAAAACCTAGTCTTATAATAAGTTAGAGTTTAATAGTATTTTTTATAGGAGGGAGCCTAATTTTAGCTTTTCCTTCATAATAGGTGAAACCAGTCAAAGCCCTAAGGAGGCGTAGGAGAGTGCTCCAAGACCAGTGTCATTTTAGGTAAGGGGTGCTAAGGCCATATGTGTATTATATGATTTTATGCTATGCATGCCATGTGATATGAATTATAGTATAATTCATGTAAATATTGTATAATTGTTATGAATATAGCATGATTATGGAATTGAAGTATGTTGGTGTGAATAAATTATATATAATTGTGTTACTATTATTGTATGTTGTGGCCTTAAGACATGCATGTTAGGGTTTTGCATGAAATGGCATGGTGTTAGGGTTTTGCATGAAATGGTATGGTGTTAGGGATTTGTATGAAATGTTGCATGGTGTTAGGGTTTTGCATGAAGTGGCATGGTGTTAGGGTTTTGCATGAAATGGTATGGTGTTAGGGTTTTGCATGAAATGGTATGGTGTTAGGGTTTTGCATGAAATGTTGCATGGTGTTAGGGTTTTTCATGGTGGTATTAATGTGGCATGGTATTAGGGTTGCATAGGAGTTAGGGTTTGCATGGAAGTGTGATTTATGTGGGGTTAGGGTTTGCATGGGAGTTAGGATTTGCATGGAAGTGTGATTTATGTGGAGTAAGGGTTTGCATGGGAGTTAGGATTTGCATGGAAGTGTGGTTTATGTGGAATTAGGGTTTGCATGGTGTCATGGTTTGCATGGGAGCTAGGGTTTGCATGGAAGTGTGGTTTACGTGGAGTTAGCGTTTGCATGGAATTAGGGTTTGCATGGGAGTTAGAGTTTGCATGGAGTTAGTCATGCATGTCTGGGCAAATGTTTGTGAATAAAATATTTAAGACACTAATCTTTTAAAGTGGAAGATTATTGAGCCGGGTCCACACCTATCCACAAGTCAGGAATAGTGGTTAGAGTTTTACTATATGTGCGCCCGATCCACCGGTTATAATAGTGGTTAGGACATGACGTTCTATATGTGACCGGCCCACTGGCAATAATAGTGGGGTGAGTTGAGCTCAATAAACACAAACCAGAATGACTAAGGTTCTTAAAAGATACTAATTACTTATAGTGGAACACCATGTGAGCAGGAACCAGACCGATCCACCGGTCAGGAATAGTGGTGTGGACTATTATCCCGCAAGTGACCGATCCATCGGTAAATAATAGTGGTGTGGACTTTGTCCCGCAAATGACCGGCCCACCGACTAAAATAGTGGGGTGTTCCTGTACTTACATAGATTTGATAAAAGACATGGTGTGTACCAAATTCAGATAAAAGAAAAATTAAATAATTAATTTAGACATTTTTGGGCCTTATGTGTGGGCTTGTTGATGATAGTTTATAGATTCTCTATACGCTTTTATGTATCATATATGTGGTTTGAAATTATATGTTGATTATTATCCTGTATGATTTGATGTGTTTATGTGTCGGCTTTAGTGTTCGGCTACCTTACTCAGTACGTAGCGTATTGATCACCCTTTTCATGGGTGCTGCTTATTCTCACGAGTAATATACCCTTTTAACTTTGTATAGGTGGGCAAGACATTAATCGGGGTTGTGTGTTGAGCTTGTTTTAGCTCAAGGTTCGAGAGTTGTGGCCATATTTATTCTTTATACGATGTATTTCCTTTTGTTAGTTCTTTTGTACCGAATTTATCCATTTTGATTTACTACCTTGTATTGAGTATTTCAAATGAATATTTTATCAGTTGTAAACTTATTTCTCTTTTGGATATGAATTATAATTCTTTATGCGTACTCTGATTTTGTTTTACAACCGAGTTTAATTTGTCTTGACTTATAATTGATTCTTAATCTTTTCTTTAGCCTTAGCGCTTAGTACTGAAACGGTCGGAGAGAACCGGTTTGGTACTAAGTGTGGCGGTAACATCCCCATAATTCACAGGTTTTAAATGAAGTATTTTAATTCATTCCGCTTTCAAAAAAATAGTAAATTTTGGGGTGTTACATCATGAGCGGCCCACTAGCAAGATATTATGACTACTCAAGTTGTGTGAACATTGGATGTTTGACATAACATCTATGATTGGTTCCTAGCATATATCTCTAATAATCTCCCACTTATGCTAGAACCAATAAATATAGTCCTTTAGTCACATAATATCATAATTGAATATAATGTAGGGCTAAGAGAGGCCTAAGGCAGGTTGATTCCTTATCACCCTACCTATTTGTTTTGATGATGAAGCATTTGAATAGGTCTCTTAAGAACTTATGCTCCAACCCATTGTTTTCTCCTCATCCAAGATGTAAGAAACTGAATATTCTAAACCTGATGTTTGCGAATGATCTTCTCTTTTTCTATAAGGGAAATGCTAATTACACTATAGCTATCCTTGAAGCATTTCAACAATTCTCAAATGTCTCTGGCTTGACTCTGAATGCTCAAAATAGCCACTTTTATTATGGTGGTAGTTTTCTACGTTTACTTAGGGAAAAGTTGCATAACAGGTTCCATATCCCAAAAGGGAAATTACCTTTCTAGTACCTCGGTGTGCCCCTTGATGGTAGATACCTTATTAAATAACAATACCAACCTTTGATTGATAATCTCACCTCAAGACTTCAAACTTGTCAAGTACAGCTACTCAGTTATTCAAGTCAACTACAATTGATACAATCTATGCTATTTAGTTTGCAAACTTACTAGAGTCTAGTTTTTTCCATTCCAGTGCATGTTCTCTCTAAAATTAATTCTATCTATATGAAGTTCCTATGGTCAGGTTCTTCTAACACTTCCAAACAAGCACATGTTTCTTAGGATTAGGTTTGTACGCTAAAAATAGAGGAGGTCTAGGTCTAGTTAATCTTCTATGGTGGAATAGAGCAACAATGTGCAAACTTATGTGGCATCTAGCTTCCAAAAATGACTTGCTATGGGTCAAATGGATACATACTTACTTCCTCAAAGGTGACATCATATGGCATATTTAAATCAAACCTTCAGCCTCTTAAATCATCAAAAAGCTACTAAATCTCCAAGATATCTTCAAAATTGTAGTACAACCTCTCCATTTATCCAGGATACTACGCCAAGGCAAATTCTCTATCAGTCGTGCATATGTTCTTGTAAGACCCCATAATAATAGAGTGCCTTAGTGCCCTATAGTGTGGTCTAAATTATCTATTAAATATTACTCATTTCTTTGCTAGCTTGCAATACTTGGAAGGCTACAAACCAAGGATAGATTGATTTCATATGGTATGCAACTAGAACCTACATGTGTGTTGTGCAATGACCAAGATGAAATCCACCACCACTTGTTCTTTAAATGGACCTATACTAGAAGTATGTGCCTTCCTCCCTTATACAAGCTGGGATGTATACATAGTATAATTGATATGGGTGTTGTGATTCACTAGGCAACAGTGGGGGATGAGGCCCTAAAACCTAAAAATACATTACTCGAGCTCTGGTTTCTACTACCATATATCACATATAGAGGGAAATAAATCGAAGAATTTTTGCCAATGAGTATAAAGAACCAATACATATACAACACCAAATACTTTCTAACTTAGCTAGGAGAATATCAAGATTTTAGCATTATAGATCATAAAAAAAGCTTATGGGATGTATAGATGATTTAGCCTAGCTTATGTTGATTGCTAGGTTGTTTTTGCTTTTGACATCGTATCCCAAATGCTCAATTTGGAAGTAATAAAATTTACATTACTTACCAATATATATATAATTTAGGAATTATGTCATTCTTATCTAATTCACCTATATGTTTTCCAATTCCATAGTCAGAATGGGTAATCCAACAATTGACTTTCATCTCGTTTGATCACAACCATGGATTTATTAGTTTGGATAATCGAGAGGCCCAAAAATATATTTCTCTCATTATATGAGAGGGAATCATTAGATATTATTCGCTCATATTCCTCAACATGGTTCATAGCATATTCAATCATTACTTTTGTAATCACCTATCTAAAAGGAAATATGAGGTAATGTTAAAACAAACTAATCCTCGCATAGGAAAAGTAGCGAATTTCGGTCAAAGGACTATTTTTTCAAGTTGAAATGAGAACTAATAATGACACGTATATAACAATATTATAGTGTTCTGATAGCAGGTCAATCCAATACAATGTTCTTTGATATGTATCCATGCAATTAGCTCAATATCATGTATTCATGACTTATCAAAATTGGTTCTTGGTTATTCCAAACTCTAGTTATAAACCATTATTGTAACACCCCAAAATTCACTATTTTTTTCTTTTAAAAAAAATGAGAACTCTTAAATTAAACCCCGTAAATTCTGGGGATGTTACCGCCACACTTAGTACTAGAACGGTTCACTCTGACCGTTCCAGTACCAAGTGCTAAGGCTAAAAGAGATTTTGTTAAACATTAATTAATACTTAAACCAAGAGTTCGTAACATCAAATATCAGAGTAGGCGTAAAAGTTTACAATCCAAAGGAGTACAATCAATCATAAGATAAGAATCAGAGTGCGTAGTCAAAGTTCCTAAAAAGGAAATAAGTTTACAAATGGTAAAAGATAAATCCAGGGAAACATAAAACATAATTAGAAAATCAAATAAGGGAAATCTAATAAAAAAGAAATAACATAAAGAGAGAATCTGGCCACGTCACTCCTGATCAATGAGCCAAGCACATACTCAACACTCAGCCCCGCCTGATGCCTTATGAACATCTAAGGCATTAAAAAACACATCGCCCACCTGCACAAAGTTAGAAGGGCCTACTACTCATGGGAATGAGAAGCACCCATAATAAGGGTGATTAGTACGCTACGTACTGAGTAAGGTAACCATGCACTAAGGCTGACATACAAAGTCACATAACCATGTAGAATAATAAAAATAGTATAAAGTCCAACATAATAACATACAAGCATATGAACATTCAGGTGAATATACAAAATTCCAATTATGGTCTGGATTAATTACTTAATTAATCTCTTATCGGAATTCTTTTCATACCATGTTCTTTATCAAGTCCACAAGAGTACGGGAACCCCACTATTTTAGCCGATGGATCGGTCTCCAGGGCACTCCGGCGCCTGGCTACAATTCTAGGCGGTGGATCGGTCACTTAGGATAACATACCCTACCACTATTTTATGCCGGTGGATCGGTCTAGCCCCTACTCACATGGTGTTCTACTGTAAGTATTACTATCTTTTACGTGTCTTAGCAAACTATAGGGTTTGGTTTATTGAGCTCAAGATCCCCCACTATTATAGCCAGTGGATCGGACATGCCTCTGGCAACATGCCCTACCACTATTATATGCCCGTGGATCGGTCTCCAGAATACATCGGTACCTGTCCACTATTATGCTAGTGGATCAGTCTGGACCCGGCTCAATACTCTTTCACTTTACATGATTAATGTTTTAAGTGTCTTATCCAGAAATTTTCACCCTAGACATGCATGACTCACTCCCTCTACGCTTAGCATCAAAATGACCCATACCATATCATAAGAACCCTACACCTACTAACTTACCCCAACAACCTTTCCTCTGTACCCTAACTCACACTAGAAGCCCATCTCCAATATATATAGGTCAAGGCCCACTACTCTACACCTCCATGTCCACTCATTACCTTACTCTTAGGGTTTTCCCTAAAAACCCTAGTTTAGGCCTATGTGGCCCATCCTACTCCACCTCACACAACCCAAATTATTTTAACACTCCCCACATCAAAACCTTTAGATTTAACTCTCATCATTACACCTTACTCCTCAAGCACATGTGTGGTCACAAAACCCTAGGTAATCACACCAAACTCTAGCTGTCCACAACAAACCCTAACTTCCTCATGTCCACATGTCACCCTTCCATTCCTCACATTCCACTTATTATTTTTTCATGCCAATCATGCTCATCCATACTTGATCATTTTCATCATTATCTCGTACTCCACTCACCCTCATTTATTTCTCCTTTTTACCACCTCCTCAAATTAGGGTTTTTACCCCCGAACCCTAACTCAGCCTCCTTTGTACCCTTATATTGTCTTATGTATTATTTTTCACCCAAAACTTCCCAACACTCAAATAACTCTTCAATTACCTTCCTTACATCCCAAGACAACTTTTCATACGTAAACTTTACTCCCATGCAGATGCTAACCTTCCCATGCAAACCTTCGAACTTTCTCACGCAAACCCTAGACTTCCATGCAAACACTAGATCCATCCATACAAAAGCCTAGATTCCTCTATACAAAAACCTAGATTCCTCCATGCAAAACCCTAGATTCATCCATACAAAACCCTAGATTCCTCCATACAACACCCTAGATTAGATACTCCCATGCAACACCATAGATTAGATTCTCCCATGCAAAACCATAGATTAGATTCTCCCATTCAACCCTATTAGATTCTCCCATGCAAAACCATAGATTAGATTCTTCCATGCAATACCATAGATTAGATTCTCTCATACAAAACCATAGATTAGATTCTCCCATGTAACACCATAGAATTTGCCATGCAAGACCCTAAGTCCATTCATACAAAACCCTAGTTTAGATTCTCACATTCCTTCATTTTACTCTCACTCCCCATTCTTCTTCCACTGACGGATCATTAACATATTTAGGTCAACTCACATGCCATAGTCAACTCATTTCCCTTTTAGTTAACTTACTCCCCTTTGGTCAACTCATTTCCCACACAATATCACTTTTATACATCCTCACATGCATGTCTAAAGGGTCATAAACCAATCATCACATACCACAATATTTCATCACATATACATAATACACTGTCATAAAATAACACATGAACATACTTTTACTCCATCCCATACCACACAGGAAATAATTATAATGATAATCATTGAATACATAGCATACAAAACATATAATGCACATCAACACACATAAGGCCTTAGTTACACCCTTACCTAAAACAACACCGGTCTTGGAACACGCTCCTACAGCTCCTTAGGGCTTTGACTGGTCTCACCTATATGAGAAAAATGCTAAAAATTAGATTCCCTCCTACCAAAAATACTGTCATTCCTAATTTATTCTAAAATTAGGTTTTTGATAAAATAATAATAATAATAATAATAACATTAACTAGTTACTAATTTTGCTAAACATATAAGAAATAATAATAGTATTGTAAAAGTTGATAATATAAGGGTTGAAGAAATAATTCCAATAATGATAATAATAATAATAATAATAATAATAATGATGATGATGATGATGATGATGATGATGATGATGATGATGATGATGATGATGATGATGATGATGATGATGATGATGATGATCACAATAACGATAATAACCATAATAATAATAATAATAATAATAATAATAAGGCATAATTCAAAAACAAAGTGAAATGAGGGCTTCGACCCCTTTACCAAAAGAATACTAATAATAATAGTAGTAACATTAATAATAATGAAATAGTAATAATAATAATGATAAAAACCATAATAATATTGTAAAAATAAGAATAATCATAATAGTAATAATGGTAATGATAAAAAAAATCGAAGATAAAATAAAGTAGGGTTTTGACCCTACATTGAATAATAATAAACTTAATAAATAATAATAATAATAACACTAATAATAATAATAAATACTAATGATAATAAAAATATTAATAATACTAATAATAATAAGACATTATATTTATAATACTACTACTAAAATTCGAAATAGGCATAATAGGATTTCAGCCCTATATAGAATAATAATAATAATGATGATGATAATAATAATAATAATAATAATAATAATAATAATACTAACATTAAAAAAAATAATAGTAATAATCGCATAATAGTAGTAGTAGTAGTAGTAGTAGTAGTAGTAGTAGTAGTAGTAGTAGTAGTAATTATAATAATAATAATAATATAATTAAAATAAAAATATAATAGGGCTTCGACTCTCAGTAGAAATAATAATAATAATAACAACAACAACAACAATAAGAATAGTAATAATAGTAACAATAATAATAATAATAATAATAAATAATAATATATATATATATATATATATGAATAAATGAAATAAAATAAAATAAAGCTTGTATAAATAGTAAAAAAGGGTTGTGAGGGTTTAGGGTTCCACCTTAAGCTGGTGGTGACAAGCGGCACTAGCGGCGATGGCCGAAAAAAGAGAAGAAATGGGGAAAAATTAAGGGCTCAGAAAAAGAGAGGGAGAATGAAGGTGGAAGTAGGGGTGTTTGAGACTGCCTAGAGGGAAAGGAGTTGAATGAGGGTGGGGGCACAGCCAATGGTGGCGACGCATGGCAAAATAGGTATGTGTCTTTAAATAAAAAATGAGTATTTATCTGTTCCAAACTTTGTCTTGTTTTTCTATCAATTTTTTTAAAATAAGAGACAAGTGGAAATACATTATTGTATGCTTCATTATGATAACTTGCATGACAAAATAGGTTGTGACAATTCAAAGATTTTAAATCATGCTTTTAACCTCAAATAAAAGTCTCTGCCTTGATACATAAGTCTTGTGTTTTCATTATTATCACATGGTAAGGATATGCATGACATAGTGGGGCATTCAATTTTTTTTAACTATTATTCATTTTCTATCGATTGTAAGAGCATGTCATGTCTCCATTATTATCACAACCACATAAAGGTGATAATAACAACTCAAATGATTGAATTTGTATGTGTCTTGAAAAACATATTTTGAATACACTCTTTCACATGTAATAGTAACAATTTAGAGAATTGAAATCATACTTTTGAGGGGGAGAGATAACACAAGTTGGCATGAATCACATGCCTTCATTATTGATTATTATTACTAATCATTTTTTGTTATCAAATAAGAGTAAATGGTATTACATGTGTTGGCAAAATCTATATATATTATCCTTATTATGTTGGATCACATGTGATTATCTCCCATTATTATTAGTATATACATTTCCCTTGGCCTATAAATTTCATATGTTGGGTTTTTATCCAAATATTGGGCATATATGTAAACTATAAGGATTAAGGGTTATCATATAAATTATTCTTGTATATAAGTGATCACATTTATGTATAAATTATTGGGCATAATATATCTAATTAGATGTGGACCTGTATGTGTAGAGATTTTGGGTATTCTAGATTGTTGATGGACCGAACTAGAATAACCTTATAAATAAAATTTCAGTTGTCTATATATGGGGTCGTAGTCCCTGGGTTATATATACTTCATCCTATTTAATTTCCATCTATCAATAGAGACCGATAAGTGTGTGTCTAATCCAAAAGATCACGGTACCAGCATTTAGTTATAGTTCTAAATCCAACGATCTTCAATAATTCCTACTTTATGGATTCAAGTACACTTTCACAATATGTTATTGTATTAATCTCGATGAATGGGCATTCGATCATATCGGATCTATAGATTAAATTAATCTATCATCATAGTCTAAACACTTTAGCCAACTATCCCAAGTTTTAAATGATGAACTTGTAACACCCCGAGTCGACACGACCATACGGGGGCTACCTTGGAGCGCTTTCGGATTGATCGACTGGCCCCACAGATCAACACGAGTCCTTTTAGCACGCTTTGTCCTCACTCACGCACTTCCCGAGAAATTTTCAGAAAATTTCCGAAACTTCCCAGGAGGTCACCCATCCTAAAATTACTCCACGGCCAGCACGCTTAACTGTGGAGTTCTTAGGACGGAATCACCAAAAGGATGGTATACCATGTTGATATAAGTAGCCAAATCAATCCTTATAACACTCCACTCAATTTGGGGTATTACATTCACCCCCACTCAAAGAACACAACGTCCTCGTTGTGCCTCAACCAATGACTGTCTCAATACAGTTCATCCCAAGAATCGTCCCGCTAGGTGGCTGACTAACCCATCCAAGTTCAGCTCACGGTCGCGGTTTTGCTCTGATACCATTTGTAACACCCCGAGTCGACACGACCACACGGGGGCTACCTTGGAGCGCTTTCGGATTGATCGGCTGGCCACACAGATCAACACGAGTCCTTTTAGCACGCTTTGTCCTCACTCACGCACTTCCCGAGAAATTTTCAGAAAATTTCCGAAACTTCCCAGGAGGTCACCCATCCTAAAATTACTCCACGGCCAGCACGCTTAACTGTGGAGTTCTTAGGACGGAATCACCAAAAGGATGGTATACCATGTTGATATAAGTAGACAAATCAATCCTTATAACACTCCACTCAATTTGGGGTATTACAGAACTAATACAGACCTAACTACAACCATATCTTCAAGTTCTAATTTTAATTATCATTATAACAATGAAAGTAAAGAATATTTTAATGATCGCATTAACATAAATAGGGAACTTTAAAGAATTGTTAAAGAATATATGTTTGATCTCTCAAGATGTCAATGTCTAGTCATCAAATCATGATAGAACTACTTACATCTCAACAAGAAGAAATAGGAGTTCATTAATATATTTACATAGAGATGAATTTTGTTGATTTCCATGAATAGCTTTATTTAGACTACTTCATGGAGAATCCTACATACACCAGCCAATAATTTCACACTGGATTTTGGATATAAAGATAAGTCTTCCTCCAAGTAGTGGAACCTCTTAGTGCCCATACTCCATATTTTTAACAACAATTTGAAGCATGTAGGAGAATTAGATTATTTCTAATACCAAAGCACATTGTTATTATAAGAATGCTAGCTTAAGGAATGTTCATTGATGCTTGTGATGGCTACCTTTGTATTAGAAAGACAACAAAAATTAGATCGATGAAGAATTTTCCTAAAAGTGTGGTTAGCATTTTTAGAGACCAATAGTTGAGAAGGCCAATAGAGGAGGACCTCCAACACTTGCTTCATGTTGGGGAGACACATGGTTTTCCTAATATATTAGGTAATATAGATTACATGCATTGGGAATAGAATTATTACCCTGTGTCTTCGCAAAGTCTATACGTCGAGGGGATGGAAAGGTGACTATTATTCTTGAAGCAATCACTTCAAATGATTTGTGGATATGACATGAATTCTTTAGGAATCTAGGTACTTATAGTGACATAAATGTCCTTGATCGATCTCTAATATTTAATGATATTTATCATGGCATAGCTTTAGTGGTAGCCTTTACGGTAAACGGTAACAAGTATAAATTTAGTTACTATTTAATTGATGGTATATATCCTCCAATCACTACATTTATTTAATCCATTCGATCACCAAAAATTGATAGACATATGCTTTTTGCTCAACATCAAGAGTTAACGAGGAAGGATGTTAAACATGCGTTTGGGATATTATAAGCATGATTTGCAATTATCTAAGCCTCAACACTTATGTGAGATGTAGATATTTTGGGGAAAATTATAATGGCTTGTATCATATTACATAATATGTTTACGGAAGATGAATGATATACTTATAGGTGTATGCTAAATGTTTTCAACTATGATAATATTAACATTACAAATGGTAGCTCAATATGGTAATATTTTAATGGACATATTTTGAAGTACTTGAGGTATCTTCAAAGAAGATGTTTTTTTTGTTGAGATAAAGAAATAAATCGTTACCTTATATATGATTTGATTGAATTTTTTTCTAGACTTTTTGATAGCAAATATATTAGTGTTTGAAGAATCCTCGTTTTTTTATCATTATTATAGTGGGCAAATATGGATGTTGTACTTGGTGTGTTATCATTATATTGTTCATAATATTCAATATGTTTGTTGTATTATTGTCATTTCCCCCCTTTTTCATCATTAAATTTATATTTAATATTTAAAATATTATAGCTATGTATAATTAACAATTGATTTAGGGATATTTTGAAGGTTTTAATTAGTATTAAAATAGTTAATTAAAATTATGAAAAATAGTTACATAATAATAGATTTTTTTATAATATTAGAGAATAAATAATATTTAAATTATGGTCAAGTAATTAACAATATTTTTTTACCTAATAAATTTAGTAATATAAATAGTAATTTATTAATAAATAATAATAAATATGTTTAATAATTCATTAGATAAAATAAAATTCAATAAACATAAAAAAAATTGTATTAATATCTAATAGCTACAGCTATCGAAAAAGTATAAAAAATTACTTGAAATTTAATTTAAAATATAATATAAGTTCTTGAAATTAATAGAATTTCAAAAATATTAATTATTTTAAAAATATCAATTTTAAATTTCTCAAAAAAATTATTTATTAATATAAATAGAATATACAGATATTAAATTAAGGGAGATAAAGTTGATAAGGTATGTAAAGTTATTAGAGTTTATGCCACCATCAGAACAAAAATAAAAAATAAAAAAATAGGTAAGTTACAGAGTTTTAAAATATATATATATATATATATATATATAAATGAACTCTTCCATGAGTATCTTTTATCAGAAGTGCTCTAATAGTATTTAATATATTTACTTGTAAAAAATATGAAGATAGTTAGCTACATCAATGAAAAAAAGAACCCATAAAGTCTCCAATATATATATATATATATATATATATATATATATATATATATATATTAACCAACTCAATCCAACCTGACTTGACCCCACCTACTAGTGGTGGTGGATCGATGGTGATTCAGCAATAACAAAAGATATGGTGCTTGCAAGGATACTAGTGTATGTATATATTAATACAAGTAAATCACAATTAACTTGTGGATCCATGCATGGATCACAATGTGTCTAGTTAAAATTTACTAATCACTCATCTTAACTTGTCATGTTGTATGAGTTGTATGGGTTAGATGGATTAAAATAATTATGAGTTTGGGTTAATCCATAAATTCCATTTTGAACACCTTGGTATGATAATGTATCTCATCAAAGCTTAAAACTTTTTTAAAAAATAAATTCAAAACTAATGGGGCTATTAGATTGATTTAGTTTTAGATTTTTGTAGTTATAAATTCTTTATTTGAATAACAAGGAATATAAACAAATTAAATAAAAAATAAAAAATTTTGGCTGGATATTTTTTTTTACAGAGAAATTGGATAGAAGATATTATGTCTTAAGGGGTGTCGATAATTGATCATGTTTTTGTTTTCAAAAAAATAATAATAATCTCAATTCCAATTATTGGGTAGAATTTAGAATTAACTCAATGTAGATATTTGAAGAGTAAATGCCTGTTCTTTTAGAGCTAAAAGATTACAACATATGTTTTATATTTTGGTGACTAAAACCATGAAGAAAAAGTTGCTTATATGACATATATATGGAGAGAATATTTATTGGAAATAAAATTCATGTGGAAGTAGAGAACTTTTAATATAAATAGTTAAATCAAATACAAAGATTTGAGATAAAATAAAATAAAATTATTGTTGGACTCAAAGAAAATACTTTCGGTTGAACAATTACTTTTAAAATGTTAAAGAAATTACTTTAAATGGTTAATAAAATTATAGTATACGAGTGTTAAAAAAATATAGTTTTTTTTTATAAAATTATATGTTTTATGTTATAGGTGGAAAACTACTTTTAATATATTACAAAATTACTTCTAAGTGACTAACGAAATAACTCTAAATGACTAAATAAATTATAGTATATGTGTAAGAAATAAAAGACATATTTTTATAAGTATTTGTAGTTTTTTCTATGCTACATGCTAAAATGTAAGAAAATTGTCTTCAAATGATTAGAGAAACAACTCTCCGTAGCTTATAGTTTAGAAAACTATCTTCATGTGCATTAAAAAAATAAAAAATAAAAAATTCTATAAGTGGTTTGAAAAACTATTTCAAATAGTTAAAAGAACAGGAGATGATCATCAATTTTTATGGTAAAGAATGTTTCTCGCCTGGTGGATACGTTCACGAAATATATCAGTCATATCATCTTATCCCAATATAAAACGCCTGACTCGCTAAAAAGAACAGTAACGGTAGTGAATAACTTTAAAATCTAAACCTAATTGTAGTACCATGTAGCACGCCATAGATGGTCCAATAGTTTCGTCCTCGATTCTAAGCCCTACAGGTAAAAACAGTACGGGGACAATGGACTTGACACGCTTCCTGCATACATGTGCTAATTGCTAGTTGCTACTAGTACATCAGTACTACATTCAATCAAAGATTGGAAAAAGGAGACAGAGTGACTGTCCCAATGTCGTAGGGTCTTTTTTGTTAGGATTCTAATATAGATCCTTTACCTCTGCAAAGGATCTATGAAACACTGCATCCTCAGACAGTTTCCTTTGTCCTTATACTCGCTTTTACGTTGATACTTTTTCTTTAGGGTACCTTTTTTTTTTTTCACTTTCATTCTTATCTTCCTCTTCACTTTCCCCTTCATTTATATAATCTATTGACAGCGTTGATCAAAGGGTGGAGTAGGATTGCATAGGCAAGGGGTCCCTTTCAAATTATCACGCCTCACATAAAGATAAAATAAAATAATATTGATCAATATTTCAAACATAATGTACTTAATTTAGATACCAACTCTAACGCAACAAAAGTAAATTTCACAATATGTTTTACAAGTATAGAAAACATATATTTGCTATATTAGATTTTTACAAAAAAGTGAACTTCCAACCAATAATTTTAATCATTAATAGAAATTAAACTTTTATATGACGACTATCTAGATTACTTTAATTATTTCGTCTTACGAAATTTACTGAATTTTTATATTTAAAATATTCATCGGAAACAGTGTAATTATAATCTAAAATATCATTAAAAAATCAAAACCCTTCCCATAAATCAAGAAAATAATCATCCATCAATATGTTTATAAATGTGTTACAATATCATTTTTTTTTAATTCTCATACACATGAATTATGGTAATTTTTGCTTAAATATAAAGATAAATTTAGATTTAACGGATCACATCCATTGAAATGTATTAATCTAATAATGGAAGCCGGTGAAAAGAAATTAATACATGACAATTGTCCATTTTGAAAACCGGGGGGGGGGGAAGAGTTTTGTGAATTAATGAGACATTATGACAATAAGGAAAATAGGAGGTGGAGGGTATCTACAGGCGCAGCAGCCTGGACATCGCAATTCACCTCTTCTTTGATGTGAAGGCCGTCACTGTGGTCTTTGAATTTTCACACGATCATAGTTAGCATTTGCCATGAACTAAAACATCTATATTGATCAATTTATTAAAAGCTAGATGTGATTAATGATTAATATTTGTCGGTTGAAATATTACGTGACACTTACTTTGATATAGTAGTAGTGACAACGACATTCAATAATGATGGACGAGTAATGAAAGCTAAGAAAGTTCAACGTGATTTTCACACGAAAATGAAGACATCAAGTTGTTTGGGTGGGGTGGGGGGACCAAATTGATGAAGAAAATTGACAATATGAAGGTTGGGGTCATCATGCTATTGAATGATGCATCGCTTTCTTCATTCACAAGGACATAACCTCATCTCTATATGCAACTTAACTTTCCTACCAATTTTTTTTTTCTCCCCTTCTTTCCATATATGGTATCATATTGCAGTTTGGTATGCGTTTGTAACTTTACTTTTACTTCATATTTTCCTTTCCTTCCCCTTCTTCACGGATTCACAAGTTCAATTGATAATTCCA
The DNA here is from genome assembly GCA_039764185.1 of Tamarix austromongolica. NCBI lineage: Eukaryota > Viridiplantae > Streptophyta > Magnoliopsida > Caryophyllales > Tamaricaceae > Tamarix > Tamarix austromongolica. The sequence continues at coordinate 76,819,798 of CM077818.1, read as the reverse complement.
TGCTTTCTTTTCTTCCTATTTTATTAATCTAATATGGTATTCATCTCAACCCGATATAAAAAATTAATTATAAATACAAATTAAATATCCAATATGATAAATATAAATAATATTTAATTTATATAAATACTTATATTTAAAATAAGATTATAGAAATTAACCCTAGGTGATCATATAAATTAATAACATTTTATTTATATTTTTAAAATAATTATATAATTATTGTAAATAAATATGCATTCATTTGATGACTATTATAATATAAATTTAATTTAGTGCCTAGCTTCTAAAATGTATTCACATTTTTAAATTTAAAGTTCAATAATATATTTTAATACTCTTTTGGGATAACATAAGATGCACAAGCGTATATAAATTTGAATATTATCCAACTTTTTGTCTTTATTTTTAAATATCTTATTTTATCCAGTCCGATTAATATTTGATCTGTATTTATATATATCCAATTAAATTAGATGGAATTTGTTCCATTAGATAAAGTTATAAATGTTTGAACACTCTTATTTTATGACACAAGGCATTGCTTCGTCTAATGACGGAGGGAACATAAATGTGCATTTAAACCTTGGTTTTATATGCATGGAAGACTATGATGTCCTTAGCCTCAGGAAGAACAACTCAAGGACACCTTGCACTTCCTTAAATATGTGAAACTACACTCTTTTTATACCATTATTTTCTTTCTTATATTGAACTCTGGTAGTATGTTTGGATTGGGGTAAACCAGAGTTAATTAAATCATTTACCCTGATTCACCTGGTTTGGGAACTCAATTTAATATATTCACCAAGGTTAATCTTTAACAACAATTCTTCCCTTGTTCATTACCCTGAAATTAGAAGTAACTAGAGTGAAGAGCAATAATTAAATGAAAATTGTCATATATTGGCAACATTACCCTTCCATTCCCCTATAGTCAAAGCATCATCCAAATTCATCTACACCTACCTTAGGTAAATATCTAATATTTATTCCAACACGGGTTCTCCTCAATCCATATGGAGACAAAGTATAGGTGGAGTAAATCTAATTCCAGAACCCCCCCCCCCAAATATCGGGTTCCCAAGTTTTTTATAACACATGTTCATACAAATAAAAAAAATACATGTAACCAGTGCTTTGATAATGATAGCTCGATTAGGTAGAGTAGTGCAAAAATATCAGTATCAAATTATCCAATCCAATATCTGAATATTAGATTTGGGAATATCTTTTTGTGATTGAAGTAGATGTCAAGCTCATTTTTTGATAGAAGTATTGGAATTGGTCAAATAACTAGGTTTTGACTATATGATACTATGTTTAGGGCATATTTATTATTCACTATATCATACTATATTTAGAATGTACTGGAAAGCTCTTGCCCTCTATTTATTCTTGATTGATCTCATTAAACATGTTGAACTATTGCTCTATTTTTTTTATTGATGCTTTAACTCTTGCATTCATCCATTCTTTATGCAAGTGTCAATTTAGGTGATAAAAATACTCTAAAAAATTAAACAATTTTTCATAAAATCTTTCCAAATAAATTTTCTCTGATATGATAATCCTTAGTTCATTTAAGAAATGAAGGGGTTAATATTTCTTACAAAAAAAATTTAAAACTTGTTCTAGAAAGTATGCTTTGGCTTCACGATCTTTCCAAGACTCATTCCTCTTTTAAGAGTCATAAAAAATATTTTCTAAAACATTATGTTGATTAAGCAAAGATATATATTTAGAAAATCTACCATAAACACTATTATGGAACCAATATATAATAATGGTTATTTCTAGGCTTTCATAATGGTTTTGAACCTTTGTCGAATTATGTATTATTAAAGTTTTAATTGCAATACCCTGTTCTGAACTAGCCGAAAGTGTATTATTTTTTATATAAATAATTACATAAATTATTATTGAATATTTTATGGCTTTAAGATTATTTTTTTGTGATTATATAGTAATTGTGATTGTTACAGCTAAATGCACTTTGTTTATAAAATACTATTTATATCTGTTAAATTTTAATTTAAATATTAAAATATTCTTGAAAGTTTCTATTTGGGTTCTAAATGGGTTGAAGTATAAATCTTAATATATTGGTTTAATTTTATTTGTGCATTCTATCCCTTTTGAAATTTATACGCAATATATGTAATTAAGGCAAACTAGCTAAAACTCATATCAAATATGTGTTAAAAATTATAAAAAATTATATTTAGGTTTTAAATATGTTAATAGTAGGATATAGAAATTTTTGCTGTTTTAGGAATAATTTTGATATTTATTTTTATAATTACCTTTTATACTTGTTAGTTCACTATCTGATTAATATTTTATATATCAAACATTTTTTTAAATTATTTAAAAGTTATGTGTGAGTTTAGAATATTTTTTTAATGAATCAAATAATTATTTTTAATTTTATGAGCTTATTTAATATTTTTCTTAATTTAATTATCTTTATTAATCTTTCCACCACTAAAAATAATTTATAAATCCTAAAATTACTACTTACCGATGAAATTCCTTTCATATACTTACATAATTAGATTTCGCATCAATTTGACCATGTTTTCATTTAGTCAACCAAAACTTGAGCCAAAGTCAATTCTCTACATTTCCTACATATGTTACTTGTGTCCTTATATCTTTTTTTACACCCAACCTTTTTAACTTGTCTTCCCAATGCTTGAACTTGAACTTCCCTAACCCTACAAATACCTTCACTTCCTCACCCATTTGGATTGATTTTTGGGTTGTCATAACTCTTACACACTCACCTTACCTTTCTACACACTCAGTCACCTACACATTCATTCAACTGTGTAATAAGCTACATCTCTACCTCTTTGACTATATGTTTTTTATTCTTCCATCCCCTATTTGTACCCCATTTTTGCCTTATTTTCCTTTAGCTTCTCTACTTTGCTCCTATTGTTTGCTCCCATCTCTCTTTCTTTATTTTGGTTATATTTGCTAAGTGTTCTTGGTCTTTGTTGAGCCTACAGCTGAGACCCATGTTCCTTTGTTTCTCCTTATTCTATTTTTATTCACTCCTACTTTTCATTCTATCTGGTCATTATTTATTTTTATATAAGCACATAATTTAAGATTTTTTGTTAAATTGTGAAGTTGTCATCTTTCGTCACCTCTTCTTGAACCTCCAATTTTTTAAGGAACTGAAGTTCTTTTGGCAGTTCTTTATTTTTATTTTTCTAGTTGTTCTTGGAAAGAGATAACTCGTATAATCCTAATAAATATGTAAAAATTATGTGATAGCATATTTGGGGTTTCTTATGTCATGGTTAAGTGTAATTTATGATTTCTTATAATTTTATGAAAAGTATACATGCACCATATAATGTTATTAATTTATCTAATTATATTGACACATGATTTTTATGCGTGAGCACATTAAATAATGTATTTTAATATGTGTGTGATAGCATGCTAGAATGGGATTATTTGTGGTAAAATAATTATGCATGATGTGATTGTGACTTGGCCAAGGGCACTATTTTCCTTGCTAATCCATTCTCTTGTATTTTTTTTAGCTTACCATTATATTACTCACTAATTTTACTTAAATTTGTTATGTGATGTGCTAATATTTGAAAATATTTAAGTATAGCTATAAGCGATTTAAATTTTGTATGCTCTAGGGGTATTTTTGTCTTTTCACTTTAAATTATAATTTTCCAATGTGTATTCTTATTATGTATTATATTACGATGAGTATGAGAATAATGTGGAAAAAAAAGTATGCTAGATATCCATGGTTAGGGTTTTATGCGCTGAATAGACTTAATTTGTATTTTAGGGGCAAAATGATAATTTTGTTACTTCTGAAAGTTTCTAGAATTGTAAGTTAATAATAAAGTGCCTATTTTAATGTTATTTATTCATACCATTAATTTTTCTTAATTCTAGTAACAATTGGTATTAAAGTAGGTAATTATTAAGTAAATAATATATAAGGGTTTGTCATCATTTATGGCTTATCATGTCTAAAAGTGTGAATAATTGGACTATGTTGGGTTTAAAGAATTCCTTGATTGACCTTAGTGTTGACTCTTGGCATCTATCTTGGATCGTTGATCTTAGGTACGTCTTGAATAATTAAAAATAAAGGGAAAATGATTAGATATGAAATTGGAACCGTTGTACATTATGTCATATTTTATGATCACCTTATTAAGCTATTAATATTTAAATTTGAAGACCTTGATATTTGGGAATGGTTTCTATTTAAAATTAGCTATCCTAGAGACGAGGTAGCATTGATTTTGTTTAGTGGTTTTGTTAAATACCAAAACATTTTGGGTAAAGTCCTAGTCTATTCTTTAACTGACCTATGAACCTTATAGAGAGTATTGATAATTAAAAATTAGGTTTAATAGGATGGGAAGATACTAATTTTCCTTGTTGCACTAGTATAACTGGAGTATTTGTACGTCAATAGGTTACAAGTTAGAAGGATATTTTGTTTTCTTAGTGCTCCAAAATGACCAATGTACTTTACATATCTCCAGGTTATTATTATATTCCCTTGAGTAATTAAAAATGGAAGAAACTCTTGTATGAGGATTTAATTATATTGGTTTGGTTTGTTGGTTTGGTAGTTACCTCCGTGCACTATTTGAGTTTGGTTAGTTAGTTTGGTAGTTTTCTCCATGCACTCCTCGGTTTTTGTTGTTAGTTTGATAGTTGCTTCAATGCACTATTTGAATTTAGTTTGGGAAGTGTATTATTACTTCCCTCTTATGTTTCAAAGTGGTATAGAGGTGGTTATTGAAAAAGCCTTATATATGGTTTGGTACTTTACCCTTTGTGGGACACCCTTGGTATAATTAGATAAATGAAATGGTTGTAATATGGTTATGTATGATGTAATGAGCATGTGGTATATGGTAAAATAAGAATTATGGGACAAATGTGGCCCTTAGCTATGGTATATACTATTTGATGTGTTATGCCATGATACTTTGTGTTATGTCATGATATTTTATGTTCCCTTCTATGTGTTTGATGTGATATTTACACACTTAGTGATGTATAGTGGTTTATTCCATACCGTTGTGTTGATGAGTTCTATTTTATGGTCTTATGCCCATTCAATTGGAAGTATTTACCTTGCAAGAGTAATTTGATGGTAACTTGATGGATTTTGGTAGGAGTTGAGAGTTAGGATGATCCAATATCCACTCTAGTATCTTTTGATCCACATATCTCTTGAACTCTTATATCCCCTTCTATATTTCTTTCTCTTGACAGTTGTAACTCTTTTATCTAATCTTTTATTATTGAAACAATTGAATATTGTAATAAAATATCTATCTACTTCTTATCAATTGGTTTTTTAAATCTAAATAGATAAATATTTTTGCCTCAACGAATAGTGTAAGCAAGGTAGAGGATTTTGACTTATAGTAAGTGTGGCGGTAACACTTTACGTTTTAATGGTTTAACTTCCACAATTAACTCTTTCTTAAGAAATTCTTAAGTGCAAAAAATGGGAGTGTTATATCAAGAATGGTTCCAAATTTTTTATTAAAGGTATGTTATAATAAAGATTCCTTACAAAAAAAACTATTGTCAAAACCTCTTTTGATAACAACTTATATCAATAGTCATTGCTAAAATATTTACAATCACATCCTCCACTAATACATTCTCATCACAATAGTTTGAAGATGGAAAAAAAGACTATTAAGAAGTGTGAGGAAATTAAATCCTCATAGTTCTCAATAGAATTATATACCATACACTCCATGCTATACCACATTTTTGAGTTTAGCCAAATGAATAATCAAAAAATACAAAACTAAACTAAATCTAGATGTTCGCATTCGAAACCATGGACTATTGAATTTAATTAGGACAAAAATCTAATACATTATGTGGATATCGAAAAACATAAGGACACAAAAATATTTAATCAATGGTATAACTAATAATAAATAATCAAAAATTATTTGCTATTCCAATTTGACGTAACTTCCTTGAGATCGTGAGCATAGTTTGGACTCAAAATAGGTATTCCCATTCAATAATTAAGCGACCAAGAACTCCTAATCCAACAATGGCATAACTAAGAATAAATATTTAGAGAGTAGAAGACATAATTGACTATTGCAATAAGGGATTACTACTACTAATGAAATTAGGCCTTCAAAAGAGCACAAGGTTTGAGCAGGATAACTTTTAAGAGAGAGATGGTGTATGGAGAAAAAATGTTGAGATATGTGTCCCGTAGGTGTAATTGTCTTGAAGTTATTGGGTAGTTTTTTTAAAATCTGAGACCAAAATCACACTAACGAAGAAGAACGGACATCCACAAACTCAAATTTGATACCAAGAAATAATAATTGAAAATTAAATTGGACCTTGAGGCCCTAGTCTTCAAATATGATTCAATCAAGCCATTGTTTATCAAAAGCAAACAAAGCTTTCACTAACTCTTGGACATTCGAGACAAGAGGACACATTCAAGTACCCTTCTCCTGTTCCTGGTTGCTTCTTCCTATTAAATCCTAGATCGTGTTTTTCTTCTTCTTTTTTTTTTATCGGTAAAAAACCTCAATTTCAACCTCCAATCAATGACTTGTTTGCTCTCTTCATCTGTAACAGTAACTCTATATATATTGCATTATTGATATGAAATAGTTTACATTCGGTAAACAAGGTTTTCAATAGTGGGTTGGGTTCTCGTGCGTTTGAATATGGTGTTCAGTTGTTCACTATCCTTCGGAAACATCATACTAAATTTTGATTGATTTTGGTTTACCTCTTGGAATATAAGAGGGCGGGGCAGGTTAATATTAGTTTGTGAAATATATGCCAGACTACGCCATGCATCGGAACCACAGAAACCGACCACATGCAACTTTGCACCACCACAAATCCCAGCCTTTCCCCCTCCGGCCCAACGACTCAGATGTTAACTGGAAGAAGGGCAACCGTGACAATCCAACCGGCTCTTATCCGACGCATTATGTTTCTGTTTTCGTTGACAACATAGGAAGGGGAATAGCCAATAAGGAAGTCCATGAGATGTTCGAGGAGGCTGGAAGAGTTGCGGATGTGTTCATTAGCCGGAAGGTAAGAAAATTCTCCAATCTTCATTTTGGCTTTGTTCGGTACAGAACAGCAGGTGAAGCGTTGGAGGCGGTGAGAAGATTCGATAGTATTCTTCTGCATGGGGTCAAACTGCACGTCAAATTGGCAAGGTTTGGGAATGGGGGTAGTCCGAAGGTTGAGAGTCAGGAGGGGAGAAAGAAGAACGTCGGGGGAACGTGGCAGTGGAGACCAGCGCTTAGAGACAACAGGTCCTATGCGGTAGTCACCGCAGGACGGGAAGTTGAGGAAAGGAAGAAGATGGTGGAGATGAACGAAGAAGTGGGGAGTAGGGTGATTAATCTGCAGGTGCAGGAACAGGAGATGGAGTGGCTTGAGAGAAGCGTTGTTGTGGAGTCCTCATAACCAAGGCACCCTGATATCGTCATACCTAGGGTGCTGGCTAACTGGGGTTCGGTGTGCAGGGTCAGAGATCTCGGGAGATACAAGTTTCTCCTGACCTTCGAAACACCTGAGGAGTGCCAGCAAGCTTTGGTCAAAGAAAGTTTATTGTTCGATGAGTTTCAGACGGTGAGGAAATGGAGAATGGAGGATCACTGTAGGATTCGAAGGACTTGGGTCGAGATTAGGGGATTACCGGTGGTTGCATGGAAGGAAGAGGTTTTGAGGAGAATAGCTCATCCATGGGGAAGGTGGGTGTGCTGGGAAGACGATAAGGATTATGGGGATTCGATGGAGGCCACAAGAGTGTCGGTTGACACGACGAAGCTAGAGGAGATACGGGAGAAGGTGACACTGAGAATAGAGGGGAAGGAAGTGCTGGTGGTTGCGGCGGAGATCGGTCGGGACTACAATCCATGGCAGCAGTGTAAGGCGGTCAAGTTGGTGGATCAGCCGGTGGAGCTATCGTCCGGGGAGGAGGAGGGACGGTCGGGCAGTGGTGCAGGAATCAAGAAAAGCTTTAGGGAAGGCCAAGAGTCTAGCAGGGGAAGCATGCAGACACAATTCTCAAAGTTAGAAGTGGCAGAGGCAAGATAAGGGATAGCAATGGCAGTGTGCGCCGATACAGGAGATGCAAGGTATTGGGGAGAGGAACAGATGGTGCAGGACATGCGTCGACCGGGAGGAGAGGAGAGACTTGGGAATTGGACTGGCGAGCAGGAGCTAGCGATGCCCGTTCGGGCGGGGGAAAGTTCATGCGGCAGAATGCACTGCCAGCATGTCCAATACTGTTACAGCACGCGTTGGCCATGACTTAATTGGTGAGAGGAGACTCGTGTCACAGAAATTTGCGAGGGATGTCTGGGGATCCGGAAGTGGAGGAGCCGTGAGTGAGGAAGAGTGGGAGAGTGAAGCTCACGGCAGCTTGGATGAGTTGCCTCCAGGCTTTGAAGATGCTGCTGGGCCTTTTTTTCGGGGAGATAGGAGGGAGTTTGTGGGCTCATATGGTCGAATGGTGAATGGGAGCTTCGTGGGGAATGGAGAAGAGATGGAGGCTGTAGCAACGTGGGAAATGGGTAAGGTATTAGGTTTAAAAGCAAATAAGGAGATGGAGTGTGTTGAGAAGTTGGTTGAGATAAGAAGAAGTCAAAGGATCACGAGGAAAAAACAAGAGAAGGGCGTTTAGTTGGTTTGGGTGTGCGATGGCGGTGGTGGAATTAATGATTTTTATCAGTTGGAATGTGAGGGGTATTGGTGCTCCGGGCAAAGTGTCTAGTTTACAAAGTTTGATTTCGAAGGAGAAGCCATGGATTTGTGGTTTTGTTGAGACCAAACACAGGTGGGTGTCGGACTCGTGGAAGAACAAGATATGGAGAAGTGGGTTGATTGATTGGAGGGATTCACCGGCCCAAGGTAGAAGTGGGGGGGTTGATTATTGGGTGGGATACACAGCGGTTCATGATGCAAGGGTCTAAGGTTGGAAGTAGGTGGATTTTGGTTGAAGGACGGCTTGCCCCCCGGTCAGTGGAGTGTGTAGTGGTGCTTGTTTATGGACCCTCAGAGTCGAGATCTAGAAAGGAGTTATGGGAAGAGCTATGGGGCGTTTTACATCAGTACAAGCTTCCCCTCATGGTGATGAGGGACTTCAATGAAGTTAGAAGACAAGAAGAAAGAAGTGGGGGATGGATGGACAGTGGAAGCGTGGCATCTTTTAATGAGTGGATCAATAAGATGGGCCTCATTGAGTTTACTCCGGATAATATGAAGTTCTCTTGGCATAAGGCTGGATCTGCTAGTCTCCTGGATCGGTTTTTTGTCACCCCTGGTTGGATGTCGATGTTCCCAGACCTTGTTTGCAGTGGGCTCGCGCGATCCTTATCGGACCACAACCCTGTTCGGCTCAGTGCTTTAGGGGATAGGGTTGGACCAAGGCCGTTCAGGTCTTGGGATATGTGGTTTTCTCACCCACAGTTTCGTAGTTTTGTAGCTGAGTGGTGGGATAAGCTTGGGGGAGTATCTTGCTAGAATAAATTAAAGGAGATGAAGGCGATCCTTAGAAAGTGGAATAAGAAAGTGTTTGGGGATATAGAAGCGAAGATTGCAATTCTTGAATCGGAACTGGAGAAGATTGATGGCTATGGCAATGCTGGTAGTTCCAACGAGGTGACGCTCGCTAGAGCTGTGGCCTTGAAGACGCAGCTGTGGAAATGGCATAGGAGGAAAGAAGCGTACTGGGCACAGGTATCCAGAGTGAGGGGCTTTAAAGATAGAGACCGAAACACCAGGTTCTTTCACACTGTTGCAGCTGTCAGAAAGAAGAAAGCTATCATTACCAGGCTAGTGGACCAAGGAAAGGAGGTTGTACAGCCGACAAAAATTAAAGAGGTAATTTCGGCTTTTTATAAGGATCTTTTTGCTAAACAGGACCTTCCGGATGTGTCTATCTCTGCCGATGGCTTCCATAGGATGTCAATGGAGCAGAGTTTGGAGTTGGACAGAATACCCACGGGGGAGGAGGTGAGGTTAGCGGTGTGGTCCTGTGAGCCCCTTAAAGCACCTGGGTACGATGGGTACCATATGGGGTTCATTCGGAAGATGTGGGATGTAATAGGGGAGGAGTTCACGGAGTCGGTCCTTGAGTTCTTTCGATCTAGGAGGTTACCGCCTATCCTTAATACCACTTTGATCACTCTCATCCCCAAAGTGGATAAGGCCGAAGAGGTTAGTCAGTTCAGACCTATTAGCCTTGTTGGTTGCATCTACAAAGTGATTTCGAAGATTTTGGCTTCTAAGCTGAAACAGGTGGTTGATGGGTTGGTGAGCGACTCTCAGTCAGCTTTCATACAAGGAAGAAGCATTCTGGATGGCGCGTTGATTGCTAATGAGGTTGTGCAGTGGTGTAAAAAAAGGAAGGGGTCGAAAGGGGTGATGATAAAGCTTGACTTCCAGAAGGCATATGATAGTATCAAATGGGATTTCGTGGATTCTATTCTGAGTATTATGGGATTCGGGAGTATTTTCAGAGAATGGATAAAGGAATGTATCTCAACAGCGAGTATCTCGATCATTGTTAATGGTTCCCCATCCAAGCCTTTTAGGATGGGAAGGGGCCTGAGGCAAGGGGACCCTATTTCCCCATTTTTGTTCGTGTTGGCAGTCGAGGCTTTTAGCCAGATGGTCATAAGGGCTATGGATAACGAGTAAATCCAAGGTGTAGTTATGGGGAGAGATAAGTGTGAGGTGACACATCTTCAGTTCGCAGATGACACTATGATTTTCTGTGCCCCAAACCTGGATAATATTAGAAATTGGCGAAGGTTGCTTGATTGCTTCTTTTTACTGTCAGGGCTAAGTGTGAATTTTTCTAAGTCCGAGCTCATTGGTCTTGGTGTGGATGATCAGTTCCAGAAGGAGGCAGCAGCGATTATGAACTGCAAGATCAGTTATCTTCCTATTAGTTACCTGGGGTTGCCGTTGGGAGCAAATACACAGAAGACCCAAGTGTGGAAGCCTGTGGTGGAAAAGGTTAAGCAGAGATTGGCAGGGTGGAAAGCGAAAGTTCTGTCAAGGGCTGGGAGGTTAGTTCTAATCAAAAGTGTCCTGAACAGCCTTCCGATGTACTACATGAGCTTATTCAGAATTCCAAAAGGGGTAGTGAAGGAAATCATTAGCATCCAGAGGAACTTTTTTTGGAGCAGTAATGGTAACAGAAAATGTTTGCCTTTAGTCAGATGGAGTATCATTCAGCGTCCTAAAGATTTAGGTGGATTGGGTGTGGGGGATCTTGTCATGAGGAATAATGCTTTGTTATTCAAATGGTGGTGGAGGTTCTATACAGTTGAGGGCGTGTTATGGAAGAGGATCATCTCATCGATATATCCGGGAGACCACTTTGGACAGCTAGAGATGCAGGGACGTAATCATGGGTGGTCACCGTGGGTGGAAATTGTGAAGGCTGGGCGAGAGGATCCTATTCTTAGCTCAGGTTTCAAGGTCGCAATTGGTAACGAAATAAGAGTTAGATTTTGGCATGATAATTGGACAGGGCAGGGACTGTTAAGGAATCTATTTCCGAGGTTGTTCTCGATTTCCGGCCAACAAGGAGGAAAGGTGGCTGAAATGGGGGAGTGGGACGGAGCTCAGTGGAGATGGCACTTGCCTTGGAGGAGGAGGTTGTTTACATGGGAACAGAACCGGGTGGATCTATTGGAGTGTACGATCAAACAAGTTGGTCTGAGCCGAGACAAAGAGGATATGATTAGGTGGGATTTTGACATAACAGGGGGTTATTCGGTGAGGTCCTTCTGTTCTGCCATGTATCAGAGAACTTATGAGGATAACTGGAGCAATAGGTCCCCCAGCTTGATTTGGAGAGGTTTAGCACCACCAAGGATTGAATTGATCGCGTGGTTTGCCGTCCAGAATAGACTCAACACAAGAGACAGGTTGGTCAGGCTTCAAATTATGGACAGTAGGGAGTCGGGTGTCCTTTCTGTAACTCAGAACAAGAATCGGTCGATCATGTTTTTCTTCATTGCAACGTGGCAGGGAAAGTATGGTATGAGATCTGTGAGTGGATTGGATGCACATGGGTGATGCCAAGGTCGGTTTGGGATAACGCTAATGCTTGGCTGGGGGAAAGAAGAAGAGGCTTGAAAGGGGAAATATGGAGAGCAGCATTTTATGCAATTGTGGGAACTATATGGGAGTTCAGGAACAAGATTGTTTTTGATAATCAAAACATCTGTGTTAGGTGGATGCTTATGGTCATCAAATCTAGAATCGGGTTCTGGATCAAGGTGCAAAAGAAGAATTTTCCTTACAGAATTGAGGAAGTGGTCTACAATGTCCAAGCCTTCTTGTGATTGGCTCATTAGGGCGTGACCATGTTGGTCCTTTGTCATTGTTTTGTTATTGTTTTCTTATTGCTTGTTTGTTTGTGTGTGGGTGGTTCCCTTAACCGAACTATCAAAAAAAAAAGGACACATTCAAAAATGAACACCCAAATGATGCATGCGAGCACAAGATCTAGATACTCAAATCACACCGAGAACAAGAAAGGAGTGACAAGAGAAGATGTGGTTGTAACTTAGAAGATGATAGAAATCAAATTTCGGGATTGGATATATTGAGGGGAGAGAGATGACACCGGTAAGCATCTAGGAATGAAAAATAAGAGCACGTAAGTATCGATAACAATTGAACAAATGAATCAGTGTAAAGGTTTGAATAACAGTTGCTATAAAAAACTATTGTTTAAAATAGACTTTTTATAACACTTTTGTTAATAACTATTAAAATGTGGCTCCTCCATGGGTTCCCAGTTTTTTTCATATGTTTTACTTTAGTCATTATCTATCTAGCATTACTAAAGATAATTTATGTAGTATAGAAAAATTGTGTATCCCACTTAGATATGAAAATTGTTTACGGTGATAATTGACCAAGAGTGTTCCCATTCTTGTAATGGGACTTAGTCTAGGATCTTCTTCCAGATATAAGTGGCCCTCTGATGTCGATAAACGCTGTTCTTTTGTCTTTGAGAGTTATTAGTAGTCTTGTGTTAATATTTGAAAACTTCAAATACTTCTCTGCTAAATCCTTGGTCTTCATGTAATAATCACTGTTAACAGAAACAAGCCAACATATTGATATTTACTTACATTGGCCTTGCCCGTAACTATTAGTTTCCTTCCAAAACAAAATTATTAGTTGAGACAAGTTGATGGGAATTACTTGCCCCTATTCTCGCAATATATATAGTTACCCAGTACATGCCATGCAAAATATAAGTATACTATTCATAGAAACGAGCCAATAGTGCTCGAACATAACTCGATCCGTACGTATAAGATCGTCGCCTCAACTAATAATCACTGATGTCAAAGTGCAACAAAACTTACGTGAATTACCGAGCTAGCTGAACTGAGTGAATGGGAAGGGTTAGTTTTGTCGCGTAACGTATAACAGGAATGGGCAAAAGTACCCTCGATTGATCGCTATTTCCATTCATCAATATATAAATATCATTTTTTTTTTCTGAAGCATAAAACTCAGTAGTCAATCCAGCTTGGATATTTCCTAATTAAGGTGAAAGCTTATTCAGTGAAAAAGACAGAAAAAAAAAATTATGAATGACAATGATGTCTCACAAAAAAATATTGAACCTAGTACCTTATGTATGACAACAGTTCTGCATTTTTGCGTAACACTGCGAAAACCATTTAAAATACAGTTTTTGAATTAGAGAAAAAAAAAACAGTTATTGCGAGATGAAATGCTGCTTTCACATTTATGTAAAAATCAAGAAAAGGAAAGTACTACACAGAAGGAGAAAATATCAAATACATGCACCTTCCCCTCAACCACTGCCATTATATGATCCGGCCCCAACATGGAAAAGGAGAAATTAAATTATACACTTACTTACTAACCAAACCAGTTAAATTACCCCATTGCCTACAAAATAGCTAGTTAAGGAAAAAGAAAAGCAATTAATTATGAAACTGACATTAATTGATAGAGATTTTTTGCATCCAACTATCTGACAATAAAACTTCGTGATAGATTTCGTAGAACAAAGTAGTGGGGTAAGGTTTATTCGGTTTGAGCACTTTACAGCTTCTTTTTAGTCAGTCGTCCTATTTTACTCGCCAGTTACCACTCAATACCTACTTGCAGTCCTGCAGTGGGTTGTGGCTGGTTGAACGAATGAATGAAATATTGAATGAGATTGAACTTACCGAGGGAAAGTGGTTCAGGGATGAGGAAAATTCTGTTTCACCTATCGTTTTTATTTAATTAATTTTTTTTTCCATCTCTTTTTTTTTAAATGTACTAAAATATATTTTATAATTTAAAATATTATTGCTTCGTAAGTTTCTTTGCAACTTTATAAAGCAACCCCTACATTTTTTCTATTGTTAGCTTAGCAAAAGATAAAGGCGCGCCTAGTTAAGTGAAGGGAAACTCTCTATCCTTAAACTAGAGACTTTGGAGGATATTGTTCTATACCTTCGATTCCACACCACGAAAATAAATACAACATTTTTTAGGGTGAATAACCAATGCTGATCTAGATGAGAAGTTTTTCGCAACCCTAGTGAGTTTTTCATAGAATGAAGGGCATGTTAATATTTTTATTTTAATAAAATTGTCATTATTATTATTTTTAATGATAGAGTATTTTATATATATTAACACTAAAGTGTGGTCCATATTAATTAGATAAAAAGTTTGGCCATAATGTTTATAATATATGGTAATATGTTAGTAATTAAGCCTAACATATACCTCTCTATCTAATTCTTGATGGTAGAATTAGATTTATTTATGTGTGTATAGAAACATGTGTCAGGCACATGATAATGGATTATTGAGTAATAAAAATTATTAGTTATTAATTACTCATTATCTTTGAATTTGAATTTGAAAAAGGAAAAGAGCCAAAAGTTGGTTACACTAACCAACATAATTGACGTGCAGTCAAATAAAAGGTGTTGTGCACTTTTGTGGTTATCAGAGATATATTATCTTTGGCTTTTCCTTTCCTTTTTCTTTTCTAACATACACACATGTACATGAAGAGAGAAAATAGGAGGGCTTCTTCTTCAAGGATTTTCAAGTGCAATTTCTGTTGCAAATCAAAGAGAAGAAGAGAAATAAAGAAAGGTCCATATTCCCGTTTCTTGTAAAAGGAAGCACGCACCATCGGGTTTGAGAAAGAGGGAATAGAACCGATAAATTATCGTTGCAATTTTATTTCTACAATTTCCCGTATTGATAATTTAATCAATGGCTGAAGGTACACTATATATAATTTATATATAGTATTATATATTCTTAATTCCGCATAAAGTTTGATTAATTTGTATATTAGGATTTCACATGAATTATACATTTATTGTGCATGAATTTATATTAATAATATGTTAATTATATGATTCATGCCATATCATTATTTAATAGGGCACCCTTATAGAAGAGCAGTATGTCTTCGACAATGGCTAAATTAATAATCTTCGTGTTTTTGAGTTTATGATGGCTTCTAAACTCAACATCCCTCTAAAAGCACTTGAGCATTTGTGTTAAATAGTTATCCACGAGAAAAATATAAATAAGGTGAAAATGAATTGCCCTAACAAAGACCGTACTATCCCTTAATTGGCCGGGTTAACTCACCATTTAACTTAAGGGAAAAGAAAAGAGTAGTCACACTGGTTAGGATACTTTTATAATTTAAAACTACTGAGTTTTTTTTCTGAAGCATAAAACTCAGTAGTCAATCCAGCTTGGATATTTCCTAATTAAGGTGAAAGCTTATTCAGTGAAAAAGACAGTTAAAAAAATTATGAATGACAATGATGTCTCACAAAAAAATATTGAACCTAGTACCTTATGTATGACAACAGTTCTGCATTTTTGCGTAACACTGCGAAAACCATTTAAAATACAGTTTTTGAATTAGAGAGAGAAAAAAATATTTAATTATTTTTTTCCATCTCTTTTTTTTAAATGTACTAAAATATATTTTATAATTTAAAATATTATTGTTTTCCTATTTTTTCGGTCACAATTAACTGTCTACAACACTGATTCGCAGTTTTATGTTCATCAGCATGCATGTCGCTTCGAAATGATTGTCTTGTTTTATGTCCACTACTTTCCTGTGAAGCACTACCAGACTTCGACTCGTCGTGAATTGGCCTAATATCATCCTGCTCATGTATAGTATAATCCACTCATCAAGTTTATTTCGATGCACAGAATTTACTGGACTAGAGTTTCTCATTTTCAAAATATTTTTCATTACGCATTTCCTATTTCAATTTAATTTCTCAAAATATGGGTAAAATAATTTTCTTATTCATTTATTTTTTACATTTTCATTACCACACCTTTGTTTTCACTTATCTATAAATCACTTGATAATTGAAATACAATAAGGTACATGTGCAAAATTTTGAATATAGCTTATCTTACTTCATATTAAGAGTAACTATTTATTTTCCAAAGGTAGAGGTGGGAAACGGGTCATATAGGTCGGGTTTGGATCGAATTAAAATTGGATTACTATACAATCGGATCATATTCGAATTTGGGTATCTTTCGGGTTCATGCCTACTTCGGGTAACTATGATTCAAGTCGTGTCTGCATTAGATTGGATCACTTCGGTTCAAAAGAATACCAAGTCGGGTTCGAATCTAAATAATTGGATTTCTTCAAGTTTGGGATCACTTTGGGTGTACAGGCTCCAGGTCGGATAGAGTTTAGGTCTATAAACTCTAGGTTGTATTGGGTTTGGACCAAGTTAATTCAATTTAGAATTTGTATTGACATTGATTGTTATCAATTTAACATAATTAATAAATTAAATTTTATGATTTATTATTATTGTTATGATTATCATAGTAATTTTTATCATAATATATATAATGATATAACAAATTGTTATCATAAAATATGTAATAATAATAGTAATATATTATTATTGTTGTTGTTGTTATAAATACAATTGTAAATATTATTATATAACAATCATTTTTATAATTATTATAATTATCATGTCAATTATAATAATTGTTGTTGTTGTTATTGTTGTTGTTATCATCTTTAGAAATATAATAATCATTCTTATTAGTAGAAATACAAATATAAATTTTACTATGGTTATTATAATATCATATATTATACTTATTATATTGACAATTATAATTTTTTATGTTTATAATAATTAATGCTAATAAATAATAATAATAATAATAATAATAATAATAATAATAATAATAATAATAATAATAATAATAATAATAATAATAATAATAATAATAATAATAATAAGGATCTACACACATGTCTATTTATGTAATTATACAAGTAATTAATTGCATGTAACTATAAGAGAATTCTCACACTTTACAAATTATGAAAGTGATAAATAAAGTGAAATTGTAATATAGCTAGAGAAACATATGGATGAAATAATTAGTTATCAAATAATTTACGTTGTTAATGGAATTTAACAATGAATTGAACCTTGACCTTTTCAAATTATATTTAGTAACCAATTAGCTTCTGGTAAATAAATAAGTTTTAGAAATTATCCTTTACTAAGTATGTTTTATCATAATTCTATCATCCTTAGTTATTATAGATAGCCTACTAAATCTCTATAATCAACATAGTAGTCACATATACCAACAAAAATAAAATATAAGAGTCGGCATTGTTGTACTTGAATCAGGGAGGAGGGTTTACTGGGTAAGAACTATAATACCACACGATATTCATAGGTATTTAATCAATACTTTAAAGCATATCTACTTATATCATACTATCCTTTTTTATTATTTTAATATGGAATTACTACATAAAAGCATATGATGTTATCCTTTATTAACGAACTAGGTTTGTAGTTAGTCAGACACCTTTCGTAGATACAATTAATAATAGCTTTATACTGTTTATAAGAAAAAAAATAAGATAGGGAAAATCATATGGTGTTGTGCACCAGACCTCTCCTTTTTATATTTCCTAAGTAGTATTTGCATCTTTAATTCATAATCTTATGTCAATAAGTCATAATTTCAACTCATCAAACTATGATGTATGTTATTAGTTAAGTTAGAGTAGCAGATAGAAGAAGTTCTATATAAAGACAAATAGATAAGTTTATAAATAAAAAAAAGAGAGTAACAATTGTACTAATGATGTCGCATAGTAGTAGGCAATTATGAAGATGAAGTACCGGTCATTGGATTTAGTTTTGAGAATTTCAATTTGATTGATTTATATAATAATAGCCTCCAACAATGCTATCATATCGATTTTAGTTCTTAAATAGTATTTACGACTAATTAGCAAATATTTAGTTTTTTTAGCGAGTTTAAGTTAAGTTTTATTTGGAGATAAATAATTAGGTAAATGATCACTTAGCACTTTAGTTATTAGAGTAATTCCATGCCCCCTTAATTATTATATAATTAAGGGCTTATATATAAATATTAAGTGATAGACTCAAAGATTATTAAATTTAAGGATTTTGATAAGTTAAGCCTAAGATAATTATAATATATTTATTTAATATATTTCACTTGCCATTAATAATATATTATTGTTAACTTTAGGATTAAGCCTTCAATGATCACATTGCATATCAGATAACCCACTTACTTTTTTAGTTACTCGTAGATAAATTACTAATTATATCTTGTTATATGTGATACTATTTTTGTGATATATAGTTTAAGGTGCTTTAAATTTTATATATGAGGTAACCCTTATTTTACAAACCTTTGTGTTTTGTCAACCTGGTTCATAATTTTATCTAACAATATGAGTTTTATAAATATAAGCTTATTCATACATATTTCTATAAATTTCTTTTGCTAATTTATTCGGAACATATGTATAGTACTTATGTGATTTTATATATTATTGGTGATCATATAAAATTGATGGTACATATAGTTATATCATATTATTATGAATATATGATCTTTATTTTCCTAATTGGCATTGAATTACAATGATGGTTGATTGAATTATGACCCAAGTGGTCAATTCTTTATAGAAAGTGTTCAAATTGGGACGTGGTTTGTGGAAAACCTTATTTAATAAAAAGATTATTTATAAAAGTATTATTGATGGGACGTGTTAATTATGGAAAATGTTATTTATGGAAGTTGATATTTTTGGGGAGTACCAAATATGGAAGTTACCTAGATTTAGAAAGGTGGATAATTAAAGAATGGATATGGTTCTATGTTTTGGATATGTTATAGTCACTTTGAATAAGACACTAAAATTTAAAGTGAAAGATGAGAGTGGATATGGTCTTCTGGGGTTGACCTCTTGGAGTTGGAGATTGGCAATAATATTTCCTTGGATTATAGTGATGTGTAGTCACTTGGTTTATTTTTTTGACCAAGAGCTAGTAAGGCTCCATGGCTATTAGGATATTTGGACCTCTTGGAGAGTATGCACACTTAAGGACTAGATAACCGATGTTGGATTTTACCCTTTGGTGCTAATATCACTGGGTTTTCCCAAGAGGTGGATCTCTTGTGGTTGTTTTTGGTTGTTATTAGATGTCTTTGGACTTATTTGCTAAGTAACCCTCCTAGTTGGGTTTTTCCCACACAATAAATAAAATTGGATTGTGTGTTTATGTTGTTACTAATTTAAGAGGCTTTTATAAATGGTAAAGTAATATTTGCCTTATCATTTGACTCATATGCAGTTGTATTTAATGTATTATAGTTATTCTATAAATTGTGATATTTTTCTTCTAAATAATGGGTTACTTAGTTATTCCTCTTACTAGCAGATGTAGTAGTAATGCCCTCATTTATATTCAAATTCCGCATTGTTGATGTGTGTGGGAATATGGAATTATCAATTATGTAAAACCAATGCTCGATTATATTGGAATTATGTAGAAGATGATTCGAACGTGGTGAATTAAGTATGAGGATGTTTGAATATGGTAGACTAATGATGATGATGATTCGAATATGGTGATCATGATTCGATGATGATGAATTAATGATAAAGATTATTCAAATTAGATGAGATGATGTTGATTCGACAGTGACGATGAGATGATGATGATGATTCGTGGGTTAGGGTTAGGGTTTGGTTTGAAAGTTAGGGTTAGGGTTTTGAATGGAAAAGTTAGGGTTTTGATTTTGGGATGTGTTTGGATGATGAATATGGCTAGAAGGGAGTGGTTTATGGAGTTTAGAAAATATAGTATTTAATCACTAATTTGCACGGATGAAGAGATTAAGGTTTCAAGATTAATTGTTCACACATATTCAATTAAACTTAAGATGAACTCACACAGAATTCAATACATGCAATTTGCATTCAACTTTAATTCTTGATGCCTCCAATCGTGGGTTCTATGGTTTTATATAGCCAAGCTACCAATTACAAGATACTAGCTAAAAAGCATAATTTTTCAAAAGATACCTAGCTAAAAGATACTAGAATATAGAATTTGCTAAAAGATACTAGAATATAGAGTATTCTTCAAAAAGGTAGATTTATGATACTTTATTCTCTAGCTAATTTCTAACTCTACTAATTAATTAATTAATTAATTAACTAAATCAACTAATATGCACGTCCAAGTTGTATATTATTTCCCCCATGCACGTAGCCATGCACCCCATGCATGACATGTATACCATGCACATGCACGTATACACCTAATAGCTTTTATGGTATGTTTCATCTATTACTAGCAACGTAACCATCCTTTTATCTTTAATTTTGTGAGAGATCCTTTCTAAATGAAGAACATATGGTTCCATAATAATGAATGCCAATTCTTGAGTATTTTCTCTTGCATCAATTATTTTATAAGTATTGTATGTATTGAAAATAGGAGTGTTACAATAATAATAATAATAGAAATATTTATGATATAATATGATTAATGCTAATATGATATTATAATAAAGTAAGAAAAACATACTCTTACTAGTTTTATTTCATTTGTTGTTATATGGGTTATACATTTTTGTTGACATAAAATTTTATTAATAAGATGGTTTATTGGTATTTATGTATCAATTTATATAGATAAAATATTGCCTTTTGTGGATGAAATTTGAATTTAGCTTGGATTAAGTCTAAAATTATGTCCGGATATGGGTCAGGTTCGAATTGGATCATTTCGGGTTGGGTAAGTTTGGGATGGGTTATTATCGGATTTATATCCAAGTATGGGTTAAGTTCAAGTCGTGTTTTTTTGGGTTGGGTAATTTCTGTTTGGGTCATTTCGGATACAGGTCACTATCGGGTTAATTAAATTTGGATAAGGTTCGGATTGATTCAGGTTGTTTTGAATTTTCAGATTGAGATCGGATTTTATTTTTTAGGTCCAGATCAAGTTTTAAGTCGGGTTATTCAGATCGGATCGATCAAGTTGGGTCAGCTTTGCTAAGTCTACTCAAAAGAGAGCTTAGAACTATAGTTATTCATTATGGAGTGCAAAAGTGTAACATACATAATAATTGAAATAAATTACAATAAGTATAGATAATAATGAGTATAGCTAGCCAGGCTGGTTTTGAGTGAGGGTAAAAAACAAGGGCAATTTAAATAATTTAAAATATAAAAATAAAATAAGTTATAGCATTGCTTATGTAGGTGTCACTAATGTAGCAACATTATCTACTTGGATTATCGTGGTCAAAGTTATATGCTCCGGTTTTTATTCTATTAGCTATTCTAATGAGCTTGTCCACATATGTTAATTTCAAATATTTACTCTACTTGATACACAATAGCATTATGTAGGTTGTTTATACATAACGTAATGTGGGCTTAAGTTAGTAATGGGCTTAGGATATATCACATAACTCCTACTTATATATATATATATATATATATATAATGTGTAAATTTGAAAGGTATTTTTAATAATAAGATTATCATACTAAGAGGACTGATTGTGGGTTATGCTTCTCTAGCATAAGCCTCTGCCCTTGCAAACCATTCATCCAGATTATGCTCTTTTATGATTTTCTTCACTACTTACTTAATATGATGTATTCTATTTAAATCACACCATACAATGAGAAAATGTTAAGCTTTTGTCAATCCATTTGTTTCATCTTATAGGTATTAGGGCTTCTAGTACTCTAACCAACCCGACAATCCAATCATGCCATTCAGCGATTACACTAATACCACTCCCTTTACCGTCGATACTTTTGATCCAAAAAAGTTCATTCACATTAACACTATAGACAACCCCCATCAAGCTCACATGAAGCAATTATCTGACATGGCACAAATAGATCAAATCACTCCTCATCGGGCATGATCTGGTGTGATATATTAATGGAACCAACCCATTTCCCCCTCCCATAATTATAAATAATGATAATGAAACTCTCAATATTGTATATACCTAATGGGTATGACAAGACCAGTTTCTCTATCTCACTCTTCTTAGTTCATGTGAAGCTGATGCATGAAGCATCATATCCTCTGTCGAGACATTTGCGAAAGCATGGATAAAATAACATAAAGCCTATGCCAAAAATTCTCATTCTTGGGTCATGTCCCTTAACTAGTGTCTTGGTTTCATTACAAAAAGAACTTCCTCTATGACAAAACATATTGATCAAATTAAAGGTATATTTTATGAACTCTCTTTTATTAGATATCCTCTCACCACCTTATAAATGGGTTTTAATAATAGTTTTGAAAGGGTTTTATTAATGATTTTGAACAATTATTGAATCACACATTATGAAAGCTTTAATAACGATTCAAAACCCATAATAAAAAACCTAAAAAAATTAGGACAAAATTGAAGTTTTAATGACGGTTATATCCACAAACCGTTATTAAAGCTGCCATGTATTAATATATAAGGAGCCAAAAAAGTATACAAACCAACAAAAAGTGTTAAAATATATCATATGAAATAATATTCACATAGCATATAAGGCAACACTAGTGGTTGAAATCCATTACTACTTATAAATGTCATTGATAATCTTTGTCGATACCATGTAAGTGGTGTCGTCTCTTCCTACATACTTGGAAGGACTATCAGTCATAATTAGATTACTACCTACGTTGTTTTGGGTATAGAAATACAACATTGCCAAAGCTACTGGTGGTCAGTTGGGTTCTTATGGTTGTTGGTTCTCCTATGAAGATGGAATTTTTTGTAAAGCCGCTAATTTTTCTAATCTAACTCTTTTTCCTTTCTTAGATCCCTCTTTCATTTTGCTCCTTCTACTAGTAACTTTATTTTCATTTACCTTATGAGCATTATTATTTTCTGATTCCTTCCACTAATACATATATATATATATATATATGCAACATGTTAAGTATAACATGATGGAGAATGTCATTTCCTTTTCAATAGTGAGTATATCTGGTTTGTGGGCCAAGGCATAAAGCTTCCATGAGCTTCCAACACTATGGTTGCCTCATCGCATTCTTTATTACAAGGTAATAGTGCATCTCCAATCATTAGATTGCCAATACTTATGACCCTCATATTTAGGGTTAATATAGACCCATGGATTATTCACGTTTTAGAACCATGATTGATGCATACCCTTCCTTTTTCCAAAAGAATTGAGGGGTCATTATCTAAAAAATCACATTTATGCAAACACTGAAATAAAAGATTATATGTTATTAATTATTGAGTTGACACTTGGTACATTTTTATATAAATTCATAGTTTAATATGCTTGCCTCTAGAAAATAAGAAAAATGTGTATTAGCTTCACAACTATCTCTAATGTTGTTTACATTAGGCATATAAAACAGAACATGTGAATCTGAATCAAAAGGCTTATACCCTTGAGATTTGATAAATGACAACTCTTTCTCCATTGTAGCCATATGTTAAAATGGCATGTTTAATTTTTAGAGTACCACTTGGTCATTAGTGTTCCAAGGCTCACGAGATCGATGACACATACTTATACTCAAAACCCCTAATCCAAGACCCCTATATCTTCTAAGTTGTTCTTCAATTATTGTCACTTGTGACACAATGTTATATTGATATACACCCTCTACAGTATCTGATGTTTCAAGTTTATACTGCAATGTATGCAATAATAGTTTAATCTAAGAAAACTGATATGGATCAAGGTGAAGAGGAAATGTAGGATCTATTATACTTTGATTTTTTCGATCAACGCTTGAAGTTGAAGGAAAGAAGGGTGGTTTAATGCAGGTTATACTCGGTTTGCATGCAGATGTGTCAGCTGGATACTTTGAATGATACAACTCATTCAAAGGCTCAAATGAAGAAGGATAACCCTAGGTTTTCCTTGATCAAAAGAGACTTAAAAGAGAGGATAAACGCGGGCCTAACTATGTAAATTATGTGTTCAAAAATTATGTATTCCATCTATGCATTATGTGTGTACAAGTTAGGCTTTTATAAGGGAGGGAGACCGACTACAAGGCTTTAAATCAGCTGAGTTTCCCCTCTTAATCCAAGCCATTTAACTCACTTGAATTAATCCCATATAATACCTAAACTTATCCATAATATCATCATCTAAATGATATTAATGACTAACATTACAAAGCCACACAATAAACTATGGTACATACATGAAATTACAACAAAACCCTAGCTTACATAAAATACACTTAGGGTTTACAACAAGTTTAATATAAATAATGATAATCATCACCATATCTTGTTGTAGTGTCATCCCATGTATGACATAGCCTTGTATGCTTTGAATGCTTGTACACTTTAAGTCTTGTTTGGTGTGTTAACATCTTCTCCTTGCAAATATGTAATATACCTGCAAGAATATATTGAATCATTTTCAATACCAAGCATAGACATATTGTCAATAATATTTAAAATGATTCGCTCCAATATTAAGAAAGTTAATTCTTCCTTACCTTGAGAATCAATAGAAATATGAGAATCATTAGATACTCCTACATCAAAAACTAATTAGGGTTAGGTGTGTCTTCAAACTTATAACTTGTTTGGCAACATCTTATGCATCTTCATTAATTTATCCATATGTTATTGCTCTAGCCTTCTTCCAATATTGATGGGTAAGGTACATTGATCCAAGTTCCGGGATAAGAGCTACAGTTCCAAACACGCACTACAATAATAATATGATTATAACACTTTCTACATAAACATTTAAACACACAAATCAATGTGTCATACCAACTCTTCTTCAAGGGCTATATAACCTTTTTGAGTTATATTATGGAAATAAATATTTTACTTAGCAATTTCTTTATATTAGCACTTTTCTCCTACATTAAAATCCAAAATATTTATCCATGGTTATTTAAATATCAATGAAATATTCTTATTATTATGTAACAAATTTATTAAACTCCTCTAAAAGATGAAATAAAGTACACTGGTCCCAACTATCTTGATGTATAAAACCATAATGCTTAGGTGGCTTCATGCCTAAAGTATCATCCCTTTCTAAACATTTTTTTTATCTAGCAAGTATGTCCTAAATGCTCTTAGACATTTACTGCAATGCCTAAGAATCAACTTATTATCCTATGGGATGATGAATTCTCTCTACAAAATAAAAAATAATTATGTATAATAATGTTAATGTATTAAACATGGAAACCAAAAATGAACAAACAAAAACAATATATTTACCAGGAATTCTTTCCAAATATGTTCCTTGTGGCCTTTCAAAGCCTACTTTCAATTATTGTAGAAAACAGGAACACAATTATGAGCAACGAGTAAAATATATGTGGGAAAATTTGCTAAGTACTCATTGATAGGAAGATTATAAGTATTCCATATTAATTCTACTTGTTCTCCTCTATTTCTCATGTTGGTGATGATTCTCATTAAAATAGGTCCTATATTCCCTTCTTCATAACTAAGGTCCCTATTATTTTTTCTTCATTATGTCTTTGCAATTTTTTTATAAATAACTTTGTACAGACAAGGATATTTATATATAATATGAATTTAAAGTGTCAATCACACATATCATATGTAGTAATGTAATGAAATAAGCCATACTTTTTTTTTAGGAATGTATACAATATATGAAGTTAAAATAACAATTACACATATCATTTCCTCATCACCTTACAATTACACATATGAGGAGTAATGTTATTTTCCTCATCACCTTCATTTCCTGCTTTTTTTCTTCCTTGTTTTTGGATTGATTTCATGATCTTATACATATATTACTTTATGATGATCATCCCTTACATAGATTTCCTCCTCAACAATGTCATTGTTATCATAGTTCATTGATTGAGTTGTTTACATAGCTTGGGCACACTTTCTCCCAGTTTGCAACATTTCGTCATTAAATTCATTAGGATTCTTTTTCTTTATAGATAGTATCACAAACCATCTTTTATTAGTAAGATTGGTAATAAAAGAAAACTTATGTTATCTAAGATGAATGGGTCTTGTTTATACCCTAACGTATTAAGATCTACTAATGTGAACCCATCTTCATATCTAACCATATGACTATTATCAACCAGTCTACACTAAAAAAATAATTTCTTTAAACATAGTGTAATCTTATTCCCAAATCTGTTCAATCATGCCATAATAATTCATATCTCCATAGGATGGATTCTTGTCCTTCTCACTAGTAATATGCATTTCCTTAGCTACTAAATTCACTCCACTATTGTGTATTCCTCTCATCTTGGTATTTTATGTAAAAAGTATATCCATTGATGGCATAGCTGGTATATGAAAAAACTTCATAACATGGAATTTGAGATAACCAAAGCAGAGTTTCAAAAATTAAAGTTGGGGAATGTGTGATGAGTGGAATGATGCAATATCTTAGCTAATGTATAAAGGAAGGATTATGTTCATCAATAACCCATTTCTTAATATTTGATAGATTTTCAATCCTCAAAGAATGCATATGTTCTTCAACCTCAGAGTGTACTATGATCTAAAATTATACCGGAACCTAGTTAATGTAACAACCCCAACTTACCGTCTTGAAAATTTTATTTTACAGAATCGTTAATCACCAGACTACTAGATTTTAGGGCCACACTTAGCATAAGTCTGGCTCCCTCACCTTTCTTATGCCAATTAGTAAGGCTAAAACAAACCAAAACCAAAGTAAAATAGTAGAAATAGAATAATACATAAATAGAAGTTATGAATAAATATTTGATTATGTTGAAATATTAATTAATCAAGATTAAGATTAGATAAATTTTGGGATGTTACAACCATGTCCTCTGATTTTCCTTAAATACTGAGAATTAAGAACACTAAGAGCATCAGAATTGGATAAGAAATTTATACAATTCAATTGCCTCTTCTACTAGGTAACTTTCAACAATGTATCATTCTAGCTGATATCAATTCTTCATATAATTTTTTATCAACTTCATATACCGTTCAAAGGGGTACATCTAATGTCCATGATTAGATTCTAACATTTTCACCTCAAAAACCAAGTGAATGGTTAGATGCACCATAATGTCCAAGAATGAGGGAGGAAAGTATATATAAAGTTGGCATAAAGTCATCACAATCCCTCTTTGCAAGGCATCCAAACTATTAGGGTATATGACTTTGGAGAAATGTGCATTGAAGAATAAACAAAGCGTAGTGATAGCAATTTCAGCACACTTCAATAGAATTCCATGTATGGTTATCGACATCAAATGCATCATCAACATATGGTAATCATGAGACTCCATGTTGATTTATTTCAACTCTTTCATCAACAATATTCTTCATATATTTGAATAATACACTTCTAAAACCTTAACACTATTAAAGAATTCATAAAATGTAATTCTCTCTTTGCTAGAGAGAGCATGACAAGCCGATGGTAAAGATGTTCTTCTTCCATTGTCTCATGGTTCCAATTCATGCCCAATGCCCATTTCATCCATATCTAATCAAGCATTAATGCCATCTATAGTCTTTTATATAACATTAAGTAATGTACCAAAAATACTATCACATATATTTTTCTTGATATGCATCACATTGAGGGCATATCTCATGTATAGAGATTCATAATATGGAAGATTGAAGAATATAGACATCTTCTTCCACCCAACTGATGAAGGCTTATCTTTATTCTTCCTTCCAAACTCCACCATTAAATGTTTCATTTTCAAATACACATGTCTACCTATAAACCAAATTG
This sequence comes from Tamarix austromongolica, assembly GCA_039764185.1. Taxonomy (NCBI): domain Eukaryota; kingdom Viridiplantae; phylum Streptophyta; class Magnoliopsida; order Caryophyllales; family Tamaricaceae; genus Tamarix; species Tamarix austromongolica. The sequence continues at coordinate 76,791,595 of CM077818.1, read as the reverse complement.
GTGCATGCCCTTCTTTCGGGAAGCTAATGAAAGCATTCATTTGTCTACGGTAATGATGATTCTTTAGTAAAATCCTATGATGCATGAGAAAATAGTCTTTCAGCCATACATTAGCTAAAAAAAATAAAGTATTCTCCTCACATATTGGGCATGCATAATGAACTTTCATAACACAACCAGGCAAGTTGCCATATGCCAGAAAATTACTTATAATACAGAATAAGATTGCTCTAAAAGTAAAATTTTCCTCATCATATGCATCAAATACTTCACCACTCATGTCCCATAAGAACTTCAAATCATCAATCAAATATGTCAAATAAACATCAATATCATTCTATGGTTAGTTTGTGTAATACCCCATTTTTAGAAACCTTAATTATATAATGGTAATTATGTACAATTAGTTATAATAATTATTTTAGGATCTTTTGTATGAAATGTAATTTTTTATGTGTATTATTATAATGTTTTGGATATAAATTTAATTAGGTTAAATTTTGATAGAATAGGGATTATTAATTTTAGCTCTAGTCATAACCAAATGTTTTTGTTCCGGTTTAACTTTCCCTAAATAGAAAACCTACCCTGTAATAGAGTTTGGTCTTATGCCCCATCCTCCTCTCCTACCACTTTTTCTCCACGCCATATCTCCTACACAGCATTTCACCATGCCCCTGTCATACCGCCATCACCTACTCCCTAGCCCCATCAACTTCCACCTCCACCTCCTATGCACAAGGTTTGGCTTTGAAAATATTTACCTAATCGCCTATATTCTCTCCCTCTCATGCATTTGTATGTTTATAACACATTTAATGCCTCAAAAACTCCCTTTTCCCTCCTTTTTCTGTTAAAATGTAGAACCACAAAACACAACCTTTCTCTCCTTCTTTTCCTCCTCCTCACCATTTCCAAACACATCACACAACTTACCAATGCAACTCACCACCAAACCACACTCCATTTCACTGAAATCCTCCACCATTCCACCTCTTTGTGCATTGACAAAAGCTTCCATTCCTTAACCTCTACCTTTGGTAAAAATTCCTGCAGCCATCACCCTTCATTTGGCTATCCTCACCGAAGCTTCCCTTGCTACATCTTTACCCTAGATACCCACACTCTCATTGAATCCACCACCACACCTTAGGCTAACACCACCAAACACCTTCCCTTAGCATCGGTCAAAACCTCCGTTCTACCCCCTAAGCTTCGGCCACTTTCACCAAAACTCTCCACCTTGCTATAGTATCCAGCACCAAAGCCCTTACCCTAGCTACGTTCTAAATCACCAAATCTTCCCCCTTTTCCTTCAGCCATTTTTGCATAACCCCCTCCCTTGTTGCACCTTAATCCACTAAACCCCTCATCCTTGCCTTCGGTCAAAAGCACCAAAGGTCCTCCCATAGAACAACCACAAGCGTTGCTACTCACCTCCTTCCTTTTCCATTCTCCACCAGTGCTTACCTACCTTATTGGGCTCCTTCCACTAATTGCCTTCTTCCTTTGTTTCATGAGTTTATGTCATTGTTCCTTGTATCCTTTTTAGCTTCCATTGCCTAGTTATTTCCTAACCCTCTTTTTTGAGTTGATTTTAGTTAATTTCAGTTGTTATTATTTATAATGCTAATATATGGGTTAGTTGTGTTGATGTAAGGAGTTTGAAGAGGCTGATTGGAGATTATTTGGGTAAATCTTACTTTATTTCTTTTTATTGGATAAGAGGTAACTGTACTCTTCTACTAAGATATAAAATTATATGGTGACACATAAAAGTTTTTATGTTGTTAGGGTATGAATTACACATGAGTTTTGAAAGTATATGTGAGTGTGATATACACTAAAGCTTTACATTAGGTATGCAAGTGTTATGAATAGGTGTGAAACATGAAAGTGTGATGTGTGATTTAATAGAAGGTATAAGCATGTGTATTTTTGTTGAATGGTTAACATATAAATGTTTAAGATTTTGTTTGGATATTGATATTGTCGATAGTATGATGTAAATTCCATGATAAGTGTACCATGATTATCTTTGCATGGTAGATAGGATTGATATAAAATGCATAAAAGCATGTACACATGATTAGGATTAGCATACGATAATTTTTATTCACATGTTATAGGGTTTGAGATGTTATTTACCCTATCAAATGACATATTATGCTATAGATTTGAATGTATGTGATGAAGGAAATATATGATGCATTAGAAATTCATGATTAGGGTCTTGTATATGTACCTTACTAAATGCATGAAAAGTGGAAAAGATAGTTAATTTCTAAAACCGCAAAGATCACCTACATGCTAAAATATTGTGATTTATTATCTTTTAGCTTTTTCATGATAAATTCTCATAATAATAATGTTTTGGTATGAAATTTGAATAATAATGGTGAAATTAGGGTTTTGAAAGCATTTTTCTCATTTTTAGACTAACTCACCTATTGTGAATAATTGGACATAGGATGACCTTAAAATTTTGATAGGTTGAACTTAGTATTAACTTTAACCTTGACCTAAACCATTGACCTTAGATTTGACTTGGATAATTGAAAATAAAGGGAAATGGATAAGTATTAAATGGGAGTATTTGAGCAATGCGTGATATCTGTGGTCACCTCATAAATAATTAATACTTAAAATGGAAGATCTCGAGTTTGGGAATGGTTGCTCTCTAGAGTTACCTACCTTAGAAATGAGGTAGGAGGCCTTGGTTTGTTTGGTTCGTTGGTGTGCCATTATGGCCTAGTAAGATTCTATTCTACTCTATAGGTGACCTATAGGTAGGGACTAAGCCAGGAAAAAAATTTAATGGGGTCCCGTAAACTTATATATTTATATATATAAATTATCTGTATTAGTTATAATTATGATTAATAACACCGAACAATATAAATATTTGTCATATATTTTTAAATTAATACTAATTTAATAATAATAATATATACCACTATTTTTAATGAGATTTATTTATTTATTTATTTTTAAAATAGTAATGATAGTTATATTATTAATGGAGACAAATTAAATTAGTCTCATTATATTAATTAGTGTATGTATATAAGTCACGAATTGTTTAAAAAAAATTATAAAGTGTACGACATACCCTTAAAATTTAGATATAAAATGACGAAAGGAAGGAAAATTTGCATAGTATAATAATAAAATATAAAGAGAAAGTTTTTAATTTAAATCTGTTAAAGCTACATACTAGTAGTTTAATAACACATATTAAATAAAAAAGAAAAAGAAAAAAAATTACACAATATAATAATAAAATAAAAAGAGAATATCAACTTTTAATCTTATAAATTGATAAACAAAAATATTTAAATAAATATAAATAGAATAGGAATTAGAATAGCTAGAGATAGAGTCAAATAATAAGACAATAACAAAAACATAAAATTAAGTGTTTATAATGTACCCCTCCTCCTCTCTCTCTATATATATATTAATATTATAAATTTACATAGGGTCAAGTGACCCCATGGGCTCCATACTGCCTTCGTCATTACCTACAGGCCCTATAGGGATATCAATACTTAAGAATTAGGTGTCCTAGGTATGAAGGGTACTATGCTGCCTTGTGAACCAGTATGAGTAGAGTGTTATTATACCTTTGGGTTGGATGGTTGGGAGGGTACCATGATTATTAGTGCACAGGTATGCCTAGTGTATTTTTATGTCTCTGGTTTATTATTTTATCCCCTAGAGTAATTAAAATGGAAGTAATTATTATGTAATAATGTAAATGGTTTGTTATAGGTTATTGATTTGATAGTTGTCGTTATGCATTACATGGGTTGGTATGTGGATTGGTAGCTATCTTAATGTCCTACCCTGACTTTTGGAATTTATATGGATGTGTTGATTCAGTAGTTTTCATAGTTCTCTACCTTGGTATTTAGACTAATTTGGATATGTAGATCCAGTAGTTGCCTTAGCGCCCTACCTTTGGTATGTGGAATTGATTTGATTATGTTTGTTGGTCATTTTAAGGTCACATGATTTACTTAATGTATCGCTACCATGTTATTACCTATGTGTTTCATATAGCTTTGCATGTTAGTGTTGTATAATGGTTTACTCAGCACTATAGTACTAATAGGTTCTATTCTCAATCCCCTACCTATTCAATGGATAATGTTTACCTTGAGGGAATACTTTGATGGTTTGACTTGATGGCTTTCATTAAACGTTGAGAGTTAGAAATATCCAGCGTACGTTCACCCTTGGCATCTTGTGATCCGAATATTCCTTGAAATCTTAAGTCCCCTACTATTTCTAATTTTGTTATATTGTAACTCTCTTGCTTGATCCTTTGTGTAGTTATTAGGATAATGTTAATTTATAATAAAATCATTATTTTACTCTTACGTTATAAAATTTAATTTAAATAAAGTAATATTTTAGCCTTAATACTTAGTACAAGGATGGTAGAGGATGTTAGACTTATACTAAGTATAGCTATAATACCTATTATTTTTGTAATTAACTCTTCCGCAAAACAAAATTTTTAAGTAGTAAAAATGAAAAGTTTAAATTTTAGCCCCAAAATGAGTAAATACATCATCATATACATACTTTTCATGTAGATGCACATCGGTAGATTGTAAGTAACCAAAATTACCAAGCATATTGATAGATTGTGAGGATTCATATAATCCACGAAAAGTGCAACACATAAGTTTCTTGATTCTTTATCAAATTCAGGAAAAAAGCCATCAATCACCATCCATTGTTGAGTGTCAAATGGATGTCTTAGAAGCTTGTCGTCTATCTTCTAATCATCATTCCATCTCAATTTCTTTGCATCCTGGACATCATCAAACATTTGACCGAATCTTGGTATTATAGGAAAATACCATGAATCCTTGATCTTCTTGTATCATGGTTCTTTACATTCAAGATTAGGATAATTATCCAAAGATACATACTCATTGTGGAATAATATAAAATAATCAAGGCATGCATTTATCTTCCCATAACTCATACCCATAGATGAATGAATATTCTTCACTTTATAGGTATGATCGGCTAGAATATTATAATCATGAAGCATATCTTTTACAAGTGTCAATGATTCTATGAAACTCTTATCACTCCATCAGTTACATATTTTTAAGTCATACAGACTTAAAGTAGCAAATAATTAAGTAAACTTCTTAATCATCGTCCAAAGATTTCTACGAGTCACTCAATAAATTGTTGAACATTTTTGGACAATTTTGAACACTTTCCTCAAACTTCCAAATCATCTCCTCTAATGAATAACCCATATTGTTGTCAAATTATCCACTACTTTCCCTCCTACCTTCTTCATTATCATATCCAAACAGTATATGATCATGCCATATCCAACAAGTGTAAATTGTATAAATCTTGTACATAAATAAATGATCTCTCAAATCATTAGCATTTACATGTTAAATATTAACATAGTTTTAACAAGGACAAACTATTCTACAATTGTCCCAATCATGTTCTACTACAAATTCATTGAAAAATTCATCTCCTTTGATAAACGATTTACAAACATCCATCTCTAATCCATAGTTTTACAATCTATATTTATCCCACCAAAAATAATTGTTACAAACCAATTCACCTCTATAGATTAATTCACAAATTGATCTTTCTTATAAATAATTCATATTTGTATAATGTAACTTGATATTTGTTTTTTATATATACAAACCATTCCAACACATTTCCAAAAATATACCAATACACAAAGCTCTTATGCTTAAAAAGAGTTCATATATATATCAAAAATCTATACAAGGGTTTTAAATCTAAAAGATATACATACTACACATTTAAAACAAGACCAAAAAATTAGAAGAGCCATAAGGCAATAGCAACACTATATACATCAAAAGGTTGCTACAACCCAAACACCTAACTAAAAACAACCCCTAACCATTATATGAAAGCCACCAATAGCCTTTCCTAGGACATATAGAAGTTTTCATTCTCATATTCCACTCATCTTAATATATCATTTGCTCCTTTACATCATCAACGGAGAGTCCAGTGATGGATACTCTAGGGTAACCATGATAGATACTCAGCCGATAAGATATGATAAAACCTCCACTAATCATCTATCCCCATTAAATTGGTAACTTTCGTTTGATGTTTTAATAATGATTATCAGATCATCGTTACCATAAAATTGCATTAGTTTTTTTTTATGTTTTTATAATGACTACATGATGACAATTATCAAAGCATGGGTGCCATTTTTTTATTTAATAGATTTTGTATAGAACCATCATTAAAAGATACTCTACACTGACATGCATAATTTTTCATGCATTTATCAATGATTTACACCAAAATATCATTTATGTGACATTATTAATTTCATGTGTCTTGATGGTATTGATTTGATCATGTATACTCTAAATGGCCTTGGCTCCACTTTTCAAGAGATCATTGCATCTCTTCATGATAAAAAAAAAAAACAATTTGCTTTGTGGATTATGAACTACTTCTATAGCATAAGGAACAACACCATAATTCCTCTCCTATCACTACATATTATGTTTGAAAATAATCCTTTAATCTACTCAAGGTACACACTCACTCTCATGGTCTGGCTGATCATTAAAAAAAAACATTATCACTAGGATATATCTCTGTGGCATCATCTCATTATCATGGAAACTTATCCCATGATTTCATTATGTGTTAATTTTGTGACTAGCATGGTAATAGTGCTAAAGAAAGCTATAAAGTTAAAGGTTTTCCCTACAAACATGCCTCACCCCTAGCTCATCTTGCTGTCGGTGATCATTCTTCACCTGATAACACATGGCTCATGGACTATGGTGTGTTTCACCATATCACCAATGACTTTGCCAATTTATCTCTAAAATCTTATTATGGTGGCATTGATAAGTTGTATATATCTAATGGGAAAGGTATAAACATTACTCGTACAAGTTCCACCTCTAATCCTACCCAATCATTTGTATTCCATAAATTACTCGACATTTTCTTTCTATTTCTCAATTATGTCATAACAATAATATCTCTATTAAATTCTTTCTTTTTCATTTTGAGGTGAAGGCTTAGAGTAGGGGGTAACTCTTCTTTGAGGCAAAAATTAGGATAATGTCTACAAACTCCACTCCAACAACACCCAATCACCAACAACTTATGTCAGTATTCACCCCTTCCACAATTAGTAGAATAAACTTCCAAGTCATTCCGTAGCTCGCACTCTTTCACATTCTCATATTCCGCCACTCCTCCACTGCTATTTATTTACATTGTTTAGTTAATTAAAGTCACAAACTCTCGTCCATAAAATCCATTATTATGAGTTCTTATCCTTTAGATGTCATTTATGCAAATTTTTGGGGCCCTACCCTAGTTCACTCTATCTATAACTTCATATTTTATGTTATGTTCATTGATAACTTTTTCAAAATATAGGTAATTATTTCTTCTTAAACACAAATTTGATGTTGCCACTATCTTTCCAACATTTAAGTTTCTCTTTGAAAATAAATTTAATCACAAGTTTAAGACTCTATTTACAAATAATGGTGGTGAATTTATCAAGCCTAAACCTTTTCTAGCCTCTAATAGCATCTCCCACTTCACAACACCCTATAAACTCTTAAACACATTGGTACCTCAAAACAAAAACATCGTCCCTTAGTTGAAATTGCTCGATGTTGACTCCATCAAGTTTCCATATAACCCACATTTTGGTCTTACATCGTCTAAACCATGTCATATCTTATCAATAGACTGCCTACCCTTCTCTTACATATGAACACACCCTATTTTCACCTCTTTGTTAATATATCAAATCATTCCACTTTATGTACCTTTGGTTACCTCTGCATCCCATGTCTCAAGCCTTATAAACCTATAAATTAGAACCTTGTTCTCACCCTTATGTATTATTAGGTTATTCCTCCGATCAAAGTGTGTACCTTTACTATGACCCTATCACTAATAAGGTTCACTACAATCATCATATCACATTTTTCGAAGATGACTTTCCATTTCCTACTCTATCCTTTCCCACCCCTGCCCCCACATCATCTTTCTTCGATAATCCTCTTTATGTTCGAATTCCTATTAATAAAAAGCGCCCCTTATCCTCATCGATTCCCCCCCCCCCCACACACACACACAGATTCAATTACCCATACCACATCACCATTTCTATCTTCCTCTTCCACTAGCCACACATTGCCTCTCTCATCTATAATGTTTATGGATTCCTCTCTTTTGGCTCTTAAAGAACATGGTTCTCAAGTGTTCCAAGACCATGTCGAGATTGTTGTTCCTGTGCATATCACCCTCCTTGTTCCTTTTTAGGTCCTTCTTTTTATCTTACGGTTACATGCTCTAAGGATGACATCTTCAATCCTAAATGTGTCTTTTTTGCTACAAAATATCCCTTACCTGACTCAATGGAACCAACCTATGTATCTCAAGCTCTCAAATCACTTGAAGGGAAGCAAGCTTTGTTGGGCAATTTCAATGTCCTCCTATATAATGGTACTTGGGATCTTGTTATGTCTAAGCGTTTTTATAATATATTTGGTAATAAATGGATGTTCCATCTCAAGTGAAAACTAGAGGGTAGCATTACTCCATACAAAGCTTGTTTAGTGGCAAAAAAAAAATCACCAACATCTCGGTATTGATTTCACCAACACATTCACCCTATTGTCAAGCCTCAAACCATCAAAATTTCTCTCTACCTTGATCTATCACTTCACTATCCCCTTTTTCAAATGGATGTCAACAATGATTTTCTTCGCGGCATATTCTCCGAAGAAGTGTACAAGTCTCAACCTCCTATCTTCACTCATCCCTCATTTCCCAACCATATTTGTAGGCTGAGAAAGACTCCCTGTGGCCTTATGATAGGACCCATGTGTGATATTAGGTTCTCCACTCCTTTATCTTAGCTTATGGGTTCTTTAAGTCCAAATCAAAACACTCTATTTATTTATCACAAGAACAATGTCACTTTCTACTTTCTTTCATATTAAGAATAATTTCTACTCATTGGAAAAAATCTTCCATTTCTCCAATATTTATAGGCTGATATGGCAGCTTGGTTCTCTCTTAAAGATCTATGCTATCCATCATATTTTCTACGCATGAGAATCATCCCCGCAACCTTTGGTCTCTTCTTTTCACAATACAAGTATGCACATGATTTATTAACCAAGACCTCCATGTGTGGCACCAAACCAGTGAACACACCTATGGCCACCACGGCATCATTTTCTCCTTCCCCTTATGCTTCCACTTGTGATGTCTCTATGTATAGATGTTGTGAGGGTTTTCTTCAGTATATTTGTAATATCCTGAAATTTCATAATCTTTTTTTTTTATGTTTAACCTTTTATTCAAAAACTAACTCTTAAACATTAGCCTAATTATTTTATTATTAAGCTTTGACCCATAACCCATATGAATTATTAAATAATTTCCCTGGTCATGTTTACCACTTTTCTTTTTATTAAACCTATCATAAACTGTATTATTTTTCTCCCGTTTATTTTTCCTAACCGGGTATCCTATCCTAACCAAACTAAACCTAAAATAGAACAATATTATTTTATCCCTTCCACCAGCCTATCTCACATAACTCCCTCTATCGTGCCATCTTTCTCTCCACCAAACATGCCCTTGTCTCCCTCCACTTCTCATTTTGTACACCTCACCTCACCTCTTTTTTCAAACCAATCCTCCCAACTGACTGCATAATACCCCTCCCTCTCTATTGTTGGTTTTTAGTTTTCCTAGCTACAACCCCAAATCCTTTCTTATTCTTCTTCTCCTCCTCCTCCTCCTCCTCCTTCTACTCCACTTTGGTTCCTTGACACAATCATGTTCCTTAACACATGATGCCACCACCATCCACCATAACCAGTATTGAACCACCATATTCTCGCTTAGCCATCATCACCTTATCCCCATGGTCCTTCTCTCATCATTACCTAACCATCAAAACCCTAAGACACGCCTTATACCCTTTCCTTGAGCTACCTTGACCGTTTCTATTGAGGTTTTTAGACCTTGCATCAACATATGCACAAACTCATGAGCCTCACACAAATGTGCCCTTATGGCACTCCTATCCTTGTCGTCCTCTTCTCCCAACCATGCACCAAACTGTGTGACCCTCTCCTCCCAAACAAGATTTCATCCCAACCTTCACCCCATTTGAATCCCCCCTTTTTTTCCCTCTACTATGACAATCACCACCAAATTCCTCTTATCCCTTTCATCAACTCCCCCTATTGCAGAAACCTTCGCTAACGCCCCCTTCTTAGTAGCACCAACCTCCACTGATGCCCCTTTCCCAACCACATCGCAACCTCATGATGCCACCCCCATGCAGCATGAGCTGCCCTTACCACCACCAACCTTCCCAAACCTTGCCACACCTCCCTTAATCACCTTCCTTACACCAGTTGTGCCTAAACCACACCTCTTTCCTTTGTGCAACCCAACTCCGCCCAGCCACCATCTATTTCCCATATTCTCTATTACACCAACTACCCTTACCAACCATCACCACTACAGTCGTCACAACCGTTCCATCCACCATCATGTACCTCCCCACTTAAGCCGTCTGCATTTCACTTCTACATGGGCCAACGCTACCCATGCAACGTATGTTGACAAATTTATCCCTTTTGCAATCTAAATGTATTTTGATATTTTTATTTGATAAACATTTTAATAAAAATTATTATTTAATAAGTTAAATATTAGCATGGTTAATGTGGTATTATTTTTATGTACAAGAGATTGATTAATAGAGTCTAGTAATTTTATTACTTTGCCTATAATTTGTGCTTTTACTAGAACTTGGTAACTCTTATAATTTACAAAAATTTTAGGCATCACATGATAGCACATTAGGGTTTTGATGTGTAGATTAAACTAAGCATGTTTGTCATGTTATAATTATCTACCTAATAATGCTAGCATAAAATTTAGTAAAATGGAGTGCATCGAATTGTATAAAGTATTATGGGTATGAAAGTATGGGTTTAATAATTGAAAATAAATTGGGCATACCTAAAATGATAAGTTAAGCATGCTTAGGTGTATTTTGGCATGATTATTATCAGTATATACCCTAAGGGCAATTTGGTCTTTTTAAGTGTAACATGTGATTTATTGTAGTAAGTATGCCTAATTTTTATTATTAATTTTTTATAATGGGAAGATATTATTTTGGATGAATTACATATACATGTTAAGGCTTTACATGATATATCATATGCGAGGATAAAATGGTCATTTTATTGTCTAGTAATTAATTACATGTTAAGTAATTTAATTATTGTGTTTTATCCTTTTTATGATAAATTACTAAATAAAATGAATTTTTTATTTAAAATAGATGATGTTGTGGTATACAAGGTCTTATGGACATTTTGGTTATTTTTTACCTAACATGTCTGATATGAATAATTGAACCTATGATGGCTTGGGTATATTATCATATTGACTTTGGTTATCATGAATAATTAGAAAATGAATAATATGATTAAGTATGGAAATTATTTCTATATAATTATTGTGTGTTCTTATGGTTACCTTGATTAAAATACTAATATTTAAAGTAAAATACCTCAAGATCGAGAATGGTGGCTCTTTAAGGGTCACTACCTTAAAGACCTAGTTTAGCCCACAGTTGATTATGAATTTTTGTTGGTGTGTTTTATTACCCCATCTAGGCCCTATATCTTAATATATTTAGTTCTCTAGACTTATATAGGGTATGCATATTTATGGATTAGATGTCCTTGTTAGTGTAGTACCTTCATGTGCTAATGCAATTAAGGTACCTTAGTGTTCTTGGGTTAATATTCGATAGGATAATGTATAGCCTTGGTGCGCTAGTATGATTGAAGTACTTTAGTGTCTCCGTATTGATATGATTTCTCCTCGAGTAAATAAAAATGGAAATGCTAATTGTTGAATTGAAATGATTATGGGATTAGTTGGTAGTAGCCTTCGTTCCTACTCGTGGATCAATAGCAGCTTTTGTACCTACCTATGGTTTGGTAGTAGCCTTTATGCTTGCTTATGGTTTAGTAGTAGCCTTTGTGCCTACCTATAGTTCAGTAGCAACTTCCATGACTACTTATAGTTTGGTAATAGTCTTCATGCCTACCTATAGTTTGGTATTGTGCCTTTGAGCCCTACCTGCGATATTATGGATTTTTATTGGTACGGTGCCTTTGAGTCCTAATTATGATGTATGGATATTATTGGCTTTGACATTGAGATATGAGATATATGGTGAAAGATATGGTTACTATGTTGAGATCGACTCTAATCATTACTTCAGAGAGCATCCCTTGGATGTTTGATTGATAAGTTATAGAATGTTTTAAATGAATGGGTATGAGCAGCATGTAGCTTGGTGATATTTGTTTATCTGATCTAATTATATTATTTTGATCATCTCATGTATATTTTAATGTTTTGTATCATGTATTATTGTGATACATTTGATGTGTTCAAAGCAAGCTTTCCATATTAATCTTATATAATGGGTTACTCGGTATTGTTGTGCTAAAGGATTATATTTCATAGGACCCTACCTATTCAATGGGTAGGGGTCTTTACAGGATAGCTTGTGAGGTCAATCGAAGGATAGTAGTTTGGGTTGAGAGTTAGGACTATCTAGTATCCTTTTTAGTAACTTTGATCCAACTGTTCTTGGACTTTTATGTCCTCTTATATTTCCTCTTTTTAAGTTGTGTAACCACTGACATTTGTTATATTCAATATGATGCTAATTTTCTTTGTTCTCTCTACTATGATTCTTATAATTTTATTGTTAATTTAAGTATAATAATGATTTTAGTCTTAGCAATTACTATGACAGTGGTAAAGAAAACAAAAATTGTACCAAGTGTGGCAGTAACACCCTCTATTTTTATTATTTAAAATTCTATAATTAATTCTTTAAATAAAATTTGTCAATACTAAAAATGGGTATATTACAATCTTAGCCTCACCTATCTTGACCTTGCTTTTTCTATTAATAAATTTTCTTAGTAAATACAATCACCTCTAAATATCCACCTCAAAGCACTCAAATAGGTCATAAGCTACCTCAAGGACACTCTTGATCATGGGCTTCATCTTAAGAAGAACTCCTCCCTTCACTTATTTGCCTACAATGATGTTGAGTCGGTTGGTGAAATTGTTGACCACAAATTCACTGCTGCCTATATTGCCTATCTTGGTAGCAATCCTATCTTCTAGGCTTTTAGGAAACATCATATAGTAGCTCAGTCATTCCACTACAACTAAAGTTTTTTGGCTCCAACAACTCCTCAAGGAACTTGGTATCCCCCTCTCATGAGTCATGGCCTCTTAATATTTATTGTGACAATATTAGTCCCATATATCTTTGTGCTAATTCATTTTTCCACATAGGTAAGAATCATCTTGTGATTTGATTACCACTTTGTGTGTGATCTTGTGGCATCCAAACACCTAAGGGTATCATACATCCCTTTTGATCATCAACTAGCTAACTTGTAGACAAAAACGTTCATTAGCCCACATCATTCCCATCTTATGTCAAAGATTATTGTCATCACCTCCTCCACAATTTTGCGGGGGCGTATTAGTATCACAAGTTTTCCATCCATAGTTTTAAAAACCGGACCGGTAATCAACATGTGGCATAGTTAGTTCACTGGTTTAGTGCTCGGGCCAATGGTTTGTACTAGTCGGACCAATGGTACATATTAAGTCAAAAAATATAAAATATATAAAAAAACTAAACTACTAATGAATTTGACCGGCTCCCAACCAGTTTTTTGACCGATTCACCAATTTTTACTAGTGTGACCGATTTTTAACCTATTTTTACTAGTTATGAGATCCTAAGAACCAATACATGAAATCTGACCGGTTCACCGGTCGGACCGGCCGGTCCAATCCAGTTTTTAATACTATGGTTTCATCAATAGCATAATCTACCCGAATTATTAGATTATGCTTAATGGCATTTTTTAATGAATGTTAAACCATTGACCCATCAGTTTTTTTACCCTAAAATCACTCCTTTTTTTCTATTAACAATAAACTTTCTTGAGATAATTTTTTTATTGAGATAACATGAATCAACAAAAATATCCTTATCTTTATTTATTTTTTAAGATACGAAGAACATGTAACAAGGGAGATACACAATTCTTTCATTTATTGAAAAATGTGTGGGTGAAGTGAACTAAACAAAAATTTAAATAAGAAGGGAAAAAATATAAATAGCTTAAAGAAATTAAAATTTCTAAGAAAGTATATTACTATTATCAAGTTATAGTGTTACTATATGATGATCGTGGATTAATTTCATATACTTTCCACAAAATAACTTGAAAAGGGAAATATATAAAATTATTATGAATGATTAAATATTTCATTCTTACAAATAGTAATATGCAATTGGGATTACTATAGCTTTTTTTTTCAAAGAAATTGTTAAATTTAATGATAAAAAAAATTATGAGCTGGATGCCCAACATACTTAGATGTTGTTTTATCATATAAAGAAAGGGAAAGTTTCCATTTATGTACCATGATAATAGATCTCATTCCACTTAAATACTATGTATTTTAAATTACTTCATTTAAATATCAAATGATTCAAAAAATTTTTACTTTATTAACGTTCTATTAATAATTTTAGTCTTAGACTGGTAAAATGATAAGTTTTATATCATATTATATTATAAATATAAATATGAATTAGAAGAAACTATTTTTTTATTTTAAATAATTTTCCAAAATAGAAGAAACTATTTTTTTATTTTAAATAATTTTCCAAAATAGAAAAAAAAAATCTCAAAAAATCTTGAAAATTAAAAAAAAACATTCAAATTATTCAGATTATCTCAACCAAACTTAGAAGAATGTGTGACATTTAAAAAATAAAAATGAAAAATTACTTAGAATAAAATAAATAAATAAAAGTTACTTAGATACCATGAAATTTGACTTGATTCCACTAAGGTACAATATGTTTGAAACAATTCCGTTTGAGTTTTACAGGGTTTTTTTATTAATTATTCGATCAATATTTTTAATCTCATGCTATATGATTAAAATTTGTAATATTACATTTTTTTATGCTAAATTGAAATCTCTCTCTCTCTCTCTCTCTCTCACACACACACACTCTTACAATATATTTTATTTTTAAGATTTCATAGAATTTTTTTAATCACAAAAAAAGACTCCAAAGAAGATTGTTAAACAAATTCTCCAAATTACTCCAACAATTCATATATCTCAATTCAACTTTAAAAAATATGCAATTCTAAAAGCATTATCGTTTTAAAAAGTCTAGGACAAATATTATTGAGAGGTCATATACCTCAATTCAACTTTAAAAAATATGCAATTCTAAAAATATTGTCGTTTTAAAAAGTATAGGACAAAAGTTATTGAGAGGATGATACTAAAATAAAAATAATTATAAAATAAAGGATACCAAAATAAAATTATTTAAAACAAATGATGCTTAACTAAAATATGATCAAATATCATATTATGTAAGTAAATTTATCTGAATTAAGGTTTAAGAAGAAAATATATTAATGGACAACTCCAAGTGTGTTAAAATATTTGTAAGTGAAATAAAAAAATGAAAAATATACTTATGTTTTAGAGAAAAGGCAAATTTTGAAGGAAGGGTAGAGAGAACTTAGTATTTGTAAATCAAAGGCTAGCATAGATAAATTAACTCGTTTATTTATTTATTTATTTTTACTTATCTAGCTAATACAATAGTATTTTGTTAAAAATCTGATAAACCTATTGTGACTATTTTTTTGGAGCGGAAAAAATTCTGATAACAATATTAAAGATAAGTGATGTAGCCATCTCGATCGTAAATTCTAGAATGAATGGCGAGAGGAGACGTACGGGATTCGGGTGTTTATCAAATCACGGCCAGAATTTAGGAAAATGCACCCATTGGTCTATCTGTCCCAGCGGAGAACAGTTGGAAGGAGGAAGTTATATCCATTGCCAACCACCCTCCCAGCGGGTACCTCTTAAACAGAAGTTTTCATAATAAAAATGCAAACTTTATGCCTAAAATATCTTTGGAAAAAAAAAAGGAAAGAAAAAAAGAAATAGAAATATCACTAATAATTAAGGAGAGCGCCTGTTATCAGGCAGGCGAGACATATACGTTTGTGGTTGAGGATGGTCTGTGAGGATTTTCCACGTTTGGAAAAAGACGTAGAACGTCGTTTGGGGTATGAAATATGAAATAAATTTTTACTACAAGATTTTTGATTTTGATAAGGTTTTATTTCATGCTCGCTCACTCACCAGTCACCACCACCAGCGTCCAACTGTTCCTTTAGGGCCTTTACCCCCGTGGTCGGACATATATATCAGTCATGCCCAACCGTACGTTCCCCTTTAGGTGACATTTGCATTTATGCTGCTGCTGCTGTATTATGTTCTAGAAAATGAAAGTGGGTTCATTGCTTCAACCCGACCCTACATACATATGTTTGGTGCGCCCACGGGTCAGCCATCATCTCCTCCACATTTCTTTTATAGTATTATGGTCTTTAATTATGTGTGTCAGTGCCACCTAACTTTTTGAACGCAGAAGCTTTAATTTATACTAAGCCATATGAAAAATCATTTTGCTATAAATGAAGAAAAAATTATTGAAGCATACGATGACACCCTTACTATGGATGGACATCCCCATGCACCGTTGTTAATGAATTGATTTTAATTATAATGGTACTTAATATATATATATATATATATATATATATGATCCATTTCTTCCTGAAATTTCCGTATGAACGAATATCACAAAACCACTGACTCCATTTTTGAGTCGATCGAATTTAGAGTTTTTCTTAAAACTATAGATTCTCTTTGGCAAAAACTGCTCACACACTCACAGAGTTAATGATAGAAAAATTAAAAATATATAGAATTTAATGATAGTATTTTGGTTATCATTAATATCTTAGTTTCTTTTGAAAAAAGCTGCATATAATAGAGCATTTGTTAGCAAAATTTTCTGCACTTTAGGCAAAAAGAAACTGATATTTTAATATAAAAAATGCACGGATCTTAATAAAGGTCTTGAATTTTTATTTTTTATTTTTTTTGCTGATGTGAGCTTTTCGTGATTTCTATCACAATATTGACTATTGAGTAGTGTTAGAGACTAAGAGGTCCTAATAAGTGCTAGCTAGTTTACCACTCTATGAGACATATTATGGGCTACCTCTGCACCGTGTAATACGAGGAAAATAGGTTTACACATGCATGGTGTACGAAGTGAGCTTTACAGTGCGATATTGAGGTACCTGCCACTGCACCGTTGGGTCGACTACGAGGAAAATTTTGAACAGTCAAACATATTTTTACCCTGCAGAACAACATTCATGACAGGAAAGATATCACATAGGCAAACTGTATAGTAAGATTTGAACTCCAAGCCGGCAAATTAAGTGGATTGATATAAATTGTATAGTAAGATTTAGGCAGGATCTGCGCTTATTCGGATATAAACTTTCTACATCCCTCCCCCCCGTCTTTTAATCTGAGATCAATGGTTGATTTTTTGCAATTTTGGAGGCGAATGCATGAGGCTTTGTGCCTCTAAAAATGTTTTTTTTTATTACTTATTTTCGTAAAATTAATAAGGTCAAAGTTTCATAAAAGGAATTTCAAGGCATGTGCATTTTGCAAAATAATAATAATATTTGTTACACTGTACCATACATTCCTAAATTGTGACTAAAGTACACCCTATATCCAAAGTCTTTTTTTCCCCATCAAATATACTAAATAGCAAATGTTAAGCACAAGTTGTCTTTTCTGTTGCCTTTTTTATCTAGGAAACACAAAATTTGAATGATATTTTTTTAACACAAATTTGTAAAAAATACCATCACATAACTCCCTTTGACCTTTTTTTCTCGTCGAACAAAATCTATTTTTTCCCTTTTTAATTCTTTTATGATTCCATTCCCACCTTTGTCCACACTACTATAGATGTTTATAAAGACAACGAGTATTTGACAACAATTATAATCACCATAGTAGTAAGTACATATAGACAATAGAAATAATAATGGTTCTTTTTTCCATTGTTTTTGTATATAACAACAATGGTTTTAGTTTGACTATTGTTAAATATTTCAAAAGATAACTATTCCATCAAAAATCATTACAAAATTTTCTACTAAAATTTCCCCCTAGCCTGCACACCTTCGTATTTACTTTCAACTTTCCCTCTTTAGTCGAACAAAAAAAAATCCATTCTCATCCTACTAGAGTTTGTCCTGCATCTCTCTTCCATTGTTGCAAACCTTGCTTTAGCCTAGAGCTCCTCTCACCCCATCTTGCGTCAACCCGGAGTTCCTATCATGTTGCCTTCATTTCTCCTCTACCTACACAAGTCATCCTAGTTGGCATTTGCTCTAACAGTTTGGGATCGCTCTTGAGGGAGTCATGCGATGTAAATAAGTTTTAATTTCTTCCTCAATTTTTGGTTTATTAGTTTTATCTAGTTTTGATTTGGTTATTGTTGATGTTGATTTCAATTTTAGGGTTTATTTGATTTTAGTTTTACCTTTAGCACTATTGTCGACCACCACCAATGACTAATGCTAGAGTTGTTGAGCTATTAAAAGGTAATTCATCTCTTTTTATATTTCAATTACAATTCTTGCTTTCATATTTCAATTGTATTCCCTAAAACTTCTCTTAGTTTTATGTTTTAATTAAGTTATAGGTTTTCAATTTCCCTTCTTTAGTGTAGATTTTTTTAAAAGAGTTTTAACATGGATTCATTCTTTTTGTGGGGTGTTGTCTAAATGTTTAGAACAAATGCTCATTTATTTTGTTTGGGTTTGATTGTTGGTCTATCATTCTTGTGTGTTGCTATGTTGGCATGGTTTGAGTTCTTAAGCAAGTTTGTCGTAGCTTCAGGAGTTGTGAGTGTTTTTTTTAACTACTAAACTAGAGGGACACAATTGATTTTTTTTTTTAGCAATTATAGTTTGATTGCTAAAAACTAAACGATAATTTGTTCCGTTATAGTGAAGTGAAGAGTAAATTGTCGGTGTCTTTTTTAAGCTCATTGATTTGAGGATGTGTAGGGTACAAGTATCAGTAATCATAAAAGGTTTTTGTAGTCTACCAATTGTAAGTTTCTAACAACTCTTTGTATCAATTATTTACCCCATATTAGAGGGTGATGGAAATCGGATATATACTAGTATTAACAAAAGTAGAATGTTAAGTTATTTGCATCCTAGGTCCTGCCAAGCAAATCTACTTGGGAGTTTTATATGGCACGTGTGAAATGGTTGTAAAGTATAGCATTTTCCTATTCCTTAATGGGGTTACATTTTACCATGTAGTTCCTAACATTTTTTCCATGTTTCATGATAATTAAACATCTACCTCTATGTATGAATAGATCATAGCTTTAGGGTTTATTTTTTGGGAGGGGTATTAAAGGGAAGGGGGTATATGGTTATAACATGTGAATAGGTAAATAGGATAGATTGGAACATTATGAATAGACATGCTCATATGAACAAAGAAGCACACATCCCTAGCTATTGTTGTCATATTCAATGAGGTTCCCTCAATCATTAACATATGTAATTAGTAGAATTTTATGACTAGTATTAATTTTATAGGCACTCAAAATCATTTGAGTTTTTGAATATTGGAGGCATATAAGTTTCCATGTTGAATTTTCATGTTTCACATTATGAAATGATTTTCACATTGTTATAGTGTTGATGTGCATAATTAGGTAAGTGAATTAGAATATATCTTGTTATATAAAAGTAGCAAGGACATGTTGAACTATTTCATTTTCTTGAGCTATTTGTGTCTTAGTTGAGCTTTCACCCACCTAATGCTTGATGTAATCAAAGGAAATGAAGGAATAAAGATGAAAGAACAATCTTATGGAAAAAAAAATCATATATTTGGCTGTAATAGCTAGGCTCATTTGGCTATATAGTGGTAATAATATTAACTTACTGAATGATATCTTATTTTTATCTTATTTTCCTTTCCTTTATGAGTGGTCATATGTGTAAATAATTGTGGAGCTAAACATTTTACATGTTTTTATCACATAGTAAAATTGATGGAAGTAGCTTCATGAGATGTTAAAAACATTTGGAAAACATTCTTATTTTTAATAACCCCCTACATCATGTAGCGTTAACATGTTAGGCATCACAAGATACAAAAGATATATGATTTTGTGTGGGTGGGTGGGATAAATGCTAGACAAATAATATTTGATTAATTTTCGAGTTATTCATTAATTGAGTATGATTGATTATGTTGTTACTTGCTAAAATAGTGTATCATGTGCATTACTCATGATTTGTATTTTAACAAGTTCAAATCATTTGCTAGTTGACTACCCATTTTTATGATTCTTTAGTAGGTAGTAGTGTGAAATTATTGGAATGGTGTTGTTATGTATAATTATATGTATTAAGATTAGTTTGTAAGAATGAGTATGAACAATTATGAACTTACTCTTAAAATACCCATCTAAAGATTTTAAATTCAATTGAAATTGGTCTAAATAGATGTAAGAAGGAGGCCAAATGTTATATTAGTAAGAGAAATAGATTAAAATCTTTTACCCCTTTCTTTGGACAATCATATTCTCAATATATCTTATTTCACTAAAATTGATATTCTAGCTTGTGTGTCATTATAGGAGTCTGGTCATAAGCTTATTATTCTAGGTTGTGTATGTTGATGTTGATTTCAATTTTAGGGTTTGTTAGATTTTATTTTTAGGTTGTGTACATTTGTAACTTTGCATATCATTTCTTTATTTGATTATAGCTTTAAATTTAGATAATTAGCCTTAATTTAAGTTTTGTATGTTTTTTATTTTGATTTTTAGGTTTTGTTCCAATCATATGGGACATGGCTAATTTCTATGCCAAAATCGATGTAGTTGAACTAGGCTAGCTAATGTCAAATAGCTCATACATATAGTTTTTTCTCTCTTCTTGGCTTGATCTATTTTGATTTCTTATGGTCTATTTACTCTGAAAAAAAGGAAAAATATTGCCCTTTGTTATCCCCATCCATTTTCATATCCTAATATGTTGGTTTCAATTCACCATTTAGCTTCGACTTCAGCAAGTCACTAATTTACTTTTAATTATATTTAATTAGGTGACTTGAACTACATAGATTTTTTGTACTATCATCTTGTGTTGTAGTAGCTTTAAGTACAAGCCTATAACTCTAGATTTTATTTTCTCAAACTAAGAATTGAGAGCACATTCAAGTGTTGATTGCTAGTATAATAGTACAACAACTGTAACGCTAGCTAAATAGGTTAGATGTTGTGCTTTAGACCTAGTAATTGTATATATTTATTTTGGGAAACATTCAAATATGTGGTTGGTCCCTCTTAATTGTTATTTTTTAACCCTCTTATAAGGTTATGATCGTATGATTGAGGATGTTGGAGACTCAAGATTTATTCTAAGAACCAGAGACAAGATTTCTCTTATTATTGTTTGGTTAACTGTGTATCTCAAACCAAACCTTCTAGGTATTTTCCTTCTTCAGTTGGTGTCATGTGATTCAACCTTTTTTCATTTTTGATTCTTATATGTTTTTATATGTTCATTATCTGAACAACCTTGTAAATGTTGGATTATTAATAAGTTTATGCCTACATATTATGGATTTATCATCAAAGTGTTAACCTTGTATGAAGGCTAGGAAATAGATATCATGTTAGCAATCCCTGCTTGTGTAGAAGTCTTCAACTTAGATGACAACAACAAGCATGAATTGTTAAATTACAGAGGAGGTGTTAGAATTATAGTAGTGCAAAGTCTAGGGTTTTAGTATGACATTAAGGTTTGGGTTAAAATGTCATAAACTAATTATTTTAATTAAACCTAAGAGTAGGAATTCATGTTGATTAGAAAACTAGTCTAGTGTAAGTGAATAGTGTACTTTCTCAACTTTTTATGTTTTTTTTAACAAGGAATGTATTTCTTAACTAAGACGCAACATCTGATCAATTGATGAATAATTAATAGATGTTGTTACTTTTTATAATAACTAAAGTAGAGCTGATTAAGAGATGTAGGGGTTGTGCTGATTGATAGTTACTTTAATGAATTCCTTCCCTCCCTTTTGCAAAACGGTTACATGCCTTAAGCTCGAAGATATGTGAAGCTACATCTTCAATTTAATAATTACTTCCAAATCTTTTTTTTTCCAAAAACAAACAAACAAAAATTTTGTACCTTAATTATTGTGGGTGAGCTTGCAGTAGAATTAATATAACTAGCTTTTAAATAGAAGAGAGGTAAACAAGGGGAAGAGGAGGAAGAAAAAGGAAAGAGGGTGGTGTTGGGAATGAAATGAAGGAAGGAGAAAGGAAAATGGTCTTTTGTAAAAAGAAGGGAATTTGGAGGAGCGGGTTGTAGTTTTAGGTTGTTGTCAATTACGTAATGTTTTTGCTTAACATGCAAGCTACTACTACACATCTATATTTAATATGAAAAATTTTAGTTCACCAATTCATATAAGTATAATCATATTATATAAACTTAGATCTTTTTTCACATTTGGAAGCTAATAAATTGTTAGCTTGATGCATATGAACACACCACCTTAATTGGTTTACTATCTAGTAGCTAGGTGTTGTTAGTTTTGGTCTCCTTTTTTTATCTATTAAAGACACATAAATTCTAGAAAATAAATGATGATATGTAATACTAGTACTTTTTATTTCGGTATTTGATAGAACCAAAGTTTATAATATTGGCAATGACTTGCTCTCTTTATTTATTTATCTTTTGGAGTGTAATTTCAAAAAGAAAGTTATTACCTCGAGATCAAACTACTTAATTTGGTAAATGTATTTCTTGTCTCCATTTTTAAAACCTGCAAAAATTACCTCTTTTAAAGTATATAATAGCACAATATTATACTATTTCATAACAAGGCTTGTTCCTTTGAGGATATATAATTACTCATTTTCGGTGCAGGAAATTTTCGGATCAGTTGACATGATCAAGCTATTTGTATATGTACACGATCTAACCTAACCTAATCTCACCAAGAACTTGTGTTGTTCTTCATTATAATGATATTAGTATTGTTAAGTTTGCAATTGTCATGTGAGCAAGTTATTAATGTCTCTTTTGTTTTTCGTTCATGCATTGGGGAAAGAGCTTTCTTTATTTAGATTACATGTTGCGCTATGAGTGTGCGGGGAATTCTAGTACCTAGCTTGGTATGAATTTGATTATGTGTTTACATTCTACTTGCTAGCTCTTCAAAGCTAAATATGTGAACTAAAAAAAGTATGCAAAATTTGCAATATTATAAAATATATAGCGGTCGAGCCAATGGCGACATTGAGGCCGGTGAAGTGAGAATGATGTGGGAAAATCTTGTTCTTCAATATATCAATTGAAGAATACATTTTGGTGAAGATTTTTACTCTCGAGTTTTTTGGTTTCGCCTTTTGGAGTAAGTTGCAACCATTTTCAAGCTAATGTAATTAGCAACTAGTTCATTGTCTCTTGAGATGTAAAGAAATGTTGGTCATGACCGATATGTAAACATGAAAATTTTGTTTTATATATACATGAATGAGTATTTGTTCTATGTGGACTTGTAAATGAAAATAGCACGTATTATATAATGAATAGCAAGTTTTATATATGCATGGAAAAATCAAGTCACAAATCTTCTTGTCAAAGATTATACTAACAAAGACAATGGTTTTTGAACCATTATAATTAGTGTTTTTTTGCAACAGTAGAGTGATAAATGACAATGGTTTAAAAACAATTGTAAAATTCATGACAGTTTCAAAATTATTGTAATTGCTTAAATTCTTCCATTCTTCTATTGAAATACAACGGCATATTTATAAGACACAATGGTTTAAAACCGTTATAAAATTCACAACGGTTCCTAAACTTTTGTAATTGTTTACTTTTACTAAAATACAACAGTGTATTTATAAGAAACGATTGCTAAAAAACCAATGTAAAATTCACAACTCTTATATGAACTGTTGTGGATAATCCACAAAGACAACAAGCATATCCACATCATTTGCTTACCGTTGTTTATATTACTTTTCAACCATTGTCATTATTAAATTATGTAGTAGTGCCAGAACCCTACTTTTCCCCTTCTACTTCGTCTCCTTATCTAAGTCTCATTTCTCCTTTCCTTTCATACATTTCCACCTCCTTCATCAAACTCCTTATTAAAATAAAATTCCTCCTACAGCTATCACATCCAAACAAAGCTAATAAGATCCCTAATATCATACTTGCATAATCCACAACTCCATTCTAAATCCATGATCCTCTCTCACTCAATGCCCAAAGTTCCTATAAATTCAACTTTGATCATCACAAATCAAAGGAATTAAGTTCTAGCTAGAAATTAAGTGGGTTAATAGAAGGCATGTAGGATATTGAAACTATAATGAAATTGATAGTCCACAAATCCTGTCTAAACCATTTCTTTTCTTTTCTTTTCTTTTCTTTTCTTTTCTTTTCTTTTCTTATTTTAGAAAATGAAGACATGCAAGAGTAATCCAACATCAAATGCTATGAGAAAAGAAAAGAATTGGAATTGTAAAAAACTTGAGAAATTCAACCTTAAACAAATAAAGATGTAAAGTGAATCAAGAAGCTCATGTTTGTACCCGTACACATTTTGGGGGAAGGTATACCAACAAATTTGAAATATGCCAAAGGAGCATTTGTACGTAACCGGCAGTATTTTGTTGGGCCACATCACCGACAAAAGTATTCAAATAAATATTTTGGGCCTTATCCGCGCGTGATACACATTGGACCTGTGGCAGACAACTCCTTTTTTCTCTTATAGACTATTCACAACTGCCAAGTCATTGGATTTGGTCCTACGTCCACATCTTATCGGTACTCCTTTCTCAAACACGTACTGCAATGCCTACACCGCTACCACAGACTATGAACAAATGACCCATATAACAATTAAGCCCAAGTCCTTGCTCACAGACAATGAGACTAGTCAAGCACACCATCTCCCGCAGCATATCCTGGTCCAATTTAGGGCAAGGCTGTGAAGCCACCTGGGAGGACCTTAATGGACTCACTGCCGGCGATTGGCCGTTTAAAACAATACCGTTGACCTAGTGATGGTAACGAACTAACGATATCAATAAGAAAACCCAGCTGGCAGGCCCAATATTGTCTCCAGTCCATCTGCAACAGGTTATAAAGGGAGAAGGGAAATTTTATTTGGAGACCGTTCTCTCTTCTTCTAGCTAGAATCATTTCTTGCTCTACAACACCAACTCACGCTTGAATTGGGTGATTAATATATAGATAATGATATCATAAAAATATTATAATATCGAAAGAAAAGAAAATAATATTTAAATCTAGGACATCTCGTATTTAAGAGTGGATTTTTATCCTTAGGTAAAACTTTATCCGATTGAATGAGATATTATATACTCATCTCTCATACTACAAGCACTACACTACTACTTTTGCTCTATTTTTTTCCCGAGGCCAAAGATAATTTCATAATATTAGGCACTATTTTACCAAAATACATTGTTATCCTAACTCGCTTGTCTTTCACTTAGAAACTTATCCATCATTAAATCTTTAGTTTGAAAAGAGCAATCAAACGACATTCAAACTATTACTATATTGCTCTCCTACTTCTTCCTCCCCAAAACAACCATCTTAATTTCAACATTTTCTCAGATTTCCTTTCTACCTGATTAACCATTGAAAAAGGTCCGTAATATAATTCCATAAATCATTTAAACCATTTTATTGATTGAAACCCATAGATGTTTCCATCACACTATAACGAATAAATTGATCAAAAGAATGATTGATACCTATGAGGTTTTGTAATTTTAGTTTTAAAATTTATAATACGAAGATATTTTTATTCTTTATTTTAGTAAATAACTAGTCTTTTCGCATATTTTTATATGCAGGTTAATTAAATTTTAATCATTCATTTTCAATGGTAAGAATTAATAGCTAACAATCAAATGCCCATATTTTTTCGTTACAATGTTTAGCAAAGATTGCAAGGTACCAAAAAATTTCCGTTACTTGTGTGTTTATCCTATTATTGGTCATATTAAACAAAATCAAATACATATGTAATATCCATTTTCTATTTATTCCAATCAATACTTACTCTTTGGTCACAACCTATTGAACAAGAGTATTATCGGCCACCAAAAAATAAAAGAAGCTAATATATTATTACAAATATAGCATATTAAAATTGACACTATCAACAAGAGTATTCAATTGGTTAGATAAGCCATGACTTATATAACCCAACTCATGAAAATATGAGTTTGGGTTAGATGGACCAGGTTAGTGTTTTACATTGATTAATAAGGATCAACCAATGGTGAGTTATTAACTAAGATAGGTTGGTATGGATTAATCCATGGGTTATCATGAGTTAGTTACTATTATCTTTAATATACTAAAATCACCATCACCAAAACCTTATCCCAATTGAACCACAAGCGGACCCTCCCTGTCTTACCCAAACTAACTCAATCAAATATCTCCTAGACCTGATCAAATTGGCCCAATCCCATTTTAATTATGCTAAGACATGCCCCTATTCAACTAGTCTTCATCTAGGACCACCCAATCTCGTTTTCTTTAGGCCTACCCTACCCATTCCTGAATCCTTATGACTTTGCCTAACTCAACTCTACCAAGGCCCGCCCCACTCTCATTCCACTCGAGCCCTCCCACCATGCCCCAACTTCTCCCAAGCCATCCTTCTATGCCTGCCTCCACCCAACTAAGGCCTATCTACCAAGTCCAATCAAAATTTGTCTGAGCTTGTTGTCCTGGCCCATCACCTCCTAGTCCTGTTGCCTTAACCGACTTTACCCTTGCCCACCCTACCCTGGCTCCACTTCTCCCTTGAGGACCCTAGTCTAAACCAATTGTACTCAAGCCTACCCCACCTCAACCTAACTCTGCCAATCCCACCCAAACCAACTCTGACCTACCCTAACCCAAATCGTTCTTCCTAGATGACATCTCAACCCACCTACTCTAAGGCTACCCCCATCCTAACCCAAAATTGCTCGAGTTTATTTCGCCTCTATCCGACTCCGCCTTGGCTTGCCTTAACATGACTCCATCCAACCCTTTTTTAAACCCAATTGCTTGGGTTTGCCCACTCCCAATTTAGTTAGACATACCTATCACAACTAAACTCCTCTCGGCTTGCCTCATTTTGACCCATCCTAACCAAAATTCTTTCAAATTGGTAGGGGTGTGGCTAGCTTGGTAGGGTGGTTTTGTGATTATGGTGGTGATGTTGAGGCGGGGTGTGTATATTAAAAATGGAAAAAATGTAGAGATAGTGATGAATTAATAAAAGATAAAAGAAAAAAATTACCATTGTAGTGGTGAGGTTGTGGAGGTGGTGATGGTAAATCAAAGAAAAAGAGTGGCATCAACTATGGTGGTGATAGGTGGAGGTTGTGATGGAGGTGGTGGACGCAATGGCAGTGGTGAAATGGTGGTTATGGTGGTGGGGGAAGGGGTGGTCATGGGTTGATTTGTATATATATTAACCCATGGTAACTTATGGTCAATTTGTGTTATCTGTGTAGGTTATGATGGATTAGGTTGAAAACTATTAACCATTTATTATTATTGTGGGTTGAGCCATGGTTTGCATCAATTATATAGGTTAAGGTATTATAGGGGGGACTTTTATTGCACTAGAAAGTTGAGTATGGGATGTTAGGGAAAGGAGAGAACATTTTGAGAGGACCCTGAACAAAAACAAACTAGTGTAAGAGGAAGGTAAAAAGCCACAATGATTATCCCCAAAGAAGATCAGCCTCAACAATCCCTTCTTAGAGCCCAAGAAAGGAAAAATGCACTAGTTTGTCGTTTGTGGATTATCTTCCCATGGATATTTCAAATATGATCCTCAAGAAACTTTTTCATGCACATGGAGAGGATTTTGGTACTTTCGTGCCATGCAAAATCAGAAGAAGTTGCACCTATAGGTTTTCTTTCATTAGATTTACAAATGAGGAGAATGCTTTGAGAGCTATAAGCAGGGAGGATGGTAGAAAGCTCGGATATAGATTCATCTTGTTGAAGGTGGCACAGTTTGCAAGATCTCTGATAGAATATGTCAATATTTTGTATATCTTGTATAATATCTTTTGTATTTGGTTAGCTAACATTATTTTATATTCAGTCAATCTAGTTCCCTATTTTGTAGCCTTGATCCAAGGACCTGTATGATGTATAATTAACGTTGCAAGTTAATGAGAACGCGGGGAAAACAACTTCCTTCAATCTCGATGAGAGACAAGAAGGCAGCACATGGAGAAGCAAAGAAATCAACAAGGAGATATAAAGACACAAATATTCAAGCCCGAAAATTGTGAAGGCGGAATATATAGGGAAATACTCAACTCACCACGTAGACCAATAGAGAATGAGGCGGAAAGGCCGACGAAGATGGAGGGGATGAAGGCAGTGTTCGAAATTGTAAGTAGCAATAATCTGGATTGGCTTGATAAGATTATTGTAGGGGTAACCAATTCCATGACATCTGCTAGAATCATTGAAACATAAATTAATGCTCAAGGAGTTACTAGGATTGAAGTGAAATCCTTTGGGGAGACCCAAGCACTTGATTACGTTCTCAGAGATTGAAGATAAGAAGGCTGTGTTTAGAAAGTGAAAGCTCATGGGTCCAAAAACGGGGCCAGGCTGCCAGCAACTTGAAGAGTGGTCGCCTAGCCATAGAACGGAGTGGAGGGGGAAACATGGTTGTAGATAATGGGAGTTCCTCTCCTGGCTTGGACCTATGATACGTTTTTCATTATTGGATCCCTGTGGGGAAGGGTGGCGTCGATGGAAAATGCACATCTTCAACATGCTTCGTTTGAAAGTCGTAATATTCGCGTCATTACACAATACATGGCAAATATTGAAGAGGAGGTTCGGCTCAATATTAGCGAAGACACAATTTCGATCTTAGTCATGGAGGAAAGAAAGCCAACGATCATGGAAATGATGCCCGTCTGTGACAGGATAGCAGCAGGGCCGATAATTGGGGGCCTAGGCAAAATTCTTAAATAAATTAAATGACCTTTATTAGCCAATTCAACATTTATTAAGAAATAAATATATTAAAAATAAAAATATATATTATTTGAGTATCATATCATTTGATAAAATAAAAATAACAATGACCCCAATATATTGAAGTAAAAAAATACAATTATCATGATACCTATATAAGATTATCTAAATTGCATGATACCTAAATAAAATTAAATAGCAAGATACCTACAATTTAGTTTTGAGAATACATATAAAGTAAATCGCTTGGTTTGAGGATATTTTTAAGGCTACTCCTACGCATTGTAAGGCTACTCCCATGCAGAGACTGCATAATAGTACTGATAATGAACCTATGGAATATAGGAAGAATGAATAATAAAAAAAGAATAGTGAATAATAAAAAAATAGCAAGATTGAATAAAAAAACAATGGAGCAATACAAGTAGGCCGAAGGATAATAATAAAAAAATAGCAAGTTGGCCGAAGAATAAAAAAAAATAGTAAGATTGAATAATAATAATAATAATAATAATAATAATAATAATAATAATAATAATAAAAGAACAATCCGTCAGCTAAGCTATCGAGATCGTAAGCCAGCTGGGGTTTAGTTTCGACATTCTCTGGTCCTGGTATGCTCGACTGGATTACAAAAATTCTATAAGAAGAAAGACAAAGAGTGGGATGGAGCCCAACAGGGTTAAGCCTTTTCACGCCACAGAGGACTATGCTAGTAGTCCGTTGATTACCAAGTTGTTAGTCTGGAATATTGGGTGTTTAAATGTTAAGCAGAAGCAAGGCAGAGTGAAAAGTATGGTCCGAAGGTTTAGACAAACCTCTAAAAATAAAACTAACGGTATGTCTCGTTCGGTTGAATCAGGATGAATTAAATGATTTATATCTATTTATTCTATTTAGCTATTAAAATAAAATAAAAAATTACTTAAGTCAAAGTGGGTTAAAGTTTTTCCCTCGATCACTCCAATTCCCTTAATTTTTAAAAATCTCCAATTTACGAGTAACGGGGATGAAGAGAAAAAATAAATGAACTATTGGAGATAATTAAATAAAAATATCATCCTTTAATATGTGTACTATAAGAAAAATTGATATAAATGTTATTTATTTTATTGTTAATTTTCTGTCACCTCAATTAAAATAATATTCAACTCGGTTCATTTAAATTATTTTAATTTTATTTAAAAAATTATTATAAAATATCTATCTTATTTCATGTTAAATATTTTTTCTAAATTTATTTTTAATATTTATCTTAATCGGATACACCCTAATACTAAAAAAGTGACGTGATGGGGGCGGAGACAAAATAGCCACGAAGATATGGAAGGAGGGTCGTATGAAGCGGATAGCTAGTGGTACAGGAGGGAGATCGGTGGGGGTTCTATTGCTAGCATGGGAAGCGAGTCTTCTAGATGTGAATTAATATGAGGCAGCAATTATGATCTTTCATTGTCTCGACCCGAGCAACGCAAATAGACGGGCTGAGAATAAGCATTGTGTGGTCAAACATCACGAGTCAATGATGTAGTTGATATTATGGCAAATCATAGGTGAGAG
The DNA here is from genome assembly GCA_039764185.1 of Tamarix austromongolica. Taxonomy (NCBI): domain Eukaryota; kingdom Viridiplantae; phylum Streptophyta; class Magnoliopsida; order Caryophyllales; family Tamaricaceae; genus Tamarix; species Tamarix austromongolica. Next base: position 76,760,786 of record CM077818.1, on the reverse strand, counting down.
TAAAGCATTATCGGGCTCTCTCTTCTTCTTTTTTTTTTTTTTTTTTTTTTTTGGTATGACAGGGGTTGATTAGTGAAGAGGGTGCTTTTGGAGATGTATAACAGGGGGTAGTGGTTAATTCCTAGCGGTGCAGTGCACTTTCCCTCTCATGGTTCGAAGCTAGCTAGCATCATAAAGTAATCCTAAGTTCTTGCTGAATGTGGCTGTATTTTCTTTGATATGCCTGAGTTTTGCTGTGGTTCGGTTGTACTAAAGGCAACGAGAGGTGTCTTGACGGAGGGTTTCAGAATATTGGGAGTTCATCTCTTTGGTTGATTGTAATATTGTTATAAAGATAGTGTCATGTTCTTTTTGCTCATAAAACCAATTGATTGGTACCCTTTCCAACCATTCCTAATCGTGGGGGAGTTTAATATAATGATATCAGCCTACCTACCTTTCGATTTTAATGAAAATTCCATACTTATAATAATAATAATAAATAAATAAATAAAAAGTATAGATTAGGTAGAACCACTACTATCCATTTAAACACCCCCAACTACCAATATACCCCTAAACTCATCTTAAGATGCAACTATATATGGAACTTAATATGAAGGTATCACAACATAACAAATAATATACCACCTTTAACAATTCAAGTATACTTCTCAATAAGAAAGTAATGGAGTTATATATATGAAGATAATGTTATCCATAGATGAAAAGACTGTTATATCTAGATAGTAAACACACGCCCATAAACATTTATGCTCCATTTGGTTCATGGAAAGTTTTAAAGAAATGAAAGAAAATAATAAGGAAAATAATTTTTTGTGTTTGATTGACATAAGATAATAAAATAGAAAAAAGAATATGGTATAAAATTGCTAAAGATTAACTATATAATTTTCTTTGAGGAAAATTTAAAGAAAAATACAATGATTTTAATTTTCTTTCCCTTAAATTTTCTTAGAACCAAATAGTGTATTAAAGATTTTAATGGAGGCAACATAAGTAGCATAATTGTCGAACGAGATGGCATTTATGATGGAGTTATTTCTCTTTTGTAGCATTTTGCAACCGACTAATATGTAAGATTATTTTAGTAAAACACCAACTTTGATAGGTTATGACTCCTAAATAGAAATGAGATAAAGAAATTTATAGAAATGACCTAACTTCTCTAAAATAGTACTCTCTTCATATCGAAAAGAAATATATTATGTCATTAAATTTTTATATAAAAGAAGTCATTTTAAAAAAAGTAAAAGTTTATTTTCTATTTTTATCCTTACTTTTGTTTTAATTAAATATGCATTGAATACTTCGTTATGTATCAATGAAGAGTATTAGTATAATTTTAATAATACTTTTATTCCTTTGTTAAAAAGTATGCAAAATGACATAATGAATTTATTTTTTATACGGAGTGAATATTAAATGCTTTGTTATTTTTCATTAAAGGATGTTGGTATAATTTTAAGACTACTTTTATTATTTTTTTATAAAAAGTATATAAAATAAAAAAAATAAAAAAAAATTGATACATAGGAATTATTAAAAATCTCAGTAAAGTAAACATTGCTCAAAATATAAAATCCGAAAGCTAAGGTTTGCCGAACGAAAATAGCTGCTACTTAAAATGCCCTAGCAAGAGCCATATAATAAATAGGCTTGATGGAGGTCAGTCGGATGTGCCGCACTGGGCTTACTAAAGGTTCTGGCCTAGCCACAAGAAACCAAGTGTTGGAGGTAATTAGCCACGTGTACATATTAGGCATTCTGTTAAGTGTAAATACAAGTAGTTAGAGATATTTTTCCTATTCATTCTTTTTCTTTCCCGTTCATGTAATAGACTACACAAGCTTAAATAATACATTCGACATTCTTCTCTCCTATCATTTTTCTCCTACAATTCTTATTAATTGATTTCTCGTAGTTATTCACACATGGTATCAAAGCAATTTTCAATTCGATCCTTATAATCTCATTTTCTTTTAACCTAAATTTTTCAATTGATCGTGGCAACTACAGCTTCGAATAAAACAATCTCCAATACTTTCGATTCTTCATCCTGTTTTTCGATCCATTCCTCTGATACACCAAGAGCTCTACTTGTTTTAGATCAGTTTGATGGAACTGGATATATGGCATGGCGTCGATCCATTAAGATCACTCTTTCTGCCAAAGACAAATTATGTTTTATCGATGGCACTTATGTGAAACCTCAAGAAACCGATCCAAGCTTTCACCAATGGGAGAAGTGCAACGATATGGTAATCACTTGGATCCTCAATGACGTAAGTAAACCAATTGCTCGCAATATCATGTTCTCTTCGACGACTCAAGAAATATGGTTAGAACTTGAACAAAGATTTGGCCAGATAAATGAAGCTCAGTTATTTCAGCTTCAGAAAGGTCTTTGTTCCATAGCTCAAGGCTCCGATAATATCACGTCGTACTTCACAAGACTTAAGAATTATTAGGATGATTTGTTCTCTGTACTGGCTAGAACTTATTGCACTTGTGGTTGTACCTGCGGCGCAAATGAAAAATGAATCAAGAATGATGAAAAGATGAAGCTAGTACAATTTCTTGTGGGATTAAATGATAGTTATTCCACTCATTGAGGGAACATATTAATGATGAAGCCTTCTCCTTCATTGTCAAAAGCATACTCCATACTACTTCAAGAGGAACAACAACGAGAGGCTTATTCTACTAGTAATTTCTAAAAGCAAGCGGCGGCTTCCTTCAGTGCACAATTCTCCGCAAACAAGCTAGGAACAAGGTTCAATAATGTGGATAAAAAGACTAATGAGAAGAGATCTAATCTGCACTGCAACTATTGTAAAAAGTCTGGTCATACCATCGAGCAGTGTTACAAACTTCATGGATTCCTCAGTGACTTCAAATTCACCAAGTCAAATCCAAAAATGGGTGCATTAGCACAATCCAACTCATCATCTGAAAATTCTCAACACAACACAGCTTCTTCCAATTCTGGTTTGACTCAGGACCAATGTGCTCAACTCCTCAATCTACTCAATCAACACAATTTATCAGCATCATCTTTGAAATCTGATGCACAATACTCTGCCAACTTTGGTGGTAAGATATCTTGCTCCCGTCATAGATTAAATGGTCCATGTGCTTGTTTTTACTCTCAAATGAATCAACATTTGTGGATTCTGGATTCAGGAGCCACAGACCATATGTGTTTTGATCCAAAATTATTTCGAAACACCAAACTTCTTCCTAAACCATTCCATATAACTCTTCCTAACAACCAGATATCCCAAGTAACACATTCGGGCAATGTTATACTCTCTCCTACTCTCACACTCAATGATGTCCTAGTTGTCCCAAACTTCATCTACAATCTTAATTCTATTAATAAGTTATGTAGTCAATTTCAATGTGAAGCCACTTTTACAACTAACTGTTGCTTATTGCAGGGCCCTTCCATGAGGAGGCCACTGGAAATTGGTAAAGTCCAAGGTTATATTTACATATTGGATATTCCATACAAACGCCATACATTCAGCATACCTTCTGTTCCTTTTCCTGCTAATTCAACCAATGTACCTACTATTTCTTTGACTGCTTCACGGAATTCTTGTAATAATAGTAATGATTCTGCTATGATATGGCATTGTAGACTAGGACACTTACCAATGCATAAGGTCCAGACATTGTTAATTTTTTATAATGGTATGAACAATGATTTTACACATTGTCATGTTTGTCCACAAGCCAGACATCACAAATTATCTTTCCCCCGATGTACAATCCACACCACTCAGAAATTTGAATTAATACACATTTATATATGGGGCCCATACCGTGTACCTACCTATGATGGTCATAAATATTTCTTGACCATTGTAGATGATTTCACTCGCTATACTTGGACTCAGCTTTTATCTCACAAAAACCATGCCTTTCCCTTACTCAAATATTTCCTCACCATGGTAAACACCCAGTTTAATGCCAAAGTAAAAACCATTCATTCTAATAATGCTTTAGAACTTGGATCCAATATCGCATCTTCTCAACTCTTCCATGAGCATGGCATTATGCATCATACTAGTTGCATCTATACACCACAACAAAATGGGGTTGTGGAATGAAAACACAAACGTCTTCTTGAAACAGCTAGATCCCTGCTCTTCCAATCCAATTTACCCTTACAGTTTTGGGGTGATTGTGTACTCACAACCACTTACCTCATAAATCGATTTCCTTCTAATGTTCTCAATAACAATACTCCATACTTTCTTCTCTAGAATTCGCCACCTCCATATCATCACCTCAAAGTTTTTGGTTGCCTTTGCTATGTCTCTACTCTCACTCACGACAGAGATAAATTTAGTCCAAGAGCATCACCTGCATTTTCATTGGCTATCCTTTTGGAAAGAAAGGTTATAAGGTTTATAACCTCATCACACATAGTATATCTGTCTCTCAAGATTTCATATTCCATGAAACAATATTTCCATACAAAAATACCCCAGCCAATACTCCAGACATTCTACCTTTACCTATACCTAATGATCGGTCAAATTTCGCAATTCCTTCCACATCCTCTTCAGCTCCTATTATTAATCACCACAATGCAATCCCCAACATATCTCCTACTCATCCTAATCATAATCTTGATCATCCTTGAAGGTCCTCAAGAATTCATAAACCTCCTAGTCACCTTACTGATTTTATCTGTTCTGCAGCTTCCTCGTTCATTATATGCCCTCATACCATCACTCATTCCTCCACTTCCTCTTCTCCTAAACAATTCTGTTTCAGTTCCCTTTCCCAAACTAATCAACAGTTCATTCAATCCTTATCGCAAGCACATGAGCCCTCTTCATATGAAGAGACAGCTAATAACCCAAATTGGCAAAATGCTATGCAGCAGGAATTTAAGGCTTTAGATGCTACAAATACCTGGGATCTAGTCCCTCTTCCTAAGGGCAAGAAACCCATCACTTGTAAATAGGTTTACAAAATCAAACATAAGGCAGATGGGAACATTGAAAGATATAAAGCCAGATTAGTTGTTCAAGGATTCACTCAAAAGGCTGGTCTAGATTACAATAAAACTTACTCCCCTATTGTCAAGATGACTACCATACGCAGCCTTACAGCCACTGCAGTCAAAAGGAACTGGAAAATGCATCAATTAGATGCGAACAATGCATTCCTCCATGGAGATCTTGACAAATAAATCTACATGTGACCCCCACCTAGTTTGCCACTTCCTGACCCTTCCTATGTATGTCATTTGATAAAATCACTTTATGGCCTTAAACAAGCTTCACGGCAGTGGTATGCTAAACTCACTTCCTCACTGAGAGCTTGAGGATACATTATGTCTCAGAATGATCACTCCTTATTCTCCAAGAGGAATGGTTCTCTCATGGTTTTCATTGTTATATATGTTCATGATATTTTGCTGACAGGAAATGGCGGCTATGAAGATTCATTTAGAGAATCAGTTTAAGATCAAGGATCTTGGCTCTCTTCATTATTTCTTAGGTCTTGAAGTTCTCCAGGAATCTCAAGGTATTATCTTGACCCAGCGAAAGTTTGCTTTGGAACTTCTTAAGGTATTCAACTACACTGGTTCACCCTTATCCACACCTCTTGAACCTAATCTTAAACTATCTCCACTTGATGGCAAACCATGCTCTGATCTCACTCTGTATCGCAGTCTTGTTAGGAAAAATTAATTTTTTAACTCACACCAGACCTAACCTTGCTTTTGCTGCTCAATATTTGAGTCAGTTTATGCAACATCCTCGTGAACCTGACTATAATGATGCTATGCGTACTTTACGTTACATAAAATTGGATCTAGCATTAGGCCTCTTCATGTCTTCTTCTCCCAACTTCTCTTTACAAGCTTTTTGTGATTCTGACTGGGTTGCTTGTCCCACAACTAGGCGTTCAGTTAGTGGTTGGTTTATTATGCGTGGTTCTTCTCCTTTATCTTGGAAAGCAAATAAACAAACTAATGTTTCCTTATCTTCTGTTGATGCTAAATACAGAAGTATTAGGAGGGTCACAACCAAACTTGCTTGGCTTACTCGTCTTCTTCATAAGCTAAATGTTCCTTGTGTCACTCCTGTTGCTCTTAAATGTGACAATCAGGCTGCAGTGCATATTGCTAAAAATCCAGTATTTCACGAACGAACCAAGTACATTGACTTGGATTGCCATTTTGTTCGAGAAAAGTTGTATAAATGGTTAATCACAGTTTTCCATATTTCAGTGCCTCACAGTTAGCTGACATTTTCACTAAATATCTCCCTAGTTCCCTTCATGGCAAATTTTTATCCAAGCTGGGGGTGTTCTCTCCTTCACACCCTCCATCTTGAGGGGGTGTTGGAGGTAATTAGCCATGTGTATATATTAGACATTCTGTTAAGTGTAAATACAAATAGTTAGAGATATTTTTCCTATTCATTCTTTTTCTTTCCCGTTCATGTAATACAGTGCACAAGCTGAAATAATACATTCGACATTCTTCTCTCCTATCATTTTTCTCCTGCGATTCTTATTAATTGATTTCTCGTAGTTATTCACCCACCAAGGCAAAATTAATAAATCAGAAAAAAAAAAAATTAATGTGTGTTCGATTTAAATGCGACCTATATTATAAAATAGAGCTACTCCGGTTTATTAAGATTAAGGTGACTTATTGAAGGAATGATTGCAAAGCCAAGTTAAAGGAGTACAGCTTAAGAAAGCATTAGTACCTAAACAAAAGATGAGTACAAAAACTTAGGGTGGCACTATCCAAGCCACCTACCGAAAATTCCGGCGAAAAGAAGAAAGAGGGGCCTTTAGCGGGCGACCAAAGTAATTCTTAACCCCTTTAATTAGCCGATCCACGGGTTACAACTAATAATGATGTCAATGAGGATAGGATACCAAGAGTGGAGAGATGTTGAGGGGCTTTATTCTTTCGCTATCGCATCTTATTTTCAACAAACCTTTCACTTCCCATACAGCATTGCCATTTCTCATTTGTTAATCATATTACTCTATCGATACGTAGAGCCAGGCATTTTGCCTGCTTTAACTTATTCGAATTTTTAAAATGGTCCCTTGTGATCGGAACTTGTTTATGAATATAATAAACAAACTCGATTAGTTTTTGTCATTATGGTAAATGGACAGATCACACTTATTTTCCTGTTAAAGATATTCCAAAGTACTGTTATATGGTATGCTCCGTGACCTGTTATTCGTCCTATTTACCATGATGGATATATGCCTGCCTCCTATCTAATCATGCAATGAGTTTTATTTTATTTTATATCAGTAAAATCCCTTTCTGTCGATGCAATTTGCATCCTGCTGCTGCTACCACGATGTTATAGGCTGGATGTATCGGCTTATTTTACTTTTAAAGCCACAACCGTTTTAAACCCTGCGTACGTTATATTTATGAGTCGATTACTTTGTTCGTCCTGCCTTATTTGAACTCCATCACTCTGTCTGTTTGTTTTATTCCTCATTTTCATCTTATTCATCGCCTTCTTTTGTTTTTCATGCATTCTTCTAATCCGATCTTGTTGCAATCGTTTGTCTAGATATTAAGAAATATAGAGTTAGGTATTGATTTCAGATATCAATCTTTGAGGATAATTAGAATTCAAAGAGTTTTGTGTTGTTACCTTGTTTGAATCATGGATAAGTATGCTATAGGCGATTCTTATTCAAATTGTAAGTTTATGTGTTATTTCAATTTAGATTATAGAATCAAGAGAGTTCAAATGTTACAATATGGAATACTTATTTATTTGGAATGCATATTATATAAAGATGAGACTTATTGAATGAATACACAACTTTTAGAAAGGAATACATATGTTGAAGTAATGAATACACATCTTGCAGGAACGAAAATACATCTTCCAGATACGATGCCGTGTCTTTTTGCTAAAAATATATATTTTTATAACACTCTTATACATCTTTAGGTAAAGGATGGTAAATATATAACCTGAAACTGTACAAGTATATTGGGCATACCCAGGAGCAAAAAGGATAGGCTTACCACAAGATTGGTAGCTCTATCAGGAACAAAAGAACACCACTAAACATCACATAATTAGAACCCAACTAGTGGAGGTTTACAAAGACATCTCATAAAATAAAGCACTATAGACAAAGCGTTTAATTTGAGTGACCAGTCCTCTAATGTCAAGGTCCCTAGAGTCAAAGGCAATGGCGTTCCAGGCTCTTATACATCTTAAATGTATACAAAGAGGAGACAAACCCAATGAATACACTAATTGTAGGAAAGAATGCATATCTTATCGAAAAGAACAAACATCTTAAATCAATACACCAGTTGCATACAAAGATAGTATCAAATGCATATATTTTATTATAAATGTCCATCTTTTATTAATAAATGCATATATTTTTCCCATAAATACAAATATTTGATTAATAAATGCACAACTTATAAAAGTTGTTGCACATTAGCAAATACATAATTTATGTTTCTACCAAGAATGCACCTCTTATCTCTAAGAATGTGCATCTTAAATTAATACATAACTTGTAAGTGGAAAAGTGTCAAATACACGTAGTTAATGTATAAATAATTTTCTTAGAGTTTCTCATGTCCATCTAAAAAATACATAGTCTTTTATTAATAAATATACATCTTTTTGTATGAATATAAATCATATATTAATAAATACATATCTTATAAAAGTTATTATATATCGTGTGCACATCAACGAACACATATTTTATATTTCTATCGATAATGCACATCTTCCTATAAAGAAAGTACATATTATCATATAAAAATATGTATAATTTATAAAACAATATATTTTTAAAAGCTTTAAATAAATAATGATATATGTGTACTTTTTATTATTATAATAGATTTTTATATCTGATCGGATTAATGTCAGATTGGGTCAGTGACGGGTTAGATTGATGCCGAGTCGGATATACGACGGGTCATGAACTCATGGATTGGAATCGGATCGGGTTAATTATTATTGGATCAGTATCAAGTCGGGTTGCTAAACTTTTCAGACTTTATCAATTTAAGTTTCGTTCGAATCAGATTAAATTGGACGGATCGAATCAACTTTTTCTATCTTTAATAACAGCATGCACGAATTATTCTTTCTAAAATATTCATCTTCCCCCACCCCCTCGTCTGTTAACCTATACGGCAAAGCTTTCAATAGCTTACAATATCATTAATATTATTCCGGCGAGATATTACTTATCTCCTCTATTGCAACTTCTCTCATTTTCCCCCGTACAAGCATTATTTCTAATTATTATTATTTTTAAAGTGGCCACTAGTGTATATCTCAAGTATATCAATTTTTATTTTATTTTTCAGAAAAAGGAAGGACGCAATCCAATAACAATAGGCTCAAGTCATGTCACAGACTCACAGAACCGCTTGACGTCACTATCCCTAGTCGATTATGGAGCCCATACGACAAGTACATTAAACAAGGACATTTTTTTATTTCTACTATGTATAATTATATACAATAATAAGTTGTCGTATGTTATTTACTGTTTTTCGTAATAAGTGCTTATGAACACTTGTAGACCTTATTAAAAATAACAGATAAAATTAGTATTCGATGCTAACAATTCGCTTGAATTTTTACAATAAATGCATCAATTATTTTATTTTAGGTAAATAATTTAAATTTTAATGAGTACTTAGATAAACTGTGCCTTCTTTATTATTATGCTTTATTCGTATATTTAAAAAAAAGATATTATATTACTAAATTTATAAATAAATAAATAAATAACTGCTTTGGAAAAGTCAAAATATAGTATTTAATTTTGTTTTCACTTTTTTATTCATTGTATTATCCATAAATTAATTGTTTTGTTGGTTTTTAATGAAGGATGCAAGTAAAATTTTAAAAATAATTTTCATAGTTTCTGAAAAAGTGTACAGATTGTTGCAATGACTTCTTTTCTATATGAGGAAGTATATAATAACAAAACCCAAGATTATAATAAAAAAAATCCAAAATTTAGCCCCATAGGATCATAATTATGTTCATTAATTAAGGAACCATCTATGATCTACAATTAATGTGATTTAATAGGCCAGGGAGAAAATATGTAATATGGACAACTAGTAATGAAGGTCATCCCATAAGATTAATATAGTAATAGCAGATGAAAATAAGAATGATTTATTTCTTTCATGTATAAGAAAAATCGAACCGATAATACCTTCATAAAATCAATTTTAACTGCAGTAACTATATATAATCAAATAAATTAACTTTTTCATATTGAAATTTTAATCTTATGGTATTGTAGAAATATATTTTTATAAGTAGATATTCAGACTCAGTATATTTGTTATTTAATAATATATATATATCAATATATTATTATGTTATATTTAGTCTTATCTCTTTCACATATGAATTTGATTTTAAAAGTTTTTATTTATGAATTTTTACTTATTAAATGATTATCATTGTATTTAAGATCAAATTAATATGATCAATGTTGTTATTTCTAAATTTAAACGAAATTGTGTGTCATACGGGTGATATACACGAGCTGTCAGATATAAAGGCGGTGATTCTAGTAAATTACTTTTTCAGTCACCCGAAATCACTAAAAACTTCGTGTAAACGTGTTCAATAATACATTGGCACTTTCGCATCAAAGAAGAGACTTAAGTATCGAAATCACTACTATGAATGACATCCTATTGGGGCGACTTCTACGCTGCGTAGGTGAGGCAGTGACCACCGTATAATGTATGCTTTTATATCACACCAATTTGGAGGTACATATGCATCAATATAGATGTCTCCTGATGTTTCTTTCCGAGGCTTCGATTAATGAACCAAACCTACCAAGAGCCGGTTCTAGTGATAGCTTTTGCTTTCGAGTATCACCTACTCTACTTACGTTGGATAATTGATGTGATTATCTGACCTTCGTTAGCAACAGAAAAGCGATCCGTAACCTAGTTAGTGGCTACCATTCGGCAACCTATCTTCCCGTGTCAAACTCGCCGGGGGGGAGGGGGCCTTTTTCTCGATAACGCACATAACTATACAAAGGTTTACAAAGTACAGTGGAGGACACCGCACAATGAGTGTCATTATATGTTGAAGGTCAGGGGATAAGTCTCACTCTTTCTATTTGCCATTATTTAATCATACATTGCCCCAAAAAATAAAACAACCCAATGGCAAGGTGGAGATTCGAACACATAAGCCATGGTGTGAATCTACACCTACCAACCAACCAATAATAGATTTACATTCTATTTTACACACATATATAATATATCTTAATTTATTATGACCGGTCTGATTGTTATGAGGTTCCATCTCTTTAAATATATCGTAATCGTTATATTTTTTTCATATTCATTATACTTTATTTTATTTTTCCATATACACTTTCTATTATTATGCAGAATATTTTTTTAAAAATCAGTTTTATATATTTAACATGCCTTATTTTATTAAAAAATTGAGTACTTAATTTTATGTTGCTTAAGCTTTTAGTTTATGAATACCTATGCTAGTCATTCATTTACCTTTGATTATGCCAATAGCGACCATGAACATCTAACTCACTAATCTTTTTTAATTATAATTTTGTAAAGAATAAGTTATAAAATTATATGATTAATTAATGTATTATTTTAAGAAAAATAATAACTTATATAATTAATTATGTAATCCATAGCTAAAAAACCTTGGTTGAAAAAAAAATGATGATGTGTGACTTTTAATGCCAACTATATGATAGATAATAGATATATTAAAAATATGTTGTTGTTGTTGTTTATGTTGTAGGACACCATAGAATCAAAAAATTGTTATTGTTGATATAAAATAAATCAATTTTGGTTTTGAAAAGGACTTGAAATTCTAATAGAAATATGAATTTTAGGTGTATCAATCGACTAGTTTGATTAACTGATCGACTGGTACGTTCAGATATTAAAAAAATTTGTAATACCTCTAAAATTCACTCCTGAATATTTTTATTTAAAAGAAACTATGCAAAAGATAAGATAGAAAATGGGGAATGTTATTTCCATTGGTGGCGGCCAGAAGTCACTGGTACATTGTTGTTGTACCGCCATTGTTGCAATGCTACTAGTGTTGCTTCGCTTGGCTATTGCTTGCATCAATAACGACAACGGTGGTGCATGGAGGAGACGACAAAGATGGAAGGAGAAGGCTGGTGTTGTTGTAGTGGTAGCCGGTGGTCGAAGCGGAGAAGATGAGCAAGAAGGGTTATGGCGGCTGGGTCGGGGTTTGGTTGCAAAAAAATGAACGGGGGAGAAGAAGAAAGAAAAGAGGGAGAGAGAAGAAAAGTGTTTTTTTATAGAAAAGATGGTATAAAATATTTGAAAAATGTGTATTCGGTCGATCTAGTGTTTTTTTATAACAAATACATATATAGAGAAGATGGTATAAAATATCTAAAAAATGTGTATACATAAATTTTATCTGAAACTCATTTAACGAAAACACTTTCGTAATGATTATAAAATCTATTCAAGGAATTTTAGAAAAGCTTTCAAAAGAAAATACTAATGAATGCAAAGATTTATATTATTTATAAAAATACATAATACAACGTCAAAAAGTATTTAAACTATCTAGAAATATTTAAACAATATCCTAAGGAACTAAGATTAATTTAAATAATTTTTGAAAATGGTCATCTGCAAACAAAGAAGGGTAAAATGAAAGAAAATTAATTTTGAAAATAAAATCATAAATAAATTACAAAATCTTTTTAATTTAAAATTTTCTGAAGATCTTAACAACCTCATAAAAATAAATAAATTCAAAGACAAAAACATTTTCTAAGGATAAAAATCAATAAAATGATTTTATTATTTTAAATAAAATTTTATAAATTATTTTGTGAATAGAATATAACTCCAAAACAAATCAAAATCACACGACAAAGTGATAAAGAAAAAAATCTAAAATATTCAAAATTAAAACACAAGATAAAACAATAATATATATTTTTAAACAGAAATCAAAATTGTATAAATATAATAAAATCATGTGATTAATTAAATTATAATATGAATTCAAAATTGTCTATAAAGCCCTAAAATAAATCAAAATTAAAATAATTAAATATTTCATGATATTATGCTAATAAAATAATTAAGATTAATAAAATTAAATTTCAAAAATATGATTAATAAAATTAAATTTCAAAAATATGAGTATTACAATTTTATTTTTAGCAAATTAGACGACTAGTTTGCCCAAACAGATCGAACAGTTGTCCTACGATTTCATATCATTTTTTTATTTTGATTCAAATATCCTTCTAATGTTTATAAAAACTTCTAATTAAAATCTATTTATTCTAATGAGCATATTTTGGTGTTTTGGGATTATTTTTATATTATTTAGATTATTCTATGAATTTATTTAGTTAAATTTCCCCCAAAAAATATTTTTTTAGGAATACATCACCTTGTCTCTTCTCACTCACCTTCCTCTCTCTCTTATGGTAGATGGGTTATGTGTTTGACTTCATGCATCCCTTCCCTGACTCACCAACATTCTATCATGTCTCTTTCTGACTACACTCAACCTCCATCACACCATCATGTTTACACTTACCCTTTGGTTTCCCACCTAATTCACTTCATTTCTTACATGTGTTCTTGCTCTCTTCTTCCATTCCCTCAATAAAAATTTGTTATGTGTTGAATATTCTCCATTTTACTTCCTTTTTCCCCTCCGCTGAGAAAAAAAAAGACTTGCTCTTATTTTCTTCCCTTCCTTGGTTGAATTCTTGTACCTTCTTTCTTCTTCTAAACTAGGCTTTAGTTCCCCCTCGTTTCTCCCAAGCAAGCAAGGAATAAGGTTTGATAAAGGTTGAAGATTTTAGCTTTATTTTCCTTAGAATTCTGTTTCTATGAAAATGTTTCTTCTTCTTCTTCTTCTTCTTCTTCTTCTTCTTCTTCTTCTTTGATTTTAATGGAGTTTTTTTAAATAAATAAAAAAGAGTTTTAATGGTTTTGGCTTTTGATTCTCTTAGGAATCGACGCCCTAATAGATAGATATCAAGTAGGAGTTTGGCTTTAAGGCAAGGCATTCTTATCTATAATATGAATAAGGTATTGTGTTGTTTGTTGTGGTTTTGAGCACTTTGGTATTATCTGTGATGTTTGTGTAATATGTTGAGTTCTTAATTTCAAGCATGTTGCCATATTTCAATTTATGAAGTTTTGGAGCATGTTTGATTATTTCTAATATTATGCATGAGTGGGTAAACTTCAAGCATGATCTTGTTGAGTATTGATCCCTACCATGTTTTATGTGAATTCATATGAGGAGTATGTCTTTTATGTATTTTATAACATAGAAGCATGATAAGATTAATATAGCAAAGTTTGGCAAAATTCTGCTAAGTGGATCGCAGGTCTAGGTGTTATTTTACCCAGACCGATTGATTAGTTTGTTAAACTGATCAACTAGTTGCATGACTTGGCTTGAAATTTTTTGATTGGCTGATTACAGGAGCATTCGATTGGTTTGATGAACCAATCAACTGATTCCTATGAGTAATCAATAAGTTTGTCAAACCTATCAATTGGTTGCCTTGTGACTAGAGTGGCATGGTCTCTACTTAGACCTATTGACTGGTATAGTCAAACCAATCGACTAATCTCCCATAAATAATGAACCTGTAGAACCAAGCAGTCGATTGGTCTGTTGGTTTTATTTCCTATTTACGTTTGGTATACAAAGTTCCATCATTATAAGAATCCTTTAAAAGTGAAGCACCAATAGATCTAATTGATGATTCAACATTATCCAAGGGGATCATCAATGGGGTTATTAACGAGTCAAGTGGAATCCGGGTTGGGTTTGACTTGGAACGTTTAATAAACGAGTCTAAAAATAAAGCTCAAGTCTAACTTATTTATAAATGAGTTGAGCTTTTAATAAGTAGAGCTGAACTTTTAATAAGTCGGCTCGCAAGATTTTGCACTGCAAATGAGCTCGAGGCTTATTTTTATATTCGTTTAATTAAATAAGATAGCTGAGCCTCAAAATCTCACAAGCTAGGTCAGCTCTTTAACAAACCTAATCATTAATGATGATTTCTGAGGGCTAGGCTTAGCAACAACAATGTTTTTGGTGGAGGTGAACAATTTTTATTTTCCATAAGGGAGTCTGCATGTAGTTTGTTGGAGAAATCCTATAGTACTTATCTTTCACCATATAGGAATGATTAGGGTTGTAAACGAGTCGAGCCGAGCCGAATACTCCTAGGCTTGGGTTCGGCTTGTTTAACTAAACGAGCCTAAAATGATATTTGGACTCAACTCATTTAACTAAACGAACGAGCCGAGCCGAGCCGAGCTTTTTTGAGCTCAGGCTCTGCTCATTTAATAAACGAGCAGAACTCAAGCCTTACTTTTAGGCTCGTTTAACTAAACGAACGAGCCAAACCAAGCTTTTAACGAATCGAATACTGAACTGGCTCAGCTCATTTACAGCCCTAGGAATGATAGTGTTTTACCCAAAATTCGACTAATTTTATTCGTTGGATATGTAAATAGATATGGATATGGATATGGAGCAAGGAGAAAAATATCAATTAAGTTTGGTTATGGATACAGATAAGGGATCCTCAAATTCATACCCTCCTTCATATCCGTATACGCACCCGCATCCGTTTACTCAATATAAAATTATACTTTTACCCTTCATCTATATAACCTTTATTATATTTTCTATTTCTAAAAGTTAAAATATAATTAACCTCTGACAATCTAAGTATATAATTTTAACATTAAATATTTTTTATTTTAAATTTAATAGGTATTATTTGAAATACGATGGATTTTATTCGATAGATATATAATCAGATATGGATATAGAGAAGGAAAAAAAACACCCAACAGGTTAGAATATGGATATGGGTATAAGTTTTCTTTTTAAGCTTGGATAACAATAGAAAGTACCCAATCCATTGTTATCCCTATCACCATTATTCTATTAAAATTTACAACTATTATCACAAAATTTTACCATCATTGTACATATTATATATATATACTATTATTATACTTATCTTTAACCATCGTACATATTTTACTCTATTATTCTTCTAAAATTTTATCGTTATTATTCAAAAACCAATACTTTACCGTTGTTGTACAAATGTGTTACTATTATTCAACTAAAATTTTATGGTTATTTTTACTCAAAATTTATTTTACAATCTTTTACTAAAATTATATCAATATTTCATCATATTTGTTTATCTAAAGTATACTAATATAAATATTTACTTAAGGAAAAAAATCAAGAATATTATACTATAATTTATTTTGAATTTTTTTATAATCCTAATGAAACATAATTTAATTAAAATTTTATACGATCTCTCATGCGTATAACCGGTCGTACGTAATATATTGCCATTTGCCAATGCTGTCGAGGTTTCGAATCGCCTATCTCGAGGTTTCGAATCCCACTCGAGTACTTGACGCATATCTCCCTCACCCACTTGTGTGATGATAAATATAAAATAAATAAATAAATGTTACTTTCCTTCCTTTTTAAAAAATTATTAAGTCAAGGACAATGCGTACAGCTTATGTCATACGCAGGCCGACATCTCACCTCTCTCTGCCCCTCCCCGATCGGCTGACGCTTTAATCAATTTTTTGTCCTAATTGATTGACCCATTTCTTTTATGTTTCTTTTTTACTGCTAAAAGTTAGTAGTTCAGGCTCCAGAGGACAAATTGATACGGATAAAGGACAATATATTAAGGTAGTATAATCCTACAAAATAAGAGGAATAACTTCTTCTTTTTTTTAACTTCATAAGAAGTTTAACATTTTGCCATCTTAGACCTAACATTACTAATATATTCTTACGTTAAATATATTTTTTAACTAATGCTTTAATCTTATTTATAATTACTAGTGAGAATTAAGTGTTCATAAAATAAATAATACTATATTTAATATTCTATATTTAAAAATATATATATCATAAAATAAATTTTTAAAAATTACATACTTTAAATTATAAAACAAAGTGACTATATAACATGAGAAAAGGTGTCAACTAAATAAATTATACTTATTTATTGTAATGACCGTAAAATGTATTGGTCTTGATATATTTACTACTAATGATAGAGCTAGGTATTTATAATGGTGTCACATAACACTATTAAATCCAGTTGAATAACATATAATTTTTTTAAGTCATGAATCTTCACCTGCACTGGCTTGTATCCACTATAATCCATGAGATTCGATGAAGAAGTTAGGAGTTCAAGCTTAAGTAGGTGTTTTTTTAAGTAATAATAGATCAATTATCAATCCAACTATAATGTGATTAGTGCTTTAGAATAATGCTCCGATCAAAACCCCCGAGCACGACATTTTTATTCAATTTTCTTAAATTAAAAAGAAGTATCCCATTGATTAAAGCTCTAATTATATTAATATACTTTTTTACATTATAATCATTGTTAACCCTTAAATTTTCTAGAGTGTTTTAATTATTTGATGCTTCATCACATTATCATATCTATTTTTATTAAAAATTAAATACAAATTCATAAAAATGTCTAAAAAATATCAGTAATACAATACCTTATATGTCAAGATTTTTATACATTTTTTAAGTGCACCTTTACGTTTTGAAGTAAAAGTAACAATAGTGTCTAAAACCATATGTATGTAATAAGATTTGCGGGAGGGAAACCGAACGAAATAAATTTCAGCACCAAAAAAAGTATATGTCTAATAATAAATGAACAACTTTACTTTCTTACCCACTCATAAACTAATATAAAAAAAAAATCCAAACACAACACTTAAAGCAAGATGTAATTGCTTGCGATAGGAGTATGCAGTACAGAATCTTTGTATCCAATTAGATATATTTATATGTATGTCAATTCTATCATTTCATATACCTACAAGATTAGATCACATATTATGATATTAAACATATCTAAAAATATCTATTTTGCTTAAATAATAAGAAACATAAACTTAAAAAAAAATAAAAACTATGAAAAATTCATTATAATAGACACAATAAGTTGGGGATATAGTATACCACATTTACATATAGTATAATACACTATAATATATAGAACACACAACATATTACGATAAAAATACAATGCAATTACTTTTAAAATATAGTTTTAAATTTAATACAATATACTAAATAAATAATATGCTTGATTAGGTCAAAATTGTACTAAATATTAGCTATGATTATAATTGAATACTCCTAATTAATAATTTTTAATATCAAATTGAATTTTAAAATTTTAATTATTTTTTCTCTCTTTCTCTTTCTCACACCTCTCAATAGAGGGATACGAACTGTATCATTTGAACATATTTTTAATGGACCTTACTGGAAAATTCTGGCATTTAGTTGATACAGCTTATCAAAAAAAAGTCTCAGATATTTAATTTGTACCTAATCATTACATGAAAAAACTTATCATGCATGTACATTTATCAGGTGCTAAGAATCCCCCCCCCCCCTCCCTTTTGCCATTAATTTATTACGGAGATGAATTTCGTCGGCCATTATCGCATGAATAAAAGAGAAAAAGATGATAATATTAGTAGAATGATATTAGATGTCGATGAGTGCATATAAAATCATATCTTCTGGTCAACTATAAAGCGGCAGTTGCACCAATATAATCACTATAATAATGGCAACATATCGGAATCGAGTTATTTAAAAATATAATATATTATTATTTATCTAAAAATACTCCTGTGCCATTAAATTCTACTTTCCACTGTTGATCTATACTGTACACATACCGACCTTTTATTTCCTGTTTTTCAGCTTTGCCCTTCACCAACCACTGACACGCACCCATCAAATGCTTTCTCTCTCCCTCCTTTTCTTCCCTCCGCTCTTTCCCACTCCATCCTCATTCTTCCTACTCTCTCTCTCTCTCTCTCTTTTCTCACATTTTTCGTCGCTCCCATTCCTCCTGGTTACAGTAATAGTGTCGGCTGCCTCAGCATCCCGGCCGAGCCCCCCCCCCCAAATAAAAATTAAAAGTTAAAATACTTAATGTGAATCCATTTCCTCAGTAATAAGCATCGGAATTATGTTTATATCTCTCTGTTTGGTTGCATGGATTTCATGATCAGAGGAGCTCTGTTATCTTAGAACTTCAGTGCTTTGCATGTCGGTCTGTCTAGACTTCCAATTTGGTGAGTTGATTATTCTTCTCTTCCTTCTTCTTTCTTTTTCCCCCCTTCTCTTTTAAGTTGTCTCTGCTGTTCTTATAATGTGATCAATTTGTCAGATATATTTTATTTCCGCCCGCCCCTCGGGTTAAGCGTACTCTGATTTTGGTTGCTTGGCTAGGAGTCGGGGCCATCTTTAGGTTTACATGGCGTTGTACTGCTGCAATTTCTATGTTCTTGAAAATTGCAGCCCCTTCTTCTTCTCCTCCTCCTCCTCCCCCCCCCCCCAACTGCAATTTCTATCTTTAGGTAAAGTTTATCATGATGATTATGGAACGTTTCGGAGTGGAGTTTTTCACTTTCAGAAAAATGCTGTGTGACTTGTGACTGACGACTATTTTTTGTTTCTGAGGGGAATTAATGTTCTCGATATGACTAGGAAGAAGTGTTCGCGACGTTAAATAAAGATCCCAACGAATGGTTCTATTTTCCGGAAATAGTCGGCAGCAATAGTAGAACGATGCTGCGGGCCGGGCCTGGCCGGCCTTTGCTTTTTTAACTTTAGCTTTTGATTTTGACGAGAGAAAAAGGGGGGGCAGAGGAAGAAACAGAGTTGCATAGGATCCTCCTCCTCTCTTTTATCTTACGTGCTCTCTAGTACTGCTGCTGTAAAATAATACGAGTAATAATAATAATCACAGGTCAGGTGACTGGGCGATGACTTTATTTTCTGACAGCTTTGGAAGCTGTGTTTTGGCTGCATGTTTTGTACACTCTAATGCCTAGGCTCATCAATCTTCATCTTACTGAAAAATCATATTTGTATGCACATTCCACCTCTCGTGCAGATAGTTGTTTTCTAATCTCTGTCTCTCTATCTTATAGTCGTATATCTATATATAGAGAGAAGGATAGAGAAAGCGACGTAATAGAGAAAAACGGAGAGAGTGAGTGAAGAGTTTGCCGAATGACGGACCACAAGTCACCTTCGTCATCAACGACTGCATCGTGGCTTTGGAAGAAGAAATCTTCTGAGAAGGGTGAACCACCTGCTTCCATTAAATACGAACAAGAGGTAATCACGCTACCAAAAACGCACGCCTAAGTCAAAGAATTACTATGTTTTTTTTTTTTACCTTCCTTTTTAATTTTATCCCATTTCAAGATGTTATGATGATGGATTGATTGATTTTGTCCGAATCTGATACTACTACTGCTGCTACTATATATGTACATATGTATCATATATCGTTGGAGTTTTCTGAATTCCGGCTATCTTTGAATAATTCCTCGCCGGTTGCTGCAATTGGAGGCCCGCTCTAACAAGAACTGGGTTTTCTGTCTTTTTCTTCTTCTTCTGTTGTTTTCCTTCCTTTTGGGGGTGGGTTGGTTTGGGTACAGATACACTCCCTGCAAACCGAAAAGGCGGAATTGGAGAGGGATCTTAACGATCTAAACAATAAGCTCTCTTCCGTCCTTGCTGAGTGTGAAGCTAAAGATGAACTCGCCAAAAGACACTCTAAAACAGCCCAAGAAGCCCTTTCAGGTCCTCTTCCAGCTCTTCTCCTCCCCCTCCCCCTTTCCACCCCATCTATCATTGTATCCCATATCTTACACTACCTACCTTCTTTTCTCTTGCTTGCAGGGTGGGAGAAAGCTGAAGCCAAAGCCTTATCCCTAAGGCAGGACCTAAACGAAGCTATACAGCAAAGATCGGCAGCCGAAGTAAAAAACACCCAACTAGATGCATCCTTAACGGAATGCATGGAGCAGCTCCGCTTTACTAGAGAAGACCAGGAACGCCGCATGCACGATGCTCTGGTCAAAGTCTCCAACGACTTCGAGGAGTCGCGTCTGTTCCTCGAGCACAGGTTGGCCGAATCAAGCAGGAGCCTCGACGAGCTCGTCGCCGACAATGCCCGGCTACGCGACGAGCTCTCGGCGAGGGACCGGCTGATCGAAGAGCTGAACAACCGTAGGGCGAAGGCCGACGCCGATATCGGTTCCTTGATATCGAGGTTGGAGTCGGTGGAGAAGGAGAACGGTTCGTTGAGATACGAGGTTCGGGTGTTGGAGAAGGAAGTGGATATTCGGAACGAGGAAAAGGAGTTCAACCGTCGGAGTACCGATGCTACGCATAGGCAGCATTTGGAGAACGTGAAGAAGATTGCTCAGTTGGAATCAGAATGTCAGAAGCTTCGTGTCTTGGTTAGGAAACGCTTGCCTGGTCCCGCTGCTCTAGCAAAGATGAAGAACCAAGTGCAGATGCTGGAAAGAGATTCGACGGCAACCGATTCGAGGGGGAGGAGAAAGGCTGTCGATCTGAAACCCAGGTCCTTGGATTATCAACAACCTCATGAGGATAAAAACAACACCAGCAGCAGTCCGGAAATAATGCCTGCCGAAAAGATCAACGCTGTGACCGAGAAAATATCTGCCCTGGAGGAAGAAAACAATGCTATGAAAGAGATGCTATTGACGAAGAGCAACCAATTTCAGGTCTTGAGAAACATGTATTCTCGTACAGCTTTGAAGTTATCACAGGTTGAGGCACAGCTTGAAGATTCATCCTCTAGAAGTCAATCTGTGGGTATGGACTTGAGAAGGAACAGTTTGACGTCGCATGATATAATCTCTGAGATAGGAAGTAATTGTGATGATAAGGCTAGTAGCTGTGCTGGGTCATGGACTTCTGCTTTGATTTCAGAACTGGAGCAATTCAAAGGTGGGAAAAAGAATACCGATGGCACATCGCCATCGTCCAAATCAGTTGCAGTATCTGATATCGGTCTTATGGATGACTTTGTTGAGATGGAAAAACTAGCCCTGGTTTGTGTTGATAAACCTGTGGAAAATAATTCTCTCACGCATAATGAAGGTGATCATTCGGCTTCTGGAACCTTAGACCCTACGGCTGCCGATGCAAATGGGAAGGACCCTTCTAAGGGACAGGAGGTGCGGTCGAAAATGCACACATCGATATCAAGGCTGATCGAGATCATTGCTAGAGTCAGTATCCCATTGCAGACCCACAAAGCTGCCTCTTTGATGTCTCCAGAAGATGGGAGTTCTTTCACCTGTAAGGATTCAGGAGATGTGTCAGGCTATATGATTCGTGTTTTCCGGTGGAAGATTTCTGAACTATCTGCTATACTTCAGAGTTTCCACCATGTCTGTGATGACGTGCTGAATGGGAAAACCAATATCGATGTTTTTATCCAAGAACTGACTTCCGCTTTAGACTGGATTCTCAACCATTGCTTCTCTCTTCAAGATGTCTCTAGTGTGAAGGATGCAATCAAGAAACTCTTTGATTTGAATGTATCAAGGAGCGAAGGTGAACTAGATGTTGGAACATTAAGTCATCTCTCTGAGGGGGCTGATAGGTTACCATGCCTGAAAGAAGAGCAAGTGTCTGGTGATGATAAGACAGAAGAGTACAATGACAAAACAGAAGATGGGTCCAGGAATTTAGAACCTTCAAAATTGCAGACAGAACAGAGTGTTCCGCCTGCAATAGATGATAGAAAGTCCTTCACTGCTGATTTTCAGAAATCAGAAAATGCTATGGGAAGCTTGGGAAAAGAATCAGACGGGTTGAAGCAATCCAAAAGGCTGGTTGAGGAGGAGATCGAAACGCAGAAGTTGATAAACGAAGATCTTAATACACAGCTCTCTGATGCTAGAACTAAACTTAATGAGGCCCACCAGAAGATTCCGTGTCTTGAATCTGAATTGGAGGACAAACGCAATCGTTGTGAAGAATTAGAGACCAGATGCCTCGATCTAGAGCTTCAGATCGAAAGGTATGCATACAGCTAGTCTATGATCTTTCTGACCAACCAATCTCTTTGCTTCCAAGTATAGTGTTGTAAAGTTTAAATGGATGTCTCAAATCTCATACTTCTGGGTGGTTGTGCTGTGTCCTCCATAATACGAGTTTCTTTATGAAAACTCTTTTAAGTTTTATCTTTTGCAATTTTCAGCATGACAGAGATGGAAGCTTCAAAGACGCTGATGACTGAAGAGGAAAAGCAAGTCCAGCCTGTAAGTCAACTCAACCACATCCATCTGGTTATTATCTATGTTATGTATCAAATAATGTTGGATAGACACATTCCTTTATATTTTTCTAGTAGTATATGCCACCAAATATGAGCCTTGATTTCAATTTGAATATGTAGGAATCGCAGATATCAGCAGCATCAGAAAGGTTGGCACAGTGCCAAGAAACAATTTTAAATTTAGGGAAGCAGTTTAAAGCTCTAGCGTCCCCTAGAGATGCTGCGCTTTTTGATAAGGTTATCTCCACCCCAACCAGTACCAATGACAAAGTTGAACCCATACCAACCAGCAAGACCATGAGCCAGCGATCATCACTACTGGATCAAATGCTAGCGGAGGATGACATTGATGTTGAGCAGCTCGAGTCTCCAAAAACTAAAGAAGTTATTTGTGCGACGGACACTCGGGAACTGCACCATACTCAAAGTGAAGGAACCAATTCAGCTCTTGACCTTAATGGTGTACGAGAGCCTGCTAAAGAAAATCTAGACATTGCTCCTGGTAAGATCAAGCACAACGAGACGAAAGCTGGAGTAAGTACTTTGGCTATTGTGCCAGTCAAGAAACAAAGTGGAGGTCTGTTTAGGAAGCTTTTGTGGAGGAAAAGGAAAACTCATAAGAAGAAGATGGCTGCTCTTCCATGGGAATAAGTCAGAGCCTGTAGGGCGTGAAAGAGGCCATCATGGTAGAGCTCAGCCCGGATATGGATATAAGGATGTTGATGTCCCAGAGTTGGAGTGTTGTTTGTATTTGTCTGTGGATAAAACGTTAAGTTAGGGAATAATCAATTGTTATCTTATGTGGATGCATGCGAAGGGGCACATTTTTGTTTTATAATCTATGATTGATATGACGAATGCGTGTTATTTGAATCAGAATCATTTGATTGTGTATTATCCAACGAATATGCTTATATAACCTGGCCAGTAGAGATTCCTGGGTAACACCGGGCAGCGCAAAACAACTAATTTAGGACCGAGCTTCGAGAGCTATTGCGAATTCCCAAAAATGGCTGCCTATTTCTCCACGCATCAACGAAAAGAATCCGCAGCATCAAATTGATAGAAGCATTGCAGATCTTATGCAAGTAGTGTGAAGGATCAGCTGAAGCCTAAAGGTGGCCTTATTACCGGTTCCACACTTGTTCATGAAGGTGGTGTCATCTACGATCAAAGTGCCTAAAGGTGGCCTTATAACCGATGATTCCACATTTGTTCATGAAAGGTGGAGTCATCTAGGATCTAAGTGCTGTCATTGCAATTTCCGAAAGCAATAAACCATGCTTATGGACCTCTACAACGGGCATTTCCATCCTAATGTGAAAGACCAAAAAACTGGGGGGGGGGAGGTGGACATGAAGCTCACATATGAGGCAAAGGTAATAGAAACCACAGGTTGTGGAGAGCGGAGACTTTCTTTACCCAGGTGCTGTAGACGGTAGACCACCGCAATCACCCAACCATAGTACCAATTAATCATAGAAATAACAGTGATTAGAATAAAAATCATCTACATATTTCAGTTAAAAAGAGTACGTACGCACAGAAACTGGTTCCCCATACCTGATTGGCTCTCCGACAGAGGAATTGCAGGGAGAATCAACCCTCGTTTATCTCCTGGAGATACTATGGTGTCACCTATTAAGTTACAAATATACAAACAGAAGTACAACAATCACTATTAAACTTTGAAATTTCACTGAATCGCCAACATATAGAGGAAAGAAACCCATTGTGGCAAAACTGCTATAGATATATTTTATTTTATTTTAGTAAAATGCCACAAGAATACTTAATGACACACCTACCCATTATGAATCCTGCCACGGGCAAGTCTGAGTAGGTCTAATGCTAGTGACGAATTATTTTCAAGGATCCACGACTTAATAAGATTTAGTGAAGAGACTTAAGAAATAGATAACAAGTTAAAAATCTAGTAATAGTACAAGTTGTGAACTTAAAAAAGATAATGAAACAATAATAATGAATAACATTAAACAGGATAAATAAGGAATAAAAAGAAATATAGAATAAATAAAGAAACACCAACCAACTGACTGGATAATATTATAAACCCAGTAGAAAAATACAAAAAGAAGAATCCAGAATATGTAAACAGGTAAAAAGGATAAATGAGGTAATGTAAGTTACTGCAAAAGGATAATCTGCCAAACCTAATATGATGAGCTTTTGAAAAACAGAAAAGAGAAAGAGTCTTCTGCAAAAAAATCTGACAAATAAGTGTTGTCGCTAATGGTGCCTTTAATGTATTAAACGATAAATCAGAACTGAAAGAACACATGTCAGACAATGCTTCTGCCATTCAAAGCCACAACCAGCTATGGAAAAGTTCAGCAAACAAAAAATGGTGAAGGATTGTGAGTACTAACATGGTGAAAAAGATGAAAAAGGGAATCACAGCATGGCAAGAACTAGTTATGCATATCCAAGATTAATATGAAAGAGATGAAAGATTGGTTGGAAAGGACATCGTATACAAGCACTATTAACAAATGAAGTCATTCAAGACCAAAACAAGATATGGAAAAAAGATTAGTTCAGCAATCCAAAATTAAGGACTGTGATTACTAACTAAGTGGGAAAAATAAAAAGGAAAAAGGGAATCACAGCGAGACAAGAACTAGATGCGAAAATAGGATTGATATAGACATGAAAGATTAGTTGGACAAGGCATCATATCCAAGCACTATTAACATCCTTAAGCACTGTTACACAGGTAATAAAAATGTGGTCGCGGTCGTAGCATTGCGGTCTTGGGGTATCGCAGAAGATATGTTATATGTCGCGATTGTCGTAGCGTGAATTTTATTTATTTTTCACAACACATATCGGCAACTATCGGTTAGTATCAGTCAATATCTATAAATACCAGCAACAGATGTGTGATTTTTTTCTCTATCACCAGTGTTTGAAAAGGCCTAAGACACACCTAGACGATAGAAGTCCTGGAGCCTTGGCTCTAGGTGCAAAGCGAAAGTACACACCTAGGCGATGTGAGGTGCCAAAATTACTCAAAGCTAAAAAAAATGATTAAATGACTAAATTTTCATAAAAAAAAAAGTATACCATAACAAGAAAATACTTAGCAAAATAATAACCTATGAGTTTAACACTACCAATACTAACAGATAGTGTGGACTGTGGACCACTTCTTCTTGCTATCTTTGGCTCTCGGCTCTCTACAGTATGTCTCTTTATCTTGGACTCTGTTTCCTTTTTTTATACAAGTTTAATACTTCCTATGTGTTTAAAAAATGAATTTTACCGTCTTTTTTATATTTCCCTAATGACCCTGACTCAACCTTTAAGCTTGCAACCTATGTTAAATGCAGAATGTGCATCTTTTCCAAAACAACTATCGCTCTCCCCAATCAAAACTATAATAGGCTTCCCCTTTTCCAAAAAATGTCTACTCCTCCCCCTAAGTCCCTGCCTCCTTGCATGATTTTTTTTTCTGCTGAAAAGCATGTGCATGCCTACGCCTCTCCCCTAAGTCCCTGCTTGATATTTCCTAAACAATTATTGCTCTCCCCAATCAAAATCATAAATAGGCTTCCTTTTTTTCAAAAAATGTCTACTCCTCTCCCCTAAGTCCTTGGCTTCCTATGTATTTTTTCTGCCGAAAAGATATTTTCCTCAAAGGCGCACGCCTCTACGCCTGTGCGCTTCTACGCCTTAGGCGTGCCTCAGCCGCTTTACATGCGTCTCACTCACATCACCTTGCCTAGCACCAAAAAAGCCCCCATCGCCTTGCACCTTAGGCGCGCTTTTTCAAACACGGTATGTCACATATTGCCAAGATATCGCATCGGCAAGGCCAAAATCTGATACGTCTTAGCCAATTTTTTGTTGTATACCATGATTTGACACCAAACATCCAAAAGCCAACAATTTAAGGACATCCATAATGACAAAATGGATTCTTAGTCCCCTTTGCCACCAACCCAATTCCCGATTGGTGACAAATAGAAGAAGAAAAAAATAGCAGTGAAAATGAAAAATAAAATAAAATAAAAAATAAAAGGTCTCCAATTACACATACTTATTATTCAAACCTATTCCAAAAGGAGAATAGTCCTTTGCAATTCTTTGCTCTCAAAAAAATAGTTTGTTTCGAATGAAAATAGCATTTCATCTTATTTATAGATTAAATCAAATTAGACATTTTTTTGAAAATAATAAAAATAATATAAATTTAACAATAACAATTATAAAGATAATAATAATGAAAACTATAATAGCAATACTAATAGAAAAAATATTTAAATTATGAAAACAATAATTGTAAAATAATGAAAATAGTAACTTACACCTTTTCAACTCCAATTAGATCCAAAAAATCAAATGAAGCAAACAGGGCCTTACTCATAGCTGATACATGGCTACGCAGTTGAAAGTGAAGATCTAAGCAAAAGTAAAGTTGAGATTCATGAAAAATAGATTCAAGACAAAAACTGTGGCATCTTAGATGGACTAAGCAGTTCATCATACAAAAAGGTCTAGTTATATATATATTGCATGGCATTGTGTGATGATTTTTAGACAGTGTATACTGTATAACCCTATAAGGAAAACAGTTCAGCAACTATTTTATCTAATCTGACATTCTATGGGCTATCAACAATAAAAGAGAGTTTGCAGAGCATATCTGGCAGATTGCTCTTTTTACCGTAGATGGAATCATGGAACACAAAAGATCAGGCTATGATATTGGTCAATGATTTCTTGAATCTAGGAACGATATGATTGATGAAGAATAAAACACCTCTTCTGTGAAGCATTTTAAGGAGAATGCTCAGATGCTCAGGCTGGCAAGTAGCAGCCCCGTCCTTGAGGAATGAAATATGGCCAGCACTGTTACCTGTAGCAATATGATCTGCATTCAGTGGTAAATGGAATGTAAACAAACAAGTACAGATCTTATAATGACCAGCTTGATGATAAAGCAGATGATGGAAGGAAATGTGAACAGGTTAGAAAAACAACAAAGAAAGTGGAGAATGGTACATTTAGGAGAATGGCAAAAATGATTATTGAATGTATGAAATTATGAATTATTATAAGGTACTCCCCCTATTTTATAATATAAGGCATATTAAATTTTTATGCACATAATTAGAAGTATTAAATTCTAGACAAAAAGTCATATACTTTTACAAACATACCTTTACATTAAATTGAATACTCTTTACTTATTTAAATGGAAAGTGGATAATATAAGGTTAGGATTGGAAATAAAACATTTTAATTGTTGATACTTTTATAAAATGACTTATATTATAAAACAAAATTTATAACCCAATATGCCTTATATTGTGAAACAAAGGGGGTAGTTTTTATGACATCAAGGCGTCTCTGATTCATATCTTGATGGTAAGATAGATATCCAGGTCTCCTGGGAATATGAGGGTATAACTATTTGCACGAAAAATACACACCAGACTGCTGCAGATTGCAGACAAAACCGTAAGCATGACTAAACCTATAAATTGACATAACAATAGCAACGAAATAGATAAATTCATTTCTTAGCATGGACACCATGTAAGAGTTTCATACTCTGTGGAAAACAATACTTGTAGTCTAGTGTAAGTCACTCGATCACAAACAACCAACATCTCATAATGAAATAATCGAAGCCAACACTGACAGCTGTTGTGCAAGCCACGCTGATACTGGGACAAAAATTTAAAACTGGAACATAAGAACATTAACAAATGCGTCGCATGGTTTAGGTGGGAAAAATAAAGCACTTAACATGAAAGGCAGCAATCTCCCAGCTACAAACCACTAACATGACACCATTGCTATGAAAATCAGCCCATATTTAGTCACGACAAACAACAAATCGAATATGACAGGAAAGCAAGCAACAAATTACCCGGTGCTAATTGGCACTAGTGTCTCGATCACAGAATGTTGAAAAGAAATTTTAATCATTCAGCACATGCGCTCGGGAAAGCGGAGAATCTGGTGTAAACTGATTCAAATATAATTTCAGAAAAATGTGACTCATTTCATTCACCTCCTCTATGAATTTGACGCTTTATTTTGCCTGTTAGCGAAAAATATAAATTATATTAATTCCACCGAGTTCTACTGAAAGAATTGGAGTTGTGGTTTCCTCAATATGCAATGGATAGTTCAGCATGTCTTCACCAACTCCTCCGCTTCAGCCGAAAAACTTATGAGTTTTTTTTTTACTCCGATGATTTAACTAGAAATTAGAATCACTAATATACAGCAACTAAATTGACATTTTCATCGAAGTTTCTGACAACGTCTGTCAATTAAACTTAAGCATCAAGATTGCGAGAGGTGACGTACCAGGGAGCGAGAAGAAGGGTCGCCGTAAAGGATTTCCCCAGAGTCGGAGGAATAGGATGGAGGCCCGTGCACAGCTGTAAACCGTTAGGCCGTCGCATGATCTCGCCATATTCGGCCAACCAACAGAAGCCAACGCCGTCGCACTAGCAATCTCACAGCGGACAATGGAGTCCAGTCACCGTTAAGCGAGCCGAATATGCGACGCAGTGCCGGCCTTCCTGCTGGGGCTTTTTCGGGTTCCTTCGGCTAATGTTAGATTAGATCCTCGGCAACCACTTTATCCCCGACGAATCTTCGCAATTTCGAACTCACCAAGCCCGCTCATTTTTTTCCGAGGGTGTTTTCTCGGAAATTTAAAGATTTATATAATCTTTTGTATTTTGATTCCAATAAAAAAATACTTATTTAAATTATGTAAATCACTTCATATTTAAGCCACTTCCCCGCACTGATGCACGGATACGGCGCTTCAGGGCAGTCATCCGCTTCGAAAACGTTTTTTCTTTTATAATTTTTTTATGTCAGAATTTATATTAAATTTATTTAATTATTTTTTTATTAAAAAAATTATTAATAATTAAAATTAATTAATATATAATAATTTTAGAAATTTTTTTATTTTTTTTTAATTTGAGTAGATTTAATCTATTTTTTTAAATAAATATATATATATATATATAATTTTTTTTATATTTTTTGCCATCCTTATTTCCTAAGTTTGTAAAAAATGACGTTTCTATATTTTTTCACATCCCTATTTCCCAATCCCAGTATCCGTCCCCATGCAACGCTAGTTCCCCGAGCTCATATTAATTCAATATTACAAATTAATATTTTAAGGTGTTGTTATTTAAAAAATAATATATTACTATATAAAAAAAATAGTTTAATAATTATAATGTCGTCCATCTTCCTTTAAACACTTTCCACATCACCATACCTTCTTTCATTGTTTTATTTACTTTCCTTTCTCACAACTCACCCTCCTCATTCTCTCCTTTTGGCACTGCCTAACCCCTAATTTGTGTGAAAGAAATTAACCTTCCAAGACTTCTACACCTCATGTTGCTGCAAATCTACAACTTCGTCTCACCACCCTTCTACATTTTCTTGTTCACACAACACTCAACCCTCTTATCTCCTTTCCTGACCATTCCAACTCTCTAAACCGTGATTTCTTCTCTCTTTTCTCTAAAATTCCTTAGCCAAACTTCTCCTCTAACTCATTGTCTTCCTCTTTTCTTTGGTCCAACATGGTGTTATCCATCACTGTACCAATGATATTTTAGTCTTCCACACACTGCCACCATCTGCCAACAAGCAGCACTAACGCCACCACCCTTGCTCCAAGTAACCTCATGATGAACCCGACCACCCTTTTATAGTGCCCCAAACTCATGTTAACATGCACCCTCAATGTTCAAACCTTACGCCACACACGACCCTCGGCGTCAAGCACCAATGTTGCTCCTCCACCTATGTGAACCACTCAAGTTGTTACCCACTTGGGTGCATTTAACACTCATGCAATGACCACCCTAGTCGTGTCCAACCATCATGCAAACCATGCTCTCCAACACTGGTTATTCACGCTGCTTTACGCTAGTTTTGTAACCTCTCTCCCCCTTTTAGCTCTTGGCCTTAACACTATAGCCGCAACCTTTCCTTCCCTACTTCTTTGGCTTTGGGGGTAATTTGTTGTTGTTATTGCTTGGTTGGACCCTTATCTCTTCCTTTCTCCTCTCCGACTTTGGCTTGCTCCTAAATTCTTCCTCTTTTTCCATTCCTTATTCCTTGCTAATTCTATCTTTTTCCTAACCACTCTTATTATTTTGTTAGGTGATTGAGGCTTTAGAATAATGTGTTAGGAGTATTATTTGCTAAGAGATTGGTGTATATTGGTAAGGATATACATCTTTAGACCATTACCTTTTATTAATACACGTTCTTTGTGTCTATATCATGTTAAGTATGAATTATGATTCTTGTATCTCATTATGAAAGTTTGATATTATGTGTAGATATGATTTTATATGTTAGGCATTGTTTTTAAATTCCAAGCAGGTTGGTGAACTTTATTTTAACAAGTTATGGTGGAGCAGATTTAAATATGCATGATTAATTGTTATTATCGTAAAAAAATGTTGAGGTTGGAAGCATTGATAATGTTTAGATCATATGGAGTTTTTGTGAGTTTGGGTGATTCCAGGCCTTAAGGGCTTTTTGGGTCAATTGAGAGTTTTGTATAAAATAAGCAAGCCACTATAATCCCTGAGGTTTTGACATTAATTTCTTATATAACATGTTAGGATTCGGTTGAGTGTGGAGTAAGTTATGTCAATGAAAAAAACTGAGTCATTTAGTTGACATAGGTGTACTATGGTTAAGTTAGGTAATTTTGGGAAATTGGAGGCCATGTAAGTACTGTTCGTTTTAGAATGTGATAAGTGCAATATGTCATTAGTTGGGTTAAAATAGGTAAACACAAGTATTATCATTTTGCGAAAATGACTTAAAAGGGGCTTAAAAACCCTAAGGGTGTAATCGGTCTTTTTTATGTGGAACATTTGAGTTTAATCTTGATTTTTGGATATGATGTCAAGCACGATATATTGAAGAGTTGTGTCAATTTTTGTGGATTAGTGAGTACTATAGATGGAGCTATGGAGTAGTTGAGAATTAGGATTTTATAGAGATGTGATAATATTTTATTGGTGCTTTGTTCCCTTTTGGGCTTGGTTTGGCTTCTCATCTTTCTTATGGTTATACTATGTGATTGTGGCATATTTATTTTAGTTGACCGAGATGTAGTGTTATTTTTCTACACATTAATCAATTGTTGGAATGAATTTGTTAATACTTGGTATTTTCTGTATCAATGATAAGTAATAATCTATGTGATAAAACATTCGTATTTAAAGTGAAAAATCACACGAGTTAGGAGAAAAGTTGTACCAATATATTCTACTAGATGAGAATAATGGCTAGATGTGTCATGCTTTATAAGTTTTATCAATATATTCTATTGGAAGAGAATAATGGCTAGGTGCATTATGCTTTTGAAGTTTACTGGTCCATTTGATTGGACAAGAATAGTGGCCATGTACATTATTCCTTAGAAGTTTTCCACTAAATGATAATAGTTGTAAAAATCCAAATTTTTATAATCCTAAATCTTTGGTGATTAGTCTCCTAACTTGTTATCTAAACCTTAAACCTTACGTAGACACCTTACTTATACCTATCAAACCTTCAATTTACCTTCCTACCCTTCAGAACGCTACTTTTTATTTCATCCAGCCCACGACCGATATGGTGATTTCTTCAGTTAACTAGTCAGCGGGATTCCAAACCCTATTATCCAAGGTCTCAGGCGGTCGACCACTGCCCTTTTATAGTTAACCGAAGCTCAGAGATTTCCAAAATTTTGGGTTTTTCTTAATTTCTTTTTATATCAAATTAATTCCTATGCCTAATACTTTTATATATTTGGGTGCCTGAATTAATTCCTCACCTTTCCCTAATTTTTCACACTTCTATAAATTATTTGATTTTTTTCCATTTTAACTATTTGCTGGACTTTCTACCTTTCCTAAAATATCGTTGTTGACATTCTTGGACATAAGAGCTTTGAAAATTTAAATTTCCGACACCTCATAATCAATTCCCACATGGTACTTTCCCAATCAACCAAAAACCTAACCATAATAATCTCCATCACCATCCTTTGATTCTTTTACAAACTCTCTCACCTATACTAATCACTCACATCATTCATCTTGTTTGCAAGCAACCCCCATTAGATTCCCCCCTCTCTCTATCCTATTTTTTACATCCTATAGGGGGCATGCCTTTGATCATTTTTACATCTAGCCATTTTCCTTTGTCTAAGTTTGATCTCTCCTCTCTCCTCTTTTACTTATTGTTGCTTGAGTTGTTCTTGGCTTGTGGCCTTATCATCGAGTCATCTTCTCTCTTTCTCTCCATCTGTCTTGCATCTTCTTAAGTATAAATTCTTAAGTTTAACTCTGTAGTGATTTTCTTTAAGTGAAATAGAGTTAAGGTTATAGATTCGTGAAATTTTTTCAAGCTCTCATATTTGAATTCCTATGGTTATTATCGCCTTTTTTAATATTTTCTACATTCTTCTAACCCATGACATCCCCCTTTATCTAATTTCTATTTTTATTCTTTTATATGATAAAAGGTTGGAAGATATATCTAGGGATTATTTCTATGCTTAGGAACCATATTAGCTCAGGTAAAGAATATGTATCCCTATTCAAGGGTTTTTTATGTTTATATGTGGATTGGTGTGATTTTTATATTACATGCTTGAAATCGTGCTATGATTCATCTTAAATTTACATCCATGTAATATTTGGTAAAATACATAATTTTTAAGTTTTGTAATTTTATGAATAGTTACTATGTTTCATGCCATGTTGGGCTTTGTCACAAAATCCTAAATATGATGGTATATTATGTTATATTCTTAAGCCTTGGGATGAGTAGATTAAAATATGGATAAGTTTGGTAATTGGTGTATAATGTTCAATCAAATTTTAGGGTTGTTATGTCTTTGGCGAGTATTGACCTTATGCTCCTCGTGGGGTTGTTTTTTTTTTAAAAAAATGGTAAATTATATTCTTATGATGATGATAATGTAAATAGTTTTATGTGTCAAATAGATAAAATTTGGAGACTTGTAAAATTTTGTGATTTATGTGGGAGTTTTGGTCATAGGGGCAATATGATCATCTTGGTGAGTTTTGGGGAAAATAAATATGTTAGTGTGATCCTCGTGATTTTTACAATAAATTTGATATATAATATGTAAAGTTTTGGATAAATATGACTTAAGTTATGAAAAAAAAAACAAATTTGGAGGTGTTTAAGTGAATTAGAGGCATTTTGGTCCTTTTGAATTAAATATGGAATTTTGGTACTGCATAAGTTTTATATGAGATAAATTCTTTAAGTATTATATGTCAAGTGTTTTGATTAATTGTCAATAACATAAGGTATGATTTTATAAAAAATGTCTTAAATTGGGAATGAACCCCAAAAAGGTAACATTAGTATTTTACATGTAAAATTTTGGAGTTATGTAATGATTTTTGGATATAATATTTTTAATATTATTTTATTTTAGTATGTTAATTTTGGTGAGTTGGAAGACCATATGTAAGAAGTTATGGTGTTTTGTGAAATTAGGGTTTATAAATGTAGTATAATCTTTAACCATGAAAGATTCCTTTATGTACTTAATGAATATGCTTGTGTATCAAGTTAGTTCCATAGCATGTTCAATTTGTTATCAGTAATACAATCGAAGTGATTGGATCTTATCAATTGTTGGAATATATTCATAGTAAATTGGGATCATGATAAGCAACTTACCTCATAATAAACCAATGAGAATAAAAGTGGAAGCATAACAACATAAGTATTTTGGATAATGCATTTGTTATGTTGTAATACCCAAAAACTTTAATTTAGGAATTTATTATAAAATAGGGGTTAATGTGTGGGATTAATTAAATATAACATTTTTAATGTTAATATAATGAGAGTAATTAGGACAAAAAAGGGAGGGAAATAAATAGGATTAAATTAGGTGAGATTATGATAATTTGTTAACTAAAACGGAATTTAGGAGGATTTAACCAAAATTTCTAAATTAATATAAAAATAAATTTAATTATTTATTTTTACTAATTTCATTATTTTCAAAAAAATTCAAAAACGCAAAAAAGACCCTAAATATCCTAACCACCTTATTTTCTTTTTTCTTTCTTTTCCGTTTTTGCCTCCTTTCTTCCTCTTCCTTTTTCTTTCTTCCTTTTCTTCTTTTTCTTTTCTTTCTTCTCTCCTCCCTCCAGTTGGGCCTCGTTTGTGTGGCCCAGCCCTTTCTCCCTTTCTCTCTTCCTTTTCTCCTCCGTGCAGCACAACCCCTTTCCCATTCCTTTTCCTTTCATCCTTCTTTTCAGCCCAACTGCCTCTCTTCTTTCTCCCTTTCTTTTCTTCCTTACGTGTGTGGGCCGACCCACTATTTCCTTTCTCCCTACCCAACTGGCCTGCCCCCTTCTTCTTATTCTCCTCCTCTTCTCCTTCCTCCGCACCGCAGGTCATACCTGCCCTACCACCAGTCATCCTACCCTGCACCTGCATAGCCCGACCTGCTCTCCCTCTCTCTTCCTCATCCCTTTCCTTTCCATTTTGAGCCCAATATGCCCCTATACTACCTCCCTTGCGTGCCCTTTCCCCTTCCCTTTCCTGCCCTCTACATCCTGCGACCCTACAACTCATAGGCTTGTATAGGCCTGCCATCGCCGGTCGGCGAGCCTCTGCCCCTCCTACTCCCTTGTCCTCATCCTCTCATGTCCTCTTCTCCTTCCTATTCCTATAAATACCCCTTATTCTCATCCTTTTTTCTCTACCCAAAAATCCCCCGAACTCCCCACCATTGCACTATAACACCCAAAAATTTACCACTAAAAAATTTAGTTTGTAAAGTTAAGTGCGGAAGCTAAAAAAAATAAAAACAAAGGGTGTTACCGCCACACTTGGTACAAGTATAGTATGTTGGGATGTTGGGTGTGGATCGAGTAGGGTGATGAGTTGGAAGCAAAGGGAGCATGGGTCGTGTGTGATAGGGAGAGGTTAGGGCACATCGACCTAAATAAGGGAGAACCCTAGAGGGTGATGGTGAATTTAATTGGAGATATGGGAAAGTGGGCCTTAACCCACATACATAGGAGTTTGGGCTTTTATGGCGAGTAAGGAAAATGGGGGAAAGGATGTCGGGGTGTTATAATATGCGTAGAAGTCCTAAGATATGAGATTGGGCTTTTTAGGAGAGTAGGTGTGAATGGGGTGTGAGTGGGAAGTCCAATGGGCATGCATGTCTAGTACAAAGGTATTTGTTGAATAAGACACTAACCATTTAAAGAGAAAGATTATTGAGTCAGGACCAGACTGATCCACTGACAATAATAGTGGCTAGGTGCTTTGTGCCTTGAAGACTGTTCCGTTGATAAATAATAGTGGCTAGGAACATTCTACCTTAGATATTTTTGTTCCACCGGTTATAATAGTGGGGATTTCCAAACTCAATAAACCAAACTTAATAATAATAAACTATGGGAAAATTACTAATTACTTATAGTGGAACATCATGAGAGTTAGGGCCGGACCGGTCCACCAATGATAACAGTAGCTAGGTACCTTGTGCCCTGGAGACCGTTCTACCGACAAATAATAGTGGTTAGGAGCGTTCTGCCCTAGATGTTTTCAGTCCACTGATTATAATAGCGAGGTTCTCATACTCGCATGGAACTGAATATAGAATTTTTTGAAAATGGAAATAATGACCAAAGATCTAA
Source organism: Tamarix austromongolica (assembly GCA_039764185.1). NCBI lineage: Eukaryota > Viridiplantae > Streptophyta > Magnoliopsida > Caryophyllales > Tamaricaceae > Tamarix > Tamarix austromongolica. The sequence goes on along the minus strand of CM077818.1, from coordinate 76,723,743 downwards.
TGATTATGTTTAACTTGACTGATTCACTATGTTTACTCTCTATCCTTTATGCATGACTTTAGCTGCATGGTTACCTCACTCAGTACGTAGTGTACTGATCACTCGTCTCATGGGTGTTGTGGCTCTTTTTGAGTTGGTGCAGGTAGGAGATGTTACATTTGATGACTTTGATGCATTTGATGTGTTAGGCGAGGCTGAGTGATTGCCTATTAGACCTGGCTTGGGGCCCAAGAGCGAGTGATGTCCGGACTCGCCTATTTTTGTTTTACCATCCTTTGTTAATCGTACTATTTTCCCCGTAGAGTCTTTGACATTGTACTAGTTTTCTATTCTGTAGTGACTCTTTAATTGTGCACTCTGATTTCCTTTTAATTATGAATTATTCGGATCCTTATGGTTTTATGCCCTAATCGATTTAATGTCTTGTGGATTTTCCAACCTTATGATTGGAATAAGACTGACCGGGGGTCAGACTTGTGTTGATCATGGCGGTAGCACCCCTTGTCTTAGTGCATGGTATTAGTGTAAACGAAAATTTTCAACTGTAAAATTTGGAGGCGTTACATATGTGGTAAATTTTGATTAAGGTAAAGTGGAATAACACATGAGTCAAAACTAAGTACTTTAAGATTACTGAAATTAATTGACTTATCCTAACAGAACCAAAGAAACCCGATCTACTCTATTTGACTAGTCCATTGACTTATAGGAGGTATGCATACTTGAGGATTGTATTAGATGTTTACTAGTGGCTGAAGTATATTTTACCCTAGATATGAGAGTACTGATAAGGTTAAATACCTTTCTCCCTTTGTGGGGAAAGGGGAGATATTTGTTACTATCGAATCCTCGAACTCAATGTGTTAATAATATGGTTTTGTTGATCACCTACTTGTGAGTATTTAATATGGTTGCATCTCTTAGATAATTTGTAATCACGAATAACGGGCTTGTGTATTTTATATTAAGGTGATCTTATGTGATTCATGTCTTACCCTAGTGATATATAGGTTTGTTACCTTACTCAATATACCAGTATTGATCATATTTTTTTATGGGTGATGCTTTGACGTCTAGGATATCATGTAGTTAGAATTTTTGTTCGAATACCTTATGGACTTTTAGTTTCATTGTTTTCCTTTTACTATATTTTGATTAGTTTTATACTTGGATTTTATCTCCAAACCTTTTTTTTTATGTTTTATGGAATTTCTCTTGTTCTCTCTTTATCATATTTACATTGTTGTTATGTTTTACCTTATAATTGATACGAGAATGGTGGTAAACAAAACTCACCCAATTATTTTACGTTAAGCTTCCACAAAAAAAAAACAATAGTAGTCAATTTTACAGTGTTACAATAATAATTAGGAACATTATGTCGGGGGAGTTATATTAGTATGTTGGGGTCCCTAAACTCAATGTGAGTAAATAATAAAAAATGTATGATCACCAAATAAGGAACTCTAATCTAGTTTTTCTCTTTAATCATCTCATGTCATGAATAACGTGCATGTATAGTTTTTCTTTATGTAACCTTAAGTGATATGTGTACCCTCTTCATGTGATATTTATTGTTACCTTACTCAATATGTAAGCTATAACTATCATTTTTCACGGATATTGCTCATTCCCATGAGAAATAACCACATTGTTTTGTAGGCAATTGCTTATTAATGCCTTTGATGTGGTTGCATGGGGTGAGCATTCTTTTGGGTTGGTGTCAACGTATGGTTATTCAAATACATCTTTCTCTTTTAAATTCTAGTCCTTTGTTTTCTATTTTATATGACCTCTCCCTTCTATTTTGTAATCTTGTATCACTGTAGAATTAATTACTTCCCAAACCTAATTTCTATATGCAAGTTACCTTTTTAGCCTTGCACATGACAAAGATTAGGTATATAATATACATTTTCTATGTTGAATATGATATAATACCCAATATTTTATAATTTTTATTTCCATAAAAATAAAAAATTTTAATAGTAAATTTTATTACGTTATAAATGGTATCAAAGCTTTTGGTCGTTGAGGATTGTGTTTTAGTCAGAGACTTGGTTTTCACAATCCTAAACATGTTTAAATTATCTAGTTTGTTTTAAAATCTATATTAAATTTATGATAAATCTATAGAGATGGCAATGGATTGAGTCCACCCAGCCCCATACCATTTACAGTACCTAGACTTGTCAGACTCTCGAAAGTATAGACCCCAACACACCATATCTAATAGGTAAATGGGTTTGGGTATTTTTGAAAAAAAAATGAATAATTTATGTAAATACAAATACATTTGTGTTTTATATATCTTAATATATATTATTTGTTTAAAAAAATCCTCCGACTAAAAAGATAAAAATTTCAAAATTATTACTTTTACTTTTCAAATGATGTTTTAATAATTTTAGAATAAAACAATATATATAATGTTTTAAAAGTAAATACACAGAAATAAAAATTATGATGCAAATAAAGACTCATTTAGGTATATATAGACCCAAGTCCAAACTAGACTCATTAGGTCCAAAAATTATGGACCTAGACCTACTAAAAATGATGCATGTTTGGATTAAGTCTTGGAGTGATTTCCATACCTATGGATCGAGAAATGGGTAATTTTAGTGACCTTTATATCTTGATGTGATATTATTTGTTTTGTAAGTTGGTTTTTTTTTCTAATATGGTTTCGATGTTGTAGCCTATGATCGCTCAAATATACTTACCTATACCATAAAGAATTGTGATGGGTTAGTACCCCTACCAATACAGTATCAACTCAAATTTTTGAATTTCTTTTGCACCTCTAAGAGAAGTTGTAGGAAGATTTAGGCGTGAAGATCAAGATGTACCACCTCTCACTTTGCTATAGATGAGAGGATCTAGAAGATGATTTAGATTTTTGAGGTTGATGTCCGTCAATTTTGTTAGAGGAGTCACTTGTACACTTGAGGAGTCCATGTGGTGCATCAAGAAGAATCCAGTACAACTTCTACATGAAGAGAATTTTTGCCATTCAGTGATAAGAAAATAATCATGAATGTAATGATATACTTTTCTTCAGAAGCATTAGTCAAAGATAAATTAATTTAAATAAAAAAGTACATAAAATATAAATGTGGCAATTGGTTATAACATGAGCATGGTATAACTGATTGTACTATATTCCAATTGAGCCTTTACGGCGATTATCGGTACTTTTACAATTAAGATTGTAAGCAATTATTTTGTCCCGTTACCATAAAAACTAATATTTCACCCAAAATTTCCATGAATTTTCATTTTATAGTCTAAACTTTTGAAATGTAATAAAATCATCATCATTCAGGAAGAAATTCTATTTATATATTTACATATATAATAAAAGTAAAATGGTGGTGCAATGTTTATACATTTATTTTATATAGAATTTGATAAATAGGTAACATCTAAATGATTTTAAGGTTCAACATTAAATATTTCAAACAAGGATATTTAACTACGGGGGTGTTGAAATTAAATTAGATTATTATATTTTGGTTGATTTACAAAAATCAACACATCAATTCAATAGCTATATCGTATTCATAAACTTCAACACGTATAGAATATTTGAATAGTGAGGCCCCAACATACGTGTGAACTTTATGGTACTTAAAAAAATACACACACACAAAGGATCATATCACTCAAAATCCAAAGTAGTGGCGAGAAAAAGGCCACAGAAATATTGAATAGGATGGAGATAAATATGCGAATTCCATAAAATATGGAGTATTATCCATAATTATAGTTTTAGACAGGTCACAAATGCCTATCCATATGCATAACCACCACTCCGGCATTTGAGTTCCGCACCACCTGTTGATGTAATAATCTGCACACACAAGATTTTCATATGCCGAAGAAATTTGTAAGCCTCGTACAATTTATCCCTCTTCCTCTACCCATCCAAAGCCACAATCAATCCTAATTACATTTGGCAGTAAAAATAGACTATAGTTAAATCATGTTGCGGAAAAAGGACCGGTTGATAGCAGAAGACATTTTCCTTCCTTATGTGATTAAAATGGGTAAAACAAAAATAGCAAAAATAAAAGAATAAAAGACACCAAATTTTTACATGAAAAACCATTAAAGTTGAAGGGAAAAATCACGAACCTTCTTCTATGATGATAGTAGGATTACAAGTAATTCTTCTCTAGTATGAACTAGAGGCTCACTCAACTTCTTTGGCTAAAAGAGGATGAATTACAAATGATGGACTCTCTCACCAATTAAGTGGTGGATTACTCAAACTTCGCTTGAGAAAATATGAGAACTTTTCTCAAGCACCTCACTTTTTGTAGTGGCTCTCACTTTCTCTCTTTATGTAGAGGATTGCTAGCTTTGTTTGTGATCATCTAAGCCTTCCCAAAGACCCCTATTTATAGAAGTAGAAGGGGGTAACCCAAAGGCCATAAGATGACTCTTGAATGCTCTCCCATTAAACTAAGCCAATGAACCTTGCTAACTTACACATGATAAAATGCACTTACCTTCTTAAATTCCCAAGAAGTCCAAAGTATTAATTATCTTTGTAACTCATGCATCATCCCCATTATTATTATTATTATTATTATTATTATTATTATTATTATTTTGGGAAACCCCCTTAATTAAGGAGGGACCCCAACAAATCAATATGTTTAATCCATGTTTAGCTATAAACCAAAAGGGTCATGTAAACCAAAAGCAACAACATCACTCCAAAGTTAACCATGTTTTCCGGGATCATACAATTTTTTTTTAAATTTTTTTTATGCAAAATTAGCCTGCTTGACTTCACCATTGGTGCTACCAAATACGCTTGCTCATTTAATACTCCTAAAAGCAAATAAATAAATGTCGATATGAATATCCTTTTCATGTCGGAAAAAGAAAGATGAGATACGGAAATAATTCGTAACTGCAATTCTCATACGGTTACCTGATACACAATTGGTTCTTCATTTTATTATATATATCAAAAACGTATAACGGTTGGTAGCTGAGCCCATCTCCTCAATGAAGCTTCCATTTCTGCATGTGATGCACAACATTTTGGCTGGTTAGGATCATGACATTTAGTTATGGTAGTACAAAAGCATACACGTCTCTAATGTTGTAAACAAATATATTATAAAAAAAAATTTAGATATTGAATCAAAAAGGTGTGATTAAAAAAATATATTTTAAATCCTGTAGATATATGATATGCATCATTCCGAATTAGTAGTCTATATTTGTAGAGCAAAAAAAAAGATGCAAATATGGTTAGAAGATATCGAACATATCCATTCATTTAGAACATATTGAATCATATCGACCAAACATCCAAGATATGCTATCTGAAGTAATAATTAGAATCAATCTTAACATATAACCATATTCTTCACCATAAATCTCATATTTCTATGTCAAACCAATAATATCTATACATCACTTGTAATAATCAAAGGTACAATATTAAATATATGCAGTTAGAAAAGCTACTATAAAACTACAAGTAGGTACGAAGACTACTATCGAACCATGGTTAGTCATAAAAGTTGTTACCGATCTATAGGTAGTCATAAAAGCTACCATTAAATTGTAGGTAGGCTGCTAATAACCAACAGAAAGACACAAAGACTGCTATCAAATTAATTCAATAATTATTTTGATCCAACAATAAGAATCTCCATTCTTTTTTTCCAATAAAAGATTTATTTACTTGAGGAAAAATTATATCACCAAGCAAAAACTAAAAAGAAAAAAATTGAAGTAAGAAAACATTGACTCAATATGCAAAAACAAAACTAAATATCACGGAATCTAAAGGACAAAAATCACGAATACAAAAATAATGCCATGTATAACAATTCTATATAAGAATAAGAAAGCATTTAAGATAAATACAAACCTGGTGAATTACTAACAATACAATTTAGCCTTGATGACAACCAAGTCCTATGCTAAAAAGACACACTAGAAGACTTTTTTTTGGTCTAAAATGCAGAGAAACATTTACAAGTGTTGATTTTGAACTAGGTCCGATCATTCTTCTTAGTTTAAAATTTGTCGTCGTTGCAATGCAATAAAACAAGTAGCCAAATAATAAAATCAAATGGATGTCTAAAAAAAAAACACACACACACACACATAGAGGGCAGGGAGAAGGGAATTACAGCATGGGGTAACCAACTAGATAACGGGTAAAACTTCTCCATGTGAAGTGATAATCCAGTACATAATGATGACACACTTACTATTAAAATATAATATCAAACAGTCAAAACTTTGGAACAAACCACAGGGGACAACAGAAGCGAGCACGTAATTCTTGCCCGTGATATAATGGCTCAAATACGATAGACAATTGATCTTTGTCCGAATCATCGCCTTTGCTAAACACGCCCATGTCATATCTGCCAAACTCTTTCGGGGTACCCCAATATGGCCAAAGATCATCGGTGAAATAGATGCAGTTTCGTCTAAAAGCAGCGCTCTCACACGCCTGAATAGCCAGGGTAAAATTCGAACCCACAACTATTGAACTACCCTCTAAATCCTTCGAGTGCTCCCAAGCTATGGCTTCGTTATTGAACTTAAGAACGTAAAAGAACTGTGCATTGTAGAACGGTTCTTCAGCCCCCAAGGCATTGAACGCGTCGCTAGTAAAATAAGTCAGACGCCCGACCGCAAGAAGATTACCGGATGACTCTGTCAAATATAGCTTACTTAAATGTAATGGATCGTTCAAAAAATGTCCGAACATATGGGAATAATATGTAGCTATAAGAGGTTTGTTATTCAAAGCCCCGTGATCGAGTTTCACACGATAGACTGCGCCTTCGTGATCTACAAGCAGCAAACCATCGTTCCTGTAAGCAACATCCGATATGCGTCCTCTTCTGTTATGCTTAACAAGGATCGGAGTACACGTCAGGTCGTTCGGTTTAGCAACACTAATGCCGACCAAGTTATCACCACCAAATGATACGGCAAGGAAGTCCTCCGCAATCACGTCCCCCTTAACGCTCCTTGTTGAGATTTTTAACAAAATTATCCTATCTAATACAGATTGGAGACTTAGCCTGATGTTTTTGTTGCGAAAAAGGGACCAGTTGATAGCGGAAGACCTTTTCCTTCCTTGTGTGTGATTAAAATGGGCAAAACAAAGATAGCAGAAATAGAAAAATAAAGACACCAAATTTTACGTGGAAAACCCTTAAAGTTGAAGGGAAAAACCACGAACCTTCCACTATGATGATAATAGGATTACAAGTAATTCTTCTCTAGTATGAACTAGAGGCTCACTCAACTTCTTTATCTAAAAGAGGATGGATTACAAAGGATGGACTCTCTCACCGACTAAGTGGTAGAACACTCAAACTTCGCTTGAGAAAATATGAGAACTTTTCTCAAGCACCTCACTTTTGTAGTGGCTCTCACTTTCTCTCTTTTTGTAGAGGATTGCTTGCTTTGCTTGATAATCTAAGCCTTCCCAAAGACCCCTATTTATAGGAGTAGAAGGGGGTAACTCAAAAGCCATAAGATGACTCTTGAATGTTCTCCCATAAATTTAAACCAATTAACCTTGGTAACTTACACATGAGAAAATGCACTTGCCTTCTCAAATTCCCAAGAGTTACAAAGTATAAACCATCTTTGTAACTCATGCATCATCCCCATTATTATTTATTATTATTATTATTGTTGGGAAACCCCCTTTAATTAAGGAGGGACCCCAACAATCTCCCCCTTCCCGACTTAATTTGGGGGAACCTGCATACCAACGCCTTCACAACAATCTTTAAGCTTCTTGGCTGTTATTGTCTTGGTCATCATGTCCGACCAATTCTTGTCGGTATGAACCTTCTCGAGTTGTAGCTGCTTCTCCTCTAGCACATCCCTTATCCAATGGTATCGAACATCGATATGTTTTGTGCGAGAGTGATAGGCTGAATTTTTGGCCAAGTGAATGGCACTCTGATTATCACAGTACAAAGCATATTTTTCCTACTCATGACTCAACTCTCGAAGGAAATTTTTCAACCATAACATCTCCTTGCATGCTTCTGTAGCTGCAATATATTCGACCTCTGTAGTAGATAAGGCCACACATTTCTGGAGCTTTGATTGTCAAGAGATAGCTCCCCCTGCAAATGTGGTCACATATCCCGAAGTGGACTTTCTCGAATCAGTATTTCCAGCCATGTCAGCATCTGTGTATCCCTCCAACACAGGTTTCCCATTGCCAAAGCACAGACACCTCTTAGATGTACCCCTGAGGTATCGAAGTATCCACTTGACAGCTTCCCAATGCTCTTTTTCTGGTTTAGCCAAGAATCGACTCACAACTCCAACTGCATGGGCGATATCGGACTTAGTGCAGACCATGGCATACATAAGACTCCCAACAACAGATGAATAGGAAACATTCATCATTTCTTCCTTCTCTTTCTTGCTTGTTGGACTTTGGCTCTTGCTCAACTTGAAGTGACCAGCTAGTGGAACATTTATTGGTTTTGCCTTATGCATGTTGAACTTCTCAAGCACCTTCTCGATGTAGTGCTCTTGAGACAACCATAACAACTTCTTGGGTCGGTCTCGAATAACCCTCATCCCAAGGATTTGCTTTGCTGGACCCAAGTCCTTCATTGCAAAGGCACCACTCAATGCTTTCTTGAGTGCCACAATCTTCTTCATATCATGCCCAACAATTAACATATCATCCACATAGAGAAGAAGAATAATAAAATCATCACTTGCGTACCTCTTCATGAAAACACAGTGGTCGGTGTGAGTCCTTTTGAATTTGTGTTGTGTCATGAAGGTTTCGAACTTCTTATACCACTGCCTTGGTGCTTGTTTGAGTCCATAAAGACTCTTTTTGAGATGACATACCAAGTGCTCTTTACTTGGAACTACAAACCCTTCAGGTTGTTCCATATATATCTCCTCTTCCAAATCTCCATGTAGGAATGTTGTTTTGACATCGAGCTGTTCGATCTCAAGATCGAGACTAGCGGCAAGACCAAGAACTGCTCGAATTGAGGACATCTTAACCACTGGAGCGAAAATTTCTTCGAAATCAATGCCCTTTTTCTGATTGCACCCTTTGACCACGATCCGAGCCTTATATTGAGGCTTCGAGCTATTTTCTTCACTTTTGATCTTGTACACCCATCTATTCTTCAAGGCTTTCCTTCCCGTGGGTATCTTGACTAGATCATAAGTATGGTTATCATGCAATGAGTCCATCTCCTCTTGCATGGCTTTCATCCATTCTTCCTTCTGGACATCTTCCATGGCCTCGATGTAGCTTTGAGGCTCCTTCTCCGCATAGAGTATATATTCTCTTGGATCATACTTAGAGGAAGGTTTTCTTACCCGAGTTGATTGTCGCAACTGAGGTTGTACCACAGGCTCTTCTGTTACTGAAGGCTCAACTGATTCAGCTGCTTCTGCATCATTTGACTCAGATGATGACTCCTCTGTTGTACTCCCATTTTGATCTGGTTGAGCACTAGTTTCATCATAGGTGCTTGTTTGTTCTCTTGATTCATTATGTACCATTGGAGATGGCTCTTCCTGAGGACGGGTGCAAACCCTAAGCTTGGGTTTTTCTGGCTGCTTGAAGTCTTCTATTGTTTGGTCCTCAAAGAACACAACATCTCGACTTCTTACAATCTTCTTCTTCAAAGGATCCCACAGCCTGTAGCCGAACTCATCTTGAGGTGATCCAACATAGATGCATTCTTTTGACTTTGAGTCAAGCTTGGACCGTTCGTCCTTAGGAATGTGGACGAATGCTCGACACCCAAACACCTTGAATTGGTCATATGATACTTTCTTTCTTGTCCATGCTCCCTCCGGTATTTCACCATCCAAAGGACCTGAGGGTGAGTGATTTATGATATGGACAGCAGTCTTCACAGCTTCTCCCCAAAATGACTTAGGTAGCTTGGCATTTGAGAGCATGCATAGAACTCTTTCTTCTATTGTGCGGTTCATTCTTTCAGCCACACCATTTAATTGTGGTGTCTTGGGAGGTGTCTTCTCGAGCCTGATACCATGCTGCTTACAATATGCCTCGAATGGACCACGATATTCTCCACCATTGTCAGCTCGAACACACTTGAGCTTTCTTTATGTCTCACGCTCCACTCGAGCATGGAACTCCTTAAATGCCTCAAGTACTTGGTCTTTAGTCTTCAACAAAGACACAAATACCTTTCTCGAGTGGTCATCGATGAATGTCACAAAGTATAATGCACCACCCAGTGATCTCTCTGTCATCGAGCATACATCGGTGTGCACTAATTCAAGAACATGCTTTCTTCTACGAGGAACATTGCTTCTAGAAAATGAAACTCTATGTTGTTTGCCAGCTAAACAATGAGTGCAATGGTCGAGGATTTTACCTTTCACATCTGGGAGGAGCTCTTTTCGAGTGAGGATTTGCAATCCCTTCTCGCTCATATGCCCCAACCTCTTGTGCCATAGCTCTAAACACGAATTATCATGGGCAACATTAGTCTCCCCTTTGCAAAGCTTGGCTTGTGTAACATACAACGAGCCTTCTTTTCTTCCTCGAGCAACAATTATGCTACTTCTTGTGAGTTTCCATTTTCCAGCACCGAAGCTATTCATGTATCCGGCATCATCGAGCTTCCCGGCTGAGATGAGGTTGAGACGCATGTCCGGAACATGTCTCACGCCCTTAAACACGAGTTCACATCCTGTGTTGGTTACCAAAACGATACTTCCTATGCCCACGATCTTGCTTGAAACTTGATTTCCCATCTTTACATTACCAAAATCACCACCTTGGTATGATGAGAAGAATTCTTGATGTGGGGTGACGTGGAAGGAGGCACCTGAGTCAATAATCCATGAGCTATCATCGTCGGCGACGTTAAGATAATTGTCTTCACCAATGAGAAAGATATCATCTAGTTCAGTTGTCGCCACAGCTGTTGTGCTCTTATCTTCTTTCTTCTTCGGGTCGATTGTATCGATCTTAACGGTCCCGTTCTTTTGATCTCTCTTGTAACTTCGACATTCGGATTTCTTGTGGCCTGGCTTATTACAATAGTAGCATATGATCCTAGAACGAGATTTAGACCGACCTCTTAAATTTTCATGACCCCTAGTCTTACTCCTTCCTCGAGTCTCACTTCTTCTTCGATTCTCGATGATATTGGCCTCGGATTGGACAGATATTCCACGTTCCTTTCTCCTTGATTCTTCATTCAATAGGCTGTCGGTGACGCTATCCATGAAGAGTTTTCCTTCAGGAGCCGAGTTACTCAGGGTGACGACAAGAGTATCCCAACTCTCGGGTAGCGAACTAAGGAGTAACAAAGTCTGTAATTCATCATCGATCTTCATCTCAATCTTTGTGAGTTGATTTACGAACCCCTTGAAATTGTTCAAATGCTCGATCATACTTTGGCCATCGTTGTACTCCAGCTTGACCAATCTTCTAACAAGATGAGCCTTGTTTCAGGGTGTTTTCTTTTGAATCATTGATTCAAGCTTCTTCCATAACTCATAAGCATTTGTGTAAGTTGACACATGCTCGAATAGGCTTCGATCGATGTACTTACGGATCATAGCAACCGCCTTTCGATTCAAGAGTTCCCATTCTGCGGCATCTTTTTCTTCTGGCATCGTCTCCTTTATAATGGGTTCATATAGATCTTTGCAATATAGGTGATCCTCCATCATAGACTTCCAATATGAATAATTCTCAGCGGTAAGCTTGAACATGTCACCATCACGAGTGATGGTACCCTCCATTTTTAATCACACAAGAGAATATGATAGCTTTATGAACCTCGCTCTGATACCACTGTTGCGGAAAAAGGACCGGTTGATAGCGGAAGACCTTTTCCTTCCTTGTGTGTGATTAAAATGGGCAAAACAAAGATAGCAGAAATAGAAAAATAAAGACACCAAATTTTACGTGGAAAACCCTTAAAGTTGAAGGGAAAAACCACGAACCTTCCACTATGATGATAATAGGATTACAAGTAATTCTTCTCTAGTATGAACTAGAGGCTCACTCAACTTCTTTATCTAAAAGAGGATGGATTACAAAGGATGGACTCTCTCACCGACTAAGTGGTGGAACACTCAAACTTCGCTTGAGAAAATATGAGAACTTTTCTCAAGCACCTCACTTTTGTAGTGGCTCTCACTTTCTCTCTTTTTGTAGATGATTGCTTGCTTTGCTTGATAATCTAAGCCTTCCCAAAGACCCCTATTTATAGGAATAGAAGGGGGTAACTCAAAAGTCATAAGATGACTCTTGAATGCTCTCCCATAAATTTAAACCAATTAACCTTGGTAACTTACACATGAGAAAATGCACTTGCCTTCTCAAATTCCCAAGAGTTACAAAGTATAAACCATCTTTGTAACTCATGCATCATCCCCATTATTATTTATTATTATTATTATTGTTGGGAAACCCCCTTTAATTAAGGAGGGACCCCAACAGTTTTCCAGTTGCGGATCATCTTCGTCAACCCATTTAGGAAGTCCCAACCTAGGAAGCCCAAATGGGCTGGGCAGTTGGTGGGCAGATGGAAGTTCCACCCGAGCTATGGTAAGGGGGTTGAACATAAAGGTATTAAACTTAAAATCCACACCAATAATCCAACCATAGGCAGACCCCCAGCACATGAAGGTCTTGGGAAGCTTCAATCGATAGCACTTGCTCGTGTTTGGATCAAAAAATCTTAGGCGGCAGTCAGCAGGGTAATTCTTGGTATTCTCCGGCAACATAAGCCATGGCATCCGTGGGCTCCATGCCTCCATCTATGTTTGACACAGATATAAGCTTAATACCAGGAGTGACAGACAACTGAGAAAGCAAACAAGTCCTCAAAAGTGATCAATTTGACAGCAATTTCACCAAGGATGTCATAAGACATATTAGACCAATCAGCATACATAGTGTAACTATTCATTATGCAAGCAAAGGCGTGCCTTGTGACTCCCAAATTCTAATCTTCACTCCTAAAAATACAAAGGCAGAAACAAATGAGTGCATGATTGATAGACTACTCCCTAGTCCAACAGAGGAACACTCACAAAAATAAATAAATTATAGTATTAGCACTAGATTAGTAAAAAAGAGGAGAGCAGCATTAACGTGTGTGTGTGTGTGTAATTAAGGGCAGCAACAATGAAAACGGCCATATAATCATATTCTACTATGGCTGTAATAGTTGAAAACGTCCTGTTAATTAATCAGTTCAACAGTCACATTAAAAATAAATAAATAATCCAGTTCATTAGCAAAGAGCAGCCCACGCCGGCGGTTATATGTAGAGAAAAAGAGAAGACCAAAAATAAAACACTTATTCAAGAGAAGAGTCCGAACGCTGCTCAAGACCCCTTCTACTACCCAGAAGTTTACTTTGTGCCATATCCGACCGAAACCCAGAAGACAGTCCCCCCCCCCTTCTTTTCCAATGACGGAAACATTCTAATTGATCACTAATAAAAACAATCAAAAACTTGATTAAAAGAAGAAAAGGACGGCGACTTTGAATTTTAACAGAACAACACAAATTGTAAAAACTATGGTTCGATCAGATATGAGTATCGAATGGCAAGGATAAACTTAGTATTACTATCAGCGATTGAAAATACAAAGTAGTGATATGAAGAAACAAGAAAGAGAGGGAACGGGGAGGGTTGGAATGCTCTGTAATCACTTCTGCTTCTCAATCTAATTTCTGTTCAGTGAAGGCAGATTTTATACTTTAATTGTTTAAGAATCATGGAAATGCTACTCATTTCTGAAAATTTTCAATTCAACTCGAATTTTACCCGCAATTGATCCTCGGGAAACCTTCTACCTAACATTCAGTTCTTCTACACCATAGCTCTAAAGAGAGGCTGCATCGGGGAGGAAGAATTGGAGAGGGAGAATGGATCGGTTATACATCACAAAATTTGCAATTATAGTTCACAAAAGATAGCAGAGAAACAATACTAGTTCGCAGCAAAAAAAGCAGAGCAGTGCAGAGAGAGAAATACCAAGATAAAAGAACGATCCGCAGCCCGCTGGTATCCGATCAGATTTCCACCTCACTCGCACACACTCGCTCTCTCTCTGCTCCCCATCCCTCCCTCATTATATATGACCGTCCGGTTCTGTATGGTAATTGCATTTGATAAGGCCCGTCCAACCCTCTCTTTCTGGTTCGTATCGGTGGGCGGTTTTGGCTCGGATTGGTTCCGACGCATAAGTCTTTTTTTTTTTTTGAGTTAGATCAGGTTATTTTACTTTCGGATCAGCTTTTTATTCGATTTGATTTGAGACGGGTCGGATTAGGTTCGAGTAGTTGCATATCTAAGTTGTATCGAATTAATTTACTAGATCGGGTCGAGTTTGGGTTGAGATAGTTCGGATTCATATTATTTTAGTTTAACTTGTTGAGTCAATTCTGATTTGGGCCGATCAATCTCGTATTTAAACGATCTCATGTTTGAGAGTCAAGTTTGGATTAGCTTGACCAATTAAATTTTTTTAGATTTTGACAGATCGAGTTGGATTCAAGTAAAACTAATCCTGGATCAAAACATTTTAGATTTAGGTTAAATCGAACATTAACCACCAAAATTAATCTAATTCATAAGCAAGCATTAAGTTTGAATTCATGTAAGCTTATGATTAATAGTGTGTTATTAATTGTATTTGTTTATTATTATTATGACTTTTTAATATTGTATTTTTACAACAAAAAAAATATTATAAAAATTAGAATATCGTTGGTGAATAAGTATATTCACAATAATAGTAAGAAAAATAAGCATAATTTATATAACAATATATTTTGAAAAGTTTTTTAAAAAATAATAAGACATATGTACTTTTTTATTATCATGACCTATTAATATCGAAATTGATTTTGTCGGGTTGCGTTAGGTTGATAACAGATAGGATTGATGGTGGGTTGAGTTGATAGTAGGCCGGATTGATGCCGTGTTACGGGTTAAAGTTGGGTCAAGTTGATGGATTTTTTGGGTTATGTCATGACAAGTTTTGAGCGGATAAGTTCAAGTTGGACGAGTCAGATCAACTTTTGCAAACTCTAATAATTTCTCAATTTAATTATTTCTTTTTATTCACTTATTGGATTTCATCATAACCGTCCAATTCTCTCTTTCTATTCTTTATTTAATTTGATCACGACGGTCGATTAAATCTTAAGAGAATAGTTACTTTGATTCTTTCTTATTCTTTTTCTATAAGCCCATGAAGTCATAACCATATTTATATCACTAATATATATATTTGACTTTTTTTAGCGGAAAGAATAAAACCTCACAAATCTGCTGAAAACGAACCCTAGATTTTGCCGCAAAGAGGGGTTGAAAAGCATTTGCTCACTGCTTTTTTCCTTTATCTTTTCCTCCCTTGTTTCTCTTTTATTTGTCTCCCTTGGTTACCGCTCGTGTCATGTCTTTCGTTTCTTCTAGGCTTGATGGTTGGGTCTTCCTTCTTAAGCTTCCCCCTAGAGCTTCTTTAGTTCATTTAGTTTGGAAACATGCCGATGATCTCTCTAGATTTGGCTTTCTAGTATGTTCCATAGTGTGTCGACTATCAACCAAAAGGAGGTTACTTCATGAAGCTTCAACCAATTCCAATCCTCCCTTGATGATGTTGGTTTTTCGAAGCTAGGATTGTGTTTTCTATTTTCCACCTTTGTATAATTTCTCTGTTCCAATTTCATTTATCCCTATGTTGTGATGCGATTGCATGTGCGTTCTTTTTGTTTGTCTTGTGACCTGTTAAGGTTGCTTGTGTGCTTTGGGTTGACTAGTTTACTCAAACCATGCCCTTCCAACTTGATCTAAGATTTAGTAGGCTAAATTAGAGATTTTTACCTCTCTTTGTTAGCGTTTAGACTTCTTCAATCAAAGCATTACTCCATGTTTTAGTTGACTGCCATGGTAATCTTTAGGCATTCGTGTTGTGGTTGATTGCCATGGCTATCTTTAGGCATCTATTTGGGACCTCTACATGACTTCTAATCCAAAATCCCCATATTTGGTGTGTACAAGTTACATCTAAGCAATTGATGGCTCTATTATTTGAATTTGTGTGTGCAGGTTCTTCAATTTGGGTGGTTAGATTTTGTTTCCCGTGGTTCCTCTAAGGCATATTGTATTTATCATAGATACAATTGCGGTCCTTTGATTTTTTTTGTTTGTTTGTTATTTTCAAGCTCTACAACCCATGCAACTTGTTTGTTACTTCTAGTTGTATTCCGGTCTACTTTGTTTCCATGCATGTTGTTGCTCTCTGATAGACTAAGTTTAGTGTGGAAAGTAGGTTCAAACTTGGCTACAAATATAAATATAATTATAATATTTTCGCTCAACTCTCTAGATGAACGTTCGAATGAGATTATTTATTTGTCAACAGAAGTAGGAATGAGATCCTTTACTAAGGTTCATTTAACACCCCAAAATTTACTACTAAAAAAATTTATTTTACACCGGAAACATAAAATCAAATAATCGAGTGTTATTACCTTAATTGACATAAGTCAGGCTTACCTGTCTATCCTTATGTCGGTCACAAGGTAAAACAATTTAAAATGCTCAATCAGAAAAAAAATGAGAGGAGTTTCATAAACTTAAATACGAGTTTGGAGATTAACTCTGAGTACAATAATCTAAAATACAAACAAAAGGGATACTACGGGTATAAGAGTCCCAAAAGGGTATCCGGTTAAAACTAATATTTGTATAATATGACTCTATGCCCAAAAGCCCCAATACTTAAAATCATTCCATCCTATACAAAGCATCACGAGTTGCAAAATCATACGCTTGATCCTCATCGACCTACATAAACATCCGAGTCATCTGCTTGTGATAACGAGCAACATCCATAAAAATGATGACTAGTATGCTATGTATGGAGTAAGGTAACAATATAGCCAAAATAGGGAAAACATATAATTACATGCATTCACAACAAAAAATAATAGACATACGAGATACAACAATCAATACAGGGTAATTACTGATTTTGGATTTGTATCATTAAAATATAACATGATCCATTTTTTTATTTACGTTGAGTTTAGGGACCCCACTATTTTCAACCGGTGGAACAGTTCTCAAAATTATACAATCCTAAGGCATAACGCTCCTAGCTATTATTCTCTACCGGTGGAACGATTATCAAAATATAAAACTCTGGTGCAGAACTCTCCCTGCCGCTATTTTTGTCCAGTGGAATGGACAGGTATAACTGATCATAACTCATGTAGTCTTTCACTTTAAACGATTAGTAACTTATTCATGATTATGATCGTTCTTGGGATTTGTTTTAGATTGAGTTCAAGGATCCTACTATTTTCGACCGGTGGAATAGTTATCAAAATTATACAACCCCATGGTAGAATGATCCTAGCCGCTATTCTCTACTAGTGGAGTGGGTATTAATATATAAAACCTCGGGGTAAAATGCTCTCGGCCACTATTCTCATCTGGTGAAACGGACAGGTACAACCAATCCTAAATTATGTGATCTTTCACTTTAAATGATTAGCATCTTATTCATTATTAGTTTGATGAGTACAAAACATAATTAAGGCAAGCAAGGCATCGACATATAGATATCAATACCATATGTAAAAAGTTACTATTCACCAAACTCCTAAAATCCTAATTTTACGGTAAGTCATAACTCTTCCCATAAGACTCATATAATTACCAAATTTAATATTCATCCTTAAAATACCAATATTAACAGCATATCCAAAAATTGTGGCCTAACTCTAACGTTTTACACATATAATAATAGCATTATAGTTTTAAAATTATTATTTTTTTTGGTAATTAATAAATAATATTATTAAAACCAACAAGAAGATATTACAACAAGAGTATCAAAAGTATCCATTCTAGGGGGGAAAACTACTACTTAATTTGCATTCATACTTCCCCTACTATTATTACATCGGTTGAATCTAATATGGAATTGCTTTATAATATCCTTTACCATGTGAGTTGGGTGGTGTGATGATCCACTGAACATAGAAGAGTTTCAACATCGCCAAATTCCGTATATGACTTCTCCAAACATTACCTTGGTGCACTCAACTCTTAAGTTTCCCCTTTGTGTACATTGTGCAATTTGTTGGATCAAGGAGTCCCAGTATACATCCTGGATATCCATGCCCATCCAAGGCTTAATCAACTCCCAGATTTTCCCAGCAAAAATATAATGTAGAAACAGGTGATCCATTGATTATGTATATTCAACACAAACGCTACATTCAGTAGGTATCTGCAGGTTCCATTTTCTTAACATTTCTCTGGTGGGAAGGCTCTTATGGCAGGCAAGCCATGTTATGAAAGAGCATCCAGGCCTCCCAAAATGATCCCAGACTAGGGGTGCCCAATGCTTCTTGTTCTCCTTGTATCTAAGTAACTCATAGGCCTTGTGGATTGAGTATGTATTAGTACCACATTTACCATCTAAAATATGTTGTAATAGAAGGGGGCAAATCTTCATGATATTCATATATTGCCAAGAGTGGTAAGGGTAAACACTGACAGTGGCTACATCATTTTGTTTTAAGTAAACACCATGCACCCACTTTATCCAGAGACTCTCTTTATTATAGAGGATTTTCCACAACCACTTTCCCAATGCTGCCTGGTTCCAGATCTTTAGATCAATCAAGCCTAGACCCTCCTCATCCTCGGGGAGACATACTGTCTTCCAGGCAACAGGGTGTTTGTGTCCAGAACTAATCCTAGGCCATAAAAAATTTCTGCAAATACTCTTAAAATGTGAGAGTATACCAAGAGGAAATGGAAAGATTTGTGCCCAAAAATTTGTGATACCTTGCAGAACAGCAGATATCAATTGTGATCTACCTACATAGCTGAGATAATTACAAGTCTAGTTTCTAATTTTTTCTAGCAGCTTGTCAATAACATATTGGTAGTGTTGAGTTTTCAAACAGGAGGAAGCCAAGGGGAGGCCCAGATATCTGAATGGAAAGGAACCTTCACTGCAACCAAAGCTACCTGCGATGTCTTTCTTTACCCTATCACAAACCCCAGCACAGAAAATAGAACTTACGCTTGGATTTGCTATGAGGCCCTAACACTTGGAGAATTGGTCCAGAGTGTTTTTTAACATTACAACAGATGTAACATCACCCCTGCAGAAGAGGAGAAGATCATCTGCAAAACTCAAGTCTATAATCCTCATTTTCTTACATCTTGGGTGGCCATGGAAATTAGGCTGCTTCCAGAGTCTGCTTAGGTCTCTATGGAGGTATTCCATACATAAAACAAATATGTATGGGGAGATAAGGTCTCCTTACCTTATCCCTCTCCTGCTCATAAAGGGTTTGGTTAATGTTTCATTCACATTTATAGAGATGTTGGCAGTGGATATGCATTGGATTATCATGTCAATAAAAGTCTAGGGGAACCTCATAGCTTCCATCACCTATTTGATGAAGCTCCAATCAACCGAGTCATAAGCCTTTTGGAGGTCTATTTGAAGGAAAGTTCTAGGACTGATATTTTTCATTGAGTAGTGCCTGATAATTTCAGCAGCCATAAGCACATTATCATAGATCACGTGACCCTTAATAAAAGTAGCTTGGGAGGAGTCGATGAGCTTACCCATCACCATTTGCAACCTATTGGCCAGCAGTTTAGAGATGATCTTATAGACGGTGTTACACCAAGCAATGGGTATGAAGTCTTTTACCTTAACAACCCCTGGACATTTAAGGATGAGGGAAATAGCTGTGTTATTAATTTGTTTCAGCAGTCTTCTAGTCCTCCATAATTCCTTAACAGCAGCCACTACATCTCCTCCTATGACTGCCCAAGTTTTTTTGTAGAAATAAGCATTGAAGCCATCCGACCCTGGGCCTTGTAATCTCCCATGGAAAAGATAGCATCCTGCACTTCCTGGTTTGAAGGCTCATAGGTAAGGGACTCAGCATCTGCATGAGATAACAGGGGACCTTCAAAAATTACTTTCTCTTCAATCCCCTTTAGTGAATTGGAAGTGGTTCCAAGGAGAGTTTTGTAATAAAGGACAACCTCTTCTTGAATGTTCAGGTCACTGGTTAGCTCTTGGTTTGTTTCATTTACTAGCTTGCATATACGATTTCTGTTATTTCTCATTTGAACATTTGCATAGAAATATTTAGTATTTTGGTCACCCAGCTGGACATGTTGGATGTGGGACTTCTGTTTACAGAAATGCTCCTCTTCTATAGCTCTTCTATGCCAGATCCTATTGGCATCCCTCTCCTCAGAAACAAGATCATTATTTAATGGATCCAGCATTGTTATTTCTTTACATTTCTACCAATCAAGCCAAGCTTTATGGGCTTTAAAAGAGACATGGTCATTACTTCTGTTGTAATGTTTAAGCCTTTGCTTGAGAAACTTTAGCTTTGACACAACCTGATAAGCACAACTTCCCTAGATATTGACGTCCCAGCATTCTTTGACAATCTGACTAAACTCCTCCCTTTCATCCCAGAAATTTATGAATTTAAAAGGTTTGCTCTTTGTGGTTTGCTGTGCATTTAGGTGTAGGATCAAGGGATTGTGATCAGAGGTAGGGATGTGCAGATTATCCACATAACTCTTTGGAAAATAATCTAACCACGAGTTTTTGCCAAGGATCCTATCAAGTTTGCAGTAAATTATTTGATCATGCATCTATTGGTAGCACCATGTGAATAAACTACCATTAAAATGAATATCATCCAAACCATTGCACACACTCCTTAATATCTCCCAAGTTAGGTTTACCTCCATTTTTTTCTTTAGCCTTGCAAACCACATTAAAGTCACCAAGCACAATCCAAGGATTTGTGATCCGAGGTTTAAGATCTTGCAGCCATTTCCACAAATTATGCCTCTGCATACCAGTGTTATGGGAATAGATAACAGTCATAAAGAAAGCTTGGTTGAGGGCCTTTATCTGCACATGGCAATGGATGCCCTGATCCATGGTCTAAATTTGGGTGATGTGGTAAAGATTGTGATCCCACATAACCCACACCCTACCATTCCTATGGTATGGATAATTATGAAGAAAAGTCCATTGTAGACCTAATTTGGAAAGAATTTTATCAGCATTTATCTATTTTACACGAGTTTCCACGAAAGCTAAAATACCAAGGTTCTGAGTAGACACAAGGTTCTTCACAGCCTTGTGTTTAAGGGTTTTATTCAACCCTCTAACGTTCCAAGTGGAAATATTCATAGAGCCTTAGAAAGGCCCTCTTTCCCTCCTCCCCTATCCACATCAATAGCTTTGAACTGATCCATAAAATCCCTATCAAACTGAATTGATCTATTTGGAGCCAAAGGAGAAGAGAGGATGATAGGGTCTTAGGTCTTTCCTTTCCCCTTGTCTGTGTATCACAGGTTGACTGGAATCATTTCTAGAAGTTCTGGTGTTGATGACACCCTAGATTGGGGTAGCCATGGTGTCCTGCTTGTTCCAATCTTTGTCAGAAGGTTCTGCATGATTATGTAAATGTGTGGTCTGCTCTGTGCTTTTGGGAAGCTCTTCAGATACCTAAGATTTGCCTTCATTTGCATTCGTAGCAGGGATCTGATCCTTTTTAACCCAAGTCTGTTTGGTAAATTTCAAAGATTTACACATAGAGCTGTCATGACCCCATTTATTGCAGTGGTTGCAGAATAGGGGTTTCCATTAAAAGATAACCTTCTGTACCCAAGATGCTCCATCAAGTAGTAGTATATCCACTGATTCATGTAAGGGCTTACTGACATTCACCTCCACAAGAAGCCTAGGATATGAAATCCTCTCCCTGGATGCAGTAATAGCATCAATACATAGAGGCTTGCCAAGAATGCTACCTATTCTGCTAAGGGAATTTACAGCCCATAAGTGCAAGGGGAGTCCTGGAAGTGTGATCCAAAGAGGCATAATAAGCCAGTCATTTTTGTTCATTTGTAAGTCAGGACTCCATTTCCTAATCAGCATAGGTCTAATCCCAAATGACCAATATGGCTTGAGAGAGTACCTTCTGCAAAGTTTCAAGATCATGAAATCGATAAAGGAAATATCCATGGTCATGACTCATAATATCAGGTTTAGGACCCAGGAAAGACTAGTGTTGGGTGACAAACCACTGTATTTGGGAGTGGGAAGGTGGAGTGCCAGCCACAAAACCAATAAGTGTATTATGCCAGTATTTACTTTCATCCTGGATATCCTTCTCGGCCAATTGAGCTTTTGATACCGCCTCTATAATCACCAATGGAATATATTGGAGGGTAGTTCCTGATTTGGGCAAGTAATTCATTAGAACAGTGTCCCGCCAACTACGTTTAGGAACTTGATGGAGAGTGCTAATATCATTATCAATCGGTCGATCCATATCAGGATATTGTTTTTGCAAACTTAATTGATTATCCTATTACAAAGGGGTCGAATTAAGGGATATAGGGTATACATTCCATTAAATTGATTCCACTGGTAAGGGAGTCTCTAGAAGTCCATGTGAATTTCTACCACCGGTGTGATCATAAGTCTTTCCCTCATCAACCCTAACATTCGCTATTTATTTCGAATGAAGTTAAATTGTTATTGTAGATTCATTTATGGGCGATGATTGGTTCGACGAGGAAGCCTTCGCCTTCGCTGTTTTCTTCTTCCCTATGATCGGCGGCACTGAAAAGACCAAGACGTCGGCAAGCAATGCGATAAGATTTTAGGGAATGGGGAGCGCATGAGGCGTATTCTTCAATTCAAGGCTGACCTTCTTAGCCAAATATTTACTATATAAATCTATGACATTATCATATATTTAACGTTATTATTCCCTAATTAGGGCATTATCTCATTTTGATAAATCTGAGTCATTCAATAATCACTCGAAACACTTATCATGATATTATTATCATATTTTAATCCACATAAAAGGTAAAAATACCAAAATTTTCATATTAACCCATATTAACCAAAATACCCTCAAAGATAACCGATAACCCTTATTTTACAAAAATCTTATATCTTCAATATCATTATTTTTCAATCCTCTATTTATCGTCGTACCTCTTAAATATACGTATTTCCCACTTATCATAATTTATTTGTCCCATATTACTTTTCCACAAAAAAAATGACTTAGCGTAACAACATCATATCAGTACATCTTTTGCTATTCTTACTCTCTTTCTACTATATCATCCATATAAGATATCATTAATAGCATGCATTTAACAACACAATCACAATAACATGCTAATACACATAGTCGTTCAAGCATTTAATATAAAAACCCTAAACATCGATTAGTATCATTACCAATAAGGATACCGGACTCTTAGCACGTAAATCCTAAACTGCCTCCTTCAAAATCACTGACATATCACCTACAAAAATGATATAGTATAGGATTAGTGTAACACCCCAAAATTCACTAATTTTTTTTTTTAAACAGAAGCAATTAAGATAGAAACACTTAAAACCTGTGAATTCTGGGAATGTTACCGCCACACTTAGTACCAGACCGGTTCTCTCCAACCGTTCCAGTACTAAGTGCTAAGGCTGAACAAAAGATTTACGTTAAATTCAAATTAACAATTCATAAAAGGATTCGAAAGATCATACAACAAAATCAGAGTACGAGAAATTAAGATTTAATTACAATACCCTTGAAGTTTCAAATAACACTTATAACTTCTAAATAGAAATAAATTTAAACAAGATAAAACCCAATGGGTCAAATTCCGGATTGCCTACTCACTCAAGTCAGGCCTGCCACCCCAAAACAGTCTCTGATCTTAAACCTGCAAAAGAGGTCTGCTCCCCACCATCAGTGGATCATCACAGGACCCATCAACCGAGGTAGTATCAGTACGGGTCCAGTACTGAGTAAGGTGACTTGATCACTAAGACCAACACACAAACACATAAATCATACATAACATAAAAGGGCATAATTACCAACACAATGACATAAGGTGCTTACGACCATCCAAGTAAGAGTACAAGACCCGATTGTAGTCCAGATTAATCGTTTCATTAATCTCTTATCAGAGTCCGATTCACACCATGCCTTTTATCAATCCATGTAAGCATAGGAACACCCCACTATTATAACCGGTGGGCTAGTCACAATAGAGCATCATGCCCTAACCACTATTATTATCGGTGGGTCGGTCACAATAGAGCATCATGCCCTAACCACTATTATTACCGGTGGATCGGTCACAATAGGGTAGAAACCCTGATCACTATTCCTAACCGATGGATCGGTTCGGTTCCTCCTCGCATGATGTTCCACTGTAAGTAATTAGTATCTTTTAAATGTTTTGGCAACTATGATTTATTTTTATTGAGCTCGAGTCACCCCACTATTATTATTGGTGGGTCGGACACTCGCGGGACATAGTCCTCATCACTATTATTAACGGTGGATCGGTTACACATAGGGTAATAACCCTAACCACTATTTCTGACCGGTGGATCGGTCTGGACCCGGCTCAACAATCTTCCCCTTTAAGTGATTAGTGTCTTAAGTATCTTATTCAGAGGCTTTCATTCTGGACATACTCAAATCATTCTCTTTTTGCATCACACATCATAGATCATAAAATTCCATAATCATAATTACACTTAATCACCACATACACATGATAACACCAAAAACCCTAATCAGCCACCATAGACCTCAATTAACCACAAAAAACCATAATTCAGTCTCCTCCGTACCCTTATTTTGCTCCACGTGCTATTTTTCATCCCAAGTGATCAAACACCCAACAACACTTACATTACGTTCCTTAAATCCCAAATTAGCTTTTCACACGTAAATTTCATACCCATGCAGACATTAATCTCCCCATGCAAACCTTTGAACCTTTTTCATGCAAACCCTAAAATTTCACGTGAAACCCTAAAATCAACCATGCAAACCCTAATAATGCCATTCAACCATCAATGCCACCATGTAAACCCTAATACCACCATACAACTATAAATACCACCATACAACCTTAATAACATCATACAAACCATAAATACCACCATGCAAATCCTAATACCACCATAAACCATAAATACCACCATACAAACCATGATTCAAACCATGTAAAACCCAAATATTTGTCCATACCAACCCTAAATTCAAACCATAAAGATTCTTCCATGCCAAACCCTAAATTCAAACCATCAAGATTCATCCATACCAACCCTACATTCAATCCTCACAAAACCAAAGACTCATCCTTACCAAACCCTAAATTCAAACCATACCAACCCAAAGATTCAAATCATTTAAAACCCAAATATTTGTCCACATAATACAATTGATTAGATTCTCCCCTATAACATCATAAATTAGATTCTTCCAATTATCATCATAAATTAAATTCTCCCAAATAAAACCATATATTATATTCTCGGCATAAAATCATAAATTATACTCCCCCACATAAAACCATAAATTAGATTATTACTTATAAAACCATAAAATTAGGTCAACTCACTTCGCTTAGTCAACTTCTTTCCCCATCCCCCTTTTTCATCCTTTCTCCCATATAAACCACATCGACATCCTCACATACACAACACATATCATCATACATAAATAATACACATGCCATGCACAACATACTTCAACTCCAAGTCATACCACATATAAAATATTTAATAATAATAACACTGGATACATAACATACGAAGCACATAATACTCATAAGCACATAAAAGGCCTTAGCACCCCTTACCTAAAACGACACCGGTCTTGGAGCACGCTCCTACGCCTCCTTAGGGTTTTGATTGGTTTTACCTATTATGAGAGAAAAACTAAAATTAGACTCTCTCCTATCAAAATAATATTAAACACTAATTTAATATAAGACTAGTTTTTTGATAAAATAATAATAACAAAAATACCAAAATAATATCAATATTAGTATTAATAAGAATAATAAA
Organism: Tamarix austromongolica; assembly: GCA_039764185.1. Taxonomy (NCBI): domain Eukaryota; kingdom Viridiplantae; phylum Streptophyta; class Magnoliopsida; order Caryophyllales; family Tamaricaceae; genus Tamarix; species Tamarix austromongolica. Next base: position 76,697,750 of record CM077818.1, on the reverse strand, counting down.
AATAGTAGAAATAATAATAAAAAGGCATTAATTAAAAATAAAGTGAAATAAGGGCTTCAGACCCTTTACCAAAATAATACTAAAAAGATTATTTGTAAATTACATAACCAAATTCAGAAATAATAATAGTAATAATAATAATAATAATAATAGTAAAATTAATAGCAACACTAATGTTAAAATATTTGTATTAATAATGATGGAATAAGAATAAGGGAAATTCGAAATAGAAAATAATTATTATTATTATGCTTATAACATTTTAATATTAATAATAGTAAATATAGAATTAATAAGAAGAATAATAATAAAATCGAATTAAAATATATTAGGCTTCAACCCTCTACATAAATAATAATAAAAATATTAATACTAATAATAATAATAATGCATATTAAAATATAAATATTAAGAATAATAATAATAGTATTTATATGTAAATAATTGAAATAAAATAATTTAAGGGTTATAAAAATAGGGAAAATAGCTGAGAGGGTCTAGGGTTCAACCAAATGTTGGTGGGGATAGGCGGCATCGGCGGTGGCGGCGGTGGCCGAAAAGAGGAAAGAAAGAGGGGAAAGTTCCATGCTGGGAATAAGATAGGAAGAATTAAAATGGGAGCTGGGGTGTTTTGAGTTCCTCAGAAGGAGAGGGACAGAATGAGGGTGGTGGGCTGGTGGCGGAGCCAAAGGTGGCGGCGCACGGTGGCGGTGGTGGTGGCCGAATGGAGGAGAAGAAGAAAGAGAGAGGAGGAGAGGGAGAAAAAGGAAACTAAAGGCATGGGAAGGTAGGGCAGGGTTTGAAGCACAGTTTGGGAGGTGAAAGAAGCGGCCTTAGCGGAGGAGGAGGTGGCTAAGGGCCGCGCGAAGGGTGGCGAGGCAGAAAACAAGGTTGATCGAGGAACTTCACACAGCTGGGACAGATTGTTGAGGAAGAATCGAAGGGTGAGGTAGATTTGGTTAGCTATAGGGCAGTGTAAGGATGACACGGGTGGCCAGAACGGGCGGCGAAGTTGGCCGTAAGCGGAGGACGAGGCGTCTAAAGGAGTGGCGACGACAAGGAAGGATTTATGGGTTAGGAAATCCAAACTTGAACCAGGGTATATTGTGAGGGTATTTATAGAGTTAGAGGAGAGGTTAGGGCTATTTAGGTCGGTGAGGGGATAAGGAAGTAGGGTTCAGGCTTACCGGAGGCGAGGGTTGGCCGGCGGCAGCAAAATGGGCATGGGTGTGCGTAGGAGAGAGAGAGAGAGAGAGGATGGCGCGAGAAGAGGGAGATTTGGTTGGGTCAAGGGGTTCGGCGATTCAGGGGGAACAGATAGGAATAAAAATCGCCGGTCAAAACTACCGTAACCGGCGGCGAAAAACAAGGGGGTGAGCGGCGGTGCAGGTGCTGGTCGACGGGCTGGCAGGCGCGAAGGAGGAAGAAGAAGAAAGGGCCGGACCGGGTGGTTCGCGGAGGAGAGAAGAGAAAAGAAAAGAGGGAAGACCGGGCCGGTCTAGGCGCGACGGAGGAGGAGGTTTAATGAAACGACGGGTTTCAGTGTTAAAAGAGTCAAAACGTGACGTAGAGGGGGATGGCAGAAGAAAGGTGCGCGGCGCGGGCTGGGCCGAAGGAAAGAAGAAGGGAAATGGGCCGCGACTGGCCCAGTTCGGAAGAAGAAGAAAAAGAAAAGGAAAAAGGGAAAATAAAAATAGTGGGTTAGCTGAATTAAATTAATTAGAATATTTGGGATATTTAAAAATGATAATATTTAAATAAAATAATATTTAAATCCTTTTTTAGGCTAAATTAGGATTTTTAAAAGATTTTTTATAAATTCCTTTTTAATTAGCAAAACATCCTAATTTTCTCTAATTAAATTATTTATAAAATTAATATTAATTTTAAACTATTTTCTCCTTATTTTAAATAATTTATTTAATTTATTTTCAAAATAAAATGCTTAATTAGCTAAAATACCCAAATTCTTTTCTAATAAAAATACTTATAAATTTCTTCTTGATTTGCCCTAATTAATTCAATTTAAAAATAATTTATTTAAATAATTCTTATAATAAATATCCTTTAAATGTAGTTTATACACTTAGAAATTTTCGGGGCATTTCAATTAGGGTTGAAGATTATAATCAAGGGAAAAGTTAAGGAAAAGGAGGGTAATATGAAAATAACCAGAGTTAGTGCACAATCGTGAAAGAATAGGGACACATGGGACGTGTACGATGCTACATGTTGCCTAAGTGAGTACATAAGGAAAAATTGTGCGAGCATGCATGAGCATGCGATGATGGTGCCCGATTGTGAGAGAAACCATGAGCAAGGTGTGCGACGGTTTGTGAGGAGGCAAGACTGGGGTGTGCGTGATCTGCACGATTGTGTGCCTTGCAAAAACGTGACATACGCGTGAGAAATGGAAGGAGAAATCAGCGATGGTGGTTGGTGACGGTGAGGGGGGATGATTAGATGATTGAGGTGGTTGATCTACCAGGCACAAGGCAGTGCTTGGTGGTTATGGTAGTGCGTAGTGATGGTGACGACGGTTCGATTGTTGAACATAGCAAGGAGGACGAGGAGTAAAAGAAGAAGAGCTCGTGGGTAGGGTGGTACTCGATAATAAATGGGCAAAGACGGGGTAAAACAAATGAGAGAGGAGAGATGAGAGAAGATAGTGTGTGTGTGTGTGTGTGTGTGTGTGCGCGCGCGCGCATCAGGTGGCATGCAAAGGAGAATGGCAGGGGAAAGGCAAAGGATGACGATGGTGATGTTCGACAGAGGCGCAAGGGTGAGCAGAGGGTGAGAAGAGGCATGAGGGAGAGATAGTATATGATGGTGGGAGGTGATGGTTGTGTGCTGCAGGAGATGAGGAAAATGCAAGCAAGACAGGAGGAGGAGGAGGAGAAATCAATGCATGAAGAAGGAAAAAGAAAAAAGAAAAAAAGAGACAGAAAAAGGAAAAAAAGGGAAAAGGGCTTAAGTTGGATTTAGATTAAATTTTGGTTAGCTAAAATAGGTAATATTAATGATATAAATCTACCAGAATTAAGGTTAGGTTAAGAAAATATAAATTACACAGGTCAAATATTATGATTAGGTTAAAATTTTGGATTAAGTTATTAGGGTAAGGTTAGAATAAAATTTTCTTGAGGTTAGAATTAGGTTAAGGTATTAATTATACCGGATTAAGTTTAGCAAAATTTTTGGGTATTACATTCATCAAATTTGGAACAAGACACATGCTTCAAAAACGTTTCAAGGAAGAGGATAAACATATTGGCTATAGTTTTATTTTATTTTTGTTTTTTTTCTATTTATTTTGTGTATGTACTACTTGTAATCCCCCAAAATTTTAGAAAACCTATAATTTAATAAATAACTTTTATTTGAAATAAGTTAGCTTTTAAATTTATTTAGTTTAATTATTTTATGGATTTTTGAGTATGTAAATTTGGATAGGAGTATTTAATAAATTAAAAAATAAATATTTTGTTATTTTATCATATTATTTTTATTTAAATAATTTTTCAAACTAATACTTTACTAAAATTAGCCTTTTTGAACCAATATATTAATTTATATTGAATTAAATTATTAAATTAAATAATTCATCAAAAATATTATATTTTATTATTTTATAAATTAAGTTAAATTATTTTCACATTTCCCTTTTTCCTTTTTTTTCTTTCTCCCTTTTTCCCCTTTTTCTTCTTTCCTTCCTTTTCCTTTTTTTTTCTCCTTCGGGCCGCCCGCCAGGCCAACCTGCCTCCCCTCCTTGCGCCTGGGCTGATGGCCCATTCTTCCCCCCCACACGCACAACCGACCTAGCCTCCTCCTCTCCTCCTTCCTTTCTCCCTTGGACCGGCCGGTCCAGTCTCTTTTTTTCCCTTCCCCGACCAGCCTGCTCCCTTATTCCTTTCTTCTTCTTTCTTATGCCTCGACCCAGCAACGCCCCCTCCAACGCCTTCCCCGACCTGTCTCCGTCGGCCAGTGCTGCCACCTCGGGCACGTCGGCCGCCGTCTGCTGCAACCACTGTCACCACCTGCCTTCTTCTCTCTCTCTCTCGTGCTTTTTTTTTCATTGTTTCGAAAATTGGGCAGCCATGCACCCCATCTCGCATGGCTCCCGTTTCCTCCCCGTCGTCACCCTCTCCTTGCCACCCTACCACCCTAAACACCGCCACCGACTGCCACCTATTCCCCCTACCTTGCCTCTTCTTTTTCTTCTCCTCTCCACCCTCTTTCTGCCCATATTTTCGAGCCCCTTACCCCTGACCTCCTCTCCTCTCTCATTTCCTTCCTCTCCCATTTCCACCCCTATTTTTGCATCGCCACCGCCCTCCACTGCTCCTACCGCCTCACCAACCCCCTACACCGCTCCCTACCACCCTCCACCTCAGCCTTGCGCCACCACAACATCCCTCTCCAGCCATCCCACGACCCTTCTTCCTCCCCGCTTATTTTCTCCCCATTTTCCCCCCTTCTCGGCAGTCCTCCTGTAGCACCACCGATCGCCGCCTTCAAGCCACCTCTACCGCCACCCAACCCACCATTCAACTCCCTGCAACCTCCTCTACGATCCCCATCCATTGTTTGGCCGAAACAAGTCCCCAAACCCCTTCGTTTTTCCCTCCTCTTTTCCTTCCTTCTCAGCCCCTCTACCTCGAACCACCTCAGCAGCCAACTTCACCACCTCGCTGCCACCCTTGGCTGCCAACAACCCATCCCCAGCATCCACCTACACCCCCTCTTCACTCCTGCACCATTCCCTTGCCTTGAAACTTCCCCCATCTATCTTCTTTTCTAGCCTAAAGACCCCAACCCGAAAATAGCCATTTTACCTTCCTTCACCCTCCCCTTCGAGCCTTCCTCTAATTATTTTTGCATGCAACTCATGCTGCATATGCAGTATAAGTTGCTGTAATTATTCATTTTTATTAAAAATTTTAAGGTAAAATAATATTTAAGCTAGTTACTTCATTAAGTAAATTTTAAGGTCTTATGCTTTGATTTTCTTATTCCTAATATGATAATTATTGATATTATTTTTAGGTATTGATTTTTCTATTTAAAGCTTGAATCTTTAACCGGGATACCGGTAAGATTCAATTTTTGTGGGATATAAGGTAATCATTAAACCCCACTTAAACGCATGGATAAACGTATGTTAGCACATTAGGATTTTTAATATGTTATTACGCTTGGTATTTATGGCTTAGTATAATATATATATTTGATTGTATTAGTTGATAAAAAGGGAGAGTATGCTAGTTTATGTGCCATGTGTGGAAATGTTGCTTAAGGGAAGAGTTTGATTATTGATAAAAGTGTTAAGTACTTATCCTTATTATTTTATGTTATTGTGACTATTTATGCATGACTAATATTGTTATGAGCCATAGGGAATTTTAATAATATTCCTTGTGCTAGATTATGGCCTAATATGTGTGGGTGCTAATATATATTATATTAAAATATAATAGTTGGTGGAGTTGGATATTGTTAATGGAGTGTTAGTATTATTATTCCATGTGGAAATGTTAATTTAATAAAAGTGGGGTAATAAAGGGGGTAAAGTGGCAATTTTGAAGGAAAAGGGCAATATGGTAATTTTACAAGTGAAAAGGGGTATTGTGGTAATCATGGAAGTTAGGGGTATTATGGTAATTTTATGAGTAAAGGAAAAGATGGTAATTTTTCAAGTAAAGGGGCATTATGGTAATTTTGGAGGTAGAAGGGGCAAAATAGTAATTTTATAAGTAAATGGTAATATAGTAATTTTATAAGTGAATGGAGAAATGGTAACTTTATAAGTAAAGGGTATTATGGTAATTTTGGGAGTAAAGGGATAATATGGTAATTTTGTAAGGAAAGATAAAAATGGTAATTTTTGATGTAAAAGGGTAAAATAGTAATTTGCAAAGTAAAAGGAGTGTTATGGTAATTTTATAAGTAAATGTATATTGTGGTAATTTTATAAATAAAAGGATATTATGGTAATTTAGAAGTAAAGGGTAGAAGGGTAATTTTGTAAATTAAAAGGATATTCATGGTACACTTGGGAGTAAGGAGTAACTTGGTAATAACAATACTGACGAAGGATAAGTTGGTAATTAAATTATGATTATGAAAGGGTAATTGGATAATTATGATAATAAAGAAGGGTAATTTGGTAATTTAACCAATAAAAGGGCGTTATGGTAATTTTAATAATGGAGAAGGGTAAATTAATAATTCTAAATATGGAGAAGGATAAATTAATAATTATAAATATGGAGAATGGTAAATTAATAATTATAAATATGGAGAATGGTAAATTAATAATTGTAATTATGAAGAAGGGTAATTTGGGATTTATGATAATTGAAAAGGGTAAAATGGCAATTATAATAATTGAGATGGGTGAAATGGTAATTATGATAAAGGAGAAGGGCAATTTGGTAATTTAACCGACTACAGGGTAAATTGGTAATTATTTAACCAACTAAAGGGGCAAAATAGTAATCATGATAACGAAGGAGGGTAATTTGGTAATTTATCCAACTCAAGGGCAATTTAGTAATTATGACAAAGGAGAAGGGCAATTTGGTAATCTAATCGACCAAAAAGGGAAATATGTTAAGATTAACAATTATGAAGGGTGAATGGTGATCTAAAAAGCGTAGGAGATAACTTAGTAACATAAACTAAGCAATGGGCAAATTGATAATCATGCAACCTTAAGGGTAATATGGTAATTTGTCAAATAAGGAAGGAATGACTTAGCAATTATATAAGTAAAGGGTAAATGAGTAATTTGTACCTGACGTGTCGTTGTGATTGCTGAATTTCATAATATGATTCAAATAACGTTGATTAGCAAGGTAAGATTATTTGATAATTAGTAAGTATCACGAGAACGAATCCTAATTCGAAATTAGATGAGATTATGATGGCCTTAATGATTTCTCTGTGTTATCTTGGACAACCGTCTGGATAAGAAACGACTAATGATATCAGAATGATTGAAGGTGAATAAGTATCTGATTATTGTACTTTTCATGATCACTTTAATTAAGACATTAATACTTAAAGTGAAAGACCTCGAGATCGGGAATAGTGGCTCTCTAGGGATCGCTACCCTAAAGACGTGATTTAGCCCACGATTATTCTGGTATTTGTTGGTGTGCCTTTGTGCCCCAGCCAGGCCCTATATCTTACTCTATCTAGCTCTACAGACCTAGTTAGGGGGTATGCATACTTATGGATTAGGTATCCTTGTCGGTAAGGTATTGAGTAGCTTTACGCACCAGTACGACCAGGGTACCTTTGCGTCCCTGGGTCCATGGTTGAAGGGTACTGAGTAGCTGGTATGCACCGGTACGACCGGTGTACCTTTGTGTCCCGGGTTCTTGATCTCCCATCCAAGGTAAATAAAGGAAATTGCTGTGCTGATTAAAGAAAGGAAACATACTAATCATGAAAGTAACAGATTATGAGCCGAGCCCAGTTGAATTATGAGATTGATTACCGATCCACCGGTTATAATAGTTGCCTAGGAGCGTGTTGCCTTGGCAAGTGATTATGAGTACCGATCCACTGGATATAATAGTGGCCCAGGAACGTGTTGCCCTGGATGATGTTGATATATATTCCGATCCACCGGCAATAATAGTGGGGGTCCCAAGCTTAATAAAATCAGTCATGGATGTGAATAAAGTTATGGAAAAATACTAATCACTTATAGTGGAACACCATGTGAGTCGGAGCCAGACCGGTCCACCGGCGAATAATAGTGGCCAGGAGCATTTTGCCCTAGAGACCGATCCACCGGCATATAATAGTGGTTAAGTGCGTTCTGCCCTATAAGTGATCGATCCACCGGCTATAATAGTGAGGTTCTCGCACTCACATGGATATAAAATATGAGATTGATTGAATGATGATGGAATAATGGCTTAAGGCCCAAATGTATTGATTTTGCACTATGACATGGCTTAAGGGCCGAACGTATCGATTATTCATAACGACCTATTGATATCTGATGCGATTGTTAATTATGTGAATGTTATATGTACACATCTTGTTATATATATATATATAGCTTTGTATCATGTGTTACATTACGGGTCTGCCTTTAAGTGTGACTTTAAAGGGTTACTCAGTACCATAGTACTGAAGGGTTTCATTCGTGGGGCCCCTGCCTATTCAATGGGCAGTGTCCCTTGCAGGTTCAATTTCAGGTGCTAATCAAGTGGGCAACGAGAAAGAGTGTAAGGATTATCCGGACTCTCAGGGTTCTCCTTTTGCCTTTACTTTCTGGTTTAAATGTATTCCTTGTTCTTGTAGCCACCATTGGTGGAACCTATTCTTATAAAATGTTTACTTGCGCTACTCTGATTTAAAATTGTTTGAATTTCTAGCAACTGATATTTTGTTCTTTAGCCTTAGCACTTGGTACTGGAACGGTATGAGTGAGCGGATCTGGTACTAAGTGTGGCGGTAATATCCCCGAAATTCACCGTTTTATATTTTGGCTTCCGCAATTTCTTTTAATAAAACGAAAATTTTCAATAGTGAATTTTGGGGGTGTTACACTACTGTTGTCTTAGCTATTGTTAAAAATGTGTCTTGGAATTCAATTCCCCATGTTTGTAAACATTATTTTCTAATCTATATCTTTTTCTACATTAATAATATATATATATGAGTGGAAATTAGTAGGGGGGTTATTAAAGCCTACAACTGCTATCCTTAAATGTGAGATGGAATTTTAATATTGTGTTACCAATCGCCACTCTGCTCTCTTAGTGAAAATGAGGGCAGTCGTAATGACGATGAGTATGGTTCTATCAACAAACTTCTCACATGTAGTATTCGAATCTGATCGTCATACTTTGGTGGAGTTGTTTAGTAACAATGACTTGGATTTGTCTTAGAGAGGGGTGCACCATATCACAAAGTGTAAAAGTTTACTTAGCTTGCACCCTTGATTTATTGTTCAATGTGCTCCGAGATGTACAAACGAAGTATTGCATAGTCCTAGCAAGCTAACTTCATCTTCATTTTCTAATGGTCTTTGGAACCATAGTTTTTTCTGATGACATATCCGATGAACTTCATAAGTGACATGCAAAATCTATAAAATGCCTTCTTTCCTCTCAAAAAAATTAACACGTGTGTGTGTAAATTATCAATCAACAAATATATGCCATAATACAATCATACTACTATTGTTCATTTTACTAATAATGTAAAAAACTCCTTAAAACTCTTTAAGAATATTCTAATATAAAAGTGTCATCATTCTAATACCGAGCTTAAATATATATGCTAATACATGAATAGTGGAACTATACATATATATATAAATAGTGGAAAAGAACGATTCAAACTTATGATGTTAATATATAATACAACTGTAATAATTTCTCTATATATTAAGTTTGATAATATTTATTGAAAAACTATATAAACTTTGGGGGGGGGGGAGGGGTTAAACATCGAAGTAACAAAAAACTTGAAATTATATAATTTTTATAAAAGGCTGGCCTTATAAATATCAATTAGTTGTTATACAAGCTTGTAATAAATAAAAATCCATAGATAATCGCAATGCTTTTTTGGTATATCACAATAAGGATCTAAAAACCTAAACAAATGATAAATGATTAATTTTTGAACAATTACACTTGACACTATTAAGCTTCTAGATTGTTTAACATAATATAGAAATTAAATTAATGCATAAGGAGAGACTATACTTTAACAAACAATAAGATGATAAATAAATGTATAAATAAGATAAAAATAATGTACCAAATAGGGTCCAAAAAAAGGAAAAACTAGCATAAAATACCATGCTTAGATTAGAACAAGACACCTGGAAAGAAAAGAATGTCACAATAGGTTAAGGCATTTGGATTAATGTTCAAGAGTTTGGTGTTACAGGGTGAAGATCCCGTGTTCGAGACTTACCTCAAGCGTATGGTCCCCCCTCCCCACGAGTACCAAAATGTAGTGTAAATAAAGAACGCAACAATAAGGAATTGATCTTGATTTTAGTAACCCATATTGTAATACCACGTCCTAAAATACTTTAAATTATGTGTTTATTATGCATAAAATGAACTTGTTTTGGTGGGAGTTGGGAAATACATGGAAATGAGTTTGGGAGGGGGGAAATTAACCAGTGGTGCACACATCAATCAGCTGATTCAGTATTCTCGAAGACTCATTCTCAACCAATGATGGCTTATCATCCAACCTTTTGACACTAGTCAACTGGTGTGTCTAGTATTATGATTCACACCGTAATTTTATATTTTGCTTAAATCAAAATATTATATAATATTTTTATTATTACTTTTTGGTATTAATGAACATAATTAAGTGTTACCGAGCTATTTTCTTGGATTTATTTGGGCTAATTTTGTGTTTAATTATTAGATCCTTTTTTGGAATTACTTATGAAAAGTGGTTATATTATATAATCACTTATTTTGAATAAAAAAACTAGGATAAAAGTTTCTAAAATAAGTGAATAGTATTTTATGGAAAAACTCCTGGTTAATTCATTTTGTTGTTTTAAGTGGTTTTTTGCCGTTCGCTTGATCTTTTATGGTCTTGAAGCATACTCTTTGATCTTTTAGAGTTTTCTGAGATGGCTTAAGGTACTTCTTTTTGGTTAAGCGTGTTTGATTTTGTTTGGTCAGTATATCACTGGGTTATTTTTTGATATTAGATGATTAATTTGTTTCAGTGTTAAATAAATGAGAATATATTGATCTTAGTTAACTTGTAATCAACTTTAGGTCCAACCATTGATTGCGTCATGGGTAGTTGACTAATTTTTACTTTTAAATAATTGAAATTAAAAGGATAAAGTTAGAAATAGATCGGTTATGTGTTCCAAGGCTATAATTTGTTGCCTGGACTTAGTAATTCATGGCTAGCTGGTGGTTGTGACATTGAGTGGTCAAAGTCTTATTGATTGATTTGTATGTTATATTGGGTGTTGGGATCTCTAATTGAAAAAAATCACTAATTACTTAAAATAAAAGATGCTTTCAGTTGGGCAAGCACCTCATGCCTTGAGTTAGACCCTTGAGTACAAAAGAGATATATGTCGAAGGGCCTATTTCCATTTAATAGGTTAAATTACAAATCTTATCAGGGTATGTACACTCAAGAATTTGGAGCTCTAAGCTTTTTGTTATGATAGACAAGCATGTGTTTCGTTGACTACCTATCTTTGAAGTAAGTAAGTTACTTGTGGTTGATGACCTTGGGTTTTCAAGGTTGAGTTGACAATCCCACTGAAAGTCAAATGAAATGATGTGATTTAATTACATAAATGTGCATTAATAGCTATAAAATAGTTATGTATTCAATGTTATTACTCAACACATCAGTGTCTTGGGTATGTCAGTATCCCAAGTTGTGTGTTAGATGTTATCACTCAAAAAATCAATGGTATACCAGTCCGTGCATCGGTTGGTTAATATGGTTTGATGGTATCAATTATGCTTTACGAGACGTTGGTAGTTACTGCCAAGTAACACCCTTGTTGTATAGTATATCAGTTGATTGAGAAATAGTTGTTTGAGATGGTCAGTGTCATTGTGTGCTATAACAAGTTTTTATCCTTCCGCATGTATAATTTTATATTATCATGCGATTTGTATAGTATGATTATGTGAGCATGCTATTTATTTTAAGTTGGATGTATTTACTTAGTATTTTTGTACTAAACATTTTATTTTTTTAGTGATTTTGGTGTAGATGTCTAAGTTACTTCTATAGCCTTGGAGTTAGGTAAAAGAGTAGGGCTTCTGGTGATTTTGTCCTATGTTGGGTTTTATAGATTTTGGTTTTGTATATATGTTTTGTCTTTCATAGTCTTGGTTTGAGATTTTGTAATATATAACAAGTTTGTATCTTATAGTATTATTTCTCTTTTTGTTTGACTTTCACGCCCAACTTTGCATCTGTCATGGGTTAGGTAAACGCGCACACCTCTTCTCATAATAGATGTGGCAACAACATCCCCCCTTCTTTTGGTTTACTTTTGCATTGTCTATTTTAAACAAAAATATTTGGTTGGTAAAAATGGAAATGTTACATTGTAGACCTAAAACAAATCCTATTTAACCAATAATTTATAAACCAAAATCAAACCCGACTTAAAAGATTATAGAGAGGTCAGACACTATCCCAACCCGATGTTTGGCTCAACCCAACTCAAACCCGACTCCAATAATCATAGCTTGAATTAGGCTTTATTACATAACAAATCCAATTTTAATCCATACCAAAATCCCTGGTCCAAACTTGACCCTTTATAACTCATTTGCCACCTCTAAGTGCGAATATGACAACTTACCACTATAATTATTAACAATGACTAAATATTCTATTAAAGTTTTTTTGGATAAAAATAATCCCTCTTCATGGTTACCACATTGCTTTTCTTATAGCAGGTCGCTAGCAGCCTTTACATCATTGACCTCCTACACATAACCCGTAAATATTGTTTTTTGATTCAGTGTAATATCGTGTCACTTATTGTATGAACACTAATACATCATTAATGTCCTATTGTTATAAATATGCCACCAAGGTATTATTATCATGCTTGATTCAATTAAAGAAATAAGAAGATTTAGTCTATGTTTGGAGCTACTTATCAAAATTAATTATCCATAATAATTACTTATTTTAAAAAAATTTAGGCTAAAAAATTTTCAAAATAAATAATTACCATAGATCACTACTTTTGATAAGTAAAATCCAAACAAGCTATAAGTGAAATGATTAATTCATTCATCAATTTTTTACCATGACGAAAGTGTAACTTTGCTTAGAATATACTAAAATTAACCGTACATATATTTTAGTACATCACTCAATGCATGCAAAATTATTCTAAAAATTGTTGCAAATAAACAAATTAATTATATAAAAAAAAGAACTGTTATAAGTGTGTGTTTGATAGACAATCTATGATCTATATTAATGGTTCAAACGAATTTCAAACTATTTGTTTTACATATTATTTATAGAGCCTCATTATATATGTTATTTATTATATTATTACTTCATAAACAACTTTCACTATTTTATTAAATATTTAAATAATTCTACACTATCACTCTTATTAAATATATCAACCTACTGCTATTTATTAAATTAAGAATATTTGAAATTGTCGATACGTAGTACTTTATTTTAGATCAAATGAATTATTAAATATCATTACTATTTTATCTAAGAATAATATATGCCTATCAAATATTATTATTAATTTAGACATATTAAAATTTTAGACACATTATTATTTTAGATTAAATTTCAAATGATAAACCAAACATTCATAATACGTAAAAATAAATTATAGTTTTCCTTAATATAGTAATGATTTGTAATATATTATATGCATAATGTTCTAATACAGGGATATACAAACAAAAAGAGTTATTTATATGGAATAAAAATGTTATCACTTTCACATGACATTTGGAAAAATCATCATAATACCGAAGTGAACGAGAACAAATGTAATCAAGTTCTAACTATAATAATCGGGGAAAAAAAGAACCATTTGTATTAATCCATGAAAAACGGAAGCCAATTCAGGAGCGTTGAAGCATCGTCATTTGTCCGTACGTGGACCGAATTTTGAGCAAATGCAGTGCAGACTGCAGATAGATAGCAGTAGTTCTTAGTTCTTACAAGACAATTCAAAACGCCGACTCGACGTACTCTTTTGCGCTCAAATCTAGCTTGCCCATTTCTTAGCTCATCATCTTTCACCAAACCCAAAAAATGCGCCCATCACTCCTTCGTAAATTTAGGGTTTAAATTTCCACTCAATCATAGCTCCGATTCAATATATTCTAAGTTCTAACATATCTATTCAGCTATCCTTCTTACATCCGTCCACATTGCCTCCCGTTTAATCCTTCATCTCCATCTCGCCTGCTGGAGTTGTATTCAGTTTTTGATAGTCATCTTCTTTTCTCCCTCTTCCATCGCTGTTCATATTATTAAATTTAACAAAATATTTATATATGCATATATATTTCTAATGTCAGCTTCTGGTTTCTGCTAATCGTATGTTCCGCGTGAGAAAGACGAAGTTTTTATTGAACGGTGGCGACGGTGGTAGTAGACTTCGATCGGCTGCAGTCGTGAGGTGTTTACAGTAGGGTATAGAGTTAATGACTTGATGTTTACTCGCGACTCGTTCAAATTAGGGTTCTCCTTTTAATGTCTTATACTGAGAATGTTAATTGTATCTTATTTTGATCAACATTTCTGCTCAATTTCGCAGTCCAAACTTTGACGATTGATGCTGAAATCTTGCTTCGATCTATTTCCATTCGCGCGAAGCAAGGGGTTTGTCTGACGGCCTGCCCTCATAACTTCAAAGTGAGTAACTATCACGCTGACGTGGAACAAACACTTCTGCGTGAAAGTCCAACCCGATTTTTGTTTTTATTTTTTAATGCAGGCAATGGATATATCCGAAACTAAGCTACCTCCAAAGGAGATAATTGCCGTTGTTGATGGTTTAAAGAAGGAAGTTGAAGACAGACGACAGCGCAATATAATGGTGAATTCCTGTCCGACGACTAAACAAACAATTTATCTTTAGTTTTGTTGTCATGGTTGTTCGATCACGTTCTCATGTCAAGAATTTGCTGTCTTTCAGAGAAAAATGGAAGATAATAGGCAAAGGCTAGCTGATGTGACTATATCAAAGGAGAGAAGAAATTTTATGAACGTCGATAGTGAGAGGTGCCCTGATCTTTTGTTCAAGAGACAAAATGATGCAGTCCGTATGCATAATGGTATTGATATGGGTACTGAAAACAAGCACGGAAATTGTCTGCCGGACGACAGTGGTGCTTCTTCAGCAGTCCTCATAGGTTCTAATATTCCCGTCAAGAATGCTATTAGACCCATTAAACTTCCAGAAGTGAAGAGGTTACCCCCTTATACTACATGGATATTTCTGGACAGGTATGCTAGCGGTGATCATTTGCCTGTTCGTAGTACTGTCTCCTGACAAAATCTGTTTGCTCGTGGAAGAGTCTAGCATTCTGGTATTATATGTCATCTTGTTTCCGAGTTTCTGTGAGTTCACAATCAATGGTAGATAATGGGGATACATGATGCTGAAACTCATAAGCATATATTGCTGCGTGCTTGATATTTTTCAATACCAAACATGAAGATGAACATACATAGACATATTACGTGTAATGGAATTAATGAAAGATAGACAAAACATACATGATTTTATGGCTGTTACTTGTCTAAATTAAGGGTTATGTGATTGTGTTACAATATTGATATATGAAATATTGATTGGTTCAGAACTATGTACGTTATTTTTATAGATTTCATTTTTCGTCTACCTTTGTTTTAATGCCATACAAGCTGAGTAATTAGGATGGTGCTATACATAGATCTAGGATGGCCCGATTTCCTCATTTAAATGAAGTTAGAATATCTTGCATTTCCACCAGGAATGAATATACTTACTTATTTTGTTAAGAGAATGTTCAATGCTTCCAAGTGTGGTCATCCGATGTATGTTGAAATTATTGTTTGTAGGCGATAAATGGTCCTTCAAATGTTAACAGTCTTTCAGACATAGTTTTTATCAAGTTGAAAGTAGCAATGAGGCCCTGTTGCCTTGCCTGAAAATGTTTAAATCAGAAAGCTGGCCGTCTCTGCAATTATTTATTATTGCCATTTTCTTTATCTTTGACATGACTGCTGTTTTTTCCCATGGATTACTTTTGGAGTCAGACTCATAGCTAGTTTGCTGCAGAAACCAAAGGATGACAGAAGATCAATCCGTGGTGGGTAGAAGGAGAATATATTACGATCAATCCGGCGGAGAAGCTTTAATATGCAGTGACAGTGAAGAGGAAACAATTGAGGACGAAGAGGACAAGAAAAGATTTGTGGAATCAGAAGATTATATCCTCAGGTGAGTAAAGCCATCATTTGTGATGGAGCTGTCCATCCATTATCTTCATGTCTAGGTGTCCTTCATCCCACTTTCTTGTTAGATGTATGGTTGATTTAAAATTATCAGTTAATAAAGATCTTATTCCAGGCTTTGTTTGGCATCTAACTTTTAGATTGCTGCTTCATTATTTACTATAAATTTTGGGACAATCTTTACCTTTTCCATAATTTACTATAATTTTTTTTCCAAATAAATAAAAAAGTTTGAATGATATGAAAATGCCAATATATACTATTTTTCTAAATAGAGCACTAAATGGTTGAAAAAATAATCAATATAATTACTAACGATTCAAGATATTTTATTTGGATTGCTTGCCCTTGGGGTTGAAGCATACATGAAATATCAGTACTGCAATTGCGTATCGGCTACAATTTCACGGTTTTTGGATCAATCGATATGCGAAATTTCCAAAATACGGTCGTTTTAGAAAATCACATATTCATTGCCGCGATATTGGCGAAATTTCGAATATCGGCCTTTATTGGTCGATATTTACCGATATTTGCCAATATTTGTTGTGAAAAAGAATTAAAAAATCACGTTGCGACAATTGTGACATATAAAATATCATTTGCGACACCCCAATACTGCAAAGTCGCGACCACTACCGCAATCGCGACTACGACCACAGTTTTATTGCTTGGGTTGAAGGAGTTTATTACATGGTGTTAGCCTGTTAGGGTAGGTTGTGTCATTTGTTGTATGCCTATCAAACTAAGGCACCAATGTGCATTGTCAATTACAACCTTAGTTTGATAATTAGGGCGAAGAAAGTGAAGAGATATATATTTTCTCCTCAACTTTTGAAACCTTGTCATACATATGCTTGTTTAGGAAAGCTTTTTGGTTCTAAACGAAACCTTTTCCATGCTATAAGCGGGAGAAGTGAGACTGCCAATAAATGGGGGGTTTTGAACGTTGTTACTCAACAACTCAAGAATTCTCTTAATCCGCCTTAAAGGTCTTTTTAATCATGTACAATTGTCATTAATAAGTCTATATGCCGTGTGACAAAGTAAATAGTTATGCATTTAGGCATTAACAATGATTGACTGAGAAGATGTTCATGGAAAATATCGTTGAATGCAATGAGATGCCTTATAACAGTCAACATATGCTGCTGCTTATAGAACTTCTTGATTTCTGGACTTGTCACATGCACCCTGAAATTTAACTTGAGTTGCTGTTTAGTGAGTAACTTTTTATAGTAGTATGTTAATAGTCTAGATTTTTAGTATGTATTCTGCTTAGGTTTTTTCAATGGCTGTAAAATAATGGTGACCATGAAACATGCCACAATTACTCAATTAGTTATGGTATTTAGTGATGAATGATTCTGTATTTCTTGTCCAACCTTTATTTTTCTGATGGATAATTGACAATTTTTCTTGTGATTTTTCTATTGGCTAGGATGACAATCCAAAAAGTTGGTTTATCTGATGCTGCGCTGGATTTGCTAAGCCAATGTTTATCAAGAACACCGTCTGATGTAAAGGTACATGCATCTACATTTATGGTATTAGCTTGTTTGTGGCCTATTTTGGTGTCTTTCCAATTACACTGTCCTCTTGTTTGCCATTTTTAGTTTCATCTTCATCTGATAGTCTGGTCACAGTGTGAAGCTTGGTCCAGCTGTACCCCAATTTTTTTTGTGCTGGCTTTACAGAGATATGCTTATACAGGCAAGATATGAAACACTCATCAAAGAAGAGAAGGCTAAGGCGGAACTGAAGAATGAGAATACTGGAGAAACATCACAAACTATGAATCCTTACCTTGATAAAGATTTTGATGGTGCTTTGGATTCTTTTGACAACTTGTTCTGCCGTCGGTGCTATGTAATATCCATCTGCTGATTTTCTAGCTGTTTGTTTAGTATTCTCTCTCTAAATCTCACTTTGTGTTTCTGATGCTTCATGCTGGCAGGTGTTTGATTGTAGGTTGCATGGTTGTTCGCAGGATCTTGTCTTTCCTGTAAGTGAGTCCTTTTGCACCCAAAAGTCCTGTAACTTGTCAAAATATCTGACCCTTTTGTTTTGTATTTATGTCAGGCTGATAAGCAACTTCCATGGAATCCACCAGAGGAGGGAAATTTGCCATGTGGCTTGCACTGCTATCGATCGGTAATGAGTGGAATATCTTTAAAATTCTGAAGATTTCCTTCAAGATTTATTATGACAATTAACAACTGGCATCTAAAATGATTTTATTGTAGGCTTTGAAGTCAGAAAGTTCTGCAACAGCAAGTTCGCAAGCGATAAATAAGTTTGATGACAAACATGCTCCTTCATTAGATGGCACATCTGCTAAAATTTCAATCGGAAAAAATTCCTCCGGTTCGTCTAGTAAACGTAGGGGAAAATGTAGCCAAAGTGAAAGTGCTTCATCAAATGCTATAAATGTATCTGCAAGTAGTGACTCAGATACTGGAAGTGGACATGATAATGCCTCTATTCGCCCACGTCGTGGCTCAGCAAAGACTAAGCAAACTGGATACCCTGGAACTCGGAGAATGAAGAATAAAAGAGTAGCTGAGCGTATGTTGCTTTCAATGCAGAAAAAGCAGAAAAAATTGTTGACACCCACATCTGGTACTGGTTTGTGTGGAGTTATGTTGAGCATAGATCTGACTCATGTTTGGTAGAGTAATGTAGTTATTACTTGCAAAATAATGTGAATAATGTTAATGCTAATGATGGAAGGGATTAGGCATATGATGTTCATTGATTTCAGGTAGTCCCAATGCTCTATCTGGTGAGGTTCCTGTTGGTATGGCAGATATAGTCCCTGATGATCGGTCAGTAGATAGTCATGATCAACCTTTTAGAAAAGAAGAATATATAGATCAAAGTTTCACGAAGCAAGAAGTGGTTGGTGACAAATCTTGGAAGCCACTTGAGAAAAGTCTTTTGGAGAAGGGATTAGAAATTTTTGGCAGGAACAGGTTTGTTAATTTTGCATCTCTTTTCATCGACACAATTTATTGTACAATTGAATGAATCTTACTAAGATGAGGTGTTGGAATGTGTTTGTCAAGCTCCTTGAGCTTCTTAAAGTATAGCTTTATTGTTGGGATGTAGTGTCTACATGTTATGGCTCATCTTCAGTTACTGCCATATTATACTAGATACAATACAGATGTCTTAATGAGCCTGGAGAATGTGTTTTTGATAATGGTCTATCAATGTGATGTTAGTGTCCCATGCTGTAGTGAGATTGCTTGGAGTCGAGGATTTATGAACTGTGCAGATGAAAAGATGATAATTTTTTTGATTAATTATTGATGTGGGATGGAGTGTTTCTATGATTAAGACAGTGTATGAGCCTCTGCTCTTGGTTGCAATTAAAACCTGTTGAAGGGTTTACCTCTTTCTCTTCGTGGTTGAAGTTTCATTTATTTCCTGGTCTCTGCTTTGCATATAATTAAAGCATCCTAGGCAATAGCTGATAATAAGGCTGCACACCAAATTGCCAAGACGTTATAGCTTCTATGGAATCTCTTTCTTGCCATGAGTAAGACCTTGAGGTTTTTTCTGACTAGTGGTGTTGTTATTTATTTGCTTAGTAAGTTTGCTGATTATTCCATTTCATATGTGCTCTATTTTGCATGTGCTAACATATCTGTGGTTGATTACATTCTTGATCTGAATGATGCTGGTCAAGAACTGATTCCCTAACATGTATTTTGTCAAAAGAGGTTGTGGCATCTTGTTTGAGGGTGTTGGCTCATCTTTTGAATTTTCATAGTGGATATACAAATTTAAGTTTGACCACATTTTAATTTCAACTGCATCAAGTTCGATGGTAATATACTACGGAAGCGTAAAAAGGGAAGCTATTAGAGAAATTTATGAAAAAAGGTAAGAAAAAATGGGGAAGAAATATGAAAGTATTGTGCAAGAACTTCGGTCGACAAGAGGTTTTCAAACTATCTTCTTCTCCAGTCTGGTTTTGCCGGAAGCACGAGGGTAATTGTCTGATAATTGTTGGGGGTGCTTGCTTTCTTTGCTCCCATTTTACTCACAGTAAACTCTGTGCACGCCAAACTTTTTATGGGAGAAGACAGAAGAGCGAAGGGAGCATGGGTGAATATCATGTGCATTTTATTTTGGGAGTGATAAGACTTTGAAAAAGAGCTTTTCCAGGTGAGGAATTTCCTTAATCTTGAGAGGATGCTGCCCTTGCACATTATTTTCTGGAACGTAGGCTATTTTCTTCTTTTATTGATACTTCGCAATTGCCATGCAGCGCTACTCTGTCAGCTTATTCTATATCAGATACCTTGCTTGACCTGTTCAATCAAACAACAACAGCAGCCTAGTAAGGATTCTCATTGTGGGCTCACAGAACCTTGCCTTCATCTGCTGGTGGGTTAGTGAGGGAGGGTTTCTAAAATCACCAGGAATGAAAATTTGTGAAGAGAAAAATATAGTAGGGATGTAAATTGTGTTGTGTGCGAGTATATATGCTATAGTAGTAGGGGTGTCTGTACCTACCTTTTTGATCAATAATTGCTATTTTTTCCAGATTGAAAGCACTTGCTGAAGATAGGGAAAATATTGTGGAGAAAAAAAATAATATAGAACTAGAGACCATATTTGGCAGTGTGTTCTTGTTTTTTGACTCCATTGATTCCTACTGACCATGTGCATCTTGATGTGTGTTTGATGTGAATATATTCATAAACAACCAATGGTGTTATAATCTAGTGATTGAGATTAGGGCCTAGTACCTTTGGTCTCGGGTCCAGATCTCCCTCAAGTGGTATTCTCAAAGTCTAGTTTGGTACTAGGCCACAAGTTAATGAAGGTAACACTGCATACATCCCAGAACTTATCAAGGATTTCACATTTGGTTGTTTATTTACACTTTATAACACTTTCCTGCTACATTGTTTCCTCTAGATAGGCTATTCATAGCAACAATTAACTTCATCAGTGCTTGTTTTTTTTTCCCCTCTCTCCATAAATTTGTTAATTGTGATTAGATCACGTGGTTAAGCTTTTCTTTACTTGCCGTCAGATTCTCATAAGATTTTCTGCTTTCTCTTCTAGCTGTTTGATTGCGAGAAATCTTCTAAATGGGCTGAAGACATGTTTGGATGTTTATCAGTACATGAATTGGTCAAAGAATAAACTAACTGGCCTAGCTGGTGATGATGCATCTGAATTTGATAGTAATGCTCCCAATGTAAGTAATATTTTTGTTGTTTGTTTTTAAGCTCCACTCCTTCCCCATCAAAAGAACAAAAAGGTGGATTTTTTTTCCCTGGATAAATGTTTGCAGAATTCCAGAATCTTCTTATGTAGGGTGCTCTTATCACATCTGAAAATATATTTTAGGGCAAGGATGTAAGAAGAAGATCGAGGTATGTTCGTAGAAGAGGTAAAGTTCGGCGCTTGAAGTATACGTGGAAGAATACTGCATATCATTCAATCCGAAAACGAATGTCTGAAAGAAAAGATCAGCCTTGTCGACAATATAATCCTTGTGGCTGCCAATCTGCCTGTGGAAAGGAATGCCCATGTGTTTTAAATGGGACTTGTTGTGAAAAATACTGTGGGTAAGTGTTTTTAGTTTGGTTTGCAAATAAGAATGCAATCTAGGTAAATGATGGGGTTTATTCTCGTATTTGATGTGTCAATTGATTATGATCCTAGCAATTTATTAGACTGCATTTATTTCGATGTGTTGTATTGTCATTTTTGGATATCCTTATCTATAGCAGATGTCCAAAAAGCTGCAAGAATAGATTTAGAGGTTGCCATTGTGCTAAAAGTCAATGCAGAAGCAGGCAATGCCCGTGTTTTGCTGCAGACAGGGAATGTGATCCAGATGTCTGTCGGAATTGTTGGGTGAGGTGAGCCCACTTTGATTTATCACTATTCTCCTGAATTTTATAAAATGATTTCTTGTTTAGGTTTTGGTTGTGTCTAACATTGTTGAGTTAAATACTGTTTTTGGTCCATCTAGAACAGTACTTGCTATATTTTGGTCCCTAAATAAAAAAAAGATTTTCAATTTAATCCTTATAGTTTTCTTTTTATTATAATATGCCCCTAAAATTTTTTATTAACCTGTGATGGCAGGTCAACCATACACTAACTGATTTATATCTAGCTACTCATTTAAATCATATCCTTTTTATTTAATACTTTTTGAGGCTCAAATTGAATTAAAATAAAAACTAAATCGACCCACCTACTTCTTTTCTACTTCCGCTTGTTCCAAAAAGGAAGGTAGTATGTATTTCAGAGGCAAACTTTATTAATATATTTTAGTATATATGCCTAAAAAATAGGGAAAAAAATATTATGAATGTATTTTTAATATAAACAAGTATACATTTATATCATAATTTATTATATTTTAAGAGAAATTAATATTTAAAGTATGTCCTCATAATATGCAGAAACTTCGGGAGTTACTCCTTTCTCCATCTTCGCCCTCCTTTGCCTTGCTTCTTCCTCTTTCTGCGTCCTTTTTTCGCTCTGCTGCTTTCAACAATAGGAGGTGAATAGGCTAGGACCTAGGAGGTCTGTGTTGCTTGTGTTTTTCTATAATGAATTGTTCTATGATTCTATCCTTTTATTGGTTGATTGCTTATAAATTTTATAACAAGGAGTACTTGATGTAGAAATTATGTAGAGCACCAATTTGATCAACCGCGTGGCAAGAGAGCCTTAATTAGGATTGAAGTATGTTGCTTCTCAAAGACTTGAATAGGAGTACTTATGGCAGTAGATGAGCATGCTAATTTGGCATTCAAAGTAGGCTCCTTAGAAATAATTTATAGTAACCATTTAATTTATAGTATTTCTCCACGTATATCTGATGCAGAGAGGTTGGTAGCAATCAGCCCTGTTATATTTTATTTTATTTGAATTTGATCTTAGAATTAATCTAATAATTAGGAATGAGGATTTAAATGAGTAATTCAAATCTGAATTGCTATCGAAGTGAGAGTCTATAGGTCAAGCTAGTATTGCAGGTTAACGGTAGATATTAGGGGCTAGCTTAGTTAAAAAATAAATCTACATGGATTAAATTGATTTTTATTTTTATTTTTATTTTTTTATTCAGGACCATAATAAGAAAAGTAATAGTCTGGAGGACTTTAACTCTATTAAGAGCAAGGAAAAGATGGGAGGGTAAGAAAATGTCTAGTAACATCATTCCAAAGATTACAGAATCTATATTTAATTCTTTTTATGCATCATTTCTTGTTTGGATGGGGGTTGCTTGTTTTCTTCCAACCATAAATGTCCCGGAAGTCTGTAGTAGAATGGGATTCTTTAGTGAAGTACCAGTAAATGTAGAGGCTTGGAAAAAAGGGATTTTCTTTGACTATGCAATTTTCATTTGCTTTTAGCTTCTTTCATTTAGGTGATATGTCGTTCTCCCTAGAGGTGAGCTTTGGTGCATGGTTAAGGTTGCTACACCATGACTTGGAGATCATGGACTCACTTCACTCAGCCCACTTGTAATGCAAGGTTAAGGTTGCTACACCATGACCTGGATATCACAGACTTCACTTAGCCTACTTGTAATGCAATGCCATGGATTTGTGCTTCTAACTTTCTGTGGATTCCTTAATATTGGAAGCCTATTGCATTGAAGCCATCCTGGTGGTACTTGTAAATTTATAATTAGAGTTTTGTTAATGTAATAGTTATATTATAATTCGTAAAAAGTATAAATCATAAATTCTAGGGTGTTTGTCTCTGTAATCACTACCGTGTAACTGCGTATACTGTGTAGATGGTGTAAACTAGCTAATGTTATCACGATATCAATATTTTTTTCTTAACTTGATATATCTCAATAGTAGGATTATTAAAAATATAAAAAAGTTATATCATAATGTTTTTGAGACTTTTCTCTTACCAATATTTGATATTCTTTTGATAAAAAAATTATGACAACAACAATGATAAAATATAATACAATAGTGGCGAAATATGAAAATAATTATGGTCAAACTTGATAAGTTAGTTTTGAAAATTGTAACTAACGCGGATGAAAAATTATGGTGAAATATGGAGGCAATTATGGTGAAATATAAAATGCTAGTGTTGGAATATGACCACAATTATGGTGAAACATGGCAATTTAATTTTTTTAGAAAAATCACAATTAAAATCAGTGTAATATAACAACAAACATGGTGAAACATTGGAGTAACTATTGGAAAATATGAAGATAACAGTGGTAAAATGTAAGCATACAATGGTTAAACATAACACATTAGTAATGATATATGAAAATAATTATAGTAAAATATGACAAGTTAGTATTTTAAGAAAAATACAACTAATATTGGTGAAATATGGAATAATTGTGAAATATAGAGGTCATTATAGTTAAACATGAAGGCAACAATAGTGAAATATTAGCATAAAAGTGGTGAAACATAAACATAAAAGTGGTGACATGGTAATATCAGATTGATGAAATTAATTTTACTATTAAATATCATAAAAAAATAATAATATATAATTACAAATGTGATAAAACATACAATAATATTTTAAATATTAATTTATTTAATAAAAAGTATATCAATATTGATTTCTTTTTTAAGATAATTCTAAGAAATATTATAGTTTAATTTTTATTTTATTTTTTCAATAACTATAATTTAAAATAAACTAACTTGACCAAAAACAATGTATGATGTGGGAATTGGTTACATCCTAGCAATAAAATTGCGGTCGCGATTGCGGTTGTGGTCGCAGTGTCGCGGTATCGGAATGTTACGAATGATATTTTATATGTCACGATTGTCGCGGCGTGATTTTATTTATTTTTTTCACAATAAATATTACCAAATATTGGCAATTATTGGTAAATATCGGTCGATAACTGATATAATGTCAATAAATACATAAAATTCTAAAACCGTTGCGTATCGCCAATTTCACGTATCGGCTGACTCAAAATCCGATAACTATGGACCGATATTGCGTATTGGGACCAATATTTAATTGTATGGTTACACCATATACCGATTGCGATTAGTTCGTCTCCATTTTGAGGTGCATGAACATTGGTGTGTCTGGAACAGTATTCTAGTCACGGACTCTTTCCTCCATTTTTGAGTGGTCAGTAGTGTTGTCATCCCCTCCTGTTCATCAAATTTCCTTTAGTCTTTTTGTGTTACTATCTCATGTAGTTGCATATTTTCTTTATTTCTAATCATTTCTGCTGCGCTTGCAGCTGTGGTGATGGTACTCTTGGCACGCCCAATCAAAGAGGTGATAATTATGAATGCAGAAACATGAAACTTCTTCTCAAACAA
Source organism: Tamarix austromongolica (assembly GCA_039764185.1). Classification (NCBI taxonomy): domain Eukaryota; kingdom Viridiplantae; phylum Streptophyta; class Magnoliopsida; order Caryophyllales; family Tamaricaceae; genus Tamarix; species Tamarix austromongolica. The sequence continues at coordinate 76,672,425 of CM077818.1, read as the reverse complement.
CAGCAACGGGTGAGAAACCTTGTCATTAAATATTTGATTGGTCAGGTGTGTCATGCCTCCTTTGTGTGTTGGTTCCCTGTGTTTCTACCGATGAAACCTGCACTCCCCCCCCCCAAAAAAAACTCTCATTTCTTAGGGGCAGGCGGCAGTGGGTGGAATGGTGGAATTTGCACTGGGCATGGGGTTTAATACTGCAAGGCTCTTTATGAGACAATCTGCATGATTAGAATATTGCAAGTTTCTTCATTTAAACATCTGGGTGTGATGCAGAGTATATACCTTTGCATATGTGATTGCCTTCCCGACCTAAGCGACTGGAACTTTAACCTTGGGATGTCATCTGGGACAGTTATTTCATCACTATATAATATGATGCAGTTTGGGGTTAAAATGTTGGCTAGAGTGCTAGTGGTTAGTACATAGTTATTTTTGAGCTTAGCTTAGATTCATATTAGTGACTGGTGGCTTTGTTTGAAGGGGTAATTGACTAAAGTTATTGATGCTTTTGCCTTGTGTCCAATGACAAGTATTCTTGAACATTTTTATAGGTATTACTTGGAAGATCTGATGTGTCTGGGTGGGGAGCATTTCTAAAGGTAACCCCATTATTTTTATTCCCTTTTAAGTTGCCCAATATATTTGTAAATATATTGAGTATACAACACACATATTCTGTTATGGAATTTGTGTATAAATATGCTTTTTGTTGGCTAAGTAAATTTATTTCTTCCAGAAAACTGTTGCCAAGCATGAGTACCTTGGTGAGTATACTGGAGAGCTGATCTCTCACCGTGAAGCTGATAAGCGTGGGAAGATATATGATCGCGAGAATTCTTCATTTCTTTTCAACCTCAATGATCAGGCACGCTATCAGTGTTGACACTGGTTTCTCAATGCTTCTATGTTGACTCCATTACAATGATTTTCACTTGATATTATCAGTTTTTTCTCGATGTTTATACTATGATTCACTTGATTTTATGCAGTTTGTTCTTGATGCTTATCGGAAAGGTGACAAACTGAAGTTTGCCAACCATTCTCCCGATCCAAACTGCTACGCAAAGGTAGTTCTTTCTGGGTATTGTGCTTATTTTCCATACAAGTTTGTGTATTGTGACTTATTGTGAAAGAATCTAAATTTTAGGATCATTGAAGATATTGAAACTTGCCAATGGCTTTTTCTGGTGAATCACTCAAGTGTTTGGGTAAAATACATTAGCTTTTTGTCTAATGATACCTATAGGTTGGCATGCAGCCTATCCATTAGGATAAAGCTTTCTCCTCATATCTTATATGAATTAAAATTTTCAATGTGCTATTATTACTATTTTATTATTATTAATGTTATATTTGATATTTTCCCTATTAATATTATTACTGTTCATTAACATCATTATTATAGTTATTATCAATACACACACACATTTTGTCATTAAAATTTTGTCGATAAACCCTGAAAATAAGCCTAAGCCGTGAGGAACAGTCCCTTAGTCAATATTTTTTGGTAGATGGATAAAGCTTAATTTAAAGTTGGCTGCCTGGTTGGTAAGATATAGTTACCTATTTCTTTTCATCTCCCCTCTTTTATTTTAACTTGAATTGAGGTGAGATGATCAGTGGGAGTGCAAATTATTTGATACATCTGGGTGTGCGCAAATGCAGACACCTGGGCTGATGGAATTTGTTGGTTATTATTATTATGTTGAAATTTGGTGATTATATCTATTGTGTTTGTGTTTTAATATTATTCTTTGATAGAGCATACTATGCATGTGTCGTAATTTGTTATCATGCTTACTGTTAAGGTGATAATCTCTTGGTTATTTCAATCATTTTGATGATTATGTCCAGACTTGTGATGAATGTATGCATACACTTGGTTGTATCTGATACGAACTGAGCGGGAGCTGTTTTCATTATGCTGTGTACATAAGTTGATACCAAGTAGCCTAAGATCATGCCCGAGCATTATGTTTAGCAGTTTTAGCTGGGCTGTGTTTGTAGAATGTGGAGTCAAGCAAGCAATTTGAAGCCACATCTACATATTTTTCAGATTGTGAGGTCTCCCTCAGTCTCAAAGTTGTAAACAGTGAAAATCTATATGCCAAGTAGCTAAAAGCCCATGGTCGCTTTTATGCAGCCGTCTTTGATGGTCACTTCATACCTAATTCCTTTAACTGGTGTGCGAAGAATCTTGTAATGTTGTCGGAAGTTCTGATATTTTGATTTGAAGGTCAACCCTGTTCGCAGATCCTATGCCCTTTCATTGATCTGATGTTTTGATTACGTGCTACTTTTTGCAATCGGCTACGTTTGTCTTGAATGTTGCCAGTGTTAATCATTTTTGTAGACCTTTCCTTTCTTTTAGCACTTTACTTTTTCAATTCATTATTGACTTATAAGCTTTTGTTGTGGCAGGTTATCATGGTTGCTGGAGATCACAGAGTTGGCATATTCGCAAAGGAAAAAATCAATGCTGGAGAGGAGCTTTTCTATGACTATCGTTATGAACCTGACAGAGCTCCTGCCTGGGCAAGAAGGCCTGAGGCATCTGGTTCAAAGAAAGATGATGCTGGTCCATCAATTGGCCGAGCTAAGAAAATAGCTTAAAAGATTTCTTTCGTTTAAGACGTTTAGAATCGATTCTTTTTGCCATTCTTTTACAGGCACAAGCAATCATCATCCCTATCCACAGCAACAAGAACATTCTAAGGACATTGATTACTGTCCCAAAGGAATTCTTTTATTATTCGACGTTATAGAATACTTGATGAGAACAGTGCAAGCTCAGCAGTGGATGTCAAAGCCCGAAGTAAATTCAGTGTAGTGAAGAGAGGAAAAGGGTCTAGATATTTTTCATTTTACTTTGATTGTCCCCTTTTCAGCTACATCCCGATATTGAAAGTGGTAGAGGTTTTTCTTTGTGGCTTTGGTATGTACTAACTGAAGATCATTTTTTTTCTTTGTCCTATGAAAGAGGTCCTAGAGACCTTTATGCATTTATGTTGCGGCTCTTTACTCTTTTGGGTGGTGCTACCAGACCTAATGTTCAGAACGAGGAAAAGTTATCAAGTCAAAATTTGTTCTATATAAAAGAAGGGTAGTTGTTCATATGCGACGATATCTAATTCGATTTAAAAATAAAAAAGTTAATTTAATTTTTTTTGGATTAAATAGCCAATTTGGTGAAAAATATCAAACAAATTGAATGTCAGATTTGATGAATATAAATGATATTTGATTTGATAAATTGTATGTATGTGTGTATATATATATTAGTTTCCATGAAAGGATACAAGATGAAATATATGGGAATGCAAAGTATTGTTCAACATATGAACTTTATAATATTTTGTATGAGAAGATAGATTTTAATTAGAGAATTTAAAATATAGAAAATTATACGATTCTTGTTAATAAAACTGTAGTCCTTATTATATAAACTAAGGATTTGAGAGCAGTACGGATAGAATTATTATAAATTTGAACAATTTTGGTAAGATAAATCTACCAAAATTAGATTCGTCATAATAGTCCGTTTAAAAAGTCAAAAGATACTTTATACTTTTGCATTTGTTTTTGGTGCTATAGTGACTATCTTTTGTCTTTTTTGTCTTTTTATTTATTTATAGATCCGTGAACGTTTTTTGTCTTGTTGAAAGTATTTGTATATGTAGAGACTATTAAGGAATACCGAAAAATATTCCGTAACAATCGTCTTCATTATTATAACCATACTTTAGAGATTCTGATGAAGAAGGCAAATGGGTTTTAATTTTGAAAGTGTTTGGTTGACGATGGAGAAGTATTCTTCCTCAGTTTTTACTACTATAAGCCGTGTTGTTGTAATGGATTTTTAAGTAAGAAAATGGATTTGTGAAGGATCCATCAAAATTTGGGATAATGGTCTGATTGGGTTCTGGGTCTTTGTCTATGCTTGGATGAATTTTTTGAGACTTTATTAAATGCCAAAAATTTATTCCACCATTTTATTTTGAAACGACAAACAAGGGTAGGGATGCCATTGATATAATGGTGTTCAACTGTCCAGGAAAATATCTAGAGACAGAAATATTTAGTATAGAGATGGAAAAAGGATGGAAGGTGTTTTTCTTTTGGAGAAGGGCAGAAGAGAGTTTTGAAAGTATTTAAGGCTTAAGATACTTGAAAAGGTAAGATAAATGGTGAGGAACAAAAATCCTTCTACCACTTAGTGAACCAGATGGGTACATCAGTTTGTGAGAAATTTTAGAAGAAGATTAGCCAAGAATGACTCTTCCGACTATTTTGTTTAAAAAAAGTATTGTACTAGGCCTATTGATAATCTCAGTAGTTATAAATTAGGGTAAAGTTCAAATATGTTTTGTATGATTTAGGGAGCCATTTTTGAATTTCAAGGTTTCTGTCCCAATCTCTGGCTGGTGTGTCAATCTAAGCCCTCAGATTGAGGGGATATTATTATGCTTATGGGGGTATTTATCTTGTTTTCAGGTCTGGCTAGATCAACTTAGATTAAATTATAATCAATTAGATTATGTTATGCTAATAATTAATGATAGTTAATTGTAATACTAAATAATGCCATTTACGGTAAGGATAATAATAATAATTGTCATTAAACTACCGGCACTTGTAATGATAAAATAATAATAGAAAAATACTATTGACAATAAATATTGATGATAATAATGACTAGAATTATTATCATATTTAATTATTATTCATTTATATCATGTGTATATATATTGGTATGTAAATATTTTCATTACTAACTAAAATGAGCAAGAAAGTGCACCTTATTATATCACATATTCACATCTTCTACTAAATTACGTTAAATGACATAGGATAAGATTCACCGAATTTTTATAGGATTTATGAAGGTTCTTACTCTTAGGGGTTGTGTCATACGAGAGAATAAGAGTTTGGAAAATAAGGAATAAGAATTAGAGAGTAGGGATTGATTCATTTTTTTTTCATTCTCATATTTGGTATATAATGAAAAATAACTTAGGAATAAAAGTTCAGTATATTTAGTATGTGGGAATAAAATTAAGAATAAAACAGTCAACTTATTGAAGTATTATTTTTAAGTTTATAATTTTTCTCTTTATGGTTATGTAGATAATTGTTTTAAGGTTATTTTAGTATTTTATACCCTTTTATACAATTTTATGTAATTTTCAAATGTGAATTACCACCCCCTTTTTCGGAATGGATTTTGAAGAATAGAAGACTCTTTATTCCCATTACCATTTCCCTCCCAATTAGCATTCCCCTTGCATAAATATATAAAATTTTAAATCTTATTTTCTATTTTCATTCTCAACTCTCTATTTTCACTAAATAGATACCCTTTTAATACAACTCACTATCTCCTTGCATTGAGGTTTTCCTTCTACTTTGAAAAATACATTAGTTCTCTGGCCAAATATAATATGTAGTTGTAGAAAATATATACCTCACCACTAATTTTCAACTCATTGTTCATCTATCACCCTTTGTTGAAGCCATCTAAACACCTTATCAAGGTTAAAGGCTTGACAAAAGTAACTGAAACCGTGCATCAAGGCCTCCCACACATGCTTATATTATTTATATTATTATTAGAATAATTATTGTTGTTATCATTATTAAGTATTATCAATGTTATTATTAATTATTAATATCATAATTATTATTTCTTCTTATAATTATGAGTTAGTGCTAATTATTATCATGAATTTTATTTGTTAGAGTAATAATAACAATAAGAATGAATATAATAATAAAAATAAAATTTTAGTCCAAATAAGATTTGATAAAAGTAAGACTAGTTAGACATGTAGAAATGATAATCAGGCTTTGTCATAAAATTAAACTATACTTATTGTTTACTAGTCTTTCTACATTCCTAGACCCATCTTTTGCTCTCTTAGTCGTCTTTTGTCTTATCATTAGTGACCTTTACCTCTTCTTTTAGGATCTATCTTTGAAAGAGGATGATATTTTCTAGAATAGTCATTATATTGTATTTAATGTATTATATATAGGTACAATGAGGGTAATGAATAGCTACAATATAGGAGAGACACATGGAGAGAATATTTGACTTCATCTTGTAATATATATATATATATATATATATATATATATATATATATTCTATTAGGTCCTGGCAGTTATAGTGGGAGGTAATTGAACACTTAAACTAGAATTGAATTCCTTAAAGGTAGATTGCGGTATCCCCTTGTTGAAGATGTCAACAAACTATTTAAAGGATGGAACATGAAAGACAAACACCTCTCCTTATGTGACTTTGTCGCAAACAAAGAAAATACCTATTTTCTCACATTTTGTATGGTGATATTGAATTGGATTAGTGGTTAGGAATATAACATTGGCATTATCATGATATACAATAATAGATTTGGTGAGTGAATCATGTAGCTCACAAAGCAAATTTTGTAGCCAACAAGTTTCACCTACAACATTTGACACCCCCCAATATTCGGCTTTAGCATTTGATCGAGAGATAGTATTTTAACATCTTGAAGACCAAGAAATAAGATAGTCACCAAGGAAAACATAGTAGCCAAAGGTGGATCTCTAAGGATCTGGGCGACCTTCCCAGTTAGCATCTTAGTAAGCAATGGGATGATCAGTAGTAGATTTGTGTAGTTGAAGGACTTGATGAATGGTGCCTCTGATATAACAAAGTATGTGTTTGAGTGCTAAGAAGTGAGGTTCACATGGATTATTCATATATAGACATATTTTCTATATAATATAAGTAAGATATGGGTGGGGGAGGGTAAGGTAGTGGAGAGTATTGATAAGACTACAATAGAGGCTAGGGTCTTCTACAGGAGGTCCCAATGAGACAGGCAGTTTGGTGCGGGTATTAACTGGTGTGGTGCAAGGGTTGCTTTAGGTCATGCCAGCTCTTGGTAATATAGTTTTTGCATAATTTTTCTGAGAGAAGAATAAACCATTGAAAGTCTTGGTAATAGAAACACCAAGGAAAAAGTGAAGGCCTTCCATGTCTGTTATTGCAAATTCATAGTCAAGGCATGTGATGAGATGAGTTATAAGAGAAAAAGGTGAGACTAAGAGAACAATATCATCAAAATACATAAGGAGGTAGATGATATCAGATCCTTGCTATTAAGCAAATAAGGATGTGTCAAATTTGCAATTGATAAAGCCTAGGATGAAGAGATAAGAGGCAAAATGATTGTATTAAGCTTGTGGACCTTATTTCAGATCATAAAGAGCTTTATTTAAGCGACACACATGGGTGGGGTGTTTTGGATCAATAAATCTAAAGGGCTACTAATAATACACAATTTCCTTAATGGTGCAATGGAGGAAATATCTTTTTTACTTCTGGTTAATGAATAGGCTAGGAGAGAGAAAGGGTGAGGCTAATGATAATATGAATGGTGGTGGGTTTGACAACTGGACTAAATGTTTCATCAAAGTCTAGGTAAGGTTGTTGAGAGAAACCTCGCACAACCCAACTCACTTTATATTGCGTGAGAGACCCATTAGAATGATATTTATGGAAAAATAACCATTTTCCAATGATGACATTGGCAATTGGAGGTCATGGCATAAGATCCCATGTCTTATTTTCCCCATAAAGTAGTAAATTCATCCAACATCATGGTGTACTAGTTTGGATCTTTTATAGCTTGACATTAGGTTTTAGGGAGAGGTGAGGCGTGGGTAACATTAAGGTTGAAGGGTTTCTTGGGCTTGGATATGCCTTTTTGTTGCAAGTTATCATGTGCTGGTGATTGGGGTGTGAGAGAGGTCATGGGTGAAGGGGATATGAGGGAGGCGATGGTGTAGTTGTTGGTGGCAATGGTGGGTCCAAAGCAAAAGGAGATTGAGCATAGATATGATGTTGGAGGTTGCACCATGGAATAAATGAAGAATTCATATGCGGAGTTGTGGTGTGGAGGAGATGATGAAAAAGGAAATGTAAGCTCATTAAAGATAACATGATGAGAAATGATAATGCAATTTGTGATGAGATCAAGATAACAATAACTTTTTTGATTGGATGAATAGCCAAGGAAGACATGTGGTATGGAGTGAGGAGCTAATTTGTGGGGTGTGTTAGCAGATATGTTATGGTAAAAAAGACAACCAAAGACACATAGATGAGGGTATGAAGGAGGATTAGCATATAAGGCTTTGTACGAGGTATTGAATTGAAGAGTTTTAGTGGGTAGTTGGTTAAAGGAAATTACGTAGGAATGATTGAGGAGATGGTAGATTATTTCTCATTGAGTCCACTTAGATTCCGGAGACCTAAATTTTCTTCATAAACAGGGTGATTAATGTTAGCAAGATTGTTAACAATTTTTTTTAGTTTCTAGTAATATTTGGTAATCGACATATGTCCTTGGAGAATATTACAAAATTCAACCTCAAGTTGAATTGATATGTTTTTCTTGTTGTCCTGAATTTTTTTCTAATAGCAAGCCATATGGTTCTGGTAGTAGCATTAGATTGAATAACAATATAAAAAATTTCCAAGGATATGAAACCATATATCCAAGATAGGATAATATAGTCAAGTTGCTTTCATTCAACATCATTAGTGTTGGTGGGGGAAAATACGAAGAAGGTGGTCTTGTAGAGAAAACTTACTGCAATGACAAGGAATAACTAATGCCATTTATTGTAGTTGAAATATTGGAGATCAAGGGTGATGGGAACATGAGTTTTAATTCCAAAAACACTAATAGCATGAGTGGTTATGGAGGAAGGAGAAGTGGTAGAGGTAGTAGATGCTATGGTAGCTATGAGAAAGGGAACGCAGGGGCTAGGGTTTGGTGTCTGATACCATGAAAGAGGATGATATTTTCTAGAATAATCATTATAGGTTAGAGCGAAGTTCAAATAAATGATAGAAATGGCTCCCAATCTTGATAATCAATTAAAATAATATATTACTTACTAGAGAATATAACACCCCCAAAATTTACAGCTAAAAAATTTTATTTGTTAAGGAAAGTCATGCACTAAAAATGGAGGAGGGGGTGCTATCGTCGTGATCAGTACCATATTGACCCTTGGCCAGTATCATACTCACCACAAGGCTAAAGGTACAAAAATCATTAATAAGGATGGTTAATAAAAACCATAATAGTTCAACATTCATTAATAAAAACTAGAATACGCAAGTGTTAAAGTTAATACATAACTGAAACAAAGTATAAAACAATACCTACTATAGGGGATTTAAAACATTAGCAATAATAAAAAAATATAAGTCCGAAAGACACTCTCTTGAGCCCCACTCTAGGTACATTGGATCTCACTCTGCCCCAACCAAGGTGTCATATGCATTAAAGTCAGCAAGGGCATCATCTTCTACCTACACAGACTCAGGAGGGGCCATTGCTCATAAGACTGAGCAACACCCATGATAACGATGATCAATACACTACATAATGAGTAAGGTAACCATATAGCCAATACAGGGTATATCATATAGAATGAATATAATGCAAGTAGTAAGTTAATTAGATTAATCATCATTAATAGAATTTAAGCCATTAGTTCCATCGTTCCACATCTCTTGAATTATATCCCATGAGTACGGAAACCCCACTATTATAGTCGGTGGAACAAAAACAACTACTATAGGGTAGAATGCACCTAGCTACTATTATAGCTGATGGAACGGTCTCTAGAGCAAAATGCTCCTAGCTACTATTATAGCTTGTGGATAAAAAATCATCCTAACTTGGCCTCGACCCACGTAGTGTTCCACTGTAAGTAATTAGTGTCTTTTTCATGATTTATTACCATTCAAGGTTTTATTTATCGAGTTAGGAATCCCCACTATTATAACCGGTGTAACGGAAATACTACGCTGCTTGACCACTCTTATTTACCAGTGTATCGATCTCTAGGGCAAGAATGCTCCTGGCCACTATTATAGTCAGTGGATCGGAAATCATCCTAATTCCAGGCCCATCGCAATAATCTTTTACTTTAAGTAGTTAGTGTTTTATTCATGTATCATTCCACAAGTAACCCCCAACTAGACATGCACACCCCTAATGGACTTCCCTAACTCATTATTACTCTTTCACCCCAGACTTCATGAATGACCCTATCCCATAGCTTGGGACCTCTACACTTCCCAATACTCTAGGAACCCTTTTTCTCCTTCTACCCTACTCACCACGAATCCAAACCCCCATACACATGTGAGCTCAAGGCTCACTTTCCCATTTCTTCACCTAAGCTCACCATCGCTTATTAGGGTTTCCCTTTGAAACCCTAATCTGGCATATGTGGCCCTAGCATCTCCTTTTCCTATATAACCCATACTTTCCCTTGATTCCAACACCATAACCCCACTCAACCCATGCCGAACATCACAACCCTACTCTCTAAATTCCACATGTAACAAAGAACCCTAATTGATCACCCCAAAACCCTAATACACCCCCTTTCACTTTCACCCTCCTCTCTTGCACAACTCCACCCTCCATTTAAATTGACTCTCACCCTCCATATGACACACTCCTAATCACAACCCAAAATCCAACAAACCTCTTTAAAATCTCTCATAATACCCCTATACTTAGGGTTTTCCCCCAAAAATCCTAGTTAGACTCCCATACATAATTCCGCCAATCCACACACTATCTCTTCCCCAAGCACTCCAGTCACCCAAAATACTCTTTCCTCCCTATGTTTAGCCCTCAAACTAACTTTTTCCATGTATGATTTTATTCCATGTAAAGAGTAAACACCCCATGCAAGCTCACACTCCCCATGTGAGATTTTACCCTAACCCTTTATTTTATTACTTTCTTCCTTTATTTTATCACCAATATGTCACAATACACTTAGGCTTTTTTCCCACTTCTTCTTACTCACTCCACCCTCTTTATTTCTTTTAGATCCCCGCATCCACTCAAATCTACGTAAGGACTTTGAGTATGCATGCCATACCATAACAACCATACATAAGGGCATGCCATATTTAACATGTGAAATCACAAATTTTATACATATTATAAACCATACTCAACATACCTTAGCTCCTTGCAATCCAAGATACACTACACACATGTTTATTTCACATTCACATATAAGTACACATCACATACCATTACATCCATAAGCACATAATCCATAACAAAACTAAAAGCCTTAAATATATCCTTACCTAATAGGACATGGGGCTTGAAGCACAAATCCTACGCCTCCTCATGGGAAGGGTTTTGCCCATAACCTGTACTAGTCATTTAATCTTCTTTCTACTCCATTTTCATTTTTATTTATTTCCCTACTTAAATATTCGTAGTAGTAGTAATAATAATAATGTTAATAATAATAAAATATTTAAAATAAAATATACTAAGTAAAAGAGATAAGGGCACAACCAGAAGGGACAATAGGTAAGGGGGTGGCAGCGGCGGCGCACGACGGTGGTAGTGGTGGTTATTGAAAAGGAAGGGTTTTGGGGTTGGGAAAGAGGAGAGGAGCTTGGGTTTTTAGGTAGTAGGGTTTCTGGGTTAGAGGGGGTTGTGGTGATGGTGTCTTATGGTGGGGTTGTGGTGGTGGCCGAGAGGAAATGAGAGAAAATAAGGAGGAAGGAGGGGAAGGAAAGGGGAAGTGGTAAATTAGGGGAGAGTTTTCTAGGTAGGAAGGGAGGCGGTGAGGGTAGTGGTTGTTGTGGAGGTGGTAGCGCAGGGCGACATAAGTGGCAGCGATGGGTGCAAAAGGGTAGCTCGAGCTGCCCACTTTACACAAATGGGGAGAAAAGAGGAAGGGGAGTTAGGGATAGGGGACGGTCTCGTTGGGTGGAGGGTGATGCAGGGAAGAGGAAGGGAGGGTGTGGTGACAGTGGCATAGAGCGGCGACGGTTGAAGGGGTTGTGCAAGTAAGGATGGGGGGTGTGTTTGATTGGTAGAAAAAGAGAGAATTGAGGGTTCATAGGGGAAGATGGTTGAGGAAGTGGACAAATAAGGGAAGAAGACAAGGGAAGGGGTGGTTGGCTGTCGGTCGACGTGTAGGCCGAAGTAGCTACACGATAAGGGGATAAGGCAGGGGGTTAGGTGGGTGAGTTGGGGTTCGCAAGAGGGAGGGGACCAGTATAGGGCATGCAGCTGCACGCCCTACATGTTTAGATGAGGAAAGGGGGATGGGAGAGAGAGACAGAGCTGCAAAGAAGCCATGCCAATAGCTTCAATCGATGGAGGCGGCCGGGGGGAGTAGAGGTGGCAATCGGGTTAGGTGGGTAGAGTCGTTCCCGATTTAGGTTATTTTGGGTCATTTTTCTTTTTTGGGTTGGGTCATTTTGAGTTTGGGTCATTGTGAGTCATTACATTATTTGGGCTAGGTCAGTGCAGTTCCGTATCATTTCGAGTTAGTTTGCTAGGTCGGGCTAGGTTCAGGTTAAGCACACTTGAGTTCGGGTTAACTTGACTGGTAGGGTTGGGTTGGCTTTAGTCGTTTTCTAGTTAATTTGACCAGATGGGTTTGGGTCATTTAGTGCTATTTGACGGGTTGGTCTTGTTGGATTCAAGTTATTTTGGGTTAACTTGATGGTCAGGTCATTTCATGTAATTTGATGGGTTGGGTTTGTGTACTTATGGGTTAACTTGATGGGTCGGGCCGGGTCGAGTTTTTATAGGCTGAGTCAAATTTGGGTCCAAGTAATCTTAATTCATACACATAACATAAGGTTAAAATTATAGAAGATAAAAATAAGTGAAATGGGCAAAAACAATAATGATATAAAGATATTCTTGTATATTTGAATTGAATATTTAAATTTAAATTCTCATAATGAGTGAGTCCAATGAAGTCTATGGTGTGCTTAATATACCAATTAACAATACGACCCTACTTTTCTTATCTTATATCAAAATTATATTAGATTGGCATCAATCAAATGATTTAGGTCCAAAAATAGACCACTACCTATACAGTTATAATAATAATAGGATTAATAATAATAATATATTGGATTTTAATTTAGATAATATCAATACTTATAAGATCATATATGATCTGGTGGAATTAGAAAATTTATATTCTAAAACCATGGTAAAATATTACAATATTACATTAAGAAGAAAATCATACATAATGGTTTAATCTCACTTGAAAATTATTGAAGAATATTGCTCCTAAAATCTAAACTATCTATAACCATATTCACAAATATTAAGTATATGTATATTCATATGTTAATAATACAACTATACATACTTATACATAATTATCTAAATTCTCCTAATTTACACTTTTTTCACATCAATGAAGTCAGTATATTTCTATTTACCAAATTTTTAGTAATAATAAATCAATTAGAATCTATTTTTGCATTTATGAATATAAAAGTAAGTTAAATTTAACATGGTTTAAACTTCAAATCAAGGTTCATCAACTGTCTGTCTAATTTCTCTTTGGAATTTTTTATATTTTGATATGTTAAGAACAATATATATTGTTCATATAGTGTAATATATCCATATACTTGTATAACGTTAAAAATTATATTATCTCACCTTTTTTTTGTTGATCAATAAATTATTTTCGATATGAGTCTAATGTAGGATATGGATATCTATACTACTTCATACGACATACGAGTATTTTAAAATAAATAAAAGTATTATAGTTCAAATATTTGATTACTTAAAAAAATATAATTTTATAAAATAAAGGTGATCATAATATGTCGATATAATGTATAATTATTATTCATTATAATGTATATATTAGAGATAATCATAAGATTTCTAGTAAAATAAATGAAATAAGAATATTAGATCTGCTTTATTTTCACAAGTAAATAATAAATATATTTATAAATTTTAACAATAAAAAAATGCATGATTCAATCTAACAAATATATTTATCATTTATTTGATTACTTAAAAAAAATATAATTTTATAAAATAAAGGTGATCATAATATGACCGACTTTATAGCATGATGATATTAAGAGTTAGTAATTTTCAGTTGGTAACCACTGTAATTACATTTTCAGAGTCTGAGTTTGATTATGTAAATGTTTTGATATTAAGAGTTTTGAATCTGTGTAACACATAATTTCCGTTTGTTATAATATGTGTCATGTAAATGTTTTGTTATTAAGTGTCTGAGTTTTGAATCTGTATAATTTTGATTTTCTTTTTGTTATAATCTATTTAATTTGTGTAAATCAATATAATATTTCTTGTTTTAAAAATATGCATTAAAAGTTGGAGCTATGAGGTTTTTTTATTTATTCTAAATGACATTATATAGAATTCTTTAATACCATACAATAATTTATTTATGTATATCGGTATAGTTACAAAAGGCTAAAAGGATATGGAGGATGAACAATTTATGACACCTCAAGAAGAGTTTATAGATACGTATTATTTGACATCTACCAAAGGTATTAATTTTTTTTACATAATATTAGTAATTATCATTACTTGTTGGTTGACAAGAAGCGTCTTGTGTTTTTTTTTTGTTTATAATTATTGCTTGTTGGTTTACACATTCTTTAAAATTGTAGATTGACATAATTATTTTTATGTTTTAAAATTGCAGTTGTTGATTTTGAAGAGGAAGAATATGAGTTAGTTAATCAAGATTGAGCTATAGCTTCAAACCTAGCTATAAATGAAGCTCCAATCAATATAGATGATGATGCTAAATTACCAGTTGCAAAAGTTCTCAGCAAAAAAAATAGATACCCTAAGGTTTCCTAGAAAAGAACACTAATTTAAAAAATTAAACTCAAACACACTATTAGTGAAATTTCTAGCAAGGTATGTTCGACTTATGATATATGGATAGCTTGCTTTTCTCGTGGGTATCTAACTCTAACATCTCATTATTTGGATGATGATTAGAAGTTGAAATGTAAAGAGTTGAGTTTTTTCCATTGCCCTCCTCCCTACACCGGTCTTGAAATCTATTCCTTGTTGTATTTATTGCTTACAGAGTGGAGTATTGAGAATAAGATATTCACTATGACAATGGATAATGCATCTAATATGGACAACATGATTAGTCACTTGAAACCCACATTACTTTAAAACTTGGTATGTGATGGGAAATACTTCCACATCAGATGTTTAGCTCATATAATTAATTTGATAATGAGAGAAGGGTTGAAAAATATTGAAGGATGTGTGATCAACATTAGAGAGAATGTGAAGTATATAGATGCTTCAAAAGGTAGGATAAATCAGTTTTATGATTGTGTTGCGAAAGTGAATTTATCAATTTCTAGGAAGTTGTGGCTAGATGTTGCTACAAGATGGAATTCTACATATTATGCTTCATAGAGCATTAGATTATTGTCATGTTTTGGATTTCTTTGGTAATGTTGAAGCTAATTACAAGCTTAAAATTTTCCTGAATGAGTGGAGTATAGTGGAAAAGATTTGTGAGTTGTTGGAACATTTCTATGAAATTACCTGTCTATTTTCTGGATTTGAGCATCCTACTACCAATTTGTAGTTTCTTAATGTTTGGAGGATTCAAATGCTATTGGAGAAGGTAATGGTGCGTGATAATAATGATATAAGCAGAATGGGACATCAAATGATGCAAAAATTTGAAAAGTATAGGTTGCGCTATAGTACCATCCTTGCCTTTGCTATAATTTTGGATCCTTGTTATAAGTTTGACTTTGTGAAGTTTACCTTAGTCAAACTGCATAGTAATGAGAAAGGTACAAAGTTCGCTAATGATGTATATTTCGAATTTGTCGAGCTATACAAATACTATGAATATCATTGTCCCAATGCTTCAAATTCATTTGATCAAGGGACATCTATTAATAGAGAATTAAACAGAGGAATTGATGAAATGGAGGCAAATTGAGCTATACCTCACCAAATATATATATATTTTTTATCTTCATTACATGTTTATTTTTGTTATTACTAATTTATGTTTACATCAAGTCTAATTTTTTTTTCTTTGTTTACAATTTAGGATTTTGATGCTTCTATTTTTGTTCGAGGTAGAGGTAAAAGATGTAAAAGCGAATTTGAGACGTATATTGAAATTCAACGGTTGAATCATAAAATTTTACTTGATGTGCTCCAATTTTGGAAAAATAATTCTAATACTTCTCCAATTATTTATTCTATGGATAAAGATATCCTTGCCATATTTATTACTACTATTTCATCCAAGTCAAATTTTAGCATGGGTGGTAGAATTTTAAATAAGTGGAGGAGTTCATTATTGTTGAAAAATATTAATGCTCTGGTAACTACTCATAATTGGTTATATGGATATGATGGTAATAACATTAGTTGTTACGAATTTGTATTTTTTTGATTTGATAATTTTTTAATCAATGAATCTGGAAGATAATAATATAATATTTATTTTTTTGGTACCTAAAAAAATAGAAGAAGAAGAAGATACTTCTATGGAGCCATCAAAGTTAAGAAGTAACAATGATGAAATGGATTGAGGAGCTTCAAAAATAGTGGTAATGTTTCAGATGCTTTTGCTTGTAAACATGGGCAATTGTTATTTTTTGTAGGAAAGGAATTCAATTTTTATTCCATCATGCCATTTTTTCCTTATGTTGCAGATTTACCATACTTGGATAATAGTTATATTGTTGGCTAATTACTATCTACTGATGTTGTTTTATTGCTGCTATTGGAGTTGTGCTACAACTTACAAGTGTCATATTGTGGGATTGATGCTCTTGTTCTATTACCTTGTTAGGTTTTCCAACATGCTGTATGTAGTGGACATTTTGTTTGGAAGTTATAGTAGTTTGTAGGTGGTGTGTGCCTTGAAAGTCATTTTGATATTTTTTTATCTATACAACTTGTAGGTTGTAACTTGTAAGTTTATAACTTATGTATGAGTTATGGATGTTATTGGAGAATTCCGTGGATCTTCTAATTTTGTTAAGTTATTGTTGGGCATAACTATCACTTGTTAGATTTTGTGGGTGATAATAGACACTACTATGCTCTTTATTAAGAGCTTCTTCAAATAGGTGGATGTAATAGAATACTTTTTAAAAATTATTTTGCAGGCTTGTAGCTGGATGTTTGCCTTTTTTCATTTTGGTTTTTAATTTTTCAATAATATATGTTATTTGTTAAGGAAGATGTTGAAAATTTTAGAAGATATTGTCATTTGTCAAGCTAAATGAGTTTGTTAATACATAAATTATTTTATATAGAAACATGGAGTAACGAGCAAAATGATTCAAATAACAAATTGACACTTGTTAGTTGTTAAATTTTTATACATGTCATGGATGATAGAATTAGAGGAAAAATGTTATTTCAAACCATAAGTAATAACATATAATATAATAAATCAATAATTTGCTAATTTGCTAGTTGAGTAATATTAATGATTATGTGTATAAGTTCATTTGATATTATAGGCAATGTGTATATTTACAAGTTCTAAACTTGTAAAAGTAGTTAGGTAAAGAAGATAAAAAATATTAAAAAATTATCTAATATACACTTTCACCACAAAAATTTCTCCAAATCATTAACCTCATAAGTAATTATTAAGTTTTATTTCATATAAGCATGTAATTAAAAATATGTTATTAATTGTTAATTGTTTATTAAATTATTACTATGACTTCTTAATGTTGTATTTTTGTGTGGAAAAAAATCATTAGGATATTATTAATAAATAATGATATCTAGGGTAAAAATATGAAAAATAAGTACAAATTTTAAAACATTATATTTTTAAAAGCTTTAAATGAATTATGAAATATGTGTATTTTTTTTATTATAATAGATTTTGATGTCTGGTCAAGTCAATGCCATGTTGGGTCAACGACGAGTCAGATCTATGTTGGGTTGGGTTGCTACCAGGTTGGGTCTATGATAGGTCATGGGTTGGGATCGGGTCTGGTCGGTTTTATTGTTATTGGGTCAATGCCAGATCAGGTTTGAGTCAGGTCAGATTAATAAACTTTATGAGTTTTACCGATTTGGGTTTTGTTTGGGTCGGGCTAGGTCAGGTCAACTTTTGCTAGCTTTAGAGGGAAGGTTGAAGATAGGGATAGAAAGGGAAGAAGGGAAAGAAAGGAGGGAGAAAAGGGGAAAATAGGGGGAAATGGGTGTGGGCGCCTGTGTTGGGCCGTGCAGAGGAAAAGAAAAAAAAGAAGAGAGTGGGCCACGAGAGGGAAAGGAAGAAAGGGTGGGGGAAAGGAGGGATTGGGCCTGTGTTGGGCATGGCCAAATCGGGTGAGGGAGGGGAAAGAAAGAAAGAAAAAGGTAAAGGAAGAAAAAAGGAAAAAGGGGTTGGTAAGGTGGTTTGGGATTTTTAATTTTTTTAGGAATAATAAATATTAGTAATAATAATAAAAATAATTTTATTAATTATAAATTATTACTTTGATTTACTTATAATTTATTTTAGTTTAGGAAATAATTCTAGCCTCCACTAATTAGATCCCTACATCACTTTTTTCTCCTTTTATGGCCATAATAATAATTATTATAATAATATTATTTTATTATAAATGGTATATTTAATTAAACATTATCTAACAATTCTTATTTTATTTTTGATTCCTAAAATAGGGTTTTGGGGTATTACAGAAAGCATGTTCGAATTTCATGATATGTTTTACCACATTGCCAACAGGTTTAGACTCTTTTCTGCGGTGTAAAATTATGTATATTATACATGTACATATTTGCTATTAATAATTGAGAAGGCTAAAAAATAAACTCTTTGTTGATATATGCTTGTAATCTTGGACGATGTGGTTGCCTGGTTGTGTACAAGAGGAGAATGTTTGGTCGTAGCAACAAATGGTTTAGCCCCATTACATTCATGTGCATCACACCATCTTGATCACCAACATCTGCAATTGTGGTGCAATTATTGTGACCCAATTAACCACATTTTGAACAACGTGAAAGCCTAATCCTAAGATTATCTTTGACAACACCAACTGGATTGGTGGATTTCATATAACAAGATTGACCAAAAAAAGCACCTCTAGGTTGTGGACTAAAACCAAATATTCTAGTGATAGACACTGTAAATGGTGACAGTCATAGATGTTCTTACAGTAATACAACTGAAATGATAAGTGAAATCGCCTTGATAAAGCTGATTATCGGTAGGTAGATACAAATTTGTACCTATGTTGAATTTGCTAACTAAGTGCATATCTTTGAACATTGTAATAATAGATTCCCCGTTGAAAATTGGTATTTTGTGAGTGGGACCAGCTTAGTAATATAATTTCATAACCAATGCACATATGAGCATGTGATACATCATGCATATGTCTTCAAAACCATATCATAGATAATTAAAAGACCAAACTTTGGATGCCACTTAGCCAATGTGGACAATAATACCATCCTTTTGTAATTTAAGTGAATATTATAATGATAGTGGATTCACTAACATAACTAAAAGGAAAAATTACATAAGTGCTCAACACTCACTATTATCACTGTATGCAATTATTACAGCAAACAACCGTAAATGTAAAAATTATATTATTTTGAATTTCAACTTAAGCATGATAAAGTTGTACCTACAATAATAATTATCCACTTTAGTGGTAGGAAAAATAGTGCTTGTGCAGAGGGGGTCTACGAAGTGCTTCCTCTCTAAGGTAATACACATTTCATTTGATTGATTCCAATTACAAAAGGAAAAAGGAATATTAATATAATGAGGATAACTGTAACTGCTTAAATGTTCTCACCTATATTTGTCTTGTCATGTAATTTTTTAATCACATAAAATACCAGATATTAAATATAGTAACACATTGAATGCCAATCTCATGTCTATAGTGTTGCGTGTGATTTTACATGCATGTTCTTCACTACATTTAATTATTGTAATCTAGTAGTTATGGAGTAGTCATTTAATGTTCTATGCAAAATATTAAAGAATACTATAACATTGTTGACTTAGGACATGTACAAGGGTTTCGTTGGTGATAGGGGAAAGGATGCCATAAGTAATAATGTTTTAGAAAAGAAATTGTACTATGTTGTTTCTTAGCATTAATATAAAACATACTTAGGTATGTATATTTTTCAATGAGTATGTTGATAAATGCATCTCCTTTGGTGGTAAAAAGAAAGATAGTATGGTCACGTAACTATGTTCATGGAACTCATGATTTTTCTTGAAGTTGAATTACTTTTGAAAATCATAATCCATCTATTAAGGTCCGAAAGTTGTTACCATTTTCCTAAAACGTGTAAACAAATTTCAAGTCAATTTGATACTTTATAAAAAATAACATCATTCTTATTTTCATTCCAATTTAGGGATGGCTATAGACCCGTGGGGACGCGTATGCTATCCCCATTCCCAAATCTAAAACAAAAACCTATCCCCAAACTTGCTTCATTCCTTGATTATTACTAACAGAGATTTTCCGTCCCAATCCCAAAATCAAATCACCGTGAACATCCCTAAAAACCATATCTATATTCGAAACCAATACCTATTCTCCAAACCTGTAAAAAATATCTCCCAAATCTAAAATAATCCCTAAAAATTTATGACAACTTATTTTCTTTTTTATTCTTACCGAGATAATTTTTTTAGAAAAATTGTAATGTTATAATGTATTCATGTATACATGCATATGTATATATATATATCAGGACAGGTTCGGGGGTCACTCCCCGTCTCTAAAATAATCCTTGAAAAATTCCGCAAACCTAAACCCAATTACCAAAATACTTCCCCAAACCACAACCTAACCTCACAAGAGATATTGCTACCCCTATTCTAATTTATACGAAAGCTTATAATATATATCCGAAAGGAATATCAAGTGCCAAAAGATAAAACTTTTATCGGGTAAGGGTAGTGCGCCAAAAATTGATCACCATATTAAGAGTACCAAATTATGATCTCTTATATTTCTATTCAAGATGCCTAAAATCTAATGCCATTGATATATACATGAACTTTCAAACTACATAGACAAAAATATCCATCAATACAATATAAAAAAGGACCAAAACCTCATGTGGGTATATAACCATATTGTTATACAAATTAGGATCATAATGAGACATATGTGCATAAAAATAAAGCTCACTAAAATCCTCAAGAATAGGGTCTCTAACAATGTTGTTTTTAACAAGAGCAGTTACCTAGGGAAGATAATGTATTTCCAATTGGAGTGGAGCTTAAATCCTCTGAAGGCAATGACACTGTAAAATACTGAAATGGATTTGAAATTCAAAATCTTAACTAGTGGACATATAGAAAGAAAGTAACATCATCCAACAATTAGTATAAGAGAGATATAGTGAGACACTTTTACCATCATGGAAGCTTCTAGGATAAGAATAAGAATGCATGTTTTGTTGAGAGTGAAAGTGGTATGGAGAGACTCAAAAGTTTTCCAAAGTGGTGGTGTCATCTAAGAATGGTGATGATGCCTTTGTAAAAAACCCACGTCATGTTCATATCATATTTATTTACAAAAATAGAGAAACAAGGAGAAACATGAAAAGTTGATGATAACACTGTCCTACATAATATTACAAGACAAATTGATCGTTGTTGCTCATATAGGTAAGCAATTTCAAACCATAAAATAGATGCAAGAAAACACACCCCACACAAAGCCTACCTTTTCTAACAAGCCCTAAATACCATCTTAATAATAGTATCAAAATAAGGCAAGTGTATTTCTGTAATGAGTTATTAGTTGTAGTTAGTCATGGTAGTTAGAGTAAGGGTTTCCATCTTTTATATCTAAATAGTAGATAAAAAGTATTGTAATATACATTAATATACATTCAAATTATTAACAAAAGCATGTTCAATCCCTCTTTCTCTCTCCCACAATTCTCTCCACAATTTATACTTCCTTTGTGCTAACTTATTTCTATTTTATCACAAAAGGCTGCCAGTAGTACTATACTTCTATTGTTAGCCACACCTATATGTGCCGTAAAATTTCAAATCCTTCTAAGAAGGACTACATTGTGATACATAGAAACTTTTGCAATTCCAAGAGTAATTAAAAAAATTGTAAGATTGACAGACACAAATAATTAATGAAGGAAATGGAAAATAGTTCACAAAGCAATAATCTACATTTTCCATCAACTTGTCATGCATCTCTATTACTTTTATGAAAAAGATTTGAAGTGAAACATTAGCTAAATGTCATTTCTCAACAAACAATTATATTAATCAAGCAATCATATTTTTGGTAAACCTATTCATGACCAAAGAGATACGATTGCTTTTTTGATCTTCACAATGCTACATTTATAATGACACTCTCATGATAGTGTTGTTCTTCAACCTAAAGCAAGAGAATGACCACAAACCTCTCTAATTGACCCACATTGGCTTGAAATTAATTTCTCATTGCAGCACCTAATATTTAGTTTAACTAATCCCGAAGTTGATATAATTTCTGGCTACAAATGATCTTCTCGGTGTTTATATATGATATTATTACTTTATTTAAATTGAGATGAATTATATCTAATATTCCCATATGAAGGTTGGAAAAAAGTTGCTCATTGTTTTGAAAATATCAATCATGAGTAGAATAAATTATGCTTGATCTCATAAAACATATATAGAAATCATTCTTGTAAATAGCCTAGCAAATCAATAATTATACTATAAATGTTCAAATGCTTATATTTTATTTGCTTATATTCTAACTTATATGAATGATTCTAAAAAATTGGCCCTTATTTTACCATTAATTATTTACAGAAACTAGAGCAATCTTATGTTTTCTATCCATAACCAAAGCTAAAGGCATCATTGTTACAATCAAGGTAGTGCATGGATCCAGAACCACATAGCATGTTGTAGTTTTTCCCGTGTAGAAAATAATAATAACAACAACAATCAGAATATGGTTATTTTATTCATATTAGAGCCATATATATGTCATAATTTTCAAGGAAAAAGGAATTCTTCCTATATGTATGTTTAGCTAATGATTTAGTACTAAACAAATGTTGTAATGATCGGTTGACGTGCACCTTGATTTAGAAAGTTTTTAAAAATCAAGCAAATGCTAATAAGATCATGATAAATGTATTTTGTTATGTTTATATGTGGGATTAAAAGACCATGTACACAACAAGAACAAGAGGGGAATGGGGTGGGGAAATATTCTCGGTATAGCTAGGGGCATTACTCATTAAAGTTAGTATGGAATATCTCATCACATTTATCATGATCATTAATCATGGATTTTAATGTCGTATTTGAAGTAATAATTAAATTTTCTATTTCAAGATGGAAATTTAGAGGTGGAAGATAAACGAGCTAGAGATGAGAAGAAATTCCAATCAACAAGCACCAAAATAAAATAAAAAGAGAAGGTCTCAAAAAGTGGTTGCCAAAATATTATGACTATTTAATCATAACAATTCTAACAACAGAAATTATATTTGGTGGAAAATGTAATTATTTTATCAATAAATGCTTGAGATCTCACCTAGCCCAACAGAAGTGCCTGAATGACACAACTAGCTAAAACGTATCACATATGATCCTTATTCTCTTGTGTCAAAATTAATTATGAAGCTTGGTAGCACCAAAAACATATATATATATATATATATATATATATATATATATATATATAAATATATATATAATATTATGGGTTTCCCTTCACCAGATGCAATAGAAGAATATATAATGACATTAGTAGGTTTCTTATTTTTACTATACTTTAAAATATAATCAGGGTTTTGTGAACTAATATTATAATACATTTTTCTGCGTCCACATTTTCCAACTTTCCAAACTATGAACCATCACATTACTTAAATTTTAACCTATGTATTAGGAATTGCATCCCTATTGCAAATTACATGAGTCCTGCATGTTTGACATTTATGTTTCGCTTCTCCACATCGACTACTGATGCGTTCATATTTTAACACATTTAATATCCTTATAATCTTAGTTGTTGGTAGTTTATTTAACTAATATAGGGGAATAATTGTTTTTTTATTCTTAAGTGGTAAAAATTGCATAAATATTATTATTTGAGCTAAAATGATATAAATTAAGTAAATTTAGAATAAAATATTATTTATTAATATTTATTGAATTTTATTTGATAGGTTTTATTTTTAAATAAAAGAAAAAAACCGGACCTTTGGACCAAAGGCCGAAGGCCCAAAGGCTCAGGGAACAAAGCAAAAAAAGGAGCGGTGAAAACCAAACAAGCCGCACAAAACGAAAACAAAAATTAAAGAAGAGTCAGCGCAGGGTTAACGTGGAAAGGAGCTACCTCCATCGGCTGCACGGAACGAAAGAAAACGCAGAGTGAGGGCTGACGTGGCGTGGGAGACGCACACATTAAAAAGGAATTAGGAATAGCGTGAAAGATGACGAAAGTTAGTGCGGTAGAGCCGCATTAATTAATAAAGGGCGGCATAGGGAGCCACACGTCGAAGAGGAACAAGAGCCAGGAGGGGCGCGTCTGGAGCCGAAGCCAGACGACACACGAAGGAGAGAGCGACGCAGAGGGAAGGAGCTGCTGCACGGAGTTCGAGGCAGCGACGCAGCAGCCTCCGTCAGCCCTACTAGCGAGAATAAAGAAAAAAGAAAAAAGAATTGCCGCACGGAAATAAAGGCCAGGAAAGAAGAAAAATTAGAGGAAGAGTTTAATACCGGTATAATTTATTTCAGATAAAATTATTTTTTTATCTGAATAAATTCTTAATATTTTATCCAAAATTAATTCCGGTTATTTCTTTCTCTTGTTTTAATTTATATTTTAGATATATATTTCTGTGTAATTAATTCTATAATTATGACTGGTTGATTATTTGTTGTTAGGGACTAAATTGAAACCCTGGATTAGGATTTGAATTATAATTTTATTTTATTTGTTTCGTGAGATTTTTTCTTGACTCTATTTTAATTGCTATCGTTTATATATATAATTATGTCAAGTATAGTTTATTTGGTGCATGCCTTGTTCTGGTTCCTCATAAGTGACACTATGTAGGATTATTTGTCTGCGAGGTGGCAATCTAAATATAATAGAATTTATATGTATAAATTGCACCTAGGTTAGATAACAATTCACCTAATAGTTTTGTGATTCTAACCAAAGTGGTAAAACGTTTCGATACGTGTGGGTCAAGGAAAGGAAATACAGCTAGACATGCTTTTTGTACTAGTATGGGTACTTAGATTGACAGCCTTTCAATTACAATTAATTCATTAAATCTAGTTAAATATAGGAGCCGCTTGTTGCTACTATACTGCTAGTATTTAATAGGGTTAATATTGGCACTTTGTCTTATTAATTAATTAATGAAAGTAATATAAGGTGTATGAACCCGCTTTTGGTGTATAACTTGGTCGATCTCATTCTCACGATTAAATATTGACTTAGAAATAAATATTATATTACGACCTAATCCAGCGGTGGATTTTTATTTCCCTAATATATTTCTCATATCTGCGGTTTCCCATATTTTCATTATTTTTATTATTAGTTTACTTTATTCTATTTACTCCTTTATTATTTCCCCTTCAGTATTTTTCTTATTTATTTATTTTGTGTTTTTTAGGATTTTTATTTTTATTTTTAGTTTTATTTTCAAGCTAGTTAAATAGAGGTGAGCCCTCTCAATCCCCGGCTAGAACGATACCCTTATTTACCAGTGCTACAATTGACAACAAGAGGGTTTAAATTGCATGCCGGCTACGACCACACCAAGTACAATGGATAGTTGAGATATCTTAGAATTGAGATTTAATCCTTTTGGTTTTTGGCCTAATAGGATTTTTCTTCACAATGGGGTATATAATACACAAGTTCGTTTCTTTGTAATCATCACCATATCTTATTATTATCTGATTGGTTGTTGGCTCCAGGGAAGGAAGTTTATGAGTATCTATAGGGTACATGGAGTTTTGGTATATCAATTATTGTGATTCCTTCTTATAAAAAGTTTTAGTATAGTTATACAAACTATATTTCAGCTAATAAATCACATAACAAACATGTGGACATGGGATTCCAGTGCCATGCCACTTTCCACAACTATAAGTTCTCTGATTCAACTCAACGGTGAGCTTTGTAGCCATAATTTCAACTTTAAACATTAAATGGGAATACGTAATTGACCTCATAATTATGAGTGCTTCATGTAGTTACAATACAAGATTTTCTCAATTAAAGGACCTATAGGGGTCTGCCATCTACATATTTCATTTTTCACATTGAGCATATTGGTCTTAAGTTTATCAAAATAAGCTAATAGCAGTGAAGGTATGCTAAATACTCTCTCATTCCTCAACCATGAATTAAATGTTTCGGCAATGTTGTTCATCTAAGTCCATCGTGGTTAGGGAAGTTTACTCTAGGCCCAATGTTTTGGCTTAGTATTCTTCACCCACTCTGCTAGCTTTATGTTGAATGCCTGAAGATTTGCCATATACATGTTGAAATCAACATCTATGTTAGCATATACAAGGAAATCAAATAAATCAGTTTCATTTTCTTTCATTTGTCACCTGGTAATCCCTAACTTGATGAGTTCACTATTAAAGTTTTCCTTCAAATGCCTCAAACAAAAATAATGGTTTTCTTCACTAAATATATTGGCAACACTGCTTATTATCCGTGGATGCCTATCCAACAAGACCACTACTTCTAAAGACCAAATGATCAACTTTAGTTCTTTTAAAAACTAATGCCAATTCTCATAGTTCTCATAACCAACAATGACGATAGATAAAGGGAATATTGTGTTATATGTATCAACAGTAGAAGAAGACAATAATATCCCACCAAATGGACCACTAAGATGACCAGCATCCGTAAAAATACATGACCTATAACCTAACATGAATCCTTAGTTATAAGAAGCAAAAGATATACAAAACTGTGAAAATTTGCAATCTTAAATGACAACAAAAGCAGTACAACTAGGATTGTTCTTCTAAACATAATCACATATCCAATCCAACATCTTATAGTTATCTTTTGGATCATCATGGAGAAAAGGTTTAGGACATTCAATTATAGATCAATATTTAGCACATTCAATCTAAATTCCAGTATCACTCTCAATATCCTTGCGGATTTCATTAGGTCTATAGTTAGAGGTACTTCTAAGCTTACCATGAATAAGGCCCCCGAGTAATTTAGAAGAAAATAGTAGCTTAAATAATAGGCAAATCTCGTCAACCTTATGTTGGTGAGACTCATTAAACATCCTAATTTTAACCATTGATGTATTGGGAATATCATATGCCTTAATGATGAAGGGGAAATCTTCTAGTGAGAATCTCACAATCAAATGATTTTTTGTATTCTTAACCCATTTATTATATAACTCACTTGCTATTGAATATTTACAAAGGCTGCTTTGGATTGCATTTGCACTTTCAAATATTTGACCTTCACCGGTTATAACATTGGACATCACATTACCAACCTAAGTATGAGTAACACAAGCAATACTATGAACTCCCATCTCAACACCCATTGGTTTATCAACATGGTCATTCTTATAACTATTGTCATTTACTTTCAATCCATTAGACCTTGGATCAGAATTCGAGTAGCCTGAGTTATCTCTAATTGTGTGGGATGACATTAAAATACAATCAAAATAATTATCATTATCAATTATATTAAATTGAAGTTATTGGTTTACAAAATATTAATAATACATAGTATATATAGTAAAAAACTTATTACAAGTTATCATCTTTCATCACTTCTACAATTCCCTTGGCAATATAGGAAAACCCATATTCTTCATTGAATTCAAAAATCTCCACAAAGGAAGCATCGTCAACTAGTGGCATTAGGATTCACCTATCAAATTTTAAGGTCTACCAAACTTTTTTCTTTCGAAAAGTTATATTAAACCTCTTGCGACAAAGAGAAATAACGTCTTCAGCACTCGTACCATCATCTATTATAGTTGCACTTTTACTACCACCATCATAATCAATGGATTTGTTACCTTTAACAATGAAGGACCTTTCATAGTGCAAATATAAATACATATGCCTAGATCCATAGGACTACATAAACCTATTTATTATTAGCCAAAGTATAAGTTACAAAAGGTTAAAAAGTAATAGCAAACCTAATTCTCCAATAGAAATCATTTATATCTATCTATACTACTATTTTAAGCTAACTATTCTTAATAACTACCCTCTCTAATACACCAACATTTTATATATAAAAAAATATTCAAAAAATTTAACTTATAAGCACAACTACTAACCAACTCTTCCCTAAACTAAAATAAGTTTTAAAAAACATCTGCAAACAACCTCTTCTTTTTAAAATGTATTTAGAAGAAAAATCTCTAGCACCACAGTCTATTGGAAACAATAGAATGTTATTGTTTCTTTTGTTTTCAAATGAAAACAAAAAATAAAGATAAAGAATAATAATCTCCAATAAGCAATCCCTACTTTAAAAGTGCTCTTCACAGAACCATAACTACCACCTCTCTTCTCTTAATCTCGATTATTATTTCTCCCTAAATTAAATACAAAACTATAATTGTTTATAAATCCCACTTCCCTCTCCTTTGCAATTCATTTTATTAGTCTCTCTCCAATAAAATAAAAAAGCTGATAGTCATTTAAATTTTACTCATATGTCAATATCAATTAAAAACATAATTTATTTCCATTCTCATTTTTATATTCGCAATTTTCATGTATTATTTACCAATAAAAAAAATGAAGAAAGTCTTCCCCAATTCTAAAGCCATCTTGGAAATTGAGGACCCAACCTAAAATAAGTCAGGGCTATGAGAGACAAGTCAAAAATGAGTCATTTTGTACAAAGTTCTTTTAAAAAAAAAAAATAAGTACCGAACTTTATTAACTCAAACTGATAATGCCCATTAGGTATACAAGAAAAATCAAAATAAATGTAAAACAGGGAATGAGAAACAACTAGCCAACATAGCTGGGTAACAACCCCCACAATAGAAAAAGGAAACCTAACGCCAGGAAGAAGACACAAATTTCCCAAACATTGGCCACTCCAGCTACAGAAAACAACCAATATACCAACAATTCAAGACAACAACACCTAGCTAGTAAAAAAATACACCCACCCTAAAGCACTTATATCTAAAACTATCTTCCTCTCAATTTTTTCACCAATTGTCAACGACAATAATGTGAATTCAAACACAACTCAATAAAAGAGGTAAAATAACTTATTTAAAGAATTAATTTAATTTCTTTACTGTATTAATTAAACAATTAAGGACTTTAGCTCATAAAAACCTCAATATAAATGCCCAAAGTTAGAGTCCTAAAATCTATAAATTAGATCTAAATTGAAATCAGTCTCTTAGACCCACAAAATTTAAATCAATTTTCACCAAACTATGCAATTGAATAACAAGGGATCCCATCCCAAAATCCATGTAGCTTGCTTCAATTATAGAAAGCGTTCGGCGTTTTACATACCTTAAGTGAAGACCCAACAATGGAACCCAAATTAAGAGGAGGATGGAGATGTTAGCTAACTTGGATGCACATAGCATTTTACAAACAAATCTGTTTAGCATCATATCTTCAAACTCACACAGGTGGGCTGCTAATAATGAGAGCTAGGATAAGGAGAGCTAGAAAGGTAGAGGGAACAAGCTTAGCTACTATAACACCCCCATTTTTTTAACTATTAAATCTTTTTTGTTTTGCGGAAGCGTTCATTACAAAATCAATGGGTGTTACCGCCACACTCAGTATAAGTCTGGCATCATCTACCGTTCTTATACTAAGTGCTAAGGCTAAAATATCACTTTGCTTAAATAACATTATATTGAAGGTAGGATAGAAATTTTATTACAAATTACATTGCCCTGATAAGTATAAAAAGATCAGGTAAAGATTTGTAATATAACAAAGGGAAATAGTAGGGGACTTAAGAGTCCACAAAATATCCGAACAAAAGAAGTCTGGGCGAACACTGGATAGTCGTAACTATCAATCCTCTATTTGAAGTCATCAGACCTTACACTAAAAGTGATCTTGCAAGGTAAAGAATTCCCATTGAATAGGCAGGGGACCATGAAATGGAACCTGTCAGTACTATGGTATTGAATAACCCTTTATAAACTAATATGAAAAATTAGCATGGAATACATGCAAGGTATATAACTAACATGTACAAGACATTTAAGTATTTGTATGAGGATTGATATATAGTAATCATTTAGACAGTCAAATTCCATCAAGGTCACATACTACTAGGGATGGCAATGGGGCGGGTCGGGGACGGGGAATCCATCCCCATC
Source organism: Tamarix austromongolica (assembly GCA_039764185.1). Taxonomy (NCBI): domain Eukaryota; kingdom Viridiplantae; phylum Streptophyta; class Magnoliopsida; order Caryophyllales; family Tamaricaceae; genus Tamarix; species Tamarix austromongolica. Next base: position 76,642,138 of record CM077818.1, on the reverse strand, counting down.
CCCGAACCCGTTAAGAAAAATAATTCCCAAACTTGACCCAATCCCTAATTTTTTTTATATCCGGGATTCCCCGACCCGATCCCCACGGGGGTCAAATCCCCATACCTGACCCAATCCCCGATTTATTTTCCATCTACAATTTATTCCTTGACCTTGAAACCTAACCCGATCCTCGAAACCCAACTTTATATCTGATCCCCACTCCTCAAGCCTTTTTTTATATTATACTTTTAATTTATGTTTAGTAAAATTATATATATATAATTATATAAAAAAAATTATTTAGGGCAGGTTCGAGGACGGGGATCTCAAACTCGTCCCCGAAAAAAATTCCTGTTAAAAATCCTTGAACTCGAACCCTATCCCCGAATTTTCTACCCGAACCCAAATGGAAAATTCTCAATAGGGCCCCGAACCGGTCGGAAAAATTTTCATCCCTACATACTACTCATTTTCATTTGTCTAAGATAACTGAAAGCTTACCAAACTAACATGCCAGAGATGCTCTCAGAAGTAGTAATTAGAACCCAAACTCTAGCATAACAATTATAACATTCACATCATGACTCATATCTCAGCATAAATGCCAACCAAATTTATAACATCATAGGTAAGCTATAACAAAATCCACAACATCACATGTATACTTATGCGTACAATATAATAAAATACATAATAGTATATGTGTAATTACATATACAAGATAATAAAATTCATAATGTCACAGGTATAGGTATAGTATGATGAAATCCATAACATTACATGTATACTTATAGGTATAGTATAATAAAATACATAACGTTATAGGTGTACTTATAGGTACAATATAATAAAATTCATAACATCACAGGTATACTTACAGACATAATACCAACATTAGTAGGCACGAAAGATACTACTAAAACCAATCCAATATCCAATAATAATCATTCCAATCTCATCAAATCATTTTCATTTTTATTTACTTGAGGGGGATACAATAATAATCCGAATACATAAAAGTACAACGGTCATACTGGTACACAAGACATCACGGTACCCTCCAACCATCTAACCTAGAGGCATAACAACACGCTGGTCATACTAATGCACAAGGCACACAGTACCCTCCTCACCTTAGACACCTAATCTTTAAGTATTGATACCCCCTATAGGGTCCATAGATCACCTATAGAGTAGAGTAGGGCCTTATTGGGGCACGACCGACACACTATAAAATCAAACAAATTGAGGACTCCTACCTTGTCTCTAGGGTAGCTACCCCTAGAGAGAAACCATTCCCAAACTCGAGGTCTTCCACTTTAGGTTTTAGTATTTTTATAAGGTGATCACAGATAACATTCATTACACATTTATTCTTATTTCCATATTTATTTTTCCTTTATTTCCAATTATCCAAGTCACCCCTAAGGTCAATAGTCCAAAATGAGGTCAAAGTTAATACTAAGGTCAACCTACTAAAATTTTAAGGCCATCCCATGTCCAATTATTCATATTTGGGCACATTCGGTCGAAATGACCAAAATGTCCTTGAGACCAATAATTATTAGATTATCATCCATTTAAATACTAAATCTATTTTATTTATTAATTTATCGTAAAAAGGATAAAAAGAAATAATATAATTATTTATTATAAAATTTAAACTGTCAGTTATGTTAAAAGACCATTTTGCCCTTCTACATACAAAACCCTATCATACGCTTTTTAAAAATTCAAAACATATGATCGCATAATCAATAACAAATAATACATATTAGACATAATTTTCAAGATAGATATCACAATACAAAAAAGGCTAAATTATCCTTACGACACACATCCATAACAATTATGCTACAATTATATCTAAGCATGCTTAACCAATAATTTTATACATAATTATCATACAAAATATTTTTCCATCATTAGAATCATTTTAATCATACTTTCATACCCATAATATTTTACATCATATAATATGCTCTTTTTATCTGTTTTTATAATAATAATAATTAACACATAATTATATCAAAATAAATCATGCTTAACATATTTCATACACCAAAAATCCTAGTGTGCTATCACACAATATTTATAATTTTAGTAGGGTATAATAGTTACCTGAATTCTAGCAAAAACGTAAAATTAGCGGCATTCACTAAAAATTATTAGGTTCTGCTAATCAACTTTCGTACCTAAAAGTAATACCACAAATATCAAATTAATATCTATTAGATAAAATAATATTTATAATATAAAATAATTTTTTTGAAATTAAAAAAATACCCTTACATTTAATATGCGTACCAAAAATTATTAACCCATCATACACAACTCACACTGCACAGTAACGTGAGCTATGCATGCGCAAACGGCTTAAGGCTGCTGACTGGGTGAGAGGGTTGGCCGAGCGAGGCAGGGGGAAGGAGAGGGTGGCAGAGGTGGTGGTTGGCGGAGCTGGGCTCGGTGGTGATGTGTTCAGGTGCTGGAGTGGTGCTGTTGCTAGATAACGAGATGGGACGAGAGAAAGGCGATGGTTGGAGGTGGCTGCAGTGGATGATGGTGTAGAGGCTGTGGGGAAAATGGAGGAGGAGAATGGTGGGATGGGTTTGGTGGTGGAGCTGCGCTAGAGTTGGTTTGGTGAGGGATTGGTGGTCCGGAGGTTGCATGAAAGGGTTGGAGGAGCTGGGAAGGCAAACAAACAGAGGGGGGGTTAGGTAGTGGAGGCTGCTGGGTGATGGGGCTACGATAGGGAGGCAGAAAAAAGGGGAAAGGGTCTGCTGGTATGGTCGATGGTGGGTGCTGCTCGGGATGCTAGATGCTGCGTTGGACAATGGGGAGTGTTGCCAGGGGCTACGAGAGTTAGGGCTGTGCGCTGTAGGGTGGCTACATGGGGGCTGTTTGGTTGGGAAAACCGAGCGAAGAAAAGAGATAGGGGAGTGGGAGGGGAAGTGGATGACTGGTATGAGCTGCATGTGTGTGTATGTGTATAGTTCAGGTGTTAGGCTTGGATCAGGGAGGGGTGAGCCGAAAAGGAACAGGGGTTGGGGGCTATTTGGGTGTGGTATGTGTGGGTGTAGCGTGCATATGTGTGTATAAATGCAAAGGCGATGGTCGAGTAAAGTAAGGAATGAGGGAGACAAAGAGATTAGATGGTAGAGTAGAAAAATAGTTTTTATTTTTATTTTAGGTTTATTTTGAGTAGATTAGGGTGTTAGATCGAAAGATAAATTAGGATTTGGATGGGTTTAATAGAATGGAATGATATACATAATCGGAAATTATATTTTAAGATTTATTTCAAGTTACGGGTTGAGATTATTAATAAAATAATTAGGCTAATATTTATGGGTATAAACTAGGATTAAAACTAATGGTTCGATTTCTATCAACTTTTTAACTTGATTATTTTTATATCTAAACCGTCGTAACAACAAAAACAACACGTTTAATACTAAACCTCCTAAAATAATAATTATAACTAATCGCACATAATTATTAGTTTTAATTAGGGTTCCTAAAAATAGGGTATTACAGCTACGAGCTCATAACAGATAAGAGGCTAAAAGATGGGTTCATAAGAAATGAACATACTATATTATTGTAAAAAAAAGAGTTTCATGAAAAGTTTAATTTGGAGTAAATACAAGAATGAGTGGAACTTGCGCAAAAAATTTCTTATAGGTGTACCACACTTTTTTCCCTATAATTTTTACTATAAAAGATCCAAAGAAAGACAACATATCTAAATGCATACAAGTTGTGTGAAATATGCAACACATTCTAGGCTTCCTTGTGGATATGTTAAATTGAAATAGATTTTCTTGTTTTGTTTTTCAATTTTTTTCTAGAAATCTGAATCCCCTTTGTGGTAGCCTTTTAATGATTTATTCGATAAGCTAAATTTTAATTAGAATAACTTATAACTAACATCAATTAAATCTTAATAAAATCTAATTTCCTGAATTTGATCTAAGTTTTTAATAGGCTAAACCTATAAGAGGCACTCAGTTGAGGTTAGATCTTAAAGATAGGTATCTTGTATTCATTCCAAGTATTGTTGCACGGGAGGACATACAAGGCTTGTGAATGTGATGAAAAAATGTATCGGTCCTTCTTACACCAAGCACACTAAAGTTTCATTCTCTAGTACTAGATAATGCATGCATGCATGTATCCTTGAGTAGGGAATGGATGGTGATTTTCTTGATCAATAAGTTGGTTACAATATAATATTTCTAAAATGTTGTTTTTCATTTACTAGATGATTTTCTTATAGTATTTTCCTATTGATGCACCCCTACTTAATGAAAAAAAGGCTATGAATGAGACAATATGGCAATATATTGATATCCGCATGGGCTATTTAATAAAAAATCTATGAATGTAAGCCCAACCGTAGTACCTAGAAACAAACTTCATACCCCACGTGAATACTAAAAAACCAAGACTCCTCTTAGCAATAAAGCCTAGGATATAGCAAAACATTATAAGCATAAGGTACAAAACAAAATGCAAAAGCTACCCTCCAAAGAGGAAACTATCACAATACTACCATTACTCCTAGTCATCCACAAACTAACAAAAGAGCTAGCAACAACCCATAATTGCTTGGGAACCAGCAAATAAAAATCAACAAAGAGAACCCCAACAAACATACTTTGTGCTCCATCATCTTATTCAATCCACACAATAAACTCCCCTGCTCTTAGGTGCCCGTACTTTGCCAATGCATCTTCTTGTACAAATAAGTAAGGATTGTTGCTGTTTCATTCTATTCTTAATCATATTAAGATGAAATTTAACTTCCACCAAGGCATAATATTGAATCCTAGCAACAGATTTTGACAATTTCTTATACTGAACAATTGATTTTCTTCAAATAATTTATTTCCAAAAGGAAAACACCAATCCACCTTATAATCTTTCATAAGATAAGATTACCATTAATGCAAAAGCAATCAAGAATTATTGACCAGTTCTCAGCAAAGAAAGAGGCCTCAAATTGATCAAAAAGAGGAGAATGCCGATCAAATTGCTACATTTATTTTTCATTTAAGCCTGACTATTCGACCGATTCTCCCATTTTTGTTCAGTTTAACCTGAACCAAATAAACTCCAAACTTGATAATAAAATGAGGGCTTCAATATAATATTTTTTGTTTATTTCATATCAAAAGAGAATTAGCCTCACCTACTTAAATTGAGTTAGTATAGTTGCAGATCAAGCAGGTCATCATCAACTAAAACAACACAAAGCACATGTTATCAAGAACTCCCTCAAAAACCACAAAGCAATGTGTTAGAGAAAATCTAAGTTGATAACATCAAAGCTTGTTGCAGATATACATGATATTTCATAGCCTTATCAATGAATGATAAGATATGTGGAATCAATCAAGTGCATGACTTACGGTTAGGTATTAATTTGTCTTAAATTATAGATCTGATAATTATTGTTAAACCTATAAACTCAGCTTTGTAACTTGATTATAGTTTGAAGCGGGGAAAGATAGCAAAATAGTAAAAGTTGAGCACCTAGAGACTCTACCGTTCATCCCAAAAGTGCAAGGAAAAGTCTGAATTAGATTGAGACATTAGATTAATTTCAATAACAACTCAAAAGTTAGAGTAGACAAGATAAGTGAAGTAGAGTAGCATATTTAGAGCAAGGAAGGTCGAGCAACAAACAAAATGAGGGTCTTGAAGAAGGCTAGGGGTGACGTGGTCAGCGAGCTTTAGTTGATGATGCAAGCATCGAGGAGTTCGTGTTAGACTAAATTTATGACATGAATTATAATAAAAATAAATATGTATAATTCATGTTCAATCCATACAAAAAAATGTGTGAAACCCTAATACACATTTCAATTATGCAGTATTGGAATTTAACTATACAATACTTATTACACATCTTTAGAAACATACCTCTAGCCATTGACCGAATTAATTGTATCGAATTTGTGATTTGTGATATCTGGAGTAAAATTATGAAGTTCCACTACCTTTTCCTCAAACATGATGGGGTGTGTTTATAACAAAGAATGGAAAAGGTGATTTTCCTTAAATTTCTTTATTTTCTTTGATTTCACACAGAAATTACAAAAAACATTGAAGAAAAATAGCCTCTTCCTTACTCTTTAATGGATGTGTGTGTGTTCTCAAGAGGAATGTATTTTTTTTGCGGAAAGAGAGAGAGAGAGAAGAAAATCTACAATACACACCTAATACCCACAACTTTCCTCTCTCTATTTCAACTTCAGAATTTAAAATAATTTAATTATACATTTAATTAAATTATTTCCTTTATTTTCTTATTTGTATGACACACACATATACTTGTATCTATTATAGCATAATTTTAATTCTACCATCAAGAGTTGGATAGAGAGATATAGGGTTAGACTTGATTATTAATATGTTACCATATGATATGAAATTTGTAACCAAAATTTATATCTAACTTAATATAAATCATATCAAGAGTTAATATATAATTAAAATATAAAATACTTATAAAATAATAATAATAATCTTATAAAAATAAAATATATATTAACAGTTTAATGCTGAGAAGAGAAACACAAATGCCATAAACAACTGTCAAATGGTTGCTATAAGATATTTAATGGAAGAGATAGAGCCACCGAGAGAGAGGGGAGCTGCAGTAGTTCTTCAACTAAAACTTAGTTTTTGACCGGTCAGATTGAGGAAGAAGAAGGAGAATACAATTTCAGACCAGACATGGGAAGGCTATTTTTTCATAAAATATATTAAATTATATACCAAAAAATTTAGAGTGATTCAAAAAATACTAACTTATTGTATTCTGAATATAAAATGATGGTTCGGAACAACAATAGCTGGACTCAAAATGTGGCGGGCCGAAAAAAATTATTTTGAGTTGGGCATACCACGGGTTTTTCATCAAATCAAATAACCAAACGGAAGTGTGGAACGGATATAAAATCGGAAAAAAGGTGGAGAAAACAGGAAAACGTTTAGGGGATGGAGACTGCGGTAAAAGTGAATTTCGTTCATCATTAGTGTGTGTGTGTGAGAGAGAGAGAGCGCGCGAGGGAGTCGGAACTTGAAACCGTTCATAGTTGTAACGGACCAAAGGATATACCCTCGGGCTGCGGATAGTTCTTCTATCTTGGTATCTCGCTGCTCTGCTATTCTTAATTCGCTGCGCACTGTTATCGTCTCTTTGCTAGCTTTGTGAACTATACTTCCAATTTTTCTCTGCGATCACGAGGTACGTGAAGAAGAAGTAATTGATGAATAAGATGATTTGTAATTTAATTGAAAGTTCCATCGACCAATGTCTTTCAAATTTGTTTAATGCTTAATTTTGAGCCTCAGACCCTTAAATTTGTTAAATTGTATTAGATTTTTCTGCTACCCAATTCTATTTTAGTATATGAATTCAAATCAATTGGGCATCACGTCAAATTCTCTATTTCCCCCTTCCTCTTATCCAGCTTTTGATTGTTTTTATTAGTTATCAATTTGAATGCCTTCTGGATTTCGGTCGAATTTGGTGAAATGTAAACTTTTTTGGTAACAGGGGTCTTGAGTTGAGTTTGGACTCCTCTTGAACTTTTCCCTCCTCTTTCTGTGCTTATTTATCTGGCTTGTACTGTCCGAGACAGCTACTCTTTGCTTACGAACCGGACTATTTATTTTTATTGTGAGGGTTCCTTTCTTGTACCAGGGATTAGTCGATCAGTCATGCACTCATTCGTTTCTAACTGTGTTTTTTTTTATTGGAGTGAAATTTAGAATTTGGGAGTGACAAAGGACGCCTTTGATTGCCTGCTGGACCACACTATGGATGCTGATTGGTCTGATATGCATGCTGACATCGTTGATCAAATTGCTGTCAATTTGATCACTTTTGATGACCTGTTAGCTTTTTCCGTTGTTTGTCACTCCTGGTATTCTGCTTTCATGCGTGCCAAACGTGTATGGACTATGGAGGCCACGGATGCCGTGGCTAATGTTGCCGGAGAACGCAGAGGATAACCCTGCTGGCTGCCGTCTAAGGTTTTTTGATCCGAGCACGAGCAAGTGCTATCGATTGAAGCTTCCCAAGACCCTGCTGTGCTGGGGGTCTGCCTATGGTTGGATTGTTGGCATGGAGTTGTATTTTAATGCCTTCATGTTTAACCCCCTTACCGGAGCTCGGGTTGAACTTCCATCTACTTACGAATTGCTCGGCGCTTTGGCACCTCCTAGGCGGGTCTATGAAGATGGTTCGGAATCGGAATTCGTTGAGCTATGCTGCCGAGTTATGATAGAGAAGATCATTTTGTTAAAAATCCCATCAAGGAGCAATACGGGGGAGGAAGTTGAGGAGTTCCTTGCCGTATCATTTACTGGTCGTTACTCGGTCCACATTAATATTTTTTTTTGATAATCGGAAATTACATCCAATAAAGTAGCAATAAATACTCCTAATGAACAAAACCTCAAAGAAAAACTTGGACATTATGGACCACCTCATCTATTCTATAAGGGAAGTTAACTCTTCTATACTTGATCCAAAACCCAATTCTTTGTTTTATAAGTAACGTTATCCAATTTCTGCAAATTTGGGTATTATCGAAGATAACTTTATTTCTGAATTTCCAAATCGTCCCTATTATGACATAGAACGCTGTTGACCAAATTTCCCCCTGCAAGCCCTTCTCCACACCTCCTAACCAAATTTCAGCACTTTCTTCAGTAGATCTCGACATCACCCAAGTTCTTCCAAGCCAATCACATATCTCATACCATAACTTCCCTGTTACACTACAATGGAGAAAAACATGATTTATTGATTCTTGAGCATCCTTGCAAAAAGGGCATCCTGTATCACTAACATTGCCAATCCGAAGTCTGATCAATCTATCTCTCGTATTGAGTCTTTGTTGTATCGCAAACCATGTGATCAACTCGATTCTCGGTGGTGCCAACCCACACCACACCCGGCTACAAACCTTGTTATTCAAATTCTCCCCATGCACCTTTTGATATGAAGCTTCACAATAAGACTTGACCGAGAAAATTCCCGTCGGATCATAACCCCAGCTGACGCCATCCTGTCTCCCCCTATGTAATTTGATCTGATTGACCAAATGCTCCATTTGTTCCCTTTGTCTTTCCTCCCAATCGAACAACTGCCTCCTCCACAGAAACTGCCAGTGCCAACGATCTCCATCCCACGAACCCATATCAGCTATAGTTCCGTCCTTCTGATCAGATATCATAAACAGTCTCGAAAATATTGATTTTAATGGACCAGGCTCCATCCATCTATCACTCCAAAAGCTGACTCTACTACCCTCTCCAATGATGATCTTCAAACTAGAGCTGAGAGTGGAATCTGTCCCGCCTGCTTTCACAATGTCCACCCAAGGTGACCAACCCCTCTTCTTCTCCGGAATCTGTAGGGTGCCAAAACTATCATCCGAGTAAATAGATTGGATAACCCTCTTCCATGATGCTCCATCCGTCGTAAAGAACCTCCACCACCATTTAAATAAAAGAGCGTTATTTCTCATGGTTAGATCCCCGATGCCCAAACCCCCTAGACCCTTTGGTCTCTGAATCACCTTCCAGCTAATCAACGGTAACTTCTTTCTGCTTCCACAGCTACTCCAGAAGAATTGCCTTTGAATCCTAATAATCTCCTTGACTACTCCTTTTGGGATCCTAAACAGACTCATAAAATACACCGGTAGACTATTTAAAACACTCTTAATTAGAACCAGCCTCCCTGCTCTTGAAAGAAGTTTTGATTTCCATCCTGCTAACCTTTGTCTGATCTTCTCTACCACCGGTTTCCACACCTGACCGCTGCTAGCATTAGCTCCCAGAGGTAATCCAAGATAAGAAGTTGGTAAATTACTGATCCTGCAATTCATAATCTCTGCTGCCTCCTTCAGAAAATGTGGTTCCACCCCAAGCCCTATTATCTCCGATTTTTCGTAGTTCACACTCAATCCTGACACTAAGTGAAAACAGTCAAGCAACCTCCTCCAATTTCTGATATTCTCCTGTGACGTCTCGCAAAAGATCATAGGTCCACATTAATATTGCCAAACCGAATGACCCAAGATGGACATCGATTCTGATCGAGGGTAATAGAAGAGGACGCATATGGGATGTTGCTTACATGAATGATGGCCTGTTTCTTCTAGATCACGAGGATGCAATCTACCGCGTGGAACTCAATCATGAGGGTGCTATTCATAGCAAACCTCTGATAGCCACCTATTACTACCCTCCGTTAGGTGCAGTTTTGAATGATCCGCCGTCAGATAAGTTGTATTTGACAGTCATCCGGTAACCTTCTTGTGATTTGGCGTTTCTCTTATCTTAAAACGGAGCCTGTTAGTACATTCGAGGCAAACGATCCGGTCAATGATACGCATGGGTTTTCTGTCCTTAAGTTTAACGACGAAGCTAAAGTGTGGGAGCACTTGAAGGATCTTGATGACGATGCAATATTTGTGGGTTCTAATTTTACCATGGCTGTTCGACCATGCGAGATTGTAGGCGTAACTGCATCTATTTCACCGATGATCTTTGGCCATATTGGTATCCCTCAAAAGAATTTTCCCGGCATGGCATGGGCGTGTTCGACTTCGACGATAGTTCAGGGAATGATCGCTTGTCTTCCATGTTCGAGCCTCTGTATCATATGAAATATTCAAGTGGTCGTTTTTGTACTCCTCTCTGGTTTTTTGTCCCTAAGTTTTAGCTATTCAAGATCCACTAGTCTGACTTATATTTATTTTTACTAGTATGCTTACCATCATTAAGTATTATACTAGTATTACTCACGGGTAGTACCTTGGCCGATTGATAAATTTTTTTTTGACATGTGGTAACTTCTTATTGGCAGATGACTTGCAGACTTTATGATGGACAAATAGGCTGGAAAACATGCTGAAACGTACTTTACCTTTACGCGTATATATATTATATACAGTAGGATTAAATACGTCGTTAATATAATGTTTATAGTATTATTCTGACAATAAACTCTATAGTTAGTAATATCACTACAGTAAATACGGATATTAGCAACGGTTATTTTTATTTTAGGGACGATTCCTAACTGTCACTAAAATTTTACCGACTGTTCATAGAACCGTTTCTAAACGAAGCGTCCCTTTGTTATTAGCAACGGTTTTCATAAGCGCTGGTCAAAGTTTTTAGCAACGGTTAATAACTGTTCCTAAAATAATAATTTTTTTTTATTAATTTTATTTATTTAGCGACGGTTATTAACCGTTCTTAATTATTTTAGCAATGGTTTTTAACCGTCACAAAGGTATTTACCGACGCTTAATAACCGTCGCAATATTGTGGATCTTTCGCGCTAATTTTTTCTTCAGTTATTTACCGATGGTTTACTAACGAATTAAAACCTATAATAATAATAGTTTAACCAGCTTACAACTTGATCATTGAATCAACAATATTCTTTATACCAAAAATTCCACATCAAGTTTCTACCTCCATATATAATCGATAACCTGTAATAATAATATTTAACCTGCTTAATTACAACCTGATCATCGAATCAAAATATACCAATGTATTTCAGCAACATTCAAAATCATTAAATTACAAAGTGACAAGCTACGTAGCAACTTCTGTCTAAAATATATATACATTAACTTACCACCTACAATCGTCCATTACAAAATATTTGAAAGTATGATCTCGATAAAAAATAGTTGGCATTTGCCTTATTGTAGGTAGGTTTAACTTCTTTGTAGCCATACCTTTGGTATCTGATGTCACATCTTGATGCATTTATCTGTATCATAAAATATATAATCACCAATGTATATAATAATTAAATATAGCATTTCAATATACAAATATAAAAAATTCCTAAGACCAATACTAGTGGATTATCAGTCACACTTTTTTTTTATCAAAGGCAAAAACTTATATTTATATAATTATGGACATACATTTATACCCAAGCATAACCAGGGAGTATATACAAAAAAGATGGCCAAAACATACAACAAAAAAGTAATGGTTATGTTTAAGAAAACACAAAGCAACAAGGACCATCCCAACAAGGAGAATATCATGTGTGACCTTTACATGAGGGTTACCAAAAAATACCTTAGGTCATATACCAAAAATATAGTTACAACACCAACACCCCAAGACAAAAATCTACATAATAGCTAATAACAACATCCAAGGAACAAAAATAATCATTCAGGCCAGTAGCAGCAATAAGTAATACCCCTGTCCTCATGTCAGATATAAGGATAATCAGTCACACTTGCTATATATTATGCCAAGAAGATAGCATTTAGGAAAGAAAATACAAGTTGATCATCTAGAATTTCAGTAAATGTCATGCACTTACATGTAATATTGAATATTTTGATGTTATTTTATCATTTTGATTTCTTATATGCAACCCAGGCCACAAGTCTTGTGACAACCAAATGCCCGCCCAACTTTAATATTACACAAAACTCTAACCATCCCAAACATTTCCCAATCATCAAGATAATCATATAAACTCACTATTTAGTATAATGTACCTAACCCACTTGAACACCATTTCCATTGCAAAAGACACTCAAAGCCAAGCTAAATGAAATAGGGGTATTACCCCCTTTAAAGATATCATATAGCTTTTCTAAAAATAAATGATCATATAAGACCAAACCAAATAGCAAATGGATACATCAACCATGATACCAACCAATACTTAACAAATAAACTTAATACACCAATTATAAGACCAAAGATAGCTCATATAATTCCCTAACTCACAATTCTCAAAAGCTTAATCCAAGGTTTTATCAAATCACATAGAATAATACAAAAGAATAATACTTCCAAGCATCTCATCAATTTTGTTAGAATTGAATCATAAGAGAGTAATATATACCGAAAGCCAATCACTTAATAGTAACACTGTTAGATGAATTTGTTTTTCCATATGAGGTATCACTATCAATTCCCTTCTTTCATTTTATCCTCTTACCATTTAAATCTAGAAGAGCACTCACTCTATAGTTTCCCTCAAGGCCATTGACTTTATCCCAAAGTTTAAAATAAATCCTATCATGTTTTCCACCAGATCCCTTCCTTGCATTAGACTTCTTTATAATCACTATATGCTAGGTAGTTATTGAGCAGGTCATATTTTTTACATGTGAACTTACTACATTTATCTATACATCTTTTCTTTAAACATTTATCTAGTCATTATAATCTCTGTATGCTGGATTTAAGATATTTCTCCATATTTACACCCATTGCTTTGTTGTCTTTCAAAGAGTAGTTTCACATTGGTCATTATTTTTCCTTCAATAGTAGTCATGTAGAGTGTGCTATCCTCCTCATGTTAGGCTTCACCAATAATTTGGTATAATGCATGGAAATATTATCCCCTTTGTTTGCTGTACTTCTTCACCACCAAATAAAATAGCTTTAGAATAATTTTTCTTATAGTAACTCGGGTAATCGAATCTAAACTATAATACTAACACTTGTTTGAGTAGGTCGAAACTCATGTCAAACTATAATACTAACACATGCATTTACATGTAATATTGAATTTCGAAAAAAAACATAAGAAAGGATTGTGGTCACCTGAAGAAGATGAAAGACTGAGAAACCACATCCTTCAATATGGCCATGGTTGTTGGAGCTCTATTCCCTTCATTGCTGGTAATTATTGATTAAGCACTTCAATCTTACTTAATTTTATGATCTTTAGTGACTAATGTTACCACATACCTCCTATAAAACACAGATAAATTGCAGATTAATACTTGAAAAGTAAAGGTAGTATCCATTATTAATTCAGTCTTTGACAAAGTTTATTCATAAATTTATCATACATATTTTCTTTGTTTGCAACATTAATTTATCCTACATATTTAAGCTGAATTCTCATCATTTTGAGATAATTTATTTATATATTTTATTATAGACTTGCACCATCCAAATATTGGTTATTTAGTGTTCTTTACTTTAATTTTCAGATTATACTTCATACAAATTTGATAGTTAGAGGAGGAAAGACTAAAAGGAACTTCCTACTGATGGCACTTCTATACTCCGCTTCTTCAAGTGAATGGGCTATGGCATGTTTCTTAGTCTTTTATGAGACCAAAGATGATCCTAGAAAGATGCAATGGGTAGATAGTGACCTCTGTGTCATAGGGCGTTCCAGTTAGTGGAGTAGCTGTGAAGGGAAAGAGAGTTGGAAGTTAAGTAGAATAACCCCTTGTTAGAGTTGTAGTATAAATACTTTGGAACATGAGTGGCTTCTTACAAATGGAGCATTCTTGGGTGCTGAAGAAACTAACAAAGGTGATACACTAAATAAGGTATATTGGGTTGAGGAGTGTGAGGTCTAACAATTGCTTAATTGCCCTATAAAAACACTTAGTTTCTTCTAGAAAGGCTCCATCTCATGTAGGGGTGTACAAAATGTGGCTAATAGTTAACCAAACTGCACCTAACTATAATTTTACAGTTTGATTTGGTCAATGGTTAAAATAAAAAATATGGTATGGTTAAAATATTTTAAAAACAATTTGATTAATGGTTAGGAGAGCGAAAACCTAGTTATTTGTAATATATATAGCTGCTGATATATTGGATATATCTAACTATTGATTATATTAAATTATTATGGATGCTGTGATATTGTGGATGGTTTAAAACATAGTTGGTTTGTCTTTCCTAAGTTGTTAAAAACTAGTATAGCAATAAAACCACTACATGCCAACATCACAACACAATAAAAATTACTAAAAGCAATCACCAACTAGCATTTGTGGTACATATTCATAAAATCTCTATAAAACATACCTATGTGGTGCTTGTTCTTCCCATCCACTGATTGACTCGAGCCATAAAGACATCCAAATCTTTTTTTGTTGGCAGCTACTTCTGCTTTAGTGGAAGCTAACTATTCTTCAATTTTCTGAAGTTGATCTTTAGTAGTAGCTTCTTCTTCTCTTACAGTAGCTGCTTCTTCTCTTGTGGAAGCTAGTTCCTTATTTAGCCTTTCAATTTCAATATTGGATCAACCTAAACTCTTGTTACACATCTCTAGCTTAGAGGGTGTGGCACCATTCCCATAACCAAATGCTCTACCACTATGATTCTTTCCATATAAAGAAAGAACAACCTCCTTTTCTACCTCAATGGTATTTTCTGACAATTTAGAGTGCCCGATTTTTTTTATATAAGCCATAGCTTCATCCTATGTTAAGACAAATAAAAAGAATAAAGGGATACATTGAGATAAACCAAAGAATAAGGATGTTAATATGTAAATATATAACTCCATACCACAAATTCCTTGGACTTGGAATATTTTGAATAGCTTCCATCACGATGCTTATCATTAAGTATAAACATATCAATGTCACTAGGCTCTTGATCGTTAGACCTTATCTGAATGATTAAATAAATTCAAATAAATAGTGTAAAAGTCATTTAAATACCATTATTATATATTATGTATGTCATGAATTACTTACATATTCATCTCTAGCAATATCAAAGCTTTTTGTTCCACGTGTATGAAAATGGGATGCTTCACTTCTTGCCTCTTCTCCTTGCTTAGAAGCATCCTTAGATCAAATATATATATAACTATCTATTCATTTTCAAACTATAAATAAATTTTTAGTTTGATATTGTACCTTTCCATCATTAGAGAACCGATACTCAACCATTTCATACCATTGCTCCTTAGGAATTTTGGCGACATTTCATTTTTCTAGCACTTGATCTATTGTAGCATCGGGTGGACAATATTTATCCTTCAACTCACCCCTCTTACTTCTTACTTTGATTCCAAGGTTACTCAAAAATTATTTTTCCATCATACTCCCATGAGGAAGATGAAACTTAGCCTATGTAATAAACAAAAATAAGATTACGAAAATGAAAAGAAAAATACAAATAATATTACTATAATAAATATATATCTATGAAGTGCCGGAACTATTATCTTTAATTCCTCTTTGGTTGCTTTCTTCACTTTATGCCAATCTTTTCTATGGTACGGGCACACTTTTGGTCTATCTGCTAGGTCTGCTTACCAATGGTTGAAGATATGTCTAGACTTTCTAATTGGTTGATACATTTCATTAACATCCACTACCATATTCTCATGACCATTAAGATCCCAAATATCTGCTAGTGAGATTTCACTATATCTTTGTGTTCTGTTTCTCTCAACATCTAAACAATGCATTCAAAATTAGTTAGTGACGGTAGAAAGAATTGAATGAATAAAATAAAATATTTAGTAATAAGCCACCCTTACCAATATATTTGACAAAATCTTTATTAATCTTGCTTCTACCACCACCACTACCACCAACTACACTTGGTGTATCATGCTCGTGAAGTTGTTCCTCATGGACTTGAATTGTTTGTGTAACACTGCCTGGTGTAAGCGGTAAATGAATAGATGGAGACATCTCAACTGATGTATCAACAAACGCTTGACCATATGGTTGAATATTTGATGAAAGAGGTAAAGTGTTGTCTCCCATCACACATCTAAAAGAGGGACTAACATTCGATGATGTGCAATGAGAAGATGCATGTGGATCATATGTCAAATTCCTTGTTGCTTTCCTTGAACGATATATGACTACAAAACATATGATTTACACCATACTCATAAAAATTTAGCAAAAACATCAAGGATAAAAGTAAAACATTAGTAAAAATAAAAAAATGACAATAACAAAACATGAAGTAGAGTCCACAAAAATAAATTGTAGTGAAAAGTAGTACATAAATTTTTTTGTAGTCTAAAACTACTCATCCATATTAGTCCTATATAAATATGTTACATCATCAAAAGTATTAATGGAAGTACCAGGAACAGATTGGGGATAGAGACGACCATCTTCATCCTTATTTTCTTCTAGTGCACATGTTCTCATCTGATAGTTGTCCCTTGGTTTTGTTTCAACTATATGAGACCACGTTTCTTGTTTCCTGTCTTTCACATAAAAAACTTGAGTTGCTTGAGATGCGAGAATGAATGGATCATCTTTTATTGCCTTTCCCGTATGTATCAAGTGACTAAAATTTACTAAAGTAAATCCATTGTTATCTTGCTTCAACCCTCTACCTGAATTAATGTTTACCCAATCACAACAAAATAATACAACTCAACAACTACCGTAGTAATCCAATTCGTAAATATCTCTTATCTTCCCATAACTTTTCCTTCCATCTACAATTACCATCACCCTAAAATTTTGAGTTTTTCTCCTCTCATCACGGTTTTTTGTGTGAAATATGAATCCCCTTGTGATAAATGAATTCATTAGTTTAAATAATTTATTAGGTCCTCGTGCCAAAGCCTTCCAAAATTTCCCATCTTCTATGCTGTCATCAATGTATTGTCCCTAAAATAGCATAAAATATTACAACTTTCATATTATGCATTATAACACATATGCTCATATTATAAAAGACTTTTGCTCTATGTATTGTTAAAACTACATTTGATTGAAGCCATTGAGAAAATTCTTCGACTACCCACTTCTTCTCGGTATTCTCATCAGGCCTAATACCCCTATTGGTCTGATGTTTTTCACATATGAAATCTCTATACCATATAAGAGCATTAAAAAATATAAAAAATCTACATTAATTTAATAAAGTTGCATAACTATTATGCTACATATAATATTACCTACAATAAGTGTCAAAATAATCATGCCGGATCAACATATAACGATGAGCTTGCTTAAGACTCAAATACTCCAAGTTGTGGCAATGAATCTTCCTTAAAGGTCGTCCTCCGGTACTAAACAAATACTTGTCAAAATCTTGAAAAAATTCATCATTCCATAGTACTCGATTAAATAAAGTCTCAACATCTCCAAAATAACGTGAATAGAATGTTAAACATTCATGAATGTTGTATCCCTCTGCTATAGAAACCTCAAGATGTGATCTATTAAGCACGTATGATTTTAATCGTACTAGGTCCCTATAAAATAAAACAATGAAGCCATATATTTTTGATCAATATATAAATTATAGTAGAACCAAGCTTAGTCATAGATAAAGTAAGTACAAATGCTCTCATCGTTCAATGGGAAACATCCAAGTATAGTGAACCGGGCTGATAAACTTCACTTGCTCTAGAATATGTACAATCAAATGAGCCATACTTATAAAAAAGCTTGGTGGAAAAATCTTTTCCATGTGGCACAATGTTAGAACAACATGATGTTGCAAATTATCAAGCTCTTTCAAGTCTAGCTCTTTGCTACATATGGATTTGAAAAACAATGATAAGTCTAAGATAAGTCCAACAACCTTAGTGCACATGGATGCTCTTAATGCAATTAGGAGAAAATCTTTCATTAAACTATGACCATTGTGACTTTTAAGATTGAACAATATTTTGTCTTTCAAACTAACACATCTTGAGATGTTAGATGCATATCCAATCAGGAACTTTAATCTTCTACAAAACTGATAAGAAGCGGACCTTGTCAGTCACATTCATTGTATAAGAACCATTAGGTGAGACATACTTGTTATTTGGCAATTCAATTGGGTGTAGATCTTGTCGTATCCCAATATCCTAAAGATCCATGCGTGCTTGATGATTTTCTTTTGACTTCCTATCAATACCTAAGAAAGTTCCTAATAAATTATCACATATATTTTTCTCTATATGCATTACATCTAAATTGTGACGAATGAGGTTATGTTTCTAATAGGGAAGATCAAAGAAAATACTTCTTTTCTTCCAATTATGTTGCATGGGCCTATCAAGTAAAATATCCTCATCCTCATCATTATCATCATTTGTGTCCTCAAAAATTAGTGGGGGCCTATCAATTGGTTTAGCGGATCTTGTAGATCGATATGAAAACTTCCCATAAACATGATTGAGGCCATCCACCTGCCTACAAATAATAATTCTGAATGGTGTAGTTGGAGCCCTATCAAACTCTATTGTTCCATCAAATTGTGAAGCTTGAAAGTGAAATATGTGATGATCCAGTAACCACCTACGATGCCTCATATAACAAAACTTCTAACAAAACTTCAGCCATCTTGAAGAAGCAGCACTTGCACAACAAGGACAAGCAAGAGCATCCTTTGTACTCCACCTAGATAAATTTGCATATGCGGGAAAATTGTTTATAGTCTGCATAAGAGTGGCCCGCAGCTGGAAGTTTTGCATAGAAGCTACATCAAAAGCATTAACACCCTCCCACAACTTCCTTAACTCATGTACTAGAGGTTGCATGTAATCCCCCAAAAATTTTGAAAACCTATATTTTAATAAATGACTTTATTTGAAATAAAATTTGCTTGTAAAATTATTTATTTTAATTATTTTATGGATTTTAGAGTATATAAATTTGGATAAGATTATTTAATAAATTAAATATAAATATTTTGCTAATTATCATATTATTTTTTATTTAAATAAATTCCCAAACTAATATTTTACCAACTTTATCTTTTTTAAACTAATATATTAGGCTATAATAAATTAAATTATTAAATTAAATAATTTATCAAGAATATTACGTTTTTATGATTTTACAAATTAATTTAATTTATTTCCCCTATTTTCTCATTTTCCTTTTCTTTTCCTCTCCTTTTTCTCCTTTTCTTCTTTCTTCTCTTTTCCTTTTTCTCCTCCTTGGGCCGCCCGCACCGGCCTGCTTCCTTCCTCCTCGCGCGACTGGGCCTTCGGCCCGCTTCTGCCTCCTTTCCCTCGCCTGTGCCTGACGCACGTCCAGCCCGCCCCTCCTTTTTTTCCCCTGGACCGGTCGACTCATCTTTTTTTCTTTCTTTTCCTGCGCCGGTCCAGCCGCCCGCCATCCCTTTCTTCTTCTCCTCTCTTCTCTCCCACGCCCGACCAGCGCCCCCATGTCTGCCACCACCGAGCTGCCCTGCAACTTCCGCCACCTACCTCCCTCTCCCTCTCTCTCTTCCCCCGTCATTTTCTTTCCTTTTTCGAGCCAAATCGGCTCTTGGACCACACCCCGCATGCTTCCCCCTTTCCTTCTTCTCCCCTTTCTTTTCCCCCTGCCAACCGACAGCCCTACCACCACCGCAGCACCGATCGGCCGCTTGCTCCCCCTCTCTTCTCCCTCTTCTTTTTCTTCATCTCCCCAGCCCTTCGTTTCCCCATTATTTCGAACCATCATCCCCTTCCCGAGCTCCCTCCTCTCTCCTTCCTCCTTCCCCATTTTCTCCCCCGGTTTTTGATCACCACCGCCGCTCGAACCACCAAGCCCAACCCCTGCGCCGCCTTCTGCCACCACCTACTACCACCCTGCACCACCACGCCGCCCCTCGAGCCCTACACTCCCTCCCTTCTCGACCCCTTTTCTTTTCTCCCCAGTTATCCCCCCTTACCGCTGAGCCACCTGCAACCGCCACTTCCGCCTCCGTCCGGCCACCTCTGCCACCAGCCAACCCACCGTTCGACACCCTGCAACCCCCTCTACAACCGCCATGCCTTAATTGACCGAAACCAACCCTTGAACCCCTCCATTTTTCCCTCTACTTTTCCTTCCTTCACAACTCCTCCACCTCGACCCTTTTCGGCAGCCAACTTCGCTGCCTTGCCGCCACCGTCTCCGCCGCCGTGAAACCACCCTTAGACTCCACCTACACCCCCTCTTCACTTCTGCACCATTCCCCTGCCTTAGAACCTCCCCCGTCCACCTTCTTTTCTAGCCTAAAGACCATAACCCGAAAATAACAAAATTTGCTCCCTTCACCCTCTTTGAGCCTTTTTCCCCCATGGTTTTGCATGAAACTCACGCTGCCCATGCAGCGTGAGTTCCCCTTGTTTTGGAATTTGTTTGGAAAATTTTTGAGGTATATTGATAATTAATTAAAGTGTTTTATTATTAAATAAATTTTTTTTATAAAGTCTTATCCTTTTTATTTCCTTATTTCTAACACAATAATGATGGATATTATTTTTAGGTGTTGAGTTGCTAATTATGCTTGGTAAGATTTGATATTTTGCGGGATTAAGGTAACCGTTAATCCTCCCTTAAATATATGGAAAAACGTATGCTAGCACATTAAGGGTTTAGTATGATTTTATGCATGTTTTGTGTGCTTAGCATGATATGTATATGGTTTCTTATATTGTTTGATAAAAAGAAAAAGCATGATAACTTTTGTGCTATATGTAGGTATGTTAATTAAGGAAGGAGTTTGATTATGGATGGAAATGTTAAATGCTTGTTTATGATGTATCATGTTGCTAATGCATGAATGATGTTATTGTTATTTTAGTAATTATGCTTATGAGGTGTGTGAATCAATGTATGTAGTTGCTAATGAGTATTATGTTGAATAATGACAAGTTGGTGGACTTAGATGATAAAAACGAAGTATTAATATCATTATTTTATGTAGTGTTAGTAAATTCATAAAAATGGTGAATAAAGGGGTTGAATGGAAATTTTATAAGTGAAAAGGGTATTTCGGTAATTTTATAAGTAAAAGGGTATTTTGGTAATTTAAAAATAAAGGGGTTAAATGATAATTTATAAGTAAAGGATAAAATTGTAAGTTGTGAGAAAGAAGGGTAAAATGGTAATTTTGGAAGTAGGGGTAAAATAGTAATTTTAGATGAAGGAGGGCATTATGGTAAATTTTTAAGTAAAAGGGCATTATGGTAATTTTGGAGGTAGAGGGGCAAAATCGTAATTTCATAAGTAAAGGGTAATATGGTAAATTTTATAAGTGAATGGTGAAGTGGTAATTTATAAGTAATGGGGTAATATGGTAATTTGGAAAAGAAGGGCAAAATGGTAATTATGTAAGGAAAGATAAAGATGTTAATCTTGGATGTGAAAGGGTAAAATAGTAATTTGTAAAGTAAAAGATGTATGGTGGTAATTTTCATAAATAAAAGGATATTATGGTAAAATTGGATGTAAGGGGTAAAATGTTAATTTTGTAAATAAGAGGATACTATGGTAAACTTGGGAGTAAGGGGTAACTTGGTAATTATAATAACGACAAAAGATAATTTAGCAATTAAATTATGATTGTAGAAGGGCAATTGGATAAGTATGATACTAGAGAAGGGTAATTTGGTAAATTAACCAATTAAAGGGCATTATAGTTATTATTAATAATGGAGAATGGTAATATAGTAATTATAAATATGGAGAAGGGTAAAATTGGTAATTATAATTATGAAGAAGGGTAAATTAATTACGAGGAAGGTTAATTTGGAATTTATGATAATTGAAAAGGGTAAATGGCAATTAAAATAATTGAGAGAGGTAAAATGGTAATTATGATAAAGGAGAAGGGCAATTTGGTAATTTATCCAACTGAAGGGGTAATTTGGTAATTTAGCCGATTAAAGGGTAAAGTGATAATTATTTAACCAACTAAAGGGACAAAATAGTAATCAGGATAATGAAGGAGGGTAAGTTAGTAATTTATCCAACTCAAGGGCAATTTAGTAATTATAACAAAGGAGAATGGCGATTTGGTAATCTAACCAACCAAATGGGAAATTTGATAAGTGTAGCAATTATGAGGGGTGAATGGTGATCTAAAAAGTGTAGGAGATAATTTGGTAACCTAAATTGGACAAGGGGTAATTTGGTAATTACGTAACCTAAGAGGTAATATAGTAAATTGTCAAGTAAAGAAGGAATACTTAGCAATTATATAAGTAAAGGGAAAATGAATAATTTGTACCTAAAATGTCTTTGGAATTGTTGACCTTTATAATATGATTAAATAATGCTGATTAGCCAAGTAAGAGTATTTGATAATTAGTATGGCCTTAATGGTTTCTCTGTGATATCTTGGATAATCATCTGAATAAGAAACGATTAATGATATCAGAACGACTGAAAGTGAATAAGTATCTGATTATCGTGTTTTTCGTGATCACCTTAATTAAGACACTATTACTTAAAGTGGAAGACCTCGAGATCGGGAATGGTGACTCCTTAGGGGTCGATACCCTAAGGACGTGGTTTAGTTCACGATTATTCTGGTATTTGCTGGTGTGCCTTTGTGCCCTAGCCAGGCCTTATATCTTACTCTTTCTAGCTCTACGGACCTAGTTAGGGGGTATGCATACTTATGGATTAGGTGTCCTTGTCGGTAGGGTACTGAGTTAGCTGTATGCACCAGTACGACCAGGGTACCTTTGCGTCCTTGGGTTCGGGGTTGAAGGGTACTGAGTAGCTGGTATGCACTGGTACGACCGGTGTACCTTTGTGTCTCGGGTTATCGATCTCCTGTTCGAGGCAAATAAATATGGTTGATGTGCTGATTAAAGAAAGGAAAGATACTATAATTGAAAGTGGAATATTAATGAGCCGGGCCCAGATGATTATGATGTTGAGTACCGGTCCACCGGTTATAATAGTGGCTAGGAGCGTTGTGCCCTGGGTGATGATTCTTTATATATCCCGATCCACCGGTTATAATAGTCGCCAGGAGCGTTGTGCCCTGGATGATGATTCTTTATATATCCCGATCCACCGGTTATAATAGTGGCCAGGAGCGTTGTTCCCTGGATGATGAGTTATATGTATTCCGGTCCACCGGCAATAATAGTGGGGGTCCCGAGCTCAATAAAATCAGTTATGTATGTGAATAAGATTATGGAAAAATAATAATCACTTATAGTGGAACACCATGTGAGTCGGGGCCAGACCGGTCCACCGGCAAATAATAGTGGTCAGGTGCGTTCTACCCTGTGTGTTTACCTTCCGGTCCACCGGCAATAATAGTGGTCAGAGGCGTTCTGCCCTGTGTGTTTACCTTCCGGTCCACCGGCTATAATAGTGGAGTTCTCGTACTCACATGGATATAAAATATGAGATTGATGGAATGATGACGGAATAATGGCTTAAGGCCCGAATGTATTGATCTTACACTATGACATGGCTTAAGGCCCAAAGTATCGATTGTGACTTATAAATTATTATGTATGTTATTGTCATGTATGCACCTCTCATTATTTATGTGTGTAGTTGCATTATGTGCCGTATGTGGGCTTGTCTTTAAGTGTGGTATTAAAGGGTTACTCAGTACCGTAGTACTGAAGGGATTCCCTTTATGGGGCCCCTGCCTATTCAATGGGCAGTGCCCTTGAAGGTCCTTTCAGGTGCTACTCAAGTGGGCTACGGGGAAAAGAGAGTAAGGAATTATCCGGTACCATTAGGCCTTTTCTCATTCTCATTTAAATTCTTGGTTTTAAATGTATATGATATTACTGTAACCACCATTGGTGGATTTTATTCCTGTAAATGATTTGATGCGCTACTCTGATTTAAGTATGTGAATTTCTTGCAAATTTACTCTGATTTATGTATGTTGAATTTCTTACAAATCGTATTTTATTTTCTTTTAGCCTTAGCACTTAGTACTGGAACGGTATGAGTGAACCGATCTGGTACTAAGTGTGGCGGTAATACTCCCAAAGTTCACGTTTCATTAATTTGCTTATGCTAATTTCCTTTTTATTAACGAAATTTTTTAGTAGTGAATTTTGGGGGTGTTACATTAAAAATATACATCTATGTCATTACCTGGGCTCCTCTCCTATGGAATAATCATGGACAAAATAAGTGATGTTTGTTTCATACACATCCATGGTGCTCAATGTTTGAAATGGATTAAACCCGTCACTAGCAAGTCCCAGAGGAAAATTGCGAGGATCGAGAGCAAAATCTAGATAACTGAAATCAATATCTTTCTATGCCAAACCATCAGCTGGATGACTTAATTTTCCATCCTTCACATGATTTCTATCATACCATCTCAAATCTGCATTCATCTTTGATGACATGTATATTTTTTTTAGCCTTGGAATTAACGAAAATTCCATAGAACTTTCTTAGGCTTTTTTCTTCTATTAGACTCTTGTTCACCTTCATTATTGCACCCTACTTTAATTGAATTCTCCAAACGATAAGTGTTACACACCAAACAATTATCTAGCATTGTCTGATCATTTCTTCCATCATTCTAATATATTGGACATGCATAGATCTTTCCATATATAAGACCAAATTCATTGATCAACATTTTTGCTTTATACCAAGATGATGGAAATGAAGACAACATAGGAGATGCATTGGATAACAATTCAAGCAACATGGTAAAAGACTTTGAAGACCAACCATTCATGCTTTTCAAATGACACAAATGCAAAATGAAAGAAAGATTTGAATAATTCTTGCACCCCGGATATAATTCTTCCTCACACTGCTTCATTACTTTATGAAAATGCACCTCTTCATCACTAGGACAGTTGCTTGGTTGGCCTTCAGGTAAAATATCACAATCATGGGAATTCTCATTGAATCTAGTCTAAAATGGAATTTAACATTCAATTGTATGATTTTCGGTTGAGGGTTGATCAAATACCCCAAATGCATCCCTCATCAAGGCCAGAATTTGAGCACTATCACCAAAACTTGGCCTAATTTCATCCATACTTCCATGTCGAACATTAACATCATTAGTAGGGACATATATTGGTTCCCCATGAAGAACCCAATTGGTATAATTTTTTGTAAAACCATTCTTCATAACATGCGTAGTGACAACATCAACGAGATTACGATATCTGTTATGACACTTTCTACATAGAAACCATATTTCTTCATTTATAGCATCTTTAGAAGTTGCAAGCTTAAAAAAAACTATCAAATCCCACTAGAAACTCAGGACTAGTCCTATTAAAATTTATCCAACTTTTATCCATGACAAAATATATTTCAAATATACTCAAGCATTTAAAACAACAAAAAATTAAGTAACAAAATTAAGGTTGTAAAAACCAGTTGATATAATCTCAAGGGTTTTCTTAGATGAGACTTCCAATATATAAAATACCTAATTAGGCCTAATATTTATAAGCTATAATAGTATAACACGCATGCTATAATTAGCTATAATAGTATTGACATTTATAGTAATTATGTGTTTATTATGGTAAACTAATATCTATCATACCTAGCTAAATTTGAAATATAAAATAAAATATGAAAGTCACAATTAAATAAAGTATTATTTTCTACTAATGTGTATGCCTGTAACAAAAAATAATTAAACATATCAAATATAAATTGATTAAAAGGAAGCATATTCTCAATCCAAAAACAATATATATATATATATATAAACGTTGACGCAAGGTCGTTGACATTCTGTACACCAATAAAAAATAGCTTAAGAAGGGAATGCCATACAACAATTGTTTAGCATAATCATAGTTAAATAAGTAAGGTCGATTGTGTAAGAATTAACGCATACATGAAAATTACATTTGACTTGCAGTTTCTATTTATCCTACAACTTGTACATTAATATATTTTATAATTAAGAAAATTTGTATTTTTAATGACTGTGTTGACGTAGTCGAAAGGAAGAAATCTAGGTAGGCTCCCTTAATTTCTTGCTTAATTAACTTAACTTATTTCAAGATAACATGGATAGTTCCAAGGCACCATTAATTAATTGTGTTTAAGTTGAGTTGGAGGTTTCCCTTTGTCATTTGTTTAGTTTCAGCGCATACTAATCATATGATGTTGAACTAGAAACCATATATATGTGTATGTAAGTATTATGAGTATGAAAGTTCCTTCTTGAAAAATTTGTTGGCCTACTATTTAAAAATGAGCACCACCCCATATGACCGTGATAGAAAAATAAGAGAGTTCATTTTACCACCACCACGATCAATCCAACTAGGGGTGTTAACAAACCAAGCCGGCTCGTGAGCTTTTTGGGCTCGGCTCGTTAACGGCTCGATTCGACTCGACTCGCTTATTAAACAAGCTTAAAAATTAGGCTCGAGCTCGGCTCGATTATTAAACCAATCAAGCTTGAGCCTAATAAATTTAGGCTCGAGCTCATTTAGAGTACGAAAGCTCGTGAGCTCAACTCGTTTACCACCAAAGCTCGAGAATCGGCTCGTTAAAAGTTCGGCTCGACTCGCTAAAATCTCGGTTCGTTTATAAACAAACCAAGCTTAAGCTTTATTTTTAGGCTCATTTAGTAAATGAGCCAAGTCCAAACCTACCCCGGTTCGGCTCGATTCGGTTCGTTAACAGCCCTAAATCCAACATTCTTTTACACATTCTCTCTCTCTCATGATTCTCTAAGTTCCTCCTTATTCACCTTGCTTGGTCCCAAAATAACTTGCTTGATTTTAGGCAATAACATTTTGTGCCATCTATGGGGATCTAGGCAAGTAGGCATATCCCTATAATGAGACCTCACCTTTACTAATCCAACTCCCCAACATAGGAAGAAGAATCCACAAAAAGAAGGCCCTAGAAAGTATCATAATAACCCATATACATCCTAGTAATGATGTTGTGACAACATCTTTCACTACTACATAAACAAGCCTTATTAATGATTATTTCGAAGCTTTAATAAATGGTTTTGAAGCGTTATTGAATTTCCCATTATTAAATGTTCAATAATGGTTCCAAAATAGTGATAAAAAAGTTCAAAAAAATATGTTACGAGTTTTAAAAATAGTTCTCACTAAAAACCATTATTCATTAGCCTAAAAAGGGATTTAAAATTTTGTATAACTACATTATCAAAGAATTCTCTTTGATGTTCACAATAATGACATTAGTAAGATGTGTGAGAGAGATGAACCCTCATAGATCTTCAATCAAATTATATACCACATACACTCCATGGAATTAAGTACGAAATATATTTGGGGACAAAATAGAGTTGAGAAACAAACAAAGAATTGAAAAAAAAAAACATCATCAACAACAAAACATATCAAACCAAATAAAAAAAAATCTTTCAAATGAAAACATATTACATCGAAACAAAAAAGTATTAATAGATTGAATAATAATATAAAAAACTACAGATGGGAGAGAAAACTTCATATCTTAACCAAAATTTTCAACAAAGGAGCATGTATGAGATTGCACTAACAAAAGATTGAACAACAACATATAAACTACATACTTGAGAGAAACCTTTATATATGAACCACATTCTTCAACGAAAAGAAATCAATTATCATCTATTCCTAGTTTGTAAGAGAAAAAAGAATTCTTGTTTAGATATAAACTTGCGATTGAATTAATTGCACAAAAACATATCCACTATCATCTATTCCCAAGTTTGCTTGTCCACATACTCATAAAAAGTTAGAACAAACCAAACTAACCTATTGACACTTCCGTCCAGAGCTTTGGCGGGAGCTTCAAGCAGCACCGGGAATGAGAAGAACTACAAATCGAAGGATTACAATAATTATTTCAGCATTAATTAAAACCAAAGTAAAATCGAAGTCAAAATTGAACTAACCTTTTGACACTTCCGTCCAAAGCTTCGGCTAGAGCTTCAACCTGTGTCGGGAACGAGAAAAGAGAAGGGCGCGACGTAGAAGACAAACAACACCGACGAGCACCCAGGCTGCTGGATGAAAATCGATGGAGAGAGAGCAGGGGTAGATCGTCGAATGTTCCTCTCGACTAATTTTGGCTGAGGATGTGTGCACAGGAGTGGGATCTGATGTGTTATGGGCGCGCGGTGGTAATTTGGGCTTTTATTTTGCCACGGTTAAAAATCGTCCCTAAAGCAATTTTTTATTTATTTATAATTTTGCAATGGTTTAAAACCGTCGCTATTTCTTCATTTTTTTTACATTTTCCAAACGATTATAGAACCGTCACTACATATATGTCCATAATAGCCGTATTTACTGTAGTGTAAATTGCCAACGAATAAATTTATTATTGTCTTATCTTGACATAAATTCTATACATACATGCAGTATAATGTACGGTTCTTACTAATAATTGCATATAATAATACTAGTAATATATCTATCTATTCATATTTGTTAGAGATAAATGATAAAAATATATGATATTATATCTGTATTAAAAATATCGTCGCTAAGTATTTTAAAGATAAATTTTGACCATTAACTTTTATCAAAGTGTTATATATCATAATATAAAAATACAATTATTATATTTGTATTAAAAAAAATTATAATATCATTTTTGTTAATATATATTAAAATATATTGATGGTTAAAATTTATCATCAAAATAGGCAACAACCATATTTTTAATATGGAGGGATTATATATTAGTAATTCTATACTCTAGTTATTCTTTTTATTATATTTTTCATATAATTTTTTTAAAGTTTGAGAAACTTAAAGATCTTTTTATTTTAGAAATTAAAGCTTGATATAAAGGTGAAACGTAAAAATTTTAGTAAGAAAGTCACTAATATTGATGGAGGAGGGAATAAATGAAAATAAAACAAACAACTTAAGTTCCGAGAGCAGTTTTAGATGTTTGTGCGAAAGTTGTTCTTTTTATGAAAGTTGCCAATGAGCATTGCCTCAGAGTAATCAAATGACTTTGTCACTTTTTTGAGCTTTGATTCCATCATTTTGGTTGTCTAATTTCTTTCATTTTTTGTATTTTCTACTTCTCTTTGTTATATGAAAAAGTTAGTACTCTTATTTGATAAGTAACGAGAGATATTAGCAATCTGGTATAACTTTGATTAATAAAGTAAGTCACTTGTATTGTAAGCATTTCTCTCCTTTTGGCGGTAGTATTCATGTGGATGTATAAAAATTTTTCCATTTTACAATAACTTACTTTTTTATTGGAAAATAAAGAATCTATTTTTGTAAAATTTTATGTTAGGAAAAAGTTTTGCTAGTAGTATATGTGCTATGTTTTTGTATATTATCTTTGTTTGAACAAATAATAATATCTAATCTAAAATTTGGTATGATTAAAATTAATAATATTATCTGGTAGACATGTCATATTTGTGTATAAATGTTGTTAAAGTAATAATAATATTTGATGACTTATATAATCTAAAATAAATTGATGTATATTAATAATTTTGGACATGTAATACTTTAATAAGATATAATCTTATAATATATCTTTTATTTTGTTATACAATTAATCTTACAAATTTTTTATTCTTATTAATTATTTATTAATGTAATTATTGTTTATTAATTATTTACTTACAGTTATAATTAACACTATTTATTTAAAAATCGTAATTAATATTATTCTTATAAATGTTTTTATTATTTAAATCAATATATTATTTATATGTATTAACTATGTATAATTATGACTAATACTTTAAAAAAAAATTTAATTAACAATTCTAATAATATTGGATGTTACTTGAGGAACGAGGGTTTACTACATGCAATTCACAAGGGTGCAATCTATTTGTGGAATTCAATCATGCCACTATGAATAAAAAACATCTGATAGGTTTCTATTATTGCCCTTCGTTTATAGAAGTTCTGAATAATGCACCTTTATAAAGGTTGTATTTTACCGAGCCATCTAGTAGTCTTTTTGTTGTTAGGCATTTCACTTATTTTATTAATAGCACAATTACTATAGCATAGGGTAAAGACTTGGTTTATAGAGCACAAGCTATTGTGATATTAATAAACCCAAATATAGATAGTAAGGTAAGATACAGGGAAGAGATGAGTGACAGAGTGAGTGTCTAATTCATTCATATATATGAGTTCTTTTAAATTTATAATTCACAATATACCATATATATGGTATACATACTTATGACATCAATTATGAAAGGGAGTTAAGGAATATGGACAATGGTGGAAGAGAGGAAGATTTGAGAGGTTAGAACCATAATGGAGAAATATATTCCAACAGATGTAAATAATGGGAGTATTAATTCATAGATTTAATACTATACAATTGTACATTTATACTATGTAAATTTGATATTTATAATATTCCTTCTTTGATGTACATCTTCTAATGTTTACAATAATCCCACTTAAGAGCACATCTTTAAAATATTATCTCATTAAAAAACCTTATCAGAAAAACCCAGTGGGGCAAAACCATGGATAAGGAAAACATTACAATTTTCTTCCCCCTCAAATTAGTATGTTTCCTTCATATGTATTATGTATGATTCTTTTTGTATATATGAACAAATTTAGATAGTGCTTACATGTGAAATTTTGCCAGTAAAAATCCTATGAGAGACAAAAATTTGGCTTTTGTGTAAAGATATATGTTACTAAATTAACTTTCATATTATTTTTGTATGAGCACCCACTTATAGCTAATTGACCTATCACCTTCAAATGTTGGATTTTTTTACCCATATAAATCATGTTCATTAAGCAGATACGTTTAACTATTTTGATTCATCAATCATCTATCCAAGAACCTTCCAAAATGAGTCAAGAATAATTCTCAATTTTATCCATTATCAGTTATAACTGTTTAGGTAAAAACATTGCCTATGTCTACTATAATACCCCACAAATTTTAAAATCTATAAATTTAATAAATAACCCTCATTTCGGATAATTTAATTTAATTAATTTGTGGATTTTTGGGTGTATAAAATAGATATGAATATTTAATAAATTAAAATTAAAATTTTATTATTTTATCACACACTCATTTTATTTAAATAATTTTCAAACCCATATTTTAATAAAATTACCCTCTTAAACTAATATATTAAATTTTAATAAATTAAATTATTAAATTAATTTATATATCTAAATAATTAAATACCTTTATTTCAAAAACTATATTAATTTTATTTTTTCATTTTTCTTTCTCCTTTTCCTTCCTTTTTCTTTTCCTCCTTTTTCCTTTTCTTCTCCCTTGGGCTGCTCGATCTATCTCCCCTGCGTTGGGTCGCTGGCCCTTTCTCCTTCTCCCTCCTCACGTCCAGCCTGGCATCCCCCTCTCCTTCCTTTCTTTCCTTTCTTCCCCACCGTTTGGGCTAGCCCATCCCCTTTTCTTTTCCCTCTCTCCCTCGGGGTAGGGCCGACCCGTTCCCTTTTTCTTTCTCCCCCTCTTGGCCGACCCTGCCTCTATCTTTCTTTTCTCTTATTCTTCCCTTATCCTTCCTTCTTTGATTGTCCTCCATGGCATCTTGCTACCATCCGCCTGCAGCCACTTGCCTCCTCCTGCAGCCTTGCTCTCTCTCCCTCTCTCTTCCCCATCCCTTTCCCTTCCATTTTGAGCCAAACATAGACCCCCTCTCATGCCCTTTTCTTCCTTCCTTCTCCCTGCCACCCTACAACCGTCGACCCACATCCTTCCCCCTACCACCACCTAGCCCAGCACCCCTGCCTCCCCTCCTCTCCCTCTTATTTTTTTTCTTCTTCTCCATTGGCCATTTTCTTCCCTCCCTATTGAGCCCTTTTTCTCCCTTCTTCCCTTCTTCCCCTCTCCCCTTCCTCCCCTATTTTCACTTCACCACCTCCAACCACTATTGTTGTTGCCCAAACTGTAACACCCCCAAAATTTACTATTTTTTAAGCAAAATTTTCTAGATATAAAAACCGTAAATTCTAGGGATGTTACTGCCACACTTAGTACTAGACCGGTTCACTCCTACCATTCCAGTACCAAGTGCTAAGGCTAAGAAAATATTTCCATCAAACCATTACAATATGTAAATCAAGTTTCACAAAAACAATAATCAGAGTACGCATGAATTATTACATAACCAAAATACGAGAGATAGTTTCTTAAATTAGAACGATGTCTATGATGTTAAAATTATTTCTAGAATTCATAGCATAGAAAAGGGTAATAAGGATAATAATAGCATTTGAAGGAAAAATCGGCCACACCACTTTGAAGGTTAATCCAGCCCATAATCAACTCTCGCCCATGCTTGATACCCCATAAACAAGAATATCATCAAAGAAGGCATCTCCAACTTGCAACACATCAGATGGTCCTCTTGCTTGTGGGAATGTGCAACACCCATGAAAAGGGTGATCGGTAAGCTATGTACTTGTCAAGGTAACGTGCACTAAGGCCAACACAAAAATCATATAAACCATGCATAATAATAAAAAGAATATAAAGATCATCATGATAATATAATAACGTACAATCATTCGAGTAGATACGTAAAGGCCCATTTATAGTCTAGATTAATTACTTAATTAATCTCTTATCGAAATTCTTTTCACACCATATTCTTTATCAAGTCCACACGAGTACAAGAAACCCACTATTTTAGCCGGTGGATTGGTATCTAGGGCACTTCGGCGCCTGACCACTATTCTAGTTAGTGGATCAGTCATTTAGGGTACATACCCTACCACTATTATATGCTGGTGGATCGATCTGGCCCCTTTCTTACATGGTATTCTACTGTAAGTGATTAGTGTCTTTCCCATGTCTTAGCAAACTATAGGGTTTGGTTTATTGAGCTCGGGATCCCCCACTATTATATTCGGTGGATTGGTCACTAGGGTAACATACCCTACCACTATTATATGCTGATGGATCGGTCTCTAGGATATTGCAGTACCTAGACACTATTATGCCGGTGGATCGGTCAGGGCCCAACTCAATACTCTTCCACTTTATGTGATTAATGTTTGAAATATCTTATTCAGGAATTTTAACCCTAGACATGCATGACTCACTCTCCCCACACCTATCTTCCAACACTCTTTCCACATCATCAGAATCATGTACCTCCCAACTTGCCCCAACATCCTTTCCTCCATATCCTATCTCATAGTAGAAGTCCAACTCTTAAGTATATGGGTCAAGGCCCACTACCTTACACTTCCAAATATACTCTACATCTCACTCTAGGGTTTTATCCTAAAACCCTAATTTAGGCTTTAGTGGCCCATCTTACTCCACTTCACACAACCCAAATCATTTTAGCACTCCACACACCACAACTCATAAATTCCATCCTCATAATTACACTTTAATCACCAAATACACATGATACCACAAAAAACCTAAGCAATCACACCAAACCCTAATTGTCCATACAAACCCTAGCTTGGTTTCCTACGTACCCTTATATTGCTCCATATACTATTTTTCATCCAAAGTGTTCAAAAAACCAAACAACAATTACATTACCTTCCTGACGTCCCAAATCAACTTTCCATACATAAATTTCATGCCGATGCAGACTTTACACATCCCATGCAACCATTCGAATCTTTCATGTGAAACCCTAGAGATCTCACAAAATTCAACAATGCAAACCCTAGATTCTTCCATATGAAACCCTAGATTCCTCCATACAAAACCTTATGTTCAACCCATACAAAAACCCTAGATTAGATCCTTCCATGTAACACCATAGAATCTGCCATGAAAAACCATAAGTCCATCCATTTAAAACCCTAGTTGAGATTCTCCCATGCAACACCATAAAATCTACCATGCCAAACCTTAAGTCCATCCATATCAAACCCTATTTTAGATTCTCCCATACAACACCATAAAATCTGCCATGCAAAACCCTAAATCCATCCATCAAACTCTAGTTTAGATTATCCCATATAAAACCATAAATTAGATTCTCCCATACAAAACATAGATTAGATTCTCCTGCACGAAATCCTAAATTTCCTATTTTATTCTTCCACTCATGGATCATTAAAATACTTAAGTCAACTCACCTCCCTTGGTCTACTTATTTCCCCCATTCTCTTTTTTCATCCTTTTTCCCACACAAACCACATTAACACCCTCACATGCATGTCTTATAGGGTCACAACATATAACAACACATACCACAATATTTCATCACATACACATAGTACACATGCTATATAATAACATAGAAACATACTTGAAGTCCATGTCATACCACATATGAAATAACTATATAATGATAAACATAGGATGCATAACATACAAAGCATATAATGCACATCAACACACAATAGGCCTTAGTAACACCCTTATCTAAAACGACACCGGTCTTGGAGCACACTCCTACGCCTCCTTAGGGATTTGATTGGTCTCACCTATATGAGGGAAAAGCTAAAATTAGATTCCCTCCTACCAAAAATACTAACATTCCTAATTTATTCTAAAACTAGGTTTTTAATAAAATAATAACATATTGATAAAAATAACATTAACTAATTAATAACTTTGCTAAAGATATAATAAATAATAGTAATATTATAAAAGTTGATAATATCAGGTTGACGACTTTACCTTAATAATAATAATAATAATAATAATAATAATAATGATACTAAAATAATAATAGCAAAGATACTAAAAATAATATCAATGTTAATATTAATAAGAATAATAATAATAGTAACAATAATAATAAAAAGGCCATTACTCAAAAACAAAGTGAAATAAGGGCTTCTGCCCCTTTACCAAAATAATACTAAAAATAATATTAGTAAAATAAATAACAAAATTTAATAATAATAACAACAACAACAATAATAATAATGATAAAAACAGTAATAATATTGAAAAAATGATAATAGTCATAATGGTAATAATAGTAATGATAATAATCGAAGATAAAATGAAGTATGGTTTTGCCCCTACATTGAATAATAATAATAATAATAATAATAATAATATAATAATAATAATAATAATAATAATAATAATAATAATAATAATAATAATAATAATAATAATAATAATAATAATAAATGATAATGATAAAAATATTAATAATACTAATAATAATAAGAATTGATATTTAGAATACTACTACTACAATTCAAAATAGGTACAATATGGTTTCATCCCTATATAGAATAATAATACTAACATTGAAAAAAATAACAACAACAACACAACAACAACAACAACAATAATCGCATAACCATAATAATAATAATAATAGAAACATTAATAGTAAAATAGTTGTAATAATAATAATTTAAAAATAGTAGTAGTAGTAGTAATAATAAAATAATAATAATAATAGTAATAATAGAAAAAATAAAAAAAAATAATAAAATCATAATAAAAATATAATAGGGCTTCGGCCCTCAATAAAAAAATAATAAAAACATTAATAATAATAGTAATATATTTTGAATAAATGAAATAAAATAAAATAAAGCTTGTATAAATAGTAAA
The DNA here is from genome assembly GCA_039764185.1 of Tamarix austromongolica. Classification (NCBI taxonomy): domain Eukaryota; kingdom Viridiplantae; phylum Streptophyta; class Magnoliopsida; order Caryophyllales; family Tamaricaceae; genus Tamarix; species Tamarix austromongolica. Next base: position 76,606,178 of record CM077818.1, on the reverse strand, counting down.
AAAAGGGTTGAGGGGGGTTTAGGGTTCAAACTTATATTGGTGGTGAGGGGCGGCACCAGCGGTGGCGGCAATGGCCGAAAAAGAGAAGAAAAGGGAAAAAGTTGGATGCTAGGAAAAGGAGAAAGAGAAAGAGGGTGGAAGTAAGGGTGGTTATGGTTGTCTAGAAGGAGAGGAGCAAAATGAGGGTGGTGGCGCACGACGGCGGTGGCAGTGGCCGAAAGAGGAAGAAAAAGAGAAAGAGAGGAGGAGAGGGAGGAAGAGGAAAAGAAAGGCAGGGGGAGATAGAGGAGGGTTTGCAGAGGCTTTCGAACGTGAATGAGGTAATGGCAGCGACGGAAATGGTGGCACACAGCGGCGCGAAGGGTGGTAGAGGCAGATAATAGGTTGATTGGGAAGGAGACTTTGCATAGCTGGGGTGAATTGTATAGGGAAAATCGAGGCATGAGGGATGTTTAGTTGGGTAGAGGATGATGTAAAGAAGGCTTATGTGGGTGGAGTTGGTGGCGTAGTTGGACGACGGTGGCACACAAGTGGAGTTCTTTGGGTAGGAGATCAAAAAATTGAGCCTTGTTGATTATGGAGTATTTATAGATATTAGATGAGAGGTTAGGGTTCTGTGGGTCGGTGTGGGAATAGGGCAGGTTGGTTTAGGCTCATCGGCGGCGAGGTTGGCCGACATAATTTCAAAATAGAAAGGGTGGTTGCGCAGGCCAAGGAGGAGAAAAAATCGTGCGAGAATAGAGGAGGGTTGGTTGGGTTGACATGGCTGCTGAATCGACGAGGGAGAGAGATGAAAGTGGCCGGTCAAATCGAGCGTGGATGATGGCGGAATCCTCGGGACGTTTGGCGGAAAAGTTGTAGGTACGAAGGGAAGGGAGGAAGAAGAAGGTTGGGGGGCTGGACCAGTGGTCCAGAAGAAAAGAAAGAAAAAGAAAGGAAAGAAGAAAATCGGACCGGGCGGCAGACATTAAAACTGTAATCCCCCAAATTTTTCAAAAGCCTATACTTTAATAAATATAATTTATTTGGAATAAATTAGCCTTTAAATCTATTTAGTTTAAATATTTTATGGATTTTTAGTATATAAAATTGGGTATAAATATTTAATAGATTAAAATAAATATTTTTATTAATTTATCATACCCTTTTTATATAATTTTCAAACCCTTATTTTACTTAAATTATCATTTTAAATCCTTATACTTTAATTAAATTATTTAATAAATTTATTACCTAAAAGTATTTTAATTTATTATTTATAAATTAAATTATTTTAATTAAAACCAAATTTCCTTTTTTCCTTCTTTTCCCTTTTCTTTCTTTTTCTTTTTCCTTCCTTGGGCCGTCGGTTGGCCGACCTGCCCCTTCTCCCCTCCTGCGTTGGGCCGCAGGCCCACTCTTCCCCTGCCTTCTCCCGTGTGAATCGGACACCCCCCTCTTTCTTTCTTCCTTTCTTGCTCGACTGGGTCGGCCCGCGTCTCTTCTCAATTGGCAGCCCGTTGCGCACCCAGGCCCTCCCCCGACTCTTTCTTCTTCTACTTTCTTTCTTCTTCCTCTATCACCGGCAAGAACCCCGATCCTCACCATCCTTTCCTGCATCTCCCTCTCCCCTGTTGAACTCCCCTATCTCCCTCCCTCTCCTTCTCGTCATTTTCCTGCCATACAGACCCCACCATCTCTCCCTCTCCTTCTCCCTGCCATTGCCACACCTTCTTCTCCCTCTCCTTGCAACGCCCATTTCCCTACCACCTACCGCCACCCCTCGAGCCCCCTATCCCTTCTCTTCTCTTCCTCTCCTATTTCTTCCTCCTTCCCTACTCATTCTACATTTTTTTGAGCCTTATGCCTTGCTCGAGCCTCTCCTTTTCTCCCTTTCTTATCCTCCCCTCTCCCCCCCAGTTTTTGTTTCGCCACCTAGCTCTGTCGTTGCCTCCGCCTTAAATGCTACCTGCACCACCTCCTGCTACCCTCTACCTCACCCTCAAGCCATCACAACCCCCATCAAGCCACCCCGCAACCCCCTTCTTCCTCCTCTCCTCTTTTTCTCTTCTCTCCCTCCCTTCTCGGAAGCCACCCTGCACAGCCATATTCCTTCACCTTACTACCGCTCATGCTGCCACTTGAGCCACCGCATTACTCCCTGCAATCCCCTCTACCACCCCAATCCTATCTTGCCCGAAAACACCACCCAAAGGCCTTCATTTTCCGTCCCCACTTTCCTTCCTCTCTAGCCTTCCATTCGACCCCTCCTCGGCCGCCACCTTTGCAGCCTCGCTGCCGCCGTCTCCGCTACCTTTAGCTGCCTTCAACCTATCGCCGATAACCACCTACACCCCCTCTCCACTTCTGCACCATTCCCTTGCCCCAAATCTTTCCCTATTATGTCCTTTTCTTAGCCCCAAACTACCAACCCAAAAATGGCCATTTTCCCCTATTTCCACCACCTTTGTGTCCCTCTTTGTTCTTTCTTTACATGCATCTCATGCTGCATGAGCAGGATGAGTTGCTGCCCTCTTTGATTTAGTTGTTTAATAATTTTTATGGTATAATAATATTTTAGTTTAATTATTTGATTAATTAAGTGTTATACAACCTTATAATTTGTTTTTTTTATCATTTCTAATGTAATAAGTCTTGAATTATTTTTAGGTATTGATTTTGATAATCAAAGCTTGAACCTCTAACCGGAATACCGGTAAGGTTCATTTTTTGGGAATCAAGGTAATTGTTAAATCCCACTTAAACGCATGGATTAATGTATGTTAGCACATTAGGATTTTTAATATATTATTATGCTTGGTTTATGTTGTTTAATATGATATATGTGGTTCTTGTGTTGATTGACGAAAAGGAAGCATGATAGATTATTGCTATGTATGGAAATATTAGTTAGGATAAGAGTTTAGTTGTTAATGAAAATGTTAAGTATTAACCATGTTATATTATGCTATTATGATTCTTAATGCATGATTAATATTTTGGAAGCCTTAGGGGATTTTAGTAAGATATCTTGTACAAGAATATGGCATAATATATATATGGGTGCTAATAATGTTATATTAATTATAGGAGTGGTGCATGAGGAGTTAATATTAATATTTTATGTTGTAATAACAATAATTTAATATAAGTGGTGTACTAAGGGCAAAAAGGTAATTCTTAATTAAAAAGGGTATTATGGTAATTTTGGAGGCAAGAGTAAAATAGTAAATTTGTTAATAAAAGGATAAAATGGTAATTTTGGAAGTAAAGAATAAATTGGTCATTTTGGAGTAAGGGGGTAAAATGATAATTTTGTAATTAAAGGGACAAAATGGTAATTTCGTGAATAAAGGGTAAAATAGTAATTTTGTGATTAAATGGTAAATTGGTAATTTTGTAAGAAGAGGGTAAAATGGTAATTTTATAATAAAAGGGTAAAGTTGTAATTTTTTAATAAAAGGGTAAATTGGTAATTTTGTAATAAAAGGGTAATTTGGTAATTTTGTAATAAAAGGGTAATTTGGTAATTTTGTAATAAAAAGGCAATTTGGTATTGTGATAAAAGGGCAAATTGATAATTTTGTAATAAAAGGGTAAATTGGTAATTTTGAAAAAAGGGTAATTTGGTAATAAAAGGGCAAATTGGTAATTTTATAACAAAAGGGAAAAATGGTAATTTTGTAAATAAAAGGGATAAAAGTGGAAATTGGAAAGGAGTAACTTGGTAATTATAATAATTGAGCAGGGTAAAATGATAATTTAATAAAAGAGAAGGGTAAAATGATAATTTAATAACGGAGAAGCGTAAAATGGTAAATATGATAAATGTGAAGGGCAATTTGGTAATTTAACCAACTAAAGAGGAATTTATTAACTATAATAAAGGAAATGGGCAAATTGGTAATCTAACCAACCAAATGGGAATTATATTAAGTGTAATAATTATGAAAGGTGATTAGTGGCCTAACAAGTGTGGGAAATCGCTCGGTAACCTAAACAGAGTAAGGGTGTAGCTAAGATCGAATGTGTGCTATATGTCCTACATGCCTTAGATGCCCTATATGATTTTTATGTCGAGTTCTATATGCTATTATTTTAATCGTTTCATGTGTGGTGTGGCTTGGAACCAAGATGTGTTCATGTGTCCTCTTTTGGTATGTGATAATACTGATATGCTGTAAGTTATGACGTGATGTGATGTGGCCCTCTAGAACATGCATGTCAAGGGTAAAATACTTTCGAATAAGATACGTTTAAGACACTAATCACTTAAAGAGGAAGATGTTGAGCCGGACCTAGACCGGTCCACCGGTGAATAATAGTGGCAGGGTATGTTACCCTCGCGACCGTTCCACCGGATAAAATAGTGGCAGGGCATGTGCCCTCGTGACCATTCCATCGGCTATGATAGTGGGGGATTCCCTGCTCAACAAACCAAACGTAAAAACGATAAGACATGGGGAAGATACTAATTACTTACAGTGAAACACCTTGTGAGTCGGGGCAAAACCGGTCCACCGGTAAATAATAGTGGCAGGGTATGTTACCCTCACGACCGTTCCATCGGTTAAAATAGTGGCAGGGCATGTACCCTCACGACCGTTCCACCAGCTATAATAGTGGGTTTCCCGCACTCACACGGACATGTATAATCCGAGGTGATTGATTAATGACGGACCAATGACCTTAAGGCCCGAAAAGTATCGATTGATAATTATGGCCCGTTGATATTGGTTGACTTGTGAAGTATGATAATGTACGAAAGTGAATGTTAAGTATGCACTACGAATATCTGATTGACTTGTGGGATGGGTGAATATATACAGATCTGAATATCATGTTTACACATATTGTTATGTATGGATTCAGTAGTGTATCATGTGTTACATTGCGGACCTGTTTTTAAGTGTGTATTTAAAGGGTTCATCAGTACCGTAGTACTGAAGGGTTCCATTCGTGGGGCCCCTGCCTATTCAATGGGCAGAACCCCTTGCAGGTCGTGTTCAGCGCTTTCAAGTGGGGCTCGGGAAAGAGCGTAAGGAACTATCCGAAATTGTTAGGATTTTAATATGTCTCTTTAAAATTCATAAATTCAATGTATTTATTGTTTCGTAACCACCGTTGGTGGATTTTACTCTAGTAAATCATTTACCGCGCTACTCTGATTTATATATGCTTGAGTTTCTCGTAAATTATGTTCTACTCTGTTAGCCTTAGCACTTGGTACTAGAACGGTAGGAGTGAACCGGTTTGTACTAAGTGTGGCGGTAACATCCCCAAAGTTCATGGTTTATTAATTTGCTTCCGCTAATTTCCTTTTAATTAACAAAATTTTTTAGTAGTGAATTTTGGGGGTGTTACAAAAACGAGGAGCAAAACACAGCGTTTCAATAGCAAATGAAGGAAAGTGCCACGCAAGAGAGGAAGGGAAGGGCGTCGTCGCACGGGTTGGGCCGCACCGAAGGAAATGAAGGAGGGAGGGATGATTGGGCCGCTAAGCTGGTTCAGGTTGGGGAAGAAGGTAATAAAAAAGAAAGAAAAGAAAGAAAAAGGAAAGGAAAATGAAGAAAGAAAATGAAAAAGGAAAAGGGAAAAAGGAAAAATAATGGGTTGGGTTAATTATATAAATTAGGATATTTAGGATATTTAAAAATAATAATACTTAAATAAAATAATATTTAAATCCCCTTTTTAGACTAAATTAGGATTTTTAAAAGATTTTTTGTAAATTTCATTTTAATTAGCAAATCACTCTAATTTTCTTCTCTTAAATTATTTATAAAATTCATATTAATTTGGAACTATTTTCTCCTTCTTATTTTAAATAAAATAATATATTTAATTAATTTTCAAAATAAAATCCTTAATTAGCTAAAATACCAAAATTTTCTAATAAAATATTTATTATTTTCTTCTTGATAGCCCTAATTAATTTCCTTTTATTTTAATAAAAATAATTTATTTAGTAAATTTCTAAATAAATCCTTAATTAACTATAATTCTTAAAATTAGGTTTTGGGGTATTTCACAAACAACCACCACAACCACCCTTGGCTCCCTCTGCTACCTCCTTGCACCACCAAGCCACCACCATATGCCCCAATAGTCCCTTCTCCTCCCTTCTTTTTCTTTCCCCCCCTTCTTGGCCTCTACCTTGCACCACCACCATGTGCAGATGTTCTCCCTCTTCCGTCGCCTCCACAACCACCATTCTACCCCCTAGAACCTCCCTTACCACCACCCTTCCTCCAATTCCCCCTATAGCCCCATTCTTCTCTTCTTTTCCCCTTCTTTCTTATCCTCTGCCCATCCTTGCACCCATCTTTCCAGCCCTGTAGCTGTCGCCTTCGCCTCTTTAGGCCACCGCCCTTTGACCCCCAACCACCATCTACACCCCTACTCCCTCTTTGCACCCAACCACCACCCTCAATCCCCTCCACAAGCCCTCAACCAAGCCCCAAAACCCTCACCCAAACCAAACTCCCTCCCTTCTCCTATCTCCCCCTCTTTGACCTATTATGTCCTTCACTCCCTGCATGTTGCTCATGCTACCATGTAGCGTGAGTCTCTAGCATCCCTTTTGAGCCAAACTTTGGTTAATTTTAAGGTATAAAAATAGTTAGTGTTAGAATGTATTAATTTATCTTTTCATGAAAATTTATTCTTTTGATTTTCTACCTCTAATATGCTAATTTTTGATATTATTCATAGGTGTTAATTTTTATTAATCAAAGCTCAAACCTTTAACTAGGGTATCGATAAGGTTTAATTATTGTTGAAAATAAGGTAACCATTATACCCTACTAAAATGTGTGGATATTTGTATGCTAGCACATTAGGATTTTTATTATGATTATGTGCATGTGGTATGATGTTAAGTGTATTATGACTTGTAGCATGTGTTGTTTGTTGAAATAAAAAGCATATTAAATTATGTGCCATATGTAGAAATCATATTTAAGGTAGGAGCCTTATTGTTAATGACAATGTTAAGTCCATATGTATGGCATGATAAGCCGGTATGACCATTTGTTGCATAGATAATGTTAATATGAGCCCTAGGGGCATTTTAATAATTTTCCTTGTACAAAAGGTGTGACCTAAGTAAGCATATATATGGTGGGTGTTAATGAGTATTAAAAATAAATAATACTAGTTGGTGGTGTTAGATAAGATATATGAACCACAGATGTTAATATTTTATGTGGTAAATGTATTTTAGTAAATTTAGCATAAAGGAAGGGCATTTTGGTAATTTTGTGAGGAAAAGGTATAAAGTGGTAATTTAATAAAAAAGAAGGGTATTTTGGTAATTTGAAATATTAGAAGGGTATTTTGGTAATTTGGCATAAAGGAAGGGTATTTTGGTAATTTTTGTGAGTAAAAGGGATAAAGTAGCAATGTAATAAAGAAGAAGTGTATTTTGGTAATTTGACATAAAAGGAGGATAACTTGGTAATTTTTGAGTAAGAAGGTATTTTGGTAAATCAATTAAATATGAAGGGTATTTTGGTAATTTAGTATAGAGGAAGGGTATTTTGGTAATTTTGTAAGTAAAAGGGACAAAGTGGTAATTTGATAAGAAGAAGAAGGATATTTTGGTAATTTGGCATAAAGGAAGGGTATTATAGTAATTTTTTTGAGTAGAAGGGATAAAGTGGTAATTTAATAAAGAATAAGGGTATTTTGGTCATTGACATAAGAGGAGGATGACTTGGTAGTTTTGTTAGTAAAAAGGTGTAAAATGGCAAAGTGATAAGTAAGAAAGATATTTTGGCAATTTGGCACAATGAGGAGCAACTTTGTAATTTTAATAAGTAAGAAGGGTAAATTGGTAATTTAACCAACAAAAAGGATAATTTAGTAATTTTGATAAGTAAGAAGGGCAATTTGATAATTTGACAAACAAAAATGGTAAATTGGTAATTTTAATAAGTATGAAGGGCACTTTGGTAATTTAACTAACCAAAGGGTAATTCGGTAATTTTAACAAGTATGAAGAGTAATTTAGTAATTTAACAAACTAAAAGGATAATTTGGTAATTTTAATAAGTAAGAAGGGCAATTTGGTAAATTATCTAACAAAAGGGAAATTTGGTAATTTAGTAAACATGAGAGGCAATTTGGCAATTTTAACAAGTATAGATGGTAGTTAGGTAATTTAACCAATTGAAAAGGTAATTTGGTAACTTCACAAGAAAGAGGGGTAAAGTTGGTGATTTAATAAATGTGGACGGTAAATTGGTAATTTAATAAATACAAGGGATATTTTGGTAATTATATATGCATGAAGGGCAATATGGTAATTTGACAAGTTAAACTGGGTAACTTGGTAACAAAGGGTATTTCAGTAATTTTGTAAGGATGAATTGGTAAATCGGTAAATTGCTTATGATAAGACAATAGAATATATAAGCCTCCATAATAAGACATAAATGATGTTAAATAAAAGAATAAGGGTTTATGGCCTTAAGAACACTTATTTAAGTATGTCCACGTATATTATAAGGATAAGGGTATTTTGGTAAACCAGTAAATATTGTAAGACTTATCCGAAAAAATTTTAGGGTTTCTCTTTTAACCTTATTTTTCCTTGTTTAAAATGGTTTTATCCTTGTAACCACTAATAGTGGGATTTATTCATGTAATGAATTTTATGCTACTCTGATTTAAATAAAAGTATGAATTTATGTAAATCATGTCCTTTTAGCCTTAGCACTTGGTACTGGAACGGTAGGAAGAAACAGGTCTGGTACTAAGTGTGGTGATAATATCCCCAAAATTTATGGTTTTTGCTTCCGCTAATTTTTAAATAAAATAAAATTTTTCAGTAGCGAATTTTGGGGGTGTTACATCTACCTCATACCCTCTTATTCATGAATATTTCATTCATCAGCAGAATTTATTCTCAGATTTTATCCATATGGACATGTTTACTATTTATGCCAAGTCTTTTTATCCCTTTAAAGGTTTATAACTCCTCTTTTGAGGATTCAATTATTTGGACCTATATCATACATTTTAGCATTTTGTATCATACTTGTCATTAACTTATTAGAAGTCCCTATATGGACTTATATGAGTTGAAAATTTAGTCAAGACACATATGACTTTCATAATTTTATGATTATAATAAACATAAGTTGTAGCGAAGTTACATCAAGTAAGAAAAAGCATCATCAAGTGCACTTTAATATTTCTATGGGTCCATATCTTATGGGAGACGTCTTGTAAGTGTTTGTTTGCTTTATAATCTCAATATTCTCTTCTCTCCCCCTAAGGTTGAAAAAACAAATGTCCTTAGCCTTCTTCATGGCTTAATTTCATATCCCTAGGGGAGTGTAGGCACATATAAGACTCATCCTTTCTTTAATATTAGGATTATGTTCATCTCAATTAACCTAGCTTAAGGGATAATATAATATGTGATTGGTAAGTATAAATAATCTTTGAATTCATATCAGCATATCACTTTTATACCTCACTAATAAGGGTCTATAAATCAAATGCAAAATCAACGACGATACTAGGGCATTATACTTCCATGTTGAAGCATTAATGATATATTATTATCCCAATTGGATGGCTATTCATGTTTTAGCCAATCCTATAATATCATTTGCAAAATATAACATGTGGTCTTATATTGATGCATCATTATATATCATGATATATTTATTTGATCCACATACTTCTACTTGAAATTTATCAAGGGTATAAGAGATTTTGCATCTTCTTTCATTATAATGACTTAATTATAAATTTGTTAAGAATAGTTTGTCATTCATATGTGATCATCAATTAAAAGAATATTCATGATTTTAAGTGGGTACTGATGCAAGCTTCTATGATCTTGTCTATCACTATTCCACTAATGTAATCTTATTCATCATGCCACAAAGATAATAATTTTATGGTCTACTAACTTTTAGGTAGTGAATCCCTTTAGCTTTTCACATATATCAGATGCACAACTTCTTCATTTATCTCTAGTGTACTTCTAGTTGATCTTAATGGTAGCAATAACATTAAATACTCATAGACCATTGCAATTTATCTAGGAACTTCGTTATAATATTAGGCACAATTATGATATCTGATTGTTCCTTTAAGTAACCCTTTAACAGGTTTATCATGTCGTATACATATGTATATTCTTATCATCTATCAGCTCATAAAAAACTTCATCCTTAAAATATAATGTATAATGAAATTTTAATCGGATAGATCGATCTTTTAGAGCGTATTCATGCCTACAAGATGAGGGTTCTTTAATTACTTGTATAACATGGAAAAATTCATATTTTAGCCATGAAACTAGTAACCGAATGAGAAGTTTTAAGCTTTAACAATCAAACTACTAATTGAATAGGAAGAATTAGCCTTCAACTATCACATTTCTCTACCCACCAAAACTATAATATCATAGGGAAAGCTATTTTAAATACTCTAATACGACAAAGGAGAAGATTTGAATATTGTAGGTTTTAATCACTACCAATGACGAAGAAGGCATATAGACTCATGAATAAGTGGTTGGAAAATTATACACAAAGCCGTCATCACTAATTGGTGATTAGAAAAAATATTGCAAAAATTTAATTTGTAGAAACTGATTTGTATTAATTAAAATTACATAAATAAAATGTGTAAAAATTAAATTAGTGTTTGGGTTTATAAACCGCCAAATACTTTGATCTTCTAGATCAAAATGCACTCAAGGTATTCAATACCATTCGATTTTTTCAAATGGTATTATATAATTCTTAAAAGACTTTCAACTATTTGATCTCCTTGATCAAATTGGACATAAGTTATTCATCACCTTTTATGTCTTGTTTGAATCTACTTACCAAGAGTAATTATACAAGATAATTACTTATTTTAGAAATTTTTTAGGCTAAAAATTTCTAAAATAAGTAATTATTTTATATAATTACTTTTTATATGTAGCTCTAAACAATACCTTAATCATTTGATCTTTGAGATTAAACTACTCATAATGTTTTTGGGGCTATTAAATGATAGAGTGAAGCTTTTAATTTCCATCCTAAACTGTGTTAATATCCTTTTATAACTTAGGTACGTATATGTAAATAATAGAGTTGGTTGGGAGCTTCATGCTTATACTTAGACTTGCGTAATCATACATCCATATTTTGAGTATGGGGGAAAATTTTAGTCATTTTTAGTGGTCATCCATTAACTTTGGGTAATGAAGTTTTGCACCATAGTTTTCAATAAACCTTAGGTAATGTGATATGTGTGCAGTGATGGGCGATGAGATCGTAGATCCATAGTTTTCATGTATACGGTGAGGGGCATTGTTTTCATGTACACGCTGATGGACGATGAGACCGCCAGTCCATCACCTTTAAATTTATATAATTTTCTTAATGTTACCACTTTCATTGGTTTTTCATCATATTCAAGTGATGGAAATATAAATATGGTGATGGATAACATGGTCGTCAATCCATCCCTTTTGACATTTGAAATAACCATATTAGATCTAGTTTGAGTTTATTAAATGGGAGACTTTTAGTTTTCTACCATCATTTACCTCTACTATCAATCTCATAATTGGAAGGGAGGTTATCAATCAAGATAGATATAATTAAATAAAATAAATATTGAAAATATATACAATTAAAATTTGTAAAAATATAATAATTATCATATAAATAAAATAAGGGGGAGATAAAAAGAAGATTTTAGTGTTTTAAGCCAATTCTAGACCATTCTATATCATCATTAAAATATTTAATGAATCCATATTAAGTGAGGGATCAATGTAATTGAAATCTTTTTAACTATAATATTTGTTGCAAATATGACCTTTGATATGCCTTCAAAAATTAAGATCTCACACAAGAAACAAAAGTGGCAGGCTAGTCATCTATGACACATAATAGTCATATCCATATAGAATGATAACTAATGAAGATTGATCACTTCTTTTTTTTTTTTATTAAGCACCAATTAAACTTGACACAATCTCCAAGGTCATTTGCTTATGGGCACCCTAAGGTCACGAACAAGATCAACATGGAAGCATATCCCCTCATCTAGAGCATATTCATGTTAATCACTTGTTGTAATATTAATAAACATGAATATAGATAATAAGATAAGATAGAAGGAATAGAGAAGTGAGTCTCTTATTGTAACACCTCAAAATCATTACTTGAAAATTTCGCTTTGCAGAAGTGATAATTACAAAATAGTGGGTGTTACCACCACACTCAAGTCCGATCTCCTCACCTTTCCTTATGTCAAGTGCTAAGGCTCAAAACAAGTCAGATCAAATAAAAGTGAGAGAAAGTCGATACATAAACAAAGGTTTTACAAATAAGAGATTATTCGTACAATAAGATCATCTAATAAATAAGTGACATAGGAGCTTGAGAAAATAGTAAAAAATGGAACACGAAGGTGCGACAATGGTTTACCCTTACACTCATCCAGTCCACCATAATATTACAAGAAAAGGGGGAATATGGACAGGGTCCACTCACTCCCTTAGTGTAACTAGTCGTCTGGATGATGCTCCTCAAAATATTTTAGCCACTACATGCCATGAACGTACTCCTCTGAAAAGTGATAGTATGAGTACGACTTCCTTATACTGAGTAAATCACAATGCCTCTGTAGAGGTCGCATACCCACATTGCACTTAGCATGCAAATAAGGAATTATAACCCAATGCATACCATCACATGTAAAACAACAATTTCATAGTATGACCCCACATTACAGTTGAAAATGTTAGTTATATAAAAAATTCCTAGCAAGGGTACAGAAAAACATGCTTCAAATTTCACAACTATTTTAAGGTGTTAACAATCTTACTTTAAACATAACAGGGATAGTTGTTAATATTCCAAGCAATCCTACCATGTTCAAACCACGCCTAATTCAATTATTATAGATGTATTATGGTGGGTGTTTAATCTAGTTACATCAATTGAATATTAATTTTTAAGTGGAATACAATTCCATATCCAAGATAATGATTTTCAAGGAGGTAGTACCAAATCATTCCACTCAATTCCAAGGCAAAGCTCGCCAAGGAAGCCACACGACATATCAGTCGTCCATACTAAACCTCAACACCTAATTCCTTAACTACGCATACCCTTTATAGGGTGTATGGAATAACTATAGAGGAAAAGTGGGCCATTGGACCCAAAGGCCCAAACTATGCACTTGGGGGCCAAATCTGAGCACGAGATTCCTTTCCAAACTCAAGTCTTCCTCTTTAAGTGGTTAGTGTCTTATGAAATTTCAGGTAATTAATTCAAGAATACCAAGGTTCATAACAATACAATTTGGCCATCAATCAATCAACCAAGGGACCACGAGGGCCGCCACAATAATCAATCATCCAATGTCAAATCCAAAGGACCACGAGGGTCGCAACGATTCTAAATCAACACGACCTAGGGTTGGGCATCATGCCATAGCCCGAATAATTATCCACTCCAACTATTCAATCCATTCATCCAATTATTTCCAAAATTATTCTGAGGCCAACACTTAAGTCAACTAGTCCAATTATTCTCTTTGAATCACATTTTTTCCCTAATGACCAAAATGCCCTTCAACCTATCACTACCGCATTTTCCTTCTTTTTATTACCAGATTTACCCCTATAGGATATTTGTCATGAAGATGCTAAAATATAATAGCAAAAAATAATTCATCATATAATAAATTTCTTTGGTACGATAAAAGACCATATTACCCCTAAGCATGGACATAACGTAGTACACATATACAATCCTAGCATGCAATTCTAGTATATCATAATATTCATGCAAATTCCACGAATAACTTTCAAATATAAATCATGGTATATAAATTTATGTTTATACCCATAGAACATACGAGACGTAATAATCACCATTGAAACATATTTATGCCCTAAAGCCAATATGCTATATGTCCAAATTTATCTAAAATATCCAAGCAACATATTTAACTCATTAGTAGGTCTATCATAAAATATGACAAATTTTTGATTAAACCCTAACCTTAGACATGCACATTTTTCTCTAGCAAAGATCCATATATATTGTTATAGGCATATACTCTAAATTTCAGAATACCACTGAGGCATGTATGAGTTATTTGATATTAATATGGAAACATATATTATTCTATACATCATAATATTTGCATAGAGACAAACTACAACATGCTTTCATTTTTTTTGGCAAAAATACAATTTATTTGATAACCTCAACCTAGCATAACTTTTATCCTATACAATTAACCTATCATTTTCATAGAAAATTCTACCGTTTATGGATTAGTTGGATTTAACTCCAAGATATGAAATTAATACCACATAATGCCTCTTCCAAGGACACTTACACGAGGTCGGGATTACCTAAAATTACACCATCCACACAATTATGTATGCATTAGTATCTATACTAGATAAAATTATTAGATAAAAACCTATGGGAACTAATGCCACAATAAGCTTAGGAGATTTTATTCAAAGCTACGGGTACATGACACCACCATGTACCACACATGCCTGAAGGGTAGGACACATTTACGTTGGAGGGTGTTGCTGCTAGGGTAAGGCAATGAACGAAGGGAAGTGGGAGGCTTGGCAGGGTTGAAGATGGGGGGTTCTCGACTGTAGGCTCCGTGATATAAATGGAGAAAGGTGGAGGGATGATGGCCAGGTGGACACTTGGCGCAGGAATGGGAGAAGCAAGGAAAGGGGGTACACGGGGGAAAGGAAGAGATCGAAAGGGAGAGGGAGAGGAGGAGCGGCTTCAGGTTGAAGTTGAAGAAGGGAAGGAGGATAGCAGGAGGAATGATGGGGCATGCATGGGGAAGAGGAGGAGGATGCATGGTCTTGTTAGGGTTGGACGATGCTGGTTGGTTATTGGTGTAAGGGTTTGCGTGCATGGGGAGAAGGAGAGTTGCACGCCAAGGCTGGAGTGTAGGATATTGCATGGGGGGAAAAGGAGTGGTAGCTGGATGGTCGTGCTATGTGAGGTATGTGTGTGTGAAGGCGTAGGGAAAGGGAAGGGCTACATAATTTTGTTAGGGGGTTGGAGGGTTAGTGTGGCTAGTGCTGCAAGTGTGGTAGGGGTTGGGTAGTTTGGTCAGTTGGTTGGGGCTGCTAGGGGTCATGGTTGCGTGTATGGGGAAGAGGAAGGGGATACATGGTTGGTTGGTTGCTAGAATAGGAGGGGTGTACACGGAAGGGTGAGGTGAGGTATGTGAGCATGAATGGGAAAGAGGAAGGGGTTGCACGGGGTGGGGAGAGGAGATGCCTGCCAAGAGGGGGGTTTAGGTTGGATTAGGCTATGTTTAGGGGTGAAATAATGATGGAGATTAGGTTAATAATTAGTTAACAAGTATAATAAATAGCAATAGACTTTTAAGAGTATATTAAATACTAAGGAAGATTCCTACCCATTCCATATTTCTATTAATACCATTATTATCACTATTATTATGATCATTATGATTATTAGTATTATTATTATTACTACCACCCTTTATCATATTATTATTCTTACGATTATTGTTATTGATATTATTTTAAGAGTGTTATTATTATAAGACTATTGTTATTTCCATCCTTATTATCTTGATCATTATTGATACTATTCTTATTATCATTGTTATTACCGTTATTTATTATCATCTTTCCTCTAATGATAAATACACTAGCCCAGATTATTATCACAATTTAATAATTATAGGCTTACTCCCAATAATGAGACATCCAACCTAACATACTTCTATGATAAATTACACATGCTAATCAAATTTTAAGTTTTGGATATGTAAATTAGGGTTTATAAATTAAGATATTACACTTATTCACTCATATGTACGAGTTCTCTTCAATTTACAATTTACCATATGCCATATATATGATTTTTGGTCATATTGGTGTTTCCCAAAATGATTTCGAAGAAATGCATGAGCATGTTTAGCATTGATAATAATTTTAGCGAGAATCACATGCTTTCTATTTTGAGTCGTTATATCATGGGAAATATTTACGTCCTAAAGTTTTTACTATTTAAGATTCAATAGTTTGACTTATACGTAATTTACTAGTACTTTTTATCATCATTAAGCATTATTATTATTATTATTATTATTATTATACTATTAATGACAAAGATGTTTTACTAATTATGTAACAACCGACCATATTAAGTCATAGTAATAACAATTTCTCTCTTTATGTCTTTAGGTCTGAGTTGAGGTGACTGCCCATTCAAGTACTTAAAATTAATATATGCAAACATACTTACACATACATATACATGTGGAAATATTGGTTAGTTAATGAAAATTGTTTATATATAAGGTTTTATGAAGATATAAATATTTAAAAAATTAAATATTTAATATACTTATTTTTATTATTTGATATAGTAGCATTCTCCACAAGTGATAAAAGCCTACTAATTAATTTCTCTAAGTTAAAAAGTGTCAAAATACTACTAACTTAGACTAATTAAATAGCTAAGGAATCAAGCCATGCATGATTCAACCAAGGCCATCACTTGTCTTATAGCTTAGGTCAACCTAACATGGCTCATTATCAACCAACATGTCAAGCCATCAATTCAAGAACTAGCTAACATTTTTATCAAAGACTAACACATGCACACAAGCTGTCACTTGCGTCCTTGGGCCACAAATTGAGAAGCAAATTGGCATGATAGATCGATGAACATGATTAGAATATGTTGGAGACATTTTCACGTTATAATCCATGGGTAATTTGGAGGCTTGGAGTATCAGTTGGATAATAGGAGTTGATAACCATTTTTAGTTTGCTAACTTTTTCCAATTTTATCTAGTTGTCTCTTAAAGTTGATTTAATTGTCTTATTTACCTTGTAAAACCCCATGGATGGTTGATTAAGGAAGGGGAGCATGTTTTTTTTTTTTTTTTTTTATGTTGTGTTTGAAAAAATTAGTCCAAGTTAGGGGTTGATTTCAATTTTAACTAGTTAGTTAGATTATAATGTAACCAAGTTTTGAGGGGGGAGTGATCTAGTTGAATATGAAGGATTGCATGGTCATTTTATGACTCAAAGGAGCCTAACACCCCCATATGTTATTTCCTCATTGAACCATATCGGATTCCGCTTTACATGAAAACTAGAGAGCTTATACTCTTCTCCACATTCAAAACTTAAGTGAAGGGTTTTTCTTATGCTTCAAAACTATCACACTCTTCATACTTAGTGTTATTACCTAAGGTGGTGAATGTGAGTATTTGATCTCAATGATTACTTGTAGATCAAACACCTTCTCATCTGTTACCATTCTCCCTTCTCCATTTTTGGTTAGGTGTGACCGATCCCCTCTCTACCTCTCTTCCTTGTCAGTTTAAACCAGTTGTTTAGCTTATGCATCATCAAAATTAATATTAAGGATCTATAAAAGAACTCATATATCTCATGTACATTTCCTATATATAATTTTTTTATTTATAAAAAAAACATACTTGGAAATCATATTCGTATAAATATAGTTCTTGTCTGCAACTAATAAATTGTGAAATCATACACCATTAGATATAATAAACCTACAACATTAATTTGTTAGATTTATTGGTCCTATTTATTCAAAATTTTGGTCTACAAAATCATCAATACCTAACCAATTTATGTAATTTAATATTACTATGGTACTACTACAAAGGGGTATCATAAGAATTTGAAGCTTGGATAACAACTGAAGAACAATGGCATTTGCAAACAAAAATAAAAGGAAAAACATATAAAGGAATCAGTTGTGAGAAAGAAGGCCACATTCTTCTCTCTCTCTCTCTCTGTCTCTTTTAAATTTAAAGGGAGTTTGTAACAATGATCACAAATTACCTTAAAGTATATAATACAAAGAGAGGGAAGCTCAAACATAAGATCTCCTAGTGTAAAGGATCTCAACATCAATGATGACGAGTACATTCTTAAAAGCAAAATATCATATTTTAACTTTCGTGTAAATATATAAAAAATTATACAGATATTTCCATAAAACATTATGTTGATATCATTCAGGTAAACATAATAGAAAATTTGAAAAAAAATTTTAGTAGAATGTTCTTTCCCTTTCTCAAGCCTACCACGTCGAAACATTTTATCTTTGGAAGAGCTGTCTATGATAGCTCTGTGTCTCACCTTTAGCACATGAGCAGATATATAACTTTTGTGAATGAAGATGAAAATCTTCTAGTGTCATCAAAGGGTTTGTCCTAATTTTCAAGGGACCCTAAGTAGGAAAAAAAATAGAGTTCCTATTAATGAAAATAATTTTGGAGCTACGAGCACAACTTAATTATCAATTTCGTTTTCATAAGAATGGATAGAAACTTCAGAATTTTGTATTGAAATTATTAGAATAAACTCATAATAACATGACAAAAGATTGTTAGCTGAAAGAAAAAAACTACCTATAAATAGATTTAGAAGATAAGTTTCAAGAACTGTTGATAAGTTGTTCATTTCTTAATATAAATCTAACAATTACTATATCTTATTCATAATATGTGACACCATGTGTTTTAATATATTATAATTTAAAAATATAATCATTATACTTATATTGAAAAATAATTTATAATATTTTTATAAATATATATTAATAATAAAAGTTTATCATTAAAATATATAGTGATGCTTATTATGAATATGATGTAAGATGCATTTTAATAAACTTTGAAGGAGTTAGTAACTTGAATTTATTTCCTGATCAAATTTAAGATAGATATAGATACTAGGTGCTCCCAAAAAGCTAGGGAATACATTAGCAGTCTAATAGAAAAAGCAATTAAGTACAAATAATTTGAAAAGAGATACTACTTTTGGATGAAACAATCAAACATAATTGATGTAGTAAGTAGGATTGAATATTAAGTGTTTCAAATATCCAATAACTAGAAATTTAGTAAAAAAAAAACTTTGAATATTTAAAAGATTGTATATCCAATTTTTTTTTGAATATCTGACACTTTAGATATTAGAAATTTCGGGCCGGATAACAAATAATCCATTAGATATTGAGACTTTTAAGCATGTTACACATGAGAAATATTTGATAAAAAATTATTTGATCAAAAAATAATAAATCTATCCAATTTAAACCAATATGATCTAATAATTTGATTTGAGCTTAAATTACATTATATTCAATTAGTAATTCTAAATTTTGGATAATATTTAAATAATTAATCAAAATAATAATTAAGAATTCCAAAATTTACTTACAATAAATATCCTCATTTCAAATTATACACATAATATATAATTATATACAATACAATGTTATAAAACATAAATAATGTTTAGAATATATATATATATATATATATATATAAAATTTATCAAATCAAATATTTGATTTATTTAATTAATTATTGATTGGATCATTAAATATCATATAACATACGGTTAGAGCAGTAGAACACATGGAGACAGACATGCAACCTAAATATGATGATCACATGACTTAAATACACAACTTAGTGTTAAGGTAGTGATAAGTCATAGCTATAGGTGGCAATTTGGTTGGGCGGATCGGGTTTGGGCAGGGTTATAGTGGGTCAAGTCATTTTTATGTTGGGTTATTTGTGGATTTTTTAGGGTTGGTTATGTGTCAGGTCGGGTCATTTCATGTTTGGGTCATTTTGGCTTATCTTATTATTTTAGTTTGGTGAGGCTCGAGTTTGGGTTGTTGTAGATTCGGGTCATATTAGGTCAGTTTATCGGATCGGGTTTGTATTAAGATCGTTAAGGTTTGAGTTAGGTCGAGGGATGTAAATGAGATGGATTTTACTAGAACTCTTATGGGGTTTATCTGTAAAATACTTAAATGAATACGAATAAATGGACATGGAGGATGGAAAAAATACACATCAAGTTTGGGTATGGATATGGGTATGGGATATCCATATCCATACCCATACTCGTATCCATATCTATACCCGTTTACCAGATATATAATTACCCTTTTACCCTTAATTTTAAAATAAATATAGTATAAATTAAGGTTAAAATTTTCAACTCTAAATGTGTGTATCCTTTGGGTAATGAATTTTTTCACTAGATAACATCCGATAATGGGTAAACAGATTATCACCCTTAATTTTAAAAGAAATGTAGTATAACTTATAGTTAAAATTATTAAGTCTAAATGTGTGTATCCTTTGGGTAATGAATTTGTTCACTAGATAATATCCGTTAATAGGTAAATGGATTATCCGTTGGATAATAGATATCCAATGGATACAAATATGGATGTTTTAGTGGATATCCATTTGGCATACGGATAAGAATTTGGGTATGGAGTTTCTTATTGGGTACAAGAATGGGTATGAGTACGGGTACAGATACGGGTGTACCCGTTCTCAACATGCTTCGTTTACATCCCTATTGGGTTATGTTTGGGCCAAGCAAGCTCGTATTTGAGTGATTTCATATTTGACGGGTCATGTGTGGGTTAACTTGATGAATCAGGTCTTTTTAGATTTTTATGGATCGGTTTAGGTTCGAGCTGAGTTAATCATGAATCGAATTACTTTTTATTTTTTTTGAAATTAGACATTGATCACCAAAATTAATCTAAATCATTAACCTCATAGGCAAGCATTGAGTTTAACTTCATGTAAGCTTGTTATTAATAATGTATTATTAATTGCTATTTTTTTATTATGACTTTTTAATGTTGTATTTTTTACAAAAAATAGGTAAAATTAGAATATTGTTGATGAATAATTAAGTTCACAATAAAAATAAGAAAAAGCTAGAAAATGTAAATAATAACATATTTTTAAAATCTTTAAATAAATAATAAGACGTGTATTTTTTTAGTATTATTATTATTGGTTAATATTGAATTTAATTTTGTCGAATCGAGTCGGGTTGATGGTTGGTTATGGGTTGGGGTCGGGTTGGGTTGGAGTTAGATCGGGTCACTTATATTCGGATCAGCGTCAGGTTTGAATTGGGTCGCATTGATGAATTTATTGGGTTAAGTCAAGTCGGATTTTATGTGAGTCGGATTAGGTCGGACGAGTTGGATCAACTTTGACCCTCTTTAGTCATGACCAATACCAACTAGGCTATCAAGATTTCTTATTATCAAATCACATTTTTCATACTTCTAATAAGTATATTATATATTATAATAATATAGTCTCCTTACTATTTGAGGGCCCTAAGCACAAGCCTACTTTGTCTACATCTAGGGCCCCTAGTGCTGGTGTCCTATACTTAACACTATCCTTCATACTTCACAAATAATTTGGTGTATTTTGAGACCACATCATGATTTGTTGTCTTACAACAAGGGGTAGAGTTAGTTGTTTACTACTACTACTACTACTACTATTGTTTGAAGAATTTTTTGTTCTAGGTTTGGGCATTTTTTGGGGAGGAAGCAAGGATGATGCCCACATTTCTAAACTTTTCCCGATATATAGATATATATTTTAAATACTTTATAACATTATATATATATATATATATATATATATATATATATATATATATATATATATATATATATATTCTAAAAAAATTCAAAACAAAAAATATGTCATAATTTTTCCTAGATGATTTTAGGGTGAAGATTTGAGCCAAGGATTAGGATAGGGAGGAATATTTGATCCCTATTTAGATTAGGGAAAGAATTCCATGATATGAAAAAAAAACTAGAGATTGAAGTAGGTTAGAAAAGTAATTTGCCTATCGGGTTGTCATTCCTAATAGTAGAGTTGGCAAATTAGTCATATGGATCGTGTTAGGTTGGGTCAATTTCGGTCAGATTAAAATCAAGTTGCTATGCAATCGAATTGAGTTCAGTTTTGGGTTTAGGCGTCCTTCGAGTTCAGGTTCAATTTAGATAACAATAATTCGGGCCAGATCTGTATTGAGTAGAGTCATTTCGGGTCAAGGGAATATATGGTTGGGTTTGGGTCTAATATATCATGTGTCTTTTGATACGGGTTTAATTCGATTCTATAAACTTTGGTTTAGATTGGGTATGGGTCAAATGGATTTGAATATATAGACTCTAGTTTGTATTAGGTTTAGTCCAAGTCAATTCAATTTAGAATTTGTATTGACATTAATTGTAATCAATTTAATATAAATAATAAATTAAATTTTGTGATTTATTATTATTTTTATGCTTATTATAGTAATTTTATCATAATATATAATGATATAACAACTTATTATTATAAAATATGTAATAAGAAAATATATTATCATTATTAGTATTATTATTATATTTATTGTGATCAATACAATTATAAATATTATATACATAAAGACATTGATTGTTATAATAATTATAATTATCATTTTAATTATACTAATTATTGTTATTATTATACTTTGTTGTTGTTATCTTTAGAAATATAATAATCATTATTATCGGTAGAAATACAATATAGAATTATTATTATTATTATATTTACAATGATTATAATTATAATAATAATAATAATAATAGAAATTTCTATAATCTAATCTGATTGATACTAATATGATATTAAATAAAATGAGTACAATAGAGTCTTACTAGTTTTGTTTCATTTGTTGTTATATGGGTTGTAATTTTTTTTATGCATAACATTTTATTAATAAGACAATTTATTAGTGTTTATGTATTAATTTATACGAGATAAAATATTACCTTTGCAGATCAAATTTGACATTAGTTTTTATTAAGTTTTGAATTATATTTAGGCATGAGTCATGTTTGGGTCGGTTTATTTTGAGTTGGGTAAGTTCGAGTTTGCTAAGCTAGGGTTGTGTCATTGTTGGGTTTCTATCCAGGTATGAGTTGGGTTCGAGGTAGTTTCTTTTTGGATCATTTTGGATATAGATCATGATTCGGTTAACTAAATTTGGGCCGGGTTCAGATTTATGGGGGTTATTTCGGGTTGAGATTGGGTTTATTTTTTGGATATAAATTAAGTTTCAAATCGAATAATTTAGGTCGGGTTGATTGAATCGGGTCAACTTTGCTAGGGCTAACTATTAGAGCATATATCAATGAGAGAAAAAAAAGTGGGCCTACAAGAGAAATAGAATTAGTGGATGACGTTCTAGCTCAAAATAATTAGAAAAAGGGAAATAAGTAGGTCTTAGATTAGCCATTATTAGGTTATAAGTCAATATTTATATTCTTTATAATTTATTTATGTGATTGTTTTTGTCATTTTATTACCTTGCATAATGTAAATTAGATATAGAAACTTCAAATATTGATAATGTTATCTAGTAAAATAAAAATAAATTTTTGCTCATTAAATAAGTTGATTTGAGAATTCTAAAATTTTTTATGTTATAATTAAATATCCATATCTCAATTATTACTTTTATTACATCTACCAAATATGTTGATTTCATAATTCTAACATTTTATATTATTATCATTTGGTATGTTTCATTTGATTTTTGTTTACAATTACCAAAAAATATATTTGATATACTTAGTATTAAAACTCATAATTCAAATGGAAATTAAAAAAAATGATATGGCGTATTTAACTATCGTTATATTATGACATATACAGTACAAATGGGGCCATCATGGACCTTTATATCAAGTTGTGCCACCGACTCCCACTTGTCTTTACAACAATAATGTATCATAATACACGAATTATTCAAAAAAAAAAATACACACACAAAGTAAAAGATGAGACATCAAAGAATCCCTCTCTCCATTAATTATCGAATAAGACAAATGTTAACTAGATAAAATTTCTAACTTATCTGCTAAGCAATGCAACAAGTTATTATTTCTTGACTTTTCAAACCTACTTCTGTAAGAAAATAATGTTTTTTTCTTTTGGGAGAAATGAATTATTAATTAAACACCATATAGGCATGCTTATATGGAACTCTACATTCTATCACACACACACACACACACACATAAAGTTTTGTGTGCTACATTGTACAAAATCAAGCAGATAACCACAAGCACTTCTCCAACAATAAAGTGAAGGATTTCATTTTCCTCTAGCCCTTTTGCATCACTTGAGTAATGCATATTAGTGAATATCCTTTGCAATGAAACAAGAACCCCTAATAAGATATAAACATTCTTAATCACTCAACACAAATCAACCCAAATATAAAGTACATAACCAAGTAGCACAATAAACCATCAATGCACCATATCCACTTCATATGAAGCAACATCAAATTCTAATCATATGCCTAAATTAAAATGCCCCAAAACCCTAATTTTAAAAACTTTGGCCAAATAAGGATTTAATAGGGAAATTAATTAAATAGATTATTTTTATTAAAATAAAAGGTAATTAATTAGGGCTAATCAAGAAGAAAATAATAAATATTTTAATTAGGAAAAATTAGGTTGATTTGCTAATTAAAATAGAATTTAGGAAAAATTAGGTTGATTTGCTAATTAAAATAGAATTTAGGAAAAATCTTTCAAAAACCCTAAATTAGCATAAAAAGGGAATTACATATTATTTTATTTAAATATTATTATTTTTGAATATCCCAAAATACCAAGATATTCCAAATACTCTAACCAACCTATTTTTTCTTTTTTCTTTTTCTTTTCTTTCCTTTTTTCTCCTTCTTTTTCCTTTTTCTTTCTCCCTCTCCTCCTCTCTTTCTCCCTTTCCTCCACTCTCGGCCACCACAACCGCTGCCGTACGCCGCCACCTTTGGCCACACCACCACCTTCATTCCACCCCTCTCCACCTAGACAACCATCAACACCCCACCTTCCACCCTGTTTCTCCCTCTCCTTTTCCCAGCACTCAACTATCTCTCTTTTCTCCTCTTTTTCCTACCACTACCACCATTGCCAATGCCATGCATAGTTGTCGGTACTACCAGTCACCACCAACCCAAGGTGGTACCCTAAACCCTCTCAACACTTAAATCCTAATTATGCTAGCTTTATTTATTTAATTTTATTATATTACTATTATTCGATTATTATTATTATTATTATTCTATATAGGGCTGAGACCCTATTATGTCACTATTTTGATTATTATTATTATTATTATCATTAGTATTTATTATTATTATTAATTCAATGTAGGGTCGAAACCCTACTCTATATTATTTCAATTAATACCATTATTATTATTATTATTATTATTATTATTATTCTTTTGCGTTATTATTATTTTTATTGTTATTATTAATATCGTTATTATTATTATTATCATCATCATCATCATCATCATCATCATCATCATCATCATCATTATTGTTATTTTTAGCATCATTATTATTATTAGGGTAAAATCTTCAAACATTATATTATCACATTTCCCAATATTACTATTATTACTATTATCCTTAAAAATATTAGTATTTAGTTAGTGTTACTATGATTATATTATTATTTTATCTATAATCCTAATCTTAGAATAAATTAGGAAATAATAGTATTTTTGGTAGGAGGGAATCTCATCCTCAGTTTTTCCCCCTTATAAGTGAGACCAGTCAAAACCCTAAGGAGGCATATGAGCGTGTGAAATGCCCCAAAAATTTCTAATTTTAAAAATTATATTTAAATGAGGTTTTATTATGAAAATTAATTAAAGTAATTATTTTTATTAAAATAAAAGATAATTAATTAGGGCTATTTAAGAAGAAAATAATAAATAATTTTTATTAGAAATTTTTTGGCATTTTAGCTAATTAAGGATTTTATTTTAGAAATTAATTAAATAAATTATTTTATTTAAAATAATAAATAGAAAATAGTTCCAAATTAATATAAATTTAATAAATAATTTAATTAAAGAAAATTAGGGTGTTTTGTTAATTAAAATGGAATTTATGAAAAAAAATTTAAATATCCTAAATTAGCCTAAAAAGGGATTTAAATATTATTATTTTTAAATATCCAAAATATTTTAATTAACTTAATTCACCCAACCCTCCTATTTTTCTTTTTTCTTTTTCCTTTCTTTTTCTTTCTTTTCATCTTTTTCATTTTCCTATCCTTTTCCCCGTTTGGGCCTGCCCCTTCCACGACCCAGTTTTTATCCCCTCCCTCCTTCCTTTCCTTCGGTGCGGCCTAGCCCATGTGATCGCCCTTCTTCCGTCCCTCTCCGCGCTTCATTTCTTTTCTTTTTCCCTCAAAGTGCTGTGTTTAATTTAAGCGCCCTTACCTTGCGTCGTCTGGCCCGGTCTGCCTTCCCTTTCTTTTCTTTTCTTTTTCCCGAACCGCCGGTTCATCCCCTTTCTTTCTTCTTCTTCTTTCCTTTCCCCCGCCATCGAGCACCTGCAACTTCGCCGCCTACCATGGTTTTTTGCGGATGGTTACACCCATTTTGACAAGCCTTTCTCCTTCCTCTCTCTTCCCCCTGACTCACCGGCCCTTTTGACCCAACCAACGCTCCCTCTTCTCGCATGTTTCCCCTTCTCCCAGCCAGCCATACCTTGCCACGTCTTTTTGATCATCGCCGGTTTTGTTGCCGCCGGTGAACCCTAACTCTACTTGCTTACCCCCTAGCCGACCCACATAACCCCAAACTTCCTTCTAAAATCTATAAATACCCCCGGTTTGAGCTCTGCATCGAGCTTTGGTTGTTTGCCTAGAATTCCCCGACCTTACCACAACCGCCCCTTTAGACGCCATTTCCTTCACCTCAGGCCAATATTGTTGCCTGTTCTGGCCACCCAAGCATTCCTTGCACCACCCTCTAGCTAACCAAACCACCCATTCCCCTTGATTCTTCCTACACAAGCCACCCCAGCTGTGTAAAGTAGCTCCCTCGACCAACCCATTTTCTGTCTCTACCACCCTTCGCGCCACCGTCCGCCACCTTTTCCACCGCTTTCGCCGCTCCTTTCACCTTCCATTCTATTTTGCAGACCACTTTTGAGCTTCCCCTACCTTTCTTTTCCTCTTCCTCCCTCTCCTCCTCTCTTTCTCTCCTTCTTCCCCATTTGGCCACCACCACCAATGTCGTGCACCGCCACCTTTAGCTGCGCCGCCACCCTTATTCTGTCCCTCTCCCTCTAGGTAGTCTTAAACACCCCAACTCCCACCTTAATTCTCCCTATCTTTTTCCCTGCATTCAACTTTTACCCTTTTCTTTCCTTTTTCCGGCCACCGCCACCCCGCCATGCACCACCGCCGGTGGTGCCTATCACCACCCGCCTAAGGTTGAACCCTAGACCCTTTCAACCATTTTCCTTATTTTTACAAGCCTTAATTTATTTTATTTCATTTATTTGAATATAAATACTATTATTATTATTATTATTATTGTTATTTCCATTATTATTATGTATTATTATTATTATTATTAGTATGAATGTTTTTATTATCATTTCTATTGAGGGCTAAAGCCCTATTGTTTTTTTATTTTTATTTTATTATTATTACTCTTATTATTTCTATTATTATTATTATTATTATTATTATTATTATTATTATGTGTTTATTATTATAATTATTATTTTGATCGATACTATTTCGAATTACTATTATTATTATTATTATTATTATTATTATTATTATTATTATTATTATTCCATTATTAATATTACAACTACTTTACTATTAGTTTTGCTATTGTTATGTGATTATTATTATTATTTTCATTGTTGCTATTATTATTCTTTATAGGGCTAAAACCCTATTGTGCCTCTTTTGAATTGTAGAAGTAGTATTATAAATATAAAGTCTTACTATTATTAATATTTTTAATATTTTTTATCATTTGTGTTATTATTATTTATTAGTGTTATTATTATTCAATGTAGGGTAGAAACCCTACTTCTTTTTATCTTCAAATATTATCCTTACTATTATTACCATTATGGTTATTACTATTTTGTAATATTATTATGGTTTTTTTTATCATTATCATTATCATTATTATTATTATTATTATTATTATTATTATTATTATTATTATTATTTCATCATTAATATTATTACTAAATTTGATTATTTATTTTAATAATATTATTATTAGTATTATTTTGGTAAAGGGGTCAAAGCCTTTATTTTACTTTATTTTTGAATAATTCCCTTTTTATTATTGTTACTATTATTATTATTCTTATTTATATTATCATTTGCATTATTTTTAGTATCTTTGCTATTATTATTTTAGTATTATTATTATTATTATTAGGGTAAGGTCTTCAACCCTATATTATCAACCTTTATAATAATTCTATTATTTCTTATATCTTTAGTAAAGATAGTAATTGGTTAATGTTATTTTCTTAATATGTTATTATTTTATCAAAACCCTAATGAGGCATAGGAGCGTGCTCCAAGACCGGTATCGTTTTAGGTAAGGGTGTCACTAAGGCCTATTGTGCGTTGATGTGCATTAAATGCCTTGTATGTTATGCATCCTATGTTATTATTGTAATTATTTCGTATATGGTATGACGTGGAATTTAAGCATGTTCTTATGTTGTTATATGGCATGTGTATTATGTATATATGATGATATGTGTTGTGACCCTGTAATACATGCATGTGATGATGTTAATATAGTTTGTGTGGGGTAAAGAATGAAAAAGGAGGATGGGGAAATAAGTTAACCTAGGGATGTGAGTTGACCTAAGCATTTTAATGATCAATGAGTGGAAGAATAAAATGGAAAATTTACGGTTTCGTGTGGGAGTATATAATTTATAGTTTTATATGGGATAATCTAATTTATGTTTTATATGGGAGAATCTAATTTATGGTTTTATGTGGGAGAATATAATTTATGATGTTATATGGGAGAATCTAATTCATGATGTTGTATGGGAGAATGTAATTTATGATGTTATATGGGAGAATCTTATTTATGATTTTGTATGGGAGGATCTAATGTAGGTTTTTGTATAGATGAATCTTTAGTTTTATATGGTTTGAGTTTAGGGATTGGTATGGATGAATCTTTGGGTTTTATATGGTTTGAATCTAGGGTTTGGTATGGATGAATCTTTGGTTTTATGTGGATTGAATTTAGGATTTTGTATTACGGAATCTTGGGTTCTATATGAAAGAATTTATGGTTTCTTATGGATGGACTTAGGGTTCTGTATGAAAAATTTGAAAGGTTGCATGGGAAGGTTAGTATCTGCATGGGAGTAAAGTTTACGTATGAAAAATTGATGTGGGATGTAAGGAAGGTAATGTAAGTATTATTTGGGTGTTTGAACACTTTGGATGAAAAATAGTACATGGAGCGATATAAGGGTATGTAGGAGGTCGAGCTAGGGTTTGTGTGGATAATTAAGGTTTTTTGTGGCTGCTTAGAGTTTTTATGGTATCATGTGTATTTGATGATTAAAGTGTATTTATGAGGGTGAAATTTATGATTTGTGATGTGTGAAGTGTAAAGGGAGTGATTCATGCATGTCTAGGGTGAAAGCTTTTGAATAAGATACTTAAGACACTAATCATTTAAAGTGGAAGATTGTTCAGCTAAGCCCAGACCGGTCCACCGGCAAATAATAATGGTTAGGGCATGATGTCCTATGTGTAACCGATCCATCGGTAATAATAGTGGTCAAGCTTTGTACCTGTGCATTTTTAGTCCACTGGCAATAATAGTGGGGGATTCTATGCTCAACAAAACCGAACATATTTGTGCCAAGACATGGGAAAGACATTAAGTACAATGGAACACCATGAGAGCAGGGGCTAGACCAGTCCACCGACGAATAATAGTGGTCAGAAGCTATATGCCCTGTGTGTTTTCGGTCCACCAGCTATGATAGTGGGGTTCCCGTACTTGCGTGGATTTGATAAAAAGCATGGTGTGAAATGAGTTCTAATTAGAGATTAATCAAATAATTAATCCGGATTATAACTGGGCCTTTTTGTATCTTCCCTAAATGATTGTTCGATATTATGTTATCATGATGGTCTTTATGTTCTTTTATGTGTTGGTCGTAGTGCTCGGTTACCTTACTCAGTATGTAGTGTACTGCTTACCTTTTTCATGGGTGCTTCTCATTCCCACGAGTAGTATGCCCTTCTGACTTTGTGCAGGTGGGCGAGGTATCAGTCAGGACTGAGTGTTGAACTTGTGGTTGGCTTAAGTTCGAGAGTGTCGTGACCGTATTCTCTCTTCTCATTATTTTATATTCCTTTTGTTATTTCTTTTGTATCGGATCTATCCTTTTCAATTTGGTACTCTGTATTACAATTTTGAGATTAATCGTTTAACCATTGTACGATTATTTCCCTTTTTGGATATGAATTATAATTCTCTTACGCATACTCTGATTTTTGTTTTACGGCCATTTGATTCTTATTTGGAATTTGGATTGTCTTGATTTAAAATTGATTATTACTTTTCTTCTAGCCTTAGCACTTGGTACTGAAACGATCGGAGAGAACCAGTTTAGTATTGAGTGTGGCGGTAGCATCCCCATAATTCACGGGTTTTAAATTTTAAATTCTTCCGCCTTAAAAAAAAGTAGTGAATTTTGGGGTGTTACAGCGTGCTGTAAGACTGGTGTCGTATTAGGTAAGGGTGTAGCTAAGGCCTTATGTATGTACAGTGTTTTGTATGCCTTGTTTGCCATGTATCATGATATGTAATGTATCTTATGCTTATTGTTATAACTATCTTATGTGTAGTGTGGCTTGGAGTTGAGGGATGCTTATGTGTTATTTTATGGCATGCGTATAATATGTATAAGCTGTGATTACGATATGATGTGTTATGGCCCTTTAGGACGTGCATAATAGGATGTAATGGAGTGAAAGGATGAAAAAGGAAGATGAGGAAGTAAGTTGACCAAAGGGGAATAAGTTGACCAAGGGATGCGGTTTGACCTAAATATTTCATGATCCATGAGTGGAAGAAGTTAGGGTTTTGCATGGGAGAATCTAGGGTTTTGTATGGGAGATTAAGGTTTTGCATGAAAAAGTTTGAAGGGTTACATGGGATGTATAAAGTCTGCATGGGGTGGATTTTACGTATGGAAAGTTGATTTGGGGTATGAGGAGGTAATGGAAGAGTTGTTTGGGTGATTGGGAGCTTTGGGTGAAAAATAGTACGTGGGATAATATAAGGGTGCATAGGAGACTGAGCTAGGGTTTGGGAGGAAACCCTAATCTAAGAAGGTGGTAAAAAGGGAAAATAAATGAGGGTGAGTGAAGTATGAAATGAGGATGGAAGTTTATCATGTGAAGGATGAGCATAGGCATCATGGAAAAATAAAAGTGGATGGTGAGAAATGGAGGGGTGACGTGCGGAAAGGAGGATGCTAGGGCTTGGTGTGGCTATCTAGGGTTTCATGGTCACACGTACACTTGGGTTAGTAAAGTGTGATGATAAGTGTTGAATCTAAGGGTTGTGATGTGTGGGGTATTAAAATAATTTGGGTTGTGTGAGGTAGAGTAGAATGAGCCACATAGGCCTAAATTTGGGTTTCTAGGGAATAGCCCTAGAGTGAGGTAGTGAGTGGATTGGAGGTGAAAATTAGTGGGCCTTCACCCACATACATGGGAGATGGGCTTTTAGTGTGAGTTAGGAAAGAAGGTAAGAATGATGGGCCAAGTTAGGAGGTGCATGAGTCTCATGGTATGGGATAGGTCCTTTTGGAGGATAAACGTAGAGGGAGTTAGTCATGCATGTCTGAGGTGAAACTTTTGAATAAGACACTTAAGACATTAATCATGTAAAGTGGAAGATTACTGAGCTGGACCCAGATCAATCCACGAGCATACAATAGTGGTTAGGGCATTTCGCCCTATAAGTGACCGATCCACTGGCAATAATAGTGGTTAGGTGCATGTTGCCCTATAAGTGATCGCTCCACCTACTAGAATAGTGAGGAATCTTGAGCTCAATAAACCAAACCCTAAGTTTTCTAAGATACATAAAAGACTCTAAGTAATTACAATGGAACACCATGCGAGCAGGGGCTAGACTGATCCACTGGCATATAATAGTGGTTAGGGCGTTTTGTCCTATAAGTGACCTATCTACCGGCTATAATAGTGGTTAGGTGCATGTTTCCCTATGAGTGACCAATCCACTAGCTATAATAGTGGGATTCTCGTACTCGCATGGATTGATAAAAAGCATGGTGTGAAATGAGTACTGATCAGAGATTATATAATTAATGGACCCGAACTATATTTGGCCTTTATTTATTTATTTATCTGAAATGATCGTATGTTGTTGTATTATCATGCTTGGATTGTGTGCTTTTGTGTATCGGCATTAGTTCATGTTTACCTTACTCAATATGTAGCGTATTAACCACCTATTTTATGGGTGCTGCTCATTCCCACGAGCAGAAGGCCCTTCTAACTTTGTGTAGGTGGGTGATACTTATTTCAATGCCTTCGATGTTCATGAGGCATCAGGTGAGGCTGAGTGCTGAGTTCAAGCTCAGCACGAAGATCGAGAGTGGCATGGCCAGATTTCCCTGATATGATTTTTTAGTTATGTTTTGAGTTTCTTAGATTTATCTTTTACCATTTGTAAACTTATTTCCTTTTAAGGAACTTTGACTATGTACGCTGGTTTATAACTGTTTGACTTCGCACTCTGAATTCTATCTTATAATCGTTTAATGCTTATTTGAAGTCTTGTTTAGATTTGATTTATATTGATCATTAAATTTCTTTTAGCCTTAGCACTTGGTACTGGAATGGTCGGAGTAAATTGGTTTGGTACTAAATGTGGCGGTAAAATTCTCGAAATTCACAAGTTTTATTGTAATTTAAATGCTCCAGTTTAAAAAAAAAGTAGTGAATTTTGGGGTGTTATATAAATACCTAGTGACCTTTCTCTAAATTGCAACGAGAAACATCAATAACAAAATAATATATATTAATGAACAATATAAATGAAGGTAAATGTCCTAAAAAATTAGATAGAGAATAATAATAATAATAATAATAATAATAATAATAATAATAATAATAATAATAATAATAATAATAATAATAATAATATAAAAGATAAAAGGCCATCTAATTGAGACTATTGAGTTTTGTGCCTTAAATCCTTGGTTTCAAAAGGCTCAAGTTGGCCTTCTTAAGCTAAAAATGACCCTATGATGCTCCCAACATTACCCATGTTGATGAGCACAACCTGTGTTGAACTTCGTGTTTTTTTTTTGAGATGGTGGTTGCCAACACAATTCATGTTTGGCTTTGATTGTGTAATTTTTGCATGTTCGAGCGCTGAAACACCCCCAAAATTTACTACTGAAAATTTTCATTTTAAGGGGATGTGTATTATTGAATAATTGGGTGTTATTGATGTAATTGACATAAGTCTGGCTTACCATACCATCCTTACATAAATCACAAGGCAAAACAATTAGAAAGTGAAATATGATAAATAGAAAATAAGGGAACTTTTATGAATACTATATAAAATTTTGGAGGTTTACTTCAAGTATAATAATCTAAAATACAAAAAGGGATACCATGGATCTAAGAGTTCAATAAGGTATCTTGTTAGAACTATTATCTGTATAACATGACTCTATGCCTAAAACCCTGATACAAAAATCACTCTTCATATATACTGCATCAAAGACTACAAACTCGTCCACTAGATCATCATCGACCTACACAAAGACATTTGGGGTCATCTACTCGTGGGAATGAGTAGTACCCATAAAATGGATGATTAGTGTGCTACGTACTGAGTAAGTTAACACTATAATCGAAGCAGGATTACACATAATACATGATTTCACATCAGAGAGTAAGCATACGTGATAATATAAAATAGTACCAAGTAAATACTGATTTCGGGTGTCACTATATAGATATATCATATTCTAATCTTTTATTTATGTTGATTTTAGGGACCCCACTATTCTTAAACTAGTGAAATGGTTTGAAACACTTCTCAGGGACAACACACCTGAGCCACTATTATTGTTCGGTGGAACCGACTCAACACCTCTTAGAGTAAATATCCTCATGAGCTACTATTCTTAAATCAGTGGAATAGTCTGAAGTACCTCTCAAGGACAACACACCTAAGTCACTATTATTATCTAGTGGAATGGACTCAACACCTCGGTCCTGACTTATGTAGTCTTTTACTTTAAATGATTAGTATCTTTTCCATTAATATTTTATCACTTAATCATATTTTCATTCACATTGAGTATGAGACCCCATTATTCTTAATTTGATGGAATGGACTAAAGCACCTTTTAGGGACAACACACCTAAGCCACTATTATTATCTGATGGAATGGGCCCATATGAATACCTTGGCCCGACTCATGTGATCTTTCACTTTAAATGATTAGTATTTTATTAGTGTTGATTGTATATTCAAGATTATCATGCATGACTCTTATAAATATGTAGGAAATATAATTGAATAACATAATCACGACCACATAACTATCCTCAAATGACCATAATGCACTTAGGGAAGTTAAATTGCTCATATTCTCTTAAGCCTTATAAATCCCAATACTCATTCATAACATATATCCTCAATTATTTACTTATATGTATATCCAACATTATACCAAAAGCATACTTCCACAATTTTGGTACCCTTAAGATATCATATCATATAATAACATCAATCATATAACATGTCCAACATAAAGCACATACACATACATATAAAGTCCTAGCTACTACATGTATCCTTATCAACAAGGACACTAAGATTTATGCACGTAAATCTTAAACTGCCTCCTTAGAGATTACCGAAATATCACCTACAAAAATAAGATAATACATGATAAGGCTTAAAGATTATATCGAGGGAAAAGTTAAGATGAAGGATGGTAAAAATAGAAATAACTAGAGCCAAAGGGAAGATTGAGTTGTTTGGCAGTGTGGTGGAAGGTATGGGGGTGCTATGGTTGTGTTTGGGTGTGTAAAAAGGGGTGCATGATCAAGAAAGGGGGTTAAACGGGTTGCATGAGCATCTAGCAGGCTATGCATGCTCAGGCCATGAGCTGGGAAGTCACATGGGTAGGGTATGCGAAGGAAGCATAGCCGTGCACATGCAATATACACATAGGCGAGAAAGAATAGGGATGCACGGGCTTGCTGAGGCTACGTGACACCCCAAAATCCACTATATATATATATGAAAGCAAAAGAATTTTAAATTCAAACTTGTGAATTCTAGGGATGTTACAATTTGGTATCAGAGTTGGTTTTGACCACACTTTTCCAATTTTTATCTTTTTACCACAAGTTGGTATCAGAGCTGGTTTCGACCACGCTCTTTTGATTTTAATCTTTTTAAGCTGATACCACAAGTTGGCATTAGAGTGGTTGGTTCTTTTGACCATGCTCGTTTTCCAAAATAAATTTGGTTTACAAAATTTTTTTTATTGGATATTGAAGTGTGTTTCGACTGTCCTTCCGTTTTTAATCTCTTTAAGCCGATACTACAAGTAGTATCATTTTCAAAATGAATTTGAATTATAAAGTTTTCCTTTATTCTAATCGTTTTTGAATCTAAAAGGATTTTACATTTTTAAGCGTTTTGATTCCGGCTACGGTGAGAATCAAAGGGTAGATTCCTTATTAAGTTTATTCTTAAGGAAGTATTGTTTTTATAAGTAGATCCCTTTCTGCTTAGAACCTTTCAACCCTAACCCTAGTAGCTGCAGGAAACTTCAAGGACGAAGTCTGTTTTTAAGGGGATAGTAATGAAATGCCCTAAAAATTCTAATTTTATTAATTATAGTTAAATAATGTTTTACTAGGGAAATTATTTAAATAAATTATTTTTATTAAGATAAAATAAAATTAATAAGGGCAAATCAAGAAGAAATTTATAAGCATTTTAATTAGGAGAAATTTGGGTATTTTAGCTAATTAAAGATTTTATTTTAGAGATTAATAAAATAAAATATTTTATTTAAAATAAGGAGGATAAAATAGTTCTAAATTAATATTAATTTATAAATAATTTAATTGGATGAAATTTGGGTGATTTGATAATTAAAATAAAATTTATGAAAAAGTATTTTAAAAATCCTAAATTAGCCTAAAAATAGATTTAAATATTATTATTTTTATATATCCCAAATATCCCAATTAATTTAATTAACCTAATCCATTATTTTTTCTTTTTCCTTTTCTTTCTTCATTTTTCGTTCTTTTCCTTCCTTTTCCTTTCTTCTTATTTCCTTTTTTCTTTTTCTCCTCCCTAACCTGGCCCAACTCACGGCCCAATCCCCCTTTCCTCTTTTCCTTTCCTTTGGCCGACCCAGCCCGCATAGCCAATGCCCTTCTTCCTTCCTTCTCTGTGGTGCATTTTATCTTCTTCTTTTTTTACCTCTAAACGCGGCGTTTAATTTAAACGCCTCCTCATCGCGCTCGACTAGTCTGATCAGCCTTTCCTTTCTTTTCTTTCTTTATTCCCCGAACCGCCCGATCCCCCACCTTTCTTCTTCTTCTTCCTTCACACCTGCCATTCCCGCCGTTTGACCTGCAACCATCCGAAGCTCCCGCCGTCGGCCACGCCTGATTTGACCGGCTAATTTCTTCTCTCTCCCTCACCAATTCAACAGCCATGTCAACCCAACTAACCATCCCCTATTTCTCCCATAATTTCCTTTTCCCCCAACCGGCTACTTACCCTACTCGTTTTGAAATTCCGTCGGCCAAACAACCTCGTCAGTGAGCCAGAACCAACCTGCCTTATCCCCTCACCAACCCTAACCTCTCATCTAAGATCTATAAATACCCCCATAATTAGCCCTATTCGAGCTTTTGATCCCTACCTAGAAATTCCTAACCTTGCCACCACTGCCACTTTAGATGTTGTTTCCTCCTCTTCTGGCCAACTACGCCACCCTCTCTTCCCACCAAACTCTTCTTTGCACCACCCTCTAACTAACCGAACCTCCCATATCCCTCAATTCTTCATGCGCAAGCCACCTCTGCTATGCGAAGTAGCCCGCTCGACAAACCCATTCTTTGCCTCCGACACCCTTCGCGCCACCATTAACCACCACTTCTGCCGCTGTCGTCGCTTCTTTAACCTTCCAACCTGTTCTGCAGACCCTCCCCTATATCTCCCTAACTTTCTTTTCCTCTCCCTCCCTCTCCTCCTCTCTTTCTCTCCTTCTTCCCCATTTAGCCACCACCACCGCTGCCTTGTGCCGCCACCTTTGGTTGCACCACCACCCTTATTCTATCCCTCTCCTTTTGGGCAACTCTAAACACCCCAACTCCCACCTCCATTCTACCTATCCTTTTCCCAACATCCAAATTTTCCCCTTTTCTTCTCTTTTTTCGGACACCGCCGCCGCCATCGTGCACCACTGCCGGTTCCGCCTATCACCACCAGCCTAATGTTGAACCCTAGACCCCCTCAACCCTTTATCCTATTTATTCAAGCCTTAATTTATTTTATTTCATTTATTTGAATATAAATATTATTATTATTATTTCTCTTATTAATATGTATTATTTTTATTGTTATTATTATTATTATTAATGTTTTTATTATTATTTATATTGAGGGCCAAAGCCCTATTATATTTTTATTTTGATATTATTATTACTATTATTATTATTATTATTATTCTTATGGTTTTGATTATTATTATTATTATTAATATGTCATAATAATAATAATAATTATTATTATTACTATTTCAAAATTATTATTATTATTATTATTATTATTATTATTATAACTATTTTACTATTAGTTTGCTATTACTATTATTATAATTGTTATGCAATTATTATTATTATTATTATTATTATTATTATTATTATTTTCAATGTTAATATTATTATTCTATATAAGGCGGAAACCCTATTGTACCTATTTTGAATTATAGTAGTAGTATTATAGATATCAAGTCTTATTATTATTAATATTTTCTCAATAGCATTTATTATTCTTAATAGTGTTATTATTATTATTATTATTATTATTCAATGTAGGGTAGAAACCCTACTTCATTTTATCTTCGAATATTATCCTTACTATTATTACCATTACGGTTATTATTATTTTGTAATATTATTACGGTTTTTATCATCATTATTATTATTATTTCATCATTATTATTATTACTAAATTTGGTTATTTATTATTAGTATTATTTTGGTAAAGGGGCCGAAGCCCTTATTTCACTTTATTTTTGAATAATGTCCTTTTTATTATTATTATTGTTACTATTATTATCATTCTTATTTATTTTTCTTATTGATATTATTAGTATTATTTCTATTTGCATTATTATTAGTATTATTTGTGTGGGGGAAAGAATGAAAAAGGAGGATGAGGAAATAAGTTGACCAAGGGATGTGAGTTGACCTAAGTATTTTAATGATTAATGAATGGAAGAATAAAATGGGAAATTTAGGGTTTCGTGTGGGAGTATATAATTTGTAATTTTATATGGGAGAATCTAATCTATGTTTTATATGGGATAATCTAATTTATGGTTTTATGTGGGATAATCTAATTTATGATGTTATATTAGAGAATCTAATTCATGATGTTGTATGGGAGAATGTAATTTATGATGTTATATGAGAGAATCTAATTTATTATTTTGTATGGGAGGATCTAATATAGGGTTTTGTATGGATGAATCTTTGGTTTTATATGGTTTGAATTTAGGGTTTGGTATGGATGAATCTTTGGGTTTTATATGGTTTGAATCTAGGGTTTGGTATGGATGAATCTTTGGTTTTATGTGGATTGAATTTAGGATTTTGTATGATGGAATCTTGGGTTCTACATGAAATAATTTAGGGTTTCTTATGGATGGACTTAGGGTTCTGTATGAAAATTTTGAAAGGTTAGCATCTGCATGGGAGTAAAGTTTACGTATGAAAAGTTGATTTGGGATGTGAGGAAGGTAATGTAAGTGTTGTTTGGATGTTTGAACACTTTAAATGAAAAATAGTACGTGGAGCGATATAAGGGTACGTAGGAGATCGAGTTAGGGTTTGTGTGGACAATTAGGGTTTGGTGTGGCTTCTTAGGCTTTTGTGGTAGCATGTGTACTTGGTGATTAAAGTATAATTATGAGGGTGGAATCCATGAGTTGTGATGTGTGGAATGTTAAAATGATTTGGGTCATGTGAAATGGAGTGGGATGAACCACAAAAGTTAAAATTAGGGTTTCGGAGTAAAATCCTAAAGTGAGATGTATAGTGGACTTAGAAGTGTGTAGTAGTGGGCCTTGACCCACATATTTTGGTGTTGGAGTTTTGGTGTGAGTTGGAGTATAGAGGAGAGGTTATTGGAAAAATTAGAAAGTGCATGGTTATCATGATGTGGTACAGATCAGTTAGAAGATTAGTGTAAAGAGAGTGAGTCATGCATGTCTCGGGTGAAAACTTCGGAATTAGATACTTAAAACATTAATCACGTAAAGTGGAAGATGTTGAGTCGGGCCTAGACCGATCCACTGGTATAATAGTGGCTAGATACTATAGTATCTTAGAGACCGATCCACCGGCTTATAATAGTGATAGGGTACGTTACCCTTGTGATCGATCCACAGGTTACAATAGTGGGGGATCCCGAGCTCAATAAACCAAACCCAATATTTTGCTAAGATATGGGAAGACACTAATTACTTACAGTGGAGCATTGTGCGAGAAAAGGGGCCATACCTATCCATCGGCATATTATAGTGGTAGGGCATGTGCCCTAAGTGACCGATCCATCAACTAGAGTAGTGGCTAGGAGCCAAAGTGCCCTCGAGACCGATCCACCGGAAAAAATAGTGGGGTTCCCGTACTCGTATGGATTTGATAAAAAGTATGATGTGAATCGATTTCCCATCAGAGATTAATTAAGTAATTAATCCGAACTATAAATGGGCCTTTATGTATCTACGCGAATGATTGTTCGTTATTATGTTATCATGATGGATTATGCTCTTTTATTTCCTTTGCATTATTTATGTGATGTTATGTGTTGGCCTTAATGCTCAGTTACCTTGCTCAGTACGTACGGTACCGATCATCCTTTTATGGGTGGTGCTCATTCCCATCAGTAGTATGCCCTTTTGAATTTGTGTAGGTGGGCGAGACATCAGTTGGGGCTATGTGTTAAGCTTGTGGTTGGCTCAAAGTTTGAGAGTGTATTAGCCATATTTACTCTTTATGTGATTTATTCCTTCTGTATTTCTTTTGTATCGTATACATCCTTTTACGATTTATTACCTTATAGTGAGTATTTCAATTAAACCTTTTATCGATTGTTAGATTATTCCCTCTGAGGACTATTGATTTCGCACTCTGATTTCTATCTTATTATTGATTATAAACGTTTATGCGTACTTTGATTTCTATGTTATGATCTTTCTAGTTCTTTTTATGAACTCTCAGTTTAAGGTTGAAGATATTCTTTTTAGCCTTAGCACTTGGTACTAGAATGGTCGGAGAGAATCGATCTGATACTAAGTGTGACGGTAACATCCCTAGAATTTACATGTTTTAATTTAAATTCTTTCACTTCCAAAAAAAAATAAAAAATAGTTAATTTTGAGGTGGCGTGTGCAAAGTTTGCTCCTCAATCATCCCTTCCTTCCACCTCCGTCGCCGTACACCACCGCCAGTGCCGCCCATCACCTCCAGCCTAAGGTTGAACCCTAAACCCCCTCAACCATTTTTCACTATTTATACAAGCTTTAATTTAATTTATTTCATTTATTCAAATATAAGCACTATTATTATTATTACTAATATTTCTATTATTAATATGTATTATTATTATTATTACTATTATTAATGTTTTTATTATTATTTATATTAAGGGATGAAGCCCTATTGTATTTTTATTTCTATTTTATTATTATTATTATTATTCTTATTGTTTCTATTATTACTATTATTATTAATAATATGAGTTTATTATTATTATAATTATTATTATTATTACCATTTCGAATTTCTATTATTATTAGTCCATTATTAATATTACAACTACTTTACATTTAGTTTTTCTATTGCTATGCAATTATTATTATTATTATTATTATTATTATTATTATTATTATTATTATTATTATTTAATAAGTTTATTATTATTCAATGTAGGGTGGAAACCCTACTTCATTTTATCTTCAAATATTATCCTTACTACTATTACCATTATGATTATTATTATTTTGTAATATTATTCTTGTTATTATTATTATTATTATTATTATTATTATTTCATCATTATTATTACTACTAAATTTGGTTATTTATTTTGCTAATATTATTATTAGTATTATTTTGGTAAAGGGGCTGATGCCCTTATTTCACTTTGTTTTTGAATAATGTCATTTATTATTATTATTATTACTACTACTACTACTACTCCTACTACTACTACTACTACTACTACTACTACTACTACTATTATCATTAATATTATTTTTAGTATCTTTGCTATTATTATTTTGGTATCATTATTATTATTATTGGAATTCAATCTTTAAACCCTTATATTATCAATTTTTATAATATTTCTATTATTTCTTATACCTTTAGCAAAGTTAGAAATTAGTTAATGTTATTCTTATTAATATGTTATTATTTTATCAAAACCCTAAGGAGGTGTAGGAGCGTACTCCAAAAACCGATGTCGTTTTAGGTAAGGGTGTTACTAAGGCCTCTTGTGTGTTGATGTGCATTAAATGCCTCGTATGTTATGCATCCTATGTTATTATTGTAATTATTTCGTATATGGTATGACGTGGAGTTTAAGCAAGTTCTTGTATTATTATATGGCATGTGTATTATGTATATGTGATGATATGTGCTGTGACCCTATAAGACATGCATGTGAGGATGTTGATGTGGTTTGTGTGGGAGAAAGAATGAAAAAGGAGGATAGGGAAAGAAGTTGACCAAGGGATGTGATTTGACCTAAGTATTTTAATGATCCTAAGTGGAAGAATAGAATGGGAAATTTAGGGTTTCATGTGGGAGTATATAATTTGTAGTTTTATATGGGAGAATCTAATCTATATTTTATATGGGAGAATCAAATCTATGTTTTGTATGGGAGAATCTAATCTATGTTTTATATGGGAGAATCTAATTTATGGTTTTGTATGGGAGAATCTAATTTATAATTTTATATGGGAGGATCTAATGTAGGGTTTTCTATGGATGAATCTTTGGTTTTATATGGTTTGATTCTATGGTTTGGTGAGGATGAATCTTTGGTTTTATATGGTTTGAATTTAGGGTTTGGTATGGATGAATCTTTGGGTTTTTATATGGTTTGAATCTAGGGTTTGGTATGGATGAATCTTTGGTTTTGTGTGGATTGAATTTAGGGTTTGGTATGACAGAATCTTGGGTTTTGCATGAAAGAATTTAGGGTTTCGTATGGATGGACTTAGGGTTCTGCATGAAAATTTTGAAAGGTTGCATGGGATGTATAAAGTTTGCATGGGAGTGAAATTTACGTATGAAAAGTTGATTTGGGATGTACGGAAGGTAATGTAAGAGTTGTTTGGGTGTTTGAACACTTTCGATGGAAAATAGTACGTGGAGCAATATAAGGGTACGTAGGAGACCGAGTTAGGGTTTGTGTGGACAATTAAGGTTTGTTGTATCTTCATAGAGTTTTTATGGTATCATGTGTATTTGGCGATTAAGGTGTAATTATGAGGGTGGGCTTTATGATTTGTGATGTGTGAAGTGTAAAGGGAGTGATTCATGCATGTCTAGTGTGAAAGCTTTTGAATAAGATACTTAAGACACTAATCATTTAAAGTGGAAGATTGTTGAGCTGGGCCCAGACCGGTCCACGACGAATAATAGTGGTTAGGGCAGGATGTCCTATGTGTAACCGGTCCACTGATAATAATAGTGGTCAGGCTTTGTACCTGTGCGTTTTTAATCCATTGGCTATAATAGTTGGGGAATCCGTACTAAAAAAAACGAACATATTTGTGCCAAGACATGGGGAAGACACTAAGTACTTATAGTGGAACACCGTAGGAGAAGGGGCCAGACCGGTCCACTGGCGAATAATAGTGGTCAGGAGCTTTATACCCTATGCGTTTCCGGTCCACCGACTATAATAGCGGTCAAGAGTTTTATGCCGTGTGTGTTGTCAGTCCACCGGCTATAATAGTAGGGTTCCCGTACTCGTATGGATTAGATAAATAGTATGGTGTGAAATGAGTTCTAATCAGAGATTATTTAAATAATTAATCCAGACTATAAATGGGCCTTTATATATCTACCCAAATGATTGTTCGATATTATGTTATCATGATGGTCTTTATTTTCTTTTATTCTTATGCATGGTTGATGTGATTTTATGTGTTGGCCTTAGTGCTCAGTTACCTTACTCAGTATGTAGCGTACTGATCATCCTTTTCATGGGTGCTTCTCATTCCTACGAGTAGTATGCCCTTCTGACTTTGTGTAGGTGAGCGAGACATTAGTCGGGGCAGAGTGTTGAGCATGTTTTGGCTCCAAGTCTGAGAGAGTCGTGGCTGTATTCACTCTTTATGTGATTCTATTTCCTTTTGTATCAGATTTATCCCTTTTGATTTATTACCTTGTCTTGGATATTTTAAATGAATCTTTTATTAGTTGTAAGCTCATTTTCTTTTGGATATGAATTATAACTCTTTACGCATACTCTAATTTTTGATGTATGATTCTTTCTAGTTCTTTTACGAACTATTGGTTTGCATTTAATGTCAATCTTTTCTTTAGCCTTAGCACTTGGTACTAGAACGATCGGAGAGAACCGGTCTGGTACTAAGTGTGGCAGTAACATTCCAAAAATTCACGGGTTTTAGTTTAAATATTTTTACTTTAATTTCTTCCTTTTTTAAAAAAGTAGTAAATTTTGGGGTATTATAGGCCATGTGTTGCTTATGCGATCATACACGGGAAAACTGTGTGAGCATGAAAATGTATGATTTGATGGTGCACGGTTGTGGGAATAATCATACGTAAGTCATGTGCATCACAAAAATTCGATAAATGCAGAAGAAAATAAGGCGGCAACGATGACGGTGGGGGGGGAAATGATTGGGTGGTTGAGGGGATTTATTCTCCAAGCACAAGGTGGGTCTTAGTGGTTGTGGTGGTGTGTGGTGTTGCTAGTGGTGTTTTAGTCACACGAAATAGAGAAAGGGAGGGGGAGGAGGAGGAGGAGGAGGAGGAGGAGAAGAAGAAGAAGAAGAAGAAGAAGAAGAAGAAGAAGAAGAAGAAGAAGAAGAAGAAGAAGAAGAAGAAGAAGAAGAAGAAGAAGAAGTAGTAGTAGTAGTAGTGGTGGTGGTGGTGGTGGTAGTAGTTGGGAAAGGCTATGCTTGATAGAAAAATGATCAAAAAATGAGGGAAAACAAATGAGGGAGGAAGAGAAATGGAGGTGGTGTATATATGTATAGGTGGTGGCGTGTGACGAGAAAAATGGAAGAGGATGATGATGCTAATGGTGATTATTGGCACCGACAGATGCATAAGGGAGTGGCAAGGGTGCGGGGGAGAGCCTAAAAAATCAATGGGATGAGATGGGAGAGGATGGTAAGAGGTGATGGTTATGTGTTGTAGGTGGTAAGGAAAAAACACTAAGACAGGAAAAGGAGATGAGAAATCGGTGCAAGAAGAAGGTAGGAAAAGAAAAAGGGAGGTAGAAAAGAAAAGGGAGAAAGGTCGAGGTTAGGATTTAGATTAAATTTTGATTAGCTAAAAATAGGTAAGATCAAAGATATAAATCTACTAGAATTAAGGTTGGTTTAAGAAATATAAATTTTTTGGTCAAAGATTAGGATTGGGTTAAGATTTTGGGATTAATGAATTAGAGTAAATCTAGAATAAAATTTTCTCAATATTAGAATTGGATTATGGTATTAATTATATGGGATCAGGTTTAGCAAAATTTTGGGGTAT
Source organism: Tamarix austromongolica (assembly GCA_039764185.1). Taxonomy (NCBI): domain Eukaryota; kingdom Viridiplantae; phylum Streptophyta; class Magnoliopsida; order Caryophyllales; family Tamaricaceae; genus Tamarix; species Tamarix austromongolica. Next base: position 76,561,341 of record CM077818.1, on the reverse strand, counting down.
TACAAGCACTGACTCTTTTTTTTTGGGTTTTTTAAGAGTTTTTTTTTTAGTTAAGCACACAATATTCATTATTCTTGTGGAGGGAAACAAATTTAGAGGGAAAAGTTTCTACATCCTCTATTTTAATAAGTATTCTTGTATTATTTTCTCTATATAGCGAATTAGATTTGCTTTTCGTCATCCGTGGTCATAACCCACATTGAGGGAACCACATAAATCTATATTCTTTTATTTGCTTTGATTCTCGTTCTTAGGTTAGGTGTTTTTGATCTTGCATATTTATCTTTGTCAATTATATTTGAATTTGCTTCCACAAAAGTTATATATCCTTACAAGTGATATCAAAGCTTTAGGTCCCACATGCCTATCATTACCAAATCCAACATCGAGAGATTTGATGGAAAGATATGTTTTAGTATCTATTAAGTTTAGATGAAGGGTTTTATTACCCAATACAGATTTAAGAATGCTCAATAAGGCATGCCCAAGTATCCTACAACTACGATAAATGAGTAATGGGACAAATTTGATGAATTTTCACTATCAACATTTCCATTGTCCCTACCTAATGAGGTTCTTCTTCATATTGTTTAGGATATCACCATATATATCATTTTGGCTCAATCTTGAATCACTTCATATGACAAAGATTCTAGTGAATAAGCTTTATCTCAAGGAATGTTTATATGATTTGTGAATGGTGGAAGGTATTCATACTTGACCCCATTTAGATGAATTTACTTCAATTATTATCGATCTAGATAAACTAGATGTGAAAATTTATGATGAGGATAGGGTTGCTTTACTAGTTGTCTCTTTACCATCTACATTTAATAACTTTAAGGAAATTATGTCCTATGAGAATAATGATGCCCTTTCTTTTGAAAATGTTAAATCCAATTTGCTTTGAAAGATAAATTTAACCTTAAGGTTCATTTTGATGATGTAACTCAGGGCTTGTCTATCAGAAATAGATCCAATGACTAAGATGGTAAAAATAAGAAGAAATGGACTAAGTTTAAATGACAAAGTTCCAATGCGACCTATAGATATTGCAAGAAATTATGATATGAAGTTTTTAATTGCTTTTGTGATATCATGACTTATATCTACATGTGTAGTATATAATGGATTATTGCATATAGGTGATCATTCTTACGTACTATCCTCCAACTCCTTAAGATCACCTAAACAACCATAACAATGAGAGGTTAGGAATAATTAAAATTAGAAAGGGAGAAGGTAAAGGAAAAGATGAAGGAATTACGAGTCTAAAATAAAACTGGAAGATGGAAGGAGGAGGGGTGATGATTAACCAAATAATAGCACTAACTTGCAAATGAACTACCACCAAAATTACCTAATAACTCACCACTATGAGGCTAGGCAAAGAGGAAAGGAAAAAGTTCTACCTGGGATGGTTGAAGGCTATGAAACACCATGGGAATAAGGGTGGTGTTGCGTGAGAGGCTAATGTTTCTAGCTTGCATAACCCACGGAACCCACCTTGACCTACGAAAGTACCTCACATTTCTCACCTAAAGTTGTGCAAGAAAACCATGTTTTTTAGCTCTGGCTACAAAAGATACCACATGAATTAAGAGGAAAGGGTGGTAGTGGTTGCTAGGAAAAAGTTAAAAAAATTTGCAATAAGAAGGAGAGATAACATGCATGCTTGTAACTCCAAAACACAAGCTAACTAAATGAGAGGAAGGGGAAGAGTTGGGGGTTGATTAGAAATGGAAAATGATCAGAAAACAAATTGAATTGAAGTGGAAAAATTTAGGGCTGGAAGGATTGGTAGAGAGGGAGAGTAAAAATGGGTGGTATACATGCAAATGTGTGTTGCCTGAATGAAAAATGTGAAGGTGTGTTTATAGGATAAGGCGCAATGAAGGGGGTCTATAGCTTCAAAGCTTGTCACAAATAAGAGGGGAATGGGTGAGTTGATTTAGCTTGGTAAACACTTGATTAAAGTGTTTTTTAAGTGTGTAAGTCGCTAAAGGACAATTGGGTATGCTTAGAGTACTCTTAACCAAATTTTTGGTTAAATAAAGTCGGCTATGAGGAAAATCTAATCGAGATCTATTTAAGGGTTGGTTATGATCAAAAAATATAATTAGGAGTTTGGTTACAATTAGTTTAATAAATTAAACTGTAAAATAAGATGTGAAAATAGGTATTTATAGAGAAAAATAGCAAAAGAACTTAAAAAATTACAAAATTTATGGGAAGGTACAAAATAATTTTAAGAACCCAAATATATTAAAATTTATGCTATTAGAGTTAATTTTAAGTTCAAAGGATAGAAAATGAGCGAAAATAGCAAAATTGAATAATTCATAAATTGCATTTTTTCACAAATGGATGAAATTACTAATAAAGAGTCCAAAAGGGTACAGATTGATGCAACAATATTTTTAGAAAAGCAAATATGTAAGATTTGATCACTATATTTTGTTAAAGCCGAAATAAATAAAATAGCTAACATCATCTAATTATATAAACATAAATATTAGTGATTTTACAATTTGGAAATAATGGGTGAACTAAAATAGTACTATAACACCCCCATTTTTTAGTACCGAAAATTTTCATTTGAAACAATGCGAAAGTGGAAAATATACTTAACACATCATAGACACCCATCACCTATCCCATATTATATACAAGGCTAAAGCTAACCAATCAATTTAAAATATAGTGCGCAACTTAAATTACATAAAAATTTAAAAGATTGTTTACATTAAGGACCTCAACGGTCCCTAACAACTCAAATACAGGGAAAAGATAATTTAAAACTATAGAGTTACATTAGTTAGAAAACAAGACTAGGACATGACCTCAAAACCATGGTCCATCACGGACCGCACAAAATCCTCCAAATGTTCATGCTCTCAAGTCTCAAACCTAAGTTGAGGTAGGCCCACTACTAGCCATCCCCAAAAACCTACACATGACCTTCTGCTTGTGGGAATGAGCAGATGACCTAGCAAACAGACACATTAGTATGATACATACTAAGTAAGCTAAGTTCTCACCTTAATGGGAAACATAAGCATGTAAATTGTATCATAACATGGATATCATACTTAATATGCGTCATGCTAATGCCATATCCATAAAGGTAGTTATGCATCGGAATACACTGTCATGCATGACAACTACTAGTGTTTATCTTCATATTATAATCACATAGATAATCACACATCTAGTAGGAAAATTAATTCTGACAACTACTAGTGTTTATTTTCCAACTTGCTCAATTTATTAGAGTATACCCTTTCTTTATCTACACATTGATATATGACCATATCTAGTTAACCTTTTCAATTATTAACCAGTTGGCCATTTAAGCTATTGCCTAAGTGTAAAAACCATCTTTTACCATTTTTGTCATCCAATCCATTATTTCCATCGTTATCTAATTATTTATTATTTACATATTCATCAACCAACATTTATCATCCAAATTTTTATCATCGAGCGATAGATTATGCACTACTCCATGGAATCCTATCCAAATTAAGGGACATAAATTCCAGTCCAAAGCCAACCCCATAGGTGATTGGACTATTTAGTATTGACACTCTCTAGTAGATCATCAATGTCTAGAGTAGGTAAGGCACTAGAAGCTCTATGATCCTATCCGAAGGCAAATCCCAAATGCACCAATAAATACCCAAAGGTATACTAATCGTCAATAGCTAATTGAGAATCAAGTATTCGAGAACCATATACAACTTGATTATCTTTTGCTTTACGTGATTAATACATTGTTCATGAGGATAAGAGATCACATAAAGCCCATAAAAAGAGCAAGTAAGGCATTCATGTGTTTATTCTATATAAATACTTTCCATTTTCCAATCATGTGTGGGGTTTCCATTTATCATTATTCAATGATATTCATGCTCATCATAATATTTTATTCAAACACAAGATATGATTCATTACCCTTTCTCAAAAGCCATCTCATTCCATAAGTGGTATACCCATTTAGCCTTTACAATACTCATTGAGTATGTCATAAATTATGATCCATTTGATACATCTATTAAGTCATTAATCCATGATAAAATCTATATTTTATCCTTTTAATAATCATAGGATAATCTCATGCATAGCCCCAAAGCATAACCAAACCAAAAGGAATAAAATCACACAAACTAGTTGAAACAGTCGATTAGTGTGGCCCAATTGTCGATCGGTTGCACCAATCAGTCGATCGGTGTGGCCCAACTTATTGATCGGTTGCACCAACTAGTTGATCGGTTTGGATCAGCCAATAAATTGATTTGACTCTACTAAACACTACTTTTCCTCAAACTGGTCGATCTATTTGGACAAACTAGTCGACGGTTCATAGAACAGTCAATCGGTTCTACCGATCCAGTCGATGGGTTTAAGTAGAAAGCAAGACCAATGTCTTTATAGGATTACCAGTAAATTGTTATAGGAACCAATTGATCGGTTTATCCTACAACAACACCAAACAAGAATTTCCATGTAGATCATGCTTATAAATCTTCATTATACCACAATGGAACATGCTTTAGCATTGTATTATACATTTCAGCCTATTTAAGTTGCACATCTCAACATTTAATCATAATAAGCCATTTTTCTCCAAGTTCATACTTTTTTACTCAAGATGTACAATCTAACCACACAAATCTATTATGAAACCTCTATACATTCATGCCAACGTATAATATTAAATTGAAGAATTTCATATGATGCAAGATTACTCATAACCTATTTTAGAAGCAATAATTACTTACTTGATGCAAGAAAACTTTTCTTAAGCCATAAATCTCAGCCTATGAAAACCTCAACTTTTAAAACCTTAAAAACAACAATATGTAACCTATAAATTCATGCATAACCTTAATAAATTTGAACTTCAAATAGAAAGGAAAGAATGAATATACCACACCCCATAGGTAAAATAAAGGATACTCATTTGGACCACTCAATCTTTTTCCTAAATCTAACTCTTCCTTGCTTAATAATTAAAACAAGAGGGAGATAGAGAAATGATCAAAAGAGTGAAAGGAATTTTGACTATAAGGTTCGAAGTGTAGAGGAAGAAGGTGAGTATAGAGAGAGAAATTTTTGGCGGTTGATAGAAAGTTGAACAAAAAGGATTATTAGGGTTATTTATAGCCAACCAATTAAGACAAATCATAAAGTGGTCAAGAACAATTTGAAAATCCTAATTCTTATTGTTTGAATTTGATTCAAATAAACAAATTTTATCTAATATATGCTGACCTATTCTTCTAAGCTCAAGTAGTATTTCTAGAGAAATACATGTCAATTAGTCCAGAATTGCAATTCACAAGAGGGTTAATGGGAGGTCAGTGTGGAAGGAATATTCCAACTGATCAAAATATTACCCGAGATCAAAGTAATGATCTCAGAAATGTGTAGAGGAGAGAGAAGGAAGAAGAAAAGACCGAGGTCATCTACCCCTTTAATTATCCTAATCGATCCTCTAGATCGATCTGAGATGGCATTTTTGGGCTAGAAGCATCATAAAAAAGGATAAAAATCTCTTAGGGACAATTTGGCATGGGTTCACAAAATTATATTTCAGTATAAGAAATTTTTCCAAAAAATTGAATTTCAAAAACATGCCCAACTAGATAAATCAATCGATTGGTTTGGCTTACCAGTTGATTGTTCTTCAAACCAAACGATCGGTTACCCAATCACTCAATCGGTTTAGACGAGTAAAAATTATTTTTCTAAAACAATGAACCAGATGATTGGTTCACTTGAAAAACTCATTACATTAAATTTTCCAACTTTATTTCAAATCCAACCAAACCAAATCACTATACCTAATTAAAATCAAACACCCAAAATTAGTATATTCTCATTCAACATTTTCCCAAAAAAAAAGTGGGGTATTACAAGAACAAAAAGAATCGAAAGAATTATAAATAATTTTAGAATGAGTAAAAAAATTAGACATGTTAAAAGTATGTGAAAACAACTAAATTAGAAGAAATGTAACTTTTCACAAATGAATCACATGAACTATGAAAGCCTCGCATTTAATACGAATGATAAGGAAATTAGTAAGAAAAGTATTAGAAGAATATTAGGAGCCTAACTATATAATAATTATGGTTAGGAAAAAATAAGTTGTTATATGGGTAAACAAGCAATATTAATCAATGATCTCACAACAATAAACACAAAATAAAAAATGTAAGCAATGGAACTTGAAAGGTATATCCTAAAAACCAAGTTATTATTAACAATTAATTATGCCACCTAACTTTGGCATCTAATATGAAAAATCCATAGCCTAGAATTGAGGCGGACATCAATTTATAATTGCACATAACTTCCCATCTAAGTCCATCCAATAGTCCTAAAAAATTACATAACAAATATATATATATATATATATATATATATATATATATATATATATATATATAAGAATAGTGAAGACACACAATCAATGCTAATAAGTGCCCAACATATGGACAACATAAGAAAAGACCAAAGAAAGATATGAGACAAACACCCATGGAAAGATAAAACCTTATTAGCCAAGTCGGTATAAGAGAATAACAAGGTAGCATAAAAAATAAGAAGGAAAAAACCACATTAAATAGATCTACATAACACAACCTAGTAGATAAAGCATTGTACCTGAAAAAAATAAATCTAAATTAGTTAAATGGCTAGGGAAGAGGAACAGAATTTCACATGGTAGAGAGGCTACTGCATGAATCAAGCATACAAATACCAAAAACTTTAGACAAAACTATAATTAAAATAAGTAGCAATAAAACCTAGAATTTTTGTAAAACTTAAAGATGAACATTCAAGATGAAAATCTGAATAATCTTTCATGCCTAATTGGTTTTAGTGGCAGTAATGGTGGCTAAGGAAGAGTTTCAAAGTCATTGAGAGTTGGGAAAAAAATGTTAGACGTTTGGGGAACAATGACGAGAAAAATGGTAGAGAATGGCCAAATAGCAGTACCCGAGCATAAGAGTTAAGAGGCTGAGGATGAAGGAGGCTCCAAGAGAGTTAGGTAGAAGAAGAATTGAAATATTATCATAGATTTGTTGGGGAGAGAGAAATAAAGGTGGAGTAATGATGGCACTTTTGATAATGGTTATGAGAGTAAAGATGTTATTAAAAGTTGAAGTTTAGATAATTTTTTCCCTCAAAATTGTTATAAAAAATGTGTCACTTGTTGAAAAATTTAATGTTCATTTTTTTACAATGGTTTTGCGCTAAAATGATTCCCCCACCCTCAATTTTTGGTACTTTGATAAATGGTATTCAAGAAGTCATCATTTATATATAGCTATAGATGAAGTTTTTGTAGTAGTGATATCTATCTTGCAACTTTATGATATGTATTAAATTGATAAGGCAAAATATTAAGTGACATGTCATGCATTGATTAGTTTGATTCTTGAATCTTCATTGTGTTGATTTTTTTTTGTTGAAGATTGAATTAATTTCTCTACAGTTTGAATCTTCATAAGTGGACTTGTACATGCTTTTATGACTTAAATTAGGCTCATTTGTAATTATCTGATTTTGATGTCAATATATCATCTTGATAATTGAACTATGTTGTTGTGGTTTGATTAGCTTCAAGTTTTTGCTTCTTATGACTTCTATATTACTTTCCAATACTTTGTTATGTCATGATAATAATTACTACATCTGTGATGCTACAGTTGAGAATCATAGTCACTTATTTTTATGAATAAGATTCATGTTGATAAGTTTTATGTGATTTCTAATTGATCCTTATTTATGTTTGAACCCAAGAATGAGTAGTGAATCTATAAGCTACACTTAGGCATAGTTGTTCAAGCTATAGTGTATCATTATGATGTATCTATGCTTTAGAAACACTACTACATGGTTAATTCTTTTGATGAGATAGTCTCTACTTATTCATCTATATTATTAATTACATTCCAATAAATGAGTCAGTCTCTACTTATGCTAACAAGTAAGTGTAACCAACTTATTCTATTGGACATGTTAACGTCTCTTATCCTAATAAGTAAAACTTCCCAACTTATTCTTTCGATGGTGTCGATAAGATGAATTATAATGCCCCATTTTTAGGAACCCTAATTAAAACTAATAATTATGCGTGATTAGTTATAATTACTATTTTAGGAGGTTTAGTATTAAATGTATTACTACTACTACTACTTCTACTACTACTACTACTACTACGGTTTAGATACAAAAATAATCAAGTTAAAAGGTTGATAAAAATTGAACTATTAACTTTAATCCTAGTTATACTCGTAAATTTTATCCTAATTATTTTATTAATAATCTCGACTCACAACTCGAAAAAAAATCTCAAAATTTTGTTCCCAATTATTTTATATTATTTCCTTCTATTAAACCTATTCTAATCCCGATTGTTTTTCCTGAATTATCTGTCAATTTGGTACCCTAATCTATCCAAAATAAACCTAAAATAAAAAAAAATACTTTTCTACTCTACCATCTAATCTCCTTATATCCCTCATTCCTTACTTTACTCAACCCATCACCTCACGTTCACCCTTTACATTCATACATACATATACATGCTACACTCACGCACATTCCAACTCATTTTTCCAGCTCCCTCATCGTCCCCTATTCCTTTAGCATTTCCCCATGCCAAATCTACCCTCTTGCATGATATGCATACACATGCATGTACTCCACTCCAACCTGCCCTCCACTTCCCATCCCACTCCCCTCTTTCTTTTTGTTCAGTTTTCTTTCCAACAAAACACTCCTCGACCACCCCGCAACACCACCTCCAATCCAACCATCGCCTAGCCAGCTTCCTTCCTTTTCCCTTTCCCCTTCTCCCTTGTGTGCACCAACCCTACAAGCACCCTTTCCTGCAGCTTCCAATCCCCCTCTGCATTTTGCCTTCAACCAACCATATACCACACCACAACACTCAACCCTTCCCTTCCTCTTTTTCGTTTGAATTTCCCAGCCCCTTCCCCCTCTCCATTTGGTTCAACCATCTCAGCCCCCAAGAACCAGCCCACACCACCGCAACCCCTTCCTACTCTTCTTTCTCTTTTACTTGTAACCCACCTCCACCTTCATCCTTCACCATCACCACTCCCCAGCCCCGTCGTCTCGCGCAGCTAACCCACCCTAGCAGAAGCACCATGCACAACACCCAACCTTCACAACCACCAAACCTAGCCCACCATTCTCCTCCTCCATTTTTGTTGTAGCCAACCAACACCCCGACCATAGCCTCACCACCTTGAAAGCACCAGCCCATCGTAGCCTATCACCCACTAGCCGCAGCTCCAACCCTCCACCACTTCACAACCCCTGCACTTCCTGATCCAACCAGCTAACCGCCATCCTACCATCCCGCTAAGCTGCCTAGTAGCCTCCACCACCGTTGCCTAACTCAACCATCACCACTAGCTTCGCCGACCACTACCCACTACCGCCTTCTCCTTCCCCCTACCTAGCTCGACCAACCCTCTCACCCATTAGCCGAGCCTTCTGAGCATGTATGGCTCACCCTGCTGTGCAATGTGAGTTGTGTATGTTGTGTTAATAATTTTTGGTACCCATATTAAATGTAAGGGTATTTTATTAATATAAAAAATGAATATTTTATATTATAATAATTATTTTATTTGATAGATATTAATTCCGTAATTGTGGTATTATTTTTTAGGTACAAAAGTTGATTAGCAAAACCAAATAATTTTTAGTGGATACCTCTAATTTTTATATTTTTGCTGGAATTTAGGTAACTATTATACCCTACTAAAATGATAAATATTGTGTGGTAACATATTAGGATTTTGGGTGCATGAAATATGTTAAGCATGATTTATTTCAACATATTATGTGTTAAAATGAGCATGTTATCTGGTATAAAATATTTCGGGTATGAAAGTACGATTAAAATGATTCTAATGACGAAAAAATATTTTGTATGATATGTATAAAATAATAGGTTGAGTATGCGTAGATATAATTGTGGAATAATCATTATGGGTGTGTGCTCTTGGGGTAATTTAGTCATTTCTTGTGTGTTATGATATTTATCCTAAAAATTATATGTAATATTTATTATTTGTTGTTGATTATGCGATCATGTGTTTTGTACGTTTTAAAAGTGTATGATAGGATTTTGTATGCAGAAACCTGTGTAAGGGCAAAATGGTCTTTTGATATAGTTGATAGATTAAATATCATAATAAATAATTAGATTATTTTGTTTTTGCCTTTTCACAACAAGTTAAAAAATGAAATGGATTTAGTATTTAAATGGATGATAATCTAATAATTATTAGCCTTAGGGGCATTTTGGTCATTTTGACCGAATGTGCCCAAATGTGAATAATTGAGCATAGGATATCCTTATAATTTTAATAGGTTGACCTTGGTGTTGACGTTGACCTTATTTTAGACTGTTGACCTTAGGGTTGAGTTGGATAATTAGAAATAAAGGAAAAAAATGGATAAGTATGGAAATAAGAATAATTGTGCAATATGTGTTATCTATGATCACCTTATAAAATACTAATATGTAAAGTGGAAGACCTCGAGTTTGGGAATGATTTCTCTCTAGGGGTAGCTACCCTAAAGATGAGGTAGGAGTCCTCGATTTTTTTAGTTTTCTGGTGTGCCGATTATGTCCAGTAAGGCCCTAGTCTACTCTATAGGTGACCTACAAACCCTATATGGGGTATCAATACTTAAGGATTAGGCGTTTGATGTGAGGAGGGTACTGTGTGCCTTGTGCATCAATATGACCAGAGTGTTGTTATGCCTTTGGGTTGGATGGTTGGAAGGTATTTTGATGCCTTGTGCGCTGGTATGACCGGTGTACTTTTATCTCTCTAGATTATTATTGTATCCTCCTCGAGTAAATAAAAATGGAAATGATCTAATTAGATTAGAATGATTATTATTGGATATTGGATTGGTTTCGATAGTAGCCTTGTGCCTACCTATGGTCCTGGTAGTAGCCTTCATGCCTACATGTGGTTTCGGTAGCAGCCTTTGCGCTTACCTGTAGTTCCAGTAGTGGCCTTTGTGCCTACCTGTGTTGATATTATGTCTGTAAGTATACCCGTGATGTTATGAATTTTATTTTACTGTGCCTGTAAGTACACCTGTGATGTTAGGTATTTTATTATACTATACTTGTAAGTATACAAGTGATGTTATGTATTTCATTTTACTGTACTTGTAAGTATACCTATGATGGTATGGATTTGTTATAGCATACCTATGATTTTATGAATTTGGTTGCGATTGATGCTGAAACAAGAATCATGTTGTGAATGTTATGATTGATATGCCAGAGTTTGGGTTCTAATTATTACTTCTGAGAGCATCTCTGATATGTTTGTCTAGTAAGCTTTCAGTTGATTTAGACAAATGAAAATGACTAGTATGCGACCTTAATAGAATTTTACTGTCTAAATGAACTATATATCAATCCTTGTATGAATACTTAAATTCCTTATACATGTTAGTTGTATGTCTTGCATGTGTTCCATGTTAGTTTTTCATATTAGTTTGGTATAAAGGATTATTCAGTACTATAGTACTGACGGATTTTGTTTCATGGTCCCCTACCTATTCAACATATAGTCTTTATCTTGCAGGATCACTTTAAGGGTAAGGTCCGACGACTTCAAATAGAGGGTTGAGAGTTATAACTATCCGGTGTTCGCCCTGACTTCTTTGATCCATATATTTCGTGGACTCTTAATTCCCTTGCTATTTCCCTTTGTTATATTACAAATCTTTCCCTGATGTTTTGTATCTATCAAGACAATGTAATTTGTAATGAAATTTCTATCTTGCCTTCGTTATAAATGTTATTTAAGTAAAGTAATGTTTTAGCCTTAACACTAGTATGAGAACAATAGAGGATGATAGACTTATACTGAGTGTGGCGGTAGCACCCACTGATTTTGTAATTAATGCTTTTGTAAAACAAAAATTTTTAGTAGTAAAAATGGGGGTGTTACAAGAATGATGGTTGGAAGGTTTTTTTTTTTTTACTCTTGAGTGAATATAAAGTGGATTATCATTCATGTGCATGAGTTTCCTTGGACGATATGGCCGATTTAAAATGATGAAAATTTAAAAAATGTTATGAAGCAGGCAGTGAATTGAAGGAGTACATTGATCAAATTATGAGCTTGATGTGGTGGGAGACTAATGAGAATAATAATTGCCAAAAAATAGACGTAAGAAATTGGAAACTATTGGAGGATGTTATGGTTAAAATTAACATTGATGTTGGCTGCATAGGCAGTGAGGAGCGGATCTTTGGGTTTGTCTATAGGGATTCTCATGGAGATGTTCTTATAGCAGGACATAAAACTTCTAAATGGGGAGTGGAATGTAGATCATCTTAAGGAGAAACCATCCTCCATACTCTACAAGTAATAGTTAGACATGATTGGGAAGAAGTGTCATTGAAATTGACTCTTAGACCTCTATCAACAAGCTTAGAGGAGGAAACATAAACATAATTGTAACACCGCAAATTTTACTATTTTTTTTTAAAAAACAAAAATTTCTAGATATAAAAACTATAAATTTTGGGGATGCCGGATGCCCCATAAACGACAATATTATCAAAGAAGGCATCTCGAACTTGCAACACGTCAGATGGGCCTCCTGTTCGTGGGAATGAGCAACACCCATGAAAAGGGTGATCAGTACAATACGTATTGGGTAAGGTAACCGAACACTAAGGCCAACACCCAAATACATAAAATCATGCAAGATATTATATAGTTTACAAACATTCAAACCCACACATATAATGCGCAAAATCATGCAGGATAATTAAGGGATCATAAAGTCCAGCATAATAACATAAAGGCATATGATCAATCAGCTGAATATACAAAAATCCATTCTTAAATCTGGAGTAATACTTAATTAGTCTCTTATGAATACTCATTCCACACCATGTTATTTATCAAGCCCATGCGAGTACGGAAGCCCCCACTATTATAGCCGGTGGAGCAGAGACAAGGAGGGCACAATGCACCTGCCCACTATTATTAGCTGGTGGATCTGTCACACATAGGGTATCATACCCTAACCACTATTTCTTACCGGTGGATCAGTTGGCTCCGACACACATGGTGTTCCATTACAAGTACTTAGTGTTTTTTAAGTATCTTAGCAACTTTGGTGTTTGGTTTATTGAGCTCAGAATCCACCCCTATTATAGCCGATGGATCAGACACACTTAGGGTAACATACCCTAACCATAATTATAGCCGGTGGATCAGACACACGTAGGACAAAGCGTCCTAAACATTATTTCTAACCGGTGGATCGGTGGGATCTGACTCAATACTCTTCCACTTTATATGATTAATGTCTTAAATGTCTTGTTCATAAATTTTTAACCCTAGCCATGCATGGCTGATTTCTACTATTCTTATCCTCCAACCCTAGTTAACGACACCAGCCCTTAGTTAACCACACCAACCCTAGTTAACCACCACAACCATAGTAACCATAATAAACCCTAACTCAGTCTCCTCCATACCCTTATAATATCCCATGTACTATTTTCCACCTAATATTTTCAAAACCCCATACGACTCTTCTAATACCTTCCTTACACCCCATACCAACTTTCTACACGTAAATTTTTATCTCAAGCACTCTTTATGTCCCCTATGCAAACGTGCAAACTTTTCATGCAAAATCTTACGCTCACACGTGAAACCTTAAATTCCTATACAAACCCTAACTCCATACAAACCCTAACTCCATGCAAACCCTAACTCCCACATTATTACACTCCCCATCTAATCATATTACAAAACCTAGCTTGCATGTCTTATGGGCCATACCAAACCACAATAACAACACAACCCATACATATAATACACATGCCACAATTCAATGCATGATCTTACCTCAACTCCATATCATTTTGCATATATGATAGTTATACAATTACACATATAATACATTATAATTTCATATCACATGGCATGCATGGCATATAAAACACATAATACACAAATGGCCTTAGTTATTCCATTCCTAAAACGTCACCGGTCTTGGAGCACGCTCTTATGCCATTTTTAGGGCTTTGGTTGGTCTCACCTATTATGAGGAAAAAACTAGAATTAGATTCCCTCCTACTAAAAATACTATTATTTTTTAACTTATCCTAAGACTAGGCTTTTAAATAAAATAGTACTATGCTAATAATAACTACGCGAAATAATACCAAAAAATGCTAATAATAATATTGATATGATTCAAAACGAATGGTGGTATAAGGGATTCTACCCTCCACCCAAAATAATACTAATAATATCATTAAGACATTATTAATAAAAATGGTATTAATAATAATAATCAAATTATAAAATAATAATAATAATAATAATAATAATAATAATAATAATAATAATAATAGAAACAATAATAATGAAATGACTTAAACTGAAAGTAATATAAGGTAGGGTTTTCAACTCTACCCTAAAATAGTAAAAGTATTATTATTAACACATATTACTTATAATAATAATAATAATAATAATAATAATAATAATAATAATAATATTATTATTATTGTTATTATTATTAATAGTAATCAAACTATTTAAATAAAATAGGGCTTTGGCCCTCTAAATAAATAATAGTAATAACAACAACAACAACAACAACAACAACAATTATAACAACAACAACAACAATAATAATAATAATAATGATAATAAAACTTATAATAATACTAATAATTCGAAACTAATAACCTAAATAATTCATATAAACTCTCGACCCTGCTAAGAAATAATAACATTAATATTGAACCAAATAATAATAATAATAATAATCAAATAAAGGTTAAAAATTGAAATAAAATAGAATAACCTTAAATAAATAGGGGAGAAGGGCTGAGAGGGTCTTGGGTTTCACCTTGGGTTAACAGAGATAGGTGGCACCAGCGATGGTGCACAGCGGCAGCGGCCTGAAAAAAGGAAAGAAATGGAAAAAAGTTGAGTTTTGAGAAGAAGAGGTGGAGAATGAGAGTGGTGGTTAAGGTGTTGGTGGTAGCCTAGACTAAGAGGAGTAAAGTGAGGGTGGTGGCGCAGCAAGTGGCGGCGGCAGTGATGGCGGCTGAAATGAAAAGAAAAAGAAAAAGAGAGGAGGAGGAGGAGAAAGGAGAAAAGAAGGGTTGGGCGAGGTGGAGGAATATTGGTAGTAGTTTTTGGGTGGTGTAGGAGGTAGTGATACCGGCAGATGTGGTGGTGGACGGCGGCGTGAAGGGTTGCAAGTGTAAAATTTTGGTTGGTTGAGCAAGGAACTTTGCACAGCTTTGGTGGCTCGTGCAAGAATAATCAAGGGGGATGGGTGATTTAGTTAGTTAGAGGGCGGTGCAGGTAGGGATGGCAATTTTCCCTGCGGGTTCGGGGCCCCATCAGGGATTCCCCATTCGGGTTCGGGTTCGGGGAGAGAATTCGGGGATCAGGTTCGTGTTTGGGGATTCTTAACGGGGATTTTTTCGGGACGGGTTTGGGGTCCCCATCCCCGAACCCGCCCCGAAATTATATATATATATATATATATATATATATATATATATATATATATATATATTTATATAATTATATAATATATATATATATATATATATATATAATTTTTTTATAGAATATATATTAAAAATATAATATAAAAAAGTAGTTTGAGGATCGGGGATGGGATCGGGGATCGGGTATAAAGTCAGGTTTCAGGGATTGGGTCGGGTTTTTAGAACGGAAAATAAATCGGGGATGGAAAATAGATCGGGGATCGGGTCGGGGAATCCCCGATAAAAAAATAACGAGGATCGGGTCAGGTTCGGGGATAATTTTCCTTATCGGGTTCGGGGATGGGGATGGGGTCCCTGTCCCCGACCCGCCTCGTTGCCATCTCTAGGTGCAGGGAAGACTTAGGTAGGTAGAGCTAGCGGCATAGTTGGCTGACGGCGGAGGAAAGGGTGTCTGAAGTTGCGGTGGTGCACAGGGTAGGTTCTTAGGGTTTTGGGGAAAAAGTTTTAAGATCACTCATAGGGGGTATTTATAGAGTTTGGAGGTGAAAGTAGGGTTCTAAGGGTTGGCAGAAAGGTAATGCAGGTAGGGTTTGGGGTGGCTGTTAACGTTAATTGGCTGATGCAAATTCAAGACGTGGTCGACTTTTCACGCAGGAAAAGAAGGGTTTTGCGCGGAAGAAAAGGAAAGTGGGTTAGGTTAGGTTTGTGATTCAGGGGGGAAGAGAAAGAGAGGAGAAACAGCCAGTCAAGTCAAGCGTAGCAGGCAATGCCATTTTCGGAGGCGAAAAAGCTGCAGATCAACGGTGGAGGAGGAAGGAGGAAGAAGAAGGTGAACCAGCTGGCCAGGGAAAAAGAAAGAAAAGAAAAAGAAGGGAGAACCGGGCCGGTCAGATCCGATTATAAAATTTTAAATGGAAAGCGATGTTCCAGGGGAAAGGAAGCAATACGCAGCGCTCTAGTTGCCGAAGGAAGAAAAGAAAAGAAACTGGAGGATGGAAAAAGAAAAGATCGGGCCGCAAACAACCCCAAATGGGAGAAGAAGAAGAGAAAAAGGAAGAAGGAAAGAAAAGAACGAAAAAAGAAGATAAAAAGGAAAAAGGAAAGAAAAGAGGAAAAAGAAAAATAAGTAAGTTGGGGTCAATTAAATTAATTAGAATATTTTGGGTATTTAAAATGAAAATATTTAAATAAAATAATAATAAATTTCCTTTTTAGGTTAATTTAGGATTTTTAAAAGATTTTTCCTAAATTCCTTTTTAATTAGCAAAAATGCCCAATTTTCCCTTATAAAAAATATTTTTAAATTTCTTTTTAATTTGCCCTAAATAATTTCTTGCTATTCCAATAAAAATAATTAATTAAATTAATTCACTAATAATCCTTATTTAATTACACTTCTGAAAATAAATATTTTTGGGATATTTAATTATTACCCTCTTAAATATATACTTCATCCCCGAAGTCTCTCACAGTTCCTTAGGGTTAAGGCTAGGATATTCTAAGCATCTAGAAACAACACATTAACAACTATTCTTAAACCAACTACCCCCTTAAGGAAAAACTTGATAAAAAGAATCTAACATGAGGTGAAAAGTTTTGGATATGCTTCTCGCATATCTTTCTCGGTATCCCAAGTAGCTTCCTCAGTCCCGTGTCCACTCCATAAGATCTTAATAAGAGGAACCACACCTGTGCGAGTCTTTCATAGCTTAGTGTTGACAACCCGCATAGGTCACTCCTCATTGGTCAATGAATCATCCAATTCAATCTCATCTGACTGGATTACATGCGATGGATTAGCAACATACTTTCGCAGCTGGGAAATGTGGAACACATTTTGCACTCATGCCAACTCTGGAGGAAGAGCCAATCAGTAAACAACTTCACCCATTCACTCTAGTATCTCGTAGGGACCAATATACCTAGGGCTCAACTTGCCCTTCCTTCCAAACCTTTGCACCCTTTAGTAGGCGAAACCCTCAACAATACCTTATCTCCTGGCTCAAAATCTTCATCCCTACACCTCCGATCAGTATAACTCTTTTGTCTGCTCCAAGCTGCTCTCATTCAATCCTAGATCTATTGGACCTGTCGGGTCATATCTTCGATCGTTTCTAGTCCCAACACTATCGTCTCATTGATGTTGCTCCAACACAAAGGAGTCTTGCACTTTCGTCCATATAATGCTTCAAAGGGAGCCATCCCAATACTAGCATGATAGCTATTGTTATATGAAAACTCTATCAAATGTAGGCGCTCCTCCCAACATCCCTAGAAATCCAGCACACAGGCCCTCAACATATCCTCTAAGGTCTGTATAGTTCATTCTGTTTGTCCATCTGTGGCAGGGTGGAAGGTTGTACTCATCTTCAACTTAGTCCCCAAAACTTCCTGCAGCTTTCCCTAAAAGTAAGAGAGGAACCTTGAATCTCGGTCTGAAACAATATCCTTTGGAACTCCATGATGACTAACCACGAACTTCATATAAGCATTCGCCAACTGTTCTATACTCCACGTGGACTTCATAGGGATAAACACGGCTGATTTGGTTAATCTGTCAATAATAACCTAAATAGTATCACAACCACTTTGGGTCCTCGATAAACCACTAATAAAGTCCATAGAAATGGAGTCCCATTTCTACCTTGGCACCTCCAAAGACTGAAGTAACCCAGTTGGTCTCTGATGTTCAATCTTGACCTTCTGACACACAATACATCACGATACAAACTCTACCACCTCCTACTTCATATGTGGCCACCAATACACCTTTTTGAGGTCCATATATAACTTAGATCCTCTTGGATGAACCGAGTAGGGAGTCTGATGTCCTTCCTCCATAATACGATGCTTAAGCTTTGGGCAAATCTAGGGTACACACCAACGACCCCTGAATCGAATACTGCCATCCTCGTGGATTCTGAATCCCTCTGCTTTTCCTTCCTGCATCTTCTGTTGGATTCTTTCTAGCTTAATATGTCCAACCTGGTCAGCTCAGATCTCCTCAAATATAGTAGGCATGAGTGGCAGGGTGTTCATACGGGCTTCGAGGTCTCCCTACTGAATCATCTCGATCTCCAGGTCTGACAATTCCCTTATCGTTCGGTTAGCAACCATATGACATAATGTAGAATGTGAAGTCAACTGAGTGAGTACATAGTTGGAATATCATCCCCTAAGTGATACTATTGGCCTTACCCTCATGGTAGGTCAACTCAATGTCATAGTCCTTCACAAGCTCTAAATACCTCCTCTGCCTCAATTTAAGTTCTTTTTGCATGAAAATATACTTGAGGCTCTTGTGGTCTATAAACAACTTACACTTTGCCCCATACAAATAGTGCCTCCAAATTTTCAAAGCAAAGACCACCGCTGCTAATTCCAGATCATGTGTGGGGTAATTCTACTCATGTTTCTTCAGCTATCTTGAGGCATAAGCTACCACTCTACCCTTTTCATCAACACGCATCCCAACCCATACTTGGATGCATCACTATAAACCTCGAACTCCTCGGGTAAAGTTAATACTGGTGGAGAAGTCAACCGATTCTTCAGCTCTTGGAAAGCCTTTTCACAAATCTCATCCCACTGGACTTTTGTGGACTTCTTTAGGAGATTTGTTAATGGTCTAGCTATCTTGGAAAATTTTTGCACAAATCGTCGGCAATATCCAACCAAACCCAGAAAACTCCGAATCTCTGTTATACTTGTAGGGGGCTTCCATTTTGTGATTGCCACAACCTTAGTTGGGTCCATAGCCACTCCTCTAACTGATACAATGTGACCAAGAAAAGCTACCTCTTGAAGCCAAAATCAACACTTTGACAGCTTCGCATACAAGTGATGTTCCCTCAACACACTCAAAATAGTGCGTAAATGCTACTCATGATCCTCACTTCCCTGAGAATACACCGAAATATCATCAATGAATACCACCACAAATTGATCAAGGAAAGGTCTGAATATCCTTGTCATTAAATCAATGAAAACTACGGGAGCATTTGTAAGTTCAAAGGGCATCACCATAAACTCATAATGCCCATATCGGGTTTGGAAGGCAGTCTTCATAATATCAACATCGACAATTCTCAATTGGTGATATCTGGATCTCAGGTCGATCTTGGAAAATACCGCAGCACCCTTCAACTGGTCAAATAAATCGTCGATCCTCGAAAGTGGGTATCAATTCTTTACTGTCAGCTAATTCAACCCTTGGTATTCGATGTAAAGACGAAGGCTACCATCCTTCTTTTTCTCAAACAATATTAGTGCTCCCATAGTGATACACTCGGCTGGATGTACCCATGCTCCACTAATTCTTCCAACTAGGCCCTTAACTCTTTCAAATCAACCGGTGCCATTATGTAGGGGGCCTTTGAGACAGGCTCAGCTCCCGGCACCAGCTCGATCTTAAAATCAATCTCTCGAACTGGAGGCATGCCTGATATTTCTTCTGGAAACACATATGAAAAATTTTTAACTACCAGAATATTGTCTAATGTGGTTAAGTCCCTGTTTAGATCATGCACACTGCATAAATATAGGGGATAGCCTTTCTGGATCAAAGTGTGCAAAGTAACAGCAGATACTACCTTAGTGGTCGGCTGGGACTGAGTCTTCCTGTACGAAACCCTAGTCCCCTTTAGGCCTCGCAATATCACCCACTCTTGGGCACAATCAATAACTACCTTGCATATCCCCAGCATATCCATGCCCAGAATCACATCAAAATCCTTCAAGTCCATCCCAACTAGATCTACTAGGAAGTCTACTCCGCTTATGTCTAAGGCCACGTCAGAAAACATCCGACTGCACTCCATCCTATCACCTAACGGAAGCATAACATATAGCATGACTCTAGCAAATGGTGAGAATCCAGCCTTAGCAACAAATGTAGATGATATGAAAGAAAATGTGACATCCGAGTCAAACAGAACATATACTGGTAAAGAATAAAATGGTGAACATACCCATAACGACATCGAGATGCTGATCTACCTCTACTTGATTGATAACATTTAAGCGTCCGCCTGGCTGACCTCCCTTCTGGGGATAAGGCCTGGATCCCTGAGGTCTTCCCCTGGTCTCTCGAACTGGTGCACCAGATGGAGTACGTGCTCGCTGATAATACTGTTGGGAGGAATTCTGGTCGTGCTGCTGGTCTGCCTGTTGCTAAGATATTAGGGCTCCCCTCTACTGAGATGGTTGTGTCTGGTCCTGCTAAGATCGTGGGGGCCTCCAACACTCTGTTGCCCTGTGGCCCAACTTACCATAGTGTAGGCAATTTATCAACCTGCCCCCACAGCTTCTACCTAGGTGGTCCCGACCACGTCTTCTACAAACGTTTCCCCTCAGGGGTCCCTAGCCTCTGTGATGATCTCTCGGTGAAGGTCTCCTTGATTCTTTAGATCGAAGCTGAGTCCTACTCCCAAAACTCTGACTCTCGGGCTTCCACTTAAGAATGGTGGCCTGCTCCTGGACCGATGTAGTAGCAATGCAGGCACACTCATATAAAGATGCGAGATTTGTAAAGGATACCACACCCATCATTCGGCGGATGTTAAAATTAATCCCTTGCTCAAACTGGAAGACCACTGTGGACTCGTTGGTGGTGATCCTTGGAGAAAATTGGAGCATCTCTATAAAGCGGGCAAAATACTGTCGGACCATCATTGATCCCTGTGTCAGCTACATGAACTCTCGAACCTTGTCTCTCCTTAGGCTCTCAAGGTAGAATCTGGTGGCCTTGAATGCCTCCCATGTAGCTGGAGGACCTTTGTGGGAACAATACTCCCCCACTAGGTGTTTGCTACACCCCAAAGGAAGAAAGCTGCGATACTGGGCTGTCGGTCGGGTGGATAATCTATAGCCTCGAAGGTACGATTCAAGTCTCGTATCCACTCCTCAAGAACCATCGGGTCTTCCTCACCAAAATATGTCGGAGGGTGATGTTCGGTGGCCCTCCGAAGCCAGTCCTCTCCTGCACCCTAAGATCATTGGGTGAACTCTAAGAAGGCCGTGATGGTCTCCTCCAATCTGTTAATTCTTCCATTAGCTGCCATTGATCTGCACAAAAAGAGAATTTTAGAGACAAACCCACTGGTTTGAACTCATGTTAGCAAGATTTCCCCCCTTTTGGGGAAAACCCCAATCTACCATTACACTCCTCATCATGGTCGGGCTCCGAAATTTTAAAATAGAAAGGTTTTCATTTAGAGCGGGAAATACATTTCAAAATCCAATAAAGACTTTATAAATCAAATTTATTTTCAAAAACGAGTGTGGTCAACAAGACTAACTTCTCTGATACCAATTTGTAACACCCCAAAATTTACTATATTTTTTTTAAAAAAAACATAATTTCATAGATATAAAAACCATAAATTCTGGGGATGTTATCGCTACACTTAGTACTAGACCGGTTCACTCCTACCGTTCCAGTACCAAGTGCTAAGGTTAAGAACATATTTCCATCAAACCATAGCAATACGTAAATCAAGGTTCACAATACCAATAATTAGATTACGCATGAATTATTACATAACCGAAATATGAGAGATAGTTTCTTAAAGTAGAAATATGTCTATGACGTTAAAATTGTTTCTGGAATTCATAACATAGAAAAAGGGTAATAAGGATAATAATAGCATTTGAAGGGAAAACTGGCCATGCCCCTCCAAAGGTTAATCCATCCCATAATCAACTCTCGCCCATGCCTGATGCCCCATAAAAATCAATATCATCAAAGAAGGCATCTCCAACCTACAACACGTTAGATGGGCCTCTTGCTTGTGGGAATGAGCAGCACCATGAAAAAGGTGATCAGTACGTTACGTATTGGGTAAGGTAACCGAACACTAAGACCAATACCCAAACACATGAAATCATGCAAGATATTATATAGTTTACAAACATTCAAACCCACACATATAATGCGCAAAATCATGCAGGATAATTAAGGGATCATAAAGTCCAGCATAATAACATAAAGGCATATGATCAATCAGCTGAATATACAAAGGTCCATTCTTGAATCTGGAGTAATACTTAATTAGTCTCTTATAAATACTCATTTCACACCATGCTCTTTATTAAGTCCATGCGAGTACGGAAGCTGTAATACTCTGTATTTTTAAAATCTAAATTTATTAAGCTAAATGATTTTATTAGCATAATTTGATATAAAAATTTAATTATTTTAATTTTGATTCGTTTTATGGATTTATCGACGATTTCGAATTCATATTTGAATTTAATTAATTATTGTCGTTGCGAACCATTCTAGATAAATTCGTTAACGACAATGATTTTATTATATTCCTATGAGTTCGAGTCTCGGTTAAAAATATATATTCCCGTTTTTTCTTGTATTTTTATTTTTAATATTTTAGATTCGTTTTCGATTTTAACTTTGTCATGTGATTACGACGTTATTTTGAAATTATATTTCGTTGACGAAATATATTATTTAAATTATAGAATTTCTATTTAAATAGTTAAATTTATTTTTATAATTTTATCCATAGAAAATATTTCCGACTTTAAATTTATTCGTTTTCGGAAATCGTTAATATTTTAGGAAATTATTTATGAATTTCTTTTCGGATTTAACCTTCTTCTGTTTTACGCTTATTGATTACGAAAAATCGATTTCGGAAATTATTTAAACTAGTCTCGGTTTATTAGAATTGGATTTAAATATTTTCTTATTTGTTTTTAAATAATTTTTTGAGGTCTTATAATATATTTTCGTAAATAATATAAATTTTTATGTTCGTTGGTAAATTCTTCCGAAAATGTTTTCGAAATTCTTTATGTAGCTTTTTATTTATTTCAAGCGTTTAGATCGTTTTGAAATAATTTTCGTTTAATAAATTTTAGATAAAATCTTCCAATAATAATTTATAAATATTCAGTATTTTATTTTAGGTATATTTGTATTTGTATTTGTAAAAAAAAAAAAAAAAAAAAAAAAAAAAACTGGTGCCCCGACCGAACCCCCTCTTCCTTTTCCTTTTTCCCTCTTCTTCTTCCCTTTCTTTTCTTCCCTTGCTGCTCCCGACCCCCTGCCCTCTGCGCAGCCCAAACCCTAGCCAGCCGCCACCTCCTCCCTAGCTCCTCCTTGCGCCGCCTTGCCTATCGACCTTCGGTGACGCTGCAGCAACAGCCGAAGTAGCGCAACATCAGCCTGCTCGACCGCAGTAGCAACAGCCGACTCCCCAGCAGCGACTGCGCGCGGGAGCAGCAGCAACAGCGGCAAGCCGCCGTCCGGCCATGGCGAGCTCGGGCGATGACCGGCGAGCCACCCTCGTTCCCCGACGAAGCTTCTCCAGCATTTTCTTGTCCCGATTGTGTTGATTTCATTCGGTATAAATTTCCGAAAAACCCTAATATATATTTGATTAATTGAGTATGAATTACCTTATGAAAAGCTAAATTGATTGTTTGTTTATGTATATATGTGCTGTAAGATTGATTTGGATATGTTAATTGTGTGGTTGTGTTGAAACTTTGGAAAAATTGGATTTTTGGCCGGGTAATGCCCGAATTTTTTGGATTCGTCCGATTTAGCTATTTTTGATAAATTGATTTTACAATATGTTTTAAAATGTATCCAATTTCATTTTGGAACCGTCAATTTGAGAAATTTATGCAGGTTTAATCGGAATTTGATTCCTAGGTCAAATTTTGGGTGTAATGAAATTGGGTCGTATAATTGAGCCGTTTCGCTCAATTGATTTTCTAGTATTGTTTAAAATGTATTTAATTTTATATTGGAAGTGTTGATTTGGAAAAATTGTGCGTAATTGACCGGAATTGGATTTTTAGGTCAAAACTCCCGCGGGTTTAAATTGAATTGTGTAATTAGATTATTTTATTCAATTGACTATATAAATTACATTAGAATATATTTAATTACATTTTTGAACCGTCAATTTATATGTTTTGGCAAGAATTGATCGGATTTGCGTTCCGGGCCCAAAAACCCTAATTGTGCTAAATTGGGTATTTCTTTTATTGATTTTGATCAATTGATTATCTGATATGTTATAAAATGTGTTTAACTGCATTTCTAAACATTCAATTTGATTAAATTTATAGAATTTTACCGAATTGCATTTTCGGGCCTAAAACCCTAGATTTTAAGTGAGATTATGAAATTAGTTATTGGTATAGTTGTTTTGCTAAAATTAAATTTATAAAAGTAGTTGAAATGATCCTAATTGTATTCTAATACCTTTAATTAGAATTAATTGATTTGAATTACTTGAGTTTATATAGTGGGCTTTAAAACCCTAATTTTGAAAATTGATCATCTGGAATTGTTTAATCGGAAGATTGTTTTGTTGAAATTGATTATCTGGATTTATCTAAAATTAGTTTAATTGTGTTTTAAAACTATCAATTGGAGGTAATCGAAGTGATTTGGTCGATTCGTAGTTTAGGGATTAAAAACCCTAATCTTCGGGGATTGTTTTATAAAATCGATTTTGCTATGCGTCTTTTATCTAATCGATTTCTATCTTTGGGTTTTAAGTCATTTAATTTATGTTTTAAACTAATCGGCTTGGATTTGGTTCTATGCAAATGGTTGGTTTACCTATTTAGTTGTAAAACTTAATGAATAAGTTATCTTTGATAAATTATCTTATGATCAATTATCTTCCTCGGGCTTTCCAAACTAGTTTGAAGTGTCATAAGTGTAATTGTATTAATTCGTTTTGATTGATATTTAATCTTAAATCTTAATAGAGCTATGCTTTTAAGTCCTAAGTTTTGAACATGTTTTCCAAGAAAAATAGTTTGTGTCTCTTGTATCGATTAAATTATAATAGTTGAAATTATTGATCGATAGGATAGTTTCTAACTTAGTTTTCGATGTAATCTAGGAAAGCTTTATTGTGGATCCTCAAACTAGTGATCTCTCTCCCTCTTATCTCGCTTAGCTAGCTTCGGATCCATGTAAGTTTCTACTTACCTCCACTTATGGGTGTTTCGTAAGGATGTGGCTAATGTCCCTACGTGTTATATGACTTGTATGCCTTGGATGCTTTGTATATATATCATGTCCTGTTGTGTATCACCTGATTGTCCTTAACGTGTTTTATGCGTAGCACAGCTTGGAGTTAAGGTGTGTGGTATGTGTTTTTCTTATGATATGAATGTGATATCCATATGTGGTGATTATGGTGTGTTGTGGCATGATGCAACCCTCTAGGACATGCATGCTAGGGTGATTATTATTATGACATGGATATGAAAGGATAAAAAGAAATAAATGGGAAGTGAGTTGCTAAAGAGGGGTATGAGGTTGACCAAATTGAATAAGGGATGAGAGCTATGCATGGAAAATTCTAGGGTTTGCATGGGAACTTCGAGAGTTTGCCTGGGTTGGATAAAACTTGCATGAGGATGATCGTTACGTGAGAAAAATTGTATTAAAGTGTGCATAAGGTAAGGGGAGAGTTGTGGAGTGTTTAGAGACTTGGGATGAAAATAATACGTAGGTTGGTGTAAGGGGTATAAGGGACCCGATTAGGGTTTTGGGAGAAAGTAGTGATTGATTTGGGATTGAACTTAAAAGAGATGAGGTGTTTGACGATAAATGAATTAATGGTAGTAAGGCAAGAGGAAATTGGGCCACATAGGTCAAATTAGGGTTTCACGGGAAACCCTAGAGAGTGATAGTGGATGGAGTGTGGTTCCACAAGGTGTTGGGCTTCAACCCACACCCTTAAGAGTTGGCTTTCATTATGTGTAAGTGTAAATGGGAATGGATATCGAGG
This sequence comes from Tamarix austromongolica, assembly GCA_039764185.1. Taxonomy (NCBI): domain Eukaryota; kingdom Viridiplantae; phylum Streptophyta; class Magnoliopsida; order Caryophyllales; family Tamaricaceae; genus Tamarix; species Tamarix austromongolica. The sequence goes on along the minus strand of CM077818.1, from coordinate 76,534,962 downwards.
TGTGATAAGGGGCGCAAGAGTCCCAAGATATGGGACGGGCTCTATTGGGAGGATAAGTGTGGATATAGTTAGCCATGCATGTCAAGGGTAAAAATTCTTTCAAATAAGATATGTTAAGATACTAATCACTTAAAGAGAAAGATGTTGAGCCGGACCCAGACCGGTCCACCGGCGAATAATAGTGGCTAGGGTCGGGGTGCCCTACATGATCGGTCCACCGGCAATAATAGTGGCAGGGTATGTTACCCTCATGACCGGTCCACCGGCTATAATAGTGGGGGATTCCGTGCTCAACAAACCGAACGTAATAACGATAAGACATTGGAAAGATACGAAGTAATTACAGTGAAACATCATGTGAGTCGGGGCCAGACCGGTCCACCGGCGAATAATAGTGGCAGGGTATGTTACCTTCATGATCGGTCCACCGGCTAAAATAGTGGCAGGGCATGACCCTCATGACCGTTCCACCGGCTATAATAGTGGGGTTCCCGCACTCACATGAATTGATAAAGACTATGATGTGAATCTACTATATTTACCAGAGATCTAAAGAATGAGTCTACTCGATCGGGGCTGAGCATGTCCCTAAGTAATGCTCGGGGCTGGACATGTCCCTAAGTAATGTCTGTGGGGCTAAATGCCCGATTGGTTGGTTTAACATTACCCATAAATGCCCGCTTGATAAATGCTCGATTCGTCTTGGTTTGGTTTGGCGTTGTCCAAAAATGCCCGGTTGGTTGGTTTAACATTATCTATAAATGTCTGGTTGGTTTATCTGAATTTCTTATCGGTTTAAGATGTTACATATGTTTCGTATGTTATTATGTGTGTATGGTAGGGCTTATGATGTGGGTATTGAGTAGGCATACTATTGTATCAATGTAATGCAACATGATTCAATATGCACTTGATGTTATAGTTTACGTCTTTCCCATAAGAGAGGGCATTGAGATTTACTCAGTATTGGACCCGTACTGATACTACCTTGGTTGAATGGGTCCTGTGATGATCCACTGATGGTGGGGAGCAGACCTCTTGTGCAGGTTTGAGATCGAATATTGTATTTGGGTGGAAGGCTTGACTTGAGAGAGTAGGCAATCCGGAATTTAATCTATCGGGTTTTGTCTGGTCTATCTGTATTTATTTTTGGAAGTTTCAAGTATTGTATATAAAATTTAATGGTGTTGTAATTGTCTTTTAATCTTCTTGTACTCTGATAAGTTTTTAAAATTCAGATGTAATTGTTTGACAGGTTTTAGCCTTGCATCTAACATGAGATAGATGGTTGACATTTATCTTGTGTTAGATGTGGCGGTAACATTTCCCGAATTCTCTCCTAGCTTTCGCTTTATTCTTTCAAAACATTTTTTTTCCAGGAGTGAAATTTGGGGGTGTTACAGAAGCCTCCACTATTATAGCTAGTGGAGCGGAGACAAGCAGGGAACACTGCACCTCCCACTATTATTAGCCAGTGGATCTGTCACACATAGGGTATCATACCCTAACCACTATTTCTTACCGGTGGATCGGTTGGCTCAGACACACATGGTATTCCATTGTAAGTACTTAGTGTTTTTTAAGTATCTTAGCAACTTTGGTGTTTGGTTTATTGAGCTCAGAATCCGCCACTATTATAGCCGGTGGATCGGACACACATAGGACAAAGCGTCCTAACCGCTATTTCTAACCGGTGGATCAGTGGGACCCGGCTCAATACTCTTCCACTTTACATGATTAATGTCTTAAATGTCTTGTTCATAAATTTTTAACCCTAGACATGCATGGCTGACTTCTACTATTCTTATCCTGTAACCCTAGTTAACCACACCAACCCTAGTTAACCACCACAACTATAGTAACCATAATAAACCCTAACTCAGTCTCCACCATACCCTTATAATATCCCACGTACTATTTTCCACCCAATATTTTCAAAACCCCATACGACTGTTCTAATACCTTCCTTACACCCCATATCAACTTTCTATACGTAAATTTTTCTCTCAAGCATGCTTTATGTCCCCTATGCAAACTTGCAAACTTTTCATGCAAAATCTTATGCTCAAACGTGAAACCCTAAATTCCCATACAAACTCTAGTTCCTATGCAAACCCTAACTCCATGTAAACCTTAACTCCCACATTATTACACTCCCCGTCATCATATTACAAAACCTATCATGCATGTCGTATGGGCCACACTATACCACAATAACAACATAACCCATGCACATAATACACATGCCACAATGCAATGCACGATCTTACCTCAACTCCATATCACGCTGCATATATGATAGTTATACAATTACACATAAAATACA